>CM062812.1:503303262-504595159 GCA_031772625.1 Pinus tabuliformis
AAAAAGGCACCCACGTTCATTCAATTACAATATGCGTGTGTTTTACTCCTGTCTACCGCCAAAGCTGTAATCGCGACCAGGGGGGATGAATCTGACTGGTATGGCTGTTACGTGTGATCCCCACACCCATCACCACCATGGCACCAGCATGGATGGATAAGATGCAACTTATCATTCACATGGACATGCATGCCATCTATGTATGAACACACCTAACTACTTTAACGGCCGTTAAATGTATCTTCTTAGTTCCACATGTGTGGTGCACAACTTTAATGCTCACAAAAGCATTGTTGTCAAAATAATGTTCACACCTATTTTAAGATTGGTTGATGGTGTGAGGTGGGAAGATATTTTTAAGTATATATTAATATTTTTTTAATATTTTAGTGGTGACAACTATATATGAATTTATGTAGATGTGTAATTTACATAGTGGTCTTTTTAGATATCTATATCTTCTTAGAGGATAAAATGTTCACTCAATTTCATTCTATATGTAGATGTGTCACTGACATAGTGGTCTTTTTAGATATCCATATCTTTTTAGAGCACAAAATGTCCAGTCAATTCCATTCTATCTCTTTCCAAAGCACACTCTTGCTAAAGAAGATGTGCTTGCACCCTTCTTGTATTATAGTGATGTATGTATTTTTACATTTTTGTTTTGTTTTGTTTTTTTTTTTAAATGAGATGTATGTTCTTTATGGGATGTGACAACATAACCCAACTCCCAACTTTTGAGACGAAGACAAAGCAAGTCCTTCATAAAATGCAACAACATAACCTAACCCCCAATTTTAAGACAGTATACAACAAGTCCTTTATGGAATGTGATAGCATAATCCAACTCCTAACTTATAGTGTGTGACAACATAACCCTAACTCCCAAATTTTGAGATAAAACAAAGCAAGTCCTTCCAGGGATGTGACAACATAACCTAACTCCCAACTTTTGAGACAAGACAAAAGCATAAATGTGACATCCAGAGCAAGGGATCATTCTTGTGAATCTTAGGGTATAATACTTTTTCCACTAAGGTATTGAAACTTTACAGATTCAAAGTTAAAATGTATTTATCACAATATCAACACAATGAATTAGAAGGAATGCAATTCATTATTTTTAATGTATTTCATATCCATTTGTCATCATCTTACTTATTTATGATGTAACATGATTATTTAATAGTTTGAATGTTGGCTAGGATAATAATCAACAATCAAATCCATTGAAGTGGTATAATGTTAACATACTCTTTGATTAGATCACCCAAAAGGAATTAGAGGACATGTTGAAGAACTAACATCCCATGAAAGTGTGTAGACAAATTCAGGAAACAAAAATGCGTCAATCAATAGAAATAGGAAAACACTCTCTTTATCAATTGCAAGAATAATTGCATTAAAATATTTGTCCAAGAGCATCCTAAATAGGAATACACTAACTCAATACTCCAAAATCATCTAACCACTATGAGCCCTTATCCTATCAAATTTATAATGAAAAGGTCAATTACAAATGGGAAAAATATGAATTGATTCATTTGATATCTAATTGGTTAGTGCATTGAAAACCTAAACATTCCTTTACCTAACATGTGTTTTGGTTGGCTAATGTAACAAAAACCAAACAGCAACCCAAACAATTGTCTGAAAGTTGTTGCATAACAATTATGCACCGATGGTTTGTTCACCCTCGGAAAACAATGTACCCCATTATTTCGAGCTACAATTGAGTAAACTAAACTCTCACTTGTTAAAGGATGAACCATTTAACTTGGCGTGAACACCACTTGGCTCAAAGAACTCTGAGCAAAGGAATGTCTTCATGGCAAGTAGTCTTGAGTTGTTGAATGATGATTCAATTAGTCTAAATCAATGCTAAGTGTTTTAGATTTAAATTTGTTAGCACTAAAACATTGGGTTTTGATTCAAGCAATGGTGAATAATAAAACTTTAGTGGATTGATGTGAAGATTGGATACATTCCCAAAGAAAGTTGTAGATCAAGTTGGAAATTAATACAACCTACTTCTTTGACAAAGAAGTGAGAATCATATAAAAAGGGTTGATTTTTCAATATTGGCCCTTAAACCTTTGCATTTGCAATTATAACCAAATATGGGCACCTAATTGAAAGAGTGAGAAACTTGATGTACATCGTGTCTCTGTAGAAAATCCACAAAATTCAGATCTACTAATAACAACAATCTGAAATATAATTTATTCTCACATAAACATATAATTTCTCTAGTAGATGCAGCGGAATATGAACAAAAATAAAAGCACAACCACATAATTCAACAACACAGAGCCCCAAGGGTTAGCTCAGTTGGTCAAAAACCGTGCCTCGCCATCGAGAGGTCACAGGGTCGAATCTGCCCGAAGCCCTTGGGTCAGGTCTTGCCAGTAGGCCGAGGGGCGATTAGCCTAGATTTTTTCGTGGACATAGTGACCACTCACTGACCAGGGTGTTCATGAACCACACTAAAAAAATAAAAATAAAAAAATTCAACAACACAGAATTATTTAGGGAACCCAACTAGGAAAACCATGTCTTTGTTATTGAGAATTTTATTGAAGAAGGTTGAACAATGCATATTTTACAATACAATAAAGTTTCATTAGAGAACAACCATGTTTTCTCTATTGACACTACACCCTTGCTTGCACCTTGGGTTTTGATTCAAGCAATGGTAAATAATAAAACTTTAGTGGATCGATGTGAAGATTGGATACATTCCCAAAGAAAGTGGTAGATCAATTTGGAAATTAATACAACCTACTTCTTTGACAAAGAAGTGAGAATCATATAAAAAGGGTTGATTTTTCAATATTGGCCTTAAACCTTTGCATTTGCAATTATAACCAAATATGGGCACCTAATTGGAAAGAGTGAGAAACTTGATGTACATCGTGTCTCTGTAGAAAATCCACAAAATTCAGATCTACTAATAACAACAATCTGAAATATAATTTATTCTCACATAAACATATAATTTCTCTAGTAGATGCAGCGGAATATGAACAAAAATAAAAGCACAACCACATAATTCAACAACACAGAGCCCCAAGGGTTAGCTCAGTTGGTAAAAAACCGTGCCTCGCCATCGAGAGGTCACAGGGTCGAATCCACCCGAAGCCCTTGGGGTCAGGTCTTGCCAGTAGGCCGAGGGCGATTAGCCTAGATTTTTTCATGACATAGGACAACTAGCGACCACTCACTGACCAAGTGTCGTGAACCACACTAAAAAAAATAAATAAAAAAAATCAACAACACAGAATTATGTAGGGACCTAACTAGGAAAGCCATGTCTTTGTTATTAAGAATTTTATTGAAGAAGGTTGAACAATGCATATTTTACAATACAATAAAGTTTCATTAGAGAACAACCATGTTTTTTTCTATTTACACTACACCCTTGCTTGCACCTTGATCCCTTCTTCCTAACCCAAGGAACTTGTCCTTCTTCAAACTCCCACAAACCTCACCCAGGATCATTCTCTTTCTCTCACAAGATCCATGCAAAAACTCATGCTTCCTATTCCTTGGTCTCACCAACTCGTGCTCACCAAAACAATAATTAAACTTGTGCCTTTGTTCCTCCTTTTAAAGGCAATTCAAATGGCTAAAATTAGTGAGTTCTATATTAGATAAGTTCAAATGGAAATTCACAAGTTAACAAAGGCTCACTGCGAGTGTTAACTCATCCTTCCTAAATTTTAGGAGCCTAACTTAAACTCTATCTTGTTCCCAATACAACTCACATTAGAAAACAAATAACTCGTTTGTCTATTTTAGCACATTGGTTAACTGCTTCATAACTCGTCATGGACTCCTATTTTTTAGGAGCTCGAGCATGCCAAAGAAGAAACTCATTGTGGATCCTATGATTAAGGCACAAATCAAGGAACCCTTTCCTTGCTAATCATTTTTAAACAATATTTCCTTATAATTTTAGTATTGGTAGTCTAAGATAAACTACACTTGTTCATGACTTTGTTGAATATGGTTGATGAATGAGGTTATTCAATCTTATTCTTTAGCAATATGAGGAGCAAGGGATGTTGAAGGCTATAGGATTAACACATCATCTAGCCTTAATGGTTGGTAAACAAAATAAGTTTGGAAATGACTATGTTTGGTGGAACTATGCAAGAATTTGTTATGAACATGTTGAATAGAATGTGTTTCAATCCCAAGTGCAAGAATGTGCATGATTATACATACACAACATATGAAATAAGGTTTCATTTTGTTTCAATTTGAAAATGGAAAGTAGTAGAACACTTGATTTTGATGTTGAGAATTAACCACAATGCCTTTTACAAATCACTAATAAATATAGAATCATAATAATACACAATAGAAAGTTGTAAACCTAAATGACACCAAACAAGGATAAAGCACAAACAAACTACATGAAGAGTTGTGGTAGGCTTCTTACAATGGATCATTATAGTCATTTTAGAGACACAATCAATAATTTTTAAAACATAGTCATGTTAGTGCTTGGTCATGCGTAAGCCCTTGAGATAAAATCTACTAATATATTCCCCCGGGCTCATTAATAATATGCAAAGGTGTATACATACCTAGAAGGTGATTGGTACGTTTAGTAATGGAACATGAAACACAATATTTAAGATAGTGTTCAACATCTTATCTCATGTGAATGCCCAATAAATGGTAAAAGAGATACAAAATAGGATCATTTTTAATGAGGTGGTAGATTTTTTTAGCTAGTCACTGGCTTGTGAATTTTTGAAGCAACATATTTTGAAGACCATTTTTCAATAGACTAATAAACCAATAGTTTTCTTATTTAAACTATTGTTTCTTCAAATCATTGATACACAATTTAAGGACAACATACCAAGTTTCAAATAACGAAAGATACTTTTTACAAAGTTTTGACAACACATTTCAAATTTAGAAACAATTTATTTTGCAGATATAGATGAAAGATAACACCATTAGTGATTATAATTACCTAGCCTCAAGTATAAGACTTACGTATAGAATATTTTTTGTGCATTGAGTTAGACCAATAACTAACATTGACATAAATGAATCTTAAATGCAAGAAAGTTGTCTATTGTTACTTTAGATATTTTTTTTCCTTCAAAAATATGTTTACATGTTTCAGTCCTCGAGGAATTCTTAAACAAACATTTTAAGTTTAGAAACTTTTTTTGTTGTGTGCATTGAGCAAGACCAATGAGTAAAATTGACAAAAATTAATCTTAAATGCAAGAATGTTGTCTTAGATGTTACTTTACATATTTTTTTTCCTTCAAAAAATATTTTTACATGTTTCAAATCCTCGAGGAATTCATAGACAACAAGACTCAAAGTCATTACAATGATATATACATTATGAGCTCAATGTGTTACATGTGGGAATTGACCTTAGGTAGGGAGGATAACAACATTTCTCCCAACCGCAAAAATTACATCTAATTGACATGTTACTCTAAATATTTTATTTTGCTAATGCAAGAGTCGGACCTTTCAATTCATTAATCATAAAATAAAGTACATATATTACATCAATACTTTCATGGTCGTTGACTATGGAGATGTCCCAAGAAAACTATTCCTAACCCCCTACCTCCAAACTTTACCTATCTCAAAAGAAAAAACCATAAGATTGGACTTGGATCCAAAAAGAACAGGACACATGGTTGTCTGCAAATAAAGGTAGCACGACCGCCCGGATTCACAAACTTGGGAACAGTCCCTCGGAAAGAACTTTTCCCGCCAAACCTAGCCTTCCGCATTAAACTCATCCCTTGAGCCTTACCATTTGATCCACCGGCTGTAGATCAAGTCGGACTGAAGAGCAGCTCGCCAATTACCTCGAGTGTCCGCATGAGCAATCTGATCCGTTGAATCTCCATGTGCCATCCGACGGTGGAGATTGAAATCGCGCCAGCCCACATGCACGGGAGATAGCATGCGATGAGGGCGGAAATCCCTCCGGCCCCACCACCACGTGGAGCTCAAAGAGTGACCAAACCCTTGGGCCCCATCAAACTGCTCGAAGTATCCAGAGCGTTGATTTACCTTGCGCCATCGAACGGCTGAGCAGAAAATCGCGCACCCGAAGTCATCGACCTTTAGGGCGTGGGGAAAGTGGTTTTTGGACCAGGCCCTCCACCACATGTCATGCTTTCTATGGCATCGCTACCGAAAATCCGAAACCACTTTTAACATGAAAGTTGTGCGATTGCTTCGAAACTGCCCAAAGGCGGTTTTGACTTTCGTCACTGAAAAATTAGGATGATGCGAAAGTTTTAGTTGTTGCTTTCTTCGAGCAATCTGATCCGTTGAATCTCCATGTGCCATCCGACGGTGGAGATTGAAATCACGCCTGCACACATGCACGGTGATAGCGTGCGATTAGGGCGAGAATCCCTTCGGCCCCACCGCCACGTGGAGCTCAAAGAGTGACCAAACCCATAGGCCCCACCAAATTGCTCGATGAATCCAGAGCGTTGATTTACCTTGCGCCATCGAACAACTCAGTAGAAAATCGCGCGCCTGAAGTCATTGACCTTTAAGGCGCGGGGAGAGTGGTTTTTGGACTGGGCCCTCCACCACGTGTCATGCTTTCTATGGCATCAATGCCAAAAATCTAAAACCACTTTTAACATGAAAGTTGTGTGATCGCCTCGAAACCGCTCAAAGGCGGTTTTGCCTTCTGTCACTGAAAAATTAGGATGATGTGGAAGTTTTAGTTGCTGCTTTCTTCGGTCTGGGAAACTCTGTCGCCTGACACTGAGAATAGTCCTGATCGTGGTCCACTTTACCTCTAACCTTGGCTTACCTTCCATTGTACACCTTTTTGTCCCACTTGGAGTAGCCCTCTGACCGCTGACCATTACTTGTTTGGTTCTATCATTCTGCTTCTGTACTCTTCTTTGTCCTCCTCCGCCTAGTTATGGCAGAGTTTTTTCAGGTTGCTCTGCGCCATTGTATTCCATCTCCTTAAGATTGCATTGTCCTTGCAGCTGACACCTTGGTTGGCTAGAATGTCTGCCAATTTGTTGGCCTTTCTCTTCACATGAATGAATCTGAGAGTACGAAGTTCCTGTAGATGCACTTGAATTCTCTGAAGAACCCTAGTTAACCTCCAGTGTTTCGTGACCTTTTCCGGCCCTGTTCCATTACTAATTCTTTTGGCTGCGTTTATGACTAACTCTGAATCTGCTTCTATTATGACATTTTGGCAATTGCTCTGTATAAAAAATTCTAAGCATTTTTCCAAAGCCATTATTTTCTGCCATGTTGTTAGTGGCTTTTCCTAAGTGACCATGGAAGAGGGAGATTATGCTACCTGTATCATCCCTTAGAACTCCCCCAAAACCAGCCTCCCCTGGGTTGCCTTTGGAAGCTCCATCAATGTTGTACTTTAAAAAACCTTCAGGGGGGATGCCAGAATTCCTCCACCTTATCTCTCATGCTTGCTTTCCTATCTAGACCTTGAGGAGTAAGCCCCTGCATGTCTAACAGCTAGAGGATTTTTAACTCTTCTACCGAGGGAGGATTTTTGGGGAGATTCCTAACCGTGGTGCCCATTGTCTCCTTAAGTTGATTTACGATCAACTCCACCAGGCTAAGTGAGGCGGACTTTACCTCTTTGAATATTATTTTGTTCCTTCCTTTCCACACATTCCAAATAATGAAACCTGGCAGGAGATCCCAGGCAGAGTTGAGAATTTCATTATCTGAAAAACTATTCCTCCAGTTGTTAGAGTGTTGGCAATACTTTCTTTGTCTCTATCAGACTGTTTGAAGATGTTGGTAAAAAATTCCCATATCATGTCGGTGAAAATATAGCTGTTGAGAAGATGCTATGTAGTCTTCTCTTGGGTCTCATAAAGATGACATCTGGAGGATCCCAACATGCCCCTTTTTTTAAGGTTGTCCCAGGTTAAAATTTTCCTGTGGTGAACTAACCACATGAATATTTTGATTTTCATCCAGCCTTTGTGCCTCCAAAGCTTCTGCCAAGTTTTATTAGGAGCTTGGGGTTCCAGATCAAGAAGAAAACCTTTAGCTTCCTTGATATTAAAGTTTCCCTCTTTGTTGTTACCCCATCTCAGTTGGTCCTGCCCTTCCGTTACTAAAATTATTCTCTGATCCAATAGTCTCTTAAGGGACTCTGCTTTACTGTTGAGGGTTCTATCCTCTCTGCCCTCAATTTTTCTCCAGATTCTCCACTTTCCTACATTATGTGGGTTCTCCCAAAAGTATTTCACCTTTACTAGTCCTTGATTGTCAGTCTCTTGCTTGAGGCCTAAAAATTCTTCCATCAGTAGATTAGGTTCCTGTTGCCATTTGTCCTCCCAGAAAAGTGCCAGATCTCCCTCTCTGATTTCCCAGAAACTATTTTTTTGAACCACTTCTCTGTTCTCCTGGGCCTTGTTCCATATGGGGAGCCTTTCACTGTTCCTGTCATACGTATGATATCAGAATCCGGCCAGGCATTGGCATATTTTTCCTTTCAGATGCTTGCCCATTGAGCTTTAGGATCCTTAACCCACCTCCACCAAAGTTTGGCTCCTAGAGCCTTGTTGAGAATCTCTAGGTTGTCCAAACCCAGTTCTCCTTGGTTGTTGGTTTGCAGATCTTTTCCCATGAGACTAAAGCCCATTTTTTCCTTGTTTCCTCTTTGCCCCACAGAAAATCTCGTTGAATACTCCCAAATTGCTGCAAGACTCCTATTGGAGCTGGGAGGGCTGATAGCATGAAGATTGGGATAGCTTGGAGAACTGCTTTAGTAAGAACCAGTCTACCAGCTAAATTTAAAGATTTGTTTGTCCATTTCCTGACCTTGTCTTGCATTTTAGTTATTAATGGATCCCATATACTCTTGTGTCAGGGTTTAGCTGTAAGTGGAACTCCCAAATACTTAGAGGGAAGAGATTCTCTTTGAAAGCCTAAAATTCTGGAGACATTTCTCTGGATGGCAATATGAGTGTTAAAGAAAAATACTTTTGATTTGGTAAGGTTAACTTCCATACCTGTGGCCTTCGCGAAGTCATCCAAAATCTGTTTGTAAGCAAGTGCTTCTTTGACTGTGGGAATTCCTTGTAACATGGTATCATCTACAAACTGTTGATGAGTCAGAACTTGCCCATTCTCTGTAAGTTGGAGTCCTTGAATTCTTCCCGTTACTCTTGCATGCTTGATGGACCACCCCAGCCCTTCCATCATGAGGATGAAGAGAAAAGGAGAGAGTGGATCTCCCTATCTTAGACCCCTGGAAGGGAGAAAAAGCTCAGAAGGAGAGCCATTCACTAAAATTGAAAAGCTGGATGAAGTTACAAGGGCCATGACCCATCTGACCCAATTATGATCAAAACCAAATGCTGTGAACACTTTTTTGATGTATGTCCAATTCACTTTGTCATATGCTTTGGCTATGTCCAGTTGCATGATCATTCCCGCTCTCTTGTTGCAAGTTAACGAGTGAACCACCTCGTGAGCTTGAATTATGTTGTCCAGAATTTGTCTTCCTTCTACATACCCTGTTTCTTCCTCGGAGATAAGCGTGGGCAGCAGGGTTTGAGTCTGTTGGCCACCACCTTGGAGATTATTTTGTAGACAACATTGCATAAGGCGATGGGCCTATATCTCTTAGGTGTTTGAGCATTATCCTGTTTTGGAATAAGGGCAATAAAGGATGTATTGAGAGCTTTCAAAATGGTCTTGTTCCACCTGGAGTCTTCTACTATCTCTACAATATCACTTTTAACAATATTCTAGCAGGCTTTGAAGAAATCCACATTAAATCCATCTGGACCTGGTGCCTTGCCATTTTGCATTTCCTTGAGGACCTCACTGATCTCCTTTTCAGTTACAGGTCTGTTGAGATTACAATTGTCCTCTCTGGATACTAGTTTAGGTATGTGTTTAATTAAATTCTTAATGAAAGGTTCTCTTCCTGGAAAGTTTTCCTTGGCTATGTCCCGAAAATGCTTTACTAACACTGCTTCTATCTCCTCATGGGCTTGATGAGTTTGGCCATTCTCATCCTTGATCAAAGAGATTCTGTTGTGAGTTCTGTTCGCAATGGTAGATCTGTGGAAAAATTTAGTATTGCGTTCTCCTTCTTTTAGCCATAGAACTCTAGATTTTTGTTTCCAAAAAATTTCTTCTTATTTACATAGCCTTTCCCATTCTTGGTGATATTTCTCTGCTTGATCATTTTTGTCTTTGTCAAAGCCATTCTTGATCAAAGCTTGATTGAGCTCTAGGATTTTGATTTCCATGATTTTTTTACTTGTGAAAATATTGCCAAATTCCTTCTGGTTCCATTCCTTTAGCTTCTGCTTGATGTGTTTTAATCTCTTATGTAGCAGGAACATAGATGATCCCTGAATCTGCAGGTCTTCAGCTCACCATTTTCCATTGTTGCTGATGAAATCCAGGTGTGAAAGCCACATATTTTCAAATCTGAACAGTTTGTTTCTTGGGGTGCCAATGCCCTTGATCTCTATTTGAATCGGCTAGTGATCTGAGCCTCCAAAAGGAAGAATATTTGCTATTATTTCCTTGTCTAGAAGCATAAGCTCTTCAAAGATCATGAATCTATCTAGCTTGGAAGCTACCTGGGAATCCCCTCCTCTTTTGTTGTTCCATGTGCAAAGACCATTGTTTGTCTCAATGTCCACCAGCTTCATGTTTTCTGAAAAACATTGGAAAGCTGAGGAATCTTTGTTTAGAGCTCTTGTACTCCCTTTTTTTTCCGAGAGAGATCTGATCACGCTGAAATCTCCTCCTATAACCCACGGTAACCCTGCAAATCTTCTCCGAAGGTCCACTAAGGAATCAATAAACTTGATTTTGTCATCTAACCTTTGAGGGCCATACACATTCGTTACAAGATATGTGTCCCTATCTCCTACAGGCTGTATAACAACTAATAAATAATTCCTTGATGCCTCCGCATCAATAATACCTATTTTTTGGGGATTCCAGAGGATGAGGATACCCCCTGCAGTATTTTCTGCTTTGACTTCTATAAACTCATATCGGTTGAGCCACCTACTATGGATTTTTCTTATCTTTTGAACAAAGCGTTTCATTTCTTGGACAAAAATTATATCCGGAGCTACCTGTTTCATTCTATTATTCAGCATTCTCTGTTTTCTTTTGCTTCCTAAACCTCTTACGTTCCAAGTTGTAAACTTCATAATTACAGATTGGTAAAGGAGTAATTGGTTAGATCTTTCATCTTACTTGAGTCTATCATGAGCTTTCCACATTCCATTAAAAGCTCGTTCTGCTTTTTTCTGCCCCTTTTTTTCCTTAGGTTTCTTGGAGCTAATTCTGGAGTTGATTTTACTGCTTTCATTCCATGATTGCCCGGTCTTTCAATGCTGTTATCTTCTACCAAGCTCTTTGCCTGTGTTTTCCATAAGAATAATTGCTTTATTCGAATGCATTCTTCTTGTGGTAGAGATTCTACCCCACCAGTTGTTCCCTTACTCAAGAACCCTTCTAGATCTAGGTTTCTCTGTCAAGAATCTCTTGTAACTCATTGTCTTCCATTTCCATCTCGCTCTGGGTCATTTCTTGATCCATATCCATCTCTGATTCACTCATCATGATCCCTTTCTGTTTTTCCTTTACCTGCTCCTGATCCTGTTCTTCCTCCTTTTCCTGCTTATCATATCCATCCTTCATTACTTGATTTTCAACTGCTGAATCTTCCTCCTCTTCAAGAACATGGAACTGATTCGGCCTCCCTTTTTGGTCTTCTCTTGGGTGTTGATTTGGCCCTTTTTTGCCATTTTTTCCTTTGTGAGCTACCTTGTGAAATCCATCTGTTTCTTTCATTGTGTTAGGTTTTCTTTTGTTCTCTGCCTTGCTGAGTGGGCAGTCTCTAAGCAGGTGCCTGTGTTCATGACATTTTCAGCATCTAAATGGAATGTGCTCGTAGTCGACAGTCTGCACCCATTCCTCATCATGAACCTCCAGTATGACCTCGTCCGGAAGTGCTTCAGATAGGTCCCCCTCTACATAAATCCTGGCAAAGGAGGTATATTTACCCCTTCTTGTGGCTTCCAAAGTTTTGACATACCTCCCTAAT
Source organism: Pinus tabuliformis (assembly GCA_031772625.1). Lineage (NCBI taxonomy): Eukaryota > Viridiplantae > Streptophyta > Pinopsida > Pinales > Pinaceae > Pinus > Pinus tabuliformis. Next base: position 503,315,372 of record CM062812.1, read on the forward strand.
TTATTGCCTATGGCTATTAGTGATTCTATTTTCCAATAATCTAGAGGTAGCGAATAGAGTCTTACCTAGACCGGGACTGAGGTAAAGGTTTCCTGCTCCAGCATGAAGTTCATCATCCACGGCCGCATATAGAGCCCTACTGCTACATAGAAGTAGGGCCCACCTTCAAACACTCTGTCTTTGTCCTCAATGTTTGCAAACACCACAGTGAAAAAACCCTTGGATCCTAGATGAAGATCGATGCTTCCTTTAGGCTTCCAGTGGTATCTGATCCATGCTTGTAAAGCCTTTTTGGTGGGCCATAGTCCCATGAATTTGCATATGATTGCATAAGTCTGCATGTGCTCCCTATGGGCCTGCAGCTCTGGATTATTTAAGATTACTCTGGGAGTGATTTCAGCTTTGGGTTTGCATGGTCCCTTTTGTTTCCTGTCTTTTGTTCCCTGTTTTTTGTCATTTTCCTCCTTGTCTTTTGTGCCATCATTCTCCTTCTTCTTGTTACTTTCTGTTTCCTCTTCCCTATTTTTTCCCCCTTCCATCTTGTTACCTCTGCCTGGTTTTGGGGGAGTCTTGCCCTTGTTAACCATTGCCTCTCTAAAGGAGGGAGTGGAGCTCCCTCCTCTGCCACCGTCCATGGAGAAAATCGCGCGCAGAAACCCTCAACCACGGTCTTCCGTTCTTCCGCTCTTTCCCGTTTTCCCTCGCCAATCTGTTCATGTTACTCTAAATATTATCAACTATGGGATATCAAATAAAAAAGAAACATTTTTAAATAACCATTAAGAAGTTCAAATATAAATTGCATAATTTTATGTTAATGGAGATAAACATTGACAAGTTTTAATCACATGAACACTGGCTAGGATTTTCATTTTAAATTTGTCTTTTTAAAAGACATGCTATTATAAATTTCTATGAATTTAATGGACCATGTTATTTATTTTAGAGAATATGCATTTAGTACATAGTAGATTGATGTATAAGTTAAAACCAACCTGGATCCATCATAAATTCAGATCTACCAAGCATAGAGACGGATCAAGTCTGGAGTTAATATGGATATAAATTGGTACTCTTGCATTCCATAATGGATTTGCTCAAGCCTTTAAATAGACTTCATCATAACAAATATCGTGGGCTATGCAATACCATGGAATTGTAAACCACCATCGGTAAACCCATCAAATGCCTATCTCAAACTTTCTTTCTTTCTTTTTTACGTAGAAAAATATGCTTAATTTATATTCATCGGGAAGGAAGAAAAAATACATTTTGTATATGCATAAGTGCATTTCAAGAAGCATATGTCGGCTGGCAGCCATGGAAGAAAACATTATATTCAAACTAAAACCATAGGGTCTGAAAACCTTAGGCTAAATAACTATTAAAATCAAAATTATGGGCACACAGGCCTTCGAGTGAAAACCTTGAAGGGGACATCTATCAGGGCCCAGAAAATAGACCAAAAAAATTTACAAAATGAGTTGAAAACCCCATCATAAAGCTTGAAAAACACAGGGGCCAAAACCCCACATAGGTAAGAAAGGCAAGGCACAAGCTGCCCGTGAAGCCTAGAAAATTGTAGCCCGGAAATGGGCACCCAAAGGAAAAAAATAGGGCAACAGAGCCCATATCAAAACAAGTTGTGACAATATCAAGCAAGCAGACATGACCAACTAATGACAAGGGAAAAAGGGTGGTGTAATGTAGAAGGGTGATGACACCAGTGGAGCGACAACACCACGGAATCAACAACAAAAAACCTCGAACATCACGTAGTAGAGCAGTGAACAAGCCACACACATGCATGATGACGGTAGAAAAACTTGAGAAAAGGAATCTTGGCTTCGAGATCAAGCGGAAACAAACCTTCAATGGCATGAACTACGGAGGAGGCATCTAGGGTTCCAACCACCTCTCCCCATCCCTCAACTCCTCCAGTGTGACCGCCCCCCAAATCAAATGACTAACTCAAACTTATATATATTATTAATTTTAATTATAAAGTTGATTGAGTCAATATTGGAAAACTAGTTAGACATTCCACAAGAAATATCATTTAACTCTCGCAAACTTAACCTTGTGTCAGTCTCAAGGTAGAATGGATTGGATGCAAAAATCATATGGGAATATGGATATAGAGTATGCAGGCTATAATGACATCTTCTTGAGGCCCTCATGTGACACCAAGAAGAAAGACAAATGGCAATCAATTGGGTCTTGCAAAGTGCAACTAGGGAAATTCCATTTAAATATGCTCGGTTATTCAAGTAGGCATTCAAGTCCCAGACATTCCAAAGTAAATGTAAAAATCCTCTACATAGTGGATCACTTCATCGGTGGTATGGATCGAGTTTCCCTTGTATTAAATTCCCACAGTTGGCGTCAACATCCCACAAGAGGAGCTCCATTTATTTATATAGCTCCATATGTAGTGTGTCTTCAACACTTTTTAATCAATAGTGAAGCAAGCTTGCTTCTTGCTGATAGAATTGTTGGAGTGCCATTTTGCAGGACAGGCTCAATGGCATCCCTCGGCCACCTTACCCTTGAGCAAGCTAGCCTAAATGAATCAAATGATTGATAAGTTGTTAGAAATGGTTGTTTCCTTGTTGGTTCTCATGAACAGGAAAAGCGACCTGGAAGATAAGGAAAGGGTTTTACAACTAGCTCTATTGAACAAGAAAAGTGAGTTGCTCCTGAAACAATTTGAAAAAATGCAGGCTTTCATGGAGGAGGAGGTAGCAGTGTTAACATTAGAGTGGGTAGATTGGAAGTCGCTCTTCAACTAGGGATTGAAGAAAAATCAAGAGGATACGAAGACAAGCGCAGTCCAACTGTCTACGCAAAACAGACCCAAAAGTGAGACCATCTGGTTCAAGTCACTCTTAAAGTCTTATCTAATGTATTGCAAGTATATTTTGTTGTTAAATGTCTTCTTTAGAGTGTATGGTAGATACCAATGTTGGAATGTAAATAAAATATCTTCTAGGTGTAAGGAAATTCCTTTCTAAAAGGGTTTGATCAATGAAATTTCTTAGATGTTTGAAAACGTAAGGTAATGGCCTAGAATCTAGTTGTTGTTGTTGTTTTTTTTTTTAATATAAAATCCCTACTCGTTTCATTTATTTTTTTAATGATTTTGCTATGTTATTATATTGTAATTTTATATGCTATTAAATTGAATTATATTATTTAGATCCACTTGGGCTAGCTCAATTGGCAATGGTCGTGGAAATGAAGTCTCACCAAAGAGAACTCTGGGGTTCAAAAATTGTTTTATCCCCGACCGGGGTGAGAAGTTAAACATGATGAAGATGTAGTCCTACCAAACTTACAATTTTTTTTTTGAATTAGATTATTTAGATATAAAATGTGTTAAAAAAAGAAAAAGAAAAATTCATAAAAATGTATGAATAATAGGTGGAAACAGCCATTTCAAAAGTAGTTTTTAGAACGAATAGCTTACTGTGTTGGATATAATTTATTTTTTAAGTTATCCAAGAATTTCAAAAATGTGATTTTAATTTTTTCATATGCATAAAATTTTATTAAAATTTAAGGAGGGATTTAAATTTTATTATTGTTTAAAGAGGGATTTTTCATTATAGTTTTGTCATGTTGTTTGATCAAATTTAGTTATTTAGCATTTTAAAATTGTGATTTTATTAGTATTATTAGTGTGAATAAAATTATATTTTCATTTAAAAGAGTTATAGAGATTTTCATTGTTGTTTTGTCATGTATTAGATTAAATTCAATTATTCTGGTATTTGATATTTTATGTGATAAAGAATTAAAAAAAATATGGATGATGGATTATAATTTTGTAATGTTGATAGGTTGAATTAGATTATTTAGACATGAAATGTGTGGAAGGAAAAGCTAAAAATAAAGATTCATAAAAATATATGGATGATGGATTGCAATTTTGTCATGTTATTAAATTCAAGTAGATTATTATAATTTTGTCATGTTATTAGATTAAATTCAATTATTTTTAAAATTGTGATTTTATTATTATTATTATAAATGAAATTGTATTTTCATTTAAAAGATTTTTGTTCTAGTTTTGTCATGTTATTAGATTAAATTCAGTTATCCAGGTATTTGATATTTTATGTGATAAATAATTGAAAGGGAAAAAATATGGATGATGGATTGTGATTTTGTAATATTGATGGATTGAATTTATTTAGATATGAAATGTGTGAAAAAAAAGCTAAAAAGAAAAATTTATAAAAATATATGAAGGATGGATTCTAATTTTGTCATGTTGTTAATTTCAAGAAGATTATTTAGATATAAAATGTGTGGTTAAAAAATTAAAAATTAAAATGTATATATTTTATGTGGATGATAAAAGGGAATTGTCATTTTTAAAAGTAGTTTTTTTTAGAACAATTCAAGGATTGTGGATAGTTTATGGATAGTGTGTTACTCTATATATATATGAGAATAAGATAAAATTAAAATAACAATAATATTATTTATTTATTTTTTAATGATATTATTTTTCTCTAATTAAGGTGGTTTTGGATGGTAATTTTGAGTAGACAATTAGAAGTGACATTGATTTAAATTATCTTTTGCCTCCACATGTCATTGCCTCAACATAACATTAATGATATTCATTGAACATGGTGCTATATTTAGTGCAATATGGTTGTCTTTATTCCTGCATGTGTTGGATGTTCCAGTGACTTCATGGGTAGGAATTTCCCTTAGTATGAGGTTCTATGTCTTATCTTAGTACAAATTCTATCCTTCTTGACGTTCCTCCCTCCCGTAATGACTTTCATTTGTTTCCATTGTTCTAGCGTGTTTATGAATGGTTTCCTCCCCTTGGATTTTGTCCCACCTTTGTTGGCTCTATCAAATGAGGAAGGATTTTCCCGGATTTCTCTTACTCCACCTTGTCCTCGTGGGATGGTTTCTCCTTTTTCTAGGGCCTTTGCTTCCTCTTATTGAATATCTTAATCCCTCTCAACATTATTCTTCATTTATTGTGAATCTCTTGAGCCTGATGAGCTTTCTCCTTCCTCCTGCTACCATGACCAGACGACGAGCTCATTGTCGCTAAGGAGGGGGAGGTCATGGCCCGGTTGGTGGTTCTCAGGTCTTATTTTGTGCAAAATCTTTTGCTCATAACTACCAAGTTGTAACGTGCCCCTCCCACATTTACCCAATTTCACTGGCCTACCAAGGTAAACGTGAGATGAAGAGTTACTATGACATGACCCAACCTCCATGTTCTAGTTAAGGAAGTGGGGCCTATAAACCGACCACAAACTGACAACTCACAATATCCCTCAGGGCTACCAGACACTCAGGGGCCAAATGATCACCCTAGGTGACCAAACCCTAAGTTGGTGTTGCATTTCTCATAAGTTAACCCCTAACTGCATGAATGAAAAGGCCTCCATGCAATTATAGGCCTCCAACCGCATGCACAACACTGCCTGAGTGCGTTTACACCACAACTTGCTTAGTTCAGAGTGTTTTATCCCAATATCTGAGCCACAATTCCAGGCCAACCTCCAAACCACTTCCCATAACTTCCTGATACTTCTCATAATGACAAATGACATAAGGACAAAGTTAATCATTTAAACTTGAATAAAGTACTTGACATAACCAGACATAACCATGATAGTCATTTCGTCAAACATATGATGAGCATGTAATCTACAGGTCATGAATATATATCTAACAATAGGACTCTGAAACTTCTATGAGAATCACCAAGAAGGCTTTATTCTCTCTCCACATGGCTACAATAACACTTGTTAGTCCATGCATTCATCAATCATTTAATAGCTTATCAAAACATGTAAAGAGCCATAGCTATAACACATCATATAACTAGCATATAACCAACTTATAAATAGAATAGAAACCATGGCAAGGAAGCCATACGATTACCATTGTAATCAACACATATTGCCGTAGATCACAATAGGAAAATACCTCATATTAACATATGAAAATTCCAACCAATTCAGGGGCTTCCACATACCACCCGACCATAGATCAGGCTAAACCAAATCTCTCTTCAGCCTCACCAATCACCCTGCGCCATATTTCAAGCATGAATGTGGTATCTCATGGAATAAACCAAGAAAAAACCAAGTGTTTCCAAAGGAAAAACCACCTACACCTTTAACCAGTGATTCCACCTCACGGTCAGACATCACTAACACCAACTAGATTAGTCTCTACCCAAGTTTTCCAGGGCTCCAGGAACTAGTTGCTCAACCAGCAGACTTCCAGGGTTCTAAAGCGTTTGTCCAATCTGACTCCAGGGATTAGTAACTCAACCCAACAAGGGCTTCAGAGTGTTTTTCGCAACCTAGGATCCAAGACTAGTAACTCAACCCAAGTTGTTTCAGGGCTTCCAGAGCATTTGTTCCAACCCACAATCATAAGGAATTATGAGCACCAACCAGAAAACAATTAAGTAGAAAAGCCACAACACCATGGTTATCCAATAAATTAAAAGGAAAGGTTAAAAATACTATCAATCTAGGCAAATATCCATGACAATGATAACACATCACCAAATAATCACATGCATATACCATGCATCCATAAACCAACAAGGAAATCACACATGCAACTTGTTACCTGTAAAGCAATCCATTTGTAGTCGTTGATCCACCTATTCCCTTGCAATTTCCTACCTTCCTTTGCCTTCTTTCTCAAAATCCAAGTGAATGGTAAAGTTTTCCAAGCATGCTCCAATATTTCTCTAAGTATGCAAGAGTATGAGAGAATTAGAGAATAGAAGAGAGATCTACCCAAAAATTGTCAAAAGGCTATGAATTGGTCCTCACAAGCCTCTTTATCATTGAGGCCTCTATTTTGTTCATTATCCTTCATTTTTCATTCAATTTCCCTCGCATGCAAATATGTGACTCTTCACCTTATTTTTCTCTTATTTTCCTTTATTTTCATAAATAAATGCGAATTAATGCTTCTTTGCCTTTTCCAATGCCTTTGCCAATTTCCTTTAGCCATAAATAAACTGAAAGTGACACCCACTAGGATGTTTTACCCACCATTCATCTTGGAATATGTGTCCCATGACCTTGGTATTATATTTTTTACATGGAAAATCAACCAAGGGTTGTTACAAACCCCTCCTTGGTGTTCTATGACACCTTCAACCAACAAATAATCATATTTTCTATGGAGCTTTATAAATCCAGGTCGATACAATATTCACAATATGATCCATATTGGATCATTATATTGTTTATCATCCATCTCGATGCATTAAAAGTGGAAAACAATGGAGGAATTAGCTCATGGGACCGTTTTTACTAGCGGGACCCAATTTGGAAAAACAGGTCTAAAATGTTCTGGGAGCATTTTGATGTATCAAATGACGTTTTTTGGGGGTAAAATTTTGTCACTTCAAAGAGACACGTTTTCATATTACTCTACACACAAAGATCTTTCGAACGATGTAAGAAGCGTGTTAATTAGAGTCCGTATGCAAAAGTTATGCCACTCAAAAGTTGACCTTCCTATTTTCACACCTATAGTTCATGAGGATGTCGCGTTAGCCCCCGTTATTCATGGAAAAATGGTATAGCCACATGTTTTTTATGTAAAAGACTCTAGAAGAGTCTATATTGTAGCTCTAGGTAAGAGTTGATGTAGTCAAACTTAACCACTGGTAGGCTATCGGGCTATGTTATAGTCGGGCCACTAGGAGGAAGAGGCATTCCATTCTTTCGAGAGAATTTTGTTCCATATCTGAATAAAGATAGCTATGAGAGATATGAGGTAGATCACACAGAGAGGATATTGCAATGTAGCAGCTTACGGACCATAGGCATTACTTCTTTGTACCTGCAGCCTTATTTTCCAGACAGAGAAAGAGAGCGAAGTGATCTTACCTTCCAGCTGGGTTTTCTTCCGAAAGGGTTTCTCAGAGTGTATCTTGTGTCTTATGTGTGTGTGAGATTATTTTTTTTGTTCTCTACTTTTCTGTATAATTTCCATTTGCATGCATGCACTAATTACAGTTAAATTTACAGTTCTAGAAGTTTAATAAATCTGTAATAGTGTAGAAATTATGCATTTTAATATTTTATTATCAGATCAGTTATGATGAACTGTCTAGTGGAATATCCATGAAAATTTATAGATCACAATAATATACACATATATGCACATGTACATTTTCTCTAACCAACAAATAAAAGGATACAATGCCTGCATCAGTCAACAAGGGAATCCAGAGGCTCACACCTCCACCCTCAAAAGTAGTACCAGGATTCACCTCCTTCCCAACAAGTCTAGAATCCATTGCCAAAGTCAAACCTGCATCCCATGTCCAGTGCAATGATCCTTATGCTACATGTCCCCTCAGTGAACAACTACCATCTCATTGTTCTAGGGCACACTCCTAATGTGCTTCTGATTCCATTTGGCAATGCTAATGACAAAAAAAATGTACTCCCCAACATTCTCTTCTATGCTACAAAGTCCCTCAGGAAATCTGATCACCCCCTTCCATGCATCCACACACCTTCCAAGTTCTGCTAGCATCCCCTTCTCTGCTACACATTTCCTTGGGGATTCATCCCTTGGCAAGGTTTCCTCGATTTGGAAGGTCCATAAACCAAGTCATATCCCTGCCTCAAACCATCATACCAGTCATAGAATTCTCATTGAAATCAATGGGAACTATTGGGTACTAGTGTCCCACAATGGCCCTACTCTTGAAGTGCTTTAACAACATACTACTCCTTGTTCCAATTCCTTTGCTACTCCTGCTAATATTCTTGCAGCCAATACCAACCACCCAAACTGGGAAATTTCCATGCTTTCCTATACCAAGAAAATAATTTCTATTAGATTCAAAAGGAACTGAAATAAATTCAATCATACCTCACTGGTAACTCGTCAATAAGGTACACCTGAAATTTTGTTTACTTCCTGCCACAACAAGTCAAACTAGCTCTTCAATCAAATCATCATGTGTAAACATATCACATTCGATTAGCCCAAAACTCAACCATCATAAATCAAAATCATAGATCACATGTAACCATCATAAATCAGAGTCATAGATCACATGCATAATTAAAACTAAAATTAAATACTGATACTTATATTTCAATCGATTCTTTGTTTCTAACTTTGTTTACTATCATTTCCATACACACACTGAATCATTTGCCACATCTGGAAAGCACCCAGTGCCTTTTCTTCTCTTAATTACATACACATATACACAGTGTACGTCACATGCATACACCCACACACGTGTACAACACCACACAATACATACACCTACACCCGACATATAACACAACACAGACACCTACACCAGGTGTACAACACCACACTTACACCTACACTCGATGTACAACATCACACATACAACTGCACCCTATGTAAAACACAACACATATACATACACATAGTACAACACAACAAATACACATGTCACGGTACAATGAGTACACACTACCACATGTGCACAACACAATGTGTATGACATGTACACCACACCTGTTGCACAACATGTACACAATACCACATGTACACAACACCACCTGCACAATGTGTACACAGTGTCACGTGTATACAACACCACCTGTACAATGTGTACATAGTATTACACAACATGTACAGAATACCACATTTACACAACACCACCTACATAATGTGTACACAATATCACGTGTACACAGTATTACATGTACACAACACCACCTGCACAATGTGTACACAATACCACATGCACAACATGTACACAACATCACATGTACCACAAGTACACAACAATAGTATTGCACATCCAGCGACCATACTGTCTCTACCAAGCAACCTTTGCTTCTAGTGTCTTTCCACTATCCATGCTTGTCCTAGCATGCTGTATATCGCATTGTTTTCATTCCACTGATGTATCCCTCAGCATTACCTGCCATGGCATAAACATATGCATATTTATAAGCACATAATATCAAATCATATCCACATGATACTAACCTCATAGATCTGTCAAGGCTACTCTGCCCACTCGATTCTTCATCGAACTAGGAACCTCTTCATGCCATTCACTTGCATAAGCAATCATTCCTCCACAAGAACGATCCCTGGTGACCCTGTCAAACAATGGCATACATACACATATATACATGTAAACATTAGCATAAAATAATTATGATCCCTGATGAACTCGTTACACAATGACTTACATACATATATATACATATATAGACATCAACATAATCATAATCATAATCATAATCACAACACAATTACCAAATGTCATAAGGTCAAGGTTAAAAGAACCCCTTTATTCGTGCTCAACATGCACAATATTGAGAACAACAATTCCCAACATAGCCAAGGCATTTAACACCTCAAGTCCATTCACTTTACCTTTCATGTTACCTTTCTCATGACTATCCGGCCACCATCCATTTATCCCAATGGACCCAACCAATCTAAATAGCTATCATATTCTTGTCTTCAACTACCTTTTATTGATGCACCAAGCTTCATTCGAGTCGTACATTACCTGTTGGGTTTCATTCAGCTTCCTCCAAGCTCCATTAAATTTCCTCTTTCCCCATCCAATTCCCAAGACCCTCAAAACATAAAAAGTAAGAAAACCATGAAAGCCAATAACAATATGACACCACAAACAAAGTGGCATGGCCATGCACTAGATGTAAACAAAACTGCAAATCAAGCGCAAACAAGTCACAAAGCATTGAAGGCTCAAAAATTCACAGACACCTTGAATCAATCCCCATTGGTTCCCAATGCTTCCAAGGGAAAGCTCAACCTAATCCTTCTTCAAGATTTCATGGCAGTCTTTTTTTCCATGCAATCCCTTGTATCATACCACCATAAACACATAATTTTCAGTGGATAAATAAACACAACAATATACCAGCTACCTTACCTTGTTGTACCCATCACACTGCCTATAATTGAACATGTACGTATATCATCTCTCAAGGGACTCCAATTCCTTGACGAATCCAGCCATAAATGGAAACCAATTGTTATATATGTCAAATACATGTTCCTGAATATAGCACATATCCACATAATTTCAAATAAAATCAAGGTTATTCAGACTTCCTATATTCATGCAAAGAACTCATTCGTTTGGAATTGTGGTTTCCAAACATAGCCAAAGGAATTCTCACCCAATTCCTTTCCTTTTCCTTTTTCCATGCTGCAATTGAGTCTTATTATGTGTTATCACATCACCCAACTATTGGTTATATAAACAAATTAAATGTTACCTTGTCATGCTAATACCAAGCATGTTGCCCTGCATTTTTTCACACATGTCAGTCACATGTTCCAAAAGACCAAGACTTTGTGTCTATTAATTTTAAATCAGCATTTACCAAGACTAACATCCATGTCATAATTTGGAATCAACTCACATTAATTAGTCATAATACTACAACTAGCACCCTCCTTCACTCAAGCGGATATCAACTATCTCAGCACATACTATGTTAGTGCAACCATCTTAAAACATGATCATTCCTTCATGCAATATTATGGGCATATACTCCTATCATGCCACTTTTCCATTCAATAGATTTCATGTCAGACATGTAAGGGAAGATGTGAACCATAGTCCACTACTTTGATCTTCATCCCTAATCTTCTATTTCTTGCAAAGATACCATGTTAGATAAACCAAATAAACGATGTAATAAAACTCATACCTAAATGTATCTCAAGGGAGGCTATCACATCTGCACAAGTCAGTCAATGTTAGTACGACATAAAATCACAAGTATATATTGAATCACACATTAATATCATAACCATAACCATCTGCACAAACTAACTCATATTAGCTCGATACGTACTAACCTCAAGATCTTAGTTGTAATGACCATAATCATCATGCATATGACTTGATCCAGGTGACTCCAGAGAGACACACAAGACAAAGATGGCTCAAAAATCAAAGTGTTTGGATTATGCTCGAAACAGGTTCATGTTAAGTATCTCATCGTCGTGATCGTGGAGGTGCGAATGGCTCGTCAAACCGAGCTCATATGTGAAAGATAGAGCTCTTCAAAGTTTGATATGACAGGGGAAAAGAGGGGCCCATAGTGTGCCACATGGCATCCCAGTAAGCAGGTGGGACCCACATGGTAGCCCATCAAGCATTGACACTTGGGCTTTTTTTTCATTGGTCTCCTAAACCTGCATAAGAGACAAAAATCATTTTTATGGAAAATGGTTAGTAAATAACCATATAACAAAATTTGTTTTAAAATATAGTTATTAATATAACTATATGAAAACAATAATTATTATAAGGCCGACAGGCCACAACCTCCTGCCGGCCCAAATCGCAATCACAACCAAAAAACAAGTCAAATATGGTTTCAGGATCAGTGGCCATAACCCCCGCCGAACCCTTCTCCACAACCTTCGTGTATATATATATAATATATATAATATATAATATATATATATATATAAATAGATTGTATACTGGGGCAGGCGGGCCACCAACATTGGACCCGGCCTACACCTTATCACCCCAACCCGATATCTCTGCCGCCGATTGCAATGTGCTGACATCGCTCCTTGTTTTTTGCTGACATTGTGTCGATTATTACGCCAACTGCTATGTTGATCGCTGATTAGGAATGCAACTGATATAGATATCGGTGAAACCACGTAAATTGCGTCGATAACTTCGCCAGCGCCCATGTTAAGCGCCGATTTCCAAGGCCGATCGCCGATTTTAATGCGTCGATAATGTAGTAATGGCGAGGTTTAAGGGGTGAGCCACCCAATGCGGACCCGACCCCCATTAATGTATCATTTCGGGTTTTAAAAGAAACTGTGATATATTATTTCGGGAGGGGCGGGGTTTGACCGCCCAACCTCCTCCCTATTAACCAACGATTTTTACCAATCCTCCTAACCAATCACCTTGGTAAATCCGCCAAAGTCCTTCTTTATAAACGCAGAGTTTTTACCTCTGCACAGAGTTCGAGGAGGCAGAATATGGGCACACTTTTTGAGGCAGTTAATTAATATTTTAATGCAAGAACCATGAATTTTACAGGAGGGAAAAATTTTCACTTTGTCAGAAATTGACAAATTTTATATGGATTTTACACCTCTCGTCGCCATGAACACAATGGTGCTGTTCGTTTCTTCATTAGAGTTCTGAATTTTTCAGTCATTTCCAGAATGCACGTGGAACCATGATTTCAGCAAAAACAGGGAGCGGAACCATGAGCCATGAAATTTTCCCAATGAGGTAAAATTTTGACATTTCAGAATATAGTCAAGTTTATACTTGTTTTTCATGGTTTTCTGCAGGGATTGCAATGGCGAGATCAGATTCTCCATCTGAGTTGCAGATTTGTAGTCCATCCATGGAGTAGAATCTTTGAGGAATCCCGAGGGAATCTAAAAGATTCCTTGAGCCCAAAATTCTCAACTTCTTAGAATTTGGATTTTGGACAGTTGATTCAACACTACTCGACGCCACAAATCTGATGGTGTCTTCAGATTTCTTATTCTCTCATTTCTTCTTCTAGCCACTTTTCTAAGTGCCAGCGCAGATGTCCACATTCATGTGCGAGCAATGATCTTCATACGATCGATGCCTTGAGATCGATGGTCTGAGTAGCTTCAATAGTGTGACATCCACTTCTTCAGATGGCCCTTGGTTGTGAGGTATATGATGTGTTCATGTACTTATTCTTTCTGCATTATACTGCACAGATCCTTGATTGATGTTGATGCAGGATCTTGTTTATTACATGTTGTCATGATTCCTTGCTTGATTTGATGCGGAATCTTCTATGTGATGTACTTGCTGTCATAACTCTTCATGTTATGTTTTGAGATCCCTTGTTGTATGTTGTTGGGATACTCTTGTTGTCGTCATGCATGTTTTGTTTTGACATCCCTTTTGTGCCATGTTGGCGGGATGTTCATCATGCATGTTTTTGTATCATACTAATAGGAGTCTTTTGATTGAGAGTTCTAGTTGTGGAACATCTCTTAGAGCCACTCCTATGTGAGGGCATTTTTCCTTGTATGATCGCGACATCATCTCTTGTGTACATCACCATTATTGACAACACTTAATGTAGCGACCTACACCATCTTGACACCGGGGCCTGGAGACGTAGTCCCTCCTGGACGAACTCCGTTATCAACGCTTATGTTTTCATGTGTTGATGATTGTTATGTTCCTCTTATTTTTCGCATGCAGATGTATTCGTTAATGTTCTTTTAAAAATCAATTTTAACACATCATGAAAGTAAAAGGTCTTGGAAGGGTCATTCTTCACACTCGGACTTGGATCATGACCTAATGCATATAACAACAATTTACTATCATTCATGACTAGCTGACACATGTGCATATGACCACGCTGATTAACTAACATCTCTCATGCATGTAACCACAACAACGATAGAATGACAAGCATGCATATAACAACCATTAACCACCATACCTGCATGCCTAACATTCAAACCTATATGACGATCTTCTCTTACCTCGAGGTCCAGTACTACAACCTCACTATGATGCTTCCCACTTCATCTCAACCAACATATCAACCTCATAACATACCAACAACATCATGATGAAACAAAATACATAATGACCACTATGATGCATGTCTCAAATACTATTATATGCATAACCATATACATTTATCTCACCACTTTGATACCACCCTGTGGTATCATATATCACCCAAAGAGAATGGAAACCCACTTTGATACCACCCTGTAATGCGCCCCTCCCACATTTACCCAATTTCATTAGCCTGACAGGTTAAATGTGAGATGAAGAGTTACTATGACATGACCCGACCTCCATGTTCCAATTAAGGAAGTGGGGCCTATAAATTAACCACAAACTGACAACTCGCAACATCCATCGGGGCTACAGGACACTCATGGGCCAAAGGACTACCCCAGGTGACAAACCTTGAGTTGGGGCTGGATTTCTCACAAATTAACCCCCAACCACATGCATGACAAGGCCTCCATGTAGTTACAGGCCTCCATCCACATGCACAACAATGCCTGAGTGTGATTATGACCCAAATTACTCAGTTTAGAGGGTGCAGTCTCAAGATCAAGGCCACAATTCCAGGCCAACCTCCAGATAACTTTTGAGACTTCCCAGAATGACAAAAGACATAAGGAAAAATATAATCATGCAAACTCAAATCAAGGACTTAACCTAACTAGGCCTAACCATGACAATCATTTCGTCAAACATATGGTGAACATGTAAGCTACAAGTCATGAATGTATATCTGACCATAGTAGTCTGAAACTTATATGAGAATCACCAAGAAGCCTCTATGCCATCTCCACATAACTACAATAACACTTGTTAGTCCATGCATTCATCAACCATTCAATAGCTTATAAAAACATGTAAAGAGCCATAGATATAACACATTATATAACCGACTTGTAAACAGAATAGAAACCATGACAAGGAATCCATAAGGTAACAATCACAATCAACACATATGCTCATAGATCACAATAGGAAAATACCTCACATTAACATATGAAAATGCCAACCAAGTCAGGGACTTCCATGTACCACCAAACCATAGATTAGGCTTAACCAAATCTGTCTTTCATCCAATCATCCCTCTGCCATATTCCAAGCATGAATGTGGCATCTCATTGAATAAACCAAGACAAAACCAAACCAAAGCTTCCATAGGCCAAACCACCTCAACCCTCAAGCAATGATTCCACCTCATGGTTGGACATCACTAACACCAACCAGATTAGTCTCTACCCAAGCTATCCAGTGCTCCAGGAACTAGTAACTCAACCCACAACCTTCTAGGGTTCCAAAGCATTTATCCAACCCAGCTCTAGGGACTAGTAACTCAACCCACCAAGGGATCCAGAGCGTTTGTCCCAACCTAGGCTTTAGGACTAATAACTCAACCCAAGTTGTTCCAAGGCTTCCAAAGTATTTGTTCCAACCCACAACCATAAGGAATTATGAGCACCAAGCAAAAAAACAATCAAGTAGAAAACCCACAACACCATGACTATCTAGGAAATGGAAAGGCAACACTAAAACCACTGTCAATCCATGCAAAACTCCATGCCAATGACAACACATAACCAGCTAATCACATGCATATACCATGCATTCATAAATCAACAAAGAGATCACACATACAACATGTTACCTATAAAGCAATATAGTTTTAGCTATTGATCCACCTATTCCCTTCATCTTTCCTGCTTTCCTTTGCCATATTTCTCCAAATCCAAGTGAATGCTAAAGTGCTCCAAAATTGCTCTAAGATTTCTCTAAGTGTGAAAGAGTATGAGAGAATGAGAGAATAGAAGAGAGCTCTACCCAAAAATTGTCAAAAGGCCATGAACTGGTCCTCAAAAGCCTTTTATCATCGAGGCCTCTATTTTCTTCATTTTCCTTCAATTTCCCTCACATGAAAATATGTGGCTCTTCACCTTCTTTTTCTCATATTTTCCTTTATTTTCATAAATAAATGCCGATTGATGCCTCTTTACTTTTTCCAATTTCCTTTAGCCATAAATAATTTGAAATTGACACCCACTAGGATGTTTTTCCCACCATTCAGCTTGGAATATGTGTCCCATGAAATTGTTCTTATATTTTTTACATGGAAAATCAACCAAGGGTTGTTACATAAGCTCATACCCCATTTGAAATCCAAACAAAAAAATCATGATGATAACGAGGAGGTGTGTAAGGAATGTCATAATATTTTGGATTCAAAGGTTCTAGATGGTGTGGCAACATGGATTCTGGGCACCAACAATACTAGAGGGTGTTAGAATCATTACCTATTTATGGTTGACCTCTGTTGGCACATAAAACTTCTTCTTGGGAAGGTTCTTGTTGATAGGCATGAGGCATAAAGAAACTTCCTGCACAAGTTAGAGGAATTTAAGATGCTAATGATGGATGTGGAGGGCTGCTTGGCATCCCTAGAGATGGAGTCACCTCCTACATCTTCAGAGTTACGTTGCAGCAAGGGATTGAACCAAATGATCAATATGGATACATACGTATCTTCTTGATGCCAATATTTCTCATTTTATTATTATGTTTATGTTGTTCCCTACTCTCTTTTACCTACTTGCTTTACCATATAATCATTCTCCCATTTACGAGACATCTATTTTCAATTTTGGTCATACCTTATCTAGTCTAGATTGGTATTTATACAAGCCTACCTTTATATTTATGTCTTTGGTTGTTGATTTCCCCTCAGTGGTGCAACATTACCAGTGAAATATTCTACATGTCGAATATGGTTTTCTTTTATCAAGTTTTTCACTATGGATTAGACATTATAATGTCTCTAGTATGGTTTCCCTATAACACTCCAAAGACACACAATATTTCTAGCATTTTGTAAATTTATGTTCTTCAATAAAATATTTAAACTTAATCCCCAAAAAATAAAAAATAAAAAATATTTTCTTAATTAAAATATTTCCAAATTTTAAGTTTATAATTTTTTGATAAATTTATATGGAATGTTGTAACACTTTATGAGGTGTGGGAAACATTTCAAAAATATAATTTTTGGAGGGAGCGGGGCAAAACAACTAGACCCTGGCTGTTTAGGCCCCTTGTTTCGTGCCTTCCCGTGGTTCGATTTGCCATGGTTTTCTTCATTGGCGACGTTTTTTATGGATGATGGTCTATGGAGGCCTTTTTTCGGTGCGTTGGATTCACGTCTTTGGGTTTAGTCAAGTTATGCTACCGTGTGTGCTCCTGCTTTTTTTAATAATTTTGTAATAATTTTGTAATAATTTTGTAATATTGTTTAATTTTTTAATTATAATTATTATATATTTTTTTTTTTAAATTCAAATTTGTGCTAAAAAATAAACATTAAAAATCATAATTTAACTAATAACTGAATCCTTTTTATTATAATAATTTCCTTTTGTAATTTTATTATTTCATTAAATTGAATTTAATTATAATTTTATTATTTATTAAATTGACTTCGATTATGCAAATATGAAATGTGTGGTAAGAGAGAAAATCTCATGATAATGCATGGATGGTGGAAGGGGATGACCACTTTCAAAAGGGTCTTCTATAACAACTTTAAGGTTGTGGATAACGTCAATGATATTTTTTATATAGTATTTATTAAGATATTAAGTTTTAAAAATGAATAAATATGTTTTGAAAAATATAAAGAATCTTTTTCTTTTCAGATTCCCTCTTCTATATTTCAATAACTTTACTAGAAGTTGTTTTTATCTCATTTGGAGATGGAAGAATGGAAGACACAACAAAGAAAATGGATTTTACATTTTGATGAAGCTTCGAAAATAATTTAGAGGTGGCAGGGAGGGGAGGGATTTTAATTAATCTTGATGGAATAAAAGAAGTAAAATTCTCATGGGGCTTAGGAAGAAAAACTAACAACCAAGTTGAGATGTATGGGATACTGTAGGGTCTATATATTGCCAAAGGCAGAGGTGTGGAAGACATTATCGTCTTAGGTGATTCATTGCTTACGATCTAGTATCTTAACAATGAAAATAGTCTGAAAGACAACTCCCTTGCTATGGTGCTCCAGAGAATTAGAAGTATAATGGTATTTTTTCACTCAAGAAGATTTTATCACATACTTAGAATCAATAATGTGGAAGCTCTTTAGAAGAAGCTAAGCTTGAAATTAATTATCATAATAACATATGTTGGATCCCATAATCCCCTAATTGGTCATATGATTCCAAGAGTTTGGATCCTTCCTAGGTTCCTTCATCATTGGATTATGGTTTTAATTAGAAACATTGTAAATGTTATTCCCCTCCCTTATATTCCCTCTACCCTCTCATGCTTTTTCCCTTGTAATCATTGCAATCATTTTAATCAAGCTTTGGTAAGGTTTTATGATGGCAGAGTATCCTATCAAGACGTGTCAAGTTATGTATTCCGTCGATTTGTAAAGACATTTTTTCCTGCCTCGCATGCTTGAATTAACAACATTTATCTGCCCAAGCCTTGGATTTTCCTTTCAAATAATGATGGATCTCCTTGGACGATATATAGGGAAATTTAATGTTTTGAAGATGAAAATCATGTGGAGTGACAGGGGAAGTGGTGTTAAATTAGGATGGTTCCTCTCTTTAGCTCTAGTCATTCATCTCCTTAGGAGTCCGTGAAGTTGTTTTTTTTTTTTTTTTGGACTTAATTGTGGCATTAAGGAAACCAATCTTCCGGTAACTCCGCGAAGAGCTCCGCTGCAAACTTCAATTGATTCTCCATTGGAAGGTGACTTTGTGGGTATGGTACTCCTACTCGTGGGAATTCTAGCATTCAATGCCCACTGGTTCAGAGGCTTTCTTGGAAGATCTCGGGCATTCTTTCTCTATTGTCCTCAGTTTGGTTCGAATCTCAATTCTGGAAGGTATATATAAGTTTCATGTTTTCAACTTTTTTCGATGGACCCAATTTAGTATGGATGGAAATTCCGATGATATAGGCTCTTATCTCTTCTCTTTGTATGTTAATTGGAGTCTATTAAGATGGTTTGAGGCTGCACTGGTTAACCCAGGAGCTCTATCATTCTTCTTTCTTAGATATTTTTGCATGACTCTGAATGTGTGGTGGTGGTGTTATCTCCTGTATCCTTCTTCGAAGTTGAGTTTAGACCCCTCTGTAGGTTTGCATGGATATTATTTTCATATCTGGGCACGATTCTATAATTTAAGAGTAAAAAAGGTGGACCTATCACCTCATTGTGATAAAAGCCTTGAAGCCAACGAAGGGAATCCTAGGTCACCTCCTTTTACCATCAAGCTTCATCGAAATCTCGTTCAGCATGGTATAATGAATTTTTATTCTCAGAGTCCTCCTTGGTTGATAGTTCCTGTTCTCATTGCTTTTCTACCCACGAACCTCTTCAAAAGGCAGATTACGATCTCCAAGTCAAATTCTTTCAAACGTACCAAGCTTAGGTGGATCTCATGGACAAGTTATTGACACTTCAAATTTAGTTCTCTCGTTTGGAAGATGATGTGGACATGCTCAGGAACATTATCGTGGACCTCAAGCTAAGCAAAGATGCTCCCACAGGTCCCAACTAGCACCAGGAAGATTCAGGCAAGCAAGACATAGATCTCAACGGGTTAGGAACAATCAATAATTAAGTCTAGCTAATATCACTACATGCTTGTAATCTTACATAGTTGATGTAATTAGGTCTACTATTAGTTTTTTTGGTCTTCTTATGTAATGGGTCAGTGTCCTCTTTGAATTTCGATCAAGTATGAATATTGAAGATGTAACCTTGTATATTTTACTACAACCGGGCACAAATTTGATACTAAATTACTCATTTTTGTGTGTGTATATATATAATATTATTTATAAATTTATATATATATATATATATAAAATATAATTTTAAAATAAATAAAAATGTCTTGAAAACTATTATTAAAAAATAACAATTTTATAAATTATTATATAAAAAGTGAATAATATTTTTAATGGAAAAAATTCATAATAATTTTAATTCAAAAAATCTAAATTTTAAATTTGGAAACTTTGAGTTTTGAATGGTATTAAAAAGTATATATATGGCTTGATTTAATGGTGATGAAATAATTTCTAAAAGACTATAAAAGATAACAATGTTTAAAAAAAAAATAAAAATAGCAAAGTTGTTTGATAAAGTGTTAGTTATTTATATCCTATGTCCTTGAGAGGAAAAGTGGTATCCTCTCTTATTTGGAATTGAATTGATTCTTACCAGTAATTTATTTATATTTTTATGATTATTGTATTGTATTAATTTTGAATCTTAATTTTTTTATAATTTATTATAAGTAGTGTTTTAAAAATGTCAATTGAGATTATCTCAGATAATTGGGTAAAATAATTATTATTTTTTAATTAAATTTCAAATCTTTGTTAGTGACATGATAAGTTTTAATTAGAAGTTTGGTGCAAGATTGAATAATTCCACTTGGAATGCAATAATAACAAATTGAGTGACTCCCAAGTTAATTACCACTTCTTGTCCATAAACTAATCTGAATGGCATTTGTCTAGTCAAATTCATGCAGGTAGTTTTATATGCCCATAGAATAGCGGGTATGCGTACATCCCAGTCATTTTGCTTCATATTGCAAATATTTGTTAAGGCATTCTCTAGAATTTTGTTAAATGCTTCTACAGTGCTGTTCACTTGAGGCTGATACAATGTACTCTTATGATGATACTCCTGGAATTCTTTGAGCAAAGCAGGAATTGTTTCATTTATAAGTACATGCCCCTATCACTCATAAAAATCTTAGGGCAGCCAAACTAAGACAAAATATACTTGAAGATGAACTTCGCAACTGTAGCTACACTACAATCCTTCATAGGTTGCGCCTCAACCCACCTCGTTAAATATTCAGTCGCTATACTGATGTATTGGCTCCAGGCTTCTTTCCCAGTGGATGAATTCATCCTATGAAGTCTATTGCCCACTTATAAAACACTTGTAATGATACTTGAGGATTCAAAGGTAATTCATCTCTTCGCGACGGTCTCTCAGTCCTCTAACAATCATCGTATGCCCTGCAATAAACCTTGGAATCCTTATGCATAGTTGGCTACCATAGTCGTGCTCTTAGAATCTTCTGTGTAGTTTCTCTTCCACATAATGTACTCATGCGACTCCTCCATGCGCTTCAGCAAACGATACTTTGTTGTTCATACTTTGGAACATACCTCCGGAATATTTCGTGAGATCCCATTTTATATAGATGTCTGACGATAATGGAGAAATCTGCAGCGCGCACCACCAATTATTTCTTCTATTGTGTGGAATATCCTTTAGGAGGTGTTCTAGTAGACAAGAAATGGATTATATCTACGAAATGGTCATCAACAACGCACACTGCAAAGAGCTACGCATTTGGCAATCCCTCCTCCAGATTTGTAGGTTCATCACCATTCTCAATCTGCGATAGGTGATCTGGCCCAACATTCAACCTCCCTGGCTTCACAATTACTTCAAAGTCACATTCTTGAAACAACAACAACCATTGACAGATTCCCCCCCCCCCAACACAGGCTTGTTGACCAAGTATTTCAAAGAAGAATGGTTTCTGTACATTTTGAAGTGCGCTCCCAACAAGTAGTGCCTAAATTTCTGCAGCGCATACACCATCGCTAGTCCTTCGCGCTCTGTGGTAGAATAATTATTCTCCTCTTTTCAAAACTTTCTACTTGCAAACACCATCGGATGACCAATATCTCCTTCATCGAGTTGGGTTAGCATAACTCCTAGTTCTATACAGTACGCATCTACATGTACATGGAACTCCTTCTTCTAGCCTGGGAACACTAAAATGGACGCGATGACTATTTTCTCCTTCAAAACATCCAAACTCTTCTAGTGGTCATCGTCCCAGAAAACTATCGCATCCTTTTTCATCAATCTTTCCGTGGGCACAATGATCTTCTCATACACCTTGATAAATTTTTTGTAGTACCCTGTGTGGCCCAACGTTGCGCGCAATTGCTTGACATTTTTCGAAGGCTCTAGATTAATAATTATTGTGATTTTGGCGGGGTCTACCATCAACCCTTGCTTACAGACTACATGGACCAACAATATCCCATATGGTATGCAAAATATACATTTCTTCAAGTTAAGGGAAATCTGATACCTTCGACACATATCCAACATAAGGTGAAGACTGGCAACATGTCCCTTAACTAGCTCAAACACAGTCCAATCATCGAAGTAGACCTCCATGACACGCAAAATGCCACGTGAGGAAAAAGGCACCCACGTTCATTCAATTACAATATGCGTGTGTTTTACTCTATCTACCACCAAGCTGTAATCACGACCAGGGGGGATGGATCTCACCAGTATGGCTATTACGCGTGAACCCCAAACCCACCACCTCCATGGCACCAGCATGGATGGATAAGATGCAACTATTAATTCACATGGGCATGCATGGCATCTATGTATGAACACACCTAACTACTTTAATGACCGTTAAATGTATGTTTTTAGTTTCCACATGTGTGGTGCACAACTTTAATGTTAATAAAAGCATTGTTGTGAAAGTAATGTTCACACCTACTTTAAGATTGGTTGATGGGTGCGAGGTGGGGAAGATATTTTTAAGTATATATTAAAATAAGATATATAGAACACTTGTCACGATGTTATTCGAATATTTTTATGCTAAAAGATAAGTGTCTTAGGGTAATATTTTTAAAATTCTGTTATATTTTTATTCATTATTTCAATATTTTTTAAATTTTTTTAGTGGTGACAATCATATATGAATTTACGTAGATGTGTAACTTACATAGCGGTCTTTTTAGATATCCATATCTTTTTAGAGGACAAAATGTCCACTCAATTCCATTCTATACGTAGATGTGTAACTGAAATAGTGGTCTTTTTAGATATCCATATCTTTTTAGAGGACAAAATGTCTAGTCAATTTCATTCTATCTCTTTCCAAAGCAAACTCTTACTAAAGAAGATGTGCTTTCGCCCTTCTTGTATTATTAAATGCTTCTACAGTTCTGTTCACTTGAGGATGATACAATGTACTCTTATGATGATACTCCTGGAATTCTTTGAGCAAAGCAGGAATTGTTTCATTTATGAAGTACATGCCCCTATCACTCATAAAAATCTTAGGGCATCCAAACCAAGACAAAATATACTTGAAGATGAACTTTGCAACTGTAGCTACACTACAATCCTTCATAGGTTGCGCCTCAACCCACCTCGTTAAATATTCAGTCGCTATACTGATGTATCTGGCTCCAGTCTTCTTTCCTAGTGGATGAATTCGTCCTACGAAGTCTATTGCCCACTTATCAAACACTTGCAATGACACTTGAGGATTCAGAGGTAATTCATCTCTTCGCGACGGTCTCCCCATCCTCTAACAAACATCGTATGCCCTGCAATAAACCTTGGAATCCTTATGCACAACTGGCTACCATAGTGCTCTTAGAATCTTCTGTGTAGTTTCTCTTCCACATAATGTCCTCATGCGACTCCTCCATGTGCTTCAGCAAACGATACTTTGTCGTTCATACTCTGGAACATACCTCCGAAATATTTCGTGAGATCCCATTTTATATAGATGTCTGACGATAATGGATAAATCTGCAGCATGCACCACCAATTATTTCTTCTATTGTGTGGAATATCCTTTAGGAGGTGTACTAGTAGACAAGAAATGGATTATATCTGCAAAATGGTCATCAACAACGCACACTTCAAAGAGCTACGCATTAGGCAATCCCACCTCCAGATTTGTAGGTTCATCACCATTCTCAATCTGCGATAGGTGATCTGGCCCAAAATTCAGCCTCCCTGGCTTCACAATTATTTCAAAGTCACATTCTTGAAACAACAACAACCATTGACAGATTCCCCCCCCCCCCCACCACCCCAACACAGGCTTGTTGACCAAGTATTTCAAAGCAGAATGGTTTGTGTACATTTTGAAGTGCGCTCCCAACAAGTAGTGCCTGAATTTCTGCAGTGCATACACCATCGCTAGTCCTTCACGCTCTGTGGTAGAATAATTATTCTCCTCTTTTCACAACTTTCTACTTGCAAACACCATCGGATGACCAATATCTCCTTCACCGAGTTGGGTTAGCATAACTCCTAGTTCTATACAGTACGCATCTACATGTACATGGAACTCCTTCTTCTAGCCTGGAAACACTAAAATGGACGCGATGACTGTTTTCTCCTTCAAAACATCCAAACTCTTCTAGCGGTCATCGTCCTAGAAAACTGTCGCATCCTTTTTCATCAATCTTTCCGTGGGCACAATGATCTTCTCATACACCTTGATAAATTTTCTGTAGTACCCTGTGTGGCCCAACGTTGCGCGCAATTGCTTGACATTTTTCGAAGGCTCTAGATTAATAATTATTGTGATTTTGGCGGGGTCTACCATCAACCCTTGCTTACAGACTACATGGACCAACAATATCCCATATGGTACGCAAAATATAAATTTCTTCAAGTTAAGGGAAATCTGATACCTTCGACAGGTATCCAACATAAGGTGAAGACTGGCAACATGTCCCTTAACTAGCTCAAACACAATCCAATCATCGAAGTAGACCTCCATGACACGCAAAAGGCCACGTGAGGAAAAAGGCACCCACGTTCATTCAATTACAATATGCGTGTGTTTTACTCTATCTACCACCAAGCTGTAATCACGACCAGGGGGGATGGATCTCACCGGTATGGCTGTTACGCGTGAACCCCACACCCACCACCTCCATGGCACCAGCATGGATGGATAAGATGCAACTATTAATTCACATGGGCATGCATGGCATCTATGTATGAACACACCTAACTACTTTAACGACTGTTAAATGTATGTTTTTAGTTTCCACATGTGTGGTGCACAACTTTAATGTTGATAAAATCATTGTTGTGAAAGTAATGTTCACACCTACTTTAAGATTGGTTGATGGGTGCGAGGTGGGGAAGATATTTTTAAGTATATATTAAAATAAGATATAGAGAACACTTGTCACGATGTTATTCGAATATTTTTATGCTAAAAGATAAGTGTCTTAGGGTAATATTTTTAAAATTCTGTTATATTTTTATTCATTACTTTCAATATTTTTAATTTTTTTAGTGGTGACAATCATATATGAATTACGTAGATGTGTAACTTACATAGTAAATAGGCCCACAGGGTTTTGGATTGACAGTGAATGGGTGCGCTGTAAAGCATCCTTGCGATAGGTCACCGGTTCAAATCCCCGTGGGTGCGTAGGTTAGTCTTAACAAGCAAAAAAAAAAAAAAAAAAAAAAAAAAAACTACATAGTGGTCTTTTTATATCCATATCTTTTTAGAGGACAAAATGTCCACTCAATTCCATTCTATACGTAGATGTGTAATTGAAATAGTGGTCTTTTTAGATATCCATATCTTTTTAGAGGACAAAATGTCTAGTCAATTTCATTCTATCTCTTTCCAAAGCAAACTCTTACTAAAGAAGATGTGCTTTCACCCTTCTTGTATGGTAGTGATGTATGTATTCTTACATTTTTGTTTTGTTTTGTTTTTCTTAAAGAAAAATGAGATGTATGTTCTTTATGGGATGTGATATCATAATCCAACTCCCAACTTTTGAGACAAAGACAAAGAAAGTACTTCAAAAATTATAGCAACATAACCTAACTCACAATTTAAAGACAACATATAACAAGTCCTTTATGGAATATGATAGCATAATCCAACTCCTAACTTATAGTGTGTGACAACATAACCCTAACTCCCAAATTTTGAGATAAAACAAAGCAAGTTCTTCTGGGGATGTGACAACATAACCTAACTCCCAACTTTTGAGACAAGGCAAAAGAATAAATGTGACATCCAAAGCAAGGGATCATTATTGTGAATCTTAGGGTATAATACTTTTTCCACTAAGGTATTAGAGACTTTACAGTTTCAAAGTTAAAATGGATTTATGATATAACATGATTATTTAATAGTTTTAATGTTGGCTAGGCTAACAATCAACAATCAAATCCATTTTAAGTGGTATAATGTTAACATACTCTTTGATTAGATCACCCAAAAGGAATTAGAGGACATGTTGAAGAACTAACGTCCCATGAAAGTGAGTAGACAAATTCAAGAAACAAAAATGCATCAATCAATAGAAATATGAAGACACTCTCTTTATCAATTGCAAGAATAATTGCATTAAAATATTTTTCCAATCAATTGCAAGAATAATTGCATTAAAATATTTTTCCAAGAGCATTGTAAATAGGAATACACTAACTCAATGCTCCAAAATCATCTAACTAGTATGAGCCCTTATCCTATCAAATTTATAATGAAAAGGTTAGCTACAAATGGGAAAAAGATGAATTGATTCATTTGATATCTAATTGGTTAGTGCATTGAAAACCTAAACATTCCTTTACCTAACATGTATTTTGGTTGGCTAATGTAATAAAAACCAAACAACAACCCAAACAATTGGCTGAAAGTTGTTGCATAAAATTTATGGACCGATGGTTTGTTCACCCTTGGAAAGAAACAAACCCCATTATTTCGAGGTACAATTGAGTAAACTAAACTCTCACTTGTTAAAGGATGAACCATTTAACTCAATGTGAACACCACTTGGCTCAATGAACTTTGAGAAAAGGAATGTCTTCATGACAAGTAGTTTTGAGTTGTTGAATGATGATTCAATTAGCCTAAATCAATGCTAAGTGTTTTAGATTTAAATATGTTAGCACTAAAACATTAGGTTTTGATTCAAGCAATGGTGGATAATAAAACTTTAGTGGATCAATGTGAAGATTGGATGCATCCCCAAAGAAAGTGGTAGATCAAGTTGGTAATTAATACAACCTACTTCTTTGACAAAGAAGTGAGAATCATATAAAAAAGGGTTGATTTTTCAATATTGACCCTTAAACCTTTGCATTTGCATTTATAACCAAATATAGCCACCTAACTAGAAAGAGTGAGAAACTTGATGTACATCGTGTCTCTGTAGAAAATCCACAAAATTCAGATATGCTAATATGAGCAATCTGAAATATAATTTTTTCTCACATAAACATAGAATCTCTTTAGTAGATGCAGTGGAATAGGAACAAAAATAGAAGCAAAGCCACATAATTCAACAACACATAATTATTTAGGGAACCCAACTAGGAAAACCATGTGCTTGTTATTGAGAATTGTTACTTATAAAAAGATGCTTAATTTTTATTCATTGGAAAAGAAGAAAAAATACATTTTGTATATACACAAGTGCATTTCAAGAAGCATATGTCAGACGATGGCCATGGAAGAAAACATTACATTCAAACTAAAACCCTAGGTCCAGATAACTATTAAAATCAAAATTATGGGCACACAAGCCTGTTAGTGAAAACCTTGATGCAGACATCTATGAGGGCCTAAAAAATAGACCAAAAAACATTTACAAAATGAGTTGAAAACCTCATCATAAAGCTTGAAAAACACAAGGGTCAAAACCCCACAAAGGTAAGAAATGCAAGGCATAAGCTACACGTGAAGCCTAGAAAATTGCAACTTGGAAATGGGCACCCAAAGGAAAAAAACATGGCCTTAGAGCCCATATCAAAACGAGTTGTGACAATATCAAGCAAGTAGACATGACCAGCTAATGACAAGGGAAAAAAGTTCTTGTAATGGAGAAAGGTGATGACACCAGCAAAGCAACAACGCCACAAAATCAACAACAACAAACCTCGAACATCACATAGCAGAGCAGTGAACAAGCCACACACATGCATGATGACGGTAGCAAGGCTCGAGAAAAGGAATCTTGTCTTCAAGATCAAGCAGAAACAAACCTTCAAAGGCATGAACTAGGGAGGAGGCATCTAGGGTTCCAACCACCTCTCCCTATCCCTCAACCCCTCCAGCGTGACCCCCCTCTCCCCTCAATCAAATGACTAACTAAAACTTATATATATTATTAATTTTTAATTATAAAGTTGTCTGAGTCAACACTGGAAAACTAGTTGGACATTCCACAAGCAATATCATTTAATTATCTCAAACTTAACCTTGTGTCAGTCTCAAGGTATGATGGATTGGAGGGAGAAATCATATGGGAATATGGATATGGAGTATGCAGGCTATAATGACATCTTCTTGAGGCCCTCGCATGACACCAAGAAGAATACAAATGACACTCAATTTGGTCTTGCAAAGTGCAACTAGGGAAATTCCATCTAAATATGCTTGGTTATTCAAGCAGCATTCAAGTCCCAGACATTCCAAAGTAAATGCAAAAATCCTCTACATATTGGATCGCTTCAGCGGTGCCATGGATCGAGTTTCCCTTGTATTAAATTCCCACGTTTGGCATTATCATCCCACAAGAGGAGCTCCATATATTTATGTAGCTCCATATGTAGTGTCTTCAACACTTGTTAATCAATAGTGAAGCAATCTTGCTTCTTGCTGATAAAATTGTTGGAGTGCCATTTTGTAGGACTGGCTCAATGGCATCCCTAGGCCACCTTACCCTTGAGCAAGCTGGCCTAAATGAATCAAATGACTGATAATTTGTCAGAAATGGTTGTTTCCTTGTTGGTGCTCATGAATAGGAAAAGTGACCTGGAAGATAAGGAAGGGATTTACAACTAGTTCTATTGAACAAGAAAAATGAGTTTCTCCTCACAAAATTTGAAAAATTACAGGCTTTCATGGAGGTGGAGGTAGCAATGTTAAACATTAGAGTGGGTCGATTGGAAGTCAACTAGGGATTGAAGAACAATCAAGAGGATATGGAGACAATCGTAGTCCAGCAGAGGAAAAGGATTCATAGTGTTGATGTCCAAGCCCAATATTTTTTAAGACAAGATGGAGATCTAAGCAAAACATACCCAAAAGTGAGACCATCTGGCTCAAGTCACTCTTAAAGTCTTATCTAATGTATTGCAAGTATATTTTGTTGTTAAATGTCTTCTTTGTAGTGTATGGTAGATACCCGTGTTGGAATGTAAATAAAATATCTTCTAGGTGCAGGAAAATTCCTTTCTAAAAGGATTTGATCAATGAAATTTCTTAGATGTCTAAAAACGTAAGGTAATGGCCTAGGATCTAGTTTTCTTCTTTTTAATATAAAATCCCTACCCATTCCATTTATTTTTTTAATGATTTTTCTATGTTATTATATTGTAATTTTGTATGTTATTAAATTGAATTATATTATTTAGATCCACTTGGGGTAGCTCAATTGACAATGGTCGTGGAAATGAAGTCTCACTAAACTAGAAGTCTTGGGTTCAAATCTTGTGTTATCCCCCGATTGGAGTGAGAAGTTAGACATGATGAAGATATAGTCCTACCAAGCTTACAAAAATAAAATTGAATTAGATTATTTAGATATAGAATGTGTTAAAAGAAAAAAATCATAAAAGTGTATGAATGATGAGTGGAAAGGGCCATTTCAAAAGTAGTTTTTAGAACAAATGGCTTACTGCATTGAATATAATTTATTTTTTTAAGGTATCCAAGCATTTTAAAAATGTGATTTTAATTTTTTGATATGCCTAAAATTTTATTAAAATGGTTGTTTCCTTGTTGGTTCTCATGAATAGGAAAAGCGACCTAGAAGATAAGGAAAGGGATTTACAACTAGTTCTATTGAACAAGAAAAGTGAGTTGCTCCTGAAACAATTTGAAAAATTGCAGGCTTTTATGGAGGCAGAGGTAGCAGTGTTAACATTAGAGTGGGTAGATTGGAAGTCACTCTTCAACTAGGGATTGAAGAAAAATCAAGAGGATACGAAGACAAGCGCAATCCAACCGAGGAAAAGGATTCGTAACACTGATGTCCAAGCCTAGTATTTTTCAAGACAAGATGCAGATCTAAGCAAAACAGACCCAAAAGAGAGACCAACTGGTTCAAGTCACTCTTAAAGTCTTATCTAATGTATTGCAAGTATATTTTTGTTGTTAAATGTCTTCTTTAGAGTGTATGGTAGATACCAATGTTGGAATGTAAATAAAATATCTTCTAGGTGTAGGAAAATTCCTTTCTAAAAGGGATGATCAATGAAATTTCTTAGATGTCTGAAAACGTAAGGTAATAGCCTAGAATCTAGTTTTTTTTAATAAAATCCCTACTCATTTCATTTATTTATTTTTAATGATTTTGCTATGTTATTATATTGTAATTTTATATGCTATTAAATTGAATTAGGTTATTTAGATCCACTTGGGGTAGCTGAATTGGAAATGGTCGTGGCAATGAAGTCTCACCAAACAGAAGTCTGGGTTCAAATCTTGTTTTATCCCCTGATCGGGGTGAGAAGTTAAACATGATAAAGATGTAGTCCTACCAAACTTACAATTTTTTTTTTTGAATTAGATTATTTAAATGTAAAATGTGTTAAAAAAAGAAAAAGGAAAATTCATAAAAATGTATGAATAATAGGTGAAAAAGGTCATTTCAAAAGTAGTTTTTAGAACAATTGGCTTACCATGTTGATATAATTTATTTTTTTAAGGTATCCAAGAATTTCTAAAATGTGATTTTGATTTTTTCATATGCATAAAATTTTATTAAAATTTGAGGAGGGATTTTAAATTTTATTATTGTTTAAAAGAGGGATTTTTCATTATAGTTTTGTCATGTTGTTTGATCAAATTCAGTTATTTAGCATTTTAAAATTGTGATTTTATTAGATTATTATTGTGAATAAAATTATATTTTCATTTAAAAAAGCTATAGAGATTTTCATTATAGTTTTGTCATGTTTTAGATTAAATTCAGTTATCAAGGTATTTGATATTTTATATGACAAAGAATTAAAAAAAAATATATAGATGATGGATTGCAATTTTGTAATGTTGATATATTGAATTAGATTATTTAGATATAAAATGTGTGGGAGAAAAAGCTAAAAAGAAAAATTCATAAAAATATATGGATGATGCATTGCAATTTTGTCAAATTATTAAATTTAAATAGATTATTATAATTTTCTCATGTTGTTAGATTAAATTTAATTATCTAGCATTTTAAAATTGTGATTTTATTTTATTATTATAAATAAAATTGTATTTTCATTTAAAAGATTTTTGTTATAGTTTTATCATGTTATTAGATTAAATTCAGTTATCCACGTATTTGATATTTTATGTGATAAATAATTGAAAGAAAAAAAATATGGATGATGGGTTGTAATTTTGTAATGTTGATAGATTGAACTTATTTAGATATGAAATGTGTGGCGAAAAAGCTAAAAGAAAAAAAATTATAAAAATATATGGATGATGGACTTTAATTTTGTCATGTTGTTAAATTTAAGTAGATTATTTAGATATGAAATGTGTGGTTAAAAAATTAAAATTAAAAATGCATGTCTTTTATATGGATGATAAAAGGAATGGTTATTCTTAAAAATAGTTTTTTTAAGAACTATTTAAGGATTATGGATAGTTTATGGATAAGGTGTTACTTTATATATAGATAAAAGATAAAATAATAATAATAATAATAATAATAATATTTATTTATTTTTTAAAGATATTATTTTTCTATGATTGGGTGGTTCTAGTCGGTAATTTCGAGTGTACAATAAGAAGTGACATTGATTTAAATTATCCTTTGCCTCCACATGTCATTGCCTCAACATAACATTAATGATATTCATTGAACATAGTGCTATATTTAGTGCAATATGGTTGTCTTTATTCCCGCATGTGTTGGATGTTCCAGTGACTTCTTGGGTAGGAATTTCCCTTAGTATGAGGTTCTATGTCTTATCTTAGTACAAATTCTATCCTTCTTGACGTTCCTCCCTCCATAATGACTTTCAGTTGTTTTCCTCGTTCTAGTGTGTTTATGAATGGTTTCCTCCCCTTGGCTTTTGTCCCACCTTTGTTGGCTCTATCAGATGAGGAAGATTTGCGTCGGATTGCTCTGACTCCACCTTGTCCTCGTGGGGTGGTTTCTCCTTTTTCTAGGGCCTTTGCTTCCTCTTATTGAATCTCTTAAGCCTGTTCAACATTCTTCTTCCTTTATTGTGAATCTCTTGAGCCTGATGAGCTTTCTCCTTCCTCTTGCTACCATGACCAGACAACGAGCTCATTGGTGCTAAGGAGGGGGTGATTGGTGGCTTCTCAGGCCTTATTTTGTGCTAAATCTTCCACTCGTAACTACCATGTTGTAACGTGCCCCTCCCACATTTACCTTATTTCACCAGCCTACCAAGGTAAACGTGAGACAAAGAGTTACTATGACATGAACCAACCTCCATGTTCTAGTTAAGGAAGTGGGGCCTATAAATCAATGACAAACTGACGACTCACAATATCCATCAGGGCTACCGGACACTCAGGGGCCAATGGACCACCCTAGGTGACCAAACCCTAAGTTGGTGCTGCATTTCTCACAACTTAACCCCCAACCGCATGCATGACAAGGCCTCCATGCTATTATAGGCCTCCAAACACATGCATAACATTGCCTGAGTGCATTTATAACCCAACTTGCTCAGTTCAGAGGGTGTTGTCCCAATATCTGAGCCACAATTCTAGGCTAACCTCTAAACCACTTCCTAGAACTTCCTGATACATCTCATAATGATCCAGGTGGATGTTGGTGGCCACCCACCTATCCCACTTGGACCGCCACAACTGTCTCTTTCAATTTTTTTAGTTTACGTAATTGTAGCACAATTTACTATTTTTAGCATTTTTTCAGGTCTTGAACTTCTGGAGTTGTTTTGAGGCCCTAAATGACCTTTTTTGGGGAATATGGGAGCAACATGTCCATGGACCCGTGTTTCTCTTCCCAAAGTTATAGTTCTCGGATAGATCTTTCTAACGAGCTATTGTACGTGTCAAATGGAGATCGGGTGCCAAGGTTACAACCCCAGGAAATTGATGTACCAATTTACCCAAATAGGGCCCACAATTTGGCGTTTCATCTTCTAGGGTTAGGTTTTGGGATAAGGGGTTTTCCGTTGTTTCTCAACAATAAATAGGCCTCAAGCCTCATTGGAACATAGTTTAGAGGCATGTAGCTGCCACATCTCTTCTCAAAGATAAGCTACCATTGCCCTAGCTGATTTATTTCCATTTTTGTTTGTAAGCATATTTCAGTATTTTACATTAATGAAATGAAGTATTATTTCCGCTGCATCTCTGTGTTTATGGTTATCTCTGTAATTTGTTACGTTCTTGTTTAAATCCAGATCAGTGGTATCAGAGTGGTCTGCTTTTTCTCTGTTTTTCTTTGCATGTCCCCAATGAGGTCGAAATATAAGGAGTTAGGGCTTGAACTGGTCGAACCTTTGCACGACCAGCCTCACAAATCCAGACGGCCTCCCATGGCGGATGAAAAGAAAGACGAGGGCAGCAGATCCTATCAAAATCTTGCATGAAGAAGCCCTCGAGTGACAAAAGAACACGATGATGGACAACCTTGCTAGATCCTTCAACGACTACCTAGAGCGACACATCGTTCCAACAACTACTCTAGAAATGCCACACCCTTTAAGGTACAAGTTAATTTTGAAATCCCCATCTTCGAGAGTCAAATAGACGCAGATGTCGTAGATAAATGGTTAAATCTGCTAGATGGGTATTTTTCTGTTCATGAATTTTGAGTCAGGAAATGATTGTTTTCGCTCTTCTCAAAGCAGCCCCCCACGTCAAAGACTGTCGGGAAACCTATTGCGAGCAGAAGGATGAAAGTACGGGCTCACTATTTTCAGCCGCACCCACTTGGAATTCCTTTCGGGATGCCATCAAGGAGCAGTACTACCCTTTCAAGAGCTATGAGGACAAATACATAAAATGGACCATGCTGCGGCATGGATGAGACCAAGATGTGCTGGAGTTCACAAACATTTTTCATACCCTTCGTACACAGTTGGGTATCAAATATTCTGAGCTGCACCCGGTACTCAAATACTGTGGCTACCTACATAAATACATCTAGGAAGAGATGGAGTTCCTGAACATCTCCTCGCTCGACACGACGTACCAATATGCTGTCAAAATTGAGCAAAAGTTCAAATAGAAGAAGTGAAACTTTGGATCTACGAATCCAAAGACCAAAGGACAAAGCCAAGGCGGGGTGACCCAAGACAACCCGCCGAAGCCACAAGAAAATAACAACACCACAAAGTCGAAGAAGGACACAGGAAAGTGGTGTGAGTTCCATAAGAGCCCCACTCACAACACAAGTGAGTATCGGACCATGCAGTTGTTGGTGGTTGAGTTGAAGGCTTTAGAATCAGATGCATGTTCTGACCCCGAGTTAGAATCCGATAAGGGGAATGGCAAAGGGAAGCAGATCATTGATGTGAAACCTAGTGTCACTGTTGCCACAACCAAGATCTAGAAGAATGAGCCTGAAGATATAGAGGAGGGGGGCATGTCTTTTCCACTCACAAATGTGGGTGAAGGGTTCACTGTTGCAATTCATTGTTGATAGTGGGAGCCAGAAGAACCTCATTTCAGCAGAGGTCACGAAGTGGTTGGGCCTATCAACTACACCACACCCACAGCCCTACAGTATTGGGTGGCTTCACCAAGGATGAGATCTCAAAGTTCGCTAGCAGTGCCGCCTTCCCTACAACATCAAGCCCTTCACAGATGAGGTATTGTGTGATGTTACACCTCTGGATGTTTGTGATCCATTATTAGGCTAGCCATACTTGTGGAGGTGACATGCTGCGTATGAGTCAAGGCCTCATGTTGTCATTATTTATTTGTGTAATTCATTATACAGGATACCGGAGGTAGCCCCACCTACCGCCACCTCTTTGATCACTGCCAAGAAAGGCAACAAGCTCATCTCATAGAATAGGGAATTTATTTTCTGTCTGGTTCGCTCCCAAAGTAAGGGGAAGATTGTTGCCACATCCATGACCCCCACGAAGGGTTCCTCTATGCAGCAACAACAACAAAGGGATACGGTCATGACAGAACACAGGAACAACTTCTCCTCACCCACAGGGGTACCACACAAGTTTCAGGTGGGCGAAAATTTTTGGTTACATCTACAGAAAGAATGCCTTACAAGAGCCCATCAGAAGTTCAGACCACTCTGACATGGTCCTTATAGCAGTACCAAGGCTGTGGGGAACAATGATTTGGAACACAACATTCCTTCGTTCCTTCGCCTGCACCAAGTGTTCAATGTGGACCGTCGTCGACCATGCTTCCTCACCCATAGGGGTACTACACAAGTTTCAGGTGGGCGATAAAGTTTGGTTACATCTGCAGAAAGAACGCCTTACAAGAGCCCATCAGAAGATCAGACCACTTCGACATGGTCCTTACAGCAGTACCAAGGCTATGCAGAATAATGATTTGGAGCACAACATTGCTCCATTCCTTTGCCTGCACCAAGTGTTCAATGTGAACCGTCGTCGACCATGCTTCCCACCCTTACTAGACACATCAGAGATTGTAGAACAAGTTCAGCAGATGGAGGAACGCAACGCAATGGGGACCATTTCTTCCTCGGGGGGGGGGATGATCTAGGTGGATGTTGGTGGCCACCCACCTATCCCACTTGGACCCCCACAACTGTCTCTTTCAGTTTTTTCAGTTTCTATAATTGTAACACAATTTACTATTTTTAGAAGTTTTTCGGGTCCTGAACTTCCGGAGCTGTTTTGATGCCCTAAATGACGTTTTTTGGGAAATCTGGGAGCATCATGGGGCCATGGGCAAATGTTTCTCTTCCCAAAGTTATAGTTCTTGGATAGATATTTCTAACGAGCTATTGTATGTGTCAAATGGAGATCGGGTGCCAAAGTTACGACCCCGAGAAATTGATGTACCAATTTACCCAAACAGGGCCCACAATTTGGTGTTTCATTTTCTAGGGTTAGGTTTTGGGATGTTAAGAGTTTTCCATTGGTTCTCAACAATAAATAGGTCTTCAAGCCTCATTGTAACACAGTTCAGAGGCATGTAGCCGCCACATCTCTTCTCAGAGATAAGCTACCATTTCCCTAGCTGATTTATTTTCATTTCTGTTTGTAAGCATATTTCAGTATTTTACATCAATGAAATGAAGTATTATTCTGCTACATCTCTATGTTTATGGTTATCTCTGTAATTTGTTGCATTCTTGTTTAAATATAGATCAGTGCTATCAGAGCGGTCTGCTCTTCTCTGTTTTTCTTTGTATGTCCCCAACGAGTTTGGGATATAAGGAGTTAGGGATTGAACTGGTCGAACCTTTGCAAGACCAGCCTCACAAATCTCGATAGCCTCCCATGGTGGATGAAAAGAAAGAGGAGGGGGCAGGAGATCCTATCAAAATATTTCTCGAAGAAGCCCTCGAGCGACAAAGGAATGCAATGATGGACAACTTTGCCCAGATCCTTCAGCGGCTACCTAGAGGCGACGCATCGGATTCCAACAACTACTCTGGAAATGTGACACCCTTTAAGGTACAAGTTAATTTTTAAATCCTCATCTTCGAGGGTCAAATAGACGCAGATGCCATAGATAAATGGTTAAATCTGCTAGATGGATATTTTTCTGTTCATGAATTTTCGAGTCGGGAAAAGATTGTTTTCACTTTTGTCAAAGCAGCCCCCCACGTGAAATACTGGTGGGAAACCTGTTGTGAGCAGAAGGATGAAAGTACGAGCTCACTATTTTTAGCTGCACCCACTTGGAATTCCTTCCGGGATGCCATCAAGGAGTAGTACTACCCTGTCAAGAACATTGAGGACAAATACATAAAATGGACCACGTAGCGGCAGGGACGAGATCAAGATGTGCTGGAGTTCACAAACATTTTTCATACCCTTCCCACACAGTTGGGTATCAAAGATTCTGAGCTGCATCTGGTACCCAAATATCGTTGTTTCCTACACAGATACATCTAGAAGAAGAGATGGAGTTCCTTAACATCTCCTCGCTTGACACGGCGTACTGATATGCTGTCAAAATCGAGCAAAAGTTTAAACAGAAGAAGCGAGACTTTGGATCTGCGAATCTAAAGACCAAAGGACAAATCCAAGGTGGGGTGACCCAAGAGAACTCGTCAAAGCCACAAGAAAAGAACAACACCACAAAGTTGAAGAAAAACAGGAAAGTGGGGTGAGTTCCATAAGAGCCCCACTCACAACACAAGTGAGTGTTGGACCTGCAGTTGCTAGTGGTCGAGTTGAAGGCTTCAGAATCAGATGCATGTTTTGACCCTGAGTCAGAACCTAATAATGGGAATGGCAACGGGAAGCAGATCATTGATGCAGAGCCCAACGTCACTGTTGCCACAACCAAGATCCAGAAGAATGAGCCCGAAGATCCATAGGAGGGGGAGCGTCTTTTCCACTCACAAATGTGGGTGAAGGGTTCACTGCTGCAATCCATTGTTGACAGTGGGAGCCAGAAGAACCTCATTTCAGCAGAAGTCATGAAGCGGTTGGGCCTACTGATCCAAATGGATCCAAGAATGCCCTCTAAGTCTTCATGAATCTTTTAAAAATCATGCCCAAAGTAAAAATCGCTTAAAAGATCAAAATTATCATAAGAGGGACACCCTTAGTAGGGCGAAGAAACACTATTGGGAGGCCCAAAACCCATGAAATAATGAAAAAAATAGAGTAATTGCAAGTGGAACAAGTGATGCATAGTAGCTGTCTGATCTTGTCGATCAATGGTCTAGATCGGATCAGTAATCGCAATCAGTGGTGACCTATGGCAGAGATCAGTGAGATCCACATAAGAGTTGCGATCGCGAACAATGATATTGATGCTTAACATATGTATATGGTGACGATGATTGGTGGAGTTAATATGGATTGTCGATCAAGCACGCAGATCGACGACCCATATTACATCGCAAGATCGCTATTGAGTGATTGCAGGAGCGCTTACAATGGCATGAGGGCATTGCGATGAGCGATTGCAATATCGCAATCAGAGCGACCCAATGATCCAAACCCGATAGGATTATCTACAATATTTTATAGGATTTGAGATCCACAAACATGACCATTTCAATGTATTTTTGTGATTTTCGTGCATTTCCAAAATACAAAGGAAACGAGCCATTGCGATTTGCGACAACAACAATAGGCGGACCCGATGGAGAATAGGGAGGATTTAAGGACTTTTGAAGTCCGACTTGTCATGTTTTTGGCGGATTTCTCCATTTCAAAATCCATTTCCCTGTGTTTTAATAGGACGCGACTGTTTTAAGAATTTCAGAGACTGGGGTACTCTGGCATTATGGATAGGTGGCCACCTCCCCTCCATATGTTAAACAATGATTGAATAATGCTGGTAGAGGGATTCTAAGCATTCAGAGGCCGAGGAGACTGCGAGCCGAGGATGTGAAACGAACAGCAGCGCAGTTGGCTTTAAAAGCCACAGACAGAGAGAAAAATAGGCAGGCAATGTTCAAAAGCAAAAGCGAGACAGATTTTAGAGCAGATTTAGAGCTATGTGGGAGTCTGTGTACTCATAGGAAGCTTGAGGGATTCAAGTGAAGCTATTGTTATTGTAATCTGTTTGTGTGTGAGGCTCAAATTGAGCTCACTGTTGTAAACAAAACTCTGCTTGAAGACATAATAGAGAGGCCACCACTAAAGTCTGGACCAAGAGATGCAGCCCAGGAGTATTGGGTGAACTCCTTATTAAATTTGTTGTGTCATGTGTTATCTATTATGTTTTTTTACTGCTTCATAGTTTGTGCATTTCAAAATCTTATTGATCCATTGCATATAATGACATAGACTAATCCATGCACATAAGTCTGTAATACCTTATTAATTGTCTTAGATCTCACTTTAGATCAAGTGGTATCAGAGCTTTAGGTTGCTAAGGTTAGACAAGCTTGTGCTGGACTGATTAGTGAATGCTAACTAGATCAAAGCTTAAATTAGGAGAAGGAGGATTGGTTGAAACTAACCCAGAAATTGGTAGAGTGCATACTAGGAGGAAAATGGCAGAAGAAAACCCTTTGGAATCAGAGTCTCAGTTCATGGACAGTTTCATGACCATGAGAGCCATGGTAGAAGAAATGTATAGAGAATTTAAGAAAGGTCAAAGTGAAGATTCTTCTACTTCCAAACAAGACAAAGGAACATAACAATCTCTTATAGATGGCCATTCTAAAGGCAAAGGGAAAGGAAAAGAGGTTCCTCTGTCCACACCCCCTGATAGCCCTGAAAATAAAAATAAGAAAACATCTTTGATTAAACTAGATGCTAAATTTGATTTTCCAATATATGATGGAGAGTTAAATGCAGAGAAGTTAGATAACTGGATTAGGCAGATTGATGTGTATTGTAGGGTGCAAAATATTGACTCAAACAAAAGTAAGATTCAGCTGGCCGGCCTACACCTTGGAGGAACTGCCTTGGTATGGTGGGAAGGCAGGACATAAGCTAACTTGAAGAAGCATGGTAAAATTCTTTCTGTCTGGAGTGAATTTGTTTCTGCAATTAAAAAACAATTCTATCCACTAGCTTATATGCAGCAAGCTATGATGAGTTGGAAAACTCTTCGCCAATTAAAAGGGAAAAGTGTAAAAATTTATACCCAAGAGTTTAGAAAAAGAGCTTTGATTCTAGGCATTTCCTTAGACTCACTTGAAACTTTGCTTAAGTATATAGGTGGTCTACATAGTTATTTGAGACATACCATTCTCATGTTTAACCCTACTAGCATCGATGAGGTATCTGTCCATGCTACCCATCTAGAGGCGAGGGGCAAGAATGTGAACCCAGAGATTGGGGGACCATCCAAACCCACTGCAAGCAAGAACAAGGAAAAGAGGAAGCAGAAATGGAAAGAGAGGAAGGAAAATATTGTACAAAAGGCCAAACCTTCATGCACTCACTGCAAGAAGGATGGACATGATGATGAACATTGTTGGTCTTTGTATCCGAAGATGAAACCCAAGAAGTTTGATGGCAAGAAGAAGAAGACTATTGCTGCCATACAAAAAGATTTGGGGTCAGACTCAGGGGATGAAACGACAATTGCAACCACAGGTATAAAAGGTAAAAATTCTGAAACATATACTAGTAATTCTGCCCAAACTATTGATAGTGAAGAAAATGAGAGAAGAAGACATGAACTTTTTCATATTAGAGTTATTTCCAAGCATCAAAAGATTGATACTTTGTTTGATAGTGGCTCACAAGTAAATTTAATTTCTGAAGCAATTGTAAGGAAATTGGGACTGCTAACCACACCTCACAAGAAGCCATATCCATTAGGTTGGGTATGTGATAAAGAAAAACTACAAGTGACTAGACAATGTAAACTTAGGTTTTCCTTTGGGTCAGCATTTGTGGATGAGGTCAAGTTAGATATTGTTCCCTTGGATATATGTGGAATTGTTTTAGGAAGTCCCTACTTGTATGATAGAAAAGCCATATTCTATAGAGCTGAAAATAAGTATCAACTTGGTAAAAATGGAATAGAATAGATTGTAAGAGCTCACAAATTCCAGAATAATTATACTCTCATAAACTCAGGGCAGATGAAAAGAATTGTAAATTCATGCAAGCAATTTTTATTGTGTAAAGGAAAAGAAACTTGATAAAACCAATGTTTTTGAAGGCTGTGATGCTAAACAACAAGCTGATTTAGAAAGAGTTGTTTTAGAATATGATATCTTATTTCAAGAACCTAAAGGTCTGCCACCCAAAGGGGAAATTGTACAAGATATTAATTTGCAACAAGATGCTCCATTGCCTAACATCGAAATGTATAGGTTATTTGCTTTAGAGAATGCAGAAATCAAGAAGCAAGTACATGAGATGCTCGAGAAAGGGTTCATAAGACTAGGCACATCACCATGCGGATCTCCAATCGTGTTGGTGAGAAAGAACGATGGTTCATGGAGGATGTGCATTGATTACCAAGCACTGAATAATAATGATCAAGAATTGTTATCCCCTTCCTCGCATAGATGATCTATTGGATTAGATGAAAGAGGCTGTTTACTTTTCCAAGTTGGACCTACCTAGTGGTTACCATTAGGTCAGAGTAGCAGAGCAATATGCATGGAAGACTACTTTCAAAACAAAGTAAGGGCTGTATGAATGGCTAGTTATGCCTTTTGGCTTAACTAATGCTCTTGCCACTTTCATGAGGGTTGTGAATGATGTAATTCCTTTTATTGATGATTTTGTAATTGTATATTTGGATGACATTCTTGTATTTAGTAAAACATGGGAAGAACATTTAAAGCATGTGAAGCAGACTCTAGATGTTTTGAAAAATGAAAATCTCTATATTAAATTATCATAATGTGAATTTGGTAAAATATCTTTGAATTATTTGGGTCATATTGTAGGGGGTGGTGCATTGAAGATAGATCCCTCTAAGGTGGCAATCATTGTAAACTGGCCTAAACCCAAGTCTGCTACAAAAGTTAGAAGCTTTCTACGGGAAACAAAATATTGGAGAAATTTTATTGCTAACTTTTCCTTAATTGCAGCTCCTTTACATGCATTGACAGGATTGAACAAGGTGTTTCAGTGGGGAGGAAAACAGTAGAAAGCCTTTGACACCTTGAAAGAAAAAATTAGTACAACACCAATAATAGCATTGCCAAATCTTCAACAACCATTTGAGATCGAAACAGATGCCAGTGATTATGCCATGGGAGCAGTGTTGATGCAATGGGAGCAATGTTGATGCAACATGGTAAACCAATATGCTACCATTCTGAGACTTTTAATTCTGCAGTAGTTAATTATCCTACATACGATAAAGAATTGTATGAATTAGTCAAGAGTGTGAAAAAGTGGAAACATTACTTAATGGGAAAAGAAACAGTTATACATACTGATCATTACCACTTCAATTTTACATTCATAAACTAAGTTGCAACAATCAAGACACTATAGGTGGATGGTTTCCTACAACAGTTTCATTTACTCATCAGATATAAAAAAAGGCATACATAATAATGTTGCAGATATGTTGTCTAGACCAATTATAAATGCATCTACTATACTTAAGCATAACTCAGTAATGCATGAAAGCTACATTGAACAATATGATCAAGATATAGACTTTAAAGATGTATATGCAGCTTTAAGTAATGGCAAAAAGGTAGAAGAATTGGATTACTATGTTAAGGACCGACTGTGTATCATTTGGGAAAGCTATGCATTCCACAAATAGAGAGGATTAATATAATTAGGGAAGCACATAATTCTCTGATATCAAGTCATTTTGGTGTAAGCAAAACAATTGCATAGCTGCAAAGATACTGCTATTGGCCAAAAATGCATGAAACGGTTTCTAGATATGTAAGAGGGTGTACCATGTGTGCTAAAAGCAAGCGCAACAATAGAAAACTAGGCTTGTACACTCAACTGCCAGTCCCTTCCCGTCCTTGGGAAAGTGTTTCCATGGAATTTGTTGGAGGACTGCCAAAATCTAGAAATGGTCATGACTATTTATATGTTATTGTTTACAGGTTTAGCAAAATGTGTATTTTAATACCTTGTAATAAGCAGATTACAGTTGAACAAACAACGAAACGATTCTTTTAGCATGTCTAGGTGCATTTTGGGTTACCCACTTCCATAGTATCTGATCGAGACCCCTGATTTGTTGGGAAGTTTTGGTCAAGTCTATGGGAATTAATGGACACCAAACTGAAGAAAAGCACAACCTTTCATCCACAAACAGATGGCCAAACAGAGGTAGTCAACAGGACAATGATCCAGTTGCTCAGGGGTTATTGTAGCAAGCATCCCAAGCTTTGGGATGAACATTTATGTTATGTGCAACATGCTTACAACCATGCTAAACATTCTTCTACACAGAGATATCCTTTTGAGACCTATTTTGGTTTTATACCAAGGTCTCCCTTGGATTTTGTCTTTGAAAAAGACATAGCAGTTGCTGGACACAGTGATGTG
The DNA here is from genome assembly GCA_031772625.1 of Pinus tabuliformis. NCBI lineage: Eukaryota > Viridiplantae > Streptophyta > Pinopsida > Pinales > Pinaceae > Pinus > Pinus tabuliformis. Next base: position 503,358,847 of record CM062812.1, read on the forward strand.
GATAAAGCAACCAGATTCATTAAACAGATCCAAGAGATTCACCAGGCAATGCAGGAACAACTGGAAAAGAGCCAAGCCAAATACAAGGCAAGGCATGATAAACATCGGGTGGAGCACAACTTCCAAGTTGGCGATCAAGTATGGCTATATATCAGCAAGGACATAATGTAAGGTGAAGGAAAGAAGTTGAAACCAATAAGGTATGGGCCTTTTAAGGTACTTGAGAAAATTGGTGAGAATGCTTTCTGCCTTGATCTGCCAGCATACATGCATATCTATTCAGTAGTAAATGCAGAAAATTTAAGACTGTTTGAACCTTCTTTAATTGAAGATCCTGAAGAGCAAAGTCAATTGCCTTCCATTGATGATCTGTTGCCTGAATACCTCAATGAGCTGCAGGAAGATATAGTTTTGGATAGGAAGGTAAGGACAACATGCAAAGGAGATGTCAAGTACCTAAGAGTAGGACTCAGAGGTTCAAAAACCAGCAGTGCAAAATGGATAGAGATTGGACAAGTGAGGTAGCAATATCCTCACTTGATTGATGCATGAAACCCAACTTTTGGTGGTCCAAAAGAATTTTTTAGTGGGAAGGCGTGATCCAAATGGATCCAAGAATGCCCTCTAAGTCTTCATGAATCCTTTAAAAATCATTCCCAAAGTTAAAAATACCTTAAAAGATCTAAATTATCATAAGAGGGACACCCTTAGCGGGGCGAGAAACACTATTAGGAGGCAACCCATGAAATCGTGAAAAAAATAGAGTAATTGCAAGCAGAACAAGTGATACACAGTAGCCGTCCAATCTAGTCGATCAACGGTCCAGATCGGATTGGAAATTGCAATCGGGGGTGACCTTTGGCAGAGATTGGTGAGATCCACATAAGAGTTGCGATCGCGAACAATGATATCGACGCTTAACATATGTATATGGCGATGGCGATTGACGGAGTTAATATGGACCATCAATCAAGTGCGCAGATTGACGACCCATATTACATTGCAAGATCACTATCGGGGGATTGCAGGAGCACTTACAACAGCTTGGGAGCATTGCGATGAATGATTGCGATATCGTAATCGGAGCGACCTGATGATCTGGACCCGATAGGATTATCGACAATATTTTATAGGATTTGAGATCCGCAAACATGGCCATTTCAATGTATTTTCGCGATTTTCGTGTATTTCCAAAATACAAAGGAAACGAGCCATTACGATTTGCGACAGTGACAACAGGCGGACCCGATGGAGAATAGGGAGGATTTAAGGACTTTTGAAGTCTGACTTGTCATGTTTTTGGCGGATTTCTCTGTTTCAAAATGCATTTCCCTATGTTTTAACAGGACGCGACTGTTTTAAGAATTTCAGAGACCCGGGGTACTCTGGCGTTATGGATAGGTGGCCACCTCCCCTCCATACGTTAAACAATGATTGAATAACACTGGTAGAGGGATTCTAAGCATTCAGAGGTCGGGGATACTGAGAGCCGAGGATGCGAAATGAACATGCAACGCAGTTGGCTTTGAAAGCCACAGACAGAGAGAAAAACAGGCAGGCAGTGTTCAAAAGCAAAAGTGAGACAAAGTTTAGAGCAGATTGAGAGCTGTCTGAGAGTCTGTGTACTCAGAGGAAGCTTGAGGGATTCAAGTGAAGCTCTTGTTATTGTAATCTGTTTGTGTGTGAGGCTCAAATTGAGCTCACTGTTGTAAACAAAACTCTGCTTAAAGACATAATAGAGAGGTCACCACTAAAGTCTAGACCAGGAGATGTAGCCCAGGAGTATTGGGTGAACTCTTTATTAAATGTTTTGTGTCATGTGTTATCTATTATGTTTGTTTACTGCTTCATATTCTGTGCATTTCACAATCTTATCGATCCATTGCATATAATGACATATACTAGTCCATGCACATAAGTTTGTAATACCTTATTAATTGTCTTAGATCTCATTTCAGATCACTTACCGACTACACCACACCCACAACCCTATAGTATTGAGTGGTTGCACCAAGGAAGAAATCTCAAAGTTCGCCAACAGTGCCTCCTTCACTACAGCATCAAGCCCTTCACAGACAAGGTATTGTGTGACATTACACCTCTAAATGTTTGTGATGTATTATTATGCAAGCCATACTTGTGGAGATGACATTCTATGTATGAGTCAAGGCCTCGTGCTGTCATTATTTCTTTGTGTAATTCATTATACAGGATACCAGAGGTAGCCCCACCTATCGCCACCTCTTTGATCACTGCCAAGAAAGGCAGCAAACTCATCTCATAGACTAGGAAATTTATTTTTTGTTTGGTTTGCTCCCAAAGTAAGGGGAAGATCATTGCCACATCCATGACCCCCACGAAGGGTTCCTCCATGCAGCATCAACAACAAAGGGATACGGTCATGACAGAACACAGTAACAACTTCTACTCACCCACAGGGGTACCACACAAGTTTTAGGTGGGTGACAAAGTTTGGTTACATTTGCAGAAAGAACGCCTTACAAGAGCCCATCAGAAGCTCAGACCACTTCGACATGGTTCTTACAGTAGTACCAAGGCTGTGGGGAACAATGATTTGGAGCACAACTTTCCTCCATTCCTTCATGTGCACCAAGTGTTCAATGTGGACCATCGTCGACCATTCTTCCCACCATTACTGGACATATCAGAGATCGCAGAACAAGTTCAGCAGATGGAGGAACTCAACGCAATGGGGACCATTGCTTTCTAAGGGGGAAGGAATGATCTCGGTGGATGTTGGTGGCCACCAACCTATCCCACTTGGACCCCCACAATTGTCTCTTTCAGTTTTTTCAGTTTCCGTAATTGTAGCACAATTTACTATTTTTAGAAGTTTTTTGGGTCTTGAACTTCCAAAGCCGTTTTTAGGCCCTAAAAAACGTTTTTTGGGAAATTTGGGAGCAACATGGGTCTATGGGAAAATGTTTCTCTTCCCAAAGTTATAGTTCTTAGATAGATATTTCTAACGAGCTATTGTACGCGTCAAATGGAGATCGGGTGCCAAAGTTACGGCCCCGGGAAATTGATGTACCAATTTACCCAAATGGGGCCCACAATTTGGCGTTTCATCTTCTAGGGTTAGGTTTTGTGATGTTAAGGGTTTTCCATTGTTTCTCAACAATAAATAGGCCTTCGGGCCTCATTGTAACATAGTTCAGAGGCATGTAGCCGCCACATCTCTTCTCAAAGATAAGCTACCATCGCCCTAGCTGATTTATTTTGATTTCTGTTTGTAAGCATATTTTAGTATTTTACATTAATGAAATGAAGTATTATTTCCATTGCATCTCTGTGTTTATGGTTATCTCTAAAATTTGTTGCGTTCCTGTTTAAATTTGGATCAGTGGTATCAGAGCGGTCTGCTTTTTCTCTGTTTTTCTTTGCATGTCCCCAATGAGGTCGAGATATAAGGAGTTAGGGCTTCAACTAGTTGAACCTTTGCAAGACCAGCCTCAAAAATCCCGATGGACTCCCATGGCGGTTGAAAAGAAAGACGAAGGGGCAGGAGATCCTATCAAAATCTTGCTCGAAGAAGCCCTCGAGCAACAAAGGAATGCGATGATGGACAACTTTACCCAGATCCTTTAGCAACTACCCAGAGGTGACGCATAGGCTTCCAAAAACTACTCTGGAAATGCCACACCCTTTAAGGTACAAGTTAATTTTGAAATCCCCATCTTCGAGGGTCAAATAGATGCAGATGTCGTAGAGAAATGGTTAAATCTGCTAGATGGGTATTTTCCTGTTCATGAATTTTCGAGTCAGGAAAAGATTGTTTTCACTCTTCTCAAAGCAGTCCCCCACGTCAAAGACTGGTGGGAAACCTACTGTGAGAAGAAGGATGAAAGTACGAGTTCACTATTTTTAGCAGCACCCACTTGTAATTCCTTCCAGGATGCCATCAAAGAGCAGTACTACCCTGTCAAGAACTATGAGGACACATACATAAAATGGACCATGCTACGGCAGGGACGAGACCAAGATGTGCCAAAGTTCACAAAAAATTTTCATACCCTTCGCACACTGTTGGGTATGAAAGATTCTGAGCTGCATCTGGTACTCAAATACCGTGGCTGCCTACACAGATACATCCAGGAAGAGATGGAGTTCCTGAACATCTCCTCGCTTGGCACAACGTAACGCTATGCTGTCAAAATCGAGCAAAAGTTCAAATAGAAGAAGTGAGGCTTTGGATATATGAATCCGAAGACCAAAGGACAAAGCCAAGGCGAGGTGACCCAAGACAACCCGTCAAAGCCACAAGAAAAGAAAAACACCACAAAGTCAAAGGAGGACACAGGAAAGTGGTGTGAGTTCTATAAGAGCCCCACTCACAACACGAGTGTCGGAACAAGCAGTCACTTGTGGCCGAGTTGAAGGCTTCAGAATCAGATGCATGTTATGAACCTGAGTCAGAACCTGATAAGGAGAATGGAAAAGGGAAGCAGATCATTGATGCGGAGCCTAGCATCACTGTTGCCACAGCCAAGATCCAGAAGAATGAGCCCGAAGATCCAGAGGAGGGGGAGCATCTTTTCCAATCACAAATGGGGGTGAAGGGTTCACTGTTGCAATTCATTATTGATAGTGGGATCCAGAAGAACCTCATTTCACCAGATGTCATGAAGTGGTTGGGCCTACCGAATAAATCACACTCGCAACCCTACAATATTGGGTGGCTTCACCAAGGATGAGATCTCAAAGTTCGCCAGCAGTGCCGCCTTCCCTACAGCATCAAGCCCTTCACAGATGAGGTATTGTGTGATGTTACACCTTTGGATGTTTGTGATGTATTATTAGGCCAACCATACTTGTGGAGGTGACATGTTGTGTGTGTGTCAAGGCCTTGTGCTATCATTATTTCTTTGTGTAATTCATTATACAGGATACCGGAGGTAGCCCCACCTACCACCACCTCTTTGATCACCGTTAAGAAAGGCAACAAGCTCATCTCACAGACTAGGAAATTTTTTTCTGTCTGGTTCGCTCCAAAGTAAGGGGAAGATCGTTGCCACATCCATGACCCCTGCGAAGGGTTCTTCCACGCAGCAGTAGCAGCGTAGGGATATGGTCATGACAGAACACAGGAACAACTCCTCCTCACCCATAGGGGTACCACACAAGTTTCAGGTGGGTGATAAAGTTTGGTTACATCTACAGAAAGAACACCTTACAAGAGCCCATCAGAAGCTCAGACCACTCCGACATGGTCCTTACAGTAGTACCAAGGCTGTGGGGAACAATTCTTTTGAGCACAACATTCCTCCATTCCTATACCTGCACCAAGTGTTCAATGTGGAACGTCGTCGACCATGCTTCCCACCATTACTGGACACATCAGAGATTGCAGAACAAGTTCAGTAGATGGAGGAACTGAATGCAATGGGGACATTGCTTCCTAAGGGGGGAGGAATGATCCAAGTGGATGTTGGTGGCCACCCAACTATCTCACTTGGACCCCCAAAACTGTCTCTTTCAGTTTTTTCAGTTTCCGTTATTGTAGCAAAATTTACTATTTTTAGAAGTTTTTCGGGTCCTGAACTTCCAGAGCTGTTTTGAGGCCCTAAACAACGTTTTTGGGAAATTTGGGAGCAACATGGTTCCATGGGCAAATATTTCTCTTCCCAAAGTTATAGTTCTTAGATAGATCTTTCTAACGAGCTATTGTACACGTCAAATGGAGATCGGGTGCCAAAGTTACGACCCTGGGAAATTGATGTACCAATTTACCCAAACAGGGCCCACAATTTGGCGTTTCATCTTCTAGGGTTAGGTTTTGGGATGTTAAGGGTTTTCCATTGTTTCTCAACAATAAATAGGCCTTCAAGCCTCATTGTAACATAGTTCAAAGGCATGTAGCTGCCACATCTCTTCTCAGAGATAAGCTACCATCGCCCTAGCTGATTTATTTCCATTTCTGTTTGTAAGCATATTTCACTATTTTACATTAATGAAATGAAGTATTATTTCTGCTACATCTCTATGTTTATGGTTATCTTTGTAATTTGTTGCATTCCTGTTTAAATCCGGATCAGTGGTACCAGAGCGGTCTACTTTTTCTCTATTTTTCTTTGCATGTCCCCAATCAGGTCGAGATATAAGGAGTTAGGGCTTGAACTGGTCGAACCTTTGCAAGACTAGCCTCACAAATCCCGACGGCCTCCCATGGTGGATGAAAAGAAAGACGAGGGGGTACGAGATCCTATCAAAATCTTGCTTGAAGAAGCCCTCAAGCGAAAAAGGAACACAATGATGGACAACTTTGCACAGATCCTTCAGCGACTATCCAGAGGTGACGCATAGGTTTCCAACAGCTACTCTGGAAATGCCATACCCTTTAAGGTACAAGTTAATTTTGAAATCCCCATCTTCGAGGGTCAAATAGATGCAGATGTTGTAGCTAAATGGTTAAATTTGCTAGATGGGTATTTTTCTGTTCATGAATTTTGGTGGCCACCCACCTATCCCACTTGGACCCCCACAACTGTCTCTTTCAGTTTTTTCAGTTTCCGTAATTGTAGCACAATTTACTATTTTTAGCAGTTTTTTGGGTCCTGAACTTCCAGAGTTGTTTTGAGGCCCTAAACGACGTTTTTTGGGAAATTTTGGAGCAGCATGGGGCCATGGGAAAATTTTTCTCCTCCCAAAGCTATAGTTCTCAGATATATCTTTCTAACAAGCTATTATACGCGTCAAACAGAGATCGGGTGCCAAAGTTACGACCCTGGGAAATTAATGTACCAATTTACCCAAACGAGGCCCACAATTTGGCGTTTAATCTTCTAGGGTTAGGTTTTGGGATGTTAAGGGTTTTCCATTGTTTCTCAACAATAAATAGGCCTTCGAGCCTCATTATAACACAATTTAGAGGCATGTAGCCGCCACATCTCTTCTCAGAGATAAGCTACCATCGCCCTAGCTGATTTATTTCCATTTCTATTTGTAAGCATATTTAAGTATTTTACATTAATGAAATGAAGTATTATTTCTGATGCATCTCTGTGTTTATGGTTATCTCTGTACATAATTTGTTGCATTCCTCTTTAAATCCGGATCACATAATGAAAAATGACATAAGGACAAAGCTAATCATTCAAACTCGAGTCAAGGACTTGACATAAGCAGGCCTAACCATGACAGTGATTTCATCAAACATATGGTGAGCATGTAATCTATAGGTCATGAATATATGACTAAAAATAGGACTCTCAAACTTCTATGAGAATCACCAAGAATTCTTTATGCCCTCTCCGCATAGTTGCAATAACACTTGTTAGTCCATGCATTCATCAACCATTTAATAGCTTATCAAAACATGTAAAGAGCCATAGATATAACACATCATATAACTAACATATAACCAACTTATAAATAGAATAGAAACCATGGAAAGGAATCCATACAATAACCATCGTAATCAAAACATATGCCCATAGATCACAATAGGAAAATAACTCATATTAACATATGAAAATGCCAACAGATTCAGGGACTTCCACGTACCACCCGTCCATAGATTGGGCTTAACCAAATCTCTCTTTCAGCCAATCACCCCCGTGCCATATTTCAAGCATGAATGTGGGATCTCATGGAATAAACCAAGGCAAAACCAAGGGCTTCCAAAGGCCAAAACACCTACACCCTTAACAAGTGATTCCACCTCATGGTCAGACATCACTAACACCAACTAGCTCAGTCTCTACCCAATTTGTCTAGGGCTCCAAGAACTAGTAGCTCAACCCACAACCTTCTAGGGCTCCAAAGCATTTGTCCAACATGACTCTAGGATTAGTAACTCAAACCAATAAAGGCTCCAGAGCATTTTTCGTAACCTAGGATCCAAGGCTAGTAACTAAAACCAAGTTGTTCAAGGGCTTCTAGAGCATTTGTTCCAACCCACAACCATAAGGAATTATGAACACCGATCAGAAAACAATCAAGTGGAAAACCCACAACACCATGGTTATCCGATAAATTAAAAGGAAAGGCTAAAAGTACTATCAATCTAGGCAAATATCCATGACAATGATATCACATCACCAAATAATCACATGCATATACCATGCATCCATAAACCAACAAGGAAATCACACATGAAACCTATTAGCTGTAAAGCAATCCAGTTGTAGTTGCTAATCCACCTATTCCCTTGTACTTTCCTGCCTTCCTTTTCCTTCTTTCTCCAAATCCAAGTGAATGGTAAAGTTATTTAAGCATGCTCCAAGACTGCTCCAATATTTCTCTAAGTGCGCAATAGTATGAGAGAATGAGAGAGTAGAAGAGAGATCTACCCAAAAATTGTCAAAAGGCCATGAACTGATCCTCACAAGCCTTTTTATCATTGAGGCCTCTATTTTTTTTCATTATCCTTCATTTTTCCTTCAATTTCCCTTGCATGCAAATATGTGATTCTTCACCTTCTTTTTCTCCTATTTTCATTTATTTTCATAAATAAATGCCAATTAATGCCTCTTTTCCTTTTCCAATGCCTTTGCCAATTTCCTTTAGCCATAAATAAACTGAGAGTGACATCCACTAGGATGTTTTACCCACCATTCAACTTGGAATATGTGTCCCATGACCTTGGTATTATATTTTTTACATGGAAAATCAACTCATTGTAGTATTTACAATAACAACTGCATATACATATGCACATTTGCTTCAAGCAAAAAAATAATCATATTTTCTATGGAACTTTATAAATCCAGGTCGATACAATATTCACAATATAATCCCTATTGGATCATTATATTGTTTATCATCCATCTCTATGCATTAAAAGTGGAAAAAAGTGGAGGAATCAGCTCATGGGACCATTTTTACCAGCGGGACCCAGTTTCGCAAAATGGGGTCTACAACCTTCTAGGAGCATTTTGATGTATCAAACTACGTTTTTTGGGGGTAAAAATTTGTTGCTTTAGAGCGACACTTTTTCATAGTATTCTACACACAGAGATCTTTCGAACGACGCAAGAAGCGTGTCAATTAGAGTCTGTATGCAAAAGTTATGCCACTCAAAAGTTGACCTTCCTATTTTCACACCTATAGTTCGTGAGGATTCCACGTCAGCCCCCATTATTCATGGAAAAATGGTATAGCCATGTGTTTTTGATGTTAAATATTCTAGAAGAGTCTATATTGTAACTCTAGGTAAGAGTTGATGTAGTCAAACTTAACCACTAGTAGGCTATCGAGCTATGTTATAACTGGGCCACTAGGAGGAAGAGGCATTCCATTATTTTGAGAGAATTTTTTTCCATATCTGAATAAAAATTTCCATGAGAGATAGGAGGTAGAGCACACAGAGAGGATATGTGCATCATAGATGCTTGTGGATCACAAGCATTACTTCTTTGTACCTGCAACCTTATTTTCCAAACAGAGAAAGAGAGTGAAGCGAACTTACCTTCCATCTGGGTTTTCTCCTGAAAGGGTTTCCCATATCATATCTTGTGTCTTATGTGTGTGTGAGATTTTTTTTGTTCTCTACTTTTCTGCATAATTTCCATTTGCATGCATGCACTAATTATAGTTAAATTTACAGTTCTAGAAGTTTAATAAAACTGTAATAGTGTAGAAATTTTGCATTTTAATATTTTATTATCAGATTAGTTGTGATGAACTGTCCAGTGGAATATCCCTGACAGTTTATAGATCACAATAATATACACAAACATACACACATGTACATTTTCTCTGACCAACAAATACAAGGATACAATGCCTACATCAGTCAGCAAGGGAATCCAGAGGCTCACACCTCCACCCTCAAAAGTAGTATCGAGATTCACCTCCTTCCGAGCAAGTCTATAATCCACTGCCAAAGTCAAACTTGCATCCCATGTCCAGTGCAATGATCCTTGTAGTACCTATCCCTTCAATGAATAGTTACCGAATCATTGTTCCAGGGCACACTCCTAATGTGCTTTTGATTCCATCTGGCAGTGCTAATGACCAAACAAAATTTACTCCCCGACATTCTCTTCTCTGCTACACAGTCCCTCAGGAAATCCAGTCACCCCCTTCCATGCAGTCACACACCTTCCAAGTTTTGCTGGCATCCCCTTCTCTGCTACACATTTCCTCGAGAGATCCATCCCTTGGCAAGGTTTCCTCGATTTGGAAGGTCTAAAAACCAAGTCATATCCCTGCCTCAAACCATCATACCAGCCATATCATGCTCATTGAAATCAATGGACACTATTGGGCACCAGTGTCCCATAATGGCCCTACTCCTGAAGTGCTTTAACAACATACTGCTCCCTGTTCCAATTCCCTTACTGCTCTTGTTAGCATTCTTGCAACCAATACCAACCACCCAAACCGGGAATTTTCATGATTTCCTGTACCAAGCAAATAATTTTTATTAGATTCAAAAGGAATTGAAATAAACTCAATCATACCTCATTGGTAGCTTATCAATAAGGTACACCTGCAATTTTGTTTACTTCCTGTCACAACAAGTCAAACTAGCTCTTCAAACAAATAATCATGTTTAAACATATCACATCCGATTAGCCCAAAACTTAACTATCATAAATCAAATTCATAGATAACATGTAACCATAATAAATTAGAGTTATAGATCACATGCATAATTAAAAGTAAAATAAAATACTGATACTTATCTTTCAATTGGTTCTTTTCTTCTACCTTTTTTCTATATCATTTCCATACACACTCTAAATCATTTGCCACACCTGGAAAGCACCTAATGCCTTTTCTTTAATCACATACACATACACACAGTTTACATCACATGCATACACCCACACACAGTGTATAATACCACACAATACATGCACCTACACCTGACATATAACACAACACATACACCTACACATGGTGTACAACACCACATGTACACCTACACTTGGTGTACAACATCACACATACACCTACATCCTATGTACAACACAACACATATACATACACAGAGTACAACACAACAAATGCACAATGACTACACAATACCACATGTGCACAACACAACGTGTATGACGTGTACACAACTATACCACATGTACACCACACCACTTTCACAACATGTACACAATACCACATGTACACATCACCACCTACACAATGTGTACATAGTACCACATGTATACAACACCACATGTAAACACCACCACCTATATAATGTGTACATAGTACTACATTTACACAACACCACCTGCACAACATGTACACAATACCACATGTACACAACACCACCTGCAAAATGTGTACACAACATCACATGTAACACATGTACACAACAATAGTATTGCACATCCAACGACCATACTGTATCTACCAAGCAAACTTGCTTCTAGTGTCTTTCCACTATCCATGCTTGTCCTAGCATGTTGCAAATCACACTATTTTCATTCCATTGACATATCCCTCAACATTACCTACCATGGCATAAACATAGGCATATTTATAAGCACATAATATCAAATCATATCCACATGATACTAACCTCGTAGATCTGTCAGGGCTACTCTACCTACTCGATTCTTCATCGAACTAGGAACCTCTTCATGCCATTCACTTGCATAAGCAATAATTCCTCCACAAGAACGATCCCTGGTGACCCTGTCAGTCAATGGCATACATACATATATATACATGTAAACACTAGCATAAATTAATAATTATCCTTAATGACCATGTTAGATAATGACATACATACATACATACATACATATATATATTATATATATATATATAGACATCAACATAATCATAATTATGATCACAACACAATTACCAGACGTCATACGATCAGGGTTAAAAGAACCCCCTTTATTCATGCTCAACCTGCACAACATTGAGAACAACATTTCCCAACATAGCCAAGGCATTTAACACCTCAAGTCCATTCACTTTACCATTCATGTTACCTTTCTCATGACTACCCGACCACCATCCATTTATCCCAATGGACCCAACCAATCCAAATAGCTATCATATTCTTGCGTTCAACTACCCTTTATTCATGCACCAGGCTTCATTCGAGTCTTACATTACCTGTTGGGTTTCATTTAGCACCCTTTTAGCTCCATTAACTTTCCTCTTTCCCCAACCAATTCCCAAGACCCTCAAAACATAAAAAGCAAGAAGAAAACAATGAAAACCAATAACAACACGACACCACAAACAAAGTGGCATGGCCATGCACTAGACACAAATAAAACTACAAATCAAGTGCAAACAAGTCACAAAGCATCGAAGGCTCAAAACTTTCACAGATACCTTGACTCAATCCCCATGGGTTCCCAATTCTTCCAAGGAAAATCTCAACCTGATCCTTCTCAGGATTTCATGGCAGTATTTTTTGCCATGCAATCCCCTGCATCATACCACCATAAACACATAATTTTTAGTGGATAAATAAACATAACAATATACCAGTTACCTTACCTTGTTGTACCCAACAAACTACCTATAACTGAACATGTACATATATAATCTCTCAAGGGACTCCAATTCCTTGATGAATCCAACCATAAATGGAAACCAATTTTTATTTCAAATACATGTTCATGAATATAGCACATATCCACACAATTTCAAATAAAATCAAGGTTAATAAGACTTCCTATATTCATGCAAAGCACTCATTCATTTGGAATTGTGGTTTCCAAACATAGCCAAAGGAATTCTCACCCAATTCCTTTCTTTTTCCTTTTTCCTTGTTGCAATTGAGTCTTATTTTGTGCTATCACTTCACCCATTTGTTGGTTATATAAACAAATTAACTGTTACCTTGTCATGCTAATACCAAGCGTGTTGCCCTGCATTTGTTCACACATGTCAGTTACATGTTCCAAAAGACCAAGACTTTGTGTCTATTAATTTGAAATCATCATTTAACAAGACTAAAATCCATGTCATAATTTGGAATCAACTCACAATCATTAGTCATAATACTACAATTAGCACCCTCCTTCACTCAAATGCATATCAACTATCTCAACACATATTGTGTTAGTGCAACTGTCTTAAAACATGATCATTCCTTCATGCAATCTTATGGACACATACTCCTATCATGCCACTTTTCCATTCAATAGATTTCATGTCAAACATCTAAGGGAAGTCATGTGAACCATAGTCCACTACTTTTCTCTTCATCCTTGATCTTGTATTTTCTGCAAACATACCATGTTAGATAAACCAAATAGACGACGTAATCAAACTCATACCTCAATGTATCTCAGGGGAGTCTATCACATCTTCACAAGTCAGCCCATATTAGTGCGACATAATATCACAAGTATATATTGAATCACACATTAATATCATAATCGTAACCATCTGCACAAACCAACCCAGATTAGCTCAATACATACAAACATCAAGATCTTAGTTGTAATGACCATAATCATCATGCATATGACCTAATGCATATAACAACAATTTGCTATCACTCATGACTAGATGACGCATGTGCATATGACCACACTGATTAACTAACAACTATCATGCATGTAACCACAACAATGATAGAATGAAAAGCATGCATATAATAACCATTAACCATCATACCTGCATGCCCAACATTCAAACCTATATGACAATATTCTCTTACCCCGAGGTCCAGTACTGCAACCTCACTCTGATGATTTACATCTCCCACTTCATCTCAGCCAACATATCAACCTCATAACATACCAACAAAATCATGATGAAACAAACTACATAATGACCACTGATGCATGTCTAAACTACTATTATATGCATAACCATATACATTTATCTCACCATTCTGATACCACCCTGTGGTATCAAATATCACCCAAAGAGAATGGAAACCTGCCTTGATACCACCCTGTAATGCGCCCTTCCCACATTCAATTTCACTAGCCTGATAGGTTAAACGTGAGACTAAGACTTACTATGACATGAATCGACCTCCATGTTCGAGTTAAGGGAGTGGGGCCTATAAAATGACCACAAACTGACAACTCACAACATCCCTCGGGGCTACAGGACACTCATGGGTCAAAGGACTACCCTAGGTGACAAACCCTGAGATGGGGCTGGATTTCTCACAAATTAACCCCCAAACACATGCATGACAAGGCCTCCATGCAGTTATAAGCTTCCAACCGCATGCACAACACTGCCTGAGTGCGATTATGACCCAACTTGGTCAGTTTAGAGGGTGTGGTCTCAAGATCAAGGCCACAATTCCAAGCCAATCTCCAAACCCCTTCCAAAAACTTCCTGAGACTTCCCAGAATGACAAAAAACATAAGGACAAATATAATCATGCAAAATCAAATCAAGGAATTAACCTAACCAAGCCTAACCATGATAATCATTTCGTCAAACATATGGTGAAAATGTAAGCTACAATCCATGAATGTATATCTGATCGTAGGAGTTTGAAACTTATATGAGAATCACCAAGAAGGCTCTATGCCCTCTCTACATAACTACAATAACACTTGTTAGTCCATGCATTAGTCAACCATTCAATAGCTTATAAAAACATGTAAAGAACCATAGATATAACACATTATATAACTGACTTATGAACATAATAGAAACCATGACAAGGAATCCAAAACATAACCATCATAATCAACACATATGCTCATAGATCACAATAGGAAAATATGTCACACTAGCATATGAAAATTCAAACCAAGTCAGGGACTTCCACATACCACCAAACCATAGATTGGGCTTAACCAAATCTCTCTTTTAGCCAATCACCCCTGTGCCATATTCCAAGCATGACTATCGTATCCCATTGAATAAACCAAGACAAAACCAAACCAAAGCTTCCATAGGCCAAACCACCTCAACCCTCAACTAGTGATTCCGCCTCATGGTCAGACATCACTAACACCAACCAGATCAGTCTCTACCCAAGTTGTCTAGTACTTCAGGAACTAGTAAGTCAATCGACAACCTTCCAGGGCTCCAAAGCATTTATCCAACCCAACTCTAGGGGCTAGTAACTCAATCCACCAAGGGATCCGAAGCATTTGTCCCAACTTAGGCTTTAGGACTAGTCACTCAACCCAAGTTGTTCCAAGGATTCCAGAGCATTTGTTCCAACCCACAACTATAAGGAATTATGAGCACCAAGCAAAAAAAATAAAGCAGAAAACCCACAACACCATGACTATCCAAGAAATGGAAAGGCGAGCCTAAAACTACTGTCAATCCTTGCAAACCTCCATGCCAATGACAACACATAACCAGATAATCACATGCATATACCATGCATTCAAAAATAAACAAGGAGATCACACATGCAACCTGTTACTTGCAAAGAAATCCAGTTTTAGCTGTTGATCCACCTATTCCCTTCATCTTTCTTGCTTTCCTTTGCCTTATTTCTCCAAATCCAAGTGAATGCTAAAGTGCTCCAAAAATTATCTAAGATTTCTCTAAGTGTGAAAGAGTATGAGAGAATGTGAGAATAGAAGAGAGATCTACCCAAAAACTGTCAAAAGACCATGAACTAGTTCTCAGAAGCCTTTTTATCATCAAGGCCTCTAATTTCTTCATTTTCCTTCAATTCCCCTCACATGCAAATATGTGACTCTTCATCTTGTTTTTCTGATATTTTCCTTTATTTTCATAAATAAATGTCGATTAATGCCTCTTTACCTTTGCCAATTTCCTTTAGCCATAAATAAATTGAAAGTGACACCCGCTAGGATGTTTTTCCCACCATTCAACTTGGAGTACGTGTCCCATGAAATTGTTCTTTTATTTTTTACATTGAAAATCAACCAGGGGTTGTTACATAACCTCATACCCCATTTGAAATCCAAAAACAATAAATCATAATGATAAAGTGGAGGTGTGAAAGGAGTGTCATAATATTTTGGATTCAAAGGTTCTAGATGGTGTGGAAACATGGATTTTGGGCATCGACAATACTAGAGGGTGTTAGAATCATTACCTATTTATGGTTGACCTCTGTTGGCACATAAAACTTCTTCTTGGGAAGGTTCTTGTTGATAGACATGAGGCATAAAGAAACTTCCTACACAAGTTAGAGGAATTGAAGATGCTAATGATGGATGTGGAGGGTCGCTTGGCATCCCTAGGGATGGAGTCACCTTCTACAACTTTAGAGTTACCTTGCAGTAAGGGTTTGAACCAAATGATCAATATGGATACATTCTTACCTTCTAGATGCCAAAATTTCTCATTTTATTATTATGTTTATGTTGTTCCCTGCTCTCTTTTACTTGCTTTATGATAGAATCATTCTCCCATTTACGAGATATCTATTTTCAATTTTAGTCATACTTTATCTAGTCTAGATTGGTAGTTATACAAGTCTTTCTTTATATTTATGTCTTTAGTTGTTGATTTCCCCCTCAGTGGTGCAACATTGCTAGTCAAATATTGTACATGTTGCATATGGTTTTCTTTTACCAATTTTTAGACTATGGATTAGAAATTATAATGTCTCTAGTATGGTTTCCCTATGACACTCCAAAGAAACATAATATTTCTATATATCTAGCATTTTGTAAATTTATGTTCTTCAATAAAATATTTAAACTTAATCCCCCCCCCAAAAAAAAAAGATGATATTTTCTTTATTAAATTATTACCAAATTTTAAGTTTATAATTTTTTGATAAATTTATATGGAATGTTGTAACGCTTTATGACGTGTGGGAAACATTTCAAAAATATAATTTTTGGAGGGAGCGGGGGTAGGACAGTTGAACCCTAGCTGCTTAGGCTCATTGTTTTGTGCCTTCCCGGTGTTCGATCCTCCATGGTTTTGTTCATTGGAGATGTTGTTGTGGATGATGGTCTATGGAGGCCTTTTTGTGACACACTGGATTCATATCTTTTTGGGTTTTGTCAAGTTATGCTACTATGTGTGCTCCTGGTTCGGGGTTGTTTACTCAGGGTTTCTTTTATCTTCCACTCGATCCTTTGTTGTTGTTGTCTATGAATTTCCTGATGCATATATGGTCACCAGTCTTGTGGTTGTAGCCAGATGTTTTAGGACTTCCAAACCTGTTTATTATTGCTTTGTTATGGGATTTTCTTGCTTGGCTTTCAGGGCAGCCTATGTTCTGTTCGTCGAGTTTTTCAGGGCTCTACAACTTTGCTTTTTGCCACCCATTTTAGGGCTTGATGTTGTGGCTATCAGGGAGGCTTGTGCCCGGTTATAGTTTCTCTGAAGGTGTTTTTTTGTCTGATTGCATTAGATGTTTTTTGGTGGGATTTTTCCCTTGTATTGTTGGCTATCCATTTATGGTTTTGTATGTGTGAACTCCATGGTCAAATTAATATGATGTTTTGGCTCTTTTCCATGAACTTCCTGCTGGGCCTTCAAGGTTTCTTCTATTGGAGAAGGCTATTTCTCAAACTAAATTTTTTGGAATGCAAAACACATATGAAAAATGTAATTTTTTTCCTCTAATGAATAAAATTACACTTCACCTTTTTTTAGGAAAATAAGAATATATATATATATATATATATATTTTTTTTTTACAGACAAAAATTATAATTAAAAAAATACAATGATTTTTTTAAATATTTTTTAAATATTGCTTGATTATTATTTTTTAATTCAAATTTAAGCTAAAAACACTAAAATTCATAATTTAACTGAAAAAAATACAATAGTTTTCTTTTGTAATTTTATTATTTCATCAAATTGATTTTGATTATAATTTTATTATTTATTAATTGACTTCGATTAATGAAATGTGTGGTAAGAGAGAAAAGCTCCTGATAATGTATGGATGGTGGAAGGGGATGACCACTTTCAAAAGTGTTTTCTATAACAACTTTAAGGTTGTGGATAATGTCAATGATATTTTTTTTTTATATAGTATTCATTATGATATTAAGTTTTAAAAATGGATAAATATATTTTGAAAAATATAAAAAATACTTTTTTGTTTTTATTCCTTCTTCTATATCTCAATAACTTTATTAGAAGTTGTGTTTATCTCATTTGGAGCTGGAAGAATGGAAGACACAACAAAGAAAATGAATTTTGTATTTTGATGAAGCTTTGAAAATAATTTAGAGGTGGCAAGAAGGGGAGGGATTTTAATTAATTCTTATGGAATAACTGAAGTAAAATTCTCATGGGGCCTAGGAAGAAAAACTAACAACCAAGTTGAGATGTATGGGATACTGTAGGGTTTATATATTACCAAAGACAGAGGTATGGAAGACAACTCCCTTGCTATGGTGCTCCAGAGAATTAGAAGTATAATGATATTCTTTCACTCAAGAAGGCTCTATCACATACTTATAATCAATAATGTGGACGCTGATATGAAAGTGAATCAATCTTGCTCTATAGAAGAAGCTAAACTTGAAATTAATGATCATAATAACATCTGTTGGATCCCATAATTGGTCATATGATTCCAAGAGTTTGGATCCTTCCTAGGTTCCTTCATCATTAGATTATGGATTCAATTAGAAAAATTGTAAATGTTTTTCCCCTCCTTTTATATTCCCTCTACCCTCTTATCCCTCTACCCCCTTATGCTTCATACCTTGTAATCATTGTAATCATTTTAATGAAGCGTTGGTAAGATTTTATGATGTTAGAGTATCATGTCAAGACGTGTCAAGTTATGTATTTCATCGCTATGCAAAGACATTGTTTCCTGCGTCGCATACTTGAATTAACAACATTTAT
This sequence comes from Pinus tabuliformis, assembly GCA_031772625.1. Taxonomy (NCBI): domain Eukaryota; kingdom Viridiplantae; phylum Streptophyta; class Pinopsida; order Pinales; family Pinaceae; genus Pinus; species Pinus tabuliformis. Next base: position 503,377,525 of record CM062812.1, read on the forward strand.
CTGTCCAAGCCTTGGATTTTCCCTTCAATCAGAATAATGATGGATCTCCTTGGACGATGTATAGGGAAATTTAATGTTTTGCAGATGAAAATCGTGTGGAGTGATTAAGGAAGCGGTGTTAAATTAGGATAGTTCCTCTCTTCAGCTCCAATCATTTGTCTCCTTAGGAGTCTGCGAAGTTGGTTTTTTTCTGCCTCTGGACTTAATTGTGGCATTAAGGTAGCAAATCTTCTGGTAACTCTGGGAAGAGCTCCGCTGCAAACTTTAATTGCTTCTCCATTGGATAATGACTTTGTGGCTATGACACTCCTACCTGTGGGAATTCTAGCATTCAAGGCTTGCTGGTTCAGAGGCTTCCTTAGCAGATCTTGGGCATCCTTTCTCTATTTTTCTCAATTTGGTTCGAGCCTCAATTTGGGAAGGTATATCTGAGTTTCCTGTTTTCAAATTTGTTCTATGGAACCAACTTTGTTTGGATGGAAATTCCAATGATATAGGCTCTTATCTCTTCTCTTTGTATGTTAATTGGAGTCTATTAAGATGGTTTGAGGCTCCATTGGTTAACCCAGGAGCTCTGTCGTTCTTCTTTCTTAGATATTTTTGCATGACTCTGAATTTGTGGTGGTGGTGTTATCTGTTGTTTCCTTGTTCGAAGTTGAGTTTAGACCCCTCTATAAGTTTGCATGGATTTTATGTTCGTATCTGGGCACAAGTCTGTAATTTAAGAGTAAAAAAGGTGGACCTATCACCTCATTGTTATAAAATCCTTGAAGACAATGAAGGGAATCCTAGGTCACCTCCTTCTACCATCAAGCTTTGTCGAAATCTATTTAGTGTGGTATAATGGATTTTGATTTAGACTCGAAGTCCTCCTTAGCTGATAGTCCCCATTCTTAATGCTTTTCTACCCATGAACCTCTTCACAAGGCAGATTACGATCTCCAAGTAAAATTCTTCCAAATGTACCATGCCTAGGTAGATCTCTTAGACAAGTTACTGACACTTCAAATTTAGTTCTCTCATTTGACTGATGATGTGGACATGCTCAAGAACATTATCATGGACCTCAAGCTAAACAAAGATGCTCCCACGGGTCCCAACTAGCACAAGGAAGATTCAGGCAAGCAGGACATAGATATCAACAAGTTAGCAACAATCAATAATTAAATCTAGCTAATATCACTACATGTGGACTTTTGTCCTTTTTATAATCTTGCATAGTTGATGTAATTAGGTCTACGGTTAGTTTTTTGGGTCTTTTTATGTCATGGGTCAGTGTTCTCTCTGAATTTCAGCCAAGTCTAAATATTGAAGATCAACCCTGTGTATTTTACTACAACCAAGCACAAATTTAATACTAAATTACTCATTTTCTGTGTGTGTCTATATATATATATAATTAATATTATTTTACAAATTATAATGAAAAAAATATATATTAAATTTTAAAATAAATAAAAATGTTTTGAAAACTATTATTAAAAAATAATAATTTTACAAATTTTTATATAAAAAGTAAATAATAATTTTAATGGAAAAAATTCATAATAAATTTAATTGAAAAAATCTAAATTTTAAATTTGGAAACTTTGAGTTTTGAATGGCATTAAAAATATATATATGGCTTGATTGAATGGTGATGGAATACTTTCTAAAAGATTATAAAAGATAACAGTATTTAAAAAAAAAAAAAATCATCAAAGTTGTTTGATAAGGTGTTAGTTATTTATATCCTAAGTCCTTGAGAGGAAAAGTGGTGTCCTCTCTTATTTGGAATTGATTCTTGCAAGTAATTTATTGAATTTTTGATGATTATTGTATTGTATTAATTTTGAATTTTATTTTTTTTTATAATTTATTATAAGTAGTGTTTTAAAAATGTCAATTGAGGTAATTGAGGTTATTTTAAGTGATGAGGTAAAAATATTTTATTTTTTATTTTTTTAAGGTTCAAATTTTTATTAGCAATATGGTAAGTTTTAATTAGAACTTTGATACAAGATTGAAAAATTTCACTTGAAATGCAATAATAATAAATTGAGTGACTCCCAAGTTAATTTGACTAATCAATAAAAAAATATTGTTTTTAATTAATAGACAATTTGTCAACCAACAAAATTCTCTAATTATGAGGATCTATATAAATAAGTATTTTTAATAATTTTGAAAATGTAAAACATGAATAATATGATTGCAACTACAGATTTAGGTACAGCATTATTGGTGCTTTCTTGTTGTAGCTGCTTGTCACGCTGGTCCTCATCAATTATCTGATTATTGTAAGAGCCTTCTGAAGTCAGAAAACTTAAGATATCAGGGTCATCGTTAAAAACTCTCCAGTTGGTAACATTATCAAGGATGGAGGGTCTAAAGATTAATTCGATCAAGAACTTGTCTGGACTATAGTCTTCTGAGGGAATGAGTTTGGAAGCTACATTAGCCAGAAGGTCAGCACTAGCATTTTGGAGTCTGGGAATGGATGAAATATTAAACGCTATAAAGTGTGCAGTCAGGTCTTGTACTAATGATTGATAATGCTTTAAATGACCTAATAGACATTGTACAGTATTTCGTGCTTGCTCAATAACAATCTCAGAATCCCCAAAGACTTGTAGATATTTGATGTCAAGTTCGATAGCCTTGTATAACCCTTGAACTAGAGCTTCATATTCTGCAGTATTATTTGTGCAATTGAATTTGAGTCTACAGGTTAGAATGGTATTCTCTCCTTCTGGACTAATTAATATACAACCTGCTCCTGCTCCATCATTAGACTTAGAACCATCGAAAAGTAATTTCCAAAACAAAGATTTATTTACAGGCCCATCTGTTAAGGGATAATTTCCCCTAGGGTCTTGGGTTGATACCCTAGCAGATCAAAGTTTATCTACACAGAGAAACACACATTCCACACAACCATGATGCTAATATAAACAAAATCTACAATGAGAGGCGTAATTGGGGGTCCTTCATTTGGGAAGATCCAACCAGGGTCCAAACCCTCTTGGAGTTCCTTTTGCTCCTTCAACCTGCAAAACAATCAATTCAAGAAAGTACAACAGTATATAGACCAAGCATCATAAAGAAATCATCTTCATAGCATATTCAAAGGTAGTTAGTTATACAATTAAAACAACCATTCATATGTGAATCATAACATTGATATCATAAACATGAAGAAGATTTATATCAGGAACAAAGACAAGTGTTTCTTTTATTATAGATAACTAAAGCACAGAAAGGAATGAATTCACCTCAGTCGTCCTTTCGCAAGCTCCAAGCGGAACCGTCCTCTGGATTTGTCCAGTCTCAAGCTTTCAACAAACTCCTTCCATGACTTACTCCATGATATCTCAAGTAGTAGAAAGACATCATCACACAAGGAAACAAGGGTTTCCTGTAAATGGGGGAAGTGCTAGAAGCACTAGGATCTTCAGACCTGGTCAGGGAAAATCTCAGCTGAGTGATCTTTCTCTCTCTTCTCTCCTCCCTTAGGCCTTCCCATTGAAGCCTTTTTATACTTCTCCCAAAGTAGTTTTTTAGTTTGGAATTCGTTGGGAACAGTTGGGCCACGGGCACTAACAGGTAATCAATAGGTGAAACCCGTGATCTCTGCTCGAAATTAAGGAGATTTAATTTTTTTAAGTGTTTTAAGACATATATGCGGGTTGGGTATACACAGACCCGCGTACACATGCGTTTAGCTCAGGGCAATGTCGCGTATAGGGAGTAAAACACTGTTTTTTAAATTTTGGACCAGGTCTGGAAGGAGGGGTTGCCCTAGGCCATGAGTGCAGCATCACAAACATCAAGAGTGAGGTTTGGAGCTATAACAGATGCCCCCTAATATATGAGGTCAGAAGGGGTACCTGATGGCTGAAATGTATTAAGCAAGTTCATGGAAAGGAAATATGCCAAAAACTGAGAAGGACTTCACCAGAGTTTAGCCTGCTAAGCCACAAAAGGAGATCAGAAAGAAACATTGTTTGAGGCGGGCATACCCATGCTCAGAGAAAGTACAGCATGTCCGCATATCAAGTACAAGCGGATCCACTAAGTATACAAGTATAAAATACTGGAAAATACATAATGGATCATCTGATCACGATCGAACAAGTACATGTCTGAATATCACATATAAGAATGTCAATGATGCTGAAGGATGAAGCGGATCAGTGATATCAAAGACTGATCCCAAAAAGTACCAAATGAACATGATGGAATAAGATGGTACTACACTGCAAAATCAGGTGCCAGCATATAAAATGTCGCCATGAATGACTGTAACATATAAGGTGGAGTGGTATCAACTAGCAACAACAGAAGCAACTATCAAGTGAACCAATGAATGCTGATACAAACTGAGGTCTTCACCAACCACCGTGGTACATTTCTACAGTTTCGGAATAAATGATCTAAAGTCTACCATGTGAGAAATTGTTTGATTACCGGTCATTGATGTATACCGTTAACAAACATGAGACTACTCACCGATAATGATAATGAGCGTCAAGGTACCCAGTACAATCTAACAAGTGTGAATAGATGAGATGAAGTCGAACACCTGTAAGAATCTATCAATCAGGAGATAATGATTGTTTCCCACTGTCGATAGTGAAGGATCTGCCACTAATGACTGCAAACCCCAAGGTACTTCCAATTGGACTCTAGATCTTTGCCCCAGAGCAATAAGTCATAGTCGATAGGGAAAGATCCGCTAGAAGGAAGGCATTAAGGCATCCTTCATCAATCTAGCGCGAGTGTAACCTGTAGGCCAATACTGTGGAAGGAATCGGACGAAAAAGATGTAGTAACCCGACCGAAGCACGTTTCTGGTGTACACAAGATGTGGCTAGCACACGATAGAAACCCTTTGAACCAACCAATAATGAAAGCTGACACAGAGGCAAGGTATCCACCAATAGGGTCAAATGGAAACCAAGGTACTGCACGAATCCCAATGTGTGATAATGTAAGCTGATGTTGAACACAAGGGAAACCACTCAGTCAAAGACCCATGATACCGATCGATGTTGAGCACAAGGTGACCTATCAATAATGAAAATAGGGCCAAGGTGCAACTCTAGGCCTGTCCTTAGAGCAAGATGTCGTCGTCGATAAGGACAAGACCCGCCAGCAAGAAGTTAATGGTGACCTTCTCAAACTGGCACGAGTAAAGGACCAATATAGCTGATGTGATGATAGACATGATACTGACAACCAGGGATGGCCGACTGAAAAATGAGTCAAGGGACACCGCAGAGAGGCCGACTCAGGCCAACTTCCCTTGAACAAAAGAATGACTCAATGTGACTATGTGGCAATATATGATGACTTTGTATAAGTTCATCATGCAGGAGGCACGAACGAACCCTCCATATGATTGGAAGAGATAATCAATCGGGGAGAACTGACTCAATAACAAGGTTAAGGCGTACCTAAGTCAAACTAAATCCCACCCAAATGGAGGAGACTTTGTTTTGAGTGCTTTGTTCAAGGGCGACACGACTGACTCTAGCTGCCAACAATAAATGGAAATATTGTCCCGTTCCCGCTCTTTTTGGAATATATAATTTTTTTTTTGTCTTTTTCTTTTAAGCTGGAAAAAGAATAAAAGAATGCTATAGTACAGTGGAAAGAACGAGTGTCGGTGAAGTAGATGATCTAGTTCCTGGGATTGGAACAATCCTATGCTCAATGCAGGGAGGTGAAAACTGGTCAAAGACACTCAAAGGTGTGTTCCTTCCATGGGTCAAGGTGTGTCAAGTTGCAGAAGTCAAAGGTATGCAAGTTTGATTTTGCAGTCATCATGGTCAAAAGTTGGCTTAAACATGAGTCCAAGTGAAGCCGACTCAAGGCCAAAAGGTGCAAATGGTCAAAATGCAATGTAGTAGTACAACTCAACACAAAGGAGCCTCTAGGGTATTAGGCTAGAACGAAGCGAAGAAGCAAAGAGGAATGAGTCTTCATCGCATAAGTCATGGCGCAACTACAGAGGACTCCCAAGCCTACTCAAATCGGAGCAGCATGGGCAACAAATGTCAGTGAGGTGCTAACTACGATGCCCATTAAAAGGATGGCTCTACCATCGTGTCATGATTAAAAAATCGGCCAGTGAAAGTGGTTTAAAAACCATAACATGATGGGATCAACCCTATGGCAAGTGTCGACAAATGGAGGCTAGTATGCATAATGCAACGGAAAAATGGCTTCCCTAACTTATATGCTAGTGAGAAAACGATACTTGCCATGACAGGTCATCAGTCATGGAACCGTCTCGAAACTATCGAAAAACATCCAAAATGTCCTGAAAATCAAACCATTCTCAAAATTCCAAGCTCCCAAGTTAAAAGTTACATGAGACCAAACAAAATCAAGTTTTGAAAATTTTTTGCATTTTCAAAGCCTATAAAATAGTTTTTGGACTCACCATTTTCACCATTTGAGTTTGAGAGCAAAGGAGTGGGGCAAAAGGAGCAAACTTTTCCATACGCCAAATTCAACCATTCAGATCCTTCCAAAATCACCAGGTAACCCTTAAACTTGTCTTGCAAACAATTGTGACTAGTTTTAGAATTTTTAATTTATGTTTTACCATTGAATTTTTGTCAAAAATTTCACCGTGGCATGTACGCGGGTTGGATATGAAAAACCCGCATACACGCGGGCCCTACACGCGACTGTATGTAAATGGACCCATGTATACGCCGTGAACATTTCAAACAAAAAAACTAACGGTCTAAATTCATTTTTTCTTCAGGATGCTAGTCACTTGGCGAGAAAGAGAGCATACCTCAGTGGATGATGAGGTTATGAATGATCCTAATGCTTTGGATGCCTCATGGGGGTGTGGTTTGATAAAATTATTCAAAATGCCAAATATGAAATAAAACCCTTGCCTGCTTGAGATGCTCATTCACTACTGGAGCGTTGAGGATGATTCGTTTATGATTGACTAGATGCCACTCAGGATAGAAGTGGAAGACATTTATTTCATCACAGGCCTTTTCCAGAGGGGAGAGGTAGTACATTCTAGGGGAGGGACACGAGGCAGTCTCTCGATCGAGGACTACGTACATATATATAGCTCGAGACATCCAAAAAAGGTTGGAAGTCAAATTTTTATCACACATGTGGAGAGTTTATCGCTGAGGATAATCCTGTTCACTATAGCTAGAGTGAATGGATCAGCTTCTCTACACCAGGCATCACGGATAGCCATGAGCTTGGTGGTAGACTGTCTCACCACCGTATTTGATTGGTGTACTCCTCTTCTGGCCAACCTGAAAACCCAGCTTACTTACATCAAGAGAGGGCAGACCAAAAACTTTGGATACTTTGTGTTCTTTCATTTTTGAGAGGGTCCCCGCACTTCATCCTAGAGTACCAGTTTCAATTAGCACCCCACGAGATCCACGAATGGGTAGGTGGGATGACTTAATGAAATGTCTAGGAGGTGGGGACATTCCACGGACTACATTTGATGATGACTTCTTCTCCTGGTGGGAGCAGTAGATCATCGCCATAGATGACTACCCTTATGCTGGGTTGGATTTCTGAGGAGATCCCGATCTAGTATTACCACTGACTGCAGCATGGGGCGACATTGGTAAGTGTTTTTTTATTTTTATAATTTTTTTTTTGTGATTTTTCAAATATAATAATGAACTTTGAAAAATGTTTTTGATAGGATTCAAATGACTAATATGATGATCATGTTCCAGATATTGGGCCGGTATGACCAGATGAGTTCCCACGGCACAGACGTCGCGGCCGAGGGGCCGAAGAGGCAGCTGCAGACACAGAGTGACTACTTCACACAGTTCAGCGGCACTTGGTGAGACTAACTCACAGAGTAGAAGATTTTCCTGTAGATATGTAGCATCATGTGGTTGGCATGCCACGAGACTGGGTCCGCACTCTTAGGCGTGTGGGTAATGCAGTAGTTGCCTACTTAGCCACTCATCCTGAGCCGGGGCATTAGATGTATTGGACATGATTATGGGAATTTGAGTCCCAATTTTGTATATTATTTTGGACAAACTTATGTACACTCGAGATTTTTTATGATATATATATATATAGATATAGATATATACAGTTCGACTTTTTGATGCTTGATTTGATGTGCCAGTCTAATGCTTGATTAGCGATAGAATCAGCTAACCAATTATGAGATCTTGGAATATGCAAATAATTAATATAATTAAATGATCTTTGCGACAACCTCACCCTTAAATACTGGCGATATAAACATGGATCCCTTACCCGATAGATGCTATTCAATTGTGACACTATCAATTGTGCATCAAGATAAACTACCAACGAGTTGATTTCATGGGAAATTGCCTTGGATAGTAAATTAATGACGAAAGTATACTCAGCCATGTTATTTGAAGCGGGACCAATGCATACTCCCCTTGATACCATCAACTGACCAGTTGGATAGTAGAGTACCCAAGCTGCGGAAGCGAGGTTTCGAGTGTGTCGACTAGCACCATCGGTGCATCCAAAATAGACCAAGTCATCCATCAACACCTGCCACAACAGACCAAAAAGTGTTGATATAAAAAACTCTCGATGAGATATGTACAAATATACAAAATGTACAAAGAAGCCATTACCTAGCTGCTACTTAAGCAAAGTACTCCTTGAGGTAGAGCCCATTTCAGGGCTCCGCCAACTTGTTTCCTTCAAAATCGATTAACTCATACGACCCTTTTCCTAAAACGCATTTAATTATGAAGGGACCGTACCACATAGGCTTGAATTTGCCTACCCCCAAGGTGTCCTTATCTTGATCATAGACCAAGACAAGGTTGCCTTCAGAAAAGACTCGAGGATGGATAGCTTTATCATACTGAGTTTTAACCCTTTTCTTATGAGCCTCATTTACTATGGCAGCATCTTGACGCTGCTCATTGAGATGTTCCAAATGAAGGAGGCACTCTTCGAGACTAGAAGTCTCTGGAAGGAGCTCAAAAACTAACTTAAGAGATGGGATTTCACATTCGACAGGAAAGATAGATTCCATCCCATAAACTAACTGAAAAGGTGTAAAACCTGTAGCAGTCTTTATGGAGGTTCGGTATGCCCAAAGAGTCAGATACAACATAAGATGCCAATTGGACCGATTTTTTTCGATTGTCCTTTGTAGGATCGTCTTAAGAGTTTTGTTTACTGTCTCGACTTGTCCATTGGCCTGAGGATAGTAAGGAGATGAATGCTCCTACCGGACACCTAATTTGAGAGCCAATTCAGACATTAGTTGATTCTGGAAATGACTGCCATGGTCAGTGACAATCTCTCTCGAGATATTGAACCTTGAGATAATCTGATTAAAAAGGAACAATGCCGTTGTTTCACTATCATTTTTATAAGTGGGCATGGCCTCAGCCCACTTCGTGAAGTAGTCTACGTCCACGATAATGTACTTGTGATTCGCTACTGAAGGCAGATTACAAGTTGTAAAATCAATACCCCACTTAGTAAAGGGACCAACAGTGACAACAGGAAAAAGAGGAGTTGGATGTGTGCGCATCTGCCGAGTATAGATTTGACAAGGGTGATAGCGTTTGATCACTTCAACACAATCTTTGAAGAGCGAAGGCCAAAAATAGCCGCCACGCAAGATACGCTGAGCTGTAGTAAGCCCTTATAGATGACCACCACAAGCTCCACTGTGGCAGTCATTGAGCATTGACTCTGCTTCCTCTAAGGTTAAACAGCGCCGAAGGATTGAATCAACCCCTCAAAGATATAATGTATCACCAATGATAACATAATTTTTAGCCAGGTGACGTAATTTTCAACGTTCATCCTTAGAGAAAGTAGAGGGAAACTTTAAAGTCTGGAGATAGACAATGATATCTCCATACCAAGGGTCGAGTGAAGGGATGAGGAATAAATGTTCTTCGGGAAAACTTTCCTCATAAATAGTATCCTCTCCACAAGGCAGCTCTGAAATTAGTTCGGCAAAAACCATAGATTTCTTAGACTTAGCTGACAAGAACTTGAGATCAAATTCTTGTAAAATGACTATCCATCGATTATATTTGCCCCCAATCACTCGCCTACTGAGGACAAATTTAAATGGATTGACCACTGCTAAGACAAAGGTTTTGCGTAGCAAGATATAATGGTGGAACCGCTGGACAACATGGACAACTGCCAAGGCCAACTGCCAAGGCCAACTTCTCAACAGGAGAATAGTGAAGTTCAGGACCTATCAAGCCTCGGCTCAAATAATAAATCATGTGCTCAGTGAGAGCATCTTCTTCCTGAACAAGAACCATACTGATGGTTGATTTTGTTGCAACGAGATATAAAAGGAAGTCCCTACCATAATCGGTGGACTCAAAAGCGAGGCAAAGACTAATGCCTTTTTCAAAGCATCGAACGATCGCTGCGCAAAGTCGTCCCATACGAATGGAACTCCTTTTCGTAGAAAACGCATGAACCCTTTAGTGATCTCGGCATAATTCACTATAAACCGTCTTAAGAAATTAGCCTTCCCTTGAAGACTTTGAAGTTGCCGAATTGAGGACGGGGGAGGCAACTGAATTATTGCCTCTACCTTGAAGGGATCAACCCTAATCCCTTCATTTGACACAATGAACCCTAATAACCGACTGGATGTAACCGCGAAAATGCACTTATTGGGATTCAACCGGATCTTGTAAAATCGACATCGCTCAAAAACCAATCGAAGATGACTAGGGTGATCAGTTCTCTTTCGAGAACGAGCAGCTAGATCGTCCAAGTATGCTTCGATGATATGTTTAATGTCATGGAAAGCATATGACATGGCCCGCTAGAAAGTAGCTCCAGCATTTTTAAGACCAAAAGGCATATTTCTGTATGCAAAGGTACCCCAGGGACATATAAAAGTTGTCTTATGTTGATCTTCAGGATGGATAGAGATCTGATTATAACTGGAAAAACTGTCCATGAAGGAGAAAATATCATTACCCACACACTCGTCAATAATCTAATCAATGAATGGTGTGGGGTAATTATCTTTTGGACAAGCCTTGTTTAGGTCTCTAAAGTCGATGCATACTCGAATTGTTCCTTTCTTTCTATCCACAGGGACTGGATTAGAAACCTAATCGGAAAGAGGAACAGGGTATATAAAACCCGCCTTGAGCAGCTTCTCTACCTCAGCTTTAATGGCTACTGCTTTCCTAGGATTAACTGGTCGAAGCCTTTGACGAACTGGTTTGGCGTTTTCATACGTCTTGATCTCATGTTGAACTATAGAAGGATCAATGCCAGGCATTTCTTCATAAGACCAAGCGAATACATCTCGAAATTCCTCGGAAAGGTTGGTGTAAATTTGAATTTATTCAGGGGAACATTCGATTCCGATGAAGAGATTCTTGATCACGTTAGGATTCCTAGAGATGTTTATAGATATCGTTTTTGAAATCACTGACATATTACCTTTAGCACGAAAGTGTGCTGGAGCCAAAGGATTTGATACCGTACAAACATCACTAGTAAAGAGCTCAGAGAACCTAGATTCTACTTCCTGCAACGGAGGAAGAAAATACGAACGATGGTGTAAGTCTTCCCAAGGTCATTCTACACCCATCATTACTTCTAGGATTGCTTCTTCAGAAGGTAAAACTGTATCTAAGTAGTCCATGGCGGAGGTATAATCAAGGGTCTAGGCTGGGGCCACATCACCATCTAACTCCTCCTCAGGAAAAGGAGTAGAGTGGTTGCCTGCAGAGTTAATGATAGATTGATATCTAAGTTTAGCTGTAGACATAGGGAATGCCATTCCATTGACTTGTCCTTCAGCTAATGTGGTCGTAGGTGAAGGCAAGGTCCAAGGGTCTGAAAAATAATGAGTTCGGAAGAACTCTTCTCGAGGAGACTCCTTAGATGAGGAAACAACATTAATTATAGCGATAGGAGAGGGAAAATCAAAGGCACCCATCAATGAAGAATACATCCCAACTCCTAGATTCTCAGTAGGCGGATGAGGGTTATCCACTAAAGTAACAGTAGAGTCAGAAGTTGCTTGAGGATCGACTGGAAAATAATCCAATTGATCAACTTTAATGATTTTCCCTTCATGAGGAAAGCAAATGACACGAAACAGAGTCGAAACAATAGCGTCCATTTCGTATACCCAGTTCCTTCCTAAGAGGATATTGTAGTCTAGGCTAGCATCAATGACTTATACTTCAATATTGACGACCTTCCCCCCAACACATATAGGAAAGGCTAGGATAATACCATGCGGCTTGTGAGAATGCCCATCAAATGCAGTCAGGAGGGTAGGTGAAGGAACAGCCGAAGGTGATCCAATGGCCTTCCAGCATGACATCGACATGACGCACGTGGAAGCTCCTTCATCAATAACGGTACAAAAAATGTTAATATTTCGGTATGTAGACTTTATTTGAAAAGCCATATGATGAGGGAGTCACTTTTTGACATTTAACATGTCGAAAGTGAGCACTAAAGAGTTGGTTGGATCAACTGCCCCAATTACCGACAGTAAAGCACTTCGTTGACTTGGACATGACTGTAGAACCTTTAAAGTGGACATGGCACATGGACTCTGAGCCAGATCCTCAACAAAGGAGTAATTCTGGGTGGCCCTAACATTAGGATTAATAGTCGCGCATTTAGCGGAACCTTTTGGTATCCGTGGTATAGTCTCGACAGGGGGTCGCTCAATTTGAAGGTCGGTATTTTCGGGAGCAGCTTTGTCCTTGGAAGTTTCAGCTTCACCATAATCACGTGACCGAGTGGCCACATGAACATTAGAACCTATCATGAAAAAATTTGATGATTTCTCCCTTCCTGGTTGTCCCCTGCGGAGGTACCCGGATTTGAACTCGTACTAGCAGGCAATTACTGCCCTTGGGGAAGAGGGTTGGTTAACACAGCTTGAGAACTAGAAGTCCCTTGCTACCCTAACAAGTGCTGAGCATCCTGAATCTTTGGGCAGATATGAGTTAAATGGTCTCCACTGCATAACTTGCATGGAAACTTGACTTTCTTTCTAGACTCATTTCTACCACCACCACAATTATTGTCGGATTTATTTGCGTCAGCCTTCCCATACTGACTCTTTTTCTTACCTCATCCTTTATTTTTCCCATTTTAATTTTGATTTCCTTTGGGGTTATCAGATTAGACGACATTAATCGAAGAGGGTTGGGAAGACGAAGGGTTAAATGATGTGACCTGGTTGTTAGGAGCAGTTTGTAAAGACAACTGCTGCAATTGGCTCAACAAATTCACCGCATTTATGTCTACCGATCCAACGATACCATCCACATGGGGACCTCACTTCAACTTGGCTATATCAACCTTAGACCTAGGAGCATCTGGCAAGATTTTTTGTAGGATCCCAGACTGAGAGTAAATCAATTCTAATTGCTGGGCCCTAAAAATAGCTTGCTCCTCAGAATAGACTCCGGACATGGAGACATCCTTAGAGATTTCAGGTTGTAAAGATTTCAAAAACCATTCGAGACGGTACTCCAGAGGAATTTCGGCTTTAATGAGCCTCTTTCTCCGTCTCCATTCCTGAATATGATCAGAAATGTGAGTTGCCGTGTCCTGACGAAAAGTGGCCAGAAGTTCAGTTCCGGCGCCATAACAGACAGGAAACTGGAAATGATTTAAGAAAATATTAGCTAAGTCAGCAAAAGATGTAAATCTACCCCCTAGCAACTCTATATACCACTTGGCCGCATTACCAGTCAAGGTGTGTTGAAAAAGTCTCAACCTAATTGAGTCATCAATAAGGGAGTTTGATGAGCACCACAAATGGAATGTGGTTACATGGTCACTTGGGTCTTCATCGCCCTTCCCTTCAAATTTTGGAATGTCAGAAGCGAGTTTGGTTGGGACCGGAGGCCACGCTGGGTTGTATTTGATTGGATCATTTGTTAATTTCGTGAGATCTGGCAAGTTCAAAGTTGCCAGAAAAGGAAGCCTAGGAGGACCTTGGGGATTCCACCCAGACTGGGTGGAGCTCCCAAAGTTTTGAAAAGATTGGCCTAGATTTTGGAAGGCACCAGGCTGACCAAAGTAACCAGCAGAACCAGTTGAACCAAAAGGCGAGCCTTGTGATCCAGCAAAACTCGGAGTTTGACCAACTCCAGCTGAAAAACCTCCATAACCAGTGAAGCTCTCTCCTAAAGGATTATAAGGGGTCGATAACCCCTGATATGGATTCCAAGCAAAAGCTAAGGGAGGAATATTTTGAAACGAACTAACTGTGGAGTACAGCCCATTCCCTTGTTGGCTGAAAAATGGATTCCTAGTTCCCATGCCACTAACCGCAGGGTTAGTCCAACCTTGAAAAGGATTGCTGCTTTGTCCTATAGAAGAGAAAGGCATAGATCCTACTACTGGGTTGGAATGTGGTATATGACCACTTCCAAAAGGAAAACCCTGAAATGAAGTCGATCCACCCATCATGGATGTGGAGGCACTAAACGGAACTGACGGAATACCCTGTGAATGGGTGCCAAACGGGAAAAATCCAGAACTAAAAGCATTGGCTTGGGAATTTCCACTCGTAGAAGGAATGGAGGTAGACCCAACTAAGGATGTGCTAGCAAAAGACCCAAATAAAGAAGCAGAGGGGATGGAAATAGTTCCTCCCCCTTGTACTGATATTGGAGTCTGCATAGTTGTAGCACTTGTAGTAGAAGCCATGCTTCCAGTAGTGGTCATTGATGGTAAGTGCGTAATGTGACCTAGACTTGATGGTCTATGCGTTGGAGTCCGAACGTATTGTAATACTTCTGGATAACTAGAAGGTAGGGGAGAATTCGGAGCTGCTAACGACTCTGGGAGTTATTCTACCTCTATGTTATCTTCCATTTGCAAGAGAACTCGAGAAAGAACTGGAGTGTTCCTCTCTTGTTCTGTGGAAGTACCAGGCCTATATTGAACACTAATGCCCTTGAGAGGAGGATCAATCCCCGATGCATCAGCTGCCACAGGATGAAACCCACCGGTAATATTACCTCTGCGCCTTCTAGGAGAAGGCTCTAAACTTGGTGGTGAGAGACAATCAAGTCTTTGAGACCGTGTAGGTGATCGGTCAGCCACTTTGAATTTTTTATTAATATCTAGTTAAAGACTCAAGAAAAGATGAAAGCTAGGCCAACTAAGAGCACAAAGCACACACTAAAAAGTCCCTAAAAGATATCAGTCAGTCAAACAACTTTCAAGTATTTCTGCTTCGGGTGATGAGGACTGGACACCAAAATACAAGCAAGTGAAGTAAGGGGCCTTTCGAAGATAGTCTAAGATAATGACGACCCAGTCCTACCAGTGAAGGTAACAGAGGACGTTACGCTGACCTCCTAACAACAGCCTACGCTGGTGCAAGCCCCCAAGCTTCGCAAGGGTGCCCTCCAGTAGTACCATTGAGAGTGATACAACGTCGACCTCAGATGCCACGGGATTCCCCTCCGCAGCCACCTATGTAGATCCCTAGGAGTAGCAACTAAGGTTACCAACTTGTGTCAGAAGCCAGGAGGAACAGTCTTGAGGTAAGATCCGACGAGTAGGAGAGGGGGTATCTCTCTTCCTTGTCTTCAAAAACCCTCATGCTTAAATCCCAGATTGGAGCTTTCCTGATCTCCCTAACGCTATTGGATTTTCACTCACTATTCAGACTCCTATGTTTGATAGTTTAAATGGCCTTGGAGAGTTTTCTCTCCACTTGCCTAATCCAAGGCCTTAAAATATCCTAAAACTTGTTGGTGTGTCTAACTTGACAATTATAAAAAGTTCTAGTATATTTTAATTAGCTCTTGTTTTTAAATGGGCTGTTCCTTAATTCAAGGGGTAGGTGGAAATGAAACTAGTGGTGTTTTGGCGCAAAAGAAATTAATAAAAACCAAACTATATGCAAATTCACTTGTTTTGTTTTTCGATGAAAGAAATTTCTACTAGGTTTAGAGGAACTTCAAAGAAAGCAACATATTTTTCTTTTCTTTTCTTTTACCCAAGCTTCACACTCACAAAAATTAACAAAACTATGGATGCCTAAAAAGATGCACAAATTTACCCTAATGCAATAAGTACATGCTGATGCAAAACTCAAAACTACTCTTAAATCAAGAAATGAAAGTAACTTGTTTATCAATTTTAATTTGCCACTTAAAATGTTTAGATAGAATATAAGTTGCTGATGCTCATTTTCATCCAAACACTAAAAGCAAGTTTCAAGACAAACAAAAATGCACTTTCACTCGCAAAAATGAAACTAAATCAAAACAAAGTTCAAGAAAGAAAAACCAAGTTTTTCAAGAAGTTTTCTTCAAAAGCAAAACAAAAAATGACTTTTCAAAAGTGCTCTAAACAAGATTGAAACTTTATGATCGAAGAATAGGCAACAAAACACTTTGCGAGTTTGCAACACAAAATAGGTGAGAACTCAACAAAAAATGTGTTTCAAAATGCTCTTAACAATAAAAAAGTAGCAACAAGAGCTTGGAAAAAAACCAAAAGATTGAAAAGACAACTTTCCAAGAAAGTGTGAATCAACAACTTTCGGAAAGCAAGAAAAGCAGATGGTCACAAAGATATAGTTTTGACATGCAAACCAAAAAAGTCACCAAAACAAGATTTGACACAAAGATTGAGATCAACCTTTCTGCCCTGACAAAACAGAGCAGCCAAGACTTCTAGCAAGAAATCTTTTGTGCTTAACAAAAACGATGACGCTTGCAATAAAACAAATAAGACCAACACTTTCCACAATCAAAGAGAATTTGAAACCAGATACTAGTTGTAAAACTAAATACTGACATAGAAAAGTAACTGTTCGGGACTGAATCAGACCAGCAGACAGACCTTCAGAAACAAAAAGATTTGAAAAATATTGAAGATTTTAAGATATACGCGACTGTTTTAGTGCATAGTTGCGTGTATACGCAACTCAGCCTAAGGAAACATGCGTATATGCAGGTTTACTTAAGGAAACATGTGTATATACGCTTCTGTAAACTAGAAAAACAACGTATATAAAAGATTTCAAGAAAAAACAAAAAACAGTCTGAAGAAACTGATCAAACTTACAATTCAAGTTCCTATAGGAATAGACTACACAGTAACAGCAAGAAAACAAACAGCTGAGCCCTGATTGGCTTGAATAAACCCAAACTAGGAACAACAATACTGTTGTCCCCAGTGGAGTTGCCAATTCTGTTAAGGGATAAATTTCCCTAGGGTCTTGGGTTGATACCCTAGCAGATCGGAGGTTATCTACACAGAGAAACACACATTCCACACAACCATGATGCTAATATAAACAAACTCTATGATGAGAGGCGTACCTGGGGTCCTTCGTTTGGGAAGATCCAGCCAGGGTCCAAACCCTCTTGGAGTTCCTTTTGCTCCTTCAACCTGCAAAACAATCAATTCAAGAAAGTACAACAGTATATAGACCAAGCATCATAAAGAAATCATCTTCATAGCATATTCAAAGGTAGTTAGTTATACAATTAAAACAACCATTCATATGTGAATCATAACATTGATATCATAAACATGAAGAATATTTATATCAGGAACAAAGACAAGTGTTTCTTTTATTATAGATAACTAAAGTACAGAAAGGAATGATTTCACCTGAGTCATCCTTTCGCAGGCTCCAAGCAGAACTGTCCTCCAGATTCGTCCAATCTCAAGCCTTCAACAAACTCCTTCCATGACTTACTCCATGATATCTCAAGTAGTAGAAAGACATCATCACACAAGGAAACAAGGGTTTCCTATAAATGGGGGAAGTGCTGGAAGCACTAGGATCTTTAGACCTGGTCATGGAAAATCTCAATAGAGTGGTCTTTCTCTCTCTTCTCTCCTCTCTTAGGCCTTCCCATTGAAGCCTTTTTATACTTCTCCCAAAGTAGTTTTTTTAGTTGGGAATTCATTGGGAAAAGTTGGGCCACGGGCACTAACAGGTAATCAACAGGTGAAACTCGTGATCTCCACCCGAAATTAAGGAGATTTAATTTTTTTAAGTGTTTTAAGACATATACACGGGTTGGGTTTACACAGACCCGTGTACACAAGCGTTTAGCTCAAGGCAATGTCGCGTATAGGGAGTAAAACACTGTTGTTTAAATTTTGGACCAGGTCTGGAAGGAGGGGTTGCCCTAGGCCATGAGTGTAACATCTAACACTATCTACAATGCATTTAGAAGTATCCATTTGAGAATTTTTTTACACCTGAGATAAAACTGAATTTTCTAAGAAAGGTGAAATATGAGCATTGAAATTACCTAAGAAAGAGTAAACAGAATAATTTCCAATTATATTATTGTTGTATGCTATAGGTTCATTTTCTCCTTCTAACTTCATTACTATGTACCTTTGGTGTCTTTCTTGCTCAACCTTTATCTGATTCGGTTTACCATTGTAAGGGAGCCACATGTGTGACCAGTCGGTTGTGAAGTAACCGTGAAGCTTTTTTGACCAATCCCTGCTAAGAATTAATCCATAAAACTCAGGAATATCTACAACAAGAATATCAATGACTTGACATAACTTTGGATTTGATGAAAGCCTTATGGTCACTTGATTTAGTTCGCCAATGACTTCAACTTGAGACTAGTCCAGTTGCACTATGCATACTGTAGACTTTTGAGGTTGGATGTTTAACTTTGCACAAACTGTATTAGGCAAAATGCTAGATGAAGCACCGGAGTCAACCAAACAGTTATGTAATTTTTTATTGAAAACTTCGAAGGTAAGGAGGAATGGAGGAGTATGGGATTTTGACCTACCTCCAATTA
The DNA here is from genome assembly GCA_031772625.1 of Pinus tabuliformis. NCBI lineage: Eukaryota > Viridiplantae > Streptophyta > Pinopsida > Pinales > Pinaceae > Pinus > Pinus tabuliformis. The sequence goes on from CM062812.1 coordinate 503,396,316, forward strand.
AAGCAATGTCATTTGGATCAACTTTATTTGACATACGAGTTGGAGGTCTCCCATTTCATGAGTAGCTTGTGAGATTACAATGGCGGGAAGAGGTGCAACAGGTACTGCATGCAGCTCTTTCAAAAGTAGTTTCTGTTGATGCTTTAATTTACTTAGCTCATGAAAAGTAATATTGGCCCTAGTCTTCTTCATGTCTTCAACAATATTATACTCCATCTCGTCAGAAATGATAAGTGTTTTAGATGGAGCTATTGAATCAGATTGCATTGGGTTAGTCTGAGTCACTTTAGGTGATGATTTCTTACTTGCGACTTTATCTTTGGAAGTTGAGCTTGAGTTTTTTTGTTTAGAGCTAGATTGTGGAGGATCTAATTGATTTCTTCTTCTAGTAGTGACTGGCAATGCATCTTGATCCTCTTCATCCAGAAGAATGAAGTCCCACATTCTTTGTAGTTCAACAACCTCGTCGTCATCAGTATGTTCCTCATTCGAAGCTTCCTCTTCTTCTCCTTCCAATTCTGCCTCTGTTATAGTGTTGGGAGGCTTTGGATCAGTTGAAGGATTCCTTTTGAAAGGCTTATAAGGTTTCTTAAAAGAGTTCTCTGCCACTTGTTTCTTAATATCAACCATTTCATTAGACATGGTTTTCAAAACTTTCTATAACCCTTCCAAGTCAAATGGGTCCTTCGATTATTTTTTCTTAGGGTCATATTTAAAAACAACCTTTTTATATTTTATTTCATCAACATTGTTTTTCTTTTCTAAAGCTAAGATACGTTTTTCCACTGCTATTGCTTCTTTCATATTTTCGGCCAATGTTGGCTTAGTGGCCCTATCTACAAATATTGTTATGTTTGAAGGTAAAGCAGATATGTACCATTCACTTTGAACTTCTTCATTAGGCTTAGATGCGGTAGGGATCTTATTTAAGAGTTTATTAAATCGCGAGTTGAAATCTTTGATGGGTTCTCTTGATTCAATTTTAAGATTTGAGAGGTTATTGATCAATGTCACTGTAGACCTATCATCACTGAAATTTGTTAAGAACCGCTCTTGGAAAATATTCCAACTAGTAATGGATCTTGAAGGTAATGAAAAATACCAGGACCTGATCACTCCCTCTAAGGTATACGAGAAAAGCCTAACTACAACATCTTCTTCAGTAACTCCATTTAAGTTTATGGACAACATAAAGTTGTTTATGTGTTCTTCTGCTAGTATGCTTGCATCTGGGTTAAACTTTGGCAGCCACTTTTTAGGATGAGCTGGCAATTGACTCAAGGGTGCAGGCATTGTGATTGCCCCTGGATTGGCCCATGGCCTTGGTGGAGGATTTCCTGCCATCATTGAGATACTAACAAAGGAAAATGTAGATGAAGTAAGTGGTTGGGAACATGATACTGTAGTCCCAGTACCTTGTTGAACAACGATATGGAGTTGGGGGGTGGATGGTTGAATTTGTAATGGATTAGATGAAATGGATGATGATGATGAAAGAGTCTCACTATCAGACCCTTCCAGTGTCTTCCTTGCTCTTTTTCTTTTTGGCAGAGGGAATTATGTTGGTTCAATACCAAGCTTTTCACTCTGTAATCTGGTAAGAGGGTGGGAAGGAATGTATTGCGAAGTCACACTGCCTTGAGATAACTTAGACTTCTTTGGTCATATGGAAAATCCTTGAAGTTTATGAATTAAAGACTAAACTTTAGGAGGTTCAAAAGTGGATTTATCTGAGATGTTCAGGTTTTCAGCAGTGGTTGTTGTTTTCTCATCTTCTCGCTTAGAATTTGGAGATTCAGAATGCGATGGAGAAGTCAGGGGAGATGTTGAGGGTGATTTACTCTCAGAATGGGTTTTGAATTTAGGTTTGCTTGCCATTCATAGTTTAGGCCTTCCTTCTAGTGCCAAATATGTTGAAGCACCGAAAATCGGGTCTACAACAAGGGGGATAACCACCCGGTTTGGACCTTGAAAGAAGCTCCTTTTCCATTTGGAATAGTGGCTCTGACTGGGGGCGATGGGTCCAGTTTCCAATATTTTTTATGATAGTACACTAAGGGGATGTTGTTGTTCTCTTTTGAAAGGTTTATGGGGAGAATGCTCTCTTCTAAATCTATTATAAGTTCTCTTTTGAAAGGTTTATGCGGAGAATGCTCTATTCTAAATCTATTCTAAAATGTGAAATTTTATTCTAATGAAGGAAAACGTCTAATTTAAACTATCCTGGGAGTAATACTTTGTTTATGCGATCTAGAATAATTTCCAACAAAAATTGGTAATAAAAATCATTCAATTACTACGAGAAAAGAATACGTTAAAGATGATTGTTTTGTATAATAAATTAGCCGAAACAATTATGATAAACACATCGCATAATAAGTCATTCATACACTTGACATAAAGGAATAGTTATCACTGTACAAAAGTGCAAAAATGATAACTGAACATTCAGGTTTCCATATATAAACAACTGAAAATAATATATCACTTGGCCTATAAGCAAAAAGTATTAAGAGATAAAAGTACCATTGATAATAGGTTCTACTCATGAGTTTCAACGATATAGATTTATCTTCAAATAATTCAACATCTACTAAGAGTACAAAAGTGCATTTCAGTAGTAGACATTAAACTCAGATATAAATAAATCTCATTCCATTCATTTATCAAAACCTCCTCAGAGGGGGCAAAAGTGCATGTTTTGAAGAATTGTTTTTGACAAATTTCTGGACCCCACTCTAAATGCATGAGAGGGGTTTTAAATACTACTCTAATGAAACTAAAAATAGTTATTAAAAAAATAGATGAGGAGGTTCAAAACAACCATCTCATTTTAAGCAAAAAATAAAGTAAAACTAAATCTATGCTAAATCATGTATATGTCCTTTTAAGTTTCAAATGTCCAACATGGGTTTCAGGAGCGTCAATTGGCCGACTTCAGCCTTCAATCGACCTGCAAATATGGAATTGGTGAGCATTGGTGCTATCTTCTTGGCAGAGGTTATGAGGCACTTCAAAGTCATACACTGGCTATGTGGTTTTACCAGATATTTCCAGTAAGTGTCCCAGTTTAACTTGCTTATCTTCTTAATTGACTCTGCCTTCTTTTCCGCTATTTGCTTCCACCTTGTTTGCAGTTGCTGTGCCTTTGGGAGAAATCCTGGAGTGGTTTCTGATATTAAATTTGCCTTATGCAAGTTTTCATTGATGCAGTCGATGATGTTACTTGTTGTTGTTGCTGCCTCCTCCATCGCATGCTCTGCCTCCTTGAGCTGTGCATCCCATTTTTCAAATAGCATGTCTTTGTGGGATTCATCAATCCTGGGCAATTCTGCTCTTTTTCCTTCCTCTGATTTCTGCCAATTCACAAAGTCAGAAACTTTCTTAAAAATTAAATCATAATCAAGTTGTAAGTCTACGACTTGATTTGTAATGTAGTTGCTTTTCTCGCAATGGAAATTCCATTGCGAGATTCTTTGGCAAAGTATTTCTTGTTGTTGTAAGAGTTGGTCATTGAGGGCAAGGGCTTATGTGATGAATTCTTCAATTTTAGGGTTGTCCTTATGCAGTTCTATTGTGGCATGTAACTGTTATTCTTTATTTGCCAGATTGTTTTAATAAGTCAATTGCATTTGCTGGAAGCCCTGTTATAACTTTTCTAATTGTATTTCTGCTTATTGGCTGACGTTGGCATGCTATATTTTCTATTCCAAAAATAGGATTTTATCCTCTCTTTCTCTTAATAACATTTGAACTTCTGATGCTTTATCAATGGTTGCAGAAGCATATGCCCCTGCTACTTGGGAGAGCCTAGTGAGATTTTCTGTTGGATCAGTGGTTGGGTCTTGCCAAAGAACATCTAAAGGTTCAGCGTCTGGAGAAAGTACAGTATCTATTTTTCATTTCTTTCTTTGTCTCCTGACAATAGCCTTATGCTGTGGACTATAAAATACATCCAGAGGGGGAATCTCCTCTATTTTTAACGCTATTTCGGATGACGGAACAACAAGAATATGTTCTGTCTCTTGAGTATTAATAACCTCTTCTATTATCATTTCTGTGGTTGTCTCCCCTGGGTTTATCAATGGACCTACATTCTGTTCCTCGGTGTTGATTAGTTCATTGAAATTCTCCCACTCCTTTTCTAGGTCTACTATAATTGGACTTGTTGGCATCACAAGGGGAGCGGGAGTCTCGGCCTGTTTTGGGGATGAAACCTATTGATCAGGCTTTTCTATAGACTGCGCTGTATCTTTGATTGACGCTTTACTTATGCTGTGATCACTTTTTGACTGCTTATTGGATTTTTCAACTGATTCCCTTTTAGACTTTGATTTAGACTTTTCTTCTCCTGAACTTTCACTTATACTAATACTGGGAGTGGGCTCCCTTATTGGTTCAAAACGCAATTTGTCCAATGGGACATTTGCTAATCTTTGTTCTCTGTAATGGTTAAACTCTTGAAGCTTCACTTGGTCAAATTAAATTTGTGCCATATGTAGAATTTCTCTGAGAGATCTCTTCTACCGAAAGACATTGTCGAAGATATCATCTTCTTTAGTAAACACTTTTATTTTGACCATGGTTGTAAAATTCTTGATAGTATCCAAGGGATCGTACTGCCTCCCTCGGAACTTTGGTAGCTATAGACTTAGCATATTATCAACCTCTTTAAAAGCGTGTCCCAAATCAAATAATGCGAAGGCCCCGCAAACCACAGGGAATTGAGGCCAGATGGCCTTCTTCTTATCCTTGAGTTCTCTGCTCATTCCCCCAACACCATAGCTCTGGTAAGTTATCTCTCAGGCCATAAGTTTGTTGGGAACATACAAATGAAGCACATGAGGTGAGGCAATGCTCCCAGATACCCTAATGTAGGTGAATAACTCCTCTCTGAATCACCTTCCCATAGGGAGAATGTCAATTTCAGCTTCTGGGGAGAATCTTGGAGCATCTGTGTTATATAACATTTTATGAATGGGAAGCATTACTCCATGACAGATTTTATAGAAATTTGGGACGAAATTAGATTCCCATAGTTCTTTATGGTAGACTTGAATAGGTAAAGCGTTATGTACCGTCCATTTCCACCCCATGATGGGAAAATAAGAGACGAAACAAGTAACATCCATGACATAGGCAGTTAAAAAGAATGGAGGGTAAAACCTCTGAGCAAAACTTCTTTTAGTTTGATAATTCAAAAGAGTAGAAGCTAAATTATCTGATAAAATTTGGGCCCAATCCATGATGGTGGTATTGGTGGCCACATCCAGTAAAGGCAACCATTCTGATGAAAACTTATTTATATCTGGCTTCCAAAATAGCCTACATAACATTGCAACAACAAAACAATAGGGAGAAGTGAGGGAGCCAGTGGCATACATACCATTTTCATCTTTTTTTAATGGTTCTTCCTTCGTGGACCAATTCTTCGTACAGTCTGCCAAATCCTCATTCTCTTTGGCGAATTTTTCCACAATTTGTTTGTTATAACTTGCCTGGGGTTCTGGCAAGTGATACATACACCTCAAATTACTTGGGGTAAATGACCCCATGACCTCCTGGTTCCATGTCTTGAATTCCCTGTTGGATATATCAACGTGGTCTATAATCCATTTTACCATATCCGTGTAAGGGAGTATCTTTGGCCTCGCTGCAATACGGTGTAGAAACGAGCATGCAAGCTCTATTAGTGATGCTTCTGATGATCCACGTCCATCTACTATAACTGTAACCTTCATAACTCTCAGGTTTTCCTCTTCTAACAATGGGTACATGCCTTCCCAAGAAGATTTTCCTGCTTCCCTCGTACAAGTGGTGCCTGAGAATAACAGAGTCATCTCTGATTTTTCAGATGCAATAGCTTTGCCTTTATTTCCCATTACATTCTGCGTGTTGTTATGCATTCTACTCTACGTACTTCTTCTGAAAATAGTAAGTAGAGAACATAGATACTATAAGGATGGTAGTGAATAATGAAAAACAATAAGGTGACGAGAAAGATTTTAATTTTTAAAATCATGTCAAAGATATCACCTTACGTGAAATAACCCTTTAAACCAGATTTGATTTGATTTTAATAAATATCATCAATGGGCCGTTAAGTAAACATTAATGCTCATAACTCTTGCATGGAATGACGGAAAGAAATATCATTGAACTCCGAGCCCTTAGATTTGTGATAAAGCGATTTTGCGGTTTGCTTTGCAATATCGCAGATCGCAATATCGTAAAACCTTTTATTTTTAACAATCATTGATTTCATCATGCAGCTACGAGATGCGATTTGTGAGAGCTTTATCGCATTTCGCAATATCTAGGCATTTTGTATTAAGTGGTGCTGTGATTAATGGAATTTGCGATATGCGGTAAGTTTGTAAGACTTGCGATCTCGCAGTCTCGCATTCTCTCATTCTCGAAGATTTTCTTAAAAATAATGCCCGTTGTTACCCTTTTGTGGTGTGATGCTTATCATTAAAATATCGGGTGTTAAAGCTTTTTCTTAGTACTCAAGACTTTCCGCTTATAAGGGTTTTACTAGCTTTGTGATTGTATTGCGCTTTTTTCATAAGGAGGTTTAACAATTATAACATTTTTTACGTGCATGAAGCGTGAAAGGGTAGGAATTCATATATTTTGGGAATTTTGCCTTGATATCATGTTTTATTGAAACAAAAGACAATTTTAAGTGCTAAGTTTTGGTTTTTAGAAGGGTCCCCATTTATTAATGTTATTTCCACTCTAATAAAAAGGGGGGTTGTTGATGGTTACAACAATTGGCGATTCACTTGAAAGAATCAGTTATCTCTAATAGTTTTTTGAATTTTCTAAAACTTCTAAAATAAAAATGGTTTTGGAAAATCAAACCTTATTGTAGAAATATAAGGTACAAAGCGCTATTTACTAACAACAATATTTTGTTCCATCTATCCTAATTATGATCCTCTTCTTCCTAAAGCTAGTCATTGTACTTACATCAGTCATTACTTGGTTTATAAAGATAAAAACAAAGACATCTTTGTAGATCAGTTTTAGGTGTACTCATTTGTCATAGGTAGAGCCTTTACTACCAACATGCATTCATAGCCTCAACAGGGTTACCTGTTACCCAGATATTAAGCTAGTATCCCACTTAAGAGGTATGCAATTCTCAAAGATAAATCCTCATCTACACTTATTGCTTTTTCTTTTCTTTTAATTCTTAAACAACAATGTCTTATTTTGGTGGCCAATTTTGACAGTGCCATTCACTTGATTTATAACTACTTGAACAAGCTGGCTCGTGACGAGACCCCTTGTCTTTTGATTGAAACAATCTCGAGTCATTACCCTGTTTTGATATGCAGTTTGGCAATGTCAGCTAGTTATAATATTTATGATCATGATAAGTCGGCTCTTGATGAGACCTCTTATTCTTTAATTTTATAGTGCATAATTGGATTATTCTTTTCTACTTGCAATTCCCTAAAGTGGGGAGGAAGTCATTGGCTCCTTAAGAGTTCTTCTGGACGACAATTGTAGAGTTTTAGAAGTAGCTTTTCTATAGAGACTCTTTATCTTATTATTGATGCTTTTCATGACTGATATAATGCAAATTCCTACTAATGGTTGTTTTTAATCAGAGCTTGTAAAGTTGAAACAAAAGACAAGTAAAACCTTTAGAATTATATAGCACTTGACCATATTTTTCAAAAATGAGGATTAATTTTCCTAACCATTTCCATTTATACAAGCGAAAAACAAAATTGAAAAGAGACTCTAATCTTTTTCGTGGAAACCAAAAGGTAAACATTTTCAACTTGTTTTATTATTAAAAAGAAAATAAACTAAAAATAATAATTTACAAAAGATAGAAGAGATCATCTTCTATGGAAACTATTTTTTAAGGATCTGTCCATTAATAGGTAAAGACTCTCTTTTCCCTACTAAGTCTTGTAACATAAAAGTCGATGGACATATGATTTCAACAATTTGGAATGGTCCAAGCCACATCCATTGGAATTTAGTATGTTTGCCTTTCTCTTCATGGGATTTATCCCATTTCAATACCAAATCTCCAATTTGAAAATCTTTTCTAGACACCAAGTTTGAATCAAAAGAAGCCTTTACTAATGCTTGATGATGCACATGGGTAATTTTGGCCTGTTCTCGTTCCTCTTCTAACTTAAGGATCTGCAATTGTCTTAGTTGCAAGGATGAGGAAGGAGTTTCTTCGATGAACTGAACTAAGGCTAAAGAAGGAATAACTAGGTGAGTTGGGAGAACCACTTCTTTCCCATAAACTAAATTAAAGGGAGAAGTGTCAATGGAAGCTTTTTTAGTTATCCGATCTGCCCAAAAAGCATTCATCAAAGATTTGTGCCAATTTATATGACTTTGATCAATAGTCCATTTAATGATTTTGATCAAGTTTTTATTTGTTGATTCGACCAAACCATTCCCTTGCGGGTAATAATTGGCAGAATACTTAAGTTTAAAACCTCTTTTGAATTCAAATTCAGTCATAGCATTACCAGAAAAATATGATGCATTATCAAACATTAAAGCGGAAGGTAAGCCAAACCTAGTAATTATGAATTGATCTATAAAATCGATGATATTTTCAGAGTTGGTTGTCTTGAGAGGAACCGCTTCTACCCACTTAGTAAAGTAATCGGTAGCTATAAGGATATACTTATGATGTTTAGAAGAGTGAGGAACAATCTCACCTATTATATCTAATCCCCATTGTTCAAATGGTTGATCGATATTGACCAGTTGTAATGGTAATGATGGTTTCCTCTGTCTCCTAGCAGTAGTTTGACAAATCTGATATCTTCTTACATAGTTATGTGCATCCTTAAATAATGTTGGCCAGTAGTAGCCAATGCGCAGGATTTTGTGTGCTGTTGCATCTCCTGCGTAATGTCCACCTGCTGGTCCATCATGAAGTTCCTGCAACGCTTTTTCAGCTTCAGTTTTCTCAAGGCATCTAAGAAGAACAAAATCATAATTCATCCTAAAGAGTACATCGTTTACAATTTGATATTGCTTAGCTTTTAATCTAAGGGCTCTCTTCTTTGTATGATTCAAATGTGAAGGAGCATAGCCATTTTTTAGGTAAAACATGATATCAACATATCTTGATTCAATATTGTTTAGGCTTACCTCATACATTTGTACCTCATGATCAAGGGATGGTATTTTTGATATATGCGATGCCCCAGCCAACATCTTGCAAAAACCTTGACCTTTTACAATATTTGCTGGCTTGATTTCAACGTCATATTCTTGCAAGGCAATGACCCAATTCGCTCTCTTTTCACCCACGTCTTTCTGTACCAAAAGGTTTCTTACTGCTGGAAATGGCACTATTATTTGTGTATGAGTTTTGAGAAGAAAGGGTCTAAAGTGCTTGATTTCTTTGAAAATAGCATAAGCATGTTTCTCAATGTCAGAGTAATTTAATTCAGCCCCTTGCAAGTTTGAACTAAAAAAGGCAATTAGGGATTCTGCTTTGTCTTGATTGGCTTGCGTGAGTATTGTAGCATATGATTTCTCAGAGGAAAATGTATACAAAATGAAGGGGTTAGAAAAGTTTGGAGTCGCTAGAGATGGGGCATTTATAATTGCTTGTTTAATCATGTTGAACGCTTCATGTTTTGCCTAACCCCATTTGAAGAGGGAGTTTTTCTTGATCATTGCTTGGAGAGGTGACATAATTCTTGAAAATTCGGGGACAAATCTTTTAACGAAATTGAAGAAGCAATAAAAAAAAGTATCGCAGATAACAAGTAACGTACGTAAGGATTATATTTGACCAAGGAAGGATTGCATTGCTTTTTTGTTATGGGTCAAGGCTATCTTAGAAATCTCTTTAATCCTATCTAGATCAATATGGATTCCAGATTTAGACACTATGAATTCGAGGAGTTTTCCTTCACTTAATGTGAAAAAGGACTTTTTGGATTAAGTGAGATCCCATACTTTTGACAATGTTGAAAGATCTGCTTTAAATCTCTGAGGTGATTGCTACGTTTTTTAGAACAAACTGTTATGTCATCTAAGTAGATCACCACTGACTTATTCACTAATCCTTTAAATGTAATATCCATGGTGTTATAGCTCCAAATCTCACTCTTATGGTTTGTGATGCTGCACTCATGGCCTAGGGCAACCCCTCCTTCTAGACTTGGTCCCAAAATTTAAAAAACAATGTTTTATCCCTTATACGCGACATTGCCCTGAGTTAAATGTGTGTATACCAACCCTTGTATATGTATTAAAACACTTAAAAAATATAAAACTCCTTAATTTCGGGCGGAGATCACGGGTTTTACCTGCTGATCACCTATTAGTACCCGTGGCCCAACTATTCCCAACCAACTCCCAACTAAAAAACTACTTTGGGAGAGGTATAAAAAGACCTCAATGGGAAGGCCTAAGGGAGGAGAGAAGAGAGAGAAAGGTTATTATGCTGAGATTTTTCCCCTGACCAGGTCTGAAGACCCTTGTGCCTTCTGCACTTACCCCATTTGTACATGAAACCCTTGTTTCCTTGTGTGTTGATGTTCATCCATTGCTTGTGACATCATGGAGAAAGTCATGGAAGGAGTTTGTTAAAGGCTTGAGGCTGGACGAATACAGAAGGAAGCTTTGCTTCGAGCCTGCGAAAGGTGACTCAGGTGAAATTATTCCTTTTCTGTACTTTATTTGTCTATAATAAAAGAAACACATGTCTTGGTTCGTGATATAAATCTTCTTTATGTTTATGATATTCATGTTAGAATTCATATGTGAATGGTTGTTTATATTTCATAACTAACTACCTTTCTTTATAACATGAAGATGGTTTCTTTGTAAGGTTTTGTCCATATACTGCTGTGTTCTTTGGAATTGGTTGTTTTGCAGGACAAAGGAGCAAAAGGAACTTGAAGAAGGGTTTGGACCCTAAAGGACCTTCTCAAACGTAGGACCTAAGGTATGCCCCTTTATCATAGAATTTTCTTATAATAGCATAATGGTTGTGTGAATGTGTGTTTCTCTGTATAGACAACTTTCAGTCTGCTAGGGTTTCAACCCAAAAGCCCTAGGGGAACATTTCCCTCAACAGAATTGGCGACTCCACTGGGGACAAACTGTTGTTGTTCCTAGTTTGGGTGTTTTTCAAGCCAATCAGGGCTCAACTGCCTATTTTCTTGCTGTTGCTGTGTGGTCTATTTTTGAACTTTAAGTTTTGCCAGTTTCTTCAGTTTGTTTTTTATTTTTCTTGAAACCTTTTATATACGCTGTTTTTCTTAGTTACAGAGGCGTATATACGCACGTTTCCTTAAGTGAACCCGCATATACACAGGTTTCCTTAGTTACAGTCGTGTATACACGCAATCTGTACATTAGTACAGTCGCGTATATCTTGCAGTTTTCAAGATTTGTAAATCTTTTTGCATCTGAAGGTCTGTCTGGTAGTTTGACTCAGTCTGAAACAGTCACTTTCCAGTATCAGTTGTTATTTTTACAGTGAGCATCTTGTTCCAAATTCTCTCTGATTGTAAGGAGTATTGGTCTTGTTTTTGTCGTTGCAAGTGTCATCGTTTTTTGCTAAAGCACGCAAGATTTCTTGCTAGGAATCTTGGCTGCTCTGATTCATCAGGGCAGGAAGATTGATCTCAATCTTTGTGTTAAATCTTACTTTTGGTGACTTTTTTTTTGCTTGACAAAACCGCTTTTTGTGACCATCCACTTCTTTGTTTCATGAAAGTTGTTGATTGATACTTTCTTGAAATTTGTCTTTTTGATATTTTTGGTTTTTGTTGCCAAAGCTTTCATTGTTGCTTTTGATTGTTAAGAGCATCTTTAAACACATTTCTTTTTGTTGAGTTTTCATCCATTGTGTGGTGTCAACTTGCAAAAGTGTTTGTTGCCTATTCTTCAATCACAAAGTTTCAGTCTTGTTGAGAGCATTTTTGAAAAGACTCTTTTGTTGTTACTTTTGAAGAAAACTTTTTGAAAAACTTCATTTTGCTTTCTTGAACTTTGTTTTCATTTGGTTTCCTTTTAGTGAATGAAAGTGCTTTATGTTTGTCTTGAAACTTGTTTTTAGTGTTTAAACGAAATGAATGGTAGCATCTCATATTCCATCTAGACATTTTAAGTGGCAAAAGAAAAATTGATAAGCAAGCAACTTTCATTTCTTGTTTTTAGAGTAGTTTTGAATCTTGCATCAGCATATATTTGTTGCATTAGGATAGATTTGCATATCTTTTTAGGCATACATAGCTTTGTTAACTTTTGTGAGTGTGAAGCGTGAATTAACGAAAAGAAAAGAAAAATTTGTTTTATTAGAAGTTCCTCTGAACCCTATAGACATTGCTTTTCATTGAAAAACAAAAACAAGTGCATGTGCATGTAGTTAGGTTTTTATTAATTTCTTTTGCATCAAAAAACACCACTAATTTCACTTCCGTTATCCCGTGACTTAAAGAACAACCTATTTTAAAATCAAGCGCTAATTAAAATTCACTAAAACTTTTTTTTTAAGTTAGATACACAACAAGTTTTAGGATTTTAGGGCCTTGGATTAGGCGAGTGGAGAGTTAACTCTCCAAGGCCATTTAAACGTCAAACATAGGAGTCTGAATAGTGAGTGAAAATACAATAGCGTTAGGAAGACCAGGAAAGCTCCAGATCTGGGACTTAAGCACGAGGGTCTGTGAAGAGAGATACCCCGTCTCCTACTTGTCCGAACTTACCTCACGACTGTTCCGCCTGGCTTCTGTGACGAGTTGGTATCCATAGTTGCTACTCCTAGGGATCTACACAGATGGATGCGGAGGGGAATCCCGTGGCACCTGAGGCCGACGTTGCATCACTCTCAACAGTACTACTGGAAGGCACCCTTGCGAAGCTTGGGGGCTTGCACCGGTGCAGGCTGTTGTTAGGAGGTCAGCATAACTTCCTCTGTTACCTTCGCTGATAGGATTGGGCCCTCATCATCCTAGACTATCTTCGAAGGCCCCTTAATTCACTTTCTTGTATTTTGGTGTCCGGTCCTAATCACCCAGAGCGGAAATACTTGGAAGTTGTTTGACTGGTTGTTATCTTTAGGGACTTTATAGTGTGTGCTCTGTGCTCTTAGTTGGCCTAGATTTCAATTTTTTGAGTCTTTAGTTAGATCTTAACAAAAAAATCAAAGTGGCTGACCGATCACCTAGACGGTCTCGAAGACTTTGTGGTATTTCACCACCAAGTTTAGAGCCTTCTCCTAGAAGGTGCAGAGGTAATACTGCTAGTGGGTTTCATCCCACGGTAGTTGACGCATTGGGGATTGATCCTCCTCTCAGGGGTATTAGTGTTCAAGCAAGGCTTGGCACTTCCGCAGAACAAGAGAGGAACACTCCAGTTCTTTCTCGAGTTCTCTTTCAAATGGAGAATAACATAGAGATAGAAGAACTCTCAGAGTCTTTAGCGGCTCCGAATTCTCCCCTACCATCTAGTCATCCGGACGTATTACAATACGTTGGGAATCTGATGCATAGACCGTCAAGTCCAGGTTACGCTACGCGCTTACCATCGATGACCACTACTGGAAGCATGGCTTCTACTACAAGTGCTACGACTATGCAGACTCCAACATCGGTGCAAGGGGGAGGAACGATTTCCATCTCCTCTGCTTCTTTGTTTGGATCTTTTGCTAGCACATCTTTAGTTGGGTCTACCTCCATTCCGTCCATCTCCTCTGCTTCTTTGTTTGGATCTTTTGCTAGCACATCTTTATTGGGTCTACCTCCAACGAGTGGAAATTCCAAACCAATGCTTTTGGTTCTGGATTCTTCCCATTTAGCACCCATTCACAGGGTATTCCATCAGTTCCGTTTAGTGCCGCCACGTCCATGATGGGTGGATCGGCTTCATTCCAGGGTTTTCCTTTTGGAAGTGGTCATATACCACATTCCAACCTGATGATAGTATCCATGCCTTTTTCTTCTATAGGACAAAGCAACAATCCTTTCCAAGGTTGGACTAACCCTGGGGTTAGTGGTGCGGGAACTGGGAATCCATTTTTCGGCCAACAAGGGAATAGGCCGTACTCCACAGTTAGTTCATTTCAAAGTATTCCTCCCTTAGCTTCGGCTTGGAATCTGTATCAGGAGTTATCAACTCCTTATAATCCTTTAGGAGGAAACTTCACTGGTTATGGAGGCTTTGCGGTCGGAGTTGGTCAAACTCCGAATTTTGCTGGATCACAAGGCTTGCCTTTTGGTTCAGCCAGTTCTACTGGTTACTTCGGTCAGCTTGGTGCCTTCCAAAATCCAGGCCAATCTTTTCAGAACTTTGGGAGTTCCGCCCAGTCTGGGTGGAATTCCCAAGGTCCTCCTAGGCTTTCGTTTCTGGCAACGTTGAACTTGCCAGATCTCACTAAGTTAACAAATGATCCAATCAAGTACAATCCGGCCTGGCCTTTGGTCCCAACCAAACTCCCTTCGGACATTCCAAAATTCGAAGGGAAGAGCAGTGAGGACCCAGGCGACCATGTAACCACATTCCATTTGTGGTGCTCATCTAACTCCCTTATTGATGACTCGATTAGGTTGAGACTTTTTCAACGCACCTTGACTGGTAATGCGGCCAAATGGTATATAGAGTTTCCAGGGGGCAGCTTTACATCTTTCGCTGACTTAGCCAATATTTTCTTAAATCATTTCCAGTTGCCTGTCCGTTATGATGCCGGAATTGAACTTCTGGCCACTTTTCGTCAGGATAAGGCAACTCACATTTCTGACCATATTCAGGAATGGAGACGGAGAAAAAGGCTCATTAAAGCTGAAATACCTCCGGAGTACCCTCTCGAATGGTTTTTGAAATCTTTACAACCCGATATCTCCAAGGATGTCTCCATGTCTGGAGTCTATTATGAGGAGCAAGCCATTTTTAGGGCCCAACAATTAGAATTGATCTACTCTCAGTCTGGGATCCTACAAAAATACTTGCCAGATGCTCCTGGGTCTAAGGTTGACATAGCTAAGTCGAAGCCAGGTCCCCACACGGATGGTATCGTTGGGTCAGTAGACACAAATGCGGTGAACTTGTTGAACCAATTGCAGCAGTTGTCTTTACAAACTGCTTCTAACAACCAAGTCACATCGTCTAACCCTCCGATTCCAAAACCTCTTCGATTAATGCCGTCCAATCTGATAACCCCAAAGGAAATCAAAATTCCAATGGGAAAAAGAAAGGACGAGGTAAGAAAAAGAACCAGGATGGGAAGGCTAATGCAAATAAATCCGGCAATAATGCTGGTGGTGGTAGAAATGAGTTTAGAAAGAAAGTCAAGTTTCCATGCAAGTTGTGCAGTGGAGACCATTTAACTCACCTCTGCCCCAAGATTGAAGAAGCTCAGCACTTGTTAGGGCAGCAAGGGACTTCTAGTTCTCAAGCTGTGTTAACCAACCCTTTTCCCCAAGGGCAACAACTTCTTGCTAGCGCGAGTTCAAATCCTGGTATCTCCGCAGGGGAAACCAGGAAGGGGAAAAATCATCAAATGTTTTCATGATGGGTTCTAACGTCCATGTGGCTACTTTGTCACGTGATTATGGTGAAGCCGAAACTTCCAAGGACAAGACTGTTCCCGGAAATACCGACCTTCATATTGAGCAACCCCCTGTCGAGACTATACCACGGATACCGAAAGGTTCCGCTAAACGCGCGACTATTAGTCCTAATGCTAGGGCCACCCAGAATTACTCCATTGTTGAGGATCTGGCTCAAAGTCTGTGCGCCATGTCCGCTTTAGAGGTTCTCCAGTCATGTCCGGCTCAGCGAAGTGCTTTACTTTCCGTGATTGGGGCAGTCGATCCAACTAACTCTTTAGTGCTCACTTTTGACATGTTAAATGTCAAAAGTGACTCCCTCATCATATGGCTTTCCAAATAAAGTCTACATACCGGAAAATTAACATTTTTCGTACCGTTATTGATGAAGGAGCTTCCACGTGCGTCATGTCGATGTCATGCTGGAAGGCTATTGGATCGCCTTCGGCTGTTCCTTCACCTACCGTCTTGACTGCATTTGATGGTCATTCTCATAAGCCGCATGGGATTATCACGGCCTTTCCTATATGTGTTGGGGGGAAGGTCGTTAATATTGAAGTAGAAGTCATAGATGCTAACCTAGACTATAATCTCCTCTTAGGAAGGAACTGGGTATACGAAATGGACGCCGTTGTTTCGACTCTGTTTCGTGTCATTTGCTTTCCTCATGAGGGGAAATCGTTAAGGTTGATCAATTGGATTATTTTCAGTCGATCCTCAAGCAAGCTCTGACTCTACTGTTCCTTTAGTGGATAACCCTCATCCGCCTACTGAGAATTTAGGAGTGGGGATGTATTCCTCAATGATGGGTACCTTTGATCTTCCCTCTCCTTTCGCTAAAATCAATGCCGTTTCATCATCTAAGGAGTCTCCTCGTGAAGAGTTCTTCCGAACTCATTACTTTTCAGACCCTTGGACCTTGCCTTCACCTATGACCACATTAGTTGAAGGACAAGTAAATGGAATGGCATTCCCTATATCTACAGCTGAGCTTAGATATCAGTCTATCGTCAACTCTGTAGATTACCACTCTACTCCTTTTTCCGAAGAGGAGTTAGATGGTGATGTGGCCCCGGTCTGGAGCCTTGATTCTACCTCTGCCTTGGATTGCTTAATTCAGTTTTACCTTTGAAGAAGCAATCCTCGAAGCAATGATGGGTATAGATCGACCTTAGGAAGACTTACACCATCATTCATACTTTCTTCCTCCATTGCAGGAAGTAGAATCGAGATTCTCCGAGCTCTTTACTAGTGATGTTTGTACGGTGTCAAATCCTTTGGCTCCAACACACGTTTGTGCCGAAGGTAATATGTCGGTGATTTCAAAAACGATACCTATAAACATCTCTAGGGACCCTAACGTGATTGAGAATCTCTTCATCGGAATTGAATGTTCCCCTGAAGAAATTCAAATTTACATTGACCTGTTCAAGGGATTTTGAGATGTATTTGCTTGGTCTTATGAAGAAATGCTTGGCATTGATCCTTCTATAGTTCAACATGAGATCAAGACGTATGAAAATGCCAAACCGGTTCGTCAAAGGCTTCGGCCGGTTAACCCTAGGAAAGCAGCAGCTATCAAAGCTGAAGTTGAGAAGCTGCTAAAGGCGGGTTTCATATACCCTGTTCCTCTTACTGATTGGGTTTCTAATCCAGTCCTTGTGGATAAAAAGCAAGGAACAATCCGAGTATGCATCGATTTTAGGGACCTAAACAAGGCTTGTCCGAAAGATAATTACCCCACGCCATTCATTGATCAGATTATCGACGAGTGTGCGGGTAATGAGATTTTTTCCTTCATGGATGGTTTTTCTGGTTATAATCAAATTTCTATCCGTCCTGAAGATCAACATAAGACAACCTTTATATGTCCCTGGGGTACCTTTGCATATAGAAAGATTCCTTTTGGTCTTAAAAACGCTGGAGCCACTTTTCAGCAGGCCATGTCATATGCTTTCCACGACATCAAACATGTCATCGAAGCATACTTGGATGATCTCGCTGCTCATTCTTGAAAGAGAACTGATCACCCTAGTCATCTTCGAATGGTTTTCGAGCGATGTCATTTTTATAAAATCCGGTTGAATCCCAACAAGTGCGTTTTCGCGGTTACGTCCGGTCGGTTGTTAGGGTTCATTGTGTCAAATGAAGGGATTCGGGTTGATCCCTTCAAGGTTGAGGCAATAGTTCAGTTGCCTCCCCCGTCCTCAATTCGACAACTTCAAAGTCTTCAAGGGAAGGCTAATTTCTTAAGACGATTTATAGCAAACTATGCCGAGATCACTAAAGGGTTCATGCATTTGCTACGGAAAGGAGTTCCATTTGTGTGGGACGACTTTGCGTAGCGGTCATTCGATGCTTTGAAAAAGGCATTAGTCTTTGCCCCGCTTTTGAGTCCACCGGATTATGGTAGAGACTTCCTTTTATATCTCGTTGCAAGAAAATCAACCATTGGTATGGTTCTTTTTAGGAGGACGATGCTCTCACAGAGCATGTGATTTATTATTTGAGCCGAGGCTTAATAGGTCCTGAACTTCGCTATTCTCCGGTTGAGAAGTTGGCCTTGGCAGCTGTCCATGCTGTCCAGCAGCTCCGTCATTATATCCTGCTACACAAAAATTTTGTCTTAGCAGCGGTCAATCCATTTCAGTTTGTCCTCAGTAGGTGAGTGATTGGGGGCAAATATAATCGATGGATAGTCATTTTGCAAGAATTTGATCTCGAGTTCTTGTCTTCCAAGTCTAAGAAATCCATGGTTTTTGCTGAGCTAATTTCTGAGCTACCTTGTGGAGAGGATACTGTTTATGAGGAAAGTTTTCCCGACGAACATTTATTCCTCATCTCTTCACTCGACCCTTGGTATGGAGATATCATTGTTTATCTCTAGAATTCGAAGTTTCCCTCTACTTTCTCCAAGGATGAACGTCGAAAATTATGTCACCTGGCTAAAAATTATGTTATCATCGGTGACACATTATACCGTCGAGGGGTTGATTCAATCCTTCGACGCTGTTTAACCTTAGAGGAAGCAGAGTCAGTGCTAAATGACTGCCACAGTGGAGCTTGTGGTGGTCATCTATCAGGGCTTGCTACAGCCCAACGCATCTTATGTGCCAGTTATTTTTGGCCTTCTCTCTTTAAAGACTGTGTGGAAGCGGTCAAACGCTGTCACCCCTGTCAAATTTTTACTCGGAAGATGCGTGCGCATCCAGCTCCTCTTTTTCCCGTTGTCACCGTCGGTCCCTTTACTAAGTGGGGTATTGATTTTACGACTTGTAATCCGCCTTCAGCAGCAAATCACAGGTACATTATCGTGGCCGTAGACTACTTTACGAAGTGGGCCGAGGCCATGCCCACTTATAAAAATGATAGTGACACAACAATGTTGTTCCTTTTTAATCAGGTTATCTCAAGATTCGGTATCCCGAGAGAGATTGTCACTGATCATGGCAGTCATTTCCAGAATCAACTGATGTCTGAATTGGCCCTCAAATTGGGTTTCCGGCAGGAGCATTCGTCTCCTTATTATCCTCAGGCCAATGGATAGGTCGAGGCAGTCAATAAAAATCTTAAGACGATCCTCCAACGGACAATCGATAAAAATTGGTCCAATTGGCATGTTATGTTGTATTCGGCTCTTTGGGCATACCGAACCTCCGTAAAGACTGCTACTGGTTTTACACCTTTTCAGTTGGTTTATGGGATGGAATCTATCTTTCTGGTTGAATGTGAAATTCCATCTCTTAAGTTGGTTGTTGATCTCCTTCCAGAGACTTCGAGTCTCGAAGATCGCTTCCTTCACTTGGAACATCTCGATGAGCAGCGTCGAGATGCCGCCATGGTGAATGAGGCTCTTAAGAAAAGGGTTAAAACACAGTATGATAAATCTGTCTATCTTCGTGTCTTTTCTGAAGGTGACCTTGTCTTGGTCTATGACCAAGATAAAGACACCTTGGGGGCAGGCAAGTTTAAGCCTATGTGGTACGACCCTTTCATTATTAAACGAGTTTTAGAAAAAGGGTCATATGAGTTAATCTATTTCGAGGGAAACAAGCTGGTGGAGCCCCGTAACGGGCTCTACCTAAAGAAGTGCTTTGCTTAAGTAGGAATTAGGCAATGGCTTCTTTGTACTTTATGTATATTTGTACATATATCGTCGAGAGTTTTTTGATATCAACACTTTTTGGTCTGCTGTGGCAGGTGTTGATGGATGACTTGGTCTATTTTGGGTTCGCCGATGGTGCTAGTCGGCACACTCGAAATCTCACTTCCATAGCTTGGGTACTCTATTATCCAACTAGTCAATTGATGGCATCAAGAGGCGTATGCATCGGTCCCGCTTCAAACAATATGGCTGAGTATACTGCCATTATTAATTTATTATCCAAGGCAATCTCTCATGGGATCGACTCGTTGGTAGTTTATCTTGATTCTCAATTGATAGTGTCACAATTAAATAACATTTATTGGGTAAGGGATCCATGTTTATATCGCCAGTACTTAAGGGTGAGGTTGTTGCAAAGGTCATTTACTTATATTAATTATTTGCACATTCCAAGATCTCATAATTGGTTAGCTGATTCTATCGCTAATCAAGCATTAGACTGGCACATCAATCATTCATCACAATAAAATCAAGCATCAAAAAGTCGAACTGTATATATATATATATATATATATATATATATATATATATATATATATATCATAGAGCATCTCGAGTGTACATATGTTTGTCCAAAAATATACAAAATTGGGACTCAAATGCCCATAATCATGTCCGGCATATCTAATGCCCCGGCTCAGGATGAGTGGCTAAGTAGGTAACTATCGCATTGGCCACACGCCGAAAAGTGCGAACCCAGTCACGTGGCATACCAACCACATGACGCTGCATATCCTCAGGAAGATCCTCTATGGCAGCCATCGGTACTCGGCATCTCAGTCTCGCCAAGTGTCGCTGGATGTTATTTAGAGTTCGTTCTGTATTAGCAGCCGCCTCTTCGGCTCCTCGACCGCGCTGTCCATGCCGCGGGAACCCATCTGGTTGTACCGGCTTAATATCTGGAACATGATCATCATATTAGTCATTTGCATCCCATCAAAAATATTTTTCAAAATGCATCATTATATTTGAAAAAAAAAAAAAAATCATAAAATCAAAAAAAAAATCTTACCAATCTCGCCCCATGCCACGTTCAGTGGTAATGCTAGATCAGGATTTCCTCGGAAATCCAGCCCAGCATAGGGGTAGCTGTCTACGACAATGATCTATTGCTGATCCCACCAGGTGAAGAAGTCATCGTCAAAGGTAGTCCTTGGGACCTCCCCACCCCCCAGACGTTTCATCAGGTCAGCCCACCGGCCCATGCGTGGATCTCGTGCGGTGCTGATGGAAACTGCTACCCTAGGGCGGAGTGTGGGAAACTTCTAGAAAAAGAAAGTACACAGATAGTCCCATATCCAAAGTTTTTGTTTTGTCCCCTCCTGATAGAAGTGAGTTGGCTCTTCATGTTGGCCAGAAGAGGAGTACACCAGTCGAACACAGTAGTGAGACAGTCAACTGCTACGCTCATGGTTAGCTGTGATGCCTGATGCAGAGAGGACGATCTGTTCACTCGAGCTATGGTGAACAGGATTATCCTCAGTGATAAACTCGCCACATGTGTGATGGAAATCTGGCTCCCAACCTTCTTGGGATGTCTCAGGAAATATATCTGTACGTAGTCCTCTATCGTGAGACTGCTCCGTGTCTTGCCCCGGGAATGTACTACCTCTCGCCTTGGGGAAAGGCCCGTGATAAAATAGATATCCTCCACTTCTACCCTGAGTGGCATCTGGTCAATCATAAAGGCTTCCTCCTCGATGTCCCAATAATCAATGAGCATCTCAAGCAGACGTGTGTTTGCTTTCATATTCGGCAGTTTGAAGAATTTAAGCAAACCGCATCCCCGCAGGGCTTCCAAAGCATCAGGATCGTTCATGACTTCGTTATCCACTGCTGCATGCTCTCTCTCTCACCACGTGACCGGCATTCTGAGCAAAAAATGATTTTCAACCGTTAGTTTTTTGGTTAAAAATGTTCGCGGCGTATACGCGGGTCCCTGTGCACACAGTCGCGTATAGGGCCCGCGTGTACACAGGTTTCATATTACCAACCCGCGTATACGTCGCGGTGAAATTTCTGGCAAAAAATTCAATGGTGAAACATCAATTAAAAATCTTAAAACCAGTCACAATCAATTGCAAGCTAAGTATAAGAGTTACCTGGAGGTTTTTGAAGAATTTGAACGGTTGAATTTGGCGTACGGGAAGTTTGCTCCTTTTGCTCCAACTCTTTGCTCTCAAACTCAAATGGTAAAAATGGTGAGTCCAAAATCCCTTTTATAAGTTTTGAAAATGCAATTTTTTTTCAAAATTTTATTTTGTTTGGCCTCATGTGACTTTTAACTTGGGAGCTTGGAATGTCGAGAATGGTTTGTTTTTCAGGACATTTTGGACGTTTTTTGACAGTTTCGAGACGGTTCCATGACTGCTGACCCGTCATGGCAGGTATCGTTTTCTCACTGGCATATAGGTTAGGGAAACCATTTTTCCCATTGCATTATGCATACTAGCCTCCATTTTTTGATACATCTGCCATAGGGTCGACCCCGTCGTGTTATGGTTCGTAAGCCATCTTCACTTGCCGATTCTTTAAATCATGACACGATGGTAGAGCCATCCTTTACATGGGCATCGTGGTTAGCACCTCATTGACATTTGTTGCCCATGTTGCTCCGATTTGAGTAGGCTTGGGAGTCCTCTGTAGTCCTGCCATGACTTATGCGTTGAAGACTCATTCCTCTTAGCTTCTTCGCTTTGTTCTGGCCTTATACCCTAGAGGCTCCTTTGTGTTGAGTTGTACTACTGCATTGCATGTTGACCACTTGCACCTTTTCGGCCTAGAGCCGACTTCACTTGGACTCGTGTTTAGGCCAACTTTTGACCATGACGACTGCAAAATCAACCTTGCATACCTTTGACTTCTGTAACTTGACACACCTTGACCCGTGGAAGGAACACACCTTTGAGTGTCACTGGCCAGTTTTCACCTCCCTGCATTGAGCATAGGAACGTTCCATTCCCAGGAACTAGATCATTTGTTTCACCGACACTCGTTCTTTCCACTATACCATAACATTCTTTTATTCTTTTTCAACCTTAACAGAAAAAGACAAAAAAATTAAATATTCCAAAAAAGAGCGGGAACGGGATAGTATTTCCATTTATTGTTGGCAGCTAGAGTCAGTCATCTCACCCTTGAACAAAGCACTCAAAGAAAAGTCTCCTCCGTTTGGGCGGGATTTAGTTTGACTTAGGTATTCCTTAACCTTGTTATTGAGTCAGTTCTCCCCCGATTGGTTATCTCTTCCAATCATATGGAGTGTTCGTTCGTGCCTCCTGCATGATGAACTTATACAGAGTCATCATATGCTGCCACATAGTCACATTGAGTTGTGATTTTGTTCAAGGGAAGTTAGCTTGAGTCAGCCTCTCTGCAGTGTCTCTTGACTCATTTTTTCAGTCAGCCATCCCTGGTTGTTAGTATCATGTCTATCATCACATCAGCTATATTGGTCCTTTACTCGTGCTGGTTTGAGAAGGTCCCCATTGACTTCTTGCTGGCGGGTCTTGTCCTTATTGACGACGACACCTTGCTCTGAGGACAGGCCTAGAGCTGCACCCTGGCCCTATTTTCATTATTGATAGGCCACCTTGTGCTCAGCATCGATCAGTATCATGGGTCTTTGACTGAGTGGTTTCCCTTATGTTCGACATCAACTTACATTATCACACATTGGGATTCGTGCAGTACCTTTGTTTCCATTTGACCCTATTGGTGGATACCTCGCCTCTGTGTCAGCTATCATTATTGGTTGGTTCAGAGGGTTTCTATCGTGTGCTAGCCACATCTTGTGTACGCCGGAAACGTACTTCGGTTGGGTTACTACATCTCTTTCGTCCGATTCCTTCCACATTATTGGCCTACGGGTTACACTCGCGCTAGATTGATGAAGGATGCCTTAATGCCTTCCTTCTAGCGGATCTTTCCCTATCGACTTTGACTCATTGCTCTGGGGCAAAGATCTAGAGTCCATTTGGCAGTACCTTGGGGTTTGCAGTCATTAGTGGCAGATCCTTCGCTATCGACAGTGGGAAACCATCATTGTCTCCTGATTGATAGCTTCTTACAGGTGTTCGCCTCCAGCTCATCTATTCACACTTGTTGGATTGTACTGGGTACCTTGACGCTCATTATCATTATCGGTGAGTAGTCTCGTGTTTGTTAACGGTATACATCAATGACCGGTAATCAAACGATTTCTCACATGGTCGACTTCAGATCATTTATTCCCATGGTGTAGAAAGGTACCTCGGCGGTCGGTGAAGACCTCAGGTTGTGTTAGCATTTATTGGTTCACTTGACAGTTGCTCTTGTTGCTGCTAGGTTATACCACTCCACCTTATATGTTGCAGTCAGTCATGGCGACATTCTATATGCTGGCACCTGAGTTTGCAGTGTAGTACCATCCTATTCCATCATGTTTAGTTCGTACCTTTTGGGATCAACCTTTGATATCAGTGATCCGTTGCATCTTTCAACATCATTGACAGTCTTATATGTGATATTCAGACATGTACTTGTTCATCATGATCAGATGATCCATTATGTATTTTTCAGTCATTTATACTTGTATACTTAGTGGATCTACTTGTATTTGATATGCAGACATGCTTTACTTTTTTTGAGTATGGGTATGCTTGCCTCAGACAGTATTTCTTTTTGATCTCCTTTTGTGGCTTGGCAGGCTGAATTCTGGTGAAGTCCTCCTCGGTTTTTGACAGATTTCCTTTCCATGTACTTGCTTAATACATTTTGGCCATCATGTACCCCTTCTGACCTCATATATTAGGGGGCATCTTTTATAGCTCCAAATCTCACTCTTATGGTTTGTGATGCTACACTCATGGCCTAGGGCAACCCCTCCTTCCAGACCTGGTCCCAAAATTTAAAAAACAGTGTTTTATCCCTTATATGCGACATTACCCTGAGTTAAATGCGTTTATATGCGGGTAGGCATATACCTTACCCGCGTATATGTATTAAAACACTTAAAAATATAAAACTCCTTAATTTTGGGCGGAGATCGCGGGTTTTACCTGCTGATCACTTGTTAGTGCACGTGGCCCAACTGTTCCCAACCAACTCCCAACTAAAAAACTACTTTGGGAGAGGTATAAAAAGACCTCAATGGGAAGGCCTAAGGGAGGAGAGAAGAGAGAGAAATGTTATTATGTTGAGATTTTTCCCCTGACCAGGTTTGAAGACCCTTGTGCCTTCTGCACTTCCCCCATTTGTACAGTAAACCCTTGTTTCCTTGTGTGTTGATGTTCATCCATTACTTGTGACATCATGGAGAAAGTCATGGAAGGAGTTTGTTAAAGGCTTGAGGCTGGACGAATCTGGAAGGAAGCTTTGCTTGGAGCCTGCGAAAGGTGACTCAGGTGAAATTATTCCTTTTCTGTACTTTATTTGTCTATAATAAAAGAAACACATGTCTTGATTCCTGATATAAATCTTCTTTATGTTTATGATATTCATGTTAGAATTCATATGTGAATGGTTGTTTATATTTCATAACTAACTACCTTTCTTTATAACATGAAGATGGTTTCTTTGTAAGGTTTTGTCCATATACTGTTGTGTTCTTTGGAATTGGTTGTTTTACAAGACAAAGGAGCAAAAGGAACTTGAAGAAGGGTTTGGACCCTAAAGGACCTTCTCAAATGTAGGACCTAAGGTATGCCCATTTATCATAGAATTTGCTTATAATAGCATAATGGCTGTGTGAATGTGTGTTTCTCTGTATAGACAACTTTCAGTCTGCTAGGGTTTCAACCCAAAAGCCCTAGGGGAACATTTCCCTCAACACATGGCCCTTTGAAATGTGGCGCCAACATTAATCAGTCCAAATGGCATATTTTGATATGCATATGTGCCCCATTTGGTTCTGAATGTTGTCTTCAATTGATCATCTGGATGGACTAAAATCTGGTTATATCCTGAGAAGCCATCTAAAAAGGACATCAATTTCGACCCTGCAACTGATTGGAATATTTGTTCCATAGGTGGTAGTGGAAAATTGTCCTTTTGACAGGCCTTATTTAGATTTCGAAAGTCAATTCAAATCTGAATGTCTCTATTTTTCTTTCTGACTGGTACTAGGTTGGAAACCCATCTAGAATGTCGAACAGGAAAAATAATTTTGGATTTCAATAATTTACTTAGCTCAAACTTAATATGGCTCTCCAGATTAGGATGGATTTTCCTTAGCTTCTGCTGGACTAATTTCTCGTCAGAGATCATCGGGATTGTATGCTGTATGATTGAAGTATCATAAGTTTTGAGGTCAGCGTAATTCCAGGCAAAGACATTTTTATACTACTTCAAAAGTCGAATGAAGGCTAATTTTTCCTCTAGAGTAAGACCAAGACCTAAGTTGATATCCTATGGCTTTAGGTCAGTCCCTAGATTCACTAATATATATCTTAGAGTTGAACTTTGAAGTTTTGAATTAGTGGACCTTTTGAATATGTCTTTTAAATCATATAGGTCTTATAATTTGACTACAAATTTAGGTATAGCATTATTGGTGCTTTCTTGTTGTAGCTGCTTGTCATGTTGGTACTCATCAATTATCTAATTATTGTAAGAGCCTTTTGAAGTAAGAAAACTTACAATATCAAGGTCATCGTTAAAAACTCTCCAGTTGGTAACATTATTAGGGATGGAGGGTCTAAAGATTAATTTGATCGAGAACCTATTTGGACTATAGTCTTCTAAGGAAATGAGCTTGGAAGCTACATTAGCCAAAAGGTCAACACTAGCATTTTGGAGTTTGGGAATGGATGAAATATTAAACACTATAAAGTGTGCAGTAAGGTCTTGTACTAATGATTGATAATGATTTAAATGACCTGATAGACATTGTATAGTATTTTGTACCTGCTTAATAACAATCTCAGAATCCCCAAAGACTTGTAGATATTTGATGTCAAGTTCGATAGCCTTGTATAACCCTTGAACTAGAGCTTCATATTTTGCAGTATTATTTTTCCATCGAATTCGAGTCTACAGGTTAGCATGCTCCTCTCTCCTTCTGGACTAATTAATATACAACCTGCTCCTACTCCATCATTAGACTTAGAACCGTCAAAAAATAATTTCCAAAGCAAAGATTTATTTATAGGCCTATCTACAAAACTAATGCATTTAGAAGTATCCATTTGAGAAAAAATTTCCACCTGAGATAAAACTGAATTTTCTAAGAAAGATGAAGTATGAGCATTGAAATTCCCTAAGAAAGAGTCAACAGAATAATTTCCAATTATATTATTGTTGTACGCTATAGGTTCATTTTATCCTTCTAACTCCGTTACTATGTACCTTTGGTGTCTTTCTCGCTCAACCTTTATCTGATTCAGTTTACCATTGTAAGGGAGCCACATGTGTGACCAGTCGATCACGAAGTAATCGTGAAGCTTTTTTGACCAATCCCTGCTAAGAATTAATCCATAAAACTCAGGAATATCTGCAACAAAAATATTAATGACTTGACATACCTTTGGATTTGATGAAAGCCTTATGGTCACTTGATTTAGTTTGCTAATGACTTCAACTTGAGACTGGTCCAGTTGCACTATGTATACTGTAGACTTTTGAGGTTAGACATTTAACTTTGCACAAACTATCTTAGGCAAAATGTTAGATGAAGCGCCGGAGTCAACCAAACAGTTATGTAAAATTTTATTGAAAACTTCGAAGGTAAGGAGGAATGGAGGAGTATGGGATTTTGACCTACCTTTGATTAAAGCAATGTCATTTGGATCAACTTTATTTGACATACTAGTTGGAGGTCTCCCCATTTCATGAGTAGCTTGTGATATTATAGCAGCATGAAGAGGTGCAACAGATACTGCATGCAGCACTTTCAAAAGTAGTTTCTGTTGATGCTTTAATTTACTCAGCTCATGAAAAGTAATATTGGCCCTAGTCTTCTTCATGTCTTCAACAATATTATACTCCATTTCTTCAGAAATGATAAGTGTTTTAGATGGAGTATTGAATCAGATTGCACTGGGTTAGTCTAAGTCACTTTAGGTGATGATTTCTTACCTGCGACTTTATCTTTGGAAGCTGAGCTTGAGTTTTTTTGTTTAGAGTTGGATTGTGGAGGATCTAGTTGATTTCTTCTTCTAGTAGTGACTGGCAATGCATCTTGATCCTCTTCATCTGGAAGAATGAAGTCCCACATTCCTTGTAGTTCAACAACCTCATTGTCATCAGTATGTTCCTCATTCGAAGCTTCCTCTTCTTCTCCTTCTGATTCTGCATTTTTTATAATGTTGGGAGGCTTTGCATCGGTTGAAGGATTCATTCTGAAAGGCTTACAGGGTTTCTTAGAAGAGGTCTCTACCACTTGTTTCTTAATATCAACCATTTCGTTAGACATGGTTTTCAAAACTTTCTGTAACCCTTCCAAGTAAAATGGGTCCTTCGATTGTTTTTTCTTAGGGTCATATTTAAAAGCAACCTTTTTAGATTTTCTTTCACCAACAACGTTTTTCTTTTCTAAAGCTAAGCTACATTTTTCCATTGCTATTGCTTCTTTCATATTTTCGGCCAATGTTAGCTTAGCGGCCCTATCTACAAATATTTCTATGTTCGAAGGTAAGGCATATATGTACCATTCACATCAAACTTCTTCACTAGGCTTGGATGCGGTAGGGATCTTATTTAAGAGTTTATTAAATCGTGAGTTGAAATCTTTGATGGGTTCTCTTGATTCAGTTTTAAGATTTGAGAGGTCATTGATCAATGTTGCTGTAGACCTATCATCACCGAACTTTGTCAAGAACTGCTCTTGGATAATATTCCAACTAGTAATGGATCCTGAAGGTAATGAAAAATACCAGGACCCAGCCGCTCCCTGTAAGGTATACGGGAAAAGCCTAACTACAACGTCTTCTTCAGTAACTCCATTTAAGTTTATGGACAACATAAATTTGTTTATGTGTTCTTCTGCTAGTATGCCTGCATCTGGGTTAAACTTTGGTAGCCACTTTTCAAGATGAGCTAGCAATTGACTCAAGGGTGTAGGCATTGTGACTGCCCCTGGATTGGCCCATGGCCTTGGTGGAGGATTTCTTGCCATCGTTGAGATACTAATAGAGGAAAGTGCAGATGAAGTAAGTGGTTGGGAAGACGATACTGTAGTCCCAGTACCCTGTTGAACAACGATATGGAGTTGGGGTGTGGATGGTTGACTTTGCAATGGATTAGATGAAAAGGATGATGATGATGAAAAGTCTCACTGTTAGACCCTTCCTATGTCTTCCTTGCTCTTTTTCTTTTTGGCAAAGGAAATTCTGTTGGTTCAATACCAAGCTTTTCACTTTGTAATCTGGTAAGAGGGTGGGAAGGAATGTATTGCGAAGTCACACTGCTTTGAGATAACTCACACTTCTGCATGATATGGAAAATCCTTGAAGTTTATGAATTAAAGACGAAAGTTCATGAGGTTCAAGAGTGGATTTATCTGAGATGTTCATGTTTTCAATAGTGGTTGTTGTTTTCTCAGCTTCTCGCTTCAGAGATTCAAAATGCGATGGAGAAGTCGGGGGAGATGTTGAGGGTGATTTACTCTTAGAATGGGTTTTAGATTTAGGTATGCTCGCCATCCATAGTTCAGGCCCTACTTCTAGCACTAAATATGTTGAAGCCCCGAAAATCGGGTCTACAACAAGGGGGATAACCACCTGATCCGGACCTTGAAAGAAACTCCTTTTCTGTTTGGAATAATGGCTCCGACTGAGGGTGATGGGACTAGTTTCCTAATTTGTTTATGATAGTACACTAAGGGGATGATGTTTTTATCTTTTGAAAGGTTTATGGGGAGAATGCTCTATTCTAAATCTAATCTGACATGTGCAATTTTAAGGAAAACGTCTAATTTAAACTATCTCGAGAGTAATACTTCATTTATGTGATCTAGAATAGTTTCCAACAACAATTGGTAATAAAAATAATTCAATTACTACGAGAAAATAATACGTTAAAGATGATTGTTTCGTATAATAAATTAGCCAAAACAATTATGATAAACACATCGCATAATAAGTCATTCATACACTTGACATAAAGGAATAGTTATCACCGTACAAAAGTGCAAAAAGTATAGCTGAACATTCAGGTTTCCATATATAAAAAACTCAAAATAATATATCACTTGGCCTATAAGCAAAAAGTATTAAGAGATAAAAGTACCATTGATAATAGGTTCTGCTCATGAGTTTCAATGATATAGATTTATCTTGAAATAACTCAACATCTACTAAGAGTACAGAAGTGCATTTCAGTAGTAGACATTAAAATCAGATATTAAGAAATATCATTCCATTCATTTATCCCTCTCTAAATGCATGAGATGGGTTTAAATACTACTCTAATGAAACTAAAAATAGTTATTACAAAAATAGATGAGGAGGTTCAAAACGACCATCCTCATTTTAAGCAAAAAATGAACTAAAACTGAATCTATGCTAAATCATGTATATGTTATTTTAAGTTGCAAATGTCCAGCATGGGTTTCAGGAGTGTCGGTTGGCCGACTTCAGCCTTTAATTGACCTACAAATACGGAATCAGTGAGCGCTGGCACTATCTTCTCGGCGGAGGTTATGAGGCACTTCAAAGTCATACACTAGCTATGTGGTTTTACCAGATATTGCCAGCAAGTGTCCCAGTTTAACTTGCTTATCCGCTTAATTGACTCTACCTTCTTTTCCATTGTTTGCTTCCACCTTGTATGCAACTACTGTGCCTTTGGGAGAAATCCTGGAGTGGTTTATGATATTAGATTTTCCTTATGCAAGTTTTTGTTGATGCAGTCGATGATGTTACTTGTTGTTGTTGCTGCCTCCTCCATTGCATGCTCTGCCTCCTTGAGCTGTGCATCCCATTTTGCAAATAGCATTTCTTTGTGGGATTCATCAATCCTGGGCAATTCTGCTCTTTTTCCTTCCTCCAATTTCTGCCAATTCACAAAGTCAGAAACTTTCTTAAAAATTAAATCATAATCAAGTTGTAAGTCTACGATCTGATTTGTAATGAAGTTGCTTTTCTCGCAACGGGAATTCCAGTGCGAGATCCTTTGGAAAAATATTTCTTCTTGTTGTAAGAGTTGGTCATTAAGGGCAAGGGCTTCTGTG
Source organism: Pinus tabuliformis (assembly GCA_031772625.1). Lineage (NCBI taxonomy): Eukaryota > Viridiplantae > Streptophyta > Pinopsida > Pinales > Pinaceae > Pinus > Pinus tabuliformis. Next base: position 503,427,196 of record CM062812.1, read on the forward strand.
ACGAATTCTTCAATTTTAGGGTCGTCCTTATTCAGTTCTATTGTGGCATGTAACTGTTGTTCTTTATTTGCTAGATTGTTCTGATAAGTCAACTGAATTTGCTGGAAGTCTTGTTGTAACTTTGCTAATTGTATTTTTGCTTCTCGACTGATGCTGGCCTGCTGTATTTACTGTTCCAAAAATATGATTTTATTCTCCTTTTCTCTTAATAGCATTTGAACTTCTGATGCTTTATCAATGGTTGCAGAAGCATATGCCCCTGCTATTTGGGAGTGCCTAGTGAGATTTTCTGTTGGATCAGTGGTTGGGTCTTGCCAAAGAACATCTAAAGGTTCAGCCTCTAGAGAAAGTACAGTATCTATTTTTCATTTCTTTCTTTGTCTCTTGACAATAGCCTTATGCTGTGGACTATAAAATACATCCAGAGGGGAATCTCCTGTATTTTCAGCACTATTTCGGATGATGGAACAACAAGAATATGTTCCATCTCTTGAGTATTAATAACCTCTTTTATTATCATTTCTGTGGTTGTCTCCCTTGGGTTTATCAATGAACCTGCATTCTGTTCCTCGGTGTTTATTAGTTCATTGAAATTCTCCCACTCCTTTTCTAGGTCTACTATAATTGGACTTGTTGGCTTTGCAAGGGGAGTGGGGGTCTCGGCCTGTTTTAGGGATGAAACCTATTGATCAGGCTTTTCTATAGACTGAGCTGTATCTTTGATTGACACTTTACTTCTACTGTGATCAGTTTTTGACTGCTTATTGGATTTTTCAGCTGATTCCCTTTTGGACTTTGATTTAGACTTTTCTTCTCCTGAATTTTCACTTATACTAATACTGGGAGTGGGCTCACTTATTGGTTCAAAACGCAATTTTTCCAATGGGACATTTGCCAATATTTGTTCTCTATAATGGTTAAACTCTTGAAGCTTCGCTTGGTCAAATTGAATTTGTGCCATATGTAGAATTTCTCTGAGAGAGCTCTTCTGTCGAAAGACATCGTCGAAGATATCATCTTCTTTAGTAAACACTTTTATTTTGACCATGGTTGTAAAATTATTGATAGTATCAAAGGGATCGTACTACCTCCCTCAGAAATTTGGTAGTTGCAGACTTAGCATATTATGAACATCTTTAAAAGCATTTCCAAAATCAAATAATGCGAAGGCCCCGCAAACCACAACGAATTGAGGGCAGATGGCCTTCTTCTTATATTTGAGTTCTTTGCTCATTCCTCCAACACCATAGGTATGGTAAGCTATCTCTCGGGCCGTAAGTTTGTCGGGAACATACAAAAGAAGTACATGAGGTGAGGAAATTCTCCCAAATACCCTAATGTAGGTGAATAACTCCTCCCCGAACCACCTTCCCACAGGGAGAATGTCAATTTCAGCTTTCGGGGAGAATCTTCGAGCATCTGTGTTATATAAAATTTTATAAATGGGAAGTATTACTCCATGATAGATTTTATAGAAATTTGGGACGAAATTAGATTCGCACAGTTCTTTATGGTAGACTTGAATAGGTAAAGGGTTTTGTACCGTCCATTTCCACCCCATGATGGGAAAATTAGAGACAAAACAAATTGCATCCATGACATAGGGAGCTAAAAATAATGGAAGGTAAAACCTTTGAGCAAAACTTCATTTAGTTCGATAATTCAAAATAAAAAAAGCTAAATTATCTGATAAAATTTGGGCCCAATCCATGATGGTGGCATTGGTGGCCACATCCAGTAAAGGCAACCATTCTGACGAAAACTTATTTATATGTGGCTTCCCAAATAGCCTACATAACATTGCAACAACAAAACAATAGGGAGAAGTGAGGGAGCTAGTGGCATAGATACCATTTTTGTCCTTTTTAATGGTTCTTCCTTCGCGGACCAGTTCTTTGTATAATCTGCCAAATCCTCGTTCTCTTTGGTGAATTTTTCCACAAGTTGTTTGTTATAACTGGCCTGGGGTTCTGGCAGGTGATAGATACGCCTCAAATTACTTGGGATAAATGACCCCATGACCTCCTGGTCCCGTGTCTTGAATTCCCTGTCAGATATATCAGCGTGGTCTATAATCTATTTTACGATATCCGTGTAAGGGAGTATCTTTGGCCTTGCTGCAATACGGTGCAGAAACGAGCATGAAAGCTCTGTTAGTGATGCTTTTGATGACCAACTTCCATCTACTGTAACTGTGGCCTCTGTAACTCTCGGGTTTTCCTCTTCTAATAGTCGGTACATTCCTTCCCAAGTAGATGTTCTTGCTTCCCTGGTACAAGTGGTGTTTGAGAATAATGGAGTCATCTTTGATTTTTCAGATGCAGGAGCTTTGCCTTTCTTTCCCATTATGTTCTGCGTGTTTTTCTGCATTCTGCTCCTGAAAATAGTAAGCAGAGAACAGAGATACAATAAGGATGGTAGTGAATAATGAAAAATAATAAGGTGATGGGAAAGCTTTTAATTTTTAAAATCATATCAAAGATATCACCTTATGTGAAATAACCCTTTAAACCAGATCTGATTTGATTCATCAATCGGCCGTTAATTAAACATTAATGCTCATACCTCTTGCATTGAACTCTGAGCCCTTAGATTTGCGATAAATCGATTTTGCGATTTGCTTTGCAATATCGCAGATCGCGATATCGCAAAACCTTTTATTTTTAACAATCATTCGTTTCATCGTGCGGTTGCGAGATGCAATTTGTGAGAGCTTTATCGCATTTCACAATATCTGGGTGTTTTGTATTAAGTGGTGCTAAGATTAATGGAATCTGCAATATGTGGTAAGTTTGTAAGACTTGCGCTCTTGCAGTCTCGCATTCTTGCATTCTCGAAGAGTTTCTTGAAAAGAATGCCTACTGTTACCCTTTTGCGATGTGATGCTTATCATTAAAAGATCGGGTGTTAAAGCTTTTTCTTAGTACTCAAGACTTTCTGCTTATAAGGGTTTTACTAGCTTTGTGATTGTATTGCGATTTTTCATAAGGAGGTTTAACAATTATAACGTTTTTTACACGCATGAAGCGTGAAAAGGTAGGAATTCATATTTTTTGGGAATTTTGCCTTGATATCATGTTTTATTGAAACAAAAGACAATTTTAAGTGCTAAGTTTTGATTTTTAAAGGGTCCCCATTTATTAATGTTATTGCTAATACTAATAAAAAGGGGGGTTGTTGATGGTTACAACACCCAGGAAAAAATATTGTGTTATGTGCCATTGATTTGTCTTCTGCTTGTTCATATTGTTTTCATCGATCTATTGGCTTCTATTGGTTAAAAGTAGAAGTAGATTCTTGTCTCTTGTTTTAGTAGATTACATGAGCTTGTGAATCTACAGAAAAATCTACAAGAATCCCAACTTTTTTTTAATAAAACTCTCATATATGTTTCATTAAAAAAAAAATTCCTAATGTCACTAAGAATTTTCTCTTCTTTATATCATAATAATATTCCTTGTGTCTTAGGATTTCCCCCTGTTTACATTTAAGGATCCAATGATGGCCTTAGGTTTGTTAGGAACATTTTAGTTAGTCTTTTATTATATTTACATTTTTCTTAGTTTATTAATGTTTTTTTAAAGAAAATGTGTTATATTATTAATTTATGTTGTAGTCTAACTAATAAATGAAATGACTTTTTTTGGACGGAATCCAACAATACAATTTTAAACATGATTCTAATGTCTTATTGTTTAAAATGCAATTTTGAATGCATAAATAGATTCAACACATTAAAAAAATCCTTATCCCTTAAAACTTTGTAGATTAGACAAATTAAACTTATACTTCTTAAAAATATCTACCGAATTTTTAACAAAATTAACCAAAAAAATATTATTATTATTATTTTTTTTTCAATTACTAATTCAACTAAACATTAATTTAATATTAATATCTAATACAAATTTATTATAATTAATTTTAAAAATTAGTTTAAATAATTATAAGTGAGATAATAAATCCTTATTGCTTCTTTAAAATCAAAGAGATCTCTTACTTTTTCTAAAATTAAGTTCTTACAAAAATTATAATCAATTTTTTTTCATATAAATAAATTTAAGAATTTTTTTGCTAAAACCCCAATAAGTAATAAGTATATATTAGGGTTAAAAAATTATTATAAATAAATTTAAGTATTTTTTTTACTTAAAACTCGATAAGTATATATTAAAGTAAAAAAATTTATAATAATAAAAAAATTAATTAAAAATTAAAACATATATCAATTTATATGAAAGGACTATAAATAAGATGAATCATCAATTTTAAGGGTAGTTTAATTACTTAGCTACTTTTTTAAGGGTAGTTTAATTACTTAGCTACTTTTTAAAACATGTTAGTAATGGAAAAGTAATAGATTATAGGTTTAAATATGAGTATTATGGTTAGGAAAAACGTTAAATATGTATATTTTCAACTTTTTCTAATTTATCATTATGGGAAATTCAATTATTGGATTAAACAATCTTTCTCGAAATTAAAATTGTGATTTGATGAAATTGTTATTTTTAATACATAAATGAATTTTAACACTTTCAAATATTTTTATTTTAACTATATTGTATAATGTTAATATTTAATATTTGTAATTTTATCAATCCACAATGATTTTTATCAAATTTCAAGTTAAAAATGTCGATTTCTTTTCTTATTATTGAGTAGTTAAAATATGACCAATTCGTAGGGAACTTATACTACAATTTCTAGTTTGCAATTGAGTCATCATTTATTTGAATATTCTCTTTTTTTTGCTAAGGTAAGAGCAAATCTTTCTATTCAATTAAAAATAATAAATAGAGTACAAAAGGCTGCCACGGTTTTGAGGTCCACCAATATGACAAGCCTAACTCAAACCATGGTCCCAAGACGTCAGAGCGAACCCAGGGACGTGGGCCCACCCAACCAAACAAGCAGTCCAAAACTAGCTGTTAGATCCTAAGCTAAAGATCCAGCGGATGAAAAACATATCGGGTAGCCAACAAGCACACTGTTTAACAAACAAAGCGGACCCGATGAATTCAGTAGACCATAATTTATAATCATATCAGGTCCATTTTTAACATAACCATCGTTCACTTCACCACCCGAAATCTGTAATTTGCGTGCGATTCCAAGGAGGTCGTGCGAATAGCTCGAAACATAACCTCTGTTTTAGACCCACCAACAAGCACGATTAATCCAGGCCGTGGATTGACCTCGATTGATCCAATGGTTACAAATCATATTGCTCGGCCTAAACTCACTGATAATTACCACGCGATGAGGGCAGTATTTCCTTCCCACTCTTAGCCACGTGTTACGTGGTGAGTGGAATCGCTTCCAAATGAGAAAAACCTCTTTCTGCCTGAAGGGCATGCGATACACCAGAAACCACTTCAAGGGCCGCAAAGCTATTGCAGGAATAAAAGCGGGGTTTTGCAGCTGCCACAAAAGTCTGGACTCTGATGCCTGGGCCAAAGGATAATGAAGATCCCTCCTTCTAGCCGTTCCCCTGAGACTTCTAGTTTCTTGTTGCCGACAAAGACCTGCATCCCAAAAGCGACCTTTCATGTGTAATAACACTGCAAAAGAGTCAACTAGACCCCATCTATGTGGCTCTATTTCAGAACACCTTTTTGTCATCATCTGCCTGATCAACGCATTGCTCCCTTAATTTATTATGAGGCATCTATTGCCAACTCAACTTGACCCTGCTGTTGGTGCAGAACACCCCTTGATTGGCAAGAAAGTCTACCAATTTATTTGCCGTCCTTCGCACATGAGTGAAACTTATGGTGCGTAAGTCTAGGAGGTGAAACTAGATCCTTTGAAAGACCTGAATCAACCTCCAATGACTTGAGACTTTTTCCGGCTCTGTGCCACAACAGATTCTTTTGATTGAGTTAATGATCAACTCAGAATCGGCTTCAATAATAATATTATGAAGATTATCCTACTTCAGGAAATCTAAACATTTTTCAAGAGCCATTAATTTAGCCATATTGTTTGTAGCTCTTCCGAGATGGCAATGGAAAATATAAAGGATACAACCATTTTCATCCCGTAACACTCCTCCAAAACCAACAATACCTGGGTTGCCTTTTGAGGCCCCATCAATGTTGTATTTTAGAAAACCTTGAGGGGGAGGATGCCAATAATCTAGCTTCTTTTCCAGATTCATAACCTTCCTATCCATTCCCTATGGTATAAGCCCCTACATCCCCAGCTAACAGATTATCTGCATCTCATTTTCTGAAGGTGGATTTTTTTGGGAGTTTTGCACTATAGTGCCAATCGTCTCCCTAGGCTGTCTTAAGATCTAATAAAAATGCGTTGGATGGAGCTGTGTACATTTTTGAAGATTCTGCTTTTCCTTTCTTTCCAAACATTCCAAATTATGAAGCCTGGAGTTAAAACCCAAGCCAAGCAAAGAAACTCATAATTAGAGAAGTTTCATCTCTAGTTATTTAGGGTATTGATAATGCTTTCTTTGTCCCTGTCCGTTTGCTGGAAAATTGTGGCAAAAGTATCCCACAACCTGGAGGTGAAAATGTAGTTATCGAGAAGGTTCTCCATTGTCTCCTCCCGGGCTTCATAGAGCTGGCATCTAGAAGGTCCCAAAACACTTCTCTTCCGAATATTTTCCCAAGTTAGAATTTTATTATGATGTACCAACCACATGAAGAGTTTAATTTTCATCCAGCCCTGATGCCTCCATAGGTTCTGCCAAACCCTGTTCGGTACGTAGGAATCGAGCTCTAGGAATATACTCTTGGCCTCCTTAATATTGAAGGTACCTTCTTTATTGTTGCCCCATCTAAGTTGGTCATGCCCCTCTGAAACAAGAGTCTTCTTTTGGTCCAACATTGTCAGTAGTGCATCTGCTTTTGCTTTCAAGGGGTTGTCATCCCCAAATTCTATATTCTTCCAGGTTCTCCATTTTTCTTCAATATTGGTTTGATCCCAAAAATCTTTAACCCTGAGAAACCCTTTGGTATCCATTTCTTTCTTGAGGTCCAGAAAGTCCTCTCTTAACAGTGTAGGTTCTTGTTGCCATTTATCCTCCCAAAACAGAGCAAGATCTCCTTCTCTGATTTCCCAGAAACTGTTTTTCTGCACTAAGCCTCTATTCTCCTAGGCCTTATTCTAGATGTGGGATCCTTTTATGATGCCCGTCATCCTTATGTGATCATTATCTTGCCAAGTGATGGTGTATTTTTCTTTCCAAATACTAGCCCACTGAGCCTTTGGATCTTTTACCCAATACCACCATAATTTTGTCCCTAAAACCTTGCTGAGTACATCTGGATCATCCAATCCAAGACCCCCATGGTTTTTTGGTTTGAAAATCTTATCCTAGGCTATCAAGGCCCCTTTTTTTCTCTCCTCCCCCTTAGCCCAAAGAAAGTCTCTTTGAATGGTTCTAAATTGTTGTAAAACTCCCTTTGGAGCTGGAATTGCAGAAAGCATGAAAATGGGGATTGATTGCAAAATAGTTTTTGTAAGCACCAACCAACCTGCCAAGTTTAAAGATCTGATAGTCCATTTCCTAATTTTATCCTGCATCTTATTGATCACTGGCTCCCATATGCTTTTGTGCAAAGGTTTATTAGTTAGAGGAACTCCCAAGTACTTGGAAGGAAGGACCTCCCTTTGAAAGCCCAAAATTCTGGAGATATTTCTCTAAATAGAGATATTAGTATTAAAGAAAAAAATCTTAGATTTGGACAGATTTATCTCCATACCTGTGGCCATGGCAAAGTCACGTAGGATTTGCTTATAAGCAAGAGCTTCTTTTACCGTGGGAACTCCTTGCAGCATAGTGTCATCAACAAATTGTTGATGTGTTAATTCCTATCCAGTCTCACAAAGTTGGAAACCCTTGATGTTACCCCCTTCTTTTGCATGCTTGATAGACCGCCCAAGTCCTTCCATCATGAGGATAAAGAGAAAGTTAGAGAGTGGATCTCCCTGTCTGAGACCTCTTGAAGGAGTAAAGGTCTTGGAAGGAGAGCCATTAACCAAAATTGAAAAGCTAGAAGAAGTAACCAGTGCCATGACCCATCTTACCCAATTATGATGAAAACCAAAGGCTAGAAGAACCTTCCTAATACAGGTCAAATTCAACTTATCATAAGCTTTGGCAAGGTCCAATTTCATAATCATTCCCGCCTTCCTATTGCTTAACAATGAATGCACCACTTCATGCGCTTGAATGATGTTATTGAGTATTTGTCTACCCTCCAAATAACCTGATTTCTTCACAGAAACTAGAGTAGGAAGAAGGGGTTTGAGTCTATTGGCAAAAACTTTATATATTATTTTGTACGCCACATTGCACAAACCTATGGGTCTAAACCTGTCAGGAGTCTGAGCATTATCCTATTTGGGGATCAAGGAGATGAAGGAAGAATTGAGCACCTTCAGAATGGTTCTATTCGACCTGGAATCCTCCACCACATCTAGAATATCTTGTTTAACAATGTTCCAACAAGCTTTAAATAAATCCAAATTGAAACCATCAGGGCTTGGCGCTTTGCCATTTTTCATTTCTTTAACAGCCTCACTGACCTCCTCTTCAGTCACTGGCCTATTGAGATTGAAATTATCCTCTCTTGATACTAGCCTAGGTATATGCCTTGTTAAGTCTCTGATAAAATGATCTCTATCTACAGTGGTCTCCTTTGCTATACCTTGAAAGTGCTGGACTAACATAGTTTCTATCTCTTCATGGGAATTGAGAAGATGACCTCCTTCGTCCTTGATCGAAGAGATCCTATTATGGGATCTGTTTGCCATGGTGGGTCTGTGGAAAAATCTGGTGTTTCGTTCCCCTTCTTTTAGCCATTGAACTCTAGATTTTTGTCTCCAAAATATTTCCTCTTGTTTACATAAGTTCTCCCAGTCTTGATGAAGTTTGGTGACTTCCTCATTTCTGACTCTATCAAAGCCATCTGTGATAAGGGTTTGATTCAGTGCCTGCATTTTATCTTCAACATCTTTTTTCACTTCAAAAATATTGCCAAATTCATTCTTGTTTCAGTCTTTGAGTTTGAGCTTGATGTATTTTAGTCTTTTGTGGAGTAGAAACATTCTTGTTCCCTGAATGTGTAGATCTTCTGTCCACCATATTGTTATATTGCTGATAAAATCTGGGTAGGTGAGCTAGATATTCTCATATCTGAAAGGTTTGTTTTTGGGGGTACCAATGCCTTGTATCTCGATTTATACAGGCCAATGGTCCGAGCCACCAAAGGGGATAATCCTCACTATCAATTCCTTGTCGTTGAGCATAAGGTCCTCTGAAATTATGAATCTGTCTAACTTTCAGGCTACTTGAGACTCCCCTCCTCTCTTGTTGTTCCATGTAAAGAGGCCATTATTCATATCAGTGTCAACTAGCTTCATATTGTCTATGAAAGTTTGAAAAGCTATAGAATCTTTGCTTAAAGTTCTTGCTCCCCCTTTTCTTTTCCGAAATTGATTTGATCATGTTGAAGTCCCCACCCATGGTCCATGGAACTCTTGCATGTTTATCTCTTATTTCCACAAGAGAATCTAGAAACCTTAGTTTGTCATCTAGTCTTTGGGGGTCATAAACATTTGTGACCAAATAAGTCTCCCTGTCTCCCACAGGCTGATAACCACTGATAAATAACTCCTAGATGCCTCAGCATCTATTATGTCAATCTTTTGGGGGTTCCAAAGAGTGAGTATGCCTCCTGCTGTATTATCTGCTTTGACTTCTATAAACTCAAATCTATTGAGCCATTTGCTGTGAATTTCTTTGATTTTTTGAATGGAACATTTAGTTTCTTGGATAAAGATCATATCCGGAGCTTCTTGTTTCATTCTATTGCTAAGTATTCTTTGTTTTCTTTTACTACCTAAACCTCTGATATTCTAAGATGTGAACTTCATTATTAAAGATTTGTAAAGGAGTAACTGGTTAGGTCTTTCATCTTACCTGAATCTATCATTAGCTTTCCACATTCCATCAAGAGCTTGTTCTACTTTTTCCTTCCTCTTTTCTTTCCTGGGTTTCTAGAAGCTAATCTTGGTGTGTTTTTCAAAGTTTTCACACCTTTTTTGCCCTACCTTTCATTGTTTCTTTGCCTTTCCAGACCTTTAGCCTGATTTTTCCATAGGAACAACTGCTATACTCTGTTGAACTCTTCTTGAGGTAGTGAGTCTACCCCTCCCATGGTTCCCTATTTCAAGAATCCTTCCAGATCTAAGTGTTCCCTATCAAGAATCTCCTGCAGTTCATGATCCTCCATTTCCATCTCACTCTGGGTCATTTCTTGGTCCATCTCAAGTTCTCCATCGCTCAGCATTGTCTCTTTCTGTTTAGTAACATCCTGTGCTTGTTCCTTATCTTCTTCTTTCTCCTTCTCCCCTGAGCTTCCTTCCATTACCTGATCTACTTTTGATATCCTTTCCTCTTCTTCGAGAACTTGGAACCTGTTCAGACTGGCCTATTGCCCTTTTGTTTGTTGTTGCTTTGGCCCCCTTTTTCCCCCTTTTCCTCTATATCCCACTTTATGAAAGCTTTTAGTGTCTTTCATTGTGGTTGGTTTACTTTTGTTCTCCATTTTATTAAGAGGGCAGTCTATAAATAGGTGCCCATGCTCATGGCACCTGCGGCATCTGAAAGGAATATGTTCATAATCTACCGTTTGCACCCATTCTTCATCAAAAAATTCCAAGATAACCTCATCCGGTAGGGCTTCCGATAGATCCATCTCCACACATATACGTGTGAAGGAAGTGTATTTTCCCCTTCTGGTGGCCTAAGAGGCTTTAAAAAAATACCCTAGTTTATTTCCTATGGCAGATAACGATTCCGTTTGCCAGTAATCAAGAGGTAGGGAGTAGAGTCTAACCCAGACTGGGACCGAAGTGAAAGTTTCTCGCTCCGGGACAAAATTCATCATCCACGGCCGCATGTAGAGGCCTACAGCTGCATAGAAGTAGGGTCGTCCTTCAAACATCCTATCTTTGTCCTCAATATTTGTGAAGACCACAGTGAAGAAACCCTTTGACCCAAGATGTAGGTTTATGCTTCCTTTTGGTTTCCAATGGTATTTAATCCACTCTTGTAATGCCTTTTCAGTGGGCCATAATCCCATGAATTTACAAATGATAGCATAGGTCTGCATGTGGTCCCTGTGCACTTGCAGAGTAGGATCATTTAAAACTACTCTGGGAGTGACCTCAGCCTTGGGTTTACATGGCCCCTTTTGTGCCTTGTTTTCAACTCTCTATTTCTTGTCTTCTTCCTCATTATATTTTTTGCTGTTATCCTCCCTTGGTTTGGTAAAATTTTGATCCTCTTCCATATTCTTTTTCCTTTCTCCTGAAGGCCCTCTGACAGATTCTACTAGTTTCTTACCTTGGCTGGCCACTGCCTGCCTGTAGAAGGGAGTGGAGCTCACCCCTTTGCGCGCCTCCATGGAGCTCAAAAACCTGAAACCCTAGCTATTCGTCTGCGTCCTCTGTCCGCAATCTCCTCAAAACAATCCATGAATATCCATCTAATGTATAGTCATAAGCCCTACAAACAACCAAAAACCACCATCCATTTGAATATTCTCAAAAAGGGAGTGATCACACAAAGTTTTATGGTTAATTTAATCTAGCTGAAATGGTTGTGGTTGTGGGATGAAGTGTTGTCATCTTCACTAAATTATATTCTTAAGTGAGATGTCAAGTTTTAATGAGTATATTATTGTAACAATTTTGATTCTTATTGTTAATCTAATCTTACAGTTTAAAGAATTTAAAATGTGCCCTTAAAATTATGAAAAACGCCGAAGATTTTTTCTTAAAATATAGAGAAAAAAAAAACTTTTAAAAAATCATTGAAAAAGATAATACACAATTGTTATTTATTTTGAGAGATAGAATAAATGAAATCTTCACATAATCACATAGAGAATGTAAACTCTAATTAGGTTGCATTCATGTGGAGAATTAAGGGCCCATTAAAAATGGTTTTCAATTAAATTTTATCACACCTCACATATGATATCAATTTTGTTATCACACCTCAAAAAAATAAGAATAATATTATGGTACAAAAGTGTTATGTACTCATTTATATTCTTTAAGTTTGCAATTTGGTGTTTATTTAATAAATTTTTAAATGCATTTGATTAATTAATCCAGACATTAATTATGTACAAATATGAAGAAGAAGGTAAAAAATTCTATGAACTTTATTTTAAGTTTGCCATCACCAAAATCTAATTAAACATTTTTTGCTGAAATGTGTGATTTTAAATTGATTATGTATTGTTCTTAATGTATAAATGAATTCAATACCTTCAAATACCTATAATGCATTTCGATTATGCAATATTAACATGTGATATCTTCCCATTCAAAATTATCCTTAACAAAATTTAGGCAAAAATATTGTTTTCCCCTCTAATTATTCTAACAACAAAAAAATGGACATTTCATTAAATGTTTATGACAATAGTTGAAATAAGCATCAAACGATACATAATGTAACAAAAAGCATAATTATAAGCATTACATCATCATAATTTATTTAAATATACATATTTGTTGATTTTTTTTTATAGCGTCAAGAGGAGTTCCTGCATGCTAAGAGGCCTCCTAAGTTGACCTAAAAGAATTATAAAATTGAGATAAAAATTTAATTTTTGGTTATCATGTAGGCTTTAAATTATCAATTCGACCCCACCATGAAAGGGTGTGACCCTTGATTAATTTCACCCACTCGAAATGTATGAATTCATGACGGGACTCGTCATTTTGAAAAATGATCAGATCATCGTATCATCCCTACAAGACAGTCCAATACATGAACAAAGGAAGATTGAGTTATATGCAATTTGACCGATTTCAAGTTTGATTAAGTTTGACCATAGTATGGATTTGACTGTAGGTCCAATCTTGAATGCAAACTGAATTTTTGATTGTTGACTTCTCCGTTTTTTGGTTGGTTTAACCAGCATTAACTAGATGGAATTCTAACCAGGTTTGACCTATATTTGGTCTTGTATTTTAGCACAAATTTCTAGACAATTTTTGGAATTGTAAATATTACTGAAGAATATTTTTCCTAGAAGAAAAGTTGTTGGGTTTTCTCCCAAGTTTGTGTTTCCCGGGGTAAATTTGTTGTCTCGATTATGCATGGCTATCTCTTTATGATCTTATTATTTTCACTGCATTAATGTTGATATTTTATGTGTATAATTGCTTAATTATATATGTGGCATGAAGATAAAATTGTTAAAGATCATTAGGAAGTAATTATCATATATGAAAATTGGTTTCTACTGTTCATCTTGTATAAAATTCAACATGGTTTCAGAGCTTTGTTGAAAGAGCAGCCACTGAAGTCAACCTAAGAGACAAGTGTTCAACAACTTTACTATTTCTTCTCTTTGTTTCCAAATGTTTCGAAGTTTCAGAATGGAAAGTGGAACTTGGAGACAATGAAAAGTATGCAGTAAAAGGAGTTGGATCAACTTCGTTTTAGCTGGAGTCTCAAAACTCTCTACACACGAAATAAGTTTTATTTGTGCCAATATTGAAGAATAATTTGTTCTCTATCTCAACATTGGAATATAAACGTTAAAGAGTTGCATTTTTGGATGGATAGATTCTTATATGGCCTAAAGGCTCAAGCATAGACTCTGCAAAAGTGATTAGTGTTCGAGAGGGAGGGCTATACATACTAATAGGAAAACCAACCTAAGAATTGGTCCATGATAGTATCATTTTATGTGAGCTATGGCATTGAATATTTTCTCACTTACATTAAAGATCTTGTCCAACATTAAGAAAGATGATTACAGGTCTTTTAGAGATTCAGATTGAGCATGATGTCATCTGCAAGGGTTGTGCACTTGGTAATAATACCAAGGGATATTTTTCAGGTAACGATAGTGGATCCAAGGGGAGCTTGGATCTAATACATTCAGATGTATGCATACCTATGACTACAACTTCCTTGGGTGGCCACTTATACTACATAACATTCTGTTGACGGTGTTGGATACCGCCAACATACAAGGGGTCTCCCATAAGTGAAGTACCAATTAGACCTGACACCATTTGGAGTAGGAGCCCCATTCGGAGTATTGATCTGACCACCATAAATCTAGGTTTTCCTTGGTTTCCATGGATAAAATAAGAGATTATACACATAACCTTTGAACAAATAAGTTGACATTATGAAACACCAATTGCAATGCGTAAAACGAGGCCTTCACGAGAGGGGAGACAAAAGTGAGTCTCTAGAAGGAAAGTAATTGTATTATCCTAAAAGAGGCAAATGAGAGAAAGGAAACATTTGTTAGTTATCTAGAGAAGTAGTTCACATAGACACACTGATCATTAAAGCAAATATAACACACACTCAAAAAGATGATTACCAAAGCCAATGAAGTAGTTTAATTTATTTAGTACATATGGACATAACATATACCATAAACATCCAAAGAATAGTCTTAAAATATTGACGATACATGCATGAAAATATGTTGGCTCAACGAGCTTCTGATTATTAGGTGAAAGATTCAAGTACACAGTTACAACGATGAACCACTAGCTCTAGTAGTGGAATGTTAAGTCACTTCTAGCTTCTCCAAGGAATGATCTTCTCTCCTATGTCAAATTAGAGAAGCCAAGACTAGCTCTCCAAAGCCTAAGCCTCCAAAATTCCCTTTGCTTGAGGTATGAGGTTTATTTTATAACAAGGGGAATGACCTTTCATATCCCCTATGACTCTTGAGATACCATCAAGTATCTTGGAATCCTAAATGGCCTTTGAACTTTTATAAGACTTTTTGGTCCACATGTGACTTTACAGATTTGACATATGACTCTAGGACTTCCATAAGACTTCTAGAATTTTCCTAATGTCTTTTTTGTCCATATATGACTCTTAATAGTCCACATGTGACTCTTGGACTTCCACACATTACATTTTATCATCTTCCTTTTGATAATTGCATCATTTTGTTCCACATCATGTGGCAAGACACATGGACACGTATGACATTGTTATGACACATGTAGAATCCATAACTTGGCATTGATAACATGGAACTTCATGATGATGTGGCAATTCCAAGTTGTTCTCGTTGCTAATATGTATTATATTCTTGATTGTATATTTTATTAGAACTTGATCTTAACCCTCTAAAGGGTCTTGGATCAACATCAAGATCTTCTGAGTTATCATGCAATGTCTCCAATATGTCTTGGTTCAGGATATCTCCGTGTTTTCATGATGGTTCTTCTTTGTGATTCTTTGATTCTTCTCATTGACTTCTTCATTGAGCATCCCCTTGTCATGTTGATATGGTACACCTACCAATGAATACCAATCATGATAAGGAAAAATCAATATCAAAATCATCTATTCTCTCTCCACGTTGCTCATGGAATAAGTTGCATGTGATAGGTCTATGTGAGGACTGAAAAGGGAGGGCTTGATGAGGAAGTTGCAGTTGATCTCAAAAATGGCTGAGGAGAGAATCACTACTCACTAGAATTGTACCATCGCTATGAGGAGGAGTTATTCAAGGTCCAACATAGTGGGCAAGTACAAGGAATAATGTGATGAGCCTACTGATTAAGACTGCACAGTGCACAGGGTTGAAGGGAGAGGAAGACAATAACTGTGCAATTTGACTTTAAAATGACTAATAGGAGGCCTTGATGTGCTTTAAGGTTGTGAAATACACTAAGGAAGCAAGGTAGGACAAGTATTGGGTGTAATGTGAACTTTCAAGGGACATGACACCATGACTACTCACTAAGAATTCATTGTGCGCTAAGAAGAGATCCAGAGCCACAAGGAGGGTGCATGTCTCATAAACAAGGCACAAAGGAAGGAATTATTTCCCACTAAGGGCACATAGTGCCCTCAAATAACAGATAAAGGCAAGGTTAGTGCAAGTTTCTTCCACAGTGGTTGTCTATAAGAGGAGATTATGCAATTCACTAAGGTAAGAAGCAAAAGGTAAGTCACTTTTCCTAGGAGATGTGTAATGCACTATGAGAGGGAGGAGGTCTTGTATGGTGCAAGATTCTTTTGTATAGGGCCTCTACAAATGATCCATGTGCTATACAAGGTATAATTTCTCAAAACCCAGTGCGATGAGCCGGTACAATCAAGAAGGGTTAGGTGACTATGCTTTGAAAGCTATGAATGTGCATCCATAAGAGATGACCTTAAGAAAGACTCAGTGCACAAGTCTAGGAGGAAGATATTCAATCAATAAGGCTCATGAATAGGCAATGCTCATCACATAGTGAAGGTTTGAACCTTTCATAACTTGCATTGGGTAGTAGGACCAAGAAAAGCTCCAAAATGCCTAAGTGTGGGATCAATAGAGTAAGAGAGGAAAAAACATTTGAACTGGACTCACACATGGATCACACACATGAAATCCATCAATACAATCCAAGGTAATGCACAAGAATCATGAACAACAATCACTCCTTGAAATGACAACAAAGCGACACTTATTTATAAGTGCGACAGTTGAAACGATACATTGCGATACTTAGAATAGAAGTGGATACATAAGTGTCAATTGTGATAAAAAAAGTGCACTGACATAGGAATGTGTCTAGTGCATATTCTTATGATATGTAGGACCATCTAATGCAGAAAAGTGTGCTAGAGCTACCACTAATCATGTGAAAAGGTGCGACATATACAAGAGTGAAAACAACTAAAAGAAACACCTACAATAGTAAGAAAAGGTGAAAACAATGTTAACACCTAATCCAAAAGGATTTGGATTATTGTAAATATTGTAAATAGCTTCAGATATGCATTAGAGAAAACTAAGAGACCTTGGAATTGGAATCAAAAGAGTCTCTCCACTCATTTATATATTCATGAACTGACTAACGCAATAAACAAGTTGTTCGTGGAGTTACCCTTCTAGCCTGACATGGTATTAGAGCTAACTCCTGAATTTATATTTCTTCTTCTTGTGACTCCTCTCTTCCTTAACAAAAAATCTATCTTTGATTCCCTACTATGTGCATTGAATGCTTTGTCGATTCTCTATCTCAAGCCATATGTTGTCTCATTTCTTCACAATCGATTTCCTCGGGTCCTCCTTGCCCACTCTCCCTCTGAACGATTGGTTGAACGCTGCTAAGAGAAGGATTGAATGTTGCCTCCCTGAATCCCATATGTTGTATATTTTACTGAAGTTTGTGCAACATTTTCATCGAAGTTTCGAGCGATGGTATGGTGGTGTTATCGTGTCACATAGATAATATAGTGAATGGTTGTGCGATGTTTAAGTTTGGAGAGTCCAGACAACGCTCAACTTTGTAAAATTCCAGGTGCCACATTTGAAGGTGTTGAATGGCTTGAGGCCAAATGTTGTAAGTGAACCCCCATGTACATTGATTGAAGTATAAATGCTTGCTCTTTATATGCTATGAGCTCCATATATTGTGCCCTCGGTGCTCGTTGAATGTTGTTTTGTCCGTGGAGTACTCGCTGAGTCGCCCTTCCTTCACGGTGTTTTTTGAGGGTCATAAGTTATTCAATTGATGATCAAGTTGTTCAATATTAAGTGGAAAAATGATAACCCTCTTTCCTTAGCATTAGAAGTAAGATCCATTAAGCATGACATAAAATCCATTGGTGTTGAAATAGATATTCCTATCATAGATCATGTCAAGTCACTATATCCCACCTATTCACATTATCTTGAGTCATTGCAAGCAAGTGGAAACCTTAAGAAGATTACTTTTGACTCCCTTGAAAGGAAGTTTGTTTAAAGAGAGAAGTATGCTGAGAAGAAGAAAACTCCTTATTCTTCTAAAAAAGTTGTGTTCCTTGCACCAAAAAAGAAGAACCATGCACACGATTCTTCTAAAGGAAGAGGTGATCGAAGAGGAAGAGGAAGGAATAATTTTAAAGGTAGGGGGGGCAAACATTTCCAAGGATAAAGGTTTGATCTTCATTGTATATGATGAAATAGAGATGGAAATGATGCTTACACATGTAAGATACCTTAGGATAAAATCAAGTAGAAGGAAATGAAGGAAAAGGTAAAACACCTGACAAAGGAAAAGGTAAAGGACCTGAGTCCGCTCATTATGTTGTGGCACATTGAAACATTGGAGTAATTGAAGACTTATTCAACACTTCACTTGCTTCATGTAAATATGTTTGGTTGATTTATTCAAGAGCAACTTTCCGCATGAATTTCAGAAGAGATTTATTTGAAGAATTCACTGATAATGTTGATGGAGCAATATACTTTACAGATAAGTCAAAACTCAAGCCATCAGGGCTTGGCACCATCAGGCTCAAACTGCTTGGTCTTCCAGAATTTATTCCACATGAATTTCTATACATCCCAGAGTTGAGGAGAAAATTGTTGTCTTTGGTTCACATCCACCAGCAAGAACACTCCATTCATATATTTGATGGTAAGGTCGAGGTCAAAAAAGCATCAGATCACTCACTTGTCATGAATGGGATACAAGAAGAAATACCTTTGAAGCTGCAAGGAACCTCTTCCCATGCACAAAAATTTTCATACATTTCTCATTATGATGAAGGTACATTTCCATTAGGTCTTTTATGGCATGCTATATTTAGACACTTGAACTATGACAATTGTTATAGGGAAAAGTGTCTATTTAGAACTGCTCTATCCCACTAAGGTGTGACAGCTACCTTAGAAACAAACAGAGAAAAACTATTTTTGTATTTCCTTTATGAACTATAGATAGAGAGGAATAGAAAGAACCAACCTGTGTCTTGCGCTAATCCTTTGATCCAATCCCTCTCTTCTTTGATAGTCTCCAGCTACCTGCTCCCTTACTTGCCCAGCTTCACCAAGTACCTGTAAGATCACAGAAGAAGAACACTATACAAAGACATGGATCTATATTCATAAACAACTTAGGATAAGATTTAAGTTAACCATACAAATGTAACAAGCATCAATGATACAAAAGCATGGAGGAAAAACTCAAATAGTTTTTATTGATAAACAAGAAAAGATCCAGGAGGAGTTACAATCGGTGGTTCCTGACCCAGCATCAACCTCCCAGCAAAGAAGCCCCTCTTCACCTCAAACAAAGCATAGATCACCCAATACTCTGATGTTTGTCTCAAAAACCAACAACAATTCCTTACAATATGCAAAATTCCAGCCCCCAACCTCTGGATCTCTGGGATGAGAGATCTATATATAGATATTTGCAGAGGTGTGAGTCAGCTCTGGGTTTTTGATTAGTGTCTTCTCTCTGATAGTTCTTGATGCCACTTGGATATCTCATTGATCTCTTACTCATCCTTGGGCGATTTTGAGAGGCAAGTGTCCAAGGAGAAGTTTCTGGAAGATTCCATGATCATCCACCTCGCAAACTGTCTCCGCCACTTGTCTTTTCCCGTCCATCACACCCCGCAGAAGGGCTTTTTGAAATGCAACGCACTTCCCGTGTGTACAAGGTGCGATGCATCGCACCCTGGCCATGGAGCAAGTGCATTGATCCAGTTTTGACCAGTTCTGAGTAGTTTTTCATGGAGAACTTCTGGGAGAAGTTGTAATCAGTTGACCTTGTTCCTTTAGGGGTTAGAACAACACTTTTAGGGACTTAGGAGCCCTTGGTTTATGGACATTTCATGCTTGGGGTTGTAGGGCCCAAAAATGTCTATAACAGTTGCCCCCTAAAGCATGAGGCCGTTAATCTTTTGATGTCGGGTGAACTGCTTTATTGTGAAGATCCGAAGTTCTTTCAATGCTGGGAGGAGACCTGTAATAAGATACAATACAATACATTATCTTCATAATATTTTCATGATCTGGCTGAGGCGGGCATTCCCATGCTCAGCTTTATAAATTCATTTTCATGTACATAGGACAGACAATCGTCTGAGTGTAGACTGATGATTCTGATAGAGCCATCATCCTTTTGAGTGGATGATTATCTGTGCAACAATGATGTACATTTAATGTATTTATTTCCTTGAATATATATCGCAACCCGGATGGATGAAACTAGATTTGGGGTCTTCAATCTCGTCCGATCTTCACTCGAAGTACAAGTCGATCCATGTGAGAAATGTTCTGAAGTCGAACACGGAAAGACATCGCTTGATTACCAATCAATGATGTAAACTGTTAACAAGCGCGAGAGGAATCACCGATAATGATAATGACCCTCAAGGTACTGCAGTACAATTCACGTGGTGTGAATAAAGGACTTGGCGTCGAACACCACGCAAAATCTTTCGGTCAAAGGCCATTGATGTAAACCTGTCGCTGGAAGTGAGAAACTTGCCATTGAGGCATGCAAGCTTCAAAGTATTGAATGGGGTGTTCCTAGATCAACTTCTTGGATAATGAGCTGATGTCGACAAGAAGTGATCCGTCACAGGAGGGCCTTAATGAATCCCACATCAATGACACGGAACGGAGCAAATGAATTTGATGGAGGTGAAAACGATCTGGTGATATAAGGTTCAGGGTGGCGGTCATGAAAGAATGGAGTATAATGTATGGTAGTGGGTGAGACACAGGTGACTTCTCTAGATGACTTCTCTTGAACATACCGGCGACATTGATGTGATGGATTGGTAGCATTAACCCCAAATGTGGATGGTATGGCGTGACCATGGTGATGTGACCAGTGAATGAAACAACCCAACCCGACTCGGACACGGAGTGGAAGTGTCATGTTCAAGAGCGACTTGCTACCAACAAAGTTTCTTTGAGTTTTCTTCCCAATTTTTCCCCAGTCATTGCTGACCAGTACCTCTTTATTTTTGTCAAGCTTGAGGAGGATAACATATGCTTGTTCTATAATTTTCCCTTCGGGCAAACCCATCGCTATGTTTTAACGAGCCTAGCGATAGTGAAACTCGTTCTCGTCTAAAGACAAGTTTGTCGCTATTAATCTTTTTAACGAGTTTAATGACAAAGATAACTCAGTCCTTTTCAATTTTAGAGAGTCTGAAAAGGAATGTAAAGGTAACTCCAAAATTCCTTTTTCGTCATCTAATCCCTTAAGTCCGAAAAAGTATAAAACAATACAGAAGGGATGAATTTTCGATAGTTTTAACGAGCCAAACAAAACAAGCGCTCGATCTTTTTGTGTAATAATCCCTTAGGTCCAAAAAGATTAAAATCTAGATGAGGGATAGCACTTCCTGTCCCTTTAACGAGATGGAAGGCCAAGGACTCGGCAATCTTTTCATATTTTATGAGTCAGTTGAAAAGAGCTTAAAGGAGACTCGTATTTTGAGGAACGAGTGATAAAACGGGTAGCAGCTGATTCCAGGTAAGATTTGGAATTTTCCAATCACGGCAGTGTCACAAGGATGGCTAGTGAAATCACTCTTCGCAGCTGTTCCTCAAAATGGGTAAACAATCAAATGGAGGTGAATGATCGGCCAATGAAAAGTGGAGGTGACGGTGCAAACACGACCAAGGCTTTAATGGCTGAAGTACTACATTCACGATGGTTATTTACCGGGGAATAGTTCATTTTTTAATGAGCTTAAACGCGGGTGGAAACATTTGCTCATGTCTTATGTTTATTTTTTAACGAGCTTGAACTATGTGCTAAAACTGCTCGATGCGGGTTTATTTTTTAACGAGCTTGAACCCTGCGGTAACACTGCTCATGATAAGTTTGCATGCCCCCAACATAATAACGAAAATCGAGGTGCATGCCCCCAAGCTTCATTACATTCAACTCGGTGGTTGGAATGAAGGTTTACCTTTGAGATTTGGAAAGGGGATTTGTTTCATTTTTTAATGAGGTTGACACAGTAAAAGAACTATCCTCATGACTCCTTGTTTCATTTTTTAATGAGGTTGACATGAGATAAGAACCATCCTCGAAATCCACCGTATTTATAGTATTTGATAGAAAATCAAAAACTGAAGGATGATTAAGGTTGCTGGAATAATCTTCGTGGTAATCTGGAAGATGGGAGTGATGGTGGTAATCTTCCCATGGTGCCTCTTCTTTCATCATTGATTGAATGATTCCTTCGTCTGTAGAATGTACATGCGACCAAGGATTTGAAGAGGTGCCATATTCCTTAGACCTATCTATCCAAACACTCGATGAGTGTTGATTTGGGGTTGCCCCCCAGGCCAAGAAAATTGATTGCTACAATATTTCTAAAATGGCGATGATCCATGCTGACAAAATGTTCAGGAATCTTCGGAATCCATTAGATATAGAAGATTTCATATTGTAGGTTTTCACTGTGGCCACTTCCGCCAGATTACTCAGAGGTGGTAGTGCAAAAGTACCCATTAAGGTAGGGTCTTTTAGGAGACCTACTCTGATATTTTGAAGCGAATGATTGCTTCCATGGATCATTGGAATGCTTCCCGGAACTTGCGAACTGTTGGGGAGAAATGTTTGTTGGTCGACGATTGTAATTCCTCCTTGAAAGGGAAATGCAATCTGCCTGAAGTAGGTCGACACAACTGCAGCCATGGCATATATCCAGGGCCTTCCCAGTAGGATGTTGTAATCGAGGTTTCCGTCAATTACTTCAACATCAATTTCTACTGTTTTGGCCCCCAGTTCAACTTGCAAGTTACTTAAAATCCCGTATAGAGTGTATGATCGTCCATCAAATGCTTTTAACATTGTTGATGATCGCGACAAAGGTGGTGAGCCTAAATTTTTCCAGCAACTCATTGACATAATACATGTAGATGCCCCCTCATCAATAATTGTTCGATGAACAGTTTTGTTGAGGGCTTTCACTTGAATAAGGAAAGCTAGTTGAGCTGGTAACTGAGGGTCATATCCTTTATGATCAAAGGCCACAAGATTGGAATCCATTGGGTCAATCCAACCTATTGCTGATAATAAAGCTTGCTCTTGGGAGGGGCAATTTTGCGGTACCTCAAGTGTCGACATAGCGGACGGCGATTGGGCCAGGTCCTCTACTATATTATAATTATTTTCTACTTTGGAACGAGGATTAAATGTCGATTTGTTTACTACTCCCTTTGGCGACTTTATCATTGGTTCACGAATGATGGGTGGCACAACTTCGGTCAAAGTTGTTGTCGAACTACTAGGTTTTTCATTAGCCTTGTTATTCGACAGCTGTGGATTCCCATAATCTTTATTCCTTGTCAAAGCATCATTTTGCTGCTTTGAGATAGACAACATAAGCACTTGGGATCAGGAAGCATTTTGATTAGCAACCAGTTTGGTTCCCGGGTTTGGAAACGGATCAGTCAATACTGCTGAGGTTTTTGAACTCTTAAAGAGTTTCTTAACTTCAGCTTTATGTGGACAATCTCTCGTCCGATGATCCTCATCGCATATATGACACCCCGCAGGGGGTTTCCTTTGCCCAGAAGGGTTTGTAGAAGGTTTTCCAGGAGATGACTCATCCTGCTTCTTTTTTCTCCCTTTCTTTTTCTTCTTGCCCCCTGGTTGCTTCAGTTGTTTGCCTTTGTCGGTCGACACGACATTTACTTCCAAGGCAAGAAGTTCCTCATTTGCATTTTGACTGGAAATCTTACGGGCCTTTTTAGATGTAGCCTTTGTCGATTTCGTGTCTGTTGCGCCAATCACGCCATCGTCAGCATGAGAGTCATTGTTTGATTTAGGAGGAGGAGGAACAGAAAATTCTGGTCTAGGAGCATCAGGTATTTTATCATAGAGTGTGCCAGACTGAGTATAGATCAAGTCTAGATATTGTGCACGAGCAATAACTTGCTCTTCAGTGACGACTCCTCCCTTTGCCACATCTTCTGTGATAGAGGGTAATAATGACTTAATAAACCATTCAGCTAGCAGCTGATCAGGAACATATGTTTTTACCATTCTGCGACGACGTCGCCACTCATGAATATGATCATATATGTGAGTGGCCGTTGTCTGTTTGAAATTGGTAAGAAGTTCTGTTCCCGTTTCGTACCTTATCGGTAACTGAAAATGGGTTAAAAAGGTTGTGGCTAGGGTATTGAAGTTGTCAAATGAAGCTCTGGGTAACTCGATATACCATTTTGCTGCCGGACCAGTTAGCGTCCTCTGGAAAAGGCGAAGCTTAATTGAATCATCGTTTAGGGTGTTTGATGAACACCACAGATGAAATGTCATCACATGATTCGACGGGTCTTCACCCAGATTTCCATTAAATTTAGGAATATCTGACGGGAGTTTATGCGGAATCGCTGGCCACCAAGGGGCATAAGCAATTGGATCATTCGTCAGCCGGTTTAGATCTGGTAATTCTAGAGTTGCTATAAAGGGCAACTGTTGATTCAGGTTAGGCGAAGCATACCCAGGATAAGATGGAATCGCCTGAGCAGTGGGTCTTTGCATACCAGCATAATGTATTTGATGCTGGCAACTTTGACAAGGTTGATGGGCATAACCATTATAATATGGTTGTTGATAACCGCTTTGGAAATGCGGTTGCCCATTACTTACAAAGACTTGTTGCTCAGGTCCTTGATATGATTGCTGGAATTGCGGTTGTTGAGATTGAACCAGACATGGTTGTTGGAACATTTTCTGTTGCCCAATATTGGATGATTGACCAACATGAGGAGTCATAGTACCTGTTTGAGTCTGAGTCGCTCCAGATAAGGAGGCACTAACCTGAGGTTGTGATTGAGTCGTTGAGACAAGCGGCTGTTGTATTGCAACCTGAGAAACTTGGGGTTGACATACAACAGGTAGCGCTTGTACTTGCGACGCAGTCACCATAGCAGGTATAGTTGGAATATTCGACACAAGGTGGCTTGGTTGCATTGAATATACAACCCTTGGTTGTTGAGGCAGTATTGGTACCCAACTGCTGGATGTAATTCCAGTTTGACCTGAACTTTGTTGTAAACTCCCATATGGTTGTTCTCTGGGAGGGAACAATGAAAAGGCATACTGCCCTCCATATGGTGGAAATCCAGTACTTAAAGGGTAGATTGGCCTTTGAAGGCACATTGGATCAATTTGTTGAGTTTCAACATAAGAAATACCAAATGATAACCCGGATGAAGAAATAGGAACTGACCATGTCGTCGAAACAGTCCCTGATTGGACTCCGGCTTATTGTTGATAACTTTCCGGGACATATGGTATACCATTGAACATCATTGGAGTAGCAGAAGGAGGCTCTGCCACTGCTGTGTCAGATGACACAATCCTGGATGTCAATGGTTGTTCAGACATATCTAGTCTATCCAAAAGATTTTCTAGTGATTCTACAAGAACTTGCGATGAAGAGAGACTAACTTCGAAGACCAACGAGGGAATGGTGACGATTATTCCATTTAAAATAAATTTTAGACACTTTGACACAACTTGTTTTTTCAATTTTTAAGAGTCGAGAAAAAACAAAAGATGACTCTAGTCGCCTTCGATTTTTAATGAGCCTGAAGTGACAAGTGCTCAGATGGACCTTTTCCATTAAGGAGTCTGAAAAGGAACGAAAGGGACTGCTCTGGAAGTCTAGGTAGAGGGAGTACCAAACCAATCACAAAACTGCAGAATACTTTTTACGGTACGGCAGTCAATCTTCTCGAATGCTGTGTTCAGTGCATTGCGATCGATAGGGCGGCAGAAACGGCTTCCTAAGGATAAAGGATTTAAGCCTATAGGGGTCTCCCAAAATATACTCGACGGTACGTGGGAGTACAAGTCCGTACTGGCACTTATCGTCTCAAAGTGGAGGAATCACCCAACCATCAGTGAGGACAACAGTTACCAGGCTTTACGACGCCGGAATACGTCTCTAGCCTAGACCTCTAAATGTTGTGCGTTAAGTTCCAAAGCGTTGTTAGATTCATTGAATTTATTTTAAGTTGATCTTGTTTATGAAGTTTTCCTTTCGGGTTCACCACGAGATGTAGATGTAATTCCTAAAATGCAATCTAAAGATGATAAACAAACTTTTATCTCTTTTGTGCAATGAAAATCCTAGCTACTAGGGGAAAAGAAAGACAGAATCTTTTCACAAAGAGCAAAGAGCACACTGTAAATGCACTTTCCTAAATCAAGCCAAACAGACTGTCTATATGCAAATGCACATGCATGTATTTGTTTTCGACTTTCTTAGTATTGATGCTAAAAAGAAAGTTGATGTACAAATCTGAATTTCTTTTCAAGCGACAAATATAAACAAGCTCTTTTTCGAAATCAAAAATAGAGATGATTACGACACCTTGCGATTTTGAAATGAACACTTGTTCTTGAAACTAGAAAATCACAAATTCAGACCAAAGGCAATAGTAACAGTATAATCGACCATCAACAGCAATCAAACTTTCTCCTATGATCGAAATCGACACTTGCGACAGATTCAAATCAAAGGACGACAGTACGACTATTCTACTTTTGCAATGGAAAACTGTAAATGACTCAACAAACACACAAAAACATCTACAGTTCTTTTGTACAAAGGAGGCGGAATAACAACAAGGAAAAGAGGTTTCAAACAGACATATACTGATCACAGGCAACAAAATTCAGGGATAGAACTGGAAAGAATGAAGCACAAGAACCACAACTGCACAGAGCTAGTCTGATCAGCGCACCTATAACACAGGGAATCTGAAATTCAGCGCAGGTTGTCCACTCGGGAAGTGCGCTGAAATTCAGAATCTCTGAACAGTACCTGCGCTAGGCCAAAAACGAGACTCTATTCGGGTTCCGGGTCACAGTTTATAGTTCAATTCTTGGTTTTTGGCCGAGTAAAAAGCAATCAGTAATGCAACAATCAGGGGTAGATCTAAGGAGGGTCTAAGACCTATCACAAGGGCAATCAGATAGTTTGTGAATCAGTTGTTCAAATCATAAACAGATCCAGTGAATGGATTGAAGTAGCGGTTGTCTACTTTGCATTTGTTATGGCAAATGTAGTTCGAAAGCTACTTATAAGTTTATGAAACAAACAACAAAGAGATACACAAACAAACTAATTAGACATTCCCTAGCGGAGTCGCCATTTTGTTACAGGGAAAAGTGTCTATTTAGAACTGCTCTATCCCACTAAGGTGTGACAGCTGCCTTAGAAACAAACAGAGAAAAACTATTTTTGTATTTCCTTTATGAACTATAGATAGAGAGGAATAGAAAGAACCAACATGTGTCTTGCACTAATCCTTTGATCCAATCCCTCTCTTCTTTGATAGTCTCCAGCTACCTCCTCCCTTACTTGCCCAGCTTCACCAAGTACCTGTAAGATCACGGAAGAAGAACACTATACAAAGACATGGATCTATATTCATAAACAACTTAGGATCAGATTTAAGTTAACCATACAAATGTAACAAGCATCAATGATACAAAAGCATGGAGGAAAAACTCAAATAGTTTTTATTGATAAAAAAGAAAAGATCCAGGAGGAGTTACAACCGGTGGTTCCTGACCCAGCATCAACCTCCCAGCAAAGAAGCCCCTCTTCACCTCAAACAAAGCATAGATCACCCAATACTCTGATGTTTGTCTCAAAAACCAACAACAATTCGTTACAATATGCAAAATTCCAGCCCCCAACCTCTGGATCTCTGGGATGAGAGATCTATATATAGATATTTGCAGAGGTGTGAGTCAGCTCTGGGTTTTTGATTAGTGTATTCTCTCTGATAGTTCTTGATGCCACTTGGAGATCTCATTGATCTCTTACTCATCCTTGGGCGATTTTGAGAGGCAAGTGTCCCAGGAGAAGTTTCTGGAAGATTCCATGATCATCCACCTCGCAAACTGTCTCCGCCACTTGTCTTTTCCCGTCCATCGCACCCCGCAGAAGGGCTTTTTGAAATGCAACGCACTTCCTGTGTGTACAAGGTGCGATGCATCGCACCCTGGCCATGGAGCAAGTGCATTGATCCAGTTTTGACCAGTTCTGAGTAGTTTTTCATGGAGAACTTCTAGGAGAAGTTGTAATCAGTTGACCTTGTTCCTTTAGGGGTTAGAACAACACTTTTAGGGACTTAGGAGCCCTTGGTTTATGGACATTTCATGCTTGGGGCTGTAGGGCCCAAAAATGTCTATAACAACAACCTCCATTTTTTGAAGAAAAATGGTGTTACTAGTTTTTCTACAATTCCTAGGAAACATAAGCAATGTGATGCTTGTATCTTAGGAAAGCACAACAAACAGTCTTTTCATGATTCTCATTCAGGAGCACATATAAAACTTGAACTCATCCATTATGATTTATGTGGCTCAATGCATGTTCCTTCTACAAATGGTAATAAATACATGATGACATTTATTGATGACTACACTAGAATGTGTTGGGTTTATTTATTGAAGAACAAATCTGAAGCATTTGAAACATTTAATAATTTTCATGCATAGATTGAAAACGATGCACAATATCATATTGGATCTATTTTTACTAATAATGGAAAAGAATATACTTCAAATGAATTTGAAAACTATCTTCACCAGCATGGGATCAAACATCAAAAAGCTGTACCTTATAATCCCCAATAGAACGAAGTAGCTGAAAGAATGAATACAACAATCTTAAATATGGTATGTTCGATGATTTTTTTTAAGAATGTGAAGACGATATTTTGGGTTGATTCAGTTTTATGTGTTGTGTATATAAAGAATATGTGTCCATCTCATGTCATAAAAAAGAAGGCTCCCTATGAAATGTGGTATGGCCACATTCCTTTTGTGAGGCATCTCATGGTTTTTGGTCCCACATGTTATGCCTTGATACCTAAGGAACAAAGAAACAAACTCGGTGCAAGGAGTTGCAAATGTATCTTGTTGGGGTACTCTAATACCTACAAAGCATGCCATATCTATGATGAAGTGAATAATAATTTTATAATATCTAGAGATGCGAGCTTTCTTGAATTGTCCAAGACTGACAATGTCGTTGAGCAAAAACTTGATTGCTTAGATAGATTCAAACATAAGAAGTATTTTCAAGAGTTTGATAATGAGATTCCACATCTTGAAGGGGGTATCCCTATATTGGATCAATCTATGGAATCTTCTTCTAAAGCACTCTCTCCCCCACATGAAGCTCTAGCCACTGATGACACTTTGACTAATGTAATTGAAATAATTGGGAGACTAAATCTTGATTCAACCACATCTCAGTCAACCGAGCAGCCTGGGCCATCTCAAAAAGGTCCTCCAAAATGGCTGACAAAGAAATTTGAAAGTGTTTGACCTAATGAGGTTGGAAAGACAGGAACAAGAAGCTCAAGAAAACAGAATGGAGGTGATGTAGACAATTTTGATTCACCTATTGATATGGATGTTTCTTATGATTGTGAACTGAATTTGTCTACAAATTTCAAACCAAATTCCTTCAAATAATCCACTTCTCATGATGAATGGAAAGAAGTGATGTAGAAAGAATATGATGCTTTGATAAAGAATGGCACTTGGAAGCTAGTTGATCCTCCATTGGGAACCAAACCAATTGGCTGCAAATGGGTCTTCAAAAAAAGTATAAAGCAGATGGCTCACTTGACAAGCACAAAGGTAGGCTTGTGGAAAAAGGTTTTGCATAGAAAGAAGGGGTTGAATATGGGGATAATTCCCCACCCCCCCCCCCACCCACAGAAAAATGGGTTACCATCCTGTTGAAGTCCCGAAAATTGGGTCTAGAACAAGGGGGATAACCACCTGGTCTAGACCTTGAAAGCAACTCCTTTTCCGTTTGGAATAGTGGCTCCGACTAGGGATGATGGGACCAGTTTCCCAATCTATTTATGATGGTACACTAATGGGATGATGTTTTTATTTTTGGGTTTATGGGGTGAATTCTTTATTCTAAATCTAATATATCTATTAACTAACATATGAAATTTATTCTAATGAAAGAAAACATCTAACTCTAAACTATCCTAGGAGTAACACTTTGTTTATGCGATCTAAAATAATTTCCAACAACAATTGGTAATAAAAATCATTCAATCACTACGAGAAAGGAATCCATTAAAAATGATTGTTTCGTATAAGAAATTAGCCGAAACAATTATGATAAACACATTGCATAATAAGTTATTCATACACTCAGCATAAAAGAATAGTTATCACTGTACAAAAGTGCAATAATGACAACTGAACATTCAAGCTTTCATATATCAATAACTGAAAATAATTTATCACTTGGCACATAAGAAAAAAGTATTAGGAGATAAAAGTACCATTGGTAATAGGTTCTACTCATGAGCTTCAGCGATATAGATTTATCTTCAAATAATTCAATATCCACTAAGAGTACAAAAGTGCATTTTAGTAGCAGACATCAAACTCAGATATAAATAAATCTCGTTCCATTCATTTATCAAAACCTCCTCAGTGGGGGGAAAACTGCACATTTTGAAGAATTGTTTTTGATAAATTTCTAGACCCCTCTCTAAATGCATGAGAGGGGTTTAAATACTACTCTAGTGAAAACTAAAAATAGTTATTACAAAAATAGATGAGGAGGTTCAAAACGACCATCCTCATTTTAAGCAAAAATAAACTAAAATCAAACTAAAACTATATCTATGCTAAATCATGTATCTGTTCTTTTAAGTTGAAAATGTCTAGGATAGGCTTCAAGAGCGTCGGTTGGCTGACTTCAGATTTCAATTGACCTGTGAATACGGAATCGGTGAGCGTTGGCGCTATCTTCTCGGTGAAAGTTATGAGGCACTTTAGAGTCAGCCACTGGCTATGTGGTTTTACTAGATATTTCCATTAAGTTTCCCAGTTTAACTTGCTTATCTGCTTAATTGACTCTGCCTTTTCTTCTGCCGTTTGCTTCCACCTTGTTTTCAGCTGCTGTGCCTTTGGGAGGAATCCTGGAGTGGTTTCTGATATTAAATTTTCTTTATGCAAATTTTCATTGATGCAGTCGATGACGTTGCTTGCTACTGTTGCTGCCTCCTCCATCGCTTGCTCTGCTTTCTTGAGCTGTGCATCCCATTTTTCAAATAATATTACTTTATGAGATTCATCGATCTTGGGAAATTCTGCTCTTTGTCCTTCCTCTGATTTCTGCCAATTCAAAAAGTCAGAAACTTTCTTAAAAACTGAATCATAATCAAGTTGTATATCTATGACTTGATTTGTAATGTTATCACTTTTTTCGCAATGGGAATTCCATTGCGAGATCCTTTGGCAAAGCATTTCTTCCTGTTGTAAGAGTTGGTCATTGAGGGCAAGGGCTTATGTGACAAATTTTTCAATTTTAGGGTTGTCCTCATGCAGTTCTATTGTGGCCTATAACTGTTGTTCTTTATTAGCTAGATTGTTTTGGTAATCCAACTGTATTTGCTGGAAGTCTTGTTGTAGTTTTTCCAATTGTATTTCGACTTCTTGGCTGATGCTGGCCTACTATAGCTGTTGTTCCAAAAATAGGATCTTATCCTCCTTTTCATTTAATAGCATTTGAACTTTAGTTGCTTTATCAATTGTTGCAGAAGCATATGCCCCTGCGATATGAGAGAGCCTAGTTAGGTTTTTCGATGGATCGGTAGTTGGGTCCTGCCACAGGACATCCAAAGGTTCAGCCTCTGGGGAGAGTACAATATCTATTTTTCATTTCTTCCTTTGTATCCTGACAACAGCCTTATGTTGCGGGCTATAAAATACATCTAGAGGAGGAATCTCCTCTATTCTCAATATAATTTCGGACGACGGAGCAGCAATAATATGCTCTTTGTCTTGAGTATTAATAACCTCTTCTATTATCATCTTTGCGGTTGTCTTCCCTGGGTTTATCAGTGGCGCTGCACTCTGTTCCTCGGTGTTGATTAGTTCATTAAAATTCTCCCACTCCTTTTCTAAATCTACTATAATTGGCTTTGTGGCTTTGCGAGGGGAGCGAGAGTCTCAGCATATTTTGGGGACAAAACTTGTTGATTAGGCTTCTTTGTGGACTGAGCTGTATCTTTGATTGACCCTTCACTTCTAATGTGTTCCCTCTTTGACTGCTTATCGGATTTTTTAGCTGATTCCCTTTCGGACTTTGATTTATACTTCTCTTCTCATGAACTTCCACTTATGCTAATACTGGGAGTGGGCTCCCTTATTGGTTCAATGCACAATTTGTCCAATGGGACATTTTCCAATCTTTGTTCTCTGTAATGATTAAACTCTTGAAGTTTTCCTTGGTCAAACTGAAGTTGTGCCATATGTAGAATCTCTCTGAGAGTGCTCTTCTGCTGAAAGACATCGTCGAAGAGGTCATCTTCTTTAGTAAACACTTTTATTTTGACCATCATTGTAAAATTATTTATAACATCAAAGGGATCGTACTGCCTTCCTCGGAACTTTGGTAGATGTAGACTTAGCATATTATCAACCTCTTTAAAATCATGCCCTAAATCAAATAATGCAAAAGCCCCGTAGACTATAGGGAATTGAGGCCAGATGGCCTTCTTAGAATTCTTGAGTTCTCTACTCATTCCCCCAACACCACAGGTCTGGTAAGCTATTTTTCGGGCCATTAGTTTCTCGGGGACATACAAAGGAAGTACATGAGGTGAACCAATGCTCCCAAATACCCTAATGTATGTGTAAAACTCCTCCCCGAACCACCTTCCCATAAGAAGAATGTCAATTTCAGCTTCTGGGGAGAATCTTGGGGTGTCTTTGTTATATAGCATTTTATGAATAGGAAGCATCACTCCATGACAAATCTTGTAGAAATGTGGGATGAAATTGGATTCCCACATTTATTTGTGATAAAATTGAATAGGTAGAGGGTTTTGTACTGTCCATTTCCACCCCATGATGGGAAAATCAGAGATGAAACAAATGGCATCCATGACGTAGGCAGCTAAAAAGAATGGAGGGTAAAACCTCTGAGCAAAACTTCTTTTAGTTCAATAATTTAAAATAGCAGAAGCTAAATTATCTGATAAAATTTGGGCCCAATCCATTATGGTGGCATTAGTGGCTGCATCCAATAACGACAACCATTATGATGAAAACTTATTGATATCTGGCTTCCCAAATAGTCTACACAACATTGCAGCAGCAAAAAATAGGGAGAAGAGAGGGAGCCAATGGCGTACATACCATTTTTATCCCTTTTTAATGTTTCCTCCTTCGTGGACTAGCTCTTTGTGCAGTCTGCCAAATCCTCGTTCTCTTTGGCGAATTTTTCCATAAACTGTTTGTTATAACTGGCCTGGGGTTTTGGTAGGTGATACATACGCCTTAAATTACTTGGGGTAAATGACCCCATGACCTCCTGGTTCCATGTCTTGAATTCCTGTCAGATATATCAGCGTGGTCAATAATCCATTTTACCATATCCGTGTAAGGGATTATCTTTGGCCTTGCTACAATACGGTGTAGAAACAAGCATGCAAGCTTTGTTAGTGATGCTTCAAATGACCCATGTCCATTTTCCATAACTGTAATGTTCATAACTCTTGGGTTTTCTTCTTCTAACAGTTAGTACATGCTTTCCCAAGTAGATATCCCTGCTTCCTTGGTACAAGTGGTGTCTATAAATAATGTAGTCATCTTTGATTTTTCAGATGTGGGAGCTTTGCCTTTCTTTCCCATTACGCTCTGCGTGTTGTTTTGCGTATCGCTCTTGAAAATTGTAAGCAAAGAACAAAGAGACGATAAGGATGATGGTGAATAATGAACAACAATAAGGTGACGAGAAAGCTTTTAATTTTTAAAATCATATCAAAGATATCACCTTACGTGAGATGGTCCTTTAAACCAGATCTGATTTGTTTTTAATAAATACCATCAATGGACCGTTAAGCTAAAATTTAATGCTCATAACTCTTGCATTGAATGACGGAAAGTACTATCATTGAACTCTAAGCCTTTAGATTTGCGATAAAGTGATTTTGCGATTTGCTTCGCAATATCGCAGATCGCGATATCACAAAACCTATTATCTTTAACAACCATTTGTTTCATCGTGCAGTTATGAGATGTGATTTGCGAGAAGCTTTATTGCATTTTGCAATATTTGGGTGTTTTTACATTAAGTGGCGCTGTGGTCAATGAAATCTGTGATATGAGATGAGTTGTAAGACTTACGATCTCACATTCTCGCATTCTCGCATTTTCACATTTCGAAGAGTCTCTTGTGTAAAAGATGCCTGCCATTACCCTTTTTGCGATGCGATGCTTATCATTAAAAACTAGTTTATTAAAGTTTTGCTTAGTACTCAAGACTTTCCACTTACAAGGGTTTTCCTAGCTTTTGTGGTTGTATAGCGCTTTTCATAAGGAGGCCTAACATTTATAATGTTTTTAATGCACCTGAAGCAAGAAAAGGTAGGAATTCAAATTGTTGGGAGTTTTGCTTTGGTATCATGTTTTATTGAAAACAAAAAGGAAATTCTTAAGTGCTAAGTTTTGATTTTTTAGAAGGGTCCCCATTTATTAATATTATTGCTAACAATGATAAAAAGGGTGTTGTTGATGGTCACAACACATCCATACACTCTTTGCCTTGGTAATATAGAATGGTTGGAAAGTCCATCAAATGGATATAAAAATTGCTTTCTTGAATGGAGATTTGAAAGATAATTCTTTTTATGTCCCAACCATAAGGATTTGTTATGAAGGTCTAGGAACATAAAGTATGAAATATTGTTAAATCCTTGTATGGCCTCAAGCAATCACCACGATCCTGGTACGAGAAGTTAACTCAGCATCTTCTGAAACTCAATTTCAAACATTTTGATTTTGATGATGTAATTTTGTTTGTCAAGAAAGTTGGAAAAATAGTTGTATATCTTGTGGTGTATGTAGATGATACTCTAATGGCATGGAACAATGAGAGATACATTGCATCCATAAAGAAAGAACTGAGGAAAGGTTTTGAAATGACAGATTTGGGCTATGTTCACTACTATATTGGTATTGAAGCAACCCAACATTTGAAGTTTATGTTCCTCTCTCAGAAGAAGTACATCAGAGATATGTTGAATAGGTTTGGCATGGATGAGTGCAATCCTTTGACTACTCTAATGGAACAGGAATTAAAGCTCACATCCACTGAAAAAAAATAATTTGAGGATGTAATAAAGTATAGACAACTCATAGGAATTCTCAACTACCTAACTACTACCAGACTAGACATTTCATTTATTGTTGGAATCCTCTCCAAGTTTATGAAAAATCCTTGTGAGGGTCACTTGTCTACCACAAAAAGAGTTATAAATTACTTGAAGGGAACTCAAGACTTTGGACTCAAGTATATACAGGTGGATGACTTCAGCTTGATTGGATACTCTGATTCAAATTTCTATGGAGATAAAGAAACCGTAGTATCTACTTCAGGTTATGTTATGAGTCTTGGATCAGGAGTTGTCTCCTTGAGGTCACACAAACAGTTAGTTCCAATAAATTCCACAATTGAGGAAGAATATTTGGCAGTAGTTGAAGCAACAAAGAAAATTATGTGGTTTAGGAAAATTCTGGAGGATTTGCAGGAGAAACATGTGCGTTCAACTCCTCTTTTGATTGATAACACTTATGCAATAAGGTTGGCCAAGAACCCAAATTCTGTGATTGAACCAAACACATAAATACAAAATATCATATAATTTGACATCATGTTGATGCCAAGACAATCCACCTATGACATTATGTAATGTCCCTTAATAATAAATAATAAAATAAATAAATAATAAATAATAATAATAATAATAATAATAATAATAATAATAATAATAATAATAAAAAATCATATAATATAATATAATATGAAAATACAAGAAAATAAATAATAAAAAATAAATAAAAAAATAGTAATAGTAAATAAATAATAAATAATAATAAAATAATAAATAACTAATACTAAAGCTCTAAATAAATATAAATAGAAATAAAACAAGAAAGCAATAAAAAATTAGTAAAGCTATCAAAAAGTAAAAACAAAAGAAATAAAACAAGAAATGAATAAAGTTGTATGTGGACACATGGAGTGTGTGCATGTGGTTCCCCTTCCAATGTTTGCTCTATTTAATAGATGGTGAGGAAGATGAGAGGCATTCCATCATTCCATGATTCAATCATTCATTCTCTTGGGAGAATAGTGTTTTGAGACAAAGGATTCCCTGGGAATAGTACATTGATTGAGGGCTCGAGGGTGGCCAGTTGTAGCAAGATTTTGTGCAACTGAGCCTACGGTTGGGTGGAGAGTCAACCCCAAAACTTTGTTGCAGTTAGCAGAATTCAACTAGCATTCAACCTGAATCACAAGTGAGAAACATCATCACCAGGTAAGTTGTCTCTACCCAGATATTTTTGAAATTGATGTTAATTAGTTGATAAATTGCATATTGATTATAAATCGCTTGATTAGTCTAATTAATTATGTGTTGTTAATTCGGGGCTATTACGTATGGTATCAGAGCAGGTTTCAACTTGGTGTGACCTTTAAGTAAAATTTTTGAGAAAAATACTAAATTATTTTTTTTCCAATTATTTTGTTTGTGATGATCAAGAAAAATTTAGTCAAAACTAAATTTGAGAGAAATAAATACAAATCTAACCGTTGATTCACACAATTGGTCATCGCCATTGGCTTTTCAACCAAGCTCTGCATATATTTTTGGTTTTGGATTTTTGAGTGCTCTTTCCTTTCTTTTCTTTGACGCTTGCATTTTTTTTTATTGTTGACCTTTATTTTGTTGAGATGAGAAAGACAGACGGACATCATATCTATGGAGGGCCGATAAGAAATATTAGGTCCGCATGTTGAATATTATCATGGATGTAGTATGTTAAGTTTTTTTTATTTGGTTTGAATCCTAAGATTTACTCATTTGAGTTGAATGCAAGTCCTACTCTGTCTAATAATTGTTTTTTTCCTTCATTTGATTGGAATCCAGCCTTGCTCTGTCTATAATCTTTTTATTCAACAATAATAAAATACCAAGAACGGAACAGAATGAAATAAAATTGCTTTGACATTTTTTTTTTCATTTCATTTGATTTAATCCAATTCAATACCAAGAACAATGTTGGATGGTTTTTTTTACCGATAACGGGATTGAATGAAATAACCACCATTAGGGTTTAATGATAGTTAAATTATTTTGATCTTTCTGCACAACATTTTGGGTTTATTCTTTAGAAAATTGCATAGCTTAGCAGAATAGAGAATAGCTCTGCTGACATGCTTTATTTGTTCTTCGCTCACATATTTGGGATTTTTTTTTTTTTGGAGGAGAATAAATCTATTCAACAGGGAAAATTATGTTCTGGACGCAACCATGTTTTTTTAATTGTATCCGGTGGGTTGGTTGCTGACTTCGTTTAGAGATGGTAGCTTATTTGGTGTTTTTCGTAACTTTGGAATTTATATTTGGAAAAATGCACAGATCAACATAACAGTAAATTTTTTGTATTGGTCATTTATTAATAACTATTTAATAACAATTAAGGTCAAGTTATTTTTGTAATGCATCCATTGTTTTTTTAATTGAATTGAGTGGGTTGCTTTCCAGCTTAAGTGTTTTTGTTGTTTGTGAATTCTAAATAGCAAAATTACAATGAAGTAAAGTGCTGTCATAGTATCGTTGCAAGTAGGATGCATATAAGTTGTTGAAGGTATTGGATTCCTGTCATTTCAGAAATGTTTTGTTTTTGTTATCTATTCGTTAATTATCTGCATAACAATACACAGTCATTTTTGATATGTTTGATAGATTTTTGCTGATTTTTAAAAGAATATAATTTTCAGTTTTAATTCCTTCCACACCATTTCATCATTTAGCTAAAATCCATTTCATCAAGGTCATAGGGTTTCTAGGCATCCTGTCTCCTCCAATCCATGAGAAAATTTTTGAGATACTGTTATCAAATTCGTGAGCATCTCTGAGAGTATATTTGTCAAATATTTGAGGCATCTAAAGGTTTAAAGTAAATTTGCTTGGGGAGTTTTACATTCAAGTTGTCCAACCGATTTGTATCTATTACCTCATTGATCTCTTGTAGCTTGAGAAAAAAATTGTTGATCAGTCCATATTCAACAAGCTTCTTTAGTGTGAAGTGCTCTTTTTCTTTCTAAAGGGTCCCTCTCATTCTAATTCTAGTGATTCTTCATTGTATTGGGAAATTTGAAATCAAGGAGAAAACATCACTATGTAATCAAACTCACTCATTGCAAAAATCCATCTTAATATGGGACTATTGAATTGGAAAATTGTAGGTTTCTCTGGTGGACATCTCCTCTTTCACTTAATTTTGATCTTGTATTCATACATCAATTGATCGTGAATTGGAAGAATTATTGATTTTGGCATTGCATGCTAACCGTTTGACGAAATGTGTTCTTGAAAACTTTGCATCTGCTCAACAACTACATAGGTTTTAACCTTGTACATAAATTACATGCATACGAATTCTAAAACACTAAAAATAAATTACGCGAGAGCATAACACATAAAACACATATACACAGAGATTTTCCCGTGGATCCCAAAACTAGGACTACCAGCTCGATTTATCACTATGTTCCTTTCAATGTTATAATACATATTTATACATGTCGAAGCATCCAATAGCATGGATCGAAAACCATCACGTCCAATACCATGGACCAAATACCATTGTGTCCAAAAAAATGTGCGAAAATCATGCACAAAACCATAGGTGGGTCCGCCCATCCTAACATAGGGTCCAAAACCAAAATTTTCTAGGGCGCTGCCCTAAACCCCATAGAGTGGGGTTACAGGTATGCCTCAAACCCCATGTGACCCCCTTGCTACATAATTGGCGCAACGAAGGGGGGCTCCAGCCCCCCTCTATCCCCTCGGTTAACTACGTGGGCTAGTCGTGGAAAGAATATAACACAACCCGATATTCTCCCACTTGTTGTTTTCTTTCCACAGGGGGCCATAAGAGAGCTTAGTCATTTTTCCAGCCCTAAAATGCCCATTGTCTCTCTACACCAAGAGAAATTCTCAGAGCTCATAGATTTTGTGAATGCATCTGCAGTATTCTTCAAAGTGTCCACCTTTACCAACAACACCTTTTTGTCTTTTATCATGTCCCTCACAAAGTGATACTGAACATCAATGTGCTTTGTCTTTGAATGATATGCGGGGTTCTTTGCCAAGAAAATTTCACTTTGGCTGTCACAGTCTATCCTTATAGCTCCCTGTACTAACCCCATACTTGAACACAATCTCTGCAACCAAACTGCTTCCTTGCTTGCATGAGTGGCTGCCATGTATTCTGCCTCTGTAGTTGATAGTGCCACTACAGATTATTTCTTACTCATCCAACTGACTGCACCTCCAAATAGGTTAAACAAATACCCACTTGTAGATATTATCTGATCCAGATATCCAACCCAGTCTGCATCAACAAAGCCACGAATATCCAACATTTTGTCCAATCCCAATCTTCCTTGGTAGCACAAAGCATAATCACTAGTGCCACACAAATACCTAAAAACCCGCTTCACTGTTGTCCAGTGCTCCTTCCATGGTTTTGACATAAATCCGCTCAATACTCCCACTGCATGTGCAATGTTTGGTTTAGTACAGACCATTGCATACATCAGGCTACCGATTGCACTTGCATATGGAACACGGGACCTGTCCTCTTCCTCTTCTTGTGTCTTGGGACAATGTTCAGTAGATAACCTCACACCTACAGGAATAGGAACGTTTACCGGTTTACTATCCTACATATTAAACCTCTGTAGTATTGTCTCGACATACTTCCTCTGATTTAACCAGAGCTTCCTCTTTGCCCAATCTCTTTTAATTTCCATGCCCAAAATATAGTTTGCAGCACCAAGATCTTTCATGTCGAATTTGGAGGACAATTGGGTCTTCAAATCCTAGATAATTTCTTTTTCATTTCCAACCAGCAACATATCATCCACATACAAGACCAGATAAATATCATAGTCACCAATTAATTTAAAATACACACAGTGATCTGCTTTGCTTTTGGTGAAGCCAAGTCCCCGTATAAATGTATCAAATTTCTGATACCACATCCTTGGTGACTGTTTTAACCCATACAAAGACTTCTTTAACTTGCATACCAGTTCTTTCTTACCCTTCACTGCAAAGCCTTCAGGTTGCTTCATGTATATTTCCTCTTCTAGATCCCTGAGAAGAAATGTTGTCGTCACATCCATCTGTTCTACCTCAAAATCAAAAGAAACAACAACAGATAAAAGTAATATAATAGAAGTAATCTTGGCAACAGGAGAAAAAATATCACCAAAATCAATTCTTGGCACCTGGGAATAACCTTTTACTACCAACCGAGCTTTGTATTTCTCCACCTTTCCTTCTGCATTTGTCTTCTTCTTAAACACGTATTTGCTGCCAATGGGTTTCCTTCCAACCAACAACTCCACCAGATACCAAGCCCCATTTTTGTGCAAAGATGCCATTTCATTAACCATGGCCTCTTTCCAGAGTTTGCCATCCTCTGGATCTACTGCTTCCTTCACAGTTCTGGGTTCATCGTCAGTAATAGATAAAGAAAAATTTGAACAGAAAGCAGATGGACTATACCTTTCTGGTTGCCTTCTTTCTTGAACTGATTTTCTCACACCTGCAGTTTGTGGCTCTTCATCTTCTGATTCCTCCTATGCTGTAGAGTCTGATTCTTCCTACTTCAGCTCAAACTCTATCTTCTTAGGTTCCTTTGGTTGGAATTCATGTTTAATAACATATTTTACCTCTCTGACCACCACATCTCGGCTGTACACAACCTTTTGTGTGACTGGGTTCCAAATCTTATAACCCTTTAAACCATCCTTATACCC
Source organism: Pinus tabuliformis (assembly GCA_031772625.1). NCBI lineage: Eukaryota > Viridiplantae > Streptophyta > Pinopsida > Pinales > Pinaceae > Pinus > Pinus tabuliformis. The sequence goes on from CM062812.1 coordinate 503,467,901, forward strand.
AATAAAGATTCAATTTTCAGATTTACTATCCAACTTGGTTCATTTCTCCTTTGGAACATGTACATATGCATCACATCCAAATACCCTCAGATGTGAAAGAGAGGGTTTCTACCAGTCCATACCTCTTGTGGAGTCTTATCCTCCAACGCTGATGAAGATGACCTGTTGACCAGGTACATGAAGTATCCACTGCCTCTGCCCAGAATTCTGTCCTAACCTGGCACCACTGAGCATGCTTCTTGCCCTTTCCATCAACGTCTTATTCATTCTTTCTGTAACTTCATTTTGCTGAGGTGTATATGTAGTAGTCTTCTATCGTGCTATACCACACTTCTTACAGAATTCTTCAAATTCCTTGCTTCAGAACTCTCCACCATTATATGTCCTCAACACCTTTATCTTCTTCTCTGTCTAATTTTCCACGAGACACTTAAATTCTTTAAACCTATCAAAGGCTTTAGATTTCTTCTTAAGGAAATATATCCATGTATTCCTTGAGAAGTCATCTATAAATGATACATAGTACATAGACCTACCCAGTGATGGAACCTTCACAGGTCCAAACACATCATTGTGCACAAGTTCTAATATCTGTTTCGCCCTCTTACTACCAGAGGGGAAACTCACCCGATTCTTCTTCCCATATACACAATTTTCACAGAAATCAAAATCCAAAGAGCTATTACTCATACCTTCTACCATACCTTTACCATGAAGTATTCGAATACCCTTCTCTCCAATATGTCCAAGCCTTTGATGCCACAACATGGTCTTCTCTCCAGAGACCACTATATTTTCTGCTCCACTTTCAGGAACCACATAACTGTTGCACCCATCAATAACAGTGTTACCTTGCCGCTTTTACAGAGTTCCAATTCGAACTCCCCACATCAATATCAGTGCTCCCTGAACCATTTTGTAGGTATCCTTCTCGAACACTATTTTTACACCTGCATCATCCAACTTGCTTACACAAATCAGATTTCTGGCCAATGAAAGAATATGTAGAACACCCGAAAGTGTTCTAACCCTTCCACCTTGCAACTTCAACTTTACTTTTCCACGACCAATGATTCTAGCCTTCCTATCATCCCCTAAGAAGACATCACCACCATCATATTTCTCATACTCGCAGAACCACTCTTTATATGGAGTGAAGTGAAAGGATGCACTTGATTCAATCAACCATGCCTCATGATCTACATGTGTACTTGAAGAAGCCAAGTACACATCCCTACCTTCATCTGAGGTGGTTTTCGCCTCTGTAGAAGGAGCATCATCAGATCCCTTTCCTTTATCAAGAGTATTAGATTTACTGTCCCTTTTGTATTGCCCTTCCTTTCCGCATTTCCAGTACAACACCTTTACAGGTTTTCCTGGAGATTTATATCTCCCCCTAGATTTAGATCTCCTAATCGATGAATTATTTTTGTTTCTGTTCTAGGACCGTCCTTGTACAGACAAGGCATCACCATTCTGGCTCTCCATATTTTTTTGTCTCATCTCCTCTGTCAGCAAGGATGAGACTATTTCATCAAATTGCAAGGCAGTTGCATTGCTACCTATTGAAATAACTAGACTATCCCACGAATCTGGTAGAGAACACAACAAACTGATGCACTTATCTTCATTTGAAATTTTAATATCAATAGATGCTAACTAACTTACCACAGTATTAAATGCATTCAGATGCTCTGTCACTGAGTCTCCATCTTTCATCCTCAGGTTATACAACTTTTTCCGCAGGAATAGTTTATTCACTAGAGACTTAGATTGGTACAAAGTCCCTAACTTGTCCCACAAAGCCTTCGCCGTAGCTTCCTCTAATACATTCAGCAATACTGAATTTGAGACACACAATCATATTGTGCTCTTTGCCTTCCGATCCAACTTCTTCCATTCTTCATTGGACACTCCCGTTGGTTTAGTACCCAGATCTACCACGATCCACTAATCTTTGTCCACCAGCAGATCCTCCATCTTGAGTTTCCACAACTCAAAACTCTAACCATTAAATTTCTCGATCTCTATCTTGCCATTGCTAACCATCTTCTTTCACCAACAGAATCGGTCTTGTAGATCTCCCACTGAATAGGGTCTACCATAGGCCCGAGTGAAACCCCTCAGCAACAAAGGCATCCCCTTGAAGCCAAAACTACTCTGATACCAAATGTAGGTTTTAACCCCATACAGAAATTACCTACATACGAATTCTAAAACACAGAAAATAAACAATGCGAGATCATAACACATAAAACACATATACACAGAGATTTTCCCTTGGATCCCAAAACCGTGACTACTAGCTTGATTTATCATTATGTTCCTTTTAATGTTATAATGCATATTTATACATGCCAAAGCATCTAATACCATGGACCGAAAACCATCGTTTCCAATACCATGGACCGAATACCATTGCGTCCAAAAAAATGTATGAAAATCATGCACAAAACCATAGGTGGGTCCGCCCATCCTAACATAGGGTCCAAAAGTGGGGTTACGTGTACACCTCAAACCCCCTGTGATGCCCCCCTCCCTCTGCTACACAATTAGCGCAACAAAGGGGGGCTTCGTCCCCCCTCTAATCCCCTGGTTAACTACGTGGGCTAGTTGTGGAAAGAATATAACACAACCCAACAAAATAGGCTCAAATTTGTAGTCGGGAATGCCCATTTTATATGCAAGTTTAGACTCAAATTTGTAAGCTGGAATGCCTATTTGCTATGCCTAAAAGTTTGTAGTTCCATAACTATGTGTCACAACAATTTTTTGAATTTCTTAGAGTATTTTAATAAATCTGAAGAATATGCTAGCTGTAGCATGAGTCTTGGTATGGGCATTAACATTGACAAATCATAACAAATCCCTGGGCATATCTTCATTTGGATTATATTTGGACATTATTTCAGATTAGTGAAATCACCGTGACTATCCCGTCAGGATGGATGCATACTGACTATTTGATAAAATGTATGAATGAAAATTTTCAGCTGCATGATGATTTTAGAGTTGAGATAGCAAGTGCGGCTTTAAACCAACAACTCAACGACCATGCACAAGAAGATAGGCAATACGTGGTTTCAAGGGTTGGTTGTGAGTAGTAAAAAGGTTAATGAATGGTTGAAATCATGAAAAAACCAGAGGCAAAATAAATGTCCTCATCAAAATAGCCTTTCTTAATAAACTCACTTAGTAATGTGTTATAGGTGTAGGTCTATGGATCACTGCCTTTTTCAATAATGTACTGAAATAACTTGCAAGCTATGTTTATCTTCCCTTGTTTTGAAAAGAAAGACATGTAAGTGTTAAACATATCATTGCTGAAAGAATCTATTCTGCTACCTTGTATTCTTCTTCCCTTGAATACCAAGAAACTAGGATAAGCTTCAGAATTGCAATTTTTTCTTTCAAATATCTTGTTTAACAACCTAATCTGTGGTGCCTCTTGAAATGTAATAAGTGAATGTATTCTCATTGCTATTCGGCGAACCTTCTTATGGATCAATATCGTTTATATTGCTAAGCAACATATCTAAAGAAAATATGATAGAAAACTCTCTTCTGTTATTCACCTCTTGATTATCCTCATCTGTTGCTGTTCCAACACCTACATCTTTGGGTGTACTATTTTCAACAATATGATCACTCATTTGTGTCTTGGTACCAAACATCTGATCAATAGGAAGGAAATTTTCATTTTCTTTCTTCTTGTCTTTTGGCACAAATTGCTGAGAATAAAGGCTATTGAGATTATCATTATTATTTACAAATATTGAAGTTTGGTTTCTTGCTTCCTCTTTCCTAGTTTTCGTTATTTCCTCCATTTCAGCAGTCCATCTAACAATGTTAGGAATAATAGTGCTATCTACTATGCGTTTCATAAGCTGATGTGCCTAATCTCGTTTGCAAGACTTACGAAGTGCAATCAACAAGGATGTTATTGTTACCATGTCAGGTACCAGGCCTCTAGATTCCATTTCCTCTAACAATCCTAGCGAGTCCTCAACTCCCCCTTGCAGAAATACAAGATCATAATGCTATATGTGACAACATCTACACATTGTTTTTTCTTCTTCAAATCATCAAATATCTTATAGGCAGCTGTTGCTCTGCTTTTTTTTATTATTAGGCCATCAATCAATATATTATAAGAACAAGAATTTGGTACCACGCCCTCCTGTACCATTTTTTCAAAAATTGGCATGCATCCGCTAAGTTCCCAACCTTGAATAGGCCATCAAGAAGAGAATTGTACACAATAAGCTCGGGATTGCAACCGTTATAAGCCATTTCTTTGAAAATTTTATGGGCTTCACTGATTTTATTAACTTTGCAAAATCTGCGGATTAAAGTTCCATACGTGACTGCATTAGGATCTGGGCTATCTTCCTTCATTCCTTCAAATATGTTCATTCCTTCATTCAACCTTCCTGCCTTGCATCAAACAACAATCAAACAATTGTATGTGCAAAAATCCAGAGCACATCCTCTTTCTTTCATTTCTTCAAATAGTTTCTCAGTGACATCCACTTTCCCAACTATCCCAAAAGCATGAATATAGATATTATAACTCCAACTATCAAAATCACAACGCACAGTTCTCAAATCTAAAAAGGATTTCTCGAATTCCACCATCATATTCACCTTCCAGAGAGCAACCAAAAGTTGATTCGATGCACTCGTATAGGGATGAATATTTGCTTTTAACATGGTATAAAATAAGGATAAGGCCATATGGACTTGGTCATTCTTAAGAAAAGCTACGAGATTTGTCATTATAGTATGGGTTTATTATGGAAACTGTTAAGTTACTTTAATATCTTTAATATCCATGTCTATTTTCTTTAATATGTTGTCTTTTGTTTTTGTGACTGTTGCATGTTGAGAATGTTGTTACTTTTTTAATTGGAAATGGTCAATCATAGAAATATGTTCATGATTTTTACATTACTTTTAATTTATCCTCTACACTACTTTACCTTATGCATGGTAGATCGTATTCTTCAAAATTTACATTGATGGATTTTAAGGAGTAGATTGATTGCTTACTTAGCTAAGACAAATACTTTTATGGAGCATCTAAAGCATGTTTTATTGTTTAAACTTTATGATACATCTAAATTGTACACTATGATTTCAGTTTAGTTTAATGTTACATGAGGTTTCATAATTCAAGGTTAATTGCATATAGTGGATAAAGTTGTCTAAGGAGAAATGGAAAGGAGAAACTTGCAAATTTTCTAATGATGATAACTAATGATAGCTCATGTGATTATGGTCAACTTGGTTTAGATGGGAAAAAAAGGGTGCTAGATAGATACTTAAGGTGGTTGAGAGGAAGTGTCACAACAAGGGTAAGAAATCAATAAGAAGAGGCAACCTATTTTAGAACATAATGGAAGTGTTTGGTATAATCATAACTTGGTACTCTAAAGGTATCACTATAAGGTCTATCTAAGGATGATGCACATAAAGAAGAAAATATTGACAATCAACTAATGAAGTTAAATAATCATGGTAATAATGAACCTCATTTTGAAGGAAATTGGAAGGTATGATGACATAGAGAAATTGATCAATTGGAGGAGATAAGTTGTGTGCATGACAACATCTATAATAGTTTTTCCCTCTAATGGGAGAGCCACATTGTAAAGTTTTCCATAGGTGACTAACTATATGCATGAATTATGGATAACAAGATGTATGATCAGGCAATTTTATTATGTTGATGTCTTAAAACAGGAAATGATAAGCAGATTACATTTGGTAGCCATATTAATGAATTTATTTATAGGGTATTAACCAAGTTGGGGAATAGTAACAACATTTCCAAATTGTATCAATGCTATGCTTTTAAGAGAGGAAGAAAAGAAACCACAATGATTGGAGGTGAGAAATTAAAGTCAATTTAATAAAATAGGATGAAGTGAAGAAGTTTCCATTTTTGAGGCTAGTAGACATGGAATATTAGGAAATTAAGACTAGGAGAAAAATAAAAATATATCTATGAATATCTAGTGGGAGGAAATGAAGGGATGTTCTATCAAGAAGAAAGTTATTTTAAGAGTATTGATGAGTGGATTGAGAAACATGATTGGTAATGGTCATAGTGATGATCTACATAGTTTAAAAGTGTGAAATATGAAGTTGAGAATTTTCATAATGACCAGTGATGATAAACGAGGAAGATGTTTAAAGGTTTAAATGGTCAAATAATAATAAAAACAACAACAACAACAACAACAACAACACCAACAACAACAACAACAACAACAACAACAACAACAACAACAACAACAACAACAATAATAATAATAATAATAATAGTTGAAGTATAGGAAGATATGTTTCTAGAAATTTTATAAGGATACCTTGAGAAGGATTGTGTACATATTGACAAAAGAAGTGAGAGTCAATTAATAGAGGTTGTACTTGACTGATTTGCACTCATTGTTTCATGAGTAGGACTTCACATAGAGAAACTTATCAAGTTTTGTTCCCATAGCGTTAAAAGAGGTTGTTTCCACAGAACACCACACATTTATATTTTCATGGACAATGATGGTAGTGGTGTTGCCAACTGTTTCAAAATCTAAAATAAAGATACTATTTAATGAGCAAGGATCTCTTGTCCAACTTGAAGAAGGGTGAATTTATGATAAAGCAATCAAGTGGTATTGAGATAGGAACTTGACGAGATAAGAAAATATTTTTGATAATTGTTAATTGATGTATGTATAAGTAAGCAGGGATCAACAAACCCTCATGCAAGTAAATTAAGCATGATATAAAATTAAATCATGATGACCTAGTGTTTATATGCAATTGCCTATAGCGGTATTGGAATCAGTAAGCCAAAGGGTAAATGGGGGTAAAACCAAGGGATTTTAATTTCGAGATAGATGATCTAAAAAAATGAGTGTATAAATAGTAATATCTTAACAATGAATTTCACTAGAATTTCCTTGGGGAAGGAAGAATATATGACGAGAGATTAAGACTCAAGATGATGAGGCTCATGTGAAATTTAATGATGTACTTAGATGATTATACCTATGGTGTAAATGGTCAACTTCCTAGTTGAAATAAGTGGAAATGATTATTACAAAAGTAATTGGTATCTTGATGAAAACATAACACTAATAACACTGATGAGATAAAATAGATCCTAGATCGATGTTGAATAATCTTAGTTCATAGTTGAATGTTTGTAAAGTAAATGAAATTGATTTTTCCGAGGAATCATGATAAGAATGCTTATAGAGTATTATTCTATATTTGATAAGTATTGAGATGTTTCTCATATTGATGATATTTCATGATATGATGGTATGAGGGTGATGGTGGTTCATATTTATATAGTTGTTACAATAGTGATGATGTATCCTTATGATGATGATGATGATATGCATAGGCATTATGATGTTATGTCAAGGTATATTGACATATTCATTTACTACGTGATGATAGGTATTGAATACTCATGATGGATATGATATGCATTACATGGCATAGGTATTATGATGCTATAATATGAGGTTTATTAACATGTGGTTCATTTATTATTTGAAGTCATGATATGTCTTTGATGCAAATATGTTTATGTTATGATGGTATTTCATGAGGTGAAGCATGTGATAGTTGCGTACAAATTTATGACATGCATGAGCGTGCAGTTCGTTATTATTCATAATGTTGCGAGTAACAATGATGAATGTTACATGATGACATGCAAGAATTGGCATTATTTTCTATGATACTATGATGGTATAGCTAATGATTGGTTTCATGTTGAGGTGTGATGATTGACAGGACTCCACAAATGGGTCGAGAGGGCCGGTTTATTTGATGATCTTGTGCGAGCCCATACGCACGAGGGAGAATAAGTAACACCATATGGGCTGGGGACAAACTCAATCAACACTACATATGCCAGTGGTTACTTTGTCTTGTGTAGCTCTTGATGGATAGCTCTTGAAGGGCTATGGGACCATCTTGAGGAGGCCAAGTGCTTGATATTCTAGGCTAGGTGCCTGTTATTGGATTGGGATGCCGAAGTTTGGTGGGGGTGTAAGGACTTCAATGCCTGGGATTGTGCACCTTAGTGAGTTGTGGAGGGAGTGGGCCAACCTTGCGAGATGCCTAGAGTCATTGAGTACCATACCGGATGCCTGCCTTGGGGCAAATGAGGTTTGAGTCAAGCGCAAGCCTTGGGGCCAGCCTTGGACTAGGATATAGACCGGGTAGGCTTATGCCTGGTTCCAAAAGTGGGAAAAAGGACAAAGATTCCTTGAGATTTCTCGGGTGTTGCGAAAACTTTCGATGCCTGCTGGTTATACTAGTTCAGCAGAGGGTGTAGGGCAAACATGAAGTAATAATAACAAAATAAATTGTTAAATAATTCAACTTAACTTCGGGATGAAGTTCCTTAAAGTGGGGAAGTATGTAATGTCCCTTAATAATAAATAATAAATAATAATAAAAATAATAAATAATAAATAATATAACATAATATTAAAATACAAGAAAATAAATAATAAACAATAAATAAAAAACTATTAATAGTAAATAGATAATAAATAATAATAAAATAATAAATAACTAATACTGAAGCTCTAAATAAATATAAATAGAAATAAAACAAGAAAGCAGTAAGTGAGAAACATCATCGCCAGTTAAGTTGTCTCTACCCAGATATTTTTGAAATTGATGTTAATTAGTTGATAAATTGCGTACTGATTATAATCGCTTGATTAATCTAATTAATTATGTGTTGTTAATTCGGGGTTGTTACACATTGTTCCACATATGAGTAGATTGCAGACATCTTCACCAAAGCTCTTGGAAGGGAAAAGTTTGAAATATTCACAATGATGATTGAACTCATCATCATCCATTCAGAGTAATGGGGAGAATGTTGACACCTAATCTAAAAGGATTGGGATTATTGTAAATATTGTCAATAGCTTCAATTATGCATTAGATAAAACCAAGAGACCGTGGAATTGGAATCCCAAGAGTCTCTCCCCTAATGTATATATTCATGAACTGATTAACGCAATAAACAAGTTATTCATGGAGTTTCCATCTTGGCCTGACAAAAAACACTTGTAAAAGCTAAAGAAATTAAAAGTGACACATGCCAAAGCAGGGATAACATGAAAATGACACTTTTTAAAATGCTAGAAATAAAAAATGACAACCACGAAGGAGAAAGTGACACTTACAAAAGCAAAGGTGTGCAAAAGTGACAATCAAGAAAACTCACTGGAAAGATAACACAATTGCAACCAGAGTGAGGGAGACTATCAACGAAATTGTGCACTAATTATCATCGTAGGTTGAACATTACATAGACATTGTCTTGATGGACTGCGTTATGCTTGTTAAAGCCTTCACAAAGGAAGTGCACTTATGAATTCATTAAGGATTGAGCATGTGTGAGCAAGTGTCTTTGACAGTTAGAATCTGTAAAGAAGACTTGAACATTTAGCAAAATATCAATAGACCATGAAGAGAACATGGAATGACAAATCATAAGATCCTCAGTCTACTCCAAAATTCAAGTGCAGCCAAAATTTTGTAGGGTGTTGATCGCAACATCAACACTTGGTGACACACTAGTAGAACTCTAGCTTATTTTTCCATGTTTTATCCTTAAGTGAAAGGTCTCAACCTTTCAGGAAGTATTGATTCACCATATAGATTGCCCCAACTTTTCCACTTATCCTAGTTAAAGATATGATTGTCTTGTTTGTTCCTTGCTTTGCTTGAAACGTAATAGCATAAGACTAGTCATACCTCAATTATTTCAATAGGGGAGAAGGATAATAAGTATACCAATATTTTGATAATCAAAGTTCAGAATATTCCCCAATGTTTCTCTGCTGCCAGTGAGCCTATTCAGTAACCCAACAGAGTTACCTCAAGGAACCACAAGTATTTATTCGCTACCAGCAGACCTGTTCAGTACCTCGATGAAGTTGCTTTCTTGACCTCTTTGTGCATGAAGCATTTCTCTTCTTCACCTCTTCATTTAGTTACTAATAGAATGTGAAAAGGGAATTATTTATTTTAATGGTGGAAAAGGGATCCTGATTTATTTAATTACAAGAGAAGTTGGTTCCTTGTTTAAGGGATTCGAAAGATAACTGAATTTAATATGCTCGTTTAAAGTTTTTATCCTTTCCCTTCTCTACTTGGTTGAATTAACAGGTTAAAAAACCATTCAAAAAAAGGAAGAATCAGGAGTGAAGATCCTAATAAAGATACATGCTTCATAGTTCGACAAAAGGCTTTCCTTCTAGAACAAATCATATTTTCCATTCAGACATCATATACATTAAAGATATATAAACCCAAATAGAGAATAGGATAACATATTAGCCAAACATTGTTCAATGTCACAACTACCATTTTAAATCTTTGCCACATTGTATTTTGAGCCAAAAGGAGTATCCTTCATGCAAAGTCTTATTAAACAAAACATAAAAGAAAAGAGAAGAAAAAACAAGGAAACAAGACCAAAAGGACAAAGCAAATGAAGGACTGGACTAAAAAAATCATCATGCAATACAGAAATGAGAAAACAAAACAAAGACTAAAGAGAGAAAATGAAAGATGAGTGTGCAAGGGAAAATAGCATGCAACAAGACCTACTCCTAACCTAACCAGCTAGAAGGTCAGGGCTAACTGTAATGAAATTTCCAGAGTAACCACCGTAGTTGTTCCTTACTTGCAACCACAAATATATAAACAATTAAGACGGATATAACAGAACACACAATAGAAAATATAAGAACTTGAATATCTTGCACAAAATATAGAAGGTCTTTGCTAGATGTAGAAATATGTGCAATCCTTAACCAACCTGCAACCTTACCTTTTTTAGTAGAAAAACAATGAAACAAACCTCAAAATATTCTTGTGAATGCATCTTAATCTATATTTTCCTACCTATAAAACATCAAGAAATATCAAAACTTGTTATTTGATAAAGGGCTTTTTAAGTAAGATGCTTCCAACCAATCATAGATTGGGTCATGAAATTCAAAATAATCCTCTTAAAAACCCAGAAATCCCTTGAAAGATAAATTTTCAACTAAGGGAATGGAATCAAGATGAGAATATTGTAAGGGAAAAAGAATTTGATCATATTCAGAAGGCTTTTCAGGATAGTGAGGACCTGGCATGACCATCAATGAAGGTTGAAGTGCCTCAACTACCTAACAAGTATCTTAATAGTAAGATGATAAACCATAAAGATTAGTTGATATAAAACAACTAGCATCCAATATGTTGGTGGGAAAATGATCAAATGAATGGTAGTTATGAGAACCAACATTATGATCAGATGGATCGATTAAGATATAAAATTCTTGGTTTGTAGACAACAAAGATAGATCAATTTGAATAGATTTTCAAATGATTTTAACAATAGAATAATCTTCTTGGCATGTTAAATGTGACCAACCATTTCCTTCTAATTGGTTACAAACTGAATCAACATCACAATCATCGAAAGAATTGAACATGAATGTTAGTATAGAAAATACATGAAACTAGTCAAGATACCATGGGTAAGCATGTATATCAAATAAAAAAATTTAACTCACCAAATAACTCAAGCATTCACTAATGCTGAAGAGGGTATCTTGTACTATGAAGAAAATGATTAGCATCACAACATTCACAAGAAAAACTAGGAGTATATTATTTTCAAAATAAGTTGATAGGTATGAGTCCTTCGACCAATGATAATATTTAGAATGATCAACTTCATAGCTCTGTGTATCCAAGAAAGATATACACTCCAAACCTGAGTTTGATACAAGAGATTCGCATGAAGATGAACCAATTGAAACAAAATCCCCAATCTAATAAAAAACATGAATCTTGAAAGAAAAAAGGCCTATGTCCAAAATACTGAAGATCTTCTAAGAAGGGAATTTCATTCAGTGAATCCATACCAAGAAAATAATTTTGCGAGAAAATCAAGATATGAATTAGTTCGAGGATATTGTGAGGATTGGGAGAACTTGACATAACCATCAATGAAATTTGAAGTTCCTTGACTTCATGATAAGTCCCAAAACTTTCAAGGATTGTAGAATTTCATTATAAAGGTTGGATCAGATCATGCACGATGTGTGGCCAGTTACTACTAGTAATTGCAACAAGATCACTACTATCAAGATAGTAGCCACATACATCACTGATTTGATTAGATTTGACATCCTCAACAAACAAATTACCCAAGTCATAAAGTTCTTCTGATTGCACATCTAAAGTTGTATAGATCAGAGGAGATCTATGAGCAATCTGAATTATAGGGTTATATTGATACAAAACTTGAATTTTCAAAGTAGGGGATGGATGTTTGATGATTTGATTACCTTCATCTTCACCATGAATTACCCAACTACCTTATTTCAATTTAAAATTTAACTCATTAGATGAGGAACTCAAAGAGCATGGAGTATCTTTATCAGAAATGATAGGACAGAAGGAATAATGAGCTAAAGAAGAAGATTCCATAAGAAAATATTATTTGACCAAAACATATTCAAGATCTAAATCTTTCAAATTATAAACTTCTTGAGAAACTAAAATATCAGTTGGTACACTTGAGAATTCATCATCACAAACATCAATAAACTCATAATTATCAAAATGATGGTTTCCCAAGGCTTTACTTTTTTATTAGGAAATTGATTTCATTTGATTAACTACCAAGATTACTAGATTCAATATCAACCAAGAATGGAGAAACACCATCTTCACATAGAGGACTTTGAAAAAGAGAAGAAAGATAGAAAGAATCTTCACCTTTATGCTCCTCTATCTGTGAAATGTGACTACCTTGCACCTGATCACTGTTTGGATTTGGAAGAGGCTAATCAAGCATATCAAGGGGCAAGGGATTATGAGAATGGGATGATAGAGGAAAAAAACACCCCTTGAAGAGATCATGCTTTCAATCAAATAAGATCCAAGGTTGAGGTTATAAGTGTTAATTTCATCCTGAAAAGTCAAGGGGTTCGTCTTCACCCTACATTCAAAGTTTTCTTGGATGAGATCTCAGATGAATAGATCAAAAATTTGATTTACAAATTTCCCAATGCCAACATGAAAAGGAGGAGGATAAGGAGTGAAAGAAGTAATAGATCCCTCTTTTGAAACTATGGATGTGTCATGATTAATGAAAGTTGGGGAATAACTATTAACCAAGGATTCAAATTCATATTTCTTTAAGAAGATTTGAATCAAGTGCTGGAACTTTTCTTTAATGAAATCCCAATGCATATCTTCTTCGGGGAACACATAACATAGGTGAAGAAATATATTAGAAAAATCCTCTATTGATTCATCAAGCTTCATTCTAAGTTGATTAATTTGTTTAAGAACATCCCAATAACCATACCTATCAAAAGCTAGATGCATATCCCTGAGGAATTGTTCAAATGAATGAATGGAAGCAAGAGGCAGGGTATGACACCATCGATTAACTTGATATTCAAAGGCGAGGAAGAAAATAACACAAGCACCGTATTCACAATCGATTTCATAAAATTCACAAAAAGAGAAGAAATTTAATATATGCTTGGTTATGGATATTTCACCCTCACCATAAAACTTTAATTGAGACAAGTTATAAAAAGGTTCATCGAGGATTAGAAGTTTACCATTGGATCTATTGGAGAAACACCTCAGGAGTATGACTTGAGGAAGAGATATTTAAGATAAGTGGTTCAAACACACTCAAGGGGCACAACTTATCATTTGGCCTTCTTTTTAGCACTAGAATGTTGACGGTGTTGGATACTGCCAACACATAAAGGATCTCCCCTACTTGAAGTCCCAATTAGAACTCAAGCAATTTGGAGTAGGAGCCCCATCCAGAGTATCGGCCCAACCACCATAAATCTAAGGTTTTACTAGGTTTATATGGATAAAATAAGAGATTATACACATAATATTTGAACAAACAAGTAAGTTGACATTGTGAAACACCATTTGCAATGTGTAAAAGGAGGACTTCATGAGAGGGGAGACAGAAGTGAGCCTCTAGAAGGAAAGTAATAGTACTATCCTAAAAGAGGCACATGAGAACAAGGAAATATTTTTTAGTTATCTAGAAAAGTATTTCACATAAACACAATGATCGTTAAAGCAAATACAACACACATTCAACAAGATGAGTACCAAATCCAATAAATTAGTTCAATTTCTTTAGTACATATGGACATAACATATACCACAAACATCCAAATAATAGTCTTAAAATATTCACAATACATGCATGAAAATGTGTTGGCTCAATGATCTTCTGATTATTAGGTGAAAGATCCAAGTACACAGTTACAGTGGTGAGACACTAGCTCCAATATTGGAACATTAAGTCAATTCTTTCTTCTCCAAGGAATGGTCTTCTCTCCTATGTCAAATTAGAGAAGCCAAGACTATATCTTTAAATCCTAAGCCTCCAAAATCCATTTTCTTGAGTTATGAGGTTTCTTTTATAACAAGGGTAATGGATTTTCATATCCCTTACGATTCTTGAGCTACCCGCATGACTCTTGGACTCCTAAATGGCCTTTGAAATTTTATAAGACTCTTTTGTCCACATGTGACTTTACATATTCCACATATGACTCTTGGATTTCCATAAGGATTTTGGACTTTTTCTAATGGCTTTTTTTTCCATATATGACTCTTCATATTCCACATGTGACTCTTGGACTTCCACACATTAAATTTTATCATTTTCCTTTTGATAATTACATAATTACATTCCACATCATGTGGCAAGGAACATTGGCACACATGATATTGTGATGACACATGTACAAACTATAACTTGGCATTAATGATAGGTAACATCATGATGATGTGGCAATGCCATGTTGTTCTCCTTGCTACTATGCGTTATATCCTTGATGGTAGATTTGATCACCACTTCATCTCCACCCTCCAAAGGGTCTTGGATTAGCATCGAGACCTTCTGAGTTATCGTGCAATGTCTTCAATCTATCTTGGTTCAAGATCTCTCCATGTCTTCATGATGGTTCTTGTTTGTGCATCTTCTCTACAAGTGCTTTTTTTCTTCTTATCCTTGACATATTCCTTGAGCATTTCCTTTTCACGTTGAGATGGAAACCTTGCCCATGAAGATCACTCATGATAAGGCAAAATTAATATTGAAATGATCTATTTTATCTCTACCTTTCTCATTGAAGAAGCTGCTTGTGATAGGCTTGTGTGAGGACTAAAAAGGGAGGGATTGATGAGGAAGACACAGTTGAGCTCAATAGTGGCTGAGGAGAGCATCACTTCTCACTAGAATTGTGCCATGCACTATGAGGAGGAGTTCTTTAAGCTCTAGTGCAGTGGGAAAGTACAAGGAACAATGTGATGAGCCTAATGACTAAGAATGTGTAGTGTGCATGGTTAAAGGGAGCGGAAGATAGTGACTGTGCGGTTTAACTTTATAGTGACTGATAGGAGGCCTCACTATGCTCTAGGACTACGCAGTGCACTGAAGAATAAAGGTAGGACAATTCTTGGGTGCAATGTGCACTTTCAAAGGACGAGGCAACATGAATGCTCACTAAGAATGTGTTGTGGACTAGGAAGAGGACCAAGACCACAAGGAGGGAACATGGAAAAGAAATAAGGCACAAGTTTTCAATGTGCTCAACTAGCAGATAGAGGCAAGCCTAGTGTGGTTTGCTTCCATAGTGGCTGTATGTAAGAGGAGATTACATAGTTCACTGAGGTAAGTAGTAAAAGGTAAGTCACTTTTCCTTGGAGAGGGAGGAGACCTTGTATGGTGCATTTTTATGGAAGGCTTCTAGAAATGATCCATGCACTATGCAAGGCAGAATTTCTCAAAACCCAGTGCGGTGAGTCGATACAAGCAAGAAGGCTTAGGTGATTATGTATTGAAAGTTCTGAATGTGCAGCCATAAGAGATGACCTTAAGAAAGACTCAATGTACAAGTCTGGGAGGAAGAGATCATCTCATAAATAGGAAGTTCTCATTATCTAGTGAAGGATTGAAGCTTTAATAGCTTGCACTGGGTAGTAGGACCAAGAAGAGCTCTAAAATGCCTAAGTGTGGGTATCAGTAGAGTAAGAGAGGGAAAAGCATACGAACAAGCCTCACACATGGATCACACACATGACACCCACCAATACAAGCTAGGAGAATGCACAGGATTCATGAACAACAACCACAACTTGAAATAACAACAAAGGACCACTTATTTCTAAGTGCAATAGTTGAAATGATACATTGCGACACTTAGAATACAAGTTGCTACATAAGTTGACTGTGATTAGAAATCGTGATAAGATGTAGGAATGTGTCTAGTGCATATTCTTATGATATGTAGGACCATATAATGCAGAAAAGTGTGCTAGAAATGCCACTAGTGATGTGCAAAGGTGCAACACATACAAGAGTGAAAATAACTAAAGCGACACTTGCGACAGTAAGAAAAGGTGAAAACAACATTTGTAAAAGATAAATAAATGAAAAGAGACACATGCCAAAGGAAATATTACATGAGAATTTAAAGTGATAGTAAGCAAAAATGGAAAAATTGTAACATATTTTATAAAAATGCAATTGTTAGATTTTGTTTTCATGTAAATCATTTAGCAATATAACTTAAATCAAAATGATATTTTACTTGGAATTCATTTTTTTCAAAATCTTCTCATATGTCTTAAATTCTTTCATAATATGTATTGTTGAATTATTGTTGCTCTTTTTTGTACTCGACATAAAATTACATATGATTGTTCATGTCTCTCCTTCTTGTGACCTATGTCTCACACCTTGAAATCAAAATCAAAAAAGGAAATCCAAAGTCAAATGGGTGTATGAGGAAATATTGTTGGAAAGAGTTAACGTGTGTTACTAATGGTAAGTTATGGAAGTTTTAGTATAGTATAATTTATCTGAGTGTAATAGTGTAACAATTAAATCAATATTTGGTTTTCTATATTTTTTTAAATAATAAAGTTATTTATATTTTATATTTATTATTAGAAATTTATATAATAATATGATATATTTGGAATAGATTTAATGGTTAAAAGTATGTGTTTTTTTAAAAAGTTTCAAATAAACTATATAAAAAAGTCACGATAAAACCTCTAAATAATTAATTAAAAAAAAGAATATTGCACTAGGTGTAAGAGTATGATTTAATGGTTAAAATTATGTGTTTTCCTTTAAAAAGTTTCAAATAAACTATATAAAAAAAAGTCACGATAAAAACCTCCAAATAACCAATTAAAAAAAAAATGAATATTGCACTAGGTGTAAGAGTATGAAACATATAATGTTTTGAGCTACATGGTTGATATTTAAAAATAGCACATGCAACATGAAGAATAACTATGGAAATTTAAATTTTCATATAAATGAATTTCATAATAATAAAACATAAAAAATATAATTTACTATTATTTGGTCAAAAGCATAAACTAATAAGAAGTAAAAAACAAACTTATTATGGCTATACATCTAACCAATAATACAATATAATACAATCTCATTAAAGTAGAATTTTATATTTATTTATATAGCCTATGTTGTAAAATAATCACTCCATATATTTTATATATGTATCTTAAATATAATGAAACATTTTTATTTATTATCAGCCTAGATCCATTTTAAATTTGGATCTATCAAGAGTTTGGAGGGATCGAACCCATTTTCATTGTAAAGGAGATTTGCACCTTAAGAGATTTGATCCCTATGGGCACTTGGTAGATCCAGAGTTAATATGGATCTAGGATCTATGCTACACACACACACACACGAATACCATTGGAAAAATCATGGGTTGTCAAAACTTGGAGCCCAAAAATGGCCAAGGGTAAATTGACTATTTTATCTCAATTTTATTTTAGTTATTAATTTTATTTTATTTTTGAAATTTTTATTTTTACTTTTATGTCATTTGATCAAACAATAGCATGTATGTTTCCACAATCAGTAACATATTGTTGTTGAGAACTTCTGGAATCCTGTGTGTATTGTTTGAAGATCCCAACATTTCAGGTGAACACTTCACCCATCTTCAGGGGCAGGAAGCCTAATTGAGGATAGGAAGAGTGCCTCATCCTCTTCCTGTGTCAATACTCTTGCCACCGATAGCTCCATGATGACTTCTCCCTCCCAGCATAACCTCCCTAGTCCATTCAACGAGTCCAAACTTTCACATTCTCTACTCAGCGTTGCATCTAACCTTAATAGCTTGTCTGTCCAATGTAGTTCTTCTTCGAATACCATGTCCTTCCTTTTTCATTATTTACCCAGCTTTAACTCTAATAAATTCTCAACAAATGAATGTAATTCGAATAATGAAATTGTTAATAATAATAACCATCCTAATTTCGTTAGTGCATGTTGGAATTCCTATCCCCCTAATCATTCCCTTCTTCTAATTTTCATTATAACCTTAATTCAAATTCAAATTACTATTCTAAATACAACCCTAACCCAAATTCCTCTAGTTTTAATAATTCTTCTAGTCTCAATTTTAATATTACTTCTAATCTTATAAATGATATTTCTAAGTCCAATGTTAATTCTAATATTAATTCCTCTCCTCTCCCTCCTAATTCCTCTCATTCTTCTAATCCTATAACTGTCGATAATCCTAAATTTTTTAATTTAATTCATAATTCTTCCTATTATTTTTGCCCCAATAATTCCTATCAACCCCCTCCACCCCCTCCTTCCACTCTTGATTCCAAAGTAGTTAACCTCTCCTTTGTTGAGCTTGATGCCCCCTCCTTAGGCCTTCTTGAGAATGGTTTTAACTTTACCCTTGTACCTCATACCATTCCATTTGAGGATATTATATGCTCCATTGAATCTATCTCCCATTGCCTTCCCTCCCATGCATTAGAAGATCTTCGATAAGAATGTGGTTGTATTCTTTGAAACTCCAAGCTCCCTAAACCTAACACTCATTGGCTCAATTCCAACCCAAACATTCGCATTCTTAAAGTTGATAAAGGAAATGTGTCAATTGTTATGAATTCCTCGGACTACTATCGTAAGATGCTTGATCTCCTTTCCTCCTCTTCTTACAAACCTTTATCTAAGAACCCCCTCCAATTTGTTATCAACAGGGTCACCAAATCCATTAAAGCCTCATCCCTTGACCTTCCACCCTAAAGCTTCTTATCCCTCTTAACCATGTTACCCCTAGAATTCATGGTTAACCTAAACTTCACAAGCAAGATAGCCCCCCTAGACCTATTTTCAGCGCTATAGGAGGTCCCATCCATGCCCTTTCCAAATTCCTAGTCAAGAAGCTTCATCCCTATTCTCGCCATTCTTCCTCCTTCATTAAAGACTCCTCTGATTTCGTCGAGCAAATCCAGAACCTTAAGCTTGATAAGAATGACATCATGGTCAGATTTGATGTTATTTCCCTATTTACCAAAATTCTAGTCCCCGAATACATTGATCTCATTTCCAAACTTGTTGATCCTGAGAATCACAACCTTATCAAAATTTTCTTACCGCAACCTTTTTCAATTTAACGGGTCTTTTTACGAGAAAACTAAGGGCACAACCATGGTTCAACCCTTTCCCTTGTTGTCGCTAACAATTTCATAAAATTTTTTGAATCCATGGCCCTTGACACCTTCCACCTTAAACCTAAATGTTGGAAGCGTTTTGTTGTTGACACCATTGTCATTTGGTCCCATAGTATACCTGCGCTCCAAGATTTTCTTTTCCATCTTAATAACATCAACCCCCAAAGCTAATTCACTATGGAGATTGAAGAGAATGACTCCCTTCCCTTTCTAGATGTCCTTGTCTCATGCCTCCAATATGGTTCCCTTACTCACCAATTCTATCGAAAGAAGGCTCATAGTGATAGCTATCTTCATGCTAATCACCACCACCATCCTGCTCAAAAATTTGTTGTCCTCAAGACCCTTGTCACCTGAGCCATTCGAATATCCTCCTCCCAATCCTTTCCCAAAGAAAAATCCCATCTCTCCAAATCTCTTAAATCTAATGGTTACTCCTCTTCCTAGATTAACAAAGCCTTCCTCTCTGGTTTCCATCCCCATCCTAAAAATTGTCCCAACACCCCTCCCTTAGCCAAAGTAACCCTTCCTTACATTCAAGGGGTTACCGATCATTTATCCAAGATCCTCTCTAAAAAGAACATCAAAACCTTCTTCAAGCCCCAAAAAACCCTCAGTCAACTCTTCAAATCAGCCAAGGATAAAAATGACCCTATGTTAGGTTTGAGAGTGTATGATATTACCTGCTCCTGTGGAATGACTTATATAGGACAAACCGGAAGATCCTTCAAGGTTCAGTTGAAAGAACACATGGCTACCACCTTCCACAACCACATTGCAATATCTGTCATCGCTGAGAATTCTCATTCTACCAAACACCTTATTTGTTTTGAAAAAACTAAAATCTTAGCTTCTACCCCATATCATTCCAACTGGGTCATTAGGGAGGCCCTTGAAATTGAAAAACATCCTAATAATTTTAACCGGGATGATGGATACCAGTTAATTCCATCCTGGAAACCCACCATCTATCTCTTATCATCTAAACCATTTCCCTCTAATTTAAATTCACACCCTTCCCAAGCGCTTCTTCCCCTTAATTCTCTCATTTCTAGGTTTTCTCCTCCCTTTCCCTTCCTTATAGAATTCTTCTTATGATTAATATTTATCTTTACATAGTCGCTTCTATTCCTCATTGTAATATCTAATTAACTTAATTTGCTTATTAAATTACCTTTCCAATTTAACCATCTTTGATATAATTAATAAAATTAGGGTATTTCATAATCTAAATAATATTTCTTTCCAAATGTTGACCTTATGACCTTTTACTATCTCCAATCATAATTTTAACATTTATATATGATAATCCAATTTCATTCTAATTTGATTTATTTCTATATTTTTTTCATTTTAATAATAATATGGCCTTAAATCTTATAATTAATTAATTATGCCTTTGATATAACTAATAAAATAATAATACTTTTTTAATTCTAATAGCTGTACCACTTTTTTTGAATTTTGACCAATTAGAAAATTAATTTTTAATCTCTTAAGTTTAATTTACTCATTTTAATCCCCATATATATATATATAATTTTAACATTTACATATTGTAATCTAATTTCATTCCAATTTGATTTATTTTTATATTTTTTCATTTTAATAATAATTTGACTTTAAATCTTATAATTAATGAATTATGTGTTTGATATAATTAATCAAATAATAATATTTTTTTAATTCTAATGTTTGTCCCCATTTTTTTTAATCTTGACCAATTAAAAATATGTTTTAATTTCTTAAGTTTAATTTATTCATTTTAATCTTTTTATTTATTTATTTATATTTCTTTTTTCAACTATTCTAATTTAACTAACAAATCTTTGGATTATAATAAAATATAATTTAATTTTAGTATTAAATCAATAATTTCTCTCTCTATAGCTTTAGTCAAAATTATCATTTATGTCGTGTTTATTTAATCTCACTATCTCTAACAGTTGATTCTTCCCCCATTCTCTATATATATTCTAGTCAAGCACTCTTCCTATCATCAATTAAGTTTCATGCCTCTGAAGATGAGTGAAGTGTTCACCCAAAATATTGGGCTCTTCAAACAATAGACATAGGATTCCAAAAGTTCTCAACAACAATAATTTGATCTAGTCAAAATAGCCCCAAGAGACAACTCAATTGGCGATGGCCATGTTCAAATCTCCCCAATTCACCTTGAGCATGCAGAACAGGC
Organism: Pinus tabuliformis; assembly: GCA_031772625.1. Lineage (NCBI taxonomy): Eukaryota > Viridiplantae > Streptophyta > Pinopsida > Pinales > Pinaceae > Pinus > Pinus tabuliformis. Next base: position 503,489,733 of record CM062812.1, read on the forward strand.
CTCTGTACATACCTAGAGTTTGTTATGTGAGTACGAGATTGACCTAGTTGTTAATTCCTCTAAAAATTACCAAGAAAAAATGTTTACATAGTTTGTCATGTGAATACGAGATTGACCTAGTTGTCAATTCCTCTAGCCACAAAATAAAAATAAAAAATTACTGAGTAAAAATGTTTACATAACAAGACGTGACAGAACAAGACAATACAACATCTCTTCCATAATGGATGAGAGAGCACCTCTTGACACAATAATTTTTTGAGAAAAGAAATGACATACAAATATGTGTATTAAAAATAGGCAAGTATGAAGAGTTTTTACTTGGAATGGTTCTTTTGGAAAATAAATATATAGATAGAGAGAGAAAGGTAAGTATGAAGGCCTTCATTTTTTTGTGAAGTAAATGTTTTTTATTAACTAAAAATAGAGGGACACATTTTAATTTTCTGAAGCTTGGTCTGGTCAATCGGTCAGTTGCTAGGGAGACCTAACCAGGCACAAAACTTAGTTTCTTCCAAAATGTAGAAAATTAATACTATCAATAGTTTATGCTTCCAAACTATCTATACTAATTGCTAGGTCTCTTGGGCCATATTTGAAGTGAAGATTACAATATTGAAATATTACAAAAGTTTTAAACAAAGAGACTAGAAGATAATTAAGTAGAATTATCTTAATTAATGGATTCAATGGGAATGGGATCCTTGTTACTACCTGATATCCTTGTTACTACTAAGAAATCTCCACGCCACATGAAAATCATTGAATGTGAGTGTGATAAACTAAGACCGGGTGAAAATTTCTTTGGGTGATGTAAAATCCTCAAGGGGTCTGCTTCTTGTGTGAATTGTATGAATGACCATCAATTTATGGTTGTAGAGCCTGCCAAAATGCACCATGCAAATCAGTGGGAGGTCATTTGAAAGGATCCCCTGTGTCATTACAAGTGTAACATAAACTCTCATGTGGGCTTGCTACCATGTCCCATTGGCATGTGGCCTAGTGGGACAACAATGTCCCACCCCCACCATTTCACAACTCGAGCAACCCATTTAGGGATGAAGGGGTTTTTATTTTAGGTGGATATTGATAGTTTTTTTGGGAATATCAAAAAATATATAACTACATAATTTTTTTATTATAATAAAATTACAAAAAAAAACTTTAGAAGAAAAACATATTTTACTTTTGTTTTTCAATTCTGCAGTAAAAAAGGGATATATATATATATATATATATATATATAATCAAAATTATTCTTAAGAAGGTCACGACCAAGCCATACACCAAATTGGTGAGTGAGACCTCCTTGTTTATGGGAGAAGGGGCTAAGCTAAGCCAGACACCAAATTATTATTAAGATCACAAGTAAGTCAGACACCAAATTGGTGTGTGAGACCTTGTTGTTTAAGGGACATTGGGATAAGTTAGACATCAAATTGGTGTATGAGATCTCCTTGTTTGTGGGACAAGGGACAAGCCAAATACCAAATTGGTGTAGGAGAACTCTTTGTTTGTGCCTTGCAATGATTTGACTACTAAAGTCTACCAAGGTGTACATACTCTACTCCCTTTGGATTTAAATTTGTGACCTCTTACAAGCACATATCCTTAACCATTACGCCCACTCAAGTCATAGATAAAGTGATCCATACAAGTTATAAATTATTTTACGAAATACTTTTTTTATTAAAAAAAAGAGAAAGAAGCCTTAAAAATTGTTAATAAAATTTAAGGGTTTTAATCTTATGAAAGAAGAAAATTATAAATAAAAAGTAGTTTATATATATATATATTACAATTTTTATTATTTATAAAGATCAATTTTTATTTATTTAATATTAAGAAAAATGGTAAAGAATTGTTAATTTACTTTTTTAAAAAAATATAGAAATTGTGATGTAATGTGTAAATATATATAATGTTTTAAAAGATATTATCTCTCATCTTCATCTTTTGAATATTACAAAGATGATAAATTTTGTCAACCCACATATTTGACAATGTTTTGTTTCACTTTGGAGCTTGTGAGAATTTAACTTTATTTTGGCAATTTTGATTTTTTTCTTTAAACTATATGTAACAGAAGGATATTTTTGATATTCTCAATTGAGGTCAATAACATCTTTATACCATCCCAATTTTTTCTTTTCCTTTAATTCTTCATAGTATCACAATTTCTGCTTAAATTTAGATGTAACATTATTTTAATGTTACTAATATTTTGAAAGTAAATCCTCTTTTATTCCCCAATAATTTAGCCTAAAATTTACATCTTTATGTCATCCCTTTTTAAGTTGTAGGTGTCTTTTAATAGAATATAGAACAATTTAAGGAAGTATCTTCTCCTTCATGTTACTTGTGTTGCGTTTATGCATTACGTCTAGTCATACCCATAATTTCAATAAGGGAAAGACAAGCTTTTATGAAGAGGATTAGGATAGTGTATATTGGTTTATGTTTCAAGATTATAAAATATAGAAGTTTTTTCTAGATGTGCTAAAAATTCCTCTAAAAATTTCCAAAAGTTCATATCTATATATGATAACAAAAGTCTAAAAAAACGTCTGTTTGTTCCCATAACCAAAAGTCTATCAATTTACAATTATTTTCAAAACTAAAATAGACTTTCATCCCTCCATTATTTATTTTCTTAAATGTTCTAATTATAGCTAATCTTTATATGGAATAACTTCCTCTAGGTTATTAGTGACATAGGAAAACTTAGCATAAGTGGTCTTTATGGATTTGGTTGTTATATCTTTTGTTTTGATAATATTCATTGACATACCTTTGCTAAACTAAAACCTTTGAGAACTCTTAATCGATTGACCGTGATGTCAAACAAGGAAATTACATCTATGGTTCAACATTATTTGAGCACTAAGTCTTGAGTGACTTTTATTGATGTTTGAAGTATTGACAGGAATCTTCAAAATATTCACGTTAATTTAAATTATAGTGAAAGGGTAGAAGCTCCATATCTTAAAAAAATAATAGTATGTATTATAATTGATTTTAAATTTGTTTTGAACAATAAAATAGTAATAATCCCTTTGATTTTTGTAAGTTAATTCGGTTGATTCGTAATAAGCGAATAAATTTAAATTTGTAAATTAATTAAAATTTAATATTTATATAAGTTATATATTTTAAAATTTATTAATAGGTGTTTTTTTGGTTTTTTTGGAGTTGATTTCATATGAAGAAGCTGATGCTTTGTCAAAAGAAGTTTTGTTGTCCAGTGGGTTTGTGGACATTTATGAATTCAATGAAGGCAAGACTAGAGTGTTTTTTGAATTTTTTTAAAGATGTTTTCTGAGTATTTTAGGTTTTCTTGTTGTGTGTTTTCGAGTGAAGAACAAAAAAAAGTAAATTAACGATGTAACAAAGTTGTCTGAAGCTATGACTAATCATAATATTTATATATTATTTTGAAGAATATATAATATTTTTATTTTTGAAAAAAGTTGTACACTTGTAAAGAATATAAATAATTAAAATATTTATTATATTGAATTATTATATTAATTAAAAAATATTTAAGCAAAAATTTTCTAAAAAATTTAAAGTTTTAATTTTTGTTTAATTTTAGTTGAAAGTATGGAAAATGTATGTTGATAATACTTTCATCTTATGGCTCTATAGTCATGAGAAACTAAATTTGTTTTTCCAGTATCTCAACAATTAATCCATTTCTATCAAATTTATCATGGAATTTGAAGTTAACAGAAACTTACCCTTCCTTGATGTGCTTATCTCGAAAAAAGATGGTGATTTTTTCTCTCACCAGGTCTTTCGTAAGAAAACCCACATTGAACAATATTTACATGCAAAATCCCATCACTATCTAGCCCAAAAGCTAGGTGTTCTCAACACACTAGCAACTCGAGCTTTAAATGTTCCTGTTGAAGACCACTTTATGAATGAAAAAACCCATCTCCTGAGTGTTTTTACGAAGAATTGTTATAATAGATTCCAATGTATCAGATCTTTTTTAAAAGCTAGCAGAGGTCCTAGGACTAAGAAAGAGTCGGTTGAAGCGGCCTCTAGTGTCTAGCTTCCATTTATCCAAGGCACTAAGGACAAGATTGCTCAGATTATTAGGAGGCACAAGGTTTTTTCCATCTTTAGACCCTTAATAACCATTTGTGGCTCTTTAAGATCCATTAAAGACCCTGTGGATCCTAAGAACATGAAGGGTGTTTATTTGATTCCATGTGCATATGGAACCCCCTACATTGGAGAGACCGATCATTCCATATATCAGAGGATTGAAGAGCACACAACTGACCTTAGACACAGTAGGACTCTCTCCTCTACTTTAGTTGACCATGTTGAAAAGACAAAACACCACACCTGTTTAGAGAATTCCAAGGTCCTTGCTAGGGTTGATCATTTCTATCACCATAAATTAACGGAAGCCCTCGAAATTGGGAAGAGATTTAATACTCTTAATAGGGATGCTAGATGGAAGATCAACAGTTCGTTGGTCCCATAACTTTATTCCTAGGTCCCTTCCCTTTTGTTATTCTCCCATCCTTGGTTTCCTTCTCTTTCCCTCGTGTTTTTCTAAAATTTACTTTTTGTGTTTATCTAGTTCTCCATATTTTTATATGTTAATTATTATGATTTTAATTTTTTTTATTGTTATTATTATTTATTTATATTTTGGTTATATCTATATTTATATAAAATTGTCTGGAACTTCTTTTTTTATTCTCTTTTATTTATTATTTTGATTATAGATGCATTTTTTTATTATATTAAAATAAAATTTATGAAAAAGTAGTATTGTTTTTATAGCTTATTATAATTAGATAATATTAGTGGTGATTATTAGATAAATAATAATAATTTAATAAATAGATTATAAATTCATTATATATATATATATATTTGTTTATGTTTTTAATTTTAATTATTTGTCAGAATCTTATAATGTTTTTCCATTTTATTTTTATAATATTTATTTTGGTGACTATTAGGATTTCACTATTGCATCTCTACTATAAATATTTGATATGTTGATCTTGCTCTCCATCTTTGTCCTGATGATGAACCTTAGTAGGGGTTTGAAACGCATCGACCCTAAGTTATCAATGTGATTTTTTCAGAAGATTTTTGCTCAAATCATGAATCATAGAAGCCTCCAATCTGAAATACAAAAATATTCTTTAAATATGATGTTTAAAGTTTTGTGTGATAGTTTTTTTTATATCTAAAGTTATGTGAATGACGAGGCACTTTGTTCAAATCCACGTGCATAAATCTATGTGTTGTCCTTGGTACAAGATGGTTACATCTAAAATTTATAGTAATAATAGACAAAATATACCTTTATCAAGTCTGTTCTCCTAATTAAAAAAATACTATTTAAAAAATATATCATTCAAAGGTTCAAAAACCTATAATATACTATTGAAAAATGAAAACTCGTAATAGATGTATTATTCAAAATATCCTGTATATATCAAACTATGCAACCCTAATGTAAATTGAATCCCTGTGTATCAAAATTAAAATACAAATTAAGTTTGAATTTAGGTCATGTTTTAAAACAAGAGCCACTTGGCGGCATGTCACTGCTTATCTATATACATGATTCATATGGATGTACTTTTAGTTCAATTCATTATGATGTTATGTGTGAAGAAGAGAATGAACTTATAACTCAAGTTCATATATACAAGAAATGTTTAGACCTAACTAATTGCTTAAAACAAAACAAAACAAAAAGGCCAAGAATTTTGAAACTAATACCAAACTCTTCCATTTTATTTGTCAATGCGTTTCGAACCAGTAAGTGTGGTTCATCTTGTCCTGACGATGAACCACACTTGCTAGTTCGAAACGTGTCGACGAATGAATTTCAATGTGATTATCACTGAAACCATGTCTCAAACACTTGATAATGATCACAAAAGCCTAAATTCTTTTATTCCATTTTAGTTTCTAATTTCAAAGTATTGAATCTAAATTTCCAAATGTAATTTTATAAGTTGTTCTTAATTGAAGAAAAAACATGGCATTTTGATAATATCATTTTTTTTGTGAGCTCATTCTATTTTTATTTGGTACTTATTTACATGGAATGGGAAAACAAGTTTTTTTGCAAGAATTACTTTTAGCTATGTTTTTGCAAAATGACATTTGTGTTGTTGTTTTTTTGGTTTAATTGTGTACTGATATTTACAGTTATTAGTTTGATAGATAATTTATTTGCTAAAACAAATAAGTAAACAGCTAGAGTAATTTGACATTTGCTTCACTTTGCATCAAATCAACAAACAAGAATAGACAATACAAAAGGGTATTTGTTGGTTATTAGTTTTCAAAAGTTTTATTGTCTATGTCATAGTCTTACCAAAGGTTCTAGTATGTGATGCATTGTAAAAATAATGTACATATGTTGTAATATTTGGAATAACAAAACAAAGAGGTGACTGAGTCTGAGGACATGGATTGTAGAGCTAGGAATGGAGAATTCCTGTTAGGGATGATACAATTTATTGTGCAAAGAAGAAACCTGAACTTGACGATAGGAATTAAAGGCTTAGTGCTCCATGAAGTAAAGGGGATGGTTCATGAAATTAAATGGTGTTAGGAAAATATTCAGGCCCACGTTTTCTTGAAATAATACAAGGAGCAAAAGGGAATAGAATTTATGGACTGATTGCAAGAACAAGGATGCAGTAGTAAGGGAGGGTCATGAAACTTGCTCCAAAAGAAAAAGAGGCATTTGGAAGAGATGATGTGGATAGAGTGCTAGATTTAATTTTACTGCAGATAAAAAAGATAAATATTGTATGATTGTAATTTCCAATTAATGGGTTATGTTGCATTGTTATTGTAATAGATATGGATAAATAACAAGCACAATATGTGTTGTTTTGAATATATTTGTGATGCAACTATGAATTGATATTTTCCTAGTTTGTATATTGGTTGTGGTTATGATTATGATTATGCATGGGCACATGTGTCCTATGGTTCCATGAAAAAATAATAATTTAATATAGTAAAGAATAGTAACTACAAAGTGTTTGAATTTCAGACTGAAGAAGAGTCCCATAATAGTTTTTTCCTAAATGCTTAATGATATCATAAAAATATCAATAAATGAGGTTAAAGATCTCAACTATCTATTCAAATTGCAAAACAAGATTAGTTAGAAAAATTGGGTTATGAGAGTCTTTGTATTAATGTACAAATATATTCCAAAGACGCTTTGTTTGATAGAGACGATCAATGTGTACATTAAAATATTTGTTTACAAAATATTGTTCGGATAGGAAATCAATATCCGAAATATCAAATGAATGTACTCGTGTTGATTATATCTTGTTGTAGTGATTCTATAGGCTTTAGCCTTTATTGTGCACGAGCCTAATTCCCACCACAGAGAGCAGTGTGAAGGAGTTTCTAAGAGAGTTCCTGAGAATTCTAGAATAGTTGGTGTGTGGTAGGTGAGGTGGAAGCCTGATGTAAGGTGGCTCTAAGCTTCTGTCAGATAAGAACTGCAAGAGTGTATGTGCCAGAATGTGAGGAATTCCCTACATGAAGGAAAATAAGTGCCACATGATAGCAATTCCTCAATGTAACTATCACCCAAGCTCATAAGGGGTAACATTGTGGAACGTGTTAGTATGACTTTGACAAAGTGGCGAGGTAATCATTTAGATCTATAGGCAAAATGAATTCCTGAGAGCAGCCTGCAATCAAGAGAATCAGTTGGAGGTAGTTCATGCATCAACACAACTGGTTTGGGAGGACAGTGCAGAAATGTCGACTAAAGACTGAAAAGCCAAAGAACCATGAGACAACCATTCTTGAAAAATAGGAAAGGATGTTCAGTGTCGAGAAAAGGGGAAAATGTTGAATTTATAGAGAGAATTGGATAAGCCTTATCCTTTTGTAGTTGGGACCGTGGGCGCAAAAACTTGTGATTGGTCCAACACGATTCTCCTGTTGTACAATTGGGCATTGCACATGGATTATCTATAGGGTTCAAGCAATGATATGGGTAACAAAGAGTTGGCAAGGCGAAGTAATAGTTGCATACTAGAATAAGAAAAGTAGTGCTGAAAGCCATTTACTTCAAGCTTGGGAGGTTGAGTTGTATTCGTTTGTAGTCACTTCGAAATAGTCATCATGTGGTCGAAGGTCGGGTAGTCGGGAAGTTACATTTTGTTTAATTTTCGGGATTCAATGTTTGACTTAATATTGGGTTGATTGTATAATCGGGAGGTCAGGCAGTCAGATGTTTTTTGTTTTATAATAACTATTCTATCATGAGATGACTATAGCATAGTTGAGTAGTTTCATTAGGTTAGAAAATTCGGGAAGTCTGGTAGTCTGATACTTGAGAATACTGAGGTCTTGAGGTTGGGTAGTTTGACAGTCGGGCAATACTGAGGTCAGGAGTTCAGTTGGATTATCTATAAAAATCATAGTCACTTGGTGTTCTAAGTCAAGTGGACGGAAGGTCGGGTCATTTGGTAGTCGAGTGGTTTCATTAGTTCGATAGTTTCATAGTCGAGAATTGCTTAAGTTGGGAGGTTGGGTAGTTTGACAGTCGGTAATGTTGAAGTCAAAGGTCAAGGTGATTATTTATAAAAAAATTGGAGCAAAACTGTGTTGGTAGTCGAGTGGTTAGAAGGTTGGGTAGTCAGAAGCTCATATTTCTTTTTTACAAAATGTTTCTGGATCTGACTTTCAACTTAATTTTCAAAAAAAAAATGTTTAAGGCTTTTGTTTTTATGAATTTTGTGATGAAAAAAAGAAAATATTGCAGAACTGAGAAATAAAGGAGACTAGAGTTTTAGTAATTGACTCTAAAAGCATAAAAAGTACAAGATTACTGTTGAGATTGTCACTTTTTTTTTTGTGATTCGAACATATAGTCGACCATTTTTTTGTTTTATGATTTGTTTATTCTATCTTGGCCTCGATTAGACCATAGTTGGGTGAACTCATTAGGTCTAGTAGTTTGACAGTCTGGCAATGCTGAGGTCAATAGGTCAGCCAAAAGTCTGACAATGCCGAGGTTGGTAGGTCGGCTGGAATATTTATAATAAAAAAATATGGTTAGTTCAAGTTCCTGGTCATGTGGTCGAAAGGTCGGGTACTCATGAGCTTGAATTTTTTTTTTTTACAAAATTTTCCTGAATCTGACCTGCGACTTAAGTATTTAGAAAAAAATATATTTAAGACTTTTGTTTTTATTGATTTTGTGACACGCAAAGGGAAAAAAAGCTTGTTGTAAATATGACAGTAAGATTGCAAATTATTTGGTGAATATTTAGATTATAATTTTCATACCAAATAATTACAGAGTAAAGAAATATAGAAAATTGGATTTGTCTCTGTCCAACAGACTACGAAAAGAGTTTACTGTGTGCACATTGGCAATTATTTTCTTGACTCTTAACTTAGTTATTCATATCATAAGTCTATATGGTATATGACACTACATATTCTTTCTGAAATTTCCATAACTGATTCTCAAAGCCTATATTCCCTGTCTGTTTGTGTTTACATTTATATCTAGTTACAGTTGTATTCAAAGAAAAACACTTGAGAAAATTTAATACAAGAACATAGTGTAGCAAGGAAACACAAATGCTCAATCTATTTTAGATCTCTATCATGTAGAAACATATTCCAGCTCTTATATGACAACAATGGAATGTTCCATTACAATTTCATTTAAACAAATTCGGTAAAAAATCGTATGCCTCGTCGAGACAACAAAGCTGAAGTTATTCAAAAACTTGGAAACAGATTGCTAAATATACGACAAATGTCAAGTGGACAAGCAATGAACATTGTTTTGTGTTTATCTTTGTATTCATCTACTAGAAGAACAATTTTCATGAACAATTATTGAGCTAGAGAAATTGTAGGTTTTAACCCTGTACAAAAATTACCTGCAGACGAATTCTAAAAACAAAAAATAAATAATGATGAGAATATAAAACAAATACACAAATATTTCCCTTGGATCCCAAAGCCAGGACTACCAAATTTATTTTTCATTATATTCCTTTCAATGTTACAATACATATATATATATATATATATATATATATATATATATATATATATATATATATATATATATATATATATATATATATATATATATATATATATATATATACATGCCAAAGCATTCATAAACCCCAATCCATTAACCCTGGATTAAAACATAACTGTAGTTCCCTTAATCGGATCTACAAAATACCATGGGAAGAAAACCATCATGCCCAAAACCATGTGCAAAACCCATGCACAAAACCATAGGTAGGTCTGCCCACCTAATATAGGATGCACCCCCCCTGTGATCCCCATGATACGTTCGGTAAAAAGAACAGGGGAGCTTGTGCCCCCCTGTGAAACCCCTGTGCGTGTGACTAATCATGGAAAGAATATAACACACACCCAACTGAAATAACATATGTTCTAAAAAAACCTACTTTGTTAGAACAAAAATTTGATAACTCTAGGTTCTCTAGTTGTAGTTGTATTTAGAGCTAAATAATTGACACAAATGAAGAAAAGAACATAGTAATTGACATAGAATCTTTTGACAAAATGTGTAAGTATTTGGCCAATTCCTTGTGCTAGTTTTGTGTATAATAACTCTTCTACTGGGACTCTAGGCATACCCAGTGTGCAACCGAGGTTCAACATGGAACCACTGTCATGTTGTGCTTCATCTTATAGACATATCGATTTCCATGGACATAATGACACAAATACATAACAAGAAACAACAGTGTAACGAAAACTAGTGGAATGTATCTTTTTGAGAAACTTGTACAACAATGCTAAAAAAATAGTAAGTTTAATGTGCCATATATAGTGATAAACATTTTAACAAGAAATAGATGAGTCTTCTATATTATAAGCATTGTGAATGTGAATAGGGATCAAGGCACAATTATGACTGCAACAATTGATATGCTTGCATTCAATTTAAATGAGAAATTGTTGACAGGTGGCAAAATTCCTCTTGGAACAATTCAGTATGTGCATAACACCTATAACAAGGTCCCGTTGTCTATCTAGAACTAAAATTAAACTAAGATATATAGTTCAATCCAACCATTGATGACCATGAATATTATATTTTGCAAGATAATAAAAAATTATTATGTATGTGGAAAAATTGTGCCACTTCTGTTACATAGCACAATAGATATTCTAGCTTCAATAACTAAAGCAACTAGCCCATGCAAATGTGCATACCAATCCTCGCTTGGACACTTTGACATATTGTCAATTGAGAAAATCTTACTTGAACAAAGTTTGTAGATCTATGGACCAAATATCAATGACTTGAATGATTGTTTGTTTGAGTCTATTTGTCACACTTGCATTATGTTTCGATATGTCTAATATGAAAAAAAATAATTTTACAAGTTTTTTATAATTGTTTCATTTGCAATGAGAATACTGCTATCAATTGCTTAAAACAACACATGGATACTAGAAACATTGAACAAGAACAATGTATCAATGATACACAGGTTTATACTATAAACTCATTACTGCCATATGCATATCGACATATAGAGGAAAAAGGTTTTTCAATACAATGAATTTGTGTACTATTTTATGTTAACATATATATTTGCAATACAGAAACAAAAAATATTTTCTTGAGATTTTGTTCATCAAACACTTGCTCTAAAGTCATGTACATTATGCATGTGCCAATATCAACTACAATGCTCTTTTAACCAATGATTTAATCAATCTAAATACCAACAATTATTTAACCAATGATTTAATCAATCTAAATACCAACAATTAAAGGGTTTAAATGAGCATAACAATATGCATAATATCGTGAAATTTAAATTCCTAATTCGAATAGAATTCACAAGATTGAACAAGTAATTTTTGGCTGAAAAATTAAATAAAAGCTTCAAAAATATTTTCAGACACTGATACTATCCAGCCAATTTTTTAGTATTTTCTGGAATATCTACACATGCATAATTTAAAATAAATTAATAACAATTTCTATGTCATAGAGGAGAGAAAAATTGCCTATATTTGAGTACTGTATTGCAATGATAAACTAGGAATAAGTGAATGTACATTTTTTTAATTCCTGATTATAAAAAGATGTAAATTGAAATTTTTTCATAAGGAATCTTAAACAGAATTATCAAACACTCATTGGGAATCAAACAACACAAGTCATAGAGTAAAATTAGAGGCATTTATTAAGTAATTAAAATCATGAATTGACATAAATGCCACAATTCATTACACATGAGAACTAGAAATGGTATTGAAAAAAGTTGGCATTTCAAAATTGATTAAAACGGTTCAAGTCTGTAGTCTTCACTGGTTCTAGACCCTTTGCACCAATACATAAAGTTATATAAATACTAAAATACAATAAAATAAAATAGGTCATGGAACATGATAATCAACATTTTTTCTGAAACAAAATACTGAATTCTAAAATGCTATATGTTCAATATATATCTGGCAGGCAAGCAGGGATATTCTCCTCATCTTCAGAGTTTTTGTAATTGATACTAAGTAGCATGCCAGGTGCATGTACTTCGACATAAGCTGCCCATTGTGAATATAACTCATACAATGTAGAGAAATAAATGGGAGGAAACTAATTGATGTTGATCTGACAATTGGAAATTAATCCTTGTGCCTCTTTCTTCTTTCTCTAATATTTGACCTTAAACTTGGCAGTAAGCCTAATTTGCTCAAAAGGTAGTTGTAGAAATTTTTGGAAACTTTGTTGTGTCCAAATTGTAATGTTTTTTTATTTCTACCTGGTCCTTAGCAATAAGATCTTTTGTGGGCAGTTTTAATTCCCTTGGAATTGCTTCCTTTAATCACTTGCTACCTGATAGGTCAAATTCTTCTATAAAGTCTATTCATTTTTCCCAAATTGATAAATATTTCTCATATGCAGTTTGTATGCATGATTTGATTTCTTTATTCTCTCTCCCTACAACTTAGTGAAGCAAGAATCAATCTTTTGTCTCTCGTAGAAACAATTGGAATTTCAGTAGTTTGAAATTCATTTTCCCAGTCAAGTATAACGAGAAACTTCCTTTTAATTGATTTTTCTTCTTCTATCAACGAATCAATTGTTTCACTTAAATATTTAATTTCATGATAAGCCATTGATATTTTATCCATTTTTTTCTAGAACTTTGATTGGTTCTTCCTTAAAAATAGACAAATTTGTAAAGCTTGATCTTTGAAAATATCAAGACTATGTGTTGCTTGTTGATTCTCATTCACTTGATATTTAAGAGATTCAATTTCCTATTGCAAAGCTGTGATAATAATGGCAAAATTGTTTTATGCTTCTTCCTTCCAGAGATGGGTTTGATCTTCATGTAATTTTCTCAATCCCTAAATCTCTTGTTCATTTTTTTCATTCGATTGTTCTAATTGTTTATTAAAACCTTTCTGCAAGTTTTCTCTTCCTACAATAAATCCTTGAATTAAACTGGCAGAATGCTGCTACGAGTTTTCTTCGCTAAACAATTCATTTTTCTCCAAAACTTTAATTTTTTGTAAATTTTCATCATATGAAGTTGCAAGCTCATTCAAATGATATTGATAGTAATTAACAAAAGCTCCTAAATCTTGGGAATATTTCTGAGCTTTTTCATATTGAAGAACTCATCATTCTGAATCCAACGGTGTGAACGACACTCAAAACCGAGTTCATATGTAGAAGTTAGACCAAGTCAAAGTTTAGGTTTGACTTGCCTATATGGAAAGATTCAGATGATGTGGCAAGTCTTCAATGAATAAGGAGGCACCAAGTGGCAGCCCGCCATTGGCCCTCACAAATTTCATATCGTAGCGGTAAGTGTTTTGGTGTTACAAATCGGCCCCCAGCAGGTTCAGGGTTGTAATGCGATGAGATCACATATCACAATCACACGAAAGAAGTGGCAACAGGAATCGACGCCGACGTGGTTGAGTCCCAAATGCAATAGACCCAGATGTGATAATTTTTATGCTATAGTTTAATACACTGACGGGTCAGAGAAATCACAATTGTGGTGTTTTGCCGGGTGAACAATACTTTGCAGCCACCCAAACTCGCCGATTGCGATGAGCAGGAGGATTCCAGATGCGAGAGTTTTATAATTACTGATTTAATATCCCGTCGGGTCCATAACCCCACATCACATAATCTTATAGTGTTAAGAGCATGTAGCTTTGTTGATTGCGATTGCGATATGCCCAACAGGATATGGCCTGCGATGCGGCAAAATTTTCTCTTACTTAGTGAATTTTGGAGCGGAAAAGGAGTATGGGTTGGTTTTGGAGCATTTTGTGGAACAATTAGTGGAGAAACTGGGAGAAGTCATAAATTATTCAGTTCTTATCCAAATGGGATGCAAAAAGAGGATGGATGGCCATTTTTTGAGTATTATGAACTCAAGGAGATAGGTTTTAGAGGCATCTGAGCATTGTAAACACACTTTTGATGTAATTTGAGCATAATGGAGAGGCCCAAGCCATTGGAAGTTGGACCAAAGAGATGTATCCCAGGAGGGGTGAACTCCTTTATCATGTGCTTTTTGTGTGTTGTATATTGATGTTCATTGTTGTTATATAGTTGTTGTTCAACATATGTTTTTATGTTAATTTGTTTGTAACATTCACATAAGAATTTTTCATGGGAATTTATCAATTGCAAATTTTTTTGAATCCTTAAGCACTTGAAATTCAAATGATAAGCATCTTCGTTTTATTTCTAAATGGGGAATTAGTACAACATTACTAATCTTCTCCGATTCAAATCAAGTTGGTATCAGAGCACTAGTTTTTCTTACTAGATCTTCTTTGTGAAATAAGTATTTAATTGTTTGCAAGTTTATGTCATGCTCACAAGGTTAAAGCTCAAAAGAGGTGAAGGAAAGCTGGTTGAAAGCCCTAAAATTGGGTCAAAGGGAAGAAGAAGGTTTCCAAAGTCTTCTACACTACTTTAGCCTCAAGTTGCAGAAGTTGTAGTTGAGAATCCAACACCAGTACAACCTCAAGTTGTAGTTGAGTCTTCAGAAACCATGTCTCATGAAGGAGAACCTATCATGACAAAAGATGAGAAGACCTTCAGAAAGACTTTCTTTGATATGATAGAGATGGTTAAGGTCCTCTATGAAGAGAGGAACAACAGATTGCAAGGAGAAAGTTCCAAGCCTCCCAATGGAGAAGGCTCTTCAGGAGGAGGTAATGGAAAAGAAGATAAAGGAAAAGGAAATAATGGGAATGAAGACAAGCCTCCACCATCTCCACCAACTTCTTCATATTCTTCTTCGAAAGCATATTTACACTCTTCCACAAATACCACTGTTACTCATACTCATCATCATTCTTCAAAAGGGGTTGGTAAATCACCTTTTCTGAAGCTTGATGTTAAATTCGAGTTGCCTATGTACAATGGAGAAGTTAATGCAGAGAAGCTGGATAACTGGATTCATTAGTTGGAGGTGTATTGTAGAATTCAGAACCTTCAAGAGGATGATATCAAGATTCAGTTGGCTTCATTAAGAATGGAGGGTGCAACACTTGTATGGTGGGAAGAAATGACTCAAGACGAGATCAAGAAACATGGTAAGATCTCTATTACTTGGTATGATCTCATTGCTGCAATAAAAAGACAATTCTACCCTTTATCTCATACGAAAAAGGCCATTATGAATTGGCAAAATTTCAGACAGTTGAAAGGTCAAAATGTGAAAGACTTTAGGAAAAGAGCTCTTATGCTAGGAGTAGACTTACAGTCACAAGATACCTTGCCGAAATACATAGGAGGGTTGAATAGCTATCTTCGACATACCATTCTTATGTCTAGTCCCATGAATATTGATGAAGTCTATGTTCAAGCTACACACCTCGAGGCGAGAGGGAAAAATATATAGGAAGAAGGTAAGAAGAAGCCATTTCAGAGTGTTGAAAAAGGGAAGAAGTTTAAAGCAAAGCAAAAGGAAAATGATTCTTTTAAGAAAAAAGGGGAGAAACCCATGTGCAAGAATTGTTCCAAGGAAGGACATGATGAAGCACATTGCTAGAAGATTCATCCAAAATTACGACCGAATAAATTCAACAATAAAGGGAAACAAAAGATCAATGTTGTTGCACAACAAGACTTGGGTTTAGACTCAGGGGATGAAACAAAAATCACATCCACAGTCACCAAAGGAAAAGCCATGAAAAAATCATGTAAAGAGGTCACCAAAGAGGTAGCTGTAGCAAGTAACAGTGCAAAAAATAACTCTCACAGCGTTTCAAATTAGGAAAACCGAATCGAGTTGTTCCATATTCGAGTTATTTACAAGCACACAAAAATTGATACATTGTTTGACAGTGGATCTCAAGCCAACTTAATTTCTATAGATTTAGTCAAGAAATTGAATCTGGAAACCATGCCTCATCATAAATGTATCCGTTGGGTTGGATAGCCAAGGATGGCAATTTGCAAGTCACACGGAAATGCGTTTTCAGGTTTCCAATCACTACCAATTTCATTTATGAAGTTGAATTAGACGTTGTGCCATTAGATATCTCAGGAATTGTGTTGGGAAGTTCGTATTTGTATGACTGGAAGGCTATTTTCCATAGATTTGAGAACAAATATCATTTGTTTAAAGATGGAGTGGAGTACATTATGAAAGCTCATCGCAAAAATCTTAGTATGTTTTTGACAAGCACAGGTGAAATGAAACGAATGGTTAATTCTAGCAAGAGTCTTGTGCTCCTCATGATCAAGTAGAAGAATGACACGGAGCAGGAATCCTTTGTAGTTTGTGATGTGAAGATGAAAGATGAATTAATTGATGTGGTCAAACAATATGGGGACGCGTTTCAAGAACCAAAGGGACTGCCACCAAAAGGAGGATTTCAGCAGGACTGGCCACTCCTAAACATTGGTATGTATCGAATGTCAATTCTAGAAAGTTTAGAAATTAAAAAACAAGTCCAAGAATTATTAGATAAAGGAGTAATTCATCCTTCTACTTCGCCATATGGTTTACCAATTGTATTGGTACCCAAGAAATATGGAACCTGGCGCATGTGTGTAGATTATCGAGCTTTAAATAAGATCACAATAAAGAATCGATACCCACTGCCCAGAATAGATGATTTTCTAGATCAGTTGAAAAATGCAAAGCATTTTACTAAATTAGACTTGAGAAGTGGATATCATCAAGTTAGAATCACTGAGGAGGATATATGGAAGACTGCTTTTAAAACCAAACATGGATTTTTTGAGTGGCTAGTTATGCCTTTCTGTGTTTGTAATGCTCCAGCTACATTCATAAGAGTTATGAATGGTGTTTTAAGATAATTTCTTGATGAGTTTGTAATTGTCTATTTAGATGATATTTTGATATTCAGCAAATCACAAGAAGAGCATGTCAAGCATGTTAGGAAATTCTTGGATATCATGGGAAAAGAACAATTATTTCTAAAGATGTCTAAATGTGAATTTGGGACAACTTCCTTAGTGTATTTGGGCCACATTGTTGGAGGAGGTGAACTGAAGATTGATTCCTCTAAATTTTCGGTCATTGTGAATTGGCCAATACCCAAATCAGTTATAGAAGTAAGGATTTTTCTAGGAGTAGCGCAGTATTGGAGGAAGTTCATTTCCAATTTCTCCTCCATAGCAGCTCCACTACATGCTGTGACTAGCATGAAGGTTGTCTTCCTATGGGGAGGAAAACAACAAAAAAACATTTGATGCTTTGAAACAAAAGATTAGTTCAGCCCCAGTTTTGGCATTGCCGGATTTGAAACAACCCTTTGAAATACAGATAGATGCAAGTGACTACACCATGGGTGGAGTTCTTTTACAACATGGTAAGCCCATGTCATTTCATTCTGAGATTTTTAATGGTTATGTTATAAACTATCCTACATATGATAAAGAGATTTACACATTGGTACAAAGTGTGAAGAAATGGAAGAATTATTTGATGGGGAAAGAAACCATTATTCACACCGATCATCAGCCTCTATAATATTTGCAATCTCAAACCAAATTGCAGTATTCAAGGCACTTTTGTTGGATGGGATTTTTACAGCAATTCCACTTGGTAATTAGGTACAAGAGAGGTATATACAACAAAGTTGCTGATATGCTTTCTAGACCGGTTGTAAATGTAGCTATTTTACTCAAGAATAGTTATGTTTTTCCTGAAAGTTATGTTGAACAATACGCACAGGATGCTAACTTTCAAGAGGTATATTTAAATTTGATTCAAGGCCACCAAGTTGAGGAATTAGAATACCATGTAGATGATAATCTGTTGTATCATTTGGGAAAACTTTGTGTTCCACATGGAGAGAGAGTGAATGTCACTAAGGAAGTGCACACTTCTCTTATTGCTAGACATTTCGGTGTAAGTAAAACAATGGAAAATCTTCAGAGGTATTCTTATTGGTCTCGTATTCTTGAAAGTGTGTCACGTTTTATTAGAGGTTGTTCATTGTGTGTAGTTAGTAAGCCTAGTAATAGGAAACTAGGATTGTACACACCACTTCCAGTGCCTTTCAAACCATGGGATAATGTTTCTATGGATTTTGTAGGAGGTATTCCTTTGTCAAGAAAAGATCACGATTATTTGTATGTAGTTGTGGATAGGTTCAGAAAGATGTGCATATTAATTCCTTGTAAAAAGAAAATTACACCTAAACAAACAACTCAACTTTTCTTTCAAAATGTATGGGTTCATTTTGAATTGCCTACTTCTATTGTAAGTGATCGTGATTCTTGATTTGTTGGGAATTTTTGGTCAATTTTATGGAACTTGATGGAAACCAAGTTGAATAAAAGTACAACCTTCCATCCGTAAATAGATGATGAAACTGAAGTGGTAAATAAGATAATAATTCATTTGCTAAGAGGATATTGCAATAGACATCCTAAGTTGTGGGATGAACAGTTGCATTATATTCAACATGCTTACAACCAAGAAAAACACTCTTCTACTCTAACTTCTCCTTTTGAGGCATGTCTTGGTATTTTCCCAAATCACCTTTTGGATTTCATCTTTGAGAAAGATGTAGCTATAGATGGACATAGTGACATAAAAAGGGAAAAGAAATTCATTGAGAAAATTCAGTTGATTCACCAAACAGTTCAATAACAACTAGAAAAGAGTCAAGGCAAGTATAAGGCAAGGCATGATAAACATTGTGTGGATCATCAGTTTCAAGTAGGTGATGAAGTTTGGATATAAATTAGAAAGGAAAGGCTTCAAGGTCAAGGTAAGGAGCTGAAACCAATTCGTTATGGTCCATTTAAAATTCTAGAAAAGATTGGTAATAATGATTTCAAGATTGATTTTCCTTGATATATGCAAATCTATTTTGTTGTTAATGTTGAAAATTTGAGATTGTATGAACCTCCTTTGATTGAAGATCTAGGAGAGAATGTTCAAATTCCATCTATTGAATACTTTGATCCAGAATACCTTGATATGCTTCAGTAAGACACTATACTTGACAGAAGGACAAGGACAACTAAAAGAGGAAATACTGATTATCTTCGGGTGGGTCTCAAAGGTACACATCCATCAAAGGCCAAATGGATTGAATTTGGGAAAGTGAGGGAATAGTACCCTCATATGTTCAATAATTGAAAGTGATCCTTTTGTGGTCCAAAGGCTTCCAGTGGGGAGGAATGTTCTGGTGCTCAAAATTATGCTCAAAACTCAAAGTTCCAGAATCTCACCAAACTCAGCTTCAAATTGAAGATCTCATCATTCTAAATCCAATGGTGTGAATGGAACTCAAAACTGAATTCGTATGCATAATTTAGACCAAGTCAAAGTTCAGGTTTGACTTACCTACATGGCAAGATTAAGATGATGTGGCAAGTATTTAGGGAATAAGGAGGCACCAAGTGGAAGCCTGCCATTGGCCCTCACAAATCACATATCGTAGTGGTAAGTGTTTCAGCATTACAAATCAGCGCCTGGCAGGTTCAGGGTTGCGATGCGATGAGATCACATATTGCAATCACAAGAAAGAAGTGACAACAGGAATTAGCCCTGACACGGTTGAGTTCCGAATGTGATATACCCAAACATGATAATTTTTATGCTACAGCTTAATACACTTGTGTTGGGTCCCTATAATACTAGTGATTACCCCATTACTATTGTAGTTATACCCCTTATTTATATTTTTATGCCCCTATTACCCCCATATTGTTATTTATGTGCCCCATAGAATCCCTCTATTGTTTTTTTTGTGGCTTTATATTATTATTGTTAGGTCGGCTGGATTATATTGTGACTCCATAGACTCCTATATATAGAAATGAGGTTTTGTCATTTGAATCATCCAAGAATTGTTCATTTATGTAATGTAAAGGAGGTTTCCCCCTCGAAGAGGCTGAATTCTAAGGCGTTGATCTATCTTTT
This sequence comes from Pinus tabuliformis, assembly GCA_031772625.1. Classification (NCBI taxonomy): domain Eukaryota; kingdom Viridiplantae; phylum Streptophyta; class Pinopsida; order Pinales; family Pinaceae; genus Pinus; species Pinus tabuliformis. The sequence goes on from CM062812.1 coordinate 503,510,183, forward strand.
CTATCTTATCTTGAGCTGGTTTCATAACATTTGGTATCAGAGCTTTGGATTCTAGGGTTTCGCTGCTCCAAACAGGTCATCGTGGCATTTTCTCTATAACTTTTTTCTGTGACGTTTCAGAAGTCGCAAAAAAAACCCATTTGAGAAGAAATCGCGCTGAACCTTGGTTCCGAATTTCAGAGCTTTTTGCACGATATCTGCAGAGATATGATCTGAGGAAGTTGGTCTTTTTGCAGACTCCTGAATTACATTCAAAACAGGTGACCTAGGGAAAATCGTCATAACTTTCTCTCTGGGGATCAAATTGAAATTTCGTAAGAAGCTACAGAAAGAGGATGGACTGTAGTTTCTTGTATGTGTGTTTTAGATGCAAAGGTTGAAACAGTGACTCGTGACACGTCGTACAAGTTCGCTCTACTGAACTAGTCTAAAATCAAGTCACTGTGGGAGATTTCACATAACTCTTCCTTGGAGAATCCAATTTGGGTTAGACTTGTGGCATTGGAAAGGGGACACAGAGGGCTACTACATGTTGTGGGGAAAAATGCCTATGCAGGACGATCCTATCCACCTAAGGCGTGATAGTGCCTTAGCAACAAACGAATGCAGCTACTTCGGTTTCTTTCCTTTATGAAAATGAAAAAGAGGAGATTGGTAGACTTACCATTATCTTTTGGTTCTCCCTCGATCTAGATCCTCTCCGCTTTGTGTGTCCACAGCTACTTGCCTCCTCGCTTTTACACCCACAAGATCACAAGAGAACAGCTACCTGTGACAAGAGAGCAGCTACATGCAACAAGAGAAGGACACAATACAAAGGCAAATATACATATTCATAAATGATTCAGGATTAGAAGTAAATCAAATACACTAATGCAAATCATACAATAAACACCAGCATATAGGAAAGAACCAAGAAGCTTTATTGATTGATAAACAGGGTTCAGGAAGAGATACAACCCATAGGGTTCCAACCCAGCATCTCCTTCCCAGCAGCAAGGAATTCCTTCTTCAGCCCCTTTCAAAAGCATAAACACCCAATGATCCAACCACAATCCAACAGCAATTCTTTACAATACAATCCAACCTCCCTAGACCTCATGAGAGAGATCTATATATAGGAGTTTTGGAGAAAGGATGAGTCAGCTTGAGGCTTGCATGAAGCTGACTAGTGTCCTCTCCCACTTCAGTTCTTGAGTCCACTTGGAGATTCTTACTTCCACTTGGAGATTTGGAACCTCTTACTCATCACCAGTCGAATTCCCTGATCCAAGTGTCAATTTGGAAGCTTCCTGAGCATTGACACCTTGAGGAATGAGTCTGCCACTTGTCCAAGTACGCTCAGCGCAGGTGGCCTTCTTTGCAGTTGACATTCAGCGCAGGTACAGAGTGGAGCACTTGACATTCAGCGTAGATGCTCAGTGGAGCAGTTGACATGATCCAGAAATTGCTTGTTTTTGAGTGTTTTCAGGTGGAGAACTTTTATAAACTTCTGTGGTTTGCTGGCCTTGTTCCTCTAGGGGTAGGAACAACATGTTTAGGGACTTTGGATCCCTTAATTATTGACATTTCATGCTCAGTGATGTAAGGCACAAAAATGTCTATAACAGTTGCCCCCTAAAGTATGAGGCCGTTTATCGGGTGAAATGCTTTATCCAGGGGAGTCCGAAGTTCATCCATTTGCTGGGAGGAGACCTGTAATAAGATACAATACAATACATTATGATTCATTCTGCTTTCATGATCTAGCTGAGGCGGGCATTCCCATGCTCAGCTTTATAAATACATTTTGGTACATAGAACAGACGATTGTCTGATGGTAGACTGATAGTTCTGGCGAAACTATCATCCTTTGAGGAGGATGATCATCTGTTGCAATGATGTACATAACAAATGTCTTTATTTTCCTGAATATATTATCGCAGCCCGGATGGATGAAACTAGATTCGGGGTCTTCAAACTCGTTCGATCTTCACTCTAAGTACAAGTCGATCCATGTGAGAATTGCGCTGAAGTCGAACATGGAAAGACATCGCTTGATTACCGGTCAATGATGTAAACCGTTAACAAGCGCGAGAGGAATCATCGATAATGATAATGACCCTCAAGGTACTGCAGTACAATTCACGTGGTGTGAATAAAGGACTTGGCGTCGAACACCACGCAAAATCTTCTGGTCGAAGGTCATTGATGTATACCTGTCGCCGGAAGTGAGAAACTTGCCATTGAGGCATGCAAGCTTCAAAGTACTGAAGGGGTTGTTCCTAGATCAACTTCTTGGATAATGAGCTGATGTCGACAAGAAGCGATCCGTCAAAGGAGGGCCTTAATGAATCCCACATCAGTGACATGGAATGGAGCTAATGATTTTAATGGAGGTGAAAACAATCTGTGACATATGATTCAGGGTGGCGGTCATGAAATGGATGAAGGATAATGTATGGCAGTGGATGGGACCTGGTTGACTCTTTCTGAACGACTTCTCTTGAACATATGGCGACACTGATGCGATGGATTGGTAGCATTACCCCAAGTATGGATGGTGTGGCAAAGACCATGGTGATGTGACCGGTGAATGAAACAACCCAACCCGACGTGGTACGGAGGAAAAGTGTCATGTTCAAGAGCGACCTGCTACCATCAAAGACTTCTTGATTTTTCCCAATTTTTCCCCAGTCATTGCTGACTAGTACCTCTTTATTTTTGTCAAGCTTGAGGAGGATAACATATGCTTGTTCTATAACCTGCCCTTCGGGCAAGCCCATCGCTATGTTTTAATGAGCCTAGCGATAGGGAAACTCGTTCTCGTCTAAAGACAAGTTTGTCGCTATTTAGTGATTTTAACGAGTCCAACGACAAGGAAAACTCGGCCCTTTTCATTTTTAGAGAGTCTGAAAAGGTACATAAAGTTAACTCCAAAATTCCTTTTTCGTCATCTAATCCCTTAAGTCCGAAAAAGTATAAAACAATACAGAAGGGATGAGTTTTCGATAGTTTTAACGAGCCGAACAAAACAAGCGCTTGATCTTTTTGTGCAATAATCCCTCAGGTCCAAAAAGATTAAAATCTAGAGGAGGGATAGCTCTTCCGGTCGTTTAACGAGCTGGAAGGCCAAAACTCGGCAATCTTTTCATATTTTACGAGTCAGTTGAAAAGAGCTTAAAGAAGACTCATCTTTCGAGGAACGAGTGATGAACAGGGATAGCAGCTGATTCCAGGTACAGGTTGGAATTTTCCAATCACGGCAGTGTCACAAGGACGGCTAGGTGAAATCACTCTTCGCAGCTGTTCCTCAAAATGGGTAAACAATCATATGGAGGTAAACGATCGGCCAAATGAAAAGTGGAGGTGACGGTACACAAACACGACCAAGGCTTTTATGGTTGATCAGGTTACATACTTCAATGGTTATTTACTGGGATGGGTTCATTTTTTAACGAGCTTGAATGCGCCAAAACACTGCTCAATCTTATGTTTATTTTTTAACGAGCATGAACTATGTGCTAAAACTGCTCGGAAGCTTATGTTTATTTTTTAACGAGCATGAACTATGCTACTAAAACTGCTCGAAAGCTTATGTTTGTTTTTTAACGAGCATGAACTATGCTACTAAAACTGCTCGAAATACCAGTCATATGATAAGATTGTCTCATTGTGAGATCTCTATTTTTTATGGAGCTTCATCTCACTACGCTTTGCTCCACACCCTTTCTTTATGCAAGTTCGGAAACGGCTAACCCCAAAAAATAGATAAATAACCGGTTCCAACACAGCTAACCCAAAAAACAGGTAAATAGCCGCTCTTTTCTTGCACTCCAAAAGGGTTTGCATGCCCCAAGGTATAAAATATGATTTCAAGGTTGCCCCTCCTCCTTCTCACTTCTGTCTTTCTTTGGGTGTTCACAGCTACTTGTCGTCTTGCTAGTTCAGTTTAACGATACTTGTCTTCTCGTTAATTTTAACGGGTCTATACGATACTTGTCTTCTCGTTAGCCCGACTTTTAATAGATTTTTCGCAAGATCGCAAGAGAAGAACACTACTCAAAGACAAAACATTGGTGTTATTGAGGGAGGCTTACCTCTTTCTGGTTACCCGAAGATTGTCTCGTTAGACAAAACACTTCCTTGGCCTACCTTTTTCAGGTTACCTAAAGATTGTCTCGTTAAACAAAACACTTCCTCGGCAATGTCTACCGAAATAGACAAAGGTGGGCGACGGATCTCGTCTTCCCAAGTACCTTGACAAAAGAATCCTATTCTAGAACAACCCTCTTTCCTTCATGGACGGGGTACGGACTAGTCATATTCTTTCGCGGAAATCCTACCTTATACCCAAAGTTCTCCGCCGAAGTAGACCAGGACGCATGCCCCCTGGGTTCCAGTCATGTCCTCCCGGATTACTCGCGCTCATCAGGAGGACGGACCGTGGGTTGAGACACTTCTTGCATGAATATACCATTTAGGGATGGTAAGCGACTATTTGCGATGTGTGATCCGGGAAACGAAAGTTGGTCCACGAGCTTGACCATTCTTCCTCCATGTGGAAAACACATTACTCTAAAGAGTGAGGAGACTACTGCTCCTATGAAATATATATAGTCTCGTCCAAGGAGTAGGTTATAATCCAAGGGTCCTTGAACGACCATCACGTTCATTTGAACGGTCTTCCCCTTCAGTGTTATTGGCACATTGGGGAGGATTCCTAAAGGGCGACTGGTTCCTTTATCAAAGCCTGATAGATTTCTCATCTCAGGCAAAAGCGCAGGCGAACCAAGCGCTTTCCAAGCAATAGAGGAAAGGATACTCACAGATGCCCCCTCATCAATGATAGTGCCAGCCATTACCATTCTGTATATTTGACAAATAATTCTGAATGGTACACTGGCTGGCAACTGGGGTCTGCCTAGTTGGTTCCAATCAAAGGACACAACCAGGTTGCTTGGTGGTGGGACCAAGTAAACGGCCGGATAGCGCTCTGATGAACTTCCTTCCTGCGATAAAGGAATGGCGGCATTGCCCCCTTGATCATCAGAGTCAGTGCTGATGAAGAGAATTTGGACGGTGTCGTCTTGATTCTCTTATGTGATGGTGTCATTCGAAGATAGAGCCTCTGAAGGCAAAACCGGGTCAACTGCCGTATCAACCTTTTGACTTTCGTCAGGCATGGATCCAGACGGTTCATCTTCAATGACAGGTGCTTCGGCTGACCACCTTGGCGGGTCAACCGGATTCTCAACTAGCGAGGGACATGGCAAGAGTTTTTGATATCCAGGAGGAAGATTTGCTCGTAAAATCGGGCGATCTTCCAGAACTCTTTTTGCCTCGTCTAAGAAGGGACAACGGTGGATGGCGTGATCGCCTTCACACAGTCTGTAGGGAAATTTAGCTTTCCCGCTCTGTCCTGGAGCTTCACTCCCACTAGTTGACGGTGAACAATCGACATGGCTATCAGAGGTCGATGCTACTGAATTGTGCAGACGGGGGGACCAGTCTCTTAGTATCCGAGGGATACATGGACAATCTCTATGGAAGTGGTCTCCCCTGCATATGACGCATGGCGATTTAGGCCTTACGAGTGCGGTGTGTGGATTTTTGTTAGACGACGATTGTTTGCCCCCAGTCGCCTTAGGCTCCTTTTGCTTCTTTTCTTTCTTCTTCTTCTCCTTTTTCTCCTTAGGAACTCGGTTCTTTGACCGACCAGTTCCATCAAGCGAAGAGGAAGGAGGAGAGGAAGATGAAGTAGAAGGCTGGGAGGCAACTCTTGTTTGATCTAACTGTTGACTCGACTGCTCAGGAATGGTGGCATTCTGAACGACATTGGTTGAAAAGAGCCAAACAGGTAGGCCAATTGTCAATCCTGGAAGCGACAATGTGGCCATGTGGGGCGCACCAACATCTCCCCAAGAGGAGAAGGGACTAGGATTCCCACCAAGGGGAACTCCTTGGTTGGTGTGCTCCATCTTTTCAACCTAAAGATCAATGGGGGAATAAGGGTGATTGTTTTGTTTAAAATAAATTGTTAACGACGCTTTTAGACACAACTTGCTTTTTCAGTTTTAAAGAGTCGAGAAAAAGCTAAAGATGACTCTAGTCTCCTTCGATATTTTAACGAGCCCGAAGTGACAAATGCTCGATTGGACTTTTTCTGTTATAGAGTCTGAAAAAGGCCAAAAGAAACTGCTCTGGAGATCTAGGCAGAGGGTGTGCCAAACTTTTCGCAAAACCACAAAATACGTTTTACGGTATAGGTGGTCGATCTTCGTGAATGCTGTGTTCACTGCATTGCGATCAGTAGGGCAGCCGACACAACTTCCTAAGGATAAAGGATATATGCCTATAGGGGTCTCCCAATATATACGCGACGGTACGTGGGAGCACAAGTCCGTATTAGTGTAATCGTCCCTCAGGAGGAATCACCCACCTTCTTAGAGATCGACAGTCACTACGTTTAACGACGCCGGAACACGTCTCTACCTAGACCTCTACTGTGAGCGTTATGTTGCAAAGCGTTGTTAGGTTCATTCAATATATTTTAAGTTGATCTTTTTAAAGTTTGTCTTTCAGGATCACCACGAGATGTATTGGTACAAATTCCTAAATGCAGTCTAAGATGATAAGCAAGCTTTATAATCTTTCAACTTTGAAAATCCTAGCTACTAAGGGAAAAGAGAGCGACTATCTTTTCTCAAAGAGCAATCAACACACTCTAATGCACTCTTCCTAAATCCAACATGCAAACTTATCAAAATGCAAAATGCACAATGCAGGTGTTTGTTTTCACTTTCTTAGCATAAATGCCTACAAAGAAAGCTTTTTGCACAACTTCGAATTTGCTTTTAAATGACTGAAAACAAACAAGTTTACTTTTTCCCAAATCAGCAAGGGTAGAAGAGATTACAATCACTTTGCGATTTTTCGAAAGAAATACTTGTTTCGACACTTCAAAATGACAAATTCAAACCAATAAGCAAAAGCAAACGATAGATCAAACTGCAAACAGCCAATGAACTCTCTTCTAAGATCACAATCAATCACTCAATCAGATCTGAATCAAGGCTACAGGGTGACTATTTCGCTCATGCAAAGGAAAACTGTAAATGATGCCACAAACACATAAAAACACTTACAATATTTTTGTACAAAAATGAGGTTGAATACAAGCAAAGAAAAGGGATTACAGATGTGGTACCTATGCTGGTTAAAGGCAGCAAAAACAGAGATCAAAACAGGCAAAAGACAGCAAGGAACCCCAGCTGCACAAGGCCACACTGGTTCAGCGCAGGTAGAACACTGTCAGTTTGACATTCAACGCAGGTAGCCTTCACGGGACCTGCATTGAAATGCAGACTGCCTTCACAGTGCCTGTGCTGAAAGGAGAAACTCTCGTTTCTCTTGGTTTCCAGGTCATAAAATGCTAAAAAATCAACTGTTTCAGGCCAAATCAGAAACACAAGCAAGGTATAAACAGAGGGATACTTTGAAAGGGTACTAAAGACTATCACAAAGGATCATCAAGTCATTTATGAGTCCATTGTTAAGATCATAGACAAAAAACCCAGTAAAGGATCAAAGCAGCAACATTCTACTTCGCAAAGTAGTTCGATTGTTGCCGTTGAGTCTATGAAGTAAACAATGATGCAAGCTCAAACAAAATGACTAAAACAAAGTTCGTCCCCAGCGGAGTCACCAATTTTTTGTGGGGAAAAATGCCTATGCAAGACGATCCTATCCACCTAAGGCATGATAGTGCCTTAGCAACAAACGAATGCAGCTACTTCGGTTTCTTTCCTTTATGAAAATGAAAAAGAGGAGATTGGTAGACTTACCGTTATCTTTCGGTTCTCCCTCGATCTAGATCCTCTCCACTTTGTGTGTCCACAACTACTTGCCTCCTCGCTTTTACACCCACAAGATCACAAGAGAACAACTACCTGTGACAAGAGAGTAGCTACATGCAACAAGAGAAGGACACAATACAAAGGCAAATATACATATTCATAAATGATTCAGGATTAGAAGTAAATCAAATACACTAATGCAAATCATACAATAAACACCAGCATATAGGAAAGAACCAAGAAGCTTTATTGATTGATAAACAGGGTTCAGGAAGAGATACAACCCATAGGGTTCCAACCCAGCATCTCCTTCCCAGCAGCAAGGAATTCCTTCTTCAGCCCCTTTCAAAAGCATAAACACCCAATGATCCAACCACAATCCAACAGCAATTCTTTACAATACAATCCAACCTCCCTAGACCTCATGAGAGAGCTCTATATATAGGAGTTTTGGAGAAAGGATGAGTCAGCTTGAGGCTTGCATGAAGCTGACTAGTGTCCTCTCCCACTTCAGTTCTTGAGTCCACTTGGAGATTCTTACTTCCACTTGGAGATTTGGAACCTCTTACTCATCACCAGTCGAATTCCCTGATCCAAGTGTCAATTTGGAAGCTTCCTGAGCATTGACACCTTGAGGAATGAGTCTGCCACTTGTCCAAGTATGCTCAGCGCAGGTGGCCTTCTTTGTAGTTGACATTCAGCGCAGGTATAGAGTGGAGCACTTGACATTCAGTGCAGATGCTTAGTGGAGCAGTTGACATGATCCAGAAATTGCTTGTTTTTGAGTGTTTTCAGGTGGAGAACTTTTATAAACTTCTGTGGTTTGCTGGCCTTGTTCCTCTAGGGGTAGGAACAACATGTTTAGGGACTTTGGATCCCTTAATTATTGACATTTCATGCTCAGTGATGTAAGGCACAAAAATGTCTATAACACTACAGCTCAAAAATTCAGAACTAGATGATTGGCAAGTACAGAGATACATTAAAGGCAATATCGAGCTCCTACAAAGTGAAAAAAGGTGTGTAGATTTTCTTAAATTTTTGCTTAAGCTTGGTTTGAAAATTTATTTTGAAGGAATTCAAAGGGCATAGTAGAGCATTATTATCGGTAACTGATCCCCCGAGGAAATAAAATGCAAACACCTAGTAAGGAACCTGAAATCTCTAGCATGACTCATGAAGAAGAGGAAGAAATGCAACATGATATATCAAAATTACAAGACAAAGTGCAACAACTGTCCCTTGCACAAAAAGGAACAGAATCTAAGATGGATGGTTTAAAGAAAGATGTAGAAGCTAAGATGGATGGTTTAAAGAAAGGTGTAGAAGCTAAGATGGACTGTATAAAGAAAGGCGTAGAAGCTAAGATGATTGACGTGGAAGCTAATATGGATGATTTGAAGATAGATTTGAAGACAGACATGGACGAATTGAAGATAGATTGGAAGACAGACATGGACGAATTGAAGATAAATATGAATAAGTTGCTACAAGAAATGGTCCCTAAGGGTGAAAGGGTACTAAAGGAAACTCATGATGAGAACAAAAGAAATGTTAATCATGATTCCATAGACGCTAATGTTGGATTGAAGAATCACCATATTCCAAAAATCGATATGAGGAAGTTTGATGGCAAGGATCCCGCCACATGGATATTACAGATGGAGCAATTCTTCGATCTCAATAATGTGCAAAACGCACAAAAGGTACGTATGGCAACTGTATATTTGGAACCAAATCAATTTGTATGGTATCAATGGCTTTGTTCTCGTAAACAATTTATCACTTGGGCAATTTTTACGGAAGAATTGATAGCACATTATGAGGATACAAAAAGCAACACTTTTTTTAGCCAATTGATAAGTCTCAAACAAAAGGGTTCAATAATGGAGCACATTGAGGAGTTCCAAAAATTGAACATAAGGGTAAAAGATATTCCAGAGGAGCATAGGATTGATGTGTTCATAGGGTCTTTAAAGGATAATATCCAACATGATGTCTGCCTTTGGGAACCTGATTCATTAGAGAATGCATTCAGGTTAGCAAGAAAAATGGAAAGCAAAATTATGGCAACTAGGAAGCATACCACTCACAACTATAAAGACGGAAGTGTTGTTGCCCCTAGTCTTCCACAACCTACAAGGTTGACACCACAACAATTGGAAGAAAAAAGAGCAAAAGGGCTTTGTTACAATTGTGATAGCAAATACACAAAAGGTCATAAGTGTGCTGAGAAGAAATTATTCTACATAGATTGTGAAGAGGAAGAAGAAAAGGAGCAAAAAGGTCAAAAGAAGAGGATATACTCCAGGAACAAAGCCTAGATGAAGAACAAATAAATCCGACCATATCTTGTAATGCATTGGCGGGAATTACCACTCCTCAAACCATCAAGATAAAGGACAAATCAAGAAGAAAAAGGTAATAGTGTTGATTGATTCAGGAAGCACCCACAATTTTATTCATTGTAGGGTAGCAAAAGAATTGAATTGCTTCCTATATCCAGCACCAGAGTGTCAAGTGATGATTGCAAATGGAGGAACAATAAATTGCTCTGGAAAGTGCCATAATATCAAGCTATCCATGGGAGAATATGTATTGACTAGCCCAATGCTTTCCATTCCAATGGGAGGTGCTGATGTTGTACTAGGAGTCCAATGGCTACAATCCTTGGGTACAATAGCTTTTAATTTTCAAGAACTTTTCATCAAATTTTCTATGGAAGGAAAGGAAGTTGAATTAAGGGGTATTGTAGGGAAACCAGGAAAGATAATCAGCTCTAATGGCATGACTAAGCTTCTTAAAAAGGAGCAAAGAGGTGTAATTGCACAATTATGTTCGCTAGATGTTTCCACATTGGAATCATCTATTTCTCTAGATCTCCAAAAATTCCTGGACAATCATTCCAAGGTATTTGAGACTCCCAAAGGTCTCCCACCTATGCGTGATCATGATCATGCTATTCATCTGATTCCAGGAAGTGTTCCTCCAAACATCAGGCCGTACAGATATCCCTATGCCCAAAAAAGTGAAATTGAACGTATGGTTGCAGAAATGCTAGAGGCTGGTATAATTCAACCGAGTCAAAGTTCTTTCTCAGCTCCAGTAGTATTGGTGCACAAGAAGGATGGATCATGGCGCATGTGTCCGGATTATAGGGAGCTCAACAAGCTCACTATTAAAGATAAGTTCCCCATTCCTGTCATTGATGAATTACTGGATGAATTGCATGGATCAATTTACTTCACCAAGTTGGATCTTCGTTCGGGATATCATCAAATCAGAATGAAGATTGAAGACATTCCAAAAATGGCATTTAGAACTCATGAGGGTCATTATGAATTTTTGGTCATGCCTTTTGGCCTTACCAATGCACCTTCAACATTTCAAGGTTTGATGAATTCAATTTTCAAACCATTCCTTAGAAAATTTGTGTTAGTATTTTTCGATGATATACTAATCTACAGCAAGTCTTGGAAGGATCATGTTGAACATGTTGACAGGGTGCTACAACTATTGGAGGAGAAACAATTATATGCAAAAAGATCCAAATGTTTCTTTGGAGTCCAGGAGGTGGAATATTTGGGTCATATTGTATCTCATGAAGGAGTTAAGGTAGACCCTAGCAAAATTAAAGCCATTAAGGAATGGAAAATCCCCACATCCATAAAGCATCTGCGAGGATTTCTTGGGTTGACAGGGTATTATCGCAAGTTTGTTAAGAATTATGGGAGAATAGCAGCACCTCTAACAACATTATTGAAGAAAGATTCATTTTCATGGACTCCGGAAGCAACAAAGGCCTTTGAACATCTTAAAGAGGCAATGTGCCAAGCACCGGTCTTAGCTACACCGGACTTCACAAAAACCTTTATTGTGGAATGTGATGCTTCAGGAAATGGAATTGGTGTTGTTCTAATGCAAGATGAAAGACCCATTGCTTTTGAAAGTCGTCCAATCAAGGGAAAGTTTTTAAGCAAAGCTATTTATGAAAAGGAAATGTTGGCAATACTCCATGCACTTAAGAAATGGCGACCCTACCTAATGGGAAGACACTTCAAGGTAAAAACGGATCATGATAGCCTTAAATACTTTTTAGAACAAAGATTATCCTTTGAAGAGCAACAAAAGTGGGTCACAAAGATGTTGGGTTATGACTTTGAAATCATCTACAAAAAAGGGAAGCAAAATGTGGTGGCATATGCACTCTCAAGAAAGGATGAGGATGTGGAAGCATTGTTGTGTGCCATTTCTATTATCCAACCAGATTGGATAAACGAAGCAAGGGAGGAATGGAAGAATGACGAAGAAGTGTGGGCACTTATTCGAAAGCTACAACAAGATTCCAGTACTTCTGATACATTTAGCTGGCAAAATGATTCGTTATGGTACAAAGATCGCTTATACCTCTGTAAGAATTCCCAGCTAAAACAAAAGATTCTTATGGAATTGCACACTTCTCCCTTAGGAGGGCACTCAGGATTTTAAAAAACTTACCACAGGGTTAAGAAGGAATTTTTTTGGGATGGCCTTAAATCAGATATGCAAAAGTTTGTGGCGGAATGTTTGGTTTGCCAACAAAATAAAGTTGAAACAATTAAGACACCGGGTCTATTACAACCTTTATCCATTCCAAGCCAACGTTGGGAGGAGGTTTCAATGGATTTTATCACAGGTTTACCCAAGTCTGAGGGAAAGAGTGTCATCATGGTGGTAGTTGACAGACTTACCAAGTATGCACACTTTTGTGCATTATCACATCCATTTAAAGCCAGTACAGTTTCTACTGCATTTATGGAAACATTTCAAAAGCTACATGGAAACCCAAAGATTATTGTAAGTGACAGAGATCCCATTTTCACTGGAAATTTTTGGACAGAATTATTTCTTGTCTTGGTACTCAGTTAGCTTATAGCTCATCTTATCATCCTCAATCTAATGGGCAAACTGAGATAGTAAAAAAATGTTTGGAAGGATATCTTCGTTGCTTCGTATCTGATAAACAGACACAATGGGTCAAATGGTTGCCTCTGGCTGAATGGTGGTATAACACTTCCTTCCATACAACAACAAAAATGACCCCATTTATGGCACTTTATGGGTATCAACCACCATCCATCACATCATATTTAAGAGAAAGTTCTAAGGTTCAGGCAGTGGAACATCACATCGAACATCAACAACAAGTCCTCCAACTCTTAAAGGATAACCTCGTGTTGGCACAAAATAGAATGAAACAACAGGCAGATCAACATCGCAGTGAAAGAAGTTTTGATGTAGGTGATTTGGTATTCCTACGGCTACAACCATATAAGAAAATGTCCCTAAAGCAAGCTAAGAAGGATAATAAATTATCACCAAAGTATTATGGTCCGTACAAGGTGTTGCAAAAGATTGGTACTATGGCATACAAATTGGAGCTTCCTGCAGCTTCTTGATTGCACCCAGTTTTCCATGTTTCATGTTTAAAGAAGGTTATAGGCGACAAGCTCCCAATTCAAACAATATTGCCAGAACTTGACGAGGAAGGAAAAATTATATTGGAACTGGAAGCAGTCACAGAAACAAGAACTCGACAGCTACGAAATCGATCAATTTCAGAGTATCTTATCAAGTGGAAGAACTTATCCGCTGAAGATTCCACATGGGAGGATGAGAATTTTATGCAGAAGTATCTAGAACTACTCAAGCGTTGAGGACAACACTTTTTTGAAGGATAGGGGCATGTTGGGTCCCTATAATACTAGTGATTACCCCATTACTATTGTAGTTATACCCCTTATTTATATTGTTGTGCCCCTATTACCCCCATATTGTTATTTCTGTGCCCCATAGAATCCCTCTATTGTTATTTTTGTGGCTTTATATTATTATTGTTAGGTCGGCTGGATTATATTGTGACTCCATAGACTCCTATATATAGAAAGGAGGTTTTGTCATTTGAATCATCCAAGAATTGTTCATTTATGTAATGTAAAGGAGGTTGCCCCCTTGAAGAGGCTGAGTTCTAAGGCGTTGATATATCTTTTCTATCTTTTCTTGAGCTGGTTTCATAACAACTTATGGGTCAGTGAAATTTCAATTGCATTGTTTTACTGAGTAAACATGACCTTGCACCCACCCAAACTCACCGACTGTGATTAGCAGGAGGATTCTGGATGCAAGACTTTTATAAGTTCCGATTTAATATCTTGTCAGGTCCATAAACCCGTGTTGCAACATTTTACAGTGTTAGGAGCCCGTAGCTTAGGCGATTGCGACTACGATATGGTTGACAGGATATGGCCTGCGGTGCGACAAACTTTTCGCTGCCTTAGCAAATTTTGGTGCAAAAAAGGGGTTTTGGTTGGGTTTGGAGCATTTTGTGGAACAATTAGTAGAGAAACTAGGAGAAGTCATAACTTCTTCAATTCTTATCGAAATGGGATGCAAAAAGAGGTTGGATGGCCATTTTTTGAGTATTCTGAACTCATGGAGATAGGTTTTAGAGGCATTTGAGCATTGTAAACACACTTTTGATGTAATTTGAGCATAATAGAGAAGCCCAATCCATTGGAAGCTTGATCTAGGAGAGGTAGCCCAGGAGGGGTGAACTCCTTTATCATGTGCTTTTTATGTGTTGTATATTGATGTTCATTACTGTTATATAGATGTTGTTCAGCATATGTTCTTATGTTTAAGTTGTTTATAACATTTACATAAGAATCTCTCATGGGAATATATTAACTGAAAAAGTTTTTGAATCATTAAGCACTTGAAATGAAAATGATAAGCAACTTCGGTTTATTTATGAATGGGGAATTAGTACAACATTACTAATCTGCTCCAATTCAAATCATGAATTCAGATAGAGTTTCTAGAGTATCAGGTTTTATTTTCTTTGTTCTTCGGACAACTGATTTTGTTTGATTATTGAAATAATAATTTGTCAAAGATGGAATAGTATTTGCAATTGGCTCTAATTCCGAAACTGGTTTAAACAATACTGATTCCCAAGGAATCTTAGTAGAAATTAGTGTTACTGATTCCCGCTAAGATACAATAGATATAGTATCAAGTCTACTATATGATTCCATTTTTTTCTCATTTTATTTGGTATTGGTTTAAGTAGATACATGTTTTTCCTTGTCCTTAGGTACTTCCATTTCTTTGACTTCTGCACTTTCTAATTTCTCTTGCTTTGTTTTCTCAGGAGAATTAATGACAATAATATCATGTTTAGTTGTTTCTTATTTTTTTGGAGTCTTTACTCTTCCTATAGTTTCATGTTCCTCTTTCATATTTTTTATTGATGTGGATTCAACTTCTTCACTCGTGACAACAAAACCTTCTAATTTTTCAATTTGTATTGCTTTTCCCTTCTGAGAAACAGTAGAAGCCTCTAAAGTGAGTTCATTGAAATTAAATTGCAAAAATTTAGTAGATTTTAAATCTTCGAATGAAATGTTGAGGTGTATAACATTTTCCTTTAGAAAATTTGCATATAGTTCCTCTCTAAATTCTTGCAATTGTTGTCTTGATTCACTATGTAGGACTCTGCCTCTTTGGACAGCTTATTGAAAATCATCAATGCATATAAAAACCTCATCGAAAGGTGGTTCCCAATGATTTTTTTTTTAATATAAATGACTGTTATATATTGAATGCTAATGAAACCTTGGGGATCATAGTCATAATGGGGAAAAGTAAATAACCAAATTTCCTCAAGATATTTGGCTTCTATGATTTCGTGCCCTTTGTCTAGGATATTAATGTCATCAAATATATTGGGAAATTACTCTAGAGTTTCTTTTGTAACTTACTCATTTTTTTAGCTTTCCCATACAAAACAATTTGATTAGTGAGTTCTCTAAAAAAAAGTCTTTCTAGAATATATTTGGGTAGAAGATGGGGACCGAATTTGCTGCCAAAAACTCTGATGTAGGAAAATAATTCTTCAGCAAACCAATGACCTATTGATTCTAGGCCTTCTTTCAGACTATCACTTATTCTGGGAGGTATTATTCCAAACAACACTTGATGCTAAGGAATCAAAACATAGTGGCAAATATCATAAAAATGGTTTTTAAAATTAGACTCCCATAGAATAGGAGCATAATTTTGAATCTGTAGTTGTTGGTCAGATGGGTAATTCCATTTCATGAGGGGAAATGGGACTGAGGCAATAACAATATCTAACAAATAGGCAGACATACAAAAGCCATAATTGAACCCGGGGGGATATGACACTTACAACTTCGTTGAATCTGTGATATTCTGTGACAATAGGTCTGCCCAATTTAGATGTTTCCCCTCATTCAAAATGTTATGGATTATTGGGATCCATTTAATTTTACAATGCTCATGATCTTGTTCCCTATATAATCTACTTAGCATTCTAATAAGAAATCTAACAAGCTTCTTAAAATTAGCTATTGGATAGTCCTTTTTTCCTTTGACCTTGAAACCTTATGCTTCTTCTCTCAACCATTCTTCAATCACTATATCATAATTCTCTTGACATTTCTTCAAGACAGTACTTCAAAACTTATGAAGGAACTCAAAATTAAGTGGGATTTATGGGGGACTGAACTTATATATGGACGATAACACTTCAAATTTCCAGGAGGCTATCAAAATTTCTTGATGGTCAGATATTGTTTGAGTTTTAATATTAGTGCGAGAGAGAATCCACGAAATCATGTCATAATAGGAAGACATTATGGTCATAGTTTCTACTTTATGTAACTTTGTTGCTCTTATTTCTTCAAACAATTTGTTCTTTGTTCCAGTAGCTCTTGGACTTTTTAACCATTCCCTTTGGTCAAAGAATTCAAATATCTCCTGCCAGGTCATTGTACCTAAATTTTGTGTCTTGTAGGTTGAATATGACATGAATATTGTGCCAAAGTTTAGTTTTTGTGTTGGTCCAACATCCATGCCCTTAATCTTTTCTTTAATATGCTCTATTTGTTGCTTTTCCACTGCAAATTTTCCCTTTTTTCCCCATTTTATAACCTGTAAATAGTAACAGAGGATATATAACTTTTGGTTATTTAAAATTTGAAATTGAATTTAAGAATTTCTAAAATAAATAGCGTTATGCTTACACTGAACTTTTTTGAAACTAGTACTTTGTTTCCTTAATTCAGTGGTTCTTACAACATGACTTAAGAAATGAACATGCAACTAGAACACCTTAAGATCTTAAATTTGCACTTGGAGATTTTGCACTTTTTAGCATTTTAAGAGTTGTAAACATTAACAAAGGATATAGAAGTTTTGATAACTCAAAATTTGCAATTGAATTCATGAATTTGAAAAAAAAAAATAACATTATTTATGATAAAATTTTGTGGATTATTTATAATAAAAATCCTAGTCATCCTAACTTTCTAGTCACGTGGTTGGAAGGTCGTGTTGTCTAGAGGTTACTTTTTTGAACAAAATGTTTCTTAATCCATCTGTGACTTAAGTCTTCAAAAAATAAAAAATAAAGATGTTTAACGCTTTTTCTTTTTTGTGATGCACAAAAGAAAAACGGCTCCTTGTAAACCTGATAATAGGAACGCAAATTATTGCCTGGATTTTTTAATTATATCTTTCATATCAAAAAATTATAGAACATGGATCATGGAATGAGTGAGTATTGATTTTTGATTTTGAATCACAAAGAACATTAGCAGTAACATAGAGACTTTTTATTCCTCTTGAGTTCAATTAATTTATGCTCATATTTTAACTACAATTGAGAATGAAAAATGACTGACATATGCAATTATACCTTTATCTCTTGTGTGATATTTACTTAATATTAGCAATAAAGACTCGATTAGTAAATGTCTAAATAATTTTTTGGATTCTAGTTACTTGAAACTAGTGATCAAGGCTAGATTCAGTAATTTCTAAATAATTATTTACATGTTTCATAGTTAAAGTTATTAATGTAGTTTGTGTTTGATAACCACAAAGAAAATTGTTTAGGTAGTTGAAAGCATACTATATACTTGTTATACATAGAACTATTCCTCCAACTAAAATACTAAGTTGTTTTGAGTTTTGTTTCCAAAGCAATCAAATATATTTTTGCAACAAATGCTTTGAAAAAACTTGTATCATGTGTAGCGATATTGCAGTGAAAGCAATGAATAAGAAACATATAAAAATAGAAAGGACAAATGAGTAACAAAATTTTTGGATTCTGAATCTCTGAACAAAGGAGATTATATCTAAGATCACCACATATATCATAACTATCATGTTTTTCACTAGTTTCCTTTTTGGTGGCATAGATTTCCAATTATCATTGGCAATGCATAACTGCAAAATCAGCAAGAGGAAATCTATGAACATTGACCAAATATATGAAAGGAAATTGAATTGATAACATTTGTCTATATTTGAATCAGAATCCTGAAAGAGGAGTAGGAAAATGGAATATTTCTCAATGATTGGAAGATATACATTGTGTCCTTTGTTAACAAAAATCTATTAATAAGAACTTTGATTAGGGCTGCATAGAGATTCTTTGTATGTCCAAGGATCCTTAGATTGAATTAATGTTAATAAATGGTTTTTTAATTCATATATCACTCACGAAATACCATTTCTATACCTCTAGTTCAATTGGATGAGAAAATACAAACAAAGATATGAAAAACAAGGCAAACCTGCAAATTTTGTTATGCTAACAATGAGGGAAAAAGATGAGTATCCAAAACACATGGTGGCTCTAGTATTCTAGAACCATGAAATTTCCTGCACGGTTGGCAACTGAGGCAATATAAGCATAGATCAAACATAACCATATATAGATTACTTAATATGTGACAAAGAACATTTTTTATTGTTGTATTACAATAACAATAATTAGGTTTCACTAGATATGAATATTGAGCCGAGGCATATAGGGTGACCTTATAGAGGCCTAGTACAAAAATCAATATATCATAATTCATCTTGTGAAAAAAGGGCCTTAGTATCAATGTAAAGCAAAAAAGTTCAAAAAGGACAAGAGTCAAAACATTCCATTTACAACTTCCTAATTTACCTAGAAATGAGTTTCACATCATTTTTGTTTTTCTAGTTTCTAGATTTAGTGACCTAGTGTAGCTTCCTGTACCACCTTGCAAGCAAAAGAACAATAAAATATGAAGCCCATAAGAAAGGCAACATAATGAATTATTTGTAAAGGCACATGATAAAACAAATACTAAGATTGAAAATCATAAAATTATAGGAAAAACTATGCATTGTGAGATTAATTAGCATATTAACATTAAATATTAAAGTGTGCAATACATGCAGACTAGTTTCAGTTTCATAAATGAGTGCATTATTAATTGTATCATGATTATGTGGATGCATAATACTGCTATACTGAGTATATCAAATGGCAGATGAATGTATTCAAGGATTATTTCATAAAACTTCCCAACAATATTGACTAATAGGTAACAAGTGCTTAAAAAACACATACCTCTTTATCCATAAATTTATGTTTTTATTCTCTCTCAATCATTCCACTTTTTGAAGTGTGTGGCACATGTTTTGGATCATCATTAACCTTAGTTCATTGGTTTGTTGATAATATTGGTGCAATAAAAACAATTGGTTGGAGAGAAATTGTAGACACATTTTATGTTATACTCCATAACTTTGTTAACATGCTCATCTAACATATGTTTTTGATTGATTTATTGATGCAAAGAGCAGTTTCTGCCTCCAATTCAGGGCTAAATGAAACTAAATTAACATTGAGCATAGTTCTACAATGCTTAATGGATACAAGGATAAAAGAACTTGATTCAACAATTGAACAAATTTCAACATTTTGGAAGTAGGCGCATCCAAGCATACAATTTTAGTGATATTTTTATCAATCATAATGAGTTCCATATTGTTACAGTGAAAGCACAGACTCCAGAGTGACATGAGAGATTGAAAATAAGAAATCAGGTTACAAATGATTGAGAGATTATTGTACAAATTTCAACATTTCAGAAGTAGGTGCATCTAAGCATACAATTTTAGTGATATTTTTATCAACCATAATGAGTTCCATATTGTTACAGTGAAAGCACAAACTCCAGAGTGACATGAGAGATCGAAAATAAGAAATCAAGTTACAAATGATTGAGAGATTATTTTACAAATTTCTCAATCTCTTGTTCACAATATATTTAGAGTACTAAACTGTATACATTAAATACATAAAATAACTAAGGAAATATTATTACAAAAAAACATTATGGTAGAGAGAAACTAAAATATGTTATAATTTCATCCGCTTGAGGTAGCTCAATTGGCAATGGCTTGGAAATAAAGTCTCATTGAACCGGAAGTCTTGGGTTCAAATCTTGTGCCATCCCCTGATCGGGGTGAGAAGTTGGACATGATGAAGATGTATTCCTACCAAGCATACAAAAAAAAAGGTCTGTAATAATTTCTAAGTAAGATTGATTACATAGGTCAATGAAAATTTTATCATAAAATCTCATTGTTAAAAATAAATAATATATTTATTATTCATAACAATGACAGTGTGCTATAAAAAAGGGATCACTGATTTCAAATAGTACATATATCGTTCAACATGCATCAAAGAATCATTATCATAGACACACCAATGGAAAATATTAACATGTGTTATGGTAAATAATAAACTATTAGCTTGAAATGGAAAAACAAGTGGTTACAGAAACGATGCATGCAGGTGACCATGCATCACCGATGACAAAGAGGCAAAAAAATTATATGACATCATTGTTATAACATTTAGCATTAGAAGAACCACAATTTCCTTATATTATAGTTAAAATTGCAATTTTTTGTAAGATGATATGCATTACAAGAGGAAACAAAGAAACTTAGAAAATATAAATAAGATGCACATTTGTTAATTCATTAGATAATAAATTAGAAATTATATATAACTAAAATGCAACACTATATAGCTTAGGAGATAAAAATACATGTGCAAGAAAGCCAATTAACAAAAGTACACAACCTGCGAAAAACACTTGTGCAAATATAAAAATAAATTTTCTAGAAGATTTGATATATGTGAGAAAAAGGAACACAAAAGTCTCAATGCCCCTATAGAAGCCCCCATTTTTTTTGACACAAAGTATCTCATTTAACATATATAGAAATCAAGAAATTTAGCTATTTGCATATATTTTTTTCCCTAACACAAAACAATTTCACAATTTACAGGAAAATGAAAATTCAAGTTAATATTGTAACAATGAAAAGCAAAACACACATATGTATATAATATGATATAATGATTTTTTTTTGTAAATATACAACATGTTTGTGCAACTGAGATATTATGGTCCTATTAACAAAACAATGCACTGGGTTGTCATAAATTTTCGAAAGAAGAAGTTGCTCTAGTAAATATGCACATTGGTTTCCATATATGTGTCACAAAAAGAAAGCAAAAAATAATTAAGTAGCATAGTCCAAGTAGCTAGTGTCAATGAAGTCACAATCTGCCTAGATTATATTTAAATCTCGATTTTTTTTCCATGAATTGGACTGCATTTTAAGAAGAGGAAAAAAAACTAGGAAAGAGAAACGAGATACAAAATCTCTTAATTCATTGCACAATAAATTTGCAATTGTATATAACTAAATCACAACACTATATAGCTTAGAAAACAAGAACAAAAAAACGAATTATAAAATGAACACTACATGAAAAAACAATTATGCAAATAGGAAAATAAGGATGATTCAATCTATGGTGAAATAAACTGAAAATACAGTTATCTCAATTCCCCTGTAGTGCTTTCTTTTAACACATAACATTTAATTGTGCATATACAGAAATGAACACATTGATACACATGCAACTATTTTGTTTCCTTATTTTTTGTTTTTTTCCCTAACAGAATACAGTTCCATAATTTACAACAAATGAGAAACCAAGTCAATATTTTAACAGTGGAGAGAAAAACATCGACATATATATAATATGGCATTCTAACTATTCTGGAGTTACATTATGTTAATGTGGAGCTAAGATCTAATGTTCTTATTAACAAAAAACGAGTCCATAGTCTCATAGAAATTTTTATATAACCAAAATATCATATGGCATATTGTGCATGTTGCTCTCTGTTTCCATCTGGAGTAGGAAAGCTTACAGGAAAAAAGAGAAACACGAACTAGTTATCAAAAAAAAAAAAAAACAAAAGAAAGTATCCGTGATTGAGATATTTCAACATATATCCAAAAAGCACTCGACTAAATGTTTTTTGTGTTTTGTAATTCTGTAACATGCAATAAAAGCAAAATTATTTATTAGTATTTCTGCAAGTATTTGTCAATTATGAATTGGTTCCATACAAAAAATAAAAAATGAAAAGAGCAACAATAACTTAACTGCCAAAATGTATGAACTTGATGTATGAAAACAAGTTTTTGTCTGTTGGTCACAACTTTTTTATCTAAGCAATAATGTTGTTAACTATTAAAGTAAAAAGGCCTTTAATACAAAGTTTTCTTAAATTGAAAATTGTATATGATATGATTTGCATGTATTCCTGAAAACTTGTCTCAGCAATAAATGGGCAATGTTCTTTTAGCTGTGGCATCAACAACATACAATCAATTTTGCAATTCTTTGTTTCCAGCGTGCATTCAACACTGTGCTCATAGTTAAATTTTGTGCCATCTTTACAATTTGTGCATTTATCTGTGGTTGAATGAATGAGATGTTTGCATTTACTGCAAATTCGCTAAAAATGAGGAGAGAAAATATGTATGGCTTGCAACACTCCCTGGATCTGTGTGTGTGTATGTTTTTTTTGCCCCAAGGAAAATTGAATTATTAGATCCAATATGTATTATCAAAATTGAAGATTTTGCAGATCAAACTAAAACTATTGTTACCTCAACAAAGAAGCTATTGGTAAATATGCCTATGTTCTTGACATTACTAAAGACAATAAATGTGCTCTTTCACATTCATCATTCAATGGTTCCAGAATTTTTTTTGATCAAGAGCATAACTATTGACTCCCTTTCACATGGAGTACTCTTTGATGTCAATTCATACTGTATTTTGAAAAAATTCTCTATGACTATCATTCAATAACAACTGCAGTCAACCAGGCAACATATTTTTGGTTAAGTAGTTTATGCAAAAAATAATGAGATAATTTCTACCTTGATAACAATGCAAAACAAAGATACAATAACATAGTTTCAAAGAAACTATTAGTTTTTTGTTCAAAATGCAAGTATAGTTATTCTAGAAATAGACCTGCAATTGCGTTGTCCTCTGCAACTTCTCCATCTTTTATATTGAGTTCTAGTTGTTTGTTATTTTGGTGGCAACCTATTATTATTTCTCCTATTGAACCAACTGCATATGCATCAGTTGAAACACCGAGACTGTGTATTTCTGTATCTGAATTCTCATTTTCCACCATTTGTTCTTCCAATATTTGTTTGCTAGAGCTAGATGTTTCCATGATATTGTTTCAAATGATTGGACCAATCGTTGCTAGAAAAAGAAAATGCAAGTCAACAAGTAAGGGACACGCGTACAAAGAACATTTAAAACAATGTATACTCTACAATGATAACTTATATATACATGAATTATGTTTTTATAGTACTATTAGCCATTGGTTCATGGCTATGCAATAAACGAGCATAAGTTACAAGAAAGATTTTTTTTTATAGATTTCATTGGAAAATACACTTATAGTTCACTTTTGGAAATGTGCTATTAAGAATTACAATGGGCACTTTCTTTTTTAATCAGAATCAGTTGCAGAAGAAATAATGAAATATGAACTACAAGCTAAAGAAAATAATATTATTCAGTATATGGAGAAAAATGCAACAAAATGAGAACGAAAATGTGTAAATTTCATACCAAGCATGGCATAACAATTTATAGTTAGACAAGACCAATAGAACAAATTTATGTTCATGGTTTGAAGACTTACCAAAATTAGATATTTGCATATTTTGGTTGTTTTCTTGTTTTTTGTTATGCATAATTTCTTTGTTTTTCAACATTTGCAAATCAAGGCATATGTCAAAGGTGCACATTTGCAAATGTGACAAATATTGTGACAAGTCAACAATGAAATGGTAGAATACAAACATTGGAAAAATGACTCAAGGTGACAACAAAGATATGGTAAGAGAAATTTCATGATGATCTATCCAATAAGCATCAAAGACATGGAAAGAAACAGTACTAGCTGAAAGGTTTGTCCAAAAGTAATCTAACGTTGAGCTATAGTCAGGTGTCATTTTTTTGTATGAAAATTGAAGTCATTATTTTGCATAAATGAAAGTAGTTTTTTTGTTGATGGCTAGTTTGTAACATGTACACCCGAACATCCAAACACTCTTGCAATGAGCTATTTATAAGCTCCATGTCCTAACTACCTCTAATTATGGATCACTTATAAAATAACAAGTGTCCATTTACAATAAATGCTATTCAAACCAACTAACTAACAAATCTCCTAAAATAGAGCCTAAGATACGACGCATTTGGAGAGTCATATCTAGTTACAACAAAATACTAATTCTAAATAATTAAACATTCTAGAATAATAATTATTAATTTAATATCTTAAATTAATAATTATTTTATTCTAATTTTATAACCTATGATAAGATTGTATTTTTGGATCATCTAACATAAAAATTCCTTTGGAACCACTCACCAAGGCATCTTGAATATTGTAATTTCCACCAATTAGTTCAACAAGCATATTTTATTTCAACACAAAAGAAGATGGAAATTCCAGTTTGATTTGTTTATTACGATTTATATTTGTTGAGTCAATCGTTCTGTCATATGCATTTAATATAATTACTTCTTTGTTGATGAGAGACAATATTCTTTCATTATGTTCATGTACATTCTTGTTTAAATAAAATAGGTATGGAAAAGTTGGATCATTTGGTGTTGATATATAACAATGTTTGTTCAAGAATGCAAGATCATCATCAATATGTGAACATTTCATGATTCTGTTTAAGATGGATACAAATTTCTGTTGTCTTGTCGCATTACATGTTTTATTTCATAAGTTTTCATATTTCCTTTCCAAAAATTGTAAGGAGCATTGGTTCCTTTAATATGCGCTTGTTCAAATATCCAACAATCACGTACAAGATGTGCTTAACATAGGTCACCACAAAAGATTATGTCAAGGTTCCCAAACAGGGAAGCTAGAGTATGCATAATTTCACAGAGTCACTTGTCAATGCTATAAAGAAATCGAGACCCAATTAATGGAGCCTCATATATCAATAGAAATTTAAGTTGTTCATATTCTTTGCTCAATACATCGAGTGTGTTAGAAGCCAATGGCACCATGTGACAAGGTGAAAGTGGAAAATTAAAAGTTGAATGGACTATAACACCATGTGAAATATATGAAGCTTTGCCAGTAAATATAATTATTAGACCTTTTTCTCAAAGGATCACTTTGTAAGTCTTTGTTATAAAGTCGTATGAGTGCATAGTAAAGAGCTTGTGCAGGGAATATTTTTCCTATACTGGCACCTCCAATGATAAAAAAATAGAAACGTTTACCAGGATTATTATTTTTCCATAGAACTATTTATTTGATTATTGATTGTTTCTCTTGATTTAATTGTCTCATAATTTTGTGGTATGCCAATGTGCCCTAGTTTTTGTTCTTTTAGCTCTCCTTTGAAAATGGAAATCCAAGCTAAGTTAGAGACCTTATCAAAATACAATTTTCTTTAAAAAATATGTTTGTAATATGTGTCGAAAAATAACTAGACATGTGCAATTTTTTTATACGAAAAGAGATTGATAACATTAGTAGGGCGACTTGATCTAAATAAAAGTGTCATAAAGTTCAGTTCTTTGGAGAATTTGTCTTGAAATTGCCTAGGGTCAAAACTTTTCATAAGGTGTAATCTGTATTATTCTTGTATCAAGATCATGGATAAGGTGGGCCTCTGAATAACCATGTACAAGTGTTTCAGTTTCTTTCTCTAGATCATTATCTACATTTGGTGAGTCTAGTTCCTTCATTTTTGGACTATCATTCTAATGATCTTGTCTACTTTGTTCAAAATGTTTTTTCCATTCATTGTTGATTTATATTTGTTTGCTTTTGTATAGAGATGTGTTGCACAAGTCATGTAATGAACACATCACTTTCTTGGGTCGAATATTTCAAGACAAATAGGCACTCTTGTATTCCAATTTTCCTTTTAGAATAATTCACATTGTCATATTGCCATCAATTTCTCTAGGAAATACTCTCTTAATTCTATCTAGACTAGAAGTAACATTTATGATTATTCTTGTTAATATAATTTGTCATATTTTGTAGCCAAGTTGTCTTATTCGTGCAAAAACCATCTTTGGTGCCACTAACCTCTTCCAAATATGTCAATTGTGCAATGGACATCATTTTTTCATTTCGTTGAATATAAAAAGGTGATGCAAATGTAGGGACTTTTTCATTGAGTATTGCATTGTTACAAGATTTGAATATTTATTCATTGAGTATAATGGTTTTGAACTCTGAAGCAACCATCAGATAGAAAATAGTAGATAATATGTCTTTGTTAATAGATTGCATGTCCTTTCCAAAAGACAATATATCACAAATGAAAAATGCATATGTAGGCATGTCTTGGATTGAAATATGCCTCAATTGCTTTATTTGACTTTACATATTGCTTTTGTGCTTCTTGTATTATAGCACCTTATGCTCGTATTGTAGATTTCAATTGAAGTAAGTGAGTGTACCGCTTACTATAGGCATTGGAAAAAGAAGTAGAGGCTTGTTTTTTATTTTGTGTTTCGATTAAAAAAGGAGTATTGTTCTCATTTGATGATGTGGAATCCTTTGATACTACGACAATTTTTTATTTATTTTTTACTTTATGTTGTCAAACGACAAATGTTTCAATTGAGTGGAACATCTAGTAAACCTAGATTCTTTTCTAATAGGATATCTACAAGGAACACTTGAGGTCGGCTTACAATTATCTCTCTCTGAGATTCCTTGGAGAATTTGTGTTGAATTGTCAATGTCACTAATATTCTCAACATTCTAAATTTCCAGAATTGCATGGAATTGTGCATGTGTTCTAGATATTGGTATATGCATAAGGTACATGACTTTGGAGCAATTTTTCTATGAATGGAATCTCAAGGAAATGTCTTTTGTTTCTATATTCCAGATATATATGTTAACATCAAGGAGTTCTCATATCCATTTTATTGCAAAACCTGTTCCCTCTATAGGTCCATATGCATATGGCATTGATAAATTTATAATATAATCTTTCCAATCATTGATAGATTTCTCTTGTTCAATGTTTTTAGCACATAGGTGTTGTTGTAAGAAATTGATAGCTTTATCATCATTGCAAATGAAACAATTGTAAAAAGCTTGTGCAATTGTTTTTCTGATATTAGACATATCAAACCATGCTGCAAGTGTGCAAATAGACTCAAACAAAGAGTCATGATAGTCATTGTAATTTTTTCAATAAATAATGAAACCTTGTTCAAATAAGGTTTTCTCAATTGGCAATATGTCAAATTTTCCATGTGAAAATTGGTATGGTAAAATGCATGGGCTAATTGTTCTATTTATTACAGATACACTATCTGTTTTTCTATGTAGCAGCAATGGTTCGAAATGTCAACATGCAGGATTTTGATTATTTATCAAAATATTATATTCATAGCCATGAATGTTTGAATTGGATCATAGATATGCTTGGCCATTTGTAAATAGCCAAAAATTGACTACAACTGACAACCATTTGGAGAACCATTTGATACAAAATGCATTCCCCCATAATCTAATTGTAGCTCGAGCATAAATAGAAGAAGGTGTAGACAATCCTTTCAAGTACATTTAAAGATCATTAACATGATGAAGACCGTGAAGGTATTTAGGAGTCAATTATGTATGCAATGAATGCAAAGAAACATCATGTCCATGAGATAAGAAATGCTGAAAGTGGTTTACAATTCCCTGTTGTATTTCAACTGAACTATAGTGAAAGTAAAGAAAAGCAAAAAATGAGTCAAATAAATAATCACCATGATAATAGAAGAAATGAACTAATCTATGTAGATTGAATCTAAATAACTTGTGATGGATTTTTTTCAATTTTTATCCTTTCAACACAAAACTAATTTTTGTTGCCATAAAGTATATTGAGACAAACTAACAATTTGTCCAAATGTGATAATGATTTATAACATTAAGAGCATGGATTGCATTGAATGTCCAATAATCACATATGATACTAAGAAATTTTTAGACCTCATGTATTATCTAGTCTACATTGTATTTGTGATTATCTTCTCTCCATGTTATTTTGTTTCACAATACTCGGAAAATGAGTACCTAGCACTGTGACAAAAGAGTGGACGAAATTTCCATAAGGAACCTTGAAGATTGCATTTTTTTGAAATTGAAACATAATTCAAAACTAAAGACATATATGCAATTTAAAATAATAGATACAATTTAAGAATTATTATCATTTTAACAAATTTCAAAACACAATATTTAATTTCCAAAATTTCGTAAAGAATATTTGACAATTACTGTAAATTTATTTCAAAATGTATAAATCAAATAGAATCCAATTATTAGATTCAAAAACAAATTACAATATAGCTTTCTAGAATAAACAACTATAATTTAAGATAACAAATAAGAAACCATTGCTCAGTTGAAATCATAGAACTATAACTAGATTAAATCACAAACCAAGGTGGCCAGACTAACTTTGTGTCATATTGTTTGCTAGACATTGAAACCGTTTTCTACTATGCCATTATAGCCACAAATGACTAGAGTAATTGCAAATAAAAACCATCACTCAATATTAATCATAGTTCTATAACATCGTCTGCTTGGGGTAGCTCAATTAGCAATGGTTGTGGAAATGAAGTCTCACCGAACCGGAAGTCTTGGGTTCAAATCTTGTGCTATCCCCCTCGATCAGGGTGAGAAGTTGGACATGATGAAGATGTAGTCCTACCAAGCTTACAAAAAAAATAGTTCTATAACAACACTAAATTGGAAATGTACATTAGTAAATGTGTCAATTTCAAGAAAACATATTGCACCAAAATTGTTTAGAAATGCAATAATTCAAGCTTTCATAGCCACTCATCTTGGAATATAGATTCCAAGTAGACATACACAACAAAATGACTATGAAATTTATGGTTGCATTTAATATCTCTTGATTTTAGCATTACAACATGTGGAAATTCTTTCTCACTTGAGACATAGTGAATCAACAAATTTAACATCTAAATCACACAAAAAAATATTGCATGTTTCCCTTTGATAATAATTCATTGTTCTCTATATTTTAACAAAGATATTTCATGCAACAACACAAACATTTTCACCAATTAAAACTGCAACTAATCCACCTACCATGAAAATTGCATTCAAACCACTCATTGTTTTTCCTCTTCTCTGATTTATTTACAGAATGCAATTTCTGATTATTAGTCTCCTCCTCTTTTATAAGTTGTTGCAACAACTTTAACAATTCCAAAATTACACATACCATGACTCAAAATCATTCATAATTGCATGGCATTGTTCTATAATAGATTCCACCCAAACTAGCAGACATCACCTGAATCCAGTATATCATCAAGTCAAATAATGATTCTACAATGTAAATAATACTACTCTTAAAGGCTTGTTAGTATCAACTACAATAAATAATACCAGGAAAAATTGTTCTAAAAAATAATTTCATTGGTCAAAGATGTTCAATTGTAAGCATATTAGACATTGTACTTCAAATCATACCAAATGTCAATTGGCCAAAAAATTAAAATCTAAGTATCTAAAAGTACTGGAAAACCCTTATAATTGTCTTTAAGTGTTTAGGCATTAAATAACATTAAACAAGATAATTGAAAATAACAAAGGTTGTAACATTCTTTAATTCCTTCTAGTTCCCATTTGTCTTTTAATTGATTTCCACTTGTTTTGAAAAAAATGAGCAGATAATTGCTACATAAAACATTAATATTATTCCACAATTCAAAAATTATTTAAAATGTTAACTTGTAATGTAGCCATAAGTAATGTGTAATTTAATCCAAAATTAATGGACAACAATAAAGTTCATTTAAATTTTCTAAAAAGCCTATTAAGTTTTGGATATTGTTGTAACACCCTCCTCCCACATCTACCTAAGTAACCATCCAACCGGGGTAAACATGTGATGAGAAGTTACTACGTACTATTCAACCTCCTAATTCACCTTAAGGAAGTGGAATTGATGGAAACACACCATACAAACCTTCCACGTCAACCACAGGACTCTTAGGAACCATCCCGAGCTCTCAAGTAACCAAACCTTGGGTCCCACTGTGATTTTGGACCATTTGACCCTCAGACACTCCCTTGATATGGGCATGCATTCGTCCAGGAGGCTTTGGACGCTCCCACAGTATGGGCATGCATGCGTCTAGGAGGCTCTGAACACTCCCACAACATGGGTATGGCAGCATCCAGGGACTTTTATGCCCAGTGTTGTGCCTGCATCCCTGGGTTTTGAGCCAATTTTCTAGTCCCAGAGCTCAGTTCACTTCCCAGAACTAAATGACACCTTCAAAACAAAAAGATGACCATGGAATAATGATACAAATGTAATCACTTGAACAAGGGCTTGACTAGACCCCTACTATCCATGACAGGCATTTCGTCAAGCATGTCACAAATATGTAATCTATGGGTGTAAACAACATATATGAGGATAGGGTCTCATACTTATCTGAGAATCGCTAAGAAGCTTTGTTCCCTTATATCATCAACTGCATTGTCATATATTAGGCCATAGATCCATGAGCACTGGAAATGGTATTGAAAAAAGTTGGCATTTCAAAATTAATTAAAAACGTTCAATTCTGTAGTCTTCATTGATTCTAGACGCTTTGCACCAAAGCATAAAGGTCTATAAATACTAAAATAAAATAAAATAAAATAGGTCTTGGAACATGAAAATCAACATTTTTTTCTGAAACAAAAGACTTAATTCTAAAATGTTGTATGTTCAATATATATCTAGCAGGCAAGCAGGGATATTCTCCTCATCTTAAGAGTCTTTATAATTGATACTAAGTAGCATGTCAGGTGCATGTACTTCAACATAAGCTGCTCATTGTGAATATAACTCATCTAATGCAGAGAAATAAATGGGATGAAACTAATTGATGTTGATTTGATAGTTGAAAATTAATCCTTTTGCCTCTTTCTTCTTTCTCTAATATTTGACCTCAAACTTGGAAATAAGCCTGATTTTCACAAAAGGCAGTTGCAAAATTTTTTGGAAACTTTGTTGTGTCCAAATTGTAATGTTTTTTTTTTTATTTTATTTCTACCTGTTCCTTAGCAACAAGATCTTTTGTGGGCAGATTTGATTCTCCCGGAATTTCTTCCTTTAATGACTTGCTACCTAATAGGTCAAATTCTTCTATAAAGCCTGTTCATTTTTCCCAAATCGATAAATATTGCTCATATGCAGTTTGTATGCATGATTTGATTTCTTTTTGATCTCTCTCCCTGCAACTTAGTGAAGCAAGCATCAATCATTTGTCTCTCTTAGAAACAATTGGAATTTTAGTAGTTTGAAATTCATTTTCCCTGTCAAGTATAGAAAGAAACTTCCTTTTAATTGATTTGTCTTCTTCTACCAACGAATCAATTTTTTCACTTAAATCTTTAATTTCATGATAAGCCATTGGTATTTTATCCATTTTTTTCTAGAACTTTGATTGATTCTTCCTTAAAATTAAACAAATTTGTAAAGCTTGATCTTTGAAAATATCAAGACTATGTGTTATTTGTTGATTCTCATTCACTTGATATTTAAGAGATTCAATTTCCTGTTGCAAAGTTGTGAGAATAATGGAAAATTTGTTTTATGATTCTTCCTTCCAGATACGTGTTTGATTTTCATGTAATTTTATTAATTCTGTTATCACCCTAAAATCTTTGTCTCTA
The DNA here is from genome assembly GCA_031772625.1 of Pinus tabuliformis. Taxonomy (NCBI): domain Eukaryota; kingdom Viridiplantae; phylum Streptophyta; class Pinopsida; order Pinales; family Pinaceae; genus Pinus; species Pinus tabuliformis. Next base: position 503,542,041 of record CM062812.1, read on the forward strand.
AGCTTTGGAAAGTTGCCTTCTTTCTAGTCATAGTCTTAGAAGTTTTGAGTCATCTCATCAAAATTATTGTCATTCTCATTTACAAACCCTTCTTCTAGTCATGGTGTTAAAGGGTCTCTAGGTCATTTCATGCTTTAAGGGTTAGGTCATAAGGTTAGAAGTCTTTTTTTTTTTTTTTAAGCTTGATAGATCTCTTTGTATTAACTATTTTCAGAAGTAATTTATAGCCAAATACTTCAGGTAGACACCTCGGCCCCTGAGAGGACAAAAAGAGGGTAGTGCTAAGCGAGAAGTAACAAGAAGAACAAATTTACAAGAGCAAAACAAAGGATTCTACCCAATGTGGGTAGAATCCACTATTCGGCATTTTTTTCCTTTCTTTTTCCCAACTTTGACCCATCCAAGATGACTTTGCTAAGCTGGGCTGATGGAGAGGTCTCCTTGTCTAAATCTGAGGGAGAGGACTCAAGAGTTCTTTTCTAAGAGTTTGGTGGGACAGAAGATTCCTCAGGACCAGGCGAGGGCGGCTCTTATGCCGGCTTTGCCTCCATGCCTTCCGCATTCTCTTCCTCTTCATCTGAGTTGGTATCAAAATCATCCATGGGGGGAGGATCATGAGGTTTCCAGCTTTTGGATTTTGGCTTAGGATTGGCTTTCTTCTTTTGGGCAGGCATCGAGGGACAACAGCTCTGAAGGTGCCCTGTGAGATGGCAATTTCGGCAGCGAAAGGCTGTGTTCTCGTAATCCAGGGTCTGGGTCCAATGGAAGTCTCCAATTTTGAGATTAATTTGATCAGGAAGACCTTTGCTCATGTCTATTTCCGCACAGATTCTGGCAAAGGTGTATATGCCCTTTTCTCCTCTAGAGGTGTCTGTGGCTAGAAAGCGGCCTAGAGTATTGCCGATTCCTTCGAATACAGCAAAGTGCCAGAGATGCGCCGAGAGATTAGGAAGTCTGACCCAGATGGGGAGCTTGGTGATGGTTGCTGTAGAGGGATCAAAATCTGGGAACCAAGGGGTGAGGAATAAACCTGTTGAGCCCCAAAACCATGGGCCTTCAGTTAATGCTTTTTGGTAGTCCTCACTGAAAACAAACACTACAATGAAGAAACCCTTTGAGCAGAGAAAAACTTTGCAATTGTTGGTCTAGTTGGAGTGTATCCATTGGTAGAGATCTGTTGTGCGTGGCCATAGCCCATTGAATCTGCAAATGATGCCAAACTCTGCATAATTTTGGAATTATTCATCCAACATTGGATGAATTATTTCAATGGAGGGGGATTCCTCCAGTTTATCCACCAGAAAAGGTTTGGGAGCCTGAGCTGGTGGAGCTGATTTTTTGGGCAACTGAGCATGGACAACATCTTTGTATGAGAAAGCCGCAGCTGAAGATGACTGTCCAACAGCTCCCCCTCTCAAACGAAGGGAAAAAAAGATGGAGGCATTTCTCTTAATGCTGTAAAAAGAAAGGGGATAAAGATCCTCAAGTTGTTTACCTTCATGGAGGAGTCGTTGGGCTACAAAGGGAATCCCCAGCCTAGAATCCAGGATTTGCTTGAGGTCCTACACCAGATCCGAAGAGCATACCCATTGAAGTAGAGTTTTTCCTGAAAGGAGCACAATCTGGATCTGGAAATAGGCAAAGTGATCTGACATCTGCTTTCCTCTGCAAATTTGAGACGAGAGGAAGCTGGTGCTTTGGAGGGCCACCTTTCCCTGAACTTGCCGCAGGGGCCTGTGAGAGGAGGTGGGGGTCCAATGGGCATTGAGTTTGTCATTTCTTTCCGCCTGAAAGAGATCCCAGATGCTCTGTCCAGGCAACTCCAGGAAGCAGAAAGAATTCTGACAATGAAATACAGAGTAACGACTGCTCTAGGGAGGCAGAAGAGGTTCTAAAGGGAATGAGCAGCCTTCCAGAGCGTAATATTTCTGCCGTATGAATCCCTTGAGGCTAGGGTTTTGCTGACAGGCGAACTCTTGTAATGCTTCTAACGCAGTTGCAGCACATCTTGCATCGGAAAAATCAACAAAACATAACACAAGAGGATCTCCACCAGGACGTCGAGCCTCCTTTTATACTAGTCGAACATCTTTGAAACCAATGAATGGACGGAAAATGTGTGCAACTGCCCTGTGAGAGAAACCAGCAGGAAGACCCTCAATAAAGAGGGTATTTGACGTGCCAGATGGAAGATTCTCATCAGGCATTCTCAAAGGTTCTCTTAATCCCTACGGCTCTGACCTTTGATAGCCCAAACCTAGGCTCCCTAACTTCCCCCCAAGTCTAGGATTAGCACTTCCAATGCCAGACCTCTGACCCATTAAAACAGAGTTAGGAAGGGACGGACTTGATAATCCTCCATAGCCTCCGCTGCCTCCCAACCTTGTCCCAAGGGAGCCTCCCAAACCACCGATATCACCAGATGTTAACCCCCTACTAGAATATGTGAGCCCATTTTGAACGTGAGAATCCAGAGATCCAGGGGCGTTGGATTCCCGTAGAAATGATCGACCCGCCGCATCAGGAAAATAACCAGAAATATCACAACCTCCAGAAATCCCTACTGGCGGGAGATCACCACGAGTGCGCATGGCCGGAACTGGAAACCCTAGTGAGCGGCCATCTCTTCAGGAAGCATCCGCCATTGTTGATAAGGTTAGAAGTCTTTTAAGGTCATATCTCTTTTCCAAATAAAGTTTGACAGCCTCATTCCATGTCCTAGAAGCCTTACCAAGTGTTTATAAGTCATATCTCACATCATGTTGGAAATATTTTGAAACTAGCTACGAAATCACTGAACTAGGAGTTTTCGTAGCGCGCTACGAAATCCTTGAAAAAACCTGTTTTAGCATTAAAAACTCTGCTTTCTGCGTTTACTAGTCAACTTCCAGAAGGGTTCCTAAGCAGGTGATAACTCAATTTTGAAAACCGAAAAAGGATTTTCTTTCTAACATACCAAACTACAAAAACCTCTTTCAGTTTCTTCAAATCCATTTTGAGGTGGGAGGAATTTATGGTTAAACTTACGCTACGAAACTGCTGAAAGTCAAGCTTGGTCTTCTGGTTTTAGCAGTCTTTTTCAAGATCCGTTTCTAGTCACATGAAAAGGTATTTTGGAATTATGAAGGAGGTTTCTCTTCATCAACTCTCTAGATACAATAACCTATCTCACTTTCATCATAAGTATTTTCAGTTGGGAGATAATAAGCTTTCTTTGAAACCCAAAATTCAGAGAGCGGATTTTTCCTGTTTGACATGTGTTTTTCAAGGATAGATTCTAGATAGCTGGAGAAGTATTTTAAAAAAACAAGAGAGGTTTTTTTCTAGACATCATGGAATACATAAATCTCCTTCATTTTCAAAAAATGTGTCATGGATGAGGAGATAAAGGCTCTGTCCCGCGTGCCATTTTCAGGGATCCTAAACCTAAAAACAGGGAAACATGTTCCCTAATTTCTAGGGTTTGTATTCAGCAGTCAGATGACCACGTGGGAGGCTTCATCAAATTCGACTTATTGAGGTTGAAAGTTGTCAAAGAATGCTTTAAATTCTTAGATAATGTTGTTGTAATCATGTTAAGGAGTTACACTCCTAGTTGTATTAGGTCTCTAGGACTGCTAGTTAGGTGTCATTTGCATTTAATAGTTAGTTTTAAGCATCAATAGGTGTCATAGTAGGATGAATTCGAATTCCACTCATGCTTGAGGAGGAATATAAGTTATGTAAAGAGCTCTATATATAGGAGAAGATCTAATGTAGAAAGGGTTGGAAAATTTCAGAGAAATTGTAACTATTGTGCTATGTATATGACTCTGTTTTAGTAATACAAGACTTGGCTTTACTTCTCAGGAATCAGAAGGAGTTTACTGTTCAGAATGTTGTGTATCATCCTCTCTTTAGTATTTGCAGTGGTATAGAAGTGTGATTACTTAGAAATCACTATTTGTGCTCTAATTTCCTTCACATATCTATAAACTGTGTTGTCCTGTATGTTTCTGGTGTATTCTGAATGGTTAAATTTTGTATGCCCTGACTTCTATGTAAGGTTGATGTCATTGTTATACTGAAACAAATTTGACTCCATAAGCCTAATGGATACTTTCTAGTTGTGTTTCCACCACTCATATTTTTACATTTGTTTCATAAGAGTTAGCCATCTTTATCATAATCAAAGATCATTAATTCGTTGAGAGAACCCTCTCAGGTTGGGGAGGTTAAGCCTCAGCCTAAAGTAGGTTTGAAATAGTTACTTGAAGTCTACCTAATCAGCAGCCTCCAGGGTCTGATTTTGTGATAAGAAATTCTTGAATCTCCTGTTCATTTTTTTCATTCGCTTGTTCCAATTGTTTTTTAAAACCTTTCTGCAAGTTTTCTCTTTCTACAGTAAATCCTTGAATTAAATTAGCAAAATGCTGCTACGAGTTTTCTTCACTAAACAATTCATTTTTCTTCAAATTTTTGTCCAAAACTTAAATTTTCTTTAAATTGTCATCAGATGAAGTTGTAAGCTCATTCAAATGATACTGATTGTAATTGACAAAAGAACCTAAAGCTTGGGAATATTCCTAAGCTCTTTCTTTTATGTCTCACTAAGCTTGCCAGTTGAATTGATCAAGTGCTCAAAATTATGCTAAAAAAATAAAAGTGTTAGAATCTTATCAAACTCAACTTTAGATTGAAGAGCTCGTCATTATGAATCCAACAGTGTGAACAAAACTCAAAACTGAGTTCATATGCAGAAGTTAGACCAAGTCAAAGTTCAAGTTTGAGTTGTTTACATGGCAAGATTAAGATGATGTGGCAAGTCTTCAATGAATAAGGAGGCACCAAGTGGCAGCCCACCATTGGCCCTTGCAAATTGCATATCACAATCATAAGTGTTTTGGTGTTACAAATCGGCCCTCGGTAGGTTTAGGGTTGCAATGCGATGAGATCACATTTCACAATTGCTTGAAAGAAGCAGCAATAGGAATCGGCTCCAACGTGGTTAAGTTCCGAATGCGATAGACCAGGATGCAATAATTTTTATGCTACATTTTAACACACTGGCGGGTCAGAAAAATTGCAATCATGGTGTTCTGTCGGGTAAACAAGACCTTGCGTCTGCCCAAACTCACCGATTGTGATGAGCGGGAGGATTCTAGATGTGAGAGTTTTATATGTTCCGATTTAATATCCCGTCGGGTCCATAACCCCACATCACATCATTTTGTAGTGTTAAGAGCCCATATCTTAGTCGATTACGATTGTGATATGGCTAAAAGGATTTGGCCTGTGTTGCGGCGAAATTTTTGCTTCCTTAGCTAATTTTGGAGCGGAAAAGGAGTTTTGGTCGGTTTTGGAGCATTTTGTGGAACAATAAGTGGAGAAACTGGGAGAATTCATAAATTCTTCAATTCTTATCCAAATGGGATGCAAAAAGAGGATGGATGGCCATTTTTTGTGTATTTTGAACTCAAGGAGACAGGTTTCAGAGGCATCTGAGCATTGTAAACACACATTTGATGTAATTTGAGCATAATAGAGAGGTGCAAGCCATTAGAAGCTGGACCAAGGAGACGTAGCCCAGGAGAGGTGAACTCCTTTATCATGTGCTTTTTGTGTGTTGTATATTGATGTTCATCATTGTTATATAGATGTTTTTCAGCATATGTTTTTATTCTAATTTGTTTATAACATTTACATAAGAATCTCTCATGGGAATCTGTTAATTGCAAAAGTTTTTGAATCCTTAAGCACTTGAAATGCAAACAATAAGCATATTGGATTTATTTTTGAATGGGGAATTAGTACAACATTACTAATATGCTCCGATTCAGATCAAGTTGGTATCAGAGCATTAGTTTTGCTTACTAGATTTTGTTATAGATCTGAATTGAAAATATAGGAGAATACAAATATACCCAAGAAATAACAAGATATGAAATATAGAAAATGCTTCACTTTATTAATCAAAACCCTTAAGGTAGGGTAACAACATACATTCACTCCTTAAGGAAGGAGAACACTCCACAAGCCATATGCTTGAAAATACAATAATCTTGACATCTCTCAATGGGGAGTCTCTGGCCTCTATATAGGCCTCATACATACAATACCATGGGTCATTACCATGGTTCCCTCAATACCATCTATCTAATACAACGGCTTATTACATTATCGCTAACTACTTGTGGTCCCTTACATGATACGGGTTAACCACTTTATTTATTACTATGGCCCATCCCATTATTATTTTATTCCCTTGGGTACCTCCCTCTGTACCCCATACTATCCCCCCTAGGTATACTACATTCCACCCCCTTAAACATGTTTCATCCTCGAAACAATAGAATAACAAAAATAAGAGGATCTACTCAAAAGAGTAGTCCATTGGTACTATGCACATACATCTAACCATCCAAGAGAAAGGTAAACCCTTGATCTAGTTGGTGCCTCGCTCGCTTGAGATGGAAGTTGACCCTGTCAGTTCTTTTGTGTTGATGTGTTGTGGGTGGATCATCGCCCCTAGCTACCTGTAATGTGAGGGTTTTTTTCCTTGTTGTTGATTCGTTGCCATCTTGTAGGTTGTTTTCTTGTGGGGTGATGTGGGTGGTGATATGCTAAAGTTTTAACCAACAATGTATCTTTCTTTAATTCACCACCTAAAGGAGCCTTAGTGGTATCTGGTACATGTTGTGGCGTTTGTTGTTGTTGCTTATCTTCCAATATTACTTCAACCATTGATTCCTCATCTAATGTATCCTTACCTGTAACATTTTCTGCTTCAGCCTCTTTTGACTCTACCTATTTTTCTCTTACCTGGTTTGATGTTTGTATTTGGATGTCAACCATTAAGGGCTCATCATCTGATGTGTCAGTCCCTAGAACATCTTCTGCTTCAGCCTCTGTGGACTCTACCTGTTTATTGATGGAAATATCCTGTAATGTAATTTTCTTCTTTTTATACCAGAGCTTCAAGAATTTCTTCTGCACATTAATATTGATAGTACCCACAGATTCCATCCAAGGGTATCCCAAAACAACATCCATGTTATCCATATCTGAAGTATAAAAATCACAATGCAACACATACTTATCCATAGAAAGCTTCAAATCTTTATAAACTTGAACGTCCTCATTATCAATCTATGTGTTTTCAATGTGTTTTGTAGGACCCTGCAATTTTTTTGCCAAATTAACATTGATAACATTATGCTTGTAGCTAGGATTTATAGACACAATGATCTTCTCCTTCTGAATACATCCATGAACCTGCAATAAGGAGATACCAGTAGAAAATAACCCCTTACATGTCTCATTCTCCTATTTTCTAGCATGAGACCATTTGTCTAAAAGGAATTTTTCAAATTCTTCATCTGAAAGGTTGTACAACTTCTTGCTCTCAACTGATCTAAACCATTTGGCAGCCTCATCTTCCATATTAGTCACTATGAAAAATTTCCAATGTTTTTCCCATAATGACTTTTGTTTTTCTATGAATTCTTCAATAGTAGGACCATTATCTTTTCCTGTAAAATATAAAACTGCCATGAAGAGGGTTTTGAAAACAAATCGCTTACTTGGAAAATTTGAAATGGCCACAATTCAATCAATATGGCTTAGAATCCCTATTATGGTGTGTTTTTAGAAATGGAACAACCATTCTGCATCTTCTCATGTGATCGCTGCAACTGTCCCGCCATCACAAAAATTTCTAAGAAAAGAATTGATTTTAAATCAGAGATATCTCCCTCATCTGAACTCCAATTCAACTGATTTTTTTCTTTTCAAATTGGATATTTTTTCACAAACAACCCAGATCTGCAATTAGAATATGCAAATGTTAACCCAACATGTACAAATCTGATCTGCAAACTCGCTGCCCCGAAAAATGTCTGCGACACAACTGAATTTTCAATCAACGATATCTCCGTCATCCAGACCCCGATTCAACCAATTTTATTTATTTATTTATTTTGTTTTTTTAATTGGGTATTTTTTCGCAAATAGCATAGATCTACAATTAGATTCTACAAGTTTTGCACCAAAATGTACATATCTGATCTGCAAACTCGCCACCCCAAAAAGTTCTTGTAGAAAAAAAAAAAAAAAAATCTCCGCTTTGCCCAAGAAAGTGTTATGATACCACTTGTTATAGATCTGACTTGAAAATATAGGCGAATACAAATATACCCAAGAAATAACAAGATCTAAAATATATAAAATGCTTCACTTGATTAATAAAAAACCTTAAGGCAACATAACACCATATATTCACTCCTTAAGTAAGAAGAACACTCCACAAGACATATGCTTGCCAATACATTAATCCTTGACATCTGTCAGTGAGGAGTCTCTAACCTCTATATAGGCCTCATACATACAATACCATGGGTCATTACCATGGTTCCCTCAATACCATCTATCTACTACAATGGGCTTATTACATTATTGCTAACTAGTTGTGGTCTCTTACATGATACGTGTTAACCACTTTATTTATTACTATGGCCCATCCCATTATTACATTATTCCCTTGGGTACCTCCCTCTGTACCCCATACTATCCCCCCTAGGTATACTATAGATTTGCTTTGTGAAATAAGTATTTAATTGCTTGCAAGTTTATGTCATGCTCACAAGGTTAAGCTCAAAATAGGTGAAGGAAAGTTGGTTGAAAGCCCTGAAATTGGGTCAAAGGGAAGAAGAGAAAGGTTTCCAAAGTCTTCTACACTAGTTCAAGCTCAAGTTGTAGAAGTTTCAGTTGATATTACAACACCAATATAGCCTCAAGTTGTAGTTGAGTCTTCAGAGACCATGTCTCATGAAGGAGAACCTATCATGACAGAATATGAGAAGACCTTCAGAAAGTATTTCTTTGATATAACAGAGATGGTTAAGGTCCTCTATGAAGCTAGGAAAAACATATTGCAAGGAGAAAGTTCCAAGCCTCCCAATGGAGAAAGCCCTTCAGGAGGAGGTAATGGAAAAAAATATAAAGGAAAAGGAAATAATGGGAATGGAGACAAGCCTCCACCATTTCCACCATCTTCTTCATCTTCTTCTTCGAAATCATCTTCACACTCTTCCACAAATACCATTGTTACTCATACTCATCATCATTCTTCAAAAGGGTTGGTAAATCACATTTTTTGAAGCTTGATGTTAAATGTGAGTTGCCTATGTACAATAGAGAAGTTAATGCAAAGAAGCAAGATAACTAGATTCATCAGTTGGAGGTGTATTGAAGAATTCAAAACCTTCAAGAGGATGATATCAAGATTCAGTTGGCTTCATTGAGAATGGAGGGTGCAACATTTGTATGGTAGGAAGAAAAGACTCAAGGCGAGATCAAGAAACATGGTAAGATCTCTATTACTTGGTCTAATTTCATTGTTGCTATAAGAAGACAATTCTACCCTTTAGCTGATATGCAAAAAGGCATTATGAATTGGAAAATTTTCAAATAGTTGAAAGGTCAAAATGTGCAATAGTATACACAAGATTTTAGGAAAATATCTCTTATGCTAGGAGTAGACTTATAGTCACAATATACCTTACTTAAATACATAGGAGGGTTGCATAGCTATCTTTGACATACCATTCTTATGTTTAGTCCCACAAATATTATGAGGTCTGTGTTCAAGCTACACACCTCAAAGCAAGAGGGAAAAATATACAGGAAGAAGGTAAGAAGAAGCCATTTCAGAGTGTTGAAAAAGGGAATAAGTTTAAAGGAAAGTAGAAGAAAAATGCTTCTGTTAAGGAAAAAGGAGAGACCCATGTGCAAGAATTGTTCCAAGGAAGGACATGATGAAGCAGATTTCTAGAAGCTTCATTTAGAAATACGACCAAAGAAATTCAACAATAAAGGGAAACAAAAGACCAATGTTGCTATACAACAAACTTGGGTTTAGACTCAGGGGATGAAAAAAAAATCGTAGCCACAGTCACCAAAGGAAAAGTTTTGGAAAAGTCAAGTAAAGAGGTCAGCAAAGAGGCAACTGTAGCAAGTAACAGAGCAACAAATAACTCTCACAACATTTCAAATGAGGAAAACCGAATTGATTTGCTCCATATCCAAGTTATTTCCAAGCATACAAAAATTGATACGTTGTTTGACAGTGGATCTCAGACCAACTTAATTTCTACAGATTTAGTCAAGAAATTGAATCTAGAAATCGTGCCTCATCATAAACTGTATCTGTTGGGTTGGATAACCAAGGATGCCAATTTTCAGGTCACACGGAAATGCGTTTTCAGATTTGCAATCACCGCCAATTTCATTGATGAAGTTGAATTAGACGTTGTGCCATTGGATATCTCAGGAATTGTGTTGGGAAGTCCGTATTTGTATGACATGGAGGTTGTTTTCCACAGATTTGAAAAAAAATATCATTTGTTCAAAGACAGAGTGGAGTACATTGTGAGAACTCATTGCAGAAAGCTTAGTCTATCTTTGGAAAGCACAAGTGAAATGAAACAAATGGTTAATTCCAGCAAGAGTCTTGTGCTCCTCATGATCAAGCAGAAGAATGACACAGAGTAGGAATCCTTTGTAGGCTATGATGTGAAGCTAAAAGTTGAATTGGTTGATGTGGTCAAATAATATGGGGACACGTTTCAAGAACCAAAGGGACTGCCACCAAAAAGAGGAATTCAACATGAAATTCAGCTATAGTAGGAATGTCCGCTCCTAAACATTGGTATGTATCGAATGTCGATTTTGGAAAGTTTAAAAATTAAAAAACAAGTCCAGGAATTGTTAGATAAAGGAGTAATTCGTCCTTCTACTTCGCCATGTGGTTTACCAATTGTATTGGTACCCAAGAAAGATGGAACCTAGTTCATTTGTGTAGATTATCGAGCTTTAAATAAGATCACAATAAATAATCGACTACCCATAATAGATGATTTTCTAGATCAGTTGAAAAATGCAAAGTATTTTACTAAATTAGACTTCAAAAGTGGTTATCATTAAGTTAGAATCATTGAGGAGGACATATGGAACACTACTTTTAAAACCAAACAGGGATTGCTTGAGTGGCTAGTTATGCCTTTCGGTCTTTGTAATGGTCCAAATACATTTGATGAATGATGTTTTAAGATCATTTCTTGATGAATTTGTAATTGTCTATTTAGATGATATTTTGATATTCAACAAATCACGAGAAGAGCATGTCAAGCATGTTAGGAAAGTTTTGGATATCATGAGAAAAGAACAGTGATTTCTAAAGATGTTTAAATGTGAATTTGGGAAAACTTCCTTAGTGTATTTGGGCCACATTGTTGGAGGAGGTGGGTTGAAGTTTGATTCCTCTAAAGTTTCAGTCATTGTGAATTGGCCAATACCCAAATCAGTTACAAAAGTAAGGATTTTTCTAGGAGAAGTGTAGTATTGGAGGAAGTTCATTTCCAATTTCTCCTCCATAGCAGCTCCACTACATGCATTGACCAACGTGAACGTTGTCTTCTAGTCGGGAGGAAAACAACAAAAATCATTTTATGCTTTGAAACAAATGATCATTTCAGCCCCATTTTTGGCATTATCATATTTGAAACAACCTTTGAAATACAAACAAATGCAAGTGACTACACCATGGGTGCAGTTCTTTTACAACATGGTAATCCCATTCCATTTCATTTTGAGATTTTTAATGGTGTTGTTATAAAATATCTATGTATGATAAAGAGATTTATGCATTGGTACAAAGTGTGAAGAAATGGAAGCATTATTCGATGGGAAAAGAAACCATTATTCACACCGATCATCAACAGTTGTAATATTTGCAATCTCAAACCAAATTGCAGTAGTCAAGTCACTTTCGTTGGATGGGATTTTTACAGCAATTCCACTTGGTAATTAGTACAAGAGAGGTATATATAACAAAGTTGTTGATATGATTCTAGATAGGTTGCAAATGTAGCCATTTTACTCAAGAATAGTTCTGTTTTGCTTGAAAGTTATGTTGAACAATACACACAGGATGCTGAATTTCAAGATGTATATTTAAATTTGAGTCAAGGCCACCAAGTTTGGAATTAGACTACGATGTACATGATAATCTGTTGTATCATTTGGGAAAACTTTATGTTCCACAGGGAGAGAGAGTAAATTTCACACCGGAAGTGCACACTTCTCTTATTGCTGGACATTTCGATGTAAGTAAAATAGTGACAAATCTTCAGAGGTATTTTTATTAGCCTTGTATTCTTGAAAGTGTGTCACGTTTTATCAGAGGTTGTTCATTGTGTGCAGTCAGCAAGCCTAGTAATAGGAAACTAGGATTGTACACACCACTTCCAGTGCCTTCAAGACCATGGGAAAGTATTTCTATGGATTTTGTAGGAGGTATTCCTTTGTCAAGGAAAGGTCATGATTATTTGTATGTAGTTGTGGATAGATTCAACAATATGTGGATATTAATGCCTTTTAAAAAGAAAATTACAGCTGAACAACCAACTTAACTTTTCTTTCAAAATGTATGGGTTCATTTTGGATTGCCTACTTCTACTGTAAGTGATCATGATTCTCGATTTGTTGGGAATTTTTGGTCAAGTTTATGGAACTTGATGGACACCAAGTTGAATAAAAGTACAGCCTTCCATCCGCAAACAGATGGTCAAACTGAAGTGGTAAATATGACAATAATTCATTTTCTAAGAGGATATTGCAGCAAACATCCTAAGTTGTGGGATGAACAGTTGCATTATATTCAGCATGCTTACAACCGAGAAAAACACTCTTCTACTCTTGAGGCATGTCTTGGGTAGTTGCCTAAACCACCTTAGGATTTCATCTTTGAGAAAGATGTAGTTGTAGATGGACATAGTGACATAGAAAGGGAAAACAAATTCATTGAGAAAATTCAGTTGATTCACCAAACAGTTCAATAACAACTAGAAAAGAGTCAAGGAAAGTATAAGGAAGGGCATGATAAGAATCATGTGGATCATCAGTTTCAAGTAGGTGATGAAATTTGGCTATACATTAGCAAGGAACGGCTTCAAGGTGAAGGTAAAAATTTGAAACCAATTCGTTATTGTCCATTTAAAATTCTGGAAAAGATTGGTAATAATGCTTTCAGGCTTGATTTGCCTTGATATATGCAAATCTATTTCGTTGTTAATGTTGAAAATTTGAGATTTTATGAACCTACTTTGATAGAAGATCAAGGAGATAATGTTCAAATTCCATATATTGAATAATTTTCTCCAGAATACCTTGATTTGCTTCAGTAAGACACTATACTTGACAGAAGGATAAGGACAACTAAAATAGGAAATACTGATTATCTTCGGGTGGGTCTCAAAGGTACACATCCATCAAAGGCCAAATGGATTGAAGTGGGGAAGGTGAGGGAACAATACCCTCATCTATTCAATAACTGAAAGTGATCCTTTTGGGGTCCAAAAGGCTTCTAGTGGTGAGGAGTGACCAGGTGCTCAAAATTATGCTCAAAAATCAAAGTGTTAGAATCTTGTCAAACTTAGCTTTAGATTGAAGAGCTCGTCATTCTGAATCCAATGATGTGAACGGAACTCAAAATTGAGTTTGTATGCAGATGTTAGACCAATTCAAAGTTTTGGTTTGACTTACCTACATGGCAAGATTAAGATGATGTGGCAAGTCTTCAGCGAATAAGGAGGCACCAAGTGGAAGCCTGCCATTGGCCCTCACTAATCTCATATCCCAGCAGTAAGTGTTTCGGTGTTACAAATCGGCCCCCGAGAGTTTTAGGGTTGTGATGCAATGAGATCACATATCACGATCATAGGAAAGAAGCGGCAATAAGAATCGGCCTTGGCGCAATTGAGTTCCGAATGCGATAATTTTTATGCTGCAACTTAATACACTGGTGGGTCAGTGAAATTGCAATCGCGGTGTTCTGTCAGGTAAACATGACCTTGCACCCACCTAAACTCACCGATTACGTTGAGCAGGAGGATTCCAGATGCGGGAGTTTTATAAGTTCTGATTTAATATCCTGTTAGGTCCATAACCTTGCATCACAACATTTTGCAGTGTTAAGAGCCCATAGCTTAACCAATTGCGATTACGATAAGGCCCGCGATGCAGCAAAATTTTCACTTCCTTATCGAATTTTGGTGTAGAAAAGGGGTTTTGGTCACTTTTGGAGCATTTTATGGAACAATTAGTGGATAAATTGGGAGAAGTCATAACTTATTTAGTTCTTATCCAAATGGGATGCAAAAATAGGTTGGATGGCCATTTTTTGAATATTCTAAACTCATGAAGATAGGTTTCAGAGGCATCTAAGCATTGTAAACACATTTTTGATATAATTTGAGCATAATAGAGAGGCCCAAGCCATTGGACGTTGGACCAAGGAGAGGTAGCCCAGGAGGGGTGAACTCCTTTATCATGTGCTTTTTGTGTGTTGTATTTTGATATTCATTGTCATTATATCATTTTTGTTTAGCATATGTTTTTATGTTAAATTTTTTATAACATTTACATAAGAATCTCTCACGGGAATCTATTAATTGAATTTTTTTTTGAATCCTTAAGAACTTGAAATGAAAATGATAAGCATCTTGGGTTTATTTATGAATGGGGAATTAGTACAAAATTACTAATATGCTCCAATAGAGATCACAAATTCAGATAGAGTTTTCAGAGTATCATGTTTTATTTTTTTTGTTCTTTGGACAACAGATTTTGTTTGACTATTGAAATAATAATCTGTCAAAGATGGAATATTATTTACAATTGGCTCTAATTTAGAAACTAGTTTAAACAAGAATGATTCCCAAGGAATCTTAGTAGAAATTAGTGCTACTGATGCCCGAGGAGATACAATAGATATAGTATCTATTTTGCTATATGATTCCATTTTTTCTCATTTTCTTTGGTATTGGTTTCAGTAGATATATTTTTTTCCTTGTGTTATAGACATATTTGGGCACATCAACCCAAAAATTATATGTCGATAAAATAGGGTTCATCAACCCCTAAAAGAATTGTTTCATACCCTAAAAGAACATAGTCATCTAATTACGTCATTCCCCAAAAGTTCCACCTGAGAAATCATCCAGAAATGGCCTAAACTAAACCATACTGACTGCTCCACTGGCAAAGTGCGATGCTTACTGAGTGGTACACTACCAGGGTGTGATGCATACTGATTAGGCATTCTATAGGGTGCGATGGATGAGGATGGACAAATGTCTGAGTTAGTTTGCTAAGTGGTTGCTCATGGAATCTTCTAGAAACTTCTCCTATGACACTTGCCTCTCTAAATTCACCCAGGGATGAGTAAGAGATCTAAGAAATCTCCAAGTGGAACCAATTGTAACAAGTGGAATGAAACTAATCAAACCCCATGGATGACTCACACCCTTGCACACATCTCTAAATGGATCCCTCATCTAAGAGATCTAGAGGCTGGAATATTGTGAATTGCAAAGAAGTACTGATAGTTTGTAATGGAGGGAACAACATTGTATTGTTGGTGTGATCTTGCTATTTCATCAGGTGAAGAGGGATTGAAGTTGGGAGGATGATGCTGGATCAGACAACTGGTTTGTAATTCTCCCTTCTATTAATAAATTTCTTCAAGTTTTCTTCCATATTATTATGCAATTGTGAATGTTATCACTTGTGAATGTTATCATTTGTTCATTATATATCTGATTCTGTAATGTTTATGTTGTAATAGATCATGATGCTTTGATGGTTCTTTTTGCTGTACTTGTGCAAATACTCTCCAAGTGGGTTAAGTACAAGGAGGATTTGCAAGCTCTGTCAAGGGGGAGAGAGATCAAGCAAAGGATTAAGCGGAAGATCCAGGTTGGTTCCATTATCTTTCTCTTATTTGTTACACATAGAAGAAATCCTTGAATTGCTTTAAACTATTGTTTCTAGAGGAGCTACCAAACCTAGAGGGCTAGTCATTCGACAAGACACTAGTTTTCCCAGAACCCTATTGGGCCAAGAAACTTCCTCATTTTCCATGTTTGATATGTAACGAGGAGAATTATATGAGAGATTTTCCACATCGATCTGAGATTTCAAAACTTTGAAGGCTTCGAATACCTCAGCAGTGTTGACTGATCCATTTCCAAACCCATAAACTAATCTGGTTGCTATCGATCATGCTTCCACATCCTAAGTGCTTATGCTATCCATCTAAAACAAGAAAAATGATGCTTTGATATCGACAAGGAATAAATATTATGGGAATCCATCGTCGTTAAACAACGAGGCTACAGATCAACCTAGTGGTTCAACAATGACTTCGCAAGAAGTTGTTCCACCCATTATTCCTGAATTAACTATAAAGTCGCCAAAGGGAGTCATACATAAATCGACATTTAATCCTCATGCTCAAGCTGCTCAAAATTATAATATAGTGGAGGATTTGGCTCAATCACCATCCGCTATGTCGACACTTGAGGTATTGCAAAATTGTCCCTCCCAAAAGTAGGCTTTGTTATCAGCAATAGGTGGGATCAATCCAACGGATTCCAATCTTGTGGCCTTTAATCATAAAGGATATACACCTCAGTTACCATCCCAACTTGCTTTCCTTATACAGGTAAAATCCCTCAATAAAAATGTTCATTGAACCATCATTGATGAGGGGGCATCTACCTGTATTATGTAAATGAGTTGCTGGAAAACTCTTGGTTCACCACTCTTGTCACGATCATCAACAACATTAAAAGCGTTCGATGGAAGAATATACACTCCGTATGGGATTTTAAGTAACTTGCAAGTTGAACTGGGGGGCAAGACAGTAGAGATTGGAGTCGAGGTCATTGATGGAAACCTTGATTATAATATCTTGCTGGGAAGGCCCTGGATTTTTGCTATGGCTGCCATTGTGTCTACATATTTTAGAAAGATCGCATTTCCCTTCCAAGGTGGAATAACAATCGTTGACCAACTAGCCTTTTTTTCGAATAGTTCACAAGCTATCGAAAGCATTCCATTGATCCATGGAAGTTCATAATCGCTTCAAAATGTTGGGGTAGGTCTCCTAAAAGACCCGTCCTTAATGGGTACTTTTGCCCTCCCGCCTTCATTTGGTTTCGCAAAAGTGGCCGCAGTGGAAACATGTCAAACGATATCTTCTACATCATCTAAGTTTATGGAGAGCCCCGACCATCTTGATAGTGAGGATCATCGCGAGGTGCTACCACCAAGCCCCATCGAATCTTTGTAGCAATCAATTTTCTGGGCTTGGGCAACAAACCCGAATCAGCACTCTATGAGTGTTTGGGTAGATAGTCTTTAGAATATGGTACCTCTTCTGATCCTTGGTCTTGTATACATTCTACAGATGAAGGAATCATCCAATCCATGATGATAGGAGAGACACTGTGGGAAGATCACCACCATCGTTCTTGCCTTCAAGATAACAATGAAGATTATTCAAATGACCTCAATCACCCTTCAATTTTTGATTTTTTATCAAATTCTGTAAATACAGTAGATTTCAAGTGAGATCTGTCCAACATTGAAGAAACTATCGCCATTAATATTTCGACCAAACCTAATATTGTAGAGAATATTCATGTTGGCAAATCTTGTTCTCCATCAAAACTAGAAATTTACTACACTCTATTTCGCGAATTCAGATATGTCTTTGCATGGTCATATGAAGAAATACCAGGCATTGACTCGAGAATTTTTGAACATGAAATCAAGATGTATCCGGATGTCAAACCAGTACGACAACGGCTTCAACCTATCCATCTGAAGAAAGCCACTGCCATTAAGGCAAAAGTTGAAAAACGTTTGCATGCTAGCTTCATTTACCCTATTCCTCTCACTGATTAGGTATCGAACATTGTTCCTGTAATGAAAAAACAAGGAACGATTAGAGTGTGCGTCAATTACACGGATGTAAATCAAGCATGTCCAAAGGACAACTATCCTACACCCTTTGTCGACCAGATAATTGATGAATGTGCTGGATGCGAAATCTTTTCATTCATGGATGGATTTTCCCGATGCAATCAAATCAATATCCGCCCACAGGACCAGTCAAAAACTGCGTTTATATGTCCGTGTGGCACGTTCACATATCATAAATTACCTTTCGGTTTGAAGAACGCCGGGGAAAATTTTCAGAGCTCCATGAATTATGCCTTCCATGACATCAAACACATCGTTCAACCGTATCTCGATGATCTGCTGGCTCATTCGCGAAAACAGACTGATCATCCGCAGCACTTGAGAGCCATATTATTACGTTGCCGACAATACAAGATACGACTCAATCTGCACAAATTTGTGTTTTGTGTTGGTTCTGGTCAACTGATTGGTTTTTTAGTTCCTAAGGATGAAATTCGACTCGACCCATTTAAGTTTCAGGCAATCCTTGACATGCCTCCACCTTCAAATTTGCTTCAGATTCAGAGACTCCAAGGGAAAGCTAACTTTTTGAGGAAGTTCATTCCACATTATGTTGATCTCACTAAAGGTTATAGACGTCTTTTGAAAAAAGGAGTACCCTTCCACTAGGATCAGGTTGCGCAAGCTTCCTTTGATGCTTTAAAAGATTCCCTGATAAAAGCATCATTAATGTATGCTCTTGACTATCAAAAAGACTTCAACATGTATCTTGCCACTGCAGATACAACCATCGCTACGGTTTTAGTGCAAGAAGATAATGGAATTGAACATCCTATATATTATTTCAGTCGCAATCATAATGATACAGAAAGCAAGTACTCTTATGTTGAAAAGTTGACTTTAGTAGCCGTTCAAGCAATATATAGATTTCAACACTATGTTCTCTTTCGCAAAACTACCATTGTGTCGATTGCAACCCTATGACCTACATTCTACTGCGTCAATTACTAGGGGGAAAATATTCCAAATGGATAGCCATTTTGCAAGAGTTTGATATGGAGTTCACCAAATCCAAATCAAAGAAATCTTTTGTCTTTGCAGAGTTACTTTGTGACCTTCCCTCATCATCCAATGATTTAACATCCCAAGCATCAATCATGGATGAGACTCTGTTTCTGATATCATCAAGTAATTCGTGGTACAGGGATATACTGGTCTATCTCCAGACCCAAACTTTTAGGCCTAACACCTCTCACTATGAACAATGGCGAACTTGATACCAAGCCAAAGACTATCTAATCGTTGGTGATACACTTTACCGTCGTGGTGTTGATACAATTCTACAAAGGTGCCTCACGCATGAGGAGCTCGAATTTTTTTTGAATGATTGTCATTCAGGTGCTTCTGTGGGGCATCTATCTAGTTACGTTACTGCACAAAAAATATTACGAGCTGGTTACTTCTGGCCCACCATATTCAAAGATTTCATAATTGCAGTCAGAAGTTGCCATGCTTGTCAAATTTTTTATCGCAAAGCCAAATTACCACCTGCACCACTACATCCAGTAGTTGTTGTTGGGCCATTCGTTAAATGGGGCATTGATTTCATGACATGTAACCCCACCTCGGATGGGGGGCATGGGTACATTATAGTCGTTGTCGACTATTTTACAAAATGGGCTGAGGCGATGCCTACATTAAACAACAACAGCAAAATGGCTGCTCTTTTCTTTTTCAATCATGTAGTTTCTATATTTGGTGTACCACAGGCTATAATCACAGATCATGGGTCACATTTTCGCAATCACATGATGATCGAATTAACTTCCAAATTAGGATTGTCCCATGATAGATCTACTCCATATTATCTGCAAGCTAATGGACAAGTTGAGGCGATCAACAAAGTCCTTAAGCGCATGCTGCAGAGAATGATTGGAGTCCACAAATGGAATTGGAATTTAATCCTATACTCAACTCTGTGGGCATATAGGACTTCGGTGAGAAATGCAACCGGATTTACACCCTTTCAGTTGGTGTATGGTCTGGAAGCAGTCTTACCAATTCAGTGTGAAATCTCATCCCTCAAGCTTGCAGTTGATCTGCTTCCCAAAACTTCTGAAGAAGAGGCTCGTTTCTTGGAATTAATCCATCTAGATGAAACCCATCGTGATGTCGCATTGGCTAACCAAGAACAGAAGAAACACATCAAGGCGCAATATGAAAAAAATTTCAAACCTCATGTCTTCTCAAAAGGTGACCTGGTCTTGCTTTACGATTAGGACTTTGACAAATTTGGAGCAGATAAATTCGAACCATTATGGATGGGCCCCTACATTGTTAAATGAGTATTGATAAAAGGAGCCTATGAGCTAGTCAATTATGATGGGATTGCACTATCGCAACCTCGAAATGGGTTGTATCTTAAACGTTACTATGCTCGATTAAGTGTAGTAAACTCATTGTACATATGCTTTTATTGCATTTTTGAGTGTTTTCTTTTTAGAGTTGTCATTTTGGTTAGGTAATCCACTTCACGTTTGTTGCAGATGTGAGATTTTTTGGAACCGTTTGTTGGATATGCCGACAGAGCTAGTCATAGTACGCAGAACCTATCTTTTGTGGCTTGGGCCATTTTCGCTCCAAGTGGTGAGTTAGTGAGTTTCAGAGGGATATGTATTAGTCAATCAACGAACAACATTGCTGAGTATAGCACGTTGATTGAACTTCTCTCTGATGCCATTTCACATGGCATACACCGACTCATTGTCAGGCTAGATTCGCAGCTTGTCATTCTACAGCTTACTGGCGTTTATTCCATTCGGAACCCAGCTATTTATCGCATGTTCCTAAGAGTTAGGATTTTGGGAAGACATTTTGATTCCATTCAATATCAACACATTTCCAGAAACTTAAACATATTAACTGATTCATTAGCAAACTATGTGTTAAATAGACATTCGCAACATTTGTAAAGAAAGCATTTCACATCAAAATTCACACCACTTAGCCAAAATAAAACTCCAAAAAACAAAAGTAGATAACTGTTTATAATTTTCACAAATTTTTTTGTGTCCAAGACAAAATCAATCATCTGACCAAGAAACTCAAAATGAATGTAGAAAAACATCCTAGACTAGTGATGTTGGTGATAACATGTCACCACTTGTGCTATCATGCACAGGAGCCTAGTCCAACGACTCGGTACGCCAGTAGTATGGCACTGTGACCTAAAAGGTAACTCATCGGTCCTGACATCCTGAATGCCAAGAGTGAGACCCTCAATCTGATCTTGCAACACTGCCAGGGTCTCCAATATGTCCAGATCCCGAAGGACGGCCCTCCCTACAACTTCTCCTGCTGGAGCATCATCTGCCGCCCGTGGGCGTGCCATTGGTCACATTGGTCCAATATCTACACACACATATAAGTTTATTTAGTCTTGGTAACATCAAAAACACAAAAACATTATAAAACTGAAATGCAGACAAAAGATGAGTTAAGATCCAAATTTGAGCAAAAACAGGCAAAAACTTGATGAAAAAACTCTGTGTAAAGTTACCATTCTGCGCCCATCGCACCCTACCTTTGAGCAAGGTGAGATGCATACTGACTGGCCAATGTACAGCTCAGTATGCATCACACCTTTCGATATAAGCTAGGTGCGATGATTGGGGAACAAAATATTCAAACCCCAGGGGCCTAAAAAAGTGGAAAAACTAGCTCAGAATCAAGAAAAGATGGAATGAAAATGAAGAGCTCAAGGATAGCTCCAACCTGGTCCTCACGGTGCGGAAAATGGTCCACAGGATCTCCTGAAATCGACTGGTGAAATTTAAGGGGGAAAACCACTCCATAGCTCCAAAATCCCAAATTTGAAATGAAATGATGAAAATGAAAGGTAAAACTACTTTTCATATTTACTATTCACGTAATTTGAGTAAAATGTTAGTTTTAGTTCATTTTTCAACCATATATATGTATTTCTAATCAATTTGATGGAGATTTGGGCAGGTTGAATGACTGATGAAAGAATCTGATGTGCTAAACAGTGAATTGAACATCTTTGACCACCAACTTCAAGCATAGTTTTGTCATTTCGAGTTTCTGTAAAAATGAAATTGACTCCAAGCATAGTTCCCCCATGGTTCAAGCTTGTCAAAAAATGAACCCACCTTTAAAAATTAACCTCTGTGATTGCTATTCTATCAGCCTTTTGAACCTTGGCTATGTACATCCCATCACCACCATCCCTTTGGCCAATCATACGCTTTCACTTTGTTGTTTTACCCTTTTTGAGGAACAGTTGCGATGAGTGGTCTTATTAGCCACCCTCTTCACAGAAATTAACATGTTTTGAGAAGTTCCAAAATTCACCGGAACTAGTTGCTACCCTAGACACCACTCGTTCCTCAAAATCGAGTCTCCTTTAAACCCTTTTTAGACTCGTTAAATATGAAAAGATTGTCGAGCGTGTTAGCGCTCGAATCTACCTTAGGCTGAAATAAGGTAAGACTCAAGGCTACATCAAACCACGCTCAGCCTCGTAGCTAGCCCTACGAGGACAGGAGAGGGCTCTCTCTGGTCAATCTCGACAAAAGGTAATCAAAGAGGCTCGAGATGACTGAATTGATGACTAATTTTAGGCTAGGTATGAAGTACAAGGACTATGGAATTTATTTTTTGAAGTTTTGTTGAATTCAAGGGAAAGGCAATTTTGGGTGCGGGGATGAGGCACAGCTTTTGCAGAGGTCTACTTGGGGCAAGATAGGCGATTGTTTTGATGCCTTTAAAGTGATCGAATGAATAGACCTAAAAAGTGAGGAGCTAAGGAGAGCAAGGAAGTCTCAAGGATTCTCCTTAAACTGAAGAAAACATGGAAAATTAAACAAATTTAAAGGCAGAGCATAGCAAATTTATGGATTCTACCTTAACACTTCATTTGTTTAATTGCAGAAGATTAAATAAGGAAAGTGGTACACATACACAACTTACCAGTACTGAGAGAAACACACCATCAACACATAAGGCCACATGAATCCCAAATAGTGCTGCAAAACCCTGGTCTATCCTTTGCCAAAAATGCAGATAAAATATGTACAATAGTGT
Organism: Pinus tabuliformis; assembly: GCA_031772625.1. Lineage (NCBI taxonomy): Eukaryota > Viridiplantae > Streptophyta > Pinopsida > Pinales > Pinaceae > Pinus > Pinus tabuliformis. The sequence continues at coordinate 503,564,955 of CM062812.1, forward strand.
ATCAAGCTATTCCCAAGAGTCCAACCCTGAAAATGACTAAGAAAATACATAATATAGGCAAGCTAACACATTCCCTTGCCTCTAGGGGTCGAGCTCATCATCCTAGGAGCTGTTTCAACCAATTCTAAACAAAGCACTACAATCTAGGCAGTCAAAACAACTTGCCTCTATAAGCTAGGAAACCAATTCATTCATTAAATTTTTGCTATTTTATGAATGAATCATCTAGAATAGGTAAATAAGTGTCAAGTCAACATAAAGTTCCATTAATTACATCAAGAAGGGTGAAAAATACCATCACAAGTCAAAAATGGTCAAACTGGCTACGTTTCCTGAGCTGAAGATGAAAATTGTGCCAAAAAACCCTGATGCGCCGCGCGCCTGAGCCCTATGCGCCGCACGCCTTTCCCCCTGCATTTGGGGAACTTCACGGCATCCAAATTGAGCTCTGGTTGGCTTGTTGGAAAGCACTGGATGTCTACTTTCCAACCCAAGTGGAATTTTCCAATTTGATGTCCATTTACCCCTCCAAAAGTGCATTCTCCCAAGGCTGCTTCCTGTGTGTCCAAAAAGGGGCAGTGAGGTCATTTTTGCATGTTTTTTGACCTTTTGGGGACCCAAACCTTGATGAAATGCCTTGGAAATAGCTGAGCAGGTATATTTCATCATGAAAAATCCAAAAATTCAAACCATTTGTGATTTGGACCTCTCAATCTTATGGGTCGTGCGCTGCGCGCTACGCGTTGAGCCAAAAAACCTGTTTTTTAGAGCCAAAAATTCAAAATTGACAAAATTTCTTCCAAATTCCTTGAAATTTGGGCTGGGGGTCCCCAATCAAGTACTATGCTCAGCCAAAGAGGCTTCGGCCAAAATCCGAAGATGATCAAGCTCCTTTTGTCTTTTTTGTTTCTTGACCGCTTTCTTCAATTTTGCCTTAAGACTCCTAATTCACGCCTTGCAAACTAGGTTCCGGACCTTGTAATGCATAGCCATGTGTTTCAATAATGCATTGTCTCTATTGGCCTTTTTCAGATTTTCCTCCAAGTAGATGTTGACCCTCTCGAGATTAGCCTCTCGATCCTCATTTACCTGTTTCTCTAGAGAGGTGAACTCAATTTCTCTATGTTGGGCAGCTTGGCGATTCTCACGGATGCTCTGTAGCTCTATGATCACGTGCTGGTCCTCAAGTTGTTTATTCCGTTGCTCTGGATAACTGATATATTGGGTCTTCTCTGATTCTGAAGCTGTCTCATCATCTTGAATAGTAACAAAACCTGATGGCTCACCTGAAGGCCTCTCCTCATGCTTGGGCTTCTTGCCCTTATCCTGTACCTGCGGTGCTGCTGTCGAAAGCGAGGCCCCTTCCACACGAGGTGGAGATAACACTCACTGTGCGAATGAAGTCAACGAGACCCCTTCCACCCCGGGTAGAGATAGTACTCGTCGTGTAGATGCTAATAAGGCCCTGTAGCCTCGCTGGTATGTCACATATGGAGGAGCACTTATATGCTCAGTCTCGAGAATGTTTGGCTGGTGTGAAGGTCCTCCCTCATCATGAACTATCTCGGGATGTGGCTATAATGCTGCAAAGTAATCACGGGAGATGAGATCTTCCCAAGTAATGCCCTGTTGTGCCAACTGATGCATCACTACGATTTTAATCAATGCATAATGATAGATGCTCTTATGCTGATGTGCTGGGCTCTTCCTTTGTACTAAAGGCACCATCCTTTCTATGTTGCGACACATGAAAAACGGAATGTTCATCATACGTACCCTTGTGAAATGCATCAACAAAGGAACATGGTACGCATAGAGTCGTGAGAATCTGCCTTCGCAACTGAAATATCGGATGATGAGTTTCATCAATGGTGCATACTCATCCTTTAGGAATCTGAAAGGAAAAACTGCACTCAAATGTCTTATATACCTGGGCTTGATATATGGCTCATAGTAGAATCTGTCTAACTGTTGGCATTTACTCCCTTCCTCCCCTACATTTGGTATCCCAGTGGCCTGAGCAATAGTCTCGGGTGACAAGGTGAAATTCACTCCGGCAAGGTTTACATGAGCATCCTGCAAATGTAGAACAAATAAACGGACTAGTTCCTGATGATGTTGGATTTGTGAGATCTGCTCACAGTATTCAAAACATGATTGATACCGAAAACAGTCCATAACAAGTGGACAGGCTTGCAATTGAGCCAAAGAGGTAGGCTCCTCCCTAACATGCTGTCCACTTTTGCCACCTTTGTGATACCTCTGTGGCACATTAGGTACATTTACCTCCGATGTAGAGTCATTATCATAATCCTGCTCATATACTGACTCGGTCTCTGACATGTTCTTTAAAAACAAGGTTGCTGGAATATATATATGCTGATATACAACTGTGTGCAAAATTGACTATAGACTTTTTCTTTTTCTCAAAATGCTGTGACCAAGGGGACACAAATATACAAGGGAATTGTTAAGAAAGTGAAAACATTAGGGAAATGGGGAAATGGAAATAAAACAAGGAATTTAGGGAAGGGAAGGGGCATGGAAACCTTGAAGTTTTAGGGTTTGGGATGAGGTAGGGAATATATGTTTGTAGTAGAAGGGAGGGGTTAGGATTTGAGGGAGGATAGCGTAGGGTTCTATGAGGAATTATTGGGGAAAATATTGGTGAATATAGGGGATGGGAAACAAAGGAAATAGGAAAACCTTGGCAACATTTATTTTTGAAAACCCTACAACAATCTTGGCATTTAAATCCTTACAGCAAATTAATGGACAAGGAGGGTTTTTACACTTGGTTTTTTCATGGCAAATATAGCATAATTTCTTTACATAAACCTTTCAAAACCAAGAATGAGCCGTGGATAAAAGCCTACTTGTGATTTGATGCGTGAGAAGAGGTGTTTGAGTGTGTTTTGGACAAAGTCCGGGCATAAACTTCAATGCACCGTGCGCCTCACCCAACGCGCCACGCGCGTGTAAGATAGCACTGGAATTTGTCACCTGATGCACCGCGCGCCACTAATGTGCCGCACGCCCAACCTGATGCGCCGCGCGCCCTGGAAACGGCCCAATTTGCTCACAAACTCACAAAATCGCCTGTGAACAATGCTCTTTGCTCTTGGAATGTGGAATGGGTTGCAAAAGAGGAGAAATATCTTCATATAGACTCCTTGTTGATTTTTGCTTAACCCAAAACCCATTTTCTTATGTTTGGTTGTTGACACTTTTTCAAACTTAATAGGCTCTGACCTTTTTGGTTTCCCCTTTTAAAATTGGTTGAAATAATGATTTTCTCTGATAATTTTTTGTAGGGATAGCTCTAATATGCTCTGGCAAAGGAGACCAAGGCTGCACTTGAACGATTGAAGAACTGAAAATTTTGACAATTTTTACAAAAATGAGATGGCAACTTATCTTCAAAATAGAGTTTTGAAGAGATGTCCTATTTCAGCTGTAGAATGATGAAAATTATTGAAGTGATGATCTATCAAAGACATCCCTCTGGCCTGCTGGTCTTCTAAGACTTTTCAAGACAAAATTGACTCAACCCTAGACCTAAGACCTCAAAATTTAAAACATGATTGTAAGTGACCTTTGAAGACTTATTTTAATAAATAGGCCTGAACCAGCAGTGCCAAGCACGAGGGGGAATGAGTGACACAACCCGCTTCATCAGAGTTATGGCATGCCTAACGAAATGCAACTGATCAAAACTGATGGGACACCTAATCATGAAATGCAAAAGAGCTTTGATCTCTGACGGAGGGATAACTAGACCGACTCTAACATTGGCTCCAATGGGGATGGTAGCTCCTTGGAGATGCCAAGAACCGCAGATCTCTGTAAGAGCTAGACAGTGCCTTCATCCATTGGGCGATGGAGTCATTATTCCGACACAAAATCTTGAGAATTTGACTGAAAAACCAAAAACCGCTTTGACCAAACTAGACTCAAAACTAAAAGATTTAGACAACTGACTTGACAAACTTAGACTAACTAACCTTCATTTTCAGAATTATAGCCTTCACCTCGGGCCCAAGACTGAAGATGATAAGTTAGTTTACATGTGCAATAGAATAAAAGTAAAATGATATGTACAATGATGATGAAATGAGCAGAAAATACTCAAAAGTAGTATCTCTTTAACAGCCGACCATTAATCGGCCCTCCAGGACATTCATCTCCATTCATTTCTTTGAGAAGGAAAGCGTTTTGGCCACGATATGCTGCAATCTTGTAAGGACCCTTCCATAAATTTTCAAATTTGCCATGCTTTCCCTTGTCTTCATGTCGAGCATCCCATCTCAAAACTACCTCATCTAGCTGAAATGTGTCCACCTTTGCTTTCCGGTCATAAATCTTTTTGATGCGCTCCTACAACTTGCAAGTGTTTTGAAATACCTCCTCCCGTGTCTACTGTAAATGAATCATCTGATTAATCCTTCTCTGCATAGTATATTTCTCACTACCCACTTCTTGAAGCAATTTGACTACCGGGACAGCAAGCGAAGTTGGAAAAACCGTGTCTGTTCCGTACACCAACTCGAAAGGAGACATGCCAATAGACTTTTTCTGACTCACCCTATCAGACCATAGTGCATTTATCAACTTCTTGTGCCAGCCCTTTTTACTAATTTCCAACAATTTCTTAATGATATTGACCAAAGATTTATTAGATGACTCCGCCAATCCATTTCCTTGAGGATGGTATGCGGTTGAATGTCCCAAGCTGATATTGTACTTATAACAAAACTCAACCATCCTTTTTGACTTAAATTCTGCTGCATTATCTGTGATTAACTTACTTGGGCATCCAAAACGTGACAAAATATTGGTTTCAAGAAAAGAGATAATTACTGCATCCGTGGCTTGTCGAGTAGGAATTGCTTCAATCCATTTTGTGAAGTAGTCTGTGGCTGTCAATATCCATCGATGCTGTCCTGATGATGCCGGATGAATTTCCCCGATGAAATCCAATCCCCACTGCTGAAAAGGTGCGCTGACTTCAATTGGTTTGAGAGGCAAAGGCTGTAGTTTCTGCTTCCCTTCGAAAATTTGGCATTCATGACAATTTTTAACAGCCTTATATACATCTGAAAATAATGAAGGCCAATAATAACCTGCCCTTAGAATCTTGTTCACTGTGGTTTTCCAAAACAGATGGCCTCCACAGTCACCTCTATGAAATTCTTCCACAACTCTTTTGGCTTCCTCCTCTACCAAACAATTCAATAACATTCCACCAGGATCTTTCCAATACAATGCAGAATTTAGTATGCAGAATTTTGCAGCTTTCAATTTCAATGTTCTACTTTTGTTTCTAGGCATTCTGGGAGGTGAAGACTGTTAGGATATTCCGACACATAGGAAATAGTTAAGTACAACTTGGTCTAGTGTAGAGTTAGGTATAGAGTTAGGTAAAGTGTGTTTCTTTACCGTTGTACATTTTGTAACTTACAATCCGACGGTCACGATATGTAGTGATCCAACGGTTCATTCTCTCCTCGGTATTATTGACACTTGATCCGTGGCTTGACACCTGATTGGTCCATGAATTCTATTTAAAGCGCATGGAGGGTCATTTGTAGGGTAATCCGTGCATGAGAGAAGCTTATGTAAATTTTCATTCTTTGGTTAATAAATTGCCTGAAGTGGCCGCGTTGGCTCAGGCCGTGGACTGTTTCCCTCTTTGAGGGCTTTAACCACGTCAAAAATACTGGTGTATTGATCTGTGATCTGGTTGTGAGCGGTGTCCTTTTGGTGTTCTTTCTGAGGAACTTACCCTGTAAATTCCTACATGGTATCAGAGCTATTTGAGGGCCGCGTTCGTTGGTGATTCAAATCTGAAGCCGGTAGAACTGCATCCGACTGCCGTTTCCTAGATCTGCTGTTTCTGACTGCTTTCGGGCCGAGAGGACTGCTCTGTTGTGTTCGGAGCATCTGTTCCAGTGAGGAATCCCTTTCGTTTCACGCGAAAAGGTTTCCGATAGCCCTAGCTGCGTCATTTTTAAGATCTGGAGGTATACAGTCTTTATTTGCAGTTTACTGTTATTTTCTCTCTGTTTATTTCGGTTTCGGTTTATTTAGATTTTTTTTAACCGGATCTATACCTTTCATTTCTGCGTATGCTCTTTGCCCTGCGACTCTGTGCAATCTGGGCAAATCAGAAACAGAAAGGAAGGATTTTTCTCATGCGTATGCTCTTTTCCCTGCACCTTAGTGTGATCTCGGAAAATCAGAAACATTGAGAAAAATATTTAGTTTTTCGGCTAAAGCTAACTTTGATCCGCAAGGTTCATTTTTGAAAATATCTAGTTTTTCGGCTAAAGCTAACTTCGAGCCGTAAGGTTCGTTTTCTTTGCATGTCCGTGTTGGGTTTTGTGTTTTTTGTTTTGTAGGGAAAAAGAGCCTTTTCAAAGCAAGCACACAACCCAAAGCACCCCCCCCCTCTCTCTCTCACTCTCTCTCTCTCTCTCTCTCTCTCTCTCTCAAATTTTTTGTATAGATCAATTGGTTCAAAGCTATTTTAAGAGAGTAGAGGCCTTGGGTTCAAGTCTCCATTTTGTGGGGGTGGACTTTTTCATTTCCGCACATTCCCGCACTTCGTCGGCAACTTCAACAAATTTTTTTAAAAAGCCATAACTTCTTCATCCGGAAGCCTTTTTCAGAGCCGTTTTTTTTAAACCAGCCTAATGTTTCGAGATCTATCCATTGGAACACTTACTTTCAACATCTTCAGCTTCAGTTTCTGTTGAAATGGAAAGTCAATACCAAGTTACCCTTGACAGCACCAACTACTTCTAATGGTTGTCCTACATTGAGGATTTACTTAGAAGTAAAGGTCTCTACAGAATAGCCACAGGCCAAGAGAAGAAACCGAAGGATGAAGATAAGGTTGCTAAATGGGAAAATAGACAAGATCAAGCACGTTGTTTGATAGGGATGTCTATTTCTTCTGATCTTAGATTCCATATTGTAGAACTTGATACTCCTAATGAAGCATTGGAACAAATCACTAAAGTTTTTGGGATTAAAAATGAAATTAGAGCCCATCAACTTGAAAATGAGTTGCTTACATTGGACCCTAATAATTTTTCTTGCATTGAAGATTTCTTGTCCAAGTTCAAGACCCTTAGATATCTCTTGGAAAGTGTTAAGGTTAAGAAAGAAGACAGTAACCTTATTTATTCCATCCTTACTAAGTTGGGACCAGCCTACTCTGTATTTGTTTCCACCTTCCATTCTACAAGAGAAGCCTTCATTTCTCAAGGAAAAGACTACAAGCCCCCTTCCTTTGACTCCTTTTGTGATTCTTTAATAAGAGAACAAGAAAAACTCTTACACCTTGGTCTTCTTAATCTTGGAAACTCTTCCAAGAAAGCGTTAGCCGCCCAGTAGCAACCAAATTCAAAGAATCCTAAGAAGTCATATCCTAAAAAGAATGGTCCTAAACCAAACAAGGGTCCTAAGCAATTTCAGCCCCAAAATGAAAAATCATTTCAACAAAATGATAAGACAAATAAAAACAAAGGGAAGAAGACTGATAGACATTGCAATTTTTGTAATCGAGATGGCCACTTAGAATCAAAATGCTTTAAAAGGATGGAAGCCTTGGAAGCATCAATGAAGAAGCATAACATCCATTTGGGGCAATCTTCAACTTCAACTTCATCTTCAGGAATGGCACTTTCTGCATGTGGTTGTCAAGCATCTTGGTCTGGCTATGCATTAAATGTATCTTCTTCTTCTCATTCTCATGAGTGGCTCATTGATTCTGGAGCTTCTTATCACATGGCCAAAAACAAAGCCATGTTTTCTTCTTTAAATGATTGTAACACCAAAAATATATATGTTGGTGATGATAGATCTCTTAATGTTGTAGGGACTGGAACTGTTCATCTAGACAATGGTCAGTTTAATGATGTATTATGTGTTCCAACCTTATCCTGCAACCTTCTATCTGTATATCAGATAACTCATTCAGGTGAAGGTAAAATCTTTGAATTTTCACCTCATGATGTTGTAATCAAGGACTTAAAAGATCCTAAACAGATTTTGGCTACTGGCATTGCTGATGATTCTACAAGGTTGTATAAGTTTCACAACTTTGGGTCATCAAATCTTCCCTCAGTATTTGTTGCTCATAACGATGAAGTGAGCAAACTTTGGCATGAGCGATTTGGTCACTTAAATTATCGCTCCCTTCAGCATCTATGTAAAGAAAATATGGTGACAGGTCTTCCTATGGTATCTTGCAGAGATGGTGTTTGTTCCGGATGTGTACTCGGAAAACATCATCGGGACAGTTTTGAAAAACGTGCCTCTTGGCACGCCTCAGCCCCTTTACAGCTTGTGCATAGTGATTTATGTGGTCCACTTCCAGTTGCTTCATTCTCTGGCTGCAAGTATTTCTTAACTTTCATTGATGATTTCTCCAGACGCACTTGGGTATACTTATTAAAACTCAAGAGCGAAGTATTTAACACATTTTTGGCCTTCAAGGCCTTTGTTGAAAAACAATATGGACATCAAATTCTTAAGCTAAGATCTGATAATGGTGGAGAATATGTTAAAAACACATTCATCAACTTTTGCACTGAGAATGGAATTCAAATGCAACATACTGTTCCATACACTCCACAACAAAATGTTGTAGCTGAAAGGAAGAATCGCACCTTAAAGGAAATGGCTAATTGCATGCTACAATCTAAAGGACTTGGTCTTAGTTTTTGGGCAGAAGCAATTAACTGTGCAAATTACATAATAAATCGCACTCCTACTAAGGCTTTAAAGAATATCACTCCAGAAGAAGCATGGAGCTCAATCAAACCAGATGTAAGTCACTGTTGTGTTTTTGGAAGTGAAGCGTGGGCCCATATTCCAGATGAAAAGCATAAAGCTTTAGAACCTAAGAGTGAAAAATGTACTTTTGTTGGATATTCTGAAGATGTCAAAGGCTATAGACTTATTCCATTTAAGTCCAAAAATGTTATCATTAGAAGAGATGTAAAATTTGATGAAAATATATCGGCCTGCGAGCCTAGTCTGGCGGATGTGCCACCTCTCCCTATCTCTTCTACCTTTGAAAACATTTCTTCTTCAGATGATGAAAGTGAGGATGACAATCCTCCCCCACCATCTCAGGATCCTCCTTCAGCTCCTGAGCTTCCAAAATGGGTTCGTGCTACTCGAGATGCAGCAGGTGATCTTGCCGGTGATCCTACAGATCAGCGACGCACACGTTCTCAGTTCGAGAGAGCCTCTTCTTTACTGGCTCAAGCTCCAGTAAATTATGATCCTGACACCTTTGCAGAAGCTTCAGGCCATCCAGATTGGGAAGCAGCTATGAATGAAGAATATCATTCATTATTGGCAAATGATACATGGGATCTTGTTCCTTTACCAAAGGGACGAAAACTTGTTAGATGCAAATGGGTTTACAGAACCAAGTATGGACCAGATGGGAAAGTTGATAAACATAAAGCTCGTCTTGTTGCTAAGGGCTTTTCACAGGTTGAAGGCATTGACTACACTGAAACCTTCTCCCCTGTTGGCAAAATGAACTCTATCCGCCTTGTTCTTTCCCTTGCTGCCTCTTTCAAATGGGAAGTCCATCAGATGGATGTTAAATCTGCCTTCTTGCATGGGGACTTGCATGAAGAAATCTATATGGAACAACCCATTGGCTTCATACAAACAGACTCTAGCCTTGTTTGTTGACTTAAGAAATCCCTTTATGGTCTCAAGCAAGCTCCTCGGGCTTGGTATGCCAAAATGGATAGCTTTCTTTTAGAATCTGGCTTTTCTAGGTGTCATTCTGACAATACTGTCTACACCAAGAAAGTGGGCAACTCTCTTATCATCCTTGTTCTTTATGTTGATGATCTTATCCTTACTGGTAGTGATCCCAACCTTATAAACCATGTGAAGTCTAGCTTCAAAAGGAAATTTGAAATGACAGACTTAGGACACTTACACTATTTTCTCGGTCTTCAAGTCTTGCAATCCAAGGAGGGTATTTCCCTTTCCCAGTCCAAGTATGCTTGTGATATACTACGTCATTTTCACATGGAAGACTGTAAGCCAGCCCCTTCTCCCTTTCAGTCTGGAGTCAAACTCTTAGTCACTTGTACTTCTCCTGAAGTTGATGCTACCTTATACCGTCAACTTGTAGGAAAACTTTTGTATCTAACCCATACTCGTCCTGACCTTTCCTTTGCTGTTGGCCTTGTTGCTCGGTTCATGCAAAACCTCCGTGAAAGTCATTGGAAAGCAGCTAAAAGAATACTTCGTTATGTGCGAGGTACAGTTCAGTTTGGGATTCATTACAGTGCCAAAGCATCTCCTCTATTGGTTGGTTTCACTGATTCCGATTGGGCTGGTGACCCTGATGATCAGAAGTCTACTGCCGGTTATGTGTTCACTCTTGGTTCAGGACCTATTACATGGGCTTGCAAGAAACAGGGTGCCATTTCTCTTTCATCAGCAGAAGCAGAGTATCGTGGTGCCGTAGAAGCTAGTAAGGAAGCCTTGTGGCTTCGTCAGATCCTGTCAGAATTTGGCTTTCAGCAGCAGCATCCGACTACACTTTGGTGTGATAATCAAAGTGGCATTCAGCTATGCAAAGATCCAGTTCAACATCAGCGCAGCAAACACATTGAACTGCACATGCACTTCATCAGAAAGCTCATTCACGACCATGTTCTTGAAGTGCAATATTGTTCAACAGATGATCAAGTTGCAGACATCTTCACTAAGGCTCTCATAGAGGTGAAGTTCACTAAACTTCGATTTATGGTTGGAGTTCAGAAAGTTGTCACTAAGGGGGGATAGGCTCTAGTGCCTCCTTCCTTCTCCTATTGTGTCATATTTGTAAATCCTTCAATCCTATCCCAAGTTGTTCTTAAGGGGGGATGTTAGGATATTCCGACACATAGGAAATAGTTAAGTACAACTTGGTCTAGTGTAGAGTTAGGTATAGAGTTAGGTAAAGTGTGTTTATTTACCATTGTACATTTTGTAACTTACAATCCGACAGTCACGATATGTAGTGATCTGACGGTTCATTCTCTCCTCGGTATTACCGACACTTGATCCGTGGCTTGACACCCGATTGGTCCATGAATTCTATTTAAAGCGCATGGAGGGTCATTTGTAGGGTAATCCGTTCATGAGAGAAGCTTATGTAAATTTTCATTCTTTGATTAATAAATTGCCTGAAGTGGCCGCGTTGGCTCAGGCCGTGGACTGTTTCCCTCTTTGAGGGTTTTAACCACGTCAAAAATACTGGTGTATTGATCTGTGATCTGGTTGTGAGTGGTGTCCTTTTGGTGTTCTTTCTGAGGAACTTACCCTGTAAATTCCTACAAAGACAAATGCTGAAGTACATATAAAATGTCAGCATACCAAGGAGAAGAAAGAAACATTTCAGATACCTGAACGGATGAATTCTTCTCATCTTCATCAGACATGGCAGCAATCAAATTTATGTCTAGAACTTGCAAATTCGTTTCAGCCATTAATTTGGCGAGTCCTTGACCTTTGATTAGCTTGGTTGGTTTAATCTCCACATCATACTCTAACAACGCAGCAATCCACTTACCCCGCCTGCCTTCTGGATCTGCCTGTAATAAAATATCTTTAACTGCTACATTAGGAACATAAGCTAGAATATGGGAATGCAATATATACACACGGAAATCTTTCAAGGCCTTTACAAGCGCAAGTACTTGCTTCTCAATGCTGTTTTATTTCAATGCTCCATCTCTTATAATCTGACTGAAAAAATCAATGGGCTTTTCAACACCTTCCCTCTTCTGCATTAATACAGCTGCCAAAGAGTGCTCAAAAGCAAATGAGAACAAAATAAAATCTTGAGTGTAGTCTGGGCTGATCAAAATAGGAGCTGAAGAAAGAGCTAACTTCACTAAATTAAATGATTTCACCGCCTCTTCGGTCCACTTTACCTGACTGTCCTTTTTCAGCATGCTCGTGATTTCTCTAAGATGCTCTGCTAGATTTGGAATGAAGTGACGCAGAAAATTCAGTTTACCATTGAAGGACTGTATTTCTTTCTTGTTCCGGGGTTGTTCAATTTGCTGAATGGATTCAACACGTGAAGGGTCAAGACGGATTCCATCTTTAGATATGATGTGGCCAAGAATTTTTCCCTCATCCATGGCGAAAAGACTCTTTTTAGGATTCAGTGAAATTCCATATTTTCTGCACTTTTGGAAAACAATTTTCAAATGATACAAATGTTCCTCATCATAATTTGAAAACTTGGTTAAGTCATCAAGATAAACCACTAAAAATACATCTTTCTCATTGGTGAAAGCCATGTCCATTGCGCGCTGAAAGGTGGCTCCTGCATTTTTCAAACCAAACAGCATCTTTGCATAATGAAATGTTCCCCATGGAGTGGTGAATGCTGTCTTGTCACGGTCATCTTCATGTACTAAAATCTGATTGTATCCTGAATAGCCGTCGAGTAGTGACATCCTTGATGCTCCAACTACTCGCTGCAATATATGGTCCATTTTGGGCAGCAGATAATTGTCTTTTAAGGACACCTTATTCAAATTTCTGAAGTCAATACATAAACGGATCTCACCTGTTTTCTTCCTTACTGGTACCAAGTTTGATATCCAATCTGAAAATCGGATAGGCACAATGATTCCTGACTTATACAATCTGTTTACCTCTTTTTCAATTGATGGCAGCAGCTTCGGATTGATTCTCCTCAACTTTTGACGAAAAGGCTTCTGATTTGGCTTAATAGGAATAGTATGCTGAATGATATTTGTGTCATATGTTTTTAGATCTGAGTAATCCCATGCAAAAACATCAGAAAATAAAGACAACAATTTCACATAGTCTGCTTTTACCTTTGGTAACAATGACTTTGATAGCTTTACTCGCTTGGGATTCTCAGCTGTCCCAATGTTTACCTCTTCAACACCTTTTTCAGTCGGTCTTAATGTCGGTTTGCGGGCCACATCATCTTGGTCAAACAACTCCTCTAAAGGAATCAATCCCTTAGGAATAATGTTGTCTTTAAGTTGCAGCACGTCCATTTGATTTACTTGTATATTATCACTACCATCATCATGTTCAGTATCTATTGAGGTATCTTTGAACTTACCCTTATTTTGCAGAAACTGATTGATCTCTTCATCATCTTGAAAGACTTGCCAACATCACTGATTGTCTGGAATGGTAGGACGATGTTTCACATGAATCTCAAACTTGTTGCTAGAATTCATCGGAATTTTTAAATTTCTTGCTGCCTTAGCAAGTCCATCAGCAACACGATTTTGTATGCGAGACACACATGTCAAGGTATGATCAGAAAATAACTTCAAAATATCTAAGACTGCATTTCGATATGCCCTCATACGAGGATGCTTGGCCTGAAACTCACCCTTAACTTGCTTTATCACCAACTCGGAATCACCATAGACCGCAATCTTCTTCGCTTTCAGCTTTCTAAGAATCTTAAGGCCAGCAATGAGAGCCTCATATTCCGCCTCATTATTTGAACAGTCAAATGCTAGTTTATAGGAACACACTCTCACCTTGCTTGGAACTTTGTCTTGCGCGGAAAAGGGACTTCGAATCCACACACCAATACTAGCACCATCACTACCTACTGCGCCATCAAAATCCATGTTCCAAAGACCATCTTCATCTTCTTCCAAGTGTTGAAATTGTGTTAGCTCTGTTTTTTCTGTTTGTTGCCCCTTATCTTCAGCTGATTGCTCCATAGTAGCTTGCTTTTCTCCTCTTTCCTTTTGCAGAACTTCTCTGAAATTTTCAGTGATCTCTGGTATATCTTCCGCCTGAACTAACTGACTATCTAGATCATTAAAACTATCAACAAATAAAACAAATGACTCCAAATCTGTATGTACATAATTTACAGGATGATTGATTGGCTTCTCTTTGCTGGTTATCATGTATTTCATCTTTTTCTCTCGATATAGCTTTCTCATTTGACCGAAGACTGGAATTGTAGCATAAGAAAAGTCTAACTGTAGAGTACCCTTCAACTTAGCCCCCCACGATCTTGAAAGTAGCATATCAAAACGTAGAGGAATGTCCGCCACAACCACATCCATCAAGACATTCTTCGCTAGGATTTGGTCTACGCTAACAACCAAATCTTTGATGAGCCCGATACATCTTACACGGCTGGAATCAAATGAATACAAATCATGATATTTCCTTGTAATGTCTAACCCCAGCTTTTCCATGATCGCCTTTGGCATCAAATTGTGCGAAGCACCAGAATCGAACATAGCATTGTGCAAAACATATTCATGCAATCTCAAACTGATATAAAAGGGAGGAACATCACTATCAAGGGACTCACCATCCAATGCTGGCCCGAATATCAATTCTGGCTGATCATCTTCAATGTTCATCGTGTCAAACATGGGATCAAAATTCAGAATTTTAGAGACTTGACCTCGGTAGCTGCTGTTTTTCATGATTTCAGTCAAAGGAATAGATACTTTTAATTTGGAAATTTCATTTTCAAAACTAAATGCTGAAACTTTGTCGACTTCTTTGACCGGAACTTCTCTCCTATCTTTGATTATACTTGCCTGATTTGTCCTTTCTGCTGCTGATATCTTGCTAGTTGTGGGATCAATTGTCTCCTTTCCTTTCTTCTGTGGTATCGGTGAATCCGTATTTGGTGTTGTAGCTTCTTTTCTTTTTTGAATCAGATTGATGGACACATCTCGGTTTCTCAATGAATACTGCTTCTGTTGAGTGGACAAGGCATTCAAATATCCTCTTTGGTAATCATCTAAATCTGCATCATTAGCTAAGATAAAATCTTCATCTTGCTGGGCGCCTGAACTTTCTCCATACTCTTCTTCTTCAGTGATGTAAATGGGCAGATCATCAGGAGTAAAGAAGTGATTTTGGTCCCCTACTACATCAGCATCTTCATCTGAATCTTGACTCACAAAATTCTGCAAAAGAGGAGTCTTGATCGGTTGTTGGGCTGCCGGCTCTTGTACTCTTTGTTCACGCTGCTTAATTCTGAACTGAGGTTGTTGCTGGCCACGGTAATTTGGATTACGAATCTATGGTTTTGATTTGTCAAGGTTCATTCTTTTGAACAATTTTTCCATCTCACGAAGCCAAGGCGGTTCTGATATAGATTCTTCCTTTATAGTCACTCTTTTCTCTGCCTTCAACCGTGCTCTCTTGTCATTCAGATTCGCCTCAACATTAACAGCAATCTTTTGCATATCTTCTAAAGTAGGCGGATCTCTATCCCGTAATGAATAAGCCATCTCTGGATCAAAACCATCCGGGAATTTGAGAAGAGCTGATTTTCTAGATGGTCTTAAATCATCTGGAATAGCATTATAAATTGTATTGAACCTGATAATGTAGTCTTGGACAGACTCACCATGATTGCGTTTGATATTATTGTACTCGGCATTGATCTGAAGCGGATCCTTTCTGAGTTCCCAATGATCTAGAAACTGTTTCTGAAGTTCAGCCAACGTAGGTATACTTCTGGCTCCCAAGCCTCTGAACCATTTTCTTACCTCTCCTCCGAATGTTTGCACAAACAATCGCATAGTTACATCCTCTTCATCAATCTCATATAAATCACAAAAATTTGCCATTTTGTCTATGTGCTGCTGAGCGGACACACTTTGAGGAGTGCCATCAAATAAAGGAATCTTACTCTGATAATCCATGGGCATATCATGCAAATCTTGAGGAAGAGCGAGAGGAGCAAACCGAGCAGCCATTGCTCTAGGCGGATTTGGTCTGGGAGTAGTTGGTGGAGTAGATGTAACCGAAGTATGAGGAGTATGAGGAGGTGTATGTGGAGGAGAAGCGACGTGAGATGAGGAAGGAGAATTCACTGCGGACTGTTGATATGTGATTATAGGTTGCAGGGGAATAGTGGGAATGAAAGGCGGTTCGATGGGATTTTTCGAAGCGGAAGCCATGACAGCAGATCCAATATTCGCAGATGCAGCTTCTAGGAAATCAGCAAGATTTGCAGCTTGAATGTCACTCTGAAGGTGCCTCAAGATAAAATTTTCAATTAATTTATTATGTTTTTCAACTTTAAGAGCTGCAGCAAAGTCAGGATTTGGAACGAGAGAATCAAGTGCACTTTCGGATTGAGTTTTAAACAGCGACAATTCAAATTTCTCGTCAAAGTCAAGTTCTTCAAGATACTCAAAAATTGCAGGACAAGAATGAGACTTAAACAAAGGGATTATAGAACTTTCTCGTCGGTGTATTCTTGCAATCAGATTTGGATTCTCATATACCGGAGGTGGATCTGGATCAGGATTTAATCTCGTGTATCTTCTAGAAGCCAGTGTGGAATTGTTCGGAACAATCAAAGGGACACAATAAATTTCAGCCTATCAATTTGCTAGACTCAACCATCCAAGGTCTAGAACAAATAAGTGTACTGGGGTAAATTACAAATGAAGTGCTACCTTCACAAGCTCACCGGAGATCGACTGAAGCAGCGTTTATCTACTTTCGCTTATGCATAGCAAAAGCGTTTTGAAGGCTACCTGGCATAACTTCAGACTCCATCTAAGACTCATGAAACAAACACATCAACCAGAAAATAATAACAATTTTATTCCCTAGTATGGTCGCCACTATGTTAGTGCTCGAATCTACCTTAGGCTGAAATAAGGTAAGACTCAAGGCTACATCAAACCACGCTCAGCCTCGTAGCTAGCCCTACGAGGACAGGAGAGGGCTCTCTCCGGTCAATCTCGGCAAAAGGTAATCAAAGAGGCTCGAGATGGCTGAATTGATGACTAATTTTAGGCTAGGTATGAAGTACAAGGACTATGGAATTTATTTTTTGAAGTTTTGTTGAATTCAAGGGAAATGCAATTTTGGGTGCGGGGATGAGGCACAACTTTTGCAGAGGTCTACTTGGGGCAAGATAGGCGATTGTTTTGATGCCTTTAAAGTGATCGAATGAATAGACCTGACAGGTGAGGAGCTAATGAGAGCAAGGAAGTCTCAAGGATTCTCCTTAAACTAAAGAAAACATGGAAAATTAAACAAATTTAAAGGCAGAGCATAACAAATTTATGGATTCTACCTTAACACTTCATTTGTTTAATTGCAGAAGATTAAATAAGGAAAGTGGTACACATACACAACTTACCAGTACTGAGAGAAACACACCATCAACACATAAGGCCACATGAATCCCAAATAGTGCTGCAAAACCCTGGTCTATCCTTTGCCAAAAATGCAGATAAAATATGTACAATAGTGTATCAAGCTATTCCCAAGAGTCCAACCCTGAAAATGACTAAGAAAATACATAATATAGGCAAGCTAACACATTCCCTTGCCTCTAGGGGTCGAGCTCATCATCCTAGGAGCTGTTTCAACCAATTCTAAACAAAGCACTACAATCTAGGCAGTCAAAACAACTTGCCTCTATAAGCTAGGAAACCAATTCATTCATTAAATTTTTGCTATTTTATGAATGAATCATCTAGAATAGGTAAATAAGTGTCAATTCAACATAAAGTTCCATTAATTACATCAAGAAGGGTGAAAAATCCCATCACAAGTCAAAACTGGTCAAACTGGCTACGTTTCCTGAGCTGAAGATGAAAATTGTGCCAAAAAACCCTGATGCGCCGCGCGCCTGAGCCCTATGCGCCGTGCGCCTTTCCACCTGCATTTGGGGCACTTCCCGGCATCCAAATTGAGCTCAGGTTGGCTTGTTGGAAAGCCCTGGATGTCTACTTTCCAACCCAAGTGGAATTTTCCAATTTGATGTCCATTTGCCCCTCCAAAAGTGCATTCTCCCAAGGCTGCTTCCTGTGTGTCCAAAAAGGGGCAGTGAGGTCATTTTTTGCATGTTTTTTGACCTTTTGGGGACCCAAACCTTGATGAAATGCCTTGGCAATAGCTGAGCAGGTATATTTCATCATGACAAATCCAAAAATGCAAACCATTTGTGATTTGGACCTCTCAATCTTATGGGTCGCGCGCTGCGCGCTACGCGTTGAGCCAAAAAACCTGTTTTTTAGAGCCAAAAATTCAAAATTGACAAAATTTCTTCCAAATTCCTTGAAATTTGGGCTGGGGGTCCCCAATCAAGTACTATGCTCAGCCAAAGAGGCTTCGGCCAAAATCCGAAGATGATCAAGCTCCTTTTGTCTTTTTTGTTTCTTGATCGCTTTCTTCAATTTTGCCTTAAGACTCCTAATTCGCGCCTTGCAAACTAGGTTCCGGACCTTGTAATGTGTTAGCGCTTGAAATTTCACCTCAGGCTGAGAAAGGTAAACCTCAAGGCCACATCAAACCATTTAGCCTCGTAGCTAGCCCTACGGGGCAGGAGAAGGCTCTCTCCGGTCTATCTCTGTAAAATCTTGAATGGGATGAGATGACCAACAAGGTGACACTGATATTAGGCTAGTAAACTGATTATAAAGGTTGATTTGGGAGTTTTTGGGGTTTTTGGTGGCAATTTGAGGAACTGCAATTTAGGGTGCGGGGATTGGACACAGTTTCTGCAGGGGGTCTTTGGGGCAAGGTAGGAACCTGTATTGATGTCTTTAGCTGAAGTGGATGATTAGGAAGAAAGATAAGAAGGCTAAAGAGAGCAAACAATGGATTTGAATTCTCTTTAGACAGCAGAAAACATAGAAATTAAACAAATTTAAAAGTAGAGCATGGCAAGCATGAATTCTGACTTTATCACTTCATTTGTTTAATATGCAGCAGTATAGAAAGGAAATGAATCACATAACAAAGCTTACAATAACATGAAGAAACACACCATCAACACCTGAGTCCACAAGAATCCCAAAGATGACTGCAAAACCCTGGTCTTCCTTAGCCAAAAATTGCAGAGATACAAGTGAAATATACAATGATAGCTCCTCCCTCAAGTGTCCAACCATGAAAATGAGCATGAAAGTACATAATATAGATGATCTAACCTCTTTCCCTGCCTCCATGGGTCGAGCTCACTATCCTAGGAGCTGTTTGAACAACTTCTAAACTGAGCACTACAAAATAGGCAGTCAAAACAACTTGCCTCTAAAAACTTGGAAACCAGTTCATACAGTCAATTTTACCCTTTTACATGAGAGAAACTTCTGGAAGAGTAAAACAAGGGTAAAAGTATCCAAAAAGTGCCACAAGTACAGTCAAAAGGACCACCATCGACCTCAGAAAGTCAAAATGGAGCTAAACTGCAAATTCTGGGTTGAACTGGTCAAATCTGGCACAAATTCCTCAACGGGTCGCGCACATCCTCCTCAACGGGTCGCGCACTTTGGAGCCCTGTTTGGAAGCCTTCCCGATGTCAAAATGAGGTGTAGGATAGCTCGTTGGAAAGGTCTCTGAGTCTACTTTCCAACCCAACTGGAATTTTTGGATTTGAAGGTCATTTGCCCAGTCAAAAGTCATTTCGCTCAAGACTACTTCTGCAGCTCAAAAAAGGGGCAGAAAGTCAAAATTTGGCTGTAATTTGACCTTTTGGAGGCCCAAAACTTCATGAAAACTCAAATCCATCCATAGACATGTGTAACTTTGCATGAAAAATCCAGCAATGCTGAGTTTTCGCAAAACGGAGCTACGATGACAAAGGGTCTCACCGGGGGTGAGACCCGTTGAGAAGCCAAAACCTGTAAATTGCCCAAAAATGTCAAAAATGAGCCAAAACTTCCAAAATTTTTTGTGCTTGGTGCTGTGAAGAGGCTAGTGGGTGTCATGATGAGTGAGAGAAGCCTCAGCCAAGATGCGGAGGGGGTTGGTCTTCTTCTTCCTCTTAAGAGCCTCGGTCAACCTTCTTTGGAACATTTTCATCTTTGCTTTACAAACGTGCATCCTAGCCCAATAGTGGTTTTTCATGTTCCTTAGCAGCTTTTTCTCTTGGTTGGCCTTAGCCAACAGCCTCTCCAAGTGGGCATTCTCTTGAATAAGCAATGACTCCCGGTCAACAGGCAAGGGGTCACCGGGCCTCCTACGGTTTAGGACTCGGTTACTACGAATCCTCCAAATCTCATCAAGTGCCTTCTCCTCCTCCAGCTGTGTGTTCCACTGCTCTAGATATGTGATGGTCCATTGGGCACCCTCAAGTCTCCGCTGCAAAACATCATTCTCGGCCCTGAGCTGCTGAATGATCTCCTTTGCCTCTTGGCTAGGAGAACTGACCTCAAGATCAATCACCGGATCCTCATGAACCATGGGCTCTTTGCCCCTCTGCAATATCTGTGCTGGCGAAGAAAACGAGGCCCCTTCCACCTGCTGTGGAGATAACACTCGCTGCTCTGAAGATGAAGACGAGACCCCTTCCACCCGCTGTGGAGATAATACTCGCCTAACTGCTGCAAATAAGGCCCTTGGGCCTTTCTGATAGGTGACCATAGGAGTGGAGCTGACATGTCGGGTGATGGGAACATCAGGCTGCTGAGATGGTCCTCCCTCCTCATGAATGGTCTCCTGATGTGGCTGAGGTGGCACTGTGAAAAACTCACGGGAGATGAACTCCTCCCATGAGATACCCTGCTGAGTCAACTGATGAGAGACTATAAGCTGGATCAAACCATAGTGACAAAGGCTCCTGTACTGCTGGGCCGGGGTCTTCCTCTGCAACATGGGCACCATCCTCTGAATGTTCTGAAACAGGAAGACTGGGAGGTTCATCATCCTCACCCGGGTGAAATGCATCAACAGGCGAATGTGATATGAATACACCTGCGAAAATCTGCCCTCACATGTAAAATAATGCATGATAAGTCTCATGAGGGGGGCATACTCACTCCGAAGAAATCTGAATGGGAAAACACCTGTCAACAGTATCACAAATGATGGCTGGACATAAGGCTCGAAGTGAACAAAATCAAGTAATCTGCGCTTAGGCCACACCTCACCCACATTTGGTATCCCTGTAGCCTCTGAGATCACCTCGGGTGTCAATATGAAATTTACCCCTGCAAGAGTGACATGTCCATCATGGAGGTGTAAGACAAACAAGCGAGCCAACTCTCTATGATGTTGAATCTGTGAGATCCTCTCACAAAACTGATAGCATGACATGTACCGGAAACAATTCACTGCCAAAGGACAAGCCTGTAATTCTGCCAAAGAAGTAGGCTCTTCCCTCTTATGATGGCCTCCTTTACCTCCTCTACGAGGCCTCCTCTGTTCCTCAATCTCTGTAGATAATGAATGGTCATCACCTTGCTCATAAGTCTCGGTATCTGACATGGTTTTGGAGCAAGGTGGGCAAACTGAAGGACAAATTGAACTGCTGCCTCTGCCTGCAAAAGTACTGAACTCTATGCTGTTTCAAGGGGAAAAAACATGAGGGGAATGTTAGGGGAGGGAACTTCTTAACGAGGAATGGGAATATATGAAAATAACAGGGAATTTCCAAGGGAAACTTTACAAATTGTCATGCATATAGGAACACATTTTAACATTGGGAAATCATTTGCAAAGAACATCTCATATGGGACAAAAACATGTATGATAATGAACATGGTAGGGGCATACATGTATCAATAGGGACATAGGGACACCATACACCAAATTTATTTATAGGAGTTCATGTGTGTCATAAGGCAGATTTTGTTTTTTAAAGAGTACATGTACATTGTTTTAACATAGAGGGAAGGTTTTCATGTACAAGGGGATATCAAGGGTATGTAGGGGTTATGTACATGACTCTAGATATACAACAACATTTATTTTCACATGACTCTTTTCTTTATTTGCAAATGTATCTTTTCTTTTTGTTTTATTTTTGCATGTGTATGGTAGAGGGAATTAGGGTTTATAGCTTAGGGATGGGGGAAAAAGTCAACATTTTATGTACAAATAATATGGGACAGAGATGCAAGCATGACTATGACTGAAAGAGGAAAAGAGGGAAGGGACCAAATGGGACAAAAACACTTGAAACAGTCACAAAACCCTAGCATTTTACAAACATTAGCAAGCAGCCATATTAATCCATTCATTTGCAAATTTAGAAGATGAAATCATAGCATACATCCTTATTTTCACCATCAATATCAACAACTATGCATTAAGAGCCTACCTCGACCGATTGAGCAAATTTGAGGTGGAATGAAGGAATTTAATTGAAGTTTTGGTGGCAGACAGTTGAACGGGTCGCGCACGCTCCCCAACGGGTCGCGCACCGCCCAACGGGTCGTGCCCGTTATAATTTTACACTGCCGGAGTGCGCTGGACGGGTCGCGCACCGCCCAACAGGTCGCGCACAAGCCTGGACGGGTCGTGCACCTGCAAACTGCCCGAAACCGTTGCAATTTCGCCTCCTTCGCCGATCACTCTCTCACAATCTCTCTTGCAAGCTTGAAATGCACAATGAGAGTGAAAGGAGGGAACATTACCTTTTATAATCTCATTTGAAAAAATTTCATCCATAAACCCACTTTATAAAGTCTATTTTGACACTTTTTAAAACACTGATTTTCTTGGTTTCCTTTATCTTGAAATTGACTTTTTGAGTGCTTTGACCTGATTCTTTTTGCAGGTAGATCATCTGAAGGACTGTGGCAAGGGGACCAGGGTTGTTGCTGCCCTTTTTGAAGAAATTTTGGACATTTATTCTCTTCACAAAATTTATCATGACCTTAGCTTTAAAAACAGAGTTTTTAATTCCAAGGTTAAAAATGAACTGTTCATGATGAAAATATATCAAAGAAACATGTTTACCATCCTCCCTCTGGCTTACTGGTCACTCAAGGACTTTCAGAAACATGACCTTGCAAAGACAAATAACCAAAACCCTAGACCTAGACTTTTGACACTAAGTCCAAACAAGAGAAGCTTGACAAACTCAATGACTGATATGACCTGACCCAGCAAAGCCAAGAGGGGTATGAATAGACCAGCTCCTCCATCAGGATTATGGCATGCCTAACGGGATGCAAATTTTGACACTGATGAGACACCTACTAATGCAAATGCAAAGAGCTTTGATCACTGATGGAGGGCTTTCAAGACCGACACTAACATAATGCATAGCCATGTGTTTCAATAATGCACTATCTCTATTGGCCTTTTTCAGCTTTTCCTCCAAGTAGATGTTGACGCTCTCGAGATTAGCCTCTCGATCCTCATTTACCTGTTGCTCTAGAGAGGTGAACTCAATTTCTCTATGTTGGGCAGCTTGGCGATTCCCACGGATGCTCTGTAGCTCTATGATCACGTGCTGGTCCTCAAGCTGTTTATTCCGCTGCTCTGGATACCTGATATATTGGGTCTTCTCTGATTCTGAAGCTATCTCATCATCATGAATAGTAAAAAAACCTGATGGCTCACCTGAAGGCCTCTCCTCATGCTTGGGCTTCTTGCCCTTATCCTATACTTGCAGTGCTGTTGTCGAAAGCGAGGCCCCTTCCACACGAGGTGGAGATAACACTCGCTGTGCTGATGAAGTCAACAAGACCCCTTCCACCCCAGGTAGAGATAGTACTCGTCGTGTAGATGCAAATAAGGCCCTGTAGCCTCGTTGGTATGTCACATATGGAGGAGCACTTATATGCTCAGTCTCGGGAATGTCTGGCTGGTGTGAAGGTCCTCCCTCATCATGAACTATCTCGAGAGGTGGTTGTAATGCTGCAAAGTAATCACGGGAGATGAGATCTTCCCAAGTAATGCCCTGCTGTGCCAACTGATGCATAATGATAGATGCTCTTATGCTGATGTGTTGGGCTCTTCCTTTGTACTAAAGGCACCATCCTTTCTATGTTGCGACACATGAAAAACAGAATGTTCATCATACGTACCCTTGTGAAATGCATCAACAAAGGAACATGGTACGCATAGAGTCGTGAGAATCTGCCTTCGCAACTGAAATATCGGATGATGAGTTTCATCAATGGTGCATACTCATCCTTTAGGAATCTGAAAGGAAAAACTGCACTCAAATGTCTTATATACCCGGGCTTGATATATGGCTCATAGTAGAATCTGTCTAACTGCTAGCGTTTACTCCCTTCCTCCCCTACATTTGGTATCCCAGTGGCCTGAGCAATAGTCTCGGGTGACAAGGTGAAATTCACTCTGGCAAGGTTTACATGACCATCCTGCAAATGTAGAACAAATAAACGGACTAGTTCCTGATGATGCTGGATTTGTGAGATCCGCTCACAGTATTCAAAACATGATTGATATCGAAAACAGTCCATAACAAGTGGACATGCTTGCAATTGAGCCAAAGAGGTAGGCTCCTCCCTAACATGCTATCCACTTTTGCCACCTTTGTGATACCTCCGTGGCACATTAGGTACATTTACCTCCGATGTAGAGTCATTATCATAATCCTGCTCATATACTGACTCGGTCTCTGACATGTTCTTTAAAAACAAGGTAGCTGGAATATATATATGCTGATATACAACTGTGTGCAAAATTGACTGTAGACTTTTTCTTTTTCTCAAAATGTTGTGACCAAGGGGACACAAATATACAAGGGAATTGTTAAGAAAGGGAAAACATTAGGGAAATGGGGAAAATGGAAATAAAACAAGGAATTTAGGGAAGGGAAGGGGCATGGAAATCTTGAAGTTTTAGGGTTTGGGATGAGGTAGGGAATATATGTTTGTAGTAGAAGGGAGGGGTTAGGATTTGAGGGAGGATAGTGTAGGGTTCTATGAGGAATTATTGGGGAAAATATTGGTGAATATAGGGGATGGGAAACAAAGGAAATAGGAAAACCTTGGCAACATTTATTTTTGAAAAACCTACAACAATCTTGGCATTTAAATTAATGAACAAGGAGGGTTTTTACACTTGGTTTTTTCATGGCAAATATAGCATAATTTCTTTACATAAACCTTTCAAAACCAAGAATGAGCCATGGATAAAAGCCTACCTGTGATTTGATGCGTGAGAAGAGGTGTTTGAGTGTGTTTTGGACAAAGTCTGGGCATAAACTTCAATGCGCCGCGCGCCTCACCCAACGCGCCGCGCGCGTGTAAGATAGCACTGGAATTTGTCACCTGATGCACTGCGTGCCACTGATGCGCCGCGCGCCCAACCTGATGCGCTGCGCGCCCTGGAAACGACCCAATTTGCTCACAAACTCACAAAATTGCCTGTGAACAATGCTCTTTGCTCTTGGAATGTGGAATGGGTTGCAAATGAGGAGAAATATCTTCATATAGACTCCTTGTTGATTTTTGCTTAACCCAAAACCCATTTTCTTATGTTTGGTTGTTGACACTTTTTCAAACTTAATAGGCTCTGACCTTTTTGGTTTCCCCTTTTAAAATTGGTTGAAATAATGATTTTCTCTGATAATTTTTTGCAGGGATAGCTCTAATATGCTCTGGCAAAGGAGACCAAGGCTGCACTTGAACGATTGAAGAACTGAAAATTTTGACAATTTTTACAAAAATGAGATGGCGACTTATCTTCAAAACGAAGTTTTGAAGAGAAGTCCTATTTCAGCTGTAGAATGATGAAAATTATTGAAGTGATGATCTATTAAAGACATCCCTCTGGCCTGCTGGTCTTCTAAGACTTTTCAAGACAAAATTGACTCAACCCTAGACCTAAGACCTCAAAATTTAAAACATGATTGTAAATGACCTTTGAAGACTTATTTTAATAAACAGGCCTGAACCAGCAGTGCCAAGCACGAGGGGGAATGAGTGACACAACCCGCTTCATCAGAGTTATGGCATGCCTAACGAAATGCAACTGATCAAGGCTGATGGGACACCTAATCATGAAATGCAAAAGAGCTTTGATCTCTGACGGAGGGATAACTAGACCGACTCTAAGAGAGCGTTGGCCTTTCTAGCTCGTTAAAGTGATTGGAAATGTCATCCCTCCTGTATGATTTTATACTTTTTCAGACTCGAGTGATTATCTTATGAAAAAGTCGAGTTCTTGTCTTCTTCAGCTCGTTAAAGTGATTGAAAAAGTCATCCCATTTGTATTATTTTATCCTTTTTCAGACTTAAGGGATTATTTTACGAAAAATAACTAATGGAATTTTATTTTCGTCCCTTTTCAAACTCTCTAAACATGAAAAGGACCAAGTTATCCTTTTCGTTAAACTTGTTAAAAAAATAGCGACAAACTTGTCCATTCTAGACAGGACCGAGTTTCACTGTCACTAGACTCGTTAAAACATAGCGACAGGTTTGCCCGAAGGGAAAATTATAGAAGAAGCATATGTTATCCTCCTCAAGCTTGAGAAAAATAAAGAGGTACTGGTCGGTAATGACTGAGGAAAAAGGGAAGAAACTTGAAGAATTTATGGTAGCAGTTTGCTCTTGAACATGACACTTTCACTTCATCTCCATTATTGAGTTGGGTTGGGTTATTCTGTTCACCAGTCCTCTCACCATTGATCTTTCATACCATCCATCTTTTGGGGTTAATGCTACCAATTCATCTCAGTGTCACTGACATGTTCAAGAGAAGTCATTCGGTTGAGAAACCACCATCCAGTTAATATATCATCCACTGCAATACCTCCAACCTTCTTTTTTTTCATGACCACCATTCCTGAACCTTGTGTCATCAGTTCATTTTCACCCCCAGAAATCAATTGCTTCGTTTTGTGTCGTAGATGTGGGATACATCAAGGCCCTCCTACGACGAGTCACTTCTTGTCAACATCAGCTCATTATCCAAGAAGTTGACTTAGAAACACCCCTTTCAGTGCTTTGAAGCTTGCATACATCAATGGCAAGTTTCTCACTTCCGGCGACAAGTTGACTTCAATGGCCTTCGACCGAAAGATTTTTGCGTGGCGTTCGACATCGAATCATATATTCACACCACGTGAATTGTATTGTGGTGCCTTGAAGGTCATTATCATTATCGGTGATTTCTCTCGCGTCTATTAACAACTCACATTATTGGCTGGTAATTAGGTGACTTCAGAACATCTCTTCACATGGATTGACTTGTACATCGGGCGAAGATTGAACAAGTTTGAAGACCCTGGATCTAGTTTCATCCATCCGGGCTTCGATATATTTAGGGATATAAAAACATCAAATGTACAAAGGCGCTACACGGATGGTTGTTTGAACCATGGATGATGACTCTGCATTTGAAGAATCACCAGTCTGCATCTACAGATGACTATGTGATCTATGTACATGAAATGAATTTATAAAGCTGAGCATGGGAATGCCTACCTTAGCTAGATCATGAAATTTATATTATGATGATGTATTATATTGTAACTTATGTAGGTCACCTTCCAGTTCGAAACTTCGGATCCTCATGATAAATAATTTCACTCGACATCAATATTTACGACTTTATGCTTTAGGGGGCAACTTTTATAGACATATTTTGGCACATCAACCCCAAAATTATATGTCAATAAACTAGGGCTCATCAACCCCTAAAAGAATTGTTTCATACCCTAAAATAACATAGTCACCTGATTACATCATTCCCCAAAAGTTCCAGCTAAGAAACCATCAAGAAATGGCCTAAACTGAACCATACTGACTGCTCCACTGGCAAAGTGCAATGCATACTGAGTGGTACACTGCCAGGGTGTGATGCATACTGATTAGGCCTTCTATAGGGTGTGATGGACGAGGATGGACAAATGTCTGAGACAGTTTGCTAGGTGGTTGCTCATGGAATCTTCTAGAAACTTCTCCTATGACACTTGCCTCTCTAAATTCACCCAGGGATGAGTAAGAGATCTAAGAAATCTCCAAGTGGAACCAATTGTAACAAGTGGAATGACACTAATCAAACCCCATGGATGACTCACACCCTTGCACACATCTATAAATGGATCCCTCATCTAAGAGATCTAGAGGCTAGAATATTGTGAATTGCAAGGAAGTGTTGATAGTTTGTAATGGAGGGAAGAGCATTGTATTGTTGGTGTGATCTTTCTATTTCATCAGGTGAAGAGGGATTGAAGCTGGGAGGATGATGCTGGATCAAACAACTGGGTTGTAATTCTCCCTTCTATTAATAAAGTTCTTCAAGCTTTTTTCCATATGATTGTGCAATTGTGAATGTTATCACTTGTGAATGTTTTCATTTGTTCATTATATATCTAATTCTGTAATGTTTATGTTGTAATAGATCACGATGCTTTGACATTCTTTGTTGTTGTACTTGTGCAGGTAATCTCCATGCGGGTTAAGTATGGGGAGGAGTTGCAAGCTCTATCAAGGGGGAGAGAGATCAAGCAAGGGATTAAGCGGAAGATCCAAGTTGGTTCCATTATCTTTCTCTTATCTGTTACACATAGAAGAAATCATTGAATTGCTTTAAACTATTGTTTCTAGGGCAACTGCCAAAGCTAGAGGGCTAGTCATTCGACAAGACACTAGTTTTCCCAGAAACACCTTGTCCTTAGGTACTTCCATTTCTTTGACTTCTGCACTTCCTAATTTCTCTTGATTTTTTTCTCAAGAGAATTAATGACAATAATCTCATGTTCAATTGTTTCTTATTTTTCTAGAGTCTTTATTTTTCATGTAGTTTCATGTTCCTCTTTCAGATTTTGTATTGATGTGGATTCAACTTCTTCACCTGTGACAACAAAACCTTCTAATTTTTTAATTTCTTTGAAGTGAGTTCATTGAAATTAAATTGCAAAAATTCAGTAGATTTTAAATCTTTGAATGAAATGTTGAGATGTATAGCCTTTTCCTTTAGAAAATTTTTGTACAACTCCTCTTTAAATTCCTCCAATTGTCATCTTGATTCACTATGTAGGACTTTGCCTCTTTGGATAGCTTATTGAAAATCATCAATGCATATAAAAACCTCATTAAAAGGTGGTTCCCTATGAACAAAATTTTTAATATAAATGACTGTTATATAATGATGGCTAATGAAACCTTGGGGATCATAGTCATAATGGGGAAAAGTAAATAACCAAATTTCCTCAAGCTATTTGGCTTCTATGATTTCGTGCCCTTTTTCTAGGATATTAATGTCACCAAAATATATTGGGAAATTAGGCTAGAGTTTCTTTTGTAACTTACTCATTCTTTTGGCTTTCCCATACAAAACAATTTGATTATCCACTTCTTTCAAAACAAGTCTTTCAGGAATATATTGGGGTAGAAGATGGGGACCAACTTCGCTGCCAAAAAATCTGATGTAGGAAAATAATTCTTCAAGAAACCAGTGATCTATTGATTCTAGGCCTTCTTTCAGACTATCACTTATTATGGGAGGTATTGTTCCAAACAACACTTGATGCTAAGGAATGAAAACATAGTGGAAAATATTATAAAAATGGTTTTTAAAATTAGACTCCCATAGCATAGGAGCATAGTTTTGAATCTGTAGTTGTTGGTCAGATGGGTAATTCCATTTCATGAGGGGAAATGGGACCAGAGGCAATAACAACATCTAACAAATAGGCAGACATACAAAAACCATAATTGAACCCGGGGGGATATGACACTTACAACTTCACTGAATCTGTGATATTCTGTAACAACAGGTCCGCTCAATTTAGGTGTTTCCTCTCATTGAAAATATTATGGGTTATTGGGATCCATTTAATTTTACAATGCTCATGATCTTGTTCCCTATATAATCTACCTAGCATTTTAATAAGAAATCTAAAAGCTTCTTAAATTTATCTATTGGATAGTCTTTTTTTCCTTTGAGCTTGAAACCTTCTAATTCTTCTCTCAACCATTCTTCAATCACTATATCATAATTCTCTTGATAGTTCTTCAAGACAGTACTTCAAAACTTATGAAGGAACTTAAAATTAAGTGGGATTTATGGGGGACTGGACTTATATATGGACGATAACACTTCAGATTTCCAAGAGGCTATCACAATTTCTTGATGGTCAGATATTGTTCGAGTTTTAATATCAGCGCGAGAGAGAATCCACAAAATCGTGTCATAATAGGGAAAAATTATGGCCCTAGTTTCTACTTTATGTAACTTTGTTGCTATAGGATTTCTTCAAATTGTTTTTTCTTCGTTCTAGTAGCTCTTGGACTTTTTAACCATTCGCTTTGCTCAAAGAATTCAAATATCTCCTGCCAAGTCATTGTACTTGCATTTTGCGTCTTATAGGTTGAATCTGACATGAATAATGTGCCGAAGTTCACTTTTTGTGTTGGTCCAACATACATGCTCTTAATATTTTCTTTAATATTCTCTATTTGTTGCTTTGCCGCTACAAATTTTCTCTTTTTCCCATTGTATAACCTGTAAATAGTAATAGAGGAAATATAACTTTTGGTTATTTAAAATTTGAAATGAAATTTAATAATTTTTAAAAGAAATAGCATTATGCTCACACTGAACTTTTTTGAAACTAGTAATTTGTTTCCTTAATTTCGTCGTTCTTGCAACATGACTTAAGAAATGACCATGCAACCAGAACACCCTATGATCTTAAATTTTCACTTGGAGATTTTTCATTTTTTGGCATTTTAAGAGTTGTAAACATTAAAAAAGCATATATAAGTATTGATAACTCAAAATTTGGAATTGAATTCATCAATTTGGAAAAAAATTAACATTATTTATAATAAATTCCTCGAATTATTTATAATAAAATTCCTTGTCATCCTAACTTTCTAGTCACATGGCCGGAAGGTCGTGTAGTCCAAAGGTTACTTTTTTTTACAAAATCTTTCTTGATCCATTCTGTGACTTAATTCTTCAAAAAAAAAAAAAAAATGTTTAATGCTTCTTCTTTTTTGTGATGCACAAAAGAAAAAAGGCTCCTTGTAAACCTGATAATAGGAATGCAAATTATTGCCTGGATTTTTGAATTATATCTTTCATATCAAAAAATTACAGAACATGGATCATGGAACGCATGAGTATTTATGTTTGATTTCGAATCACAGTGAACATTAGCAATAACATAGAGACTTTTTATTCCTCTTGAGTTCAATTAATTTATGCTCATATTTACCTAATATTAGCAATAAAAACTCGATTAGTAAATGTCTAAATAATTTGTTGGACTCTAGTTACTTGAAACTAACGATCAAGGCTAGATTTAGTAATTTCTAAATAATTATTCACATGTGTCATAGTTAAAGTTATTTATGTAGTTTGTGTTTGATAACCACAAAGAAATTTTTTTAGGTAGCTAAAAGCATATTATATACTTGTTATACATAGAACTATTCCTCCAACTAAAATACTAATCTGCTTTGATTTTTGCTTCCAAAGTAATCAAATATATTTTTGCAACAAAATGCTTTGAAGTCACTTGTATCATGTGTAGCGATATTGCAGTGAAAGCAATGAATAAGAAACATATAAAAATAGAAAGGACAAATGAGTGACAAGCTTTTTGGATTCTATTCTTGGGGTACATCTAGCTGAGACCTAACAATGTAAACTTTGAAATGGGAATTGATATTGTTACCTATTTTGTAGAGATAGCAAAAAAGTGACCTGATTTTGAAAATGGGTGATGCAGAACGAACATGTTTTTTTTATAGCATAGTTTTTGGAAGGAATGTCATGGGAAGGATAGTTTTATGTAAATTACGTTTTAGAATGGTAGTGATTTTCATGCTGATTTTAAAAAGTGAGTATTCTGCATCACCCCCTTTTCTTAAAAGACTTGTTTTTTGGCTTTAAATTTTTTAATGTATAAAATGTAAATAATTATTTTGTAAATTTGATCATTTTTGAAGTGGTCGTTTTCTTCACATTTTCTTGTTTTTTATTTTAATTTTAACTTCTTCTTTTTTAGTGAGGTTTTTATTGTTTTGCATTTTTAAATTAGGAGGTCGATATTTAGAATTTTTGATATTATACATATTTATACATCCTTAATTAATTTTTCAATCCACATGAAATAATTGTTTCTAAAAAACAATAATTTTTAACAATGGACATAAAAATAACCATTTTTAACATAAATATAACTAAAAAACTACACGTTTTGATAATTTTTTGCTAGAATTGACATGTCAAAATCACAATTTTTATACAAAAAATTTAACTAAAAATGGTTAAATAATAGTATTTTTTTATGAATTTCATGTGAAAAAAATAATAATAATCACTTTTTTTCAAAAAATAATGATTAACTTAAAATTAATGCGAAAATCACATCTTAGAAATATTGAACGCATAACAAGCTTAATTGAGTGTTTATTCTTCTCATAAAATGTCAAAGTCAAAACATTGCAAAGCTTTATTTCCAAGCATAACTTAAATTTAATCAACAATGTCACGTAATCCAAACTCTTCGTCCTCTAGGGTTTCATCATTGTCTTCTTCCACAATATTTTCTGCTTCCTTTTGCTCATTTTTCTCTTCTAATGGATCTTTGATGTCTTCGAATCTCCCAATGTATGTCTTTCCAAACATTCCATGTAATGGTGGGTGGGGTTCCTTTGCCTTTTTTGCCACACGTGATTCACTAAAGTCCCCTTTCTTCAACCCAATTTCTTGCATTGCATCTGGAAGAAATTGAAAAGCATTAATTCTTTGCTGAATGAAAGGCTGAAATGTTTAGAAATTTTCTTGAATAACTATTTCAAATACCATTTATGAAAAGATGGTAATGCAAGCACATAGAACCAATAAATAAGATTTCAAAGATGCAAGAGAATGTTATTGCCTAGTGGACAAATCTCTAGTCTCTCTACAAACAAGCTACACCAAAACCATAAAAAAAACTAAGCAAGTTATTAAACCTTCCTAATTTTAGTTTATTAGGCATAGGTCACTATGTGTTAAATATCATAGTCTAAAAATAAAATAAGTAACTTGCACCTCAAACTTACATTGAAAAGAAACATTAATATCAATGATCCAATTTCAATTGAGAACAATAGTTTATTATGAGGAAAACAAAAAGAAAAAACACTTTTATTTCTAATTGAAACAAGGAGAAAATTTCAATATAAAAAACTCAACACCCATATCTAGATACATTATCACCGCATCTTTTTGACTAAAAATCAAGCACCGGAGAAAACTTTTAGTATAAAAACTTGAGCATCCATATATAGATACATCAACACCCCATCTTTTTGAGTAAAAATCAAGCACTCCTCTTTGTACATTAAAAAGGAGGGATGAATCAATCTATCTTGGTTTATGAGGAGCAATGAAAGAATTTTTTTTTATAATCTTCTAGTTTAGATCAACTAAATAAAAAGGTGTAATAACTAATCATTTAGTTTGGGTTGTTGTTTCTAAAAGGGTATGGCCCAAAGCTTAATTATGTCCAATGTCACTTCATAATCTAATGATATGTAAGAAATATCTCTTCCACTTGAATTAATAAGACACTAGAAACCTCACATACTCAAAACAAACCTATTGAAAACAAATTTGATTCAATAGACCTAATCAAAACAAACATACAAGAGAATGTAAAAATGAACATTTGAGTATACTCAAATCTTGAAATTTGTGATCCCAATTCATAATTCTTTATTTATTTCTATCTCATCATACGTTAATTATTTTAGCAAAAGAAAAAGACACCTACATTTCTATCTTATTCGGAGTTCATTATTTTGGAAAAGAGAAAGAAACCTATGTGTTCATCTAGAACATGGAGAAGAGGTAAACTGTGTTAGATTGTCTCTTTTTCTTTCGCAATACACACCAATAACCACTCTTTTTAGCTTGCCAAGATTATTTAGCATCAAAAAATATCTGACAATGGAAGATTGGCAAATATTGTGTCATACACAATGATTGGAAAATATTGTGTCATACCCAATGAAAAACAGGATGGGAAGAAAACAAATAGATGTGGCAGATCCATGGGTGAAAAAGAAAAGTCATAAATACTAAACATATTCCAGATTTTTATAACTGCTTGCAAACCTGGCATAGATGCCTAATCTATGCATCATGAATAAGAGATTTGGATAGGTTATAACTCTGAGCTTAATAGAATTGTCTAAACTTGTGACTTTACAAACTCCTTTTTGTTTGGGCACAAGAAGGTCCTATAAAACCACAAGCACTTCTACCTTATTATTCATGATGATGCCAAAATCAATAAACATATTATGAACGTTTTCTTCCTTATGTCACCACCTCAACGCCCATGTCACTTTTATAAAATAAAATGTACTTATCATTCTACTCAATATTCATTTTTATCAAAATTCAATATTTTCACAAACATGATCACTTTAAAACAGTTTATACCAATTTTATACCAATTTTCAAAATTAATAAAACAAACTCAACTAATTTAATAATGGTCAATTGTAATATATAAAAAAAACTCACTACATATCATCCACTACCAATGTTAATCCAGTGAAGAAAAATACACTATAATTCACCAAACACAATTAATTTTATATTTATTAAAAAAAATCAAAATTATATATGTTCAAGTCTACATGTGAAATTCATTTATATGATTAAGACTTGCTTACACACTTGTTTCGCTTGTAATCAATTCATCTCAATAGAATTATCAGCGAAAACAAATCTTATCTATGCAAACAACAATGTACTACTAGTCAACACTCATAATGTTCTCCATGTACCGAAAAATCAAAATAACCCCCATATAGTAAACACAAATCATATTTTCTTAATACCAGTGGTTAATTATCTCCATGCAACATATAAAATTGAAAGAGAAACACAACATTTGCATATAATTACCCAGAAGTGAGAATAGAAAGTCTGGAGGACAAGATATATTTAGGTAGAAATTTAGCGTTTTCAGACTTTTTCATGGCTGCAACAACATAAAAACCTAAACCAGTAGAACTTCCATCAAGCAGCCTTTATTTATAATACTGATCAGCAATCCCACATCGCAGTGGCCTTCTTCTCAGTCTTTGCTGTTGAAGTACTCGGCAGGGAAACACTCCCCAAGATTGGCATAGCTCTTGAAATAAATCTTAGGAGGAGTAGCTTCCTCGTCCACAACGATCTCACGAACCAGGACATAGAAAGGCATGTGTCGTTTCTTTGCCTTCACTCCCTTGACGTTCGTCATCTTGTTCTTCTCCAACTGGCAAGAAATCTCAATACCATACTGCACAAAGTTGTTTGCGTGCTTGAAGTGGTGTTTCACACCACTCTTTTGCTTTAGCCAGATTTCCCCAGTGGTTTCAACCCCGCCCCCATCCTCCACGTTCTCCAGAGGCATGAGGAGACCCTTGGGACTTCCATAGGTTTCAAGAAGCTCCAGGGCTTTCTCCAGGGTTTCATCTCCCTTGAATATTATCACGTCTTCACGCTTGCTCATTACTGCTCTCACAGACATCGTGACTGCCGAAGAAACCCTAAATATCAAAACCTTAACTATGAAACCCTAATGTATTGAAACCAAGAAAAAGGCTTACAGGACAGAATGTATTCAGCACTGCTATTTATATAGCAATAACAGTAACTGGGATGCAGAATGTGGACTTCAGATACTCAACTTACCTCCCAAGAGAGAGCAGAAAGAACTGTCCAAACAGAGGTAAACTCACAGTTGCTGGCCGCTTCGTCCTGCATTCCTCAGATGAAACCATGGATTTGAAATGTTCAGAAATTAAAGCAATACTCAGCACTGCAAAGTAATAAAGAAAATCCAACGAAATGAAACAATGCCCACATACATACTTTTCAAGAAAGAGGGCAAATGGTGTAAGCACTAGTACCCCCACCACGTTGGAGTAAACAATGAAAGCCAGAGGGTTCAACCCCTTTGATAATTCCTTCCCAATAAGAACACCATTCACTGCATAACTAATCTGCATACCCAGCAAGGAGGCATAGATGCCCAACACTTCTAGACTGCAAAAAGGGCGTTTGTCACTGTACATTTTGGATTGGCTCTTCTTCAATTAAAATCCCCGCTCCTAAATTTTCACATTACAGATCACAAGCAAAGCTGCTTCTTTTTAGAAAAAAAGGTTAAAATCTAACTCCGTGCAAGTCTAGATCCCGGAATGAAGGATTTTAAGGGCTGATATTCCTACTAGCTGCAGCAGAGCAATACTGATAGTTTTGGACTGCTAAAACAATCAACTCTTACACAACGTTGTGAAGATTTCATGCATCGACAGAGCTTTTGCATTGAAAATAGCAGATGGGGCGATTTTGAGAATCGCGAGGTGGTTGGACGATTCTCAGAATCACCCCGCCACCACGACTAGTGGCGAGGTGGTGGCGGGGCGATTCTGAGAATCGCCGGGTGGTGGGGCGATTCTCAGAATCACCCCACTACCACCCCGCCACCAGTGGTGGTGGTGGGACGATTCTGAGAATCGCCCCACCACCTGGCGATTCTTAGAATTGCCCCATCTACTACGAATCACCCCAAACAATGCTTACTGGGCATCCAATACGATGGTTCTGGCACTGCTTATAACTCAACCCGCTTGCCCAGGTTATTGAATTAGGCGCCTGGTTCAAGAATGGAGCAGAGTCGTCAATTGATCAGGTGCCTGGTTCTTGAAGCGGGCAGCCATTAATTGATGGCATCACAAGCAAAGTAATTACATGCATACGCATAAGCCTAATTTTTTTTTTCAGTTGATCAATCAAACTTGATTGGATTGCTAGACTGCTTTGGCCACCGAAATAAACAGGTGCCTGGTTCTTGAATGGGAGTAGAGTCATTAATTGATGGCATCACAGACAAGTAATTAAATTCATCCATAAGGCTAAGTTTCTTCAGTTGATCAATCAAACTTTGTTGAACCGCCTGACCGCTTTGTCCACCTAAATCACCGTCATTCTCCACCGCCATGGTAAGCGCTTTTCTACCTTCTCTTTTCCATATTGTTTGTTTGAATTGTGCTCGGCCACAGCAAAGTTAGCGATAGATGCTCCAGTCCAGTACCTACAAAAGAAACAGCCGCATAACCAGATATGTCTAGCTATATTATTTCTCCCCTTCTGTTGCTTTTGAAGTGTGTGGAACCTTGATGTATAAAATCCATAGCTTATTTTTAGCTCGATAAATTCAAAGAGCTTGTTATTATGAAAGGCAAGTATCATAACAAGAGACCAGCCTTTCATTTGACGAGAGGATGGAAGCCGGATAGGCACCTGATCGTGCCTCAACAAGAGAGGCACCAAAGCAATTTCTAGCCCCTCGGTTTTATTCCAGGTTGCAGAAAGGGTGTTTGTCACTGTACATTTTGGATTGACTCTTCTTCAATTAAAATCCCCCCTCCTAAATTTTCACATTATAGATCACAAGCAAAGCTGCTTCTTTTTAGAAAAAAAGGTTAAAATCTAACTCTATGCAAGTCTAGATCCCGGAATGAAGGATTTTAAGGGCTAATATTCCTACTAACTGTAGCAGAAAAATACTGATAGTTTTGGACTGCTAAAACAGTCAACTCCTACACAACATTGTGAAGATATCATGCATCGACAGAGCTTATGCATTGAAAATAATTGTGAGAAAAATCCAAAACCGATAAAGTTATTATCATGAGGGCAGGCTGGAATTTCAAAACCCAAAAGCTTTTCAAATAGTTTTACTGAATTTGCTAGGTTATTTTAGTTATATAAAAATGATTTTTTACACGGTCAAATCAAATCAGCGGTGTGGATAGTTGTCATATTCATTAATATAATTAACTCATTATTATTATATTCGATGAAAATCATGTTACCTACTATTATTTATCACAATGAAAATCATGTTATCTACAATTATTTATCAATGGTGGTAACCTAGGCTTTTAATTTTATGGCATGTTTCTGATTTTCAAACTAAAATATTAAACTCATGACAAAGTCAAAACAATTTTAAAAAACATCCTCCAACTAAATTATCACAAAACTTATTTACCATCTTCCAAATTTTAAATATTTATATTTAATAGATAAATTATCCCATAAATAATAATTTACCAATCACCTATAACCTTAGTCTCTATCAAATAAATAATATAAAACCTATCACTTCTGAATTGACATGAGGTTCGCTTTCAATCTTCTGATATTTTTAGAGGAAAAGATATTTCCCATAATCTGGTGGGTACTTAGTAGAAAGTGCCTTCACTTTATGAATCCCATATTTTTCATACTCTACATGTTGCCTTGTCCCTAACTTATCTTAGATTTGGTACTGTTGTGCGGAAAAATCCTAGCACTGCAAAAGATCTGTGGGAAAGGGTGACTGAGGTGGATATTTTGTAGTGTGTGCCTTTAAAATTGAGGCAGAAATGGTATCATATCTATAATATTGGGGAAATGCCATGGAATTTTTAAGCATAAAG
The DNA here is from genome assembly GCA_031772625.1 of Pinus tabuliformis. Lineage (NCBI taxonomy): Eukaryota > Viridiplantae > Streptophyta > Pinopsida > Pinales > Pinaceae > Pinus > Pinus tabuliformis. The sequence goes on from CM062812.1 coordinate 503,603,153, forward strand.
TTGAGGCAGAAATGGTATCATAGTAATAATATTCGGGAAATGACATGGCAGTATCTGGCTGACCGTTTGATTGTTTGTGGATATAATTGTTTGTTTGTTGTTTTCATATTAATACTGACAATGACGTTCAATGAGAAAAGAGATGAGGTGTGATACATCTTATAGTGTGTCCGTTCAACAAGATAAGACTCCCGCAAATCTTGTACATATTCTTCTCACAATTCACCACTTGTTGTAGGTACTTCCGCCAAGTTTTTCTTTACGGAAACTGCGAATGAATATTAAGCGGAATTCAATTTAAAAAACTAAGTAATATATCTTTTACATTGAATTAATGGATAACCTTGTCGTCAATTTAAAAAACTAAGTAATATATCTTTTACTGACTGATTTTCCTCACTCTGATAAATATTTGATTTAGGATCAAACATAATATGATATAATTATATAACTGAATAATAAGAAAATAATCAAATTAATGACTAAATGATAGATATAAGATCAAATTAATGACTAATGTCGGATATAAGATAGTTTGTAATAGGGTGTGTTGTGAATTCAATGTCAAATATAAGATAGTTGGTAATAGGGTGTGTTGTGAAGTCATTAGGGTTATTATTGACTCCTTAAATATGACTCAAGGATTTCTAAAAGTATTCTTCCAATATTAATGAGTTTCTATGTCTACAATGTAATCACCACAATGAAATAATAAGCATTTACTACAAACTAGATGTTCATAGCCCCATAAAAGGTTTTTATATCTCTCGTTACTTCTCCCATTGGGGTGCTTTTCATTTATTTTATTTCTCCCTTTTCTTTTATTTAGATATGAGGATGGGTAACATCTAATTGATAATAGTGGGGGAAGAAACGCACTGAATAACCATATTAATAGGGGTGTCTCCTTATATTGGGTGCAAATTCTTGACCTAATTGACTTTTTAGAATTGTTGCCAAGGGAGATGTTTTTATGCTATTGTTAAGATATTTGCAGTGAATTTGATAAATGTAATCGTTTCTCAGTGGTAATTGATGTTAATGGAGGTACAAACTTAGTTTGCTCATTTTGGTTGTGTTTCCCATTGTGGTATTAGCATCCATGTGCTCCTCATGAGTCACCTGCAACAAAATAAGACAAACACAAAATACCATGTAACTATATTTAAAACACCATCAAAGTTATTATTGTGGTTCATAAGATGGCAATGACAGTGACCTTCCTTTAAAGGTTTGGAAAGAAATTAAAATAGATTATTATTATGGCCTTAGATACTCTAATCAAAGTAATTCGATTGGTCGTAGGTAGCTCATCATATTCTCCCTACATGTGGGGTATGATTTCACTGATGATACATTATTAGGATTGTGATTGACACTAGAGTTATCTTCTAGGAACTTGCTTGTTTTTTCCAATTATTTCATTCTTGAGAGAAAATCCTCTGGCATCTAGGTTTTGGATTTATTGATAGCAAAAGAAGTTATCCTACCTTCATTTCTTGGGAACACATTTATGAGGGAGTAATAAGGTTCTTGAGGTGTATCTGAGTTGCTTTAGAACAAATGAAACTTGCTTCTGGGATTCCTTGTGAAATTTTTGTGAACATATTTTATGGAGAGGGTGATCAATTTAGCGAGGGTCATTAGAGGAGATTCACTGTAATCTGACTCCAGTTCCTCTTTTTAGCGAAATACTAGCCTCCTATGAATTTTTTATGCTCAAAATTAAAATAAGGATAATCATGGAAATGTGCTTGATGTGATATGGTAAATTTGTCCATCTATGTTTAGGTGCAATAACCATGGCATGCAATGGTTGAAAACATGTTGAATTTATACTTAGGAAAGAAAAATGATATTCTACCAAAAACATTAATGTGTTTTTTTCCTCATAAACAACTTTGTTTGGCACATAAAAATTTGGTTTTACTAGCATTTTTTAAAAAGTTTGAAAATTGACCCTAAAAAAAAAAAATCATCGTTCCAGTATCATCACTTTTTCATTTTGAAGCTATATTTTGCACGAAAATTTCATATAAATTTCGTAGTCACTGCCATTTTTAAAACATGTTCAAAATTGACCCCTAAAAAATAAAATCATCGTTCCAGTATACACACTTTTCATTTTTAGCCCTATTTTTGATGTTTTTTCAGGATTTTTTTGGCCAGAGTTCCCATTTTGAGTTTATAGTTCCCGTTTCAAAGTTTACATTGTTACCTTTAAATACAAAAGATAATCAGGCTTCACACCCAACAACAATAGTAAATACATGGCTATAAAGAACAACATATAACATCCCACGCATGGTTGGTCCATGTCACAAGTCATATCCATATATCCTGAAGTGATGATCATAATCTATGCATGGTTGCACATCTTTTCAACCAGTTGTTAGTGGCAACCATAAACATATACATGGATGAAAAATGTGCTCATTTTCACTCATGAAAACACATGTAAATATGTTGCAAATGGCTGAGTGAAAAGCAATGAAAAATATGCCAAATATCACATGGAAATCCATACCATGCATATCTCCCATGAGCTCAATATACCTCCAATAGACAGGTTGATCTTGTGGACCTAAATGTGCATGAGGTTGAAATGAACTCATCAATGCTGCTAAAAACTCCATCATACGCTCCCCCTGAATTTGTGCACCTCTCATGATCGATAGTCCTTTGTAAAATGTGCATGAATAATCATGGAATGCAGGAGAGAATGCTCTTCACTAGTTGAAGAGTTGAAGATCCTTCTTCTTCCACACAATCTTGGGTTGCTTCATTTCTTCCTTGATCTGCTTCTTCTCTTCATTCATCTGTTTTGTGCGAGATCTTCTTGGTTTTTTCTGCCTTTGATGATTTTTATTTTAGAAATGGGGCAACAAACAATCTCTTGCCATATGGCCAAATCTATGGAAAATATAACACTCCATATGGCTAAGAGGATCAACTCTTCTTTTTGTCATGCTAGATCTAAGATTTGACTTAAATGTATCTCTCCTCCAATGGTTAGACCTAAAATATATTGCCTTATGGCCAAACAAGTGACATGAGTTACAATAATTATACAAATGACAAGTATACATGTTGTGAAACCAGCTCACAAAAAGATAGAAAAGAGAGATCCACGCCTTAGAATTCAGCCTCTTCGAGGGGGCAACCTCCTTTACATTACATAAATGAACAATTCTTGGATGATACAAATGAAAATACCTCCTTTCTATATATAGGAGTCTAAGTGGTCCCAATACAATCAAAGCCTACATAACAATAATATTGTAGGGCACAACAATAACAATAGTGGGCTTCTATGTGGCACAATAGTAACAATATGGGCACTACATGGGTACAACAATATAAATAATGGGTATAACTACAATAGTAATGGGGTAATCACTAGTATTATAGGGACCCAATATGCCCCTCTCCTTCAAAAAATTGTTGTCCTCAACGCTTGAGTAGTTCAGGATACTTCTGCATAAAATTCTCGTCCTCCCATGTGGAATCTTCAGCGGATAAGTTCTTCCACTTGATAAGGTACTCTGAAATTGATCGATTTCGTAGCTGTCGAGTTCTTGTTTCTATAACTGCTTTCGGTTCCAATATAATTTTTCCTTCTTCGTCAAGTTCTGGCAATATTGTTTGAACTGGGAGCTTGTCGCCTATAACCTTCTTTAAGCATGAAACATGGAAAACTGGGTGCAATCGAGAAGCTGCAGGAAGCTCCAATTTGTATGCCATAGTACCAATCTTTTGCAACACCTTGTACGGACCATAATACTTTGGTGATAATTTATTATCCTTCTTAGCTTGCTTGAGGGACATTTGCTTATATGGTTGTAGCCGTAGGAATACCCAATCACCTACATCAAAACTTCTTTCACTGCGATGCTGATCTGCCTGTTGTTTCATTCTATTCTGTGCCAATACAAGGTTATCCTTTAAGAGTTGGAGGACTTGTTGTTGATGTTCGATGTGATGTTCCACTGCCTGAACCTTAGAATTTTCTCTTAAATATGATGTGATGGATGGTGGTTGATACCCATAAAGTGCCATAAATGGGGTCATTTTTGTTGCTGTATGAAAGGAAGTGTTATACCACCATTCAGCCAGAGGCAACCATTTGACCCATTGTGTCTGTTTATCAGATACAAAGCAACGAAGGTATCCGTCCAAACATTTGTTTACTATCTCAGTTTGCACATCAGATTGAGGATGATAAGATGAGCTATGAGCTAACTGAGTACCAAGACAAGAAAATAATTCTGTCCAAAAATTTCCAATGAAAATGGGATCTCTGTCACTTACAATAATCTTTGGGTTTCCATGTAGCTTTTGAATTGTTTCCATAAATGCAGTAGAAACTGTACTGGCTTTAAATGGATGTGATAATGCACAAAAGTGTGCATACTTGGTAAGTCTGTCAACTACCACCATGATGACACTCTTTCCCTCAGACTTGGGTAAACCTGTGATAAAATCCATTGATACCTCCTCCCAACGTTGGCTTGGAATGGGTAAAGGTTGTAATAGACCCGGTGTCTTAATTGTTTCAACTTTATTTTTCTGGCAAACCAAACATTCTGCCACAAACTTTTGAATATCTGATTTAAGGCCATCCCAAAAAAATTCCTTCTTCACCCTGTGGTAAGTTTTTAAAAATCCTGAGTGCCCTCCTAAGGGAGAAGTGTGCAATTCCATAAGAATCTTTTGTTTTAGCTGGGAATTCTTACAGAGGTATAAGCGATCTTTGTACCATAACGAATCATTTTTCCAGCTAAATGTATCAGACGTACTGGAATCTTGTTGTAGCTTTCGAATAAGTGCCCATACTTCTTCGTCATTCTTCCATTCCTCCCTTGCTTCATTTATCCAATCTGGTTGGATGATAGAAATAGCGCACAACAATGCTTCCACATCCTCATCCTTTCTTGAGAGTGCATCTGCCACCACATTTTGCTTCCCTTTTTGTAGATGATTTCAAAGTCATAACCCAACATCTTTGTGACCCACTTTTGTTGCTCTTCAGAGGATAATCTTTGTTCTAAAAAGTATTTAAGGCTATCATGATCTGTTTTTACCTTGAAGTGTCTTCCCATTAGGTAGGGTCGCCATTTCTTAAGTGCATGGAGTATTGCCAACATTTCCTTCTCATAAATAGCTTTTCTTAGAAACTTTCCCTTGATTGGACGACTTTCAAAGCAATGGGTCTTTCATCTTGCATTAGAACAGCACCAATTCCATTTCATGAAGCATCACATTCCACAGTAAAGGTTTTTGTGAAGTCCGGTGTAGCTAAGACCGGTGCTTGGCACATTGCCTCTTTAAGATGTTCAAAGGCCTTTGTTGCTTCCGGAGTCCATGAAAATGCATCTTTCTTCAATAATGTCGTTAGAGGTGCTGCTATTCTCCCATAATTCTTAACAAACTTGCGATAATACCCTGTCAACCCAAGAAATCCGCGCAAATGCTTTATGGATGTAGGGATTTTCCATTCCTTAATGGCTTTAATTTTGGTAGGGTCTACCTTAACTCCTTCATGAGATACAATATGACCCAAATATTCCACCTCCTGGACTCCAAAGAAACATTTGGATCTTTTTGCATATAATTGTTTCTCTTCCAATAGTTGTAGCACCCTGTCGACATGTTCAACATGATCCTTCCAAGACTTGCTGTAGATAAGTATATCATCAAAAAATACTAACACAAATTTTCTAAGGAATGGTTTGAAAATTGAATTCATCAAACCTTGAAATGTTGAAGGTGCATTGGTAAGGCCAAAAGGCATGACCAAAAATTCATAATGACCCTCATGAGTTCTAAATGCCGTTTTCGGAATGTCTTCAATCTTCATTCTGATTTGATGATATCCTGAACGAAGATCCAACTTGGTGAAGTAAATTGATCCATGCAATTCATCCAGTAATTCATCAATGACAGGAATGGGGAACTTATCTTTAATAGTGAGCTTGTTGAGCTCCCTATAATCCGGACACATGCGCCATGATCCATCCTTCTTGTGCACCAATACTACTGGAGCAGAGAAAGAACTTTGACTCGGTTGAATTATACCAGCCTCTAGCATTTCTGCAACCATACGTTCAATTTCACTTTTTTGGACATAGGGATATCTGTACGGCCTGATGTTTGGAGGAACACTTCCTGGAATCAGATGAATAGCATGATCATGATCACGGATAGGTGGGAGACCTTTGGGAGTCTCAAATACCTTGGAATGATTGTCCAAGACTTTTTGGAGATCTGGAGAAATAGATGATTCTAATGTGGAAACATCTAGCGAACATAATTGTGCAATTACACCCTTTGCTCCTTTTTTAGAAGCTTTGTCATACCATTAGAGCTGATTATCTTTCCTGGTTTCCCTGCAATACCCCTTAATTCAACTTCCTTTCCTTCCACAGAAAATTTCATGAAAAGTTCTTGAAAATTAAAAGCTATTGTACCCAAGGATTGTAGCCATTGGACTCCTAGTACAACATCAGCACCTCCCATTGGAATGGAAAGCATTGGGCTAGTCAATACATATTCTCCCATGGATAGCTTGATATTATGGCACTTTCCAGAGCAATTTATTGTTCCTCCATTTGCAATCATCACTTGACACTCTGGTGCTGGATATAGGAAGCAATTCAATTCTTTTGCTACCCTACAATGAATAAAATTGTGGGTGCTTCCTGAATCAATCAACACTATCACCTTTTTCTTCTTGATTTGTCCTTCTATCTTGATGGTTTGAGGAGTGGTAATTCCTGCCAATGCATTACAAGATATGGTTGGATTTATTTGTTCTTCATATAGGCTTTGTTCCTGGAATATATCCTCTTCTTTTGACCTTTCTTTCTCCTTTTCTTCTTCCTCTTCACAATCTATGTAGAATAATTTCTTCTCAGCACACTTATGAACTTTTGTGTATTTGCTATCACAATTGTAACAAAGCCCTTTTGCTCTTTTTTCTTCCAATTGTTGTGGTGTCAACCTTGTAGGTTGTGGAAGACTATGGGCAACAACACTTCCATCTTTATAGTTGTGAATGGTATGCTTCCTAGTTGCCATAATTTTGCTTTCCATTTTTCTTGCTAACCTGAATGCCTTCTCTAATGAATCAGGTTCCCAAAGGCGCACATCATGTTGGATATTATCCTTTAAAGACCCTATGAACACATCAATCCTATGCTCCTCTGGAATATCTTTTATCCTTATGTTCAATTTTTGGAACTCCTCAATGTGCTCCATTATTGAACCCTTTTGTTTGAGATTCATCAATTGGCTAAAAAAAGTGTTGCTTTTTGTATCCTCATAATGTGCTATCAATTCTTCCGTAAAAATTGCCCAAGTGATAAATTGTTTACGAGAACAAAGCCATTGATACCATACAAACTGATTTGGTTCCAAATATAAAGTTGCCATACGTACCTTTTGTGTGTTTTGCACATTATTGAGATCGAAGAATTGCTCCATCTGTAATATCCATGTGGCGGGATCCTTGCCATCAAACTTCCTCACATCAATTTTTGGAACATGGTGAGCCTTCGATCCAACATTAGAGTCTATGGAATCATGATTAACATTTCTTTTATTCTCATCATGAGTTTCCTTTACTACCTTTTCACCATTAGTGACCCTTTCTTGTAGCAACTTCTTCAATTCATCCATCTTATCATCCATGCCATCAATTTTAGCGTCCATGCCATCAATTTTAGCGTCAATCTTAGCTTCCATGCCATCCATCTTAGCTTCCATTCCCTTTATCTTAGATTCCACGCCATTTACCTTAGATTCCACGCCACTTATCTTAGCTTCTGTTAGCTTTTGTGAGCGTGACATTTGTTGCACTTGTTCTTGTAATTTTGATATATCATGTAGCATTTCTTCCTCTTCTTCATGAGTCATGCTAGAGCTTTCAGGTTCCTTACTAGGTGTTTGCATTTTCTTTTTTCACTTTATAGAAGCCTGATATTGAATCTGATGTATCTCTGTAATTTCGGATCCTCCAATTCTGAAATTGCTACCTGTAGTAGCCTTCTGCGTCCTCTTTCCAATGCCACAAGTCTGAGCCAAATTGGATTCTCCAAGGAAGAGTTATGTGAAATCTCCCACAGTGACTTGCTTTTAGACTGGTTCAGTAGAGCGAACTTGTACGACGTGCCATGAGTCACTGTTTCAACCTTTGAATCTGAAACACACACACAAGAAACTACAGTCCGTCCTCTTTCTGTACCTTTTTACGAAATTTCAATCCGATCCTCAGAGAGAGAGTTATGACGATTTTCCCCAGGTCACCTGTTTTGAATGTAATTCAGGAGTCTGCAAAAAGGCCAACTTCCTCAGATCATATCTCCGAAAATATCGCGCGAAAAGCTCTGTTTGGAGCAGCGAAACCCTAGAATCCAAAGCTCTGATACCAAATGTTGTGAAACCAGCTCACAAAAAGATAGAAAAGAGAGATCCACGCCTTAGAATTCAGCCTCTTCGAGGGGGCAACCTCCTTTACATTACATAAATGAACAATTCTTGGATGATACAAATGAAAATACCTCCTTTCTATATATAGGAGTCTAAGTGGTCCCAATACAATCAAAGCCTACATAACAATAATATTGTAGGGCACAACAATAACAATAGTGGGCTTCTATGTGGCACAATAGTAACAATATGGGCACTACATGGGTACATCAATATAAATAATGGGTATAACTACAATAGTAATGGGGTAATCACTAGTATTATAGGGACCCAACAATACATGTCGACCATTATTCTTGGCTACTGGAATTGTTGGAATCTTTGTTGATATGGTCTATACATTCTGCTCCAATTATTTTTTGCAACATGCCCAAACTTGTGATAGTTGTAATATTGGATCTCATGCATCAAAGGAATAAATGGACTTTGCTTCCTTTGAAATATTACAGATCTATCACGATTATCTCTAGGAGAAAAAGATCCTCTCAATGTAGGTGATCCTTGAGATTTTATTCTTTGTTGCTATTTCTTTTATTGCTATTCGGCTATTGGATCTGCTTCTTGGTTCCTTGGATCTCACTTTTTCCGCTGGTATTGTTTTTATAGGTTTCTTGGATTCTTCTTTCTTGTTTTTGCCTGCATGAAAACTAGATTCACCCTTTTGAAATCCAAGGCTAGATTTATCCAATGGTGATCTTTGGATTTCAAGAAAATTATCCAAAGCTACCATGCCCTTCTCCATCTTTTGTTTCTTTTTCAAGGAAATAATTTCAGCTTCTAATTTCTCAACCTCTTTTACCTTCACTTGATATTGTTTCCTCATACCTTCCTCCACTTTTTCAAATTCTGCCAATTTAACTTTTAAGCTCACAATCTCTTACTTGAGCTTGGACTCCTTATCATCACATATATGCAATAATTTTTCTTGATTTTTGCATGCAAATGTTAGACTAGAAATCTTAGATCTAAGAACCTTAATATAATTCTCATATTCACTAGACAATTCAACATGATCAAAATCTGAATCATCAAAATTATAAATCAACAGAAAATCATTAATGTTTATACCTTTAGGTGCAAAATTTTATGATCTCTTCTCATCATCTACTGAATCATGTGTACTAGAAGAATGAGAGTATTGAGGCTAATATTCTTGCTTGTGGAGGCTCTTCTTCTTGTTCTTCTTATTATTTCTCTTCTTCTCATTTTCCTTATTGGTGCTAGTGCCATCCCCAAAAATGGATTCTAGCTTGTCCTACATATCTTTGGCATGTTTCAAACCCACCAGTTTCCTCATATCATCATTATGAAGATTCTCATAGATTATATGATGTGCGTGTGCATCCCGCTGCAAAACTTCATCTGGAATTGGATCTTTGCCATAACCTTAACACACTACTTTCCAAATGTTAGATCCCCAAGATAAAATTTGAGATTTTACATTTGTGTACCATACCTTGTAATTTGCAGTAGCGAGGACAACCATTCTGAAGAAAAAAGATTAATTTCTGCAAACAAACCCAAATCTACTCTCCAATGATCAAGATACAACCAAGTGCCCCACTCTGATACCAATTGTTGGAAACCTTTGAGCAATACTGCGAGGGGGCGTGAATCAATATTATGACTTATTACCAATTTTTTCCATTTATTACTTCTCAATTACTGAATCACACATAAGTTAGCATCTACTCATTAAAATGTGCATCACATAACATAACTGAACCATAAGTAGCAATATAAAAATAAACATGCACACAATCACAAATGAGACACAATATTTATGGTAGAAACCCTTCTGGGAGAAAAACCACCCTTGTTGTTGCTACTCTGCTCTGAATTTCTATTAGTCAAGTAATTGGTCTTTTACATAGCTTGTTGACTCCCGTCAGCATGGAGACTTGACCTCATATAAAAAATTCCACCATTGATCAACTAGGAGACCCAATACTACTAATCATCTCGGAAGACTCTGTTCTCTACAAATCTTGACAGACTACCATTTGCTAAAGGCCAGTATGATCAGGTGAACCTCACCCAACTAACATGGGATTGAGAAATGTGTTCCTTTTGTTGAAGCTTCACTATCCCTACTCCTCTCTCATGAAGTCACTTCTCCTCTACCACTATGCGGACCTCCTTTCAAGTATTTTCAAATTGTATCCCAAGACACTATGATCAACAAGAAATCAGCTCTACACACTTTCTCTCAGCAGCAAGATCTCATCATCAAATCAAAATAAATAAATGCATAAAACATGTGCTCTCCAATATAAACTATGGCCACACAAATTTGAATACAATCAGACCCTCATAGTAATAGAATGTTGTATAATACAAATAGCATCATAAGACACATGGCTATGTGCTAAATGCATCAGTCACTCTTGCAAAACATGTGTGAGAGGATAACCGACATATACTCAAACAACATACAACACTCTTTAATAAATCTCTACACCAGTAGCTCCAATTCTGATCTATACTGAAACATGCTTCAGATCTGCTCATTATTCAGTCAATAACAATCATAGACAAAAGCATCTATGCTCTCCAATAGGTCTAAATCATACACTACATCTCTACAACCTTCTCTCTCACATACTAGCATCAACAACTCAATCAACTCATAATCAACCATGACATAGCTTGAATATCAAGTATATAAAACCTACAGGGTGAATTTGATCTTGGGGCTAGGCTTAGGAGTGCACAAATTGGACCAAATAAATCCACTAAGGTCACTACGAGTGCACTAAAGGCATTCACATAATGAGAGGACCTTTTCAAACCATTATTGAGTTTTTCAAACAATTCTAGAAGCACCTAGGAATTTCCAAGCCAATTTCCTTCCGAACAGCGCAAAGAATGCACAGTAAATCTCATGAAAACCCTCAGTCATGCCCTTTACACTATATGAACTTGATTGGAGATATAACAACTCCCATCAGGTGCCCTCCATGTAATTGGAGCATTCCAACCGCTCCCATATGCCTTTATGCATGCGACTATGGCTAAAACTAAGGAAAACCATCAATCCTTCAACTTAGGACCTCCGCTATTCATTGCATACTCTTCCCCTACATATGTACATGCCTCCAAACCTCGGATGTTTCCTTTGAAACATCTACAAAAGGATCAAACAAGACTCTCAAGTGTCACTGGCAAGTTGACCTAGAAGGGTCATCAAACAAGGTTGGGAAGTGTGCCATCAAGTCCTCCAATCTCCATCAAACCTATGAACAAGTTGCAACACATATGAATCACCTTTGTAGCCTATGTAGCACCATCATCAAGCCATCACATCACTAAAAAAAGTCTCCTCATAGGCATAGACATGAAGACCTAGTTGACAACTCAACTAGTGTGCCTTAAACCATCTCCATCACATGTAGATCTAATCATCACCTGTAGAAGCCTCCTCTACTTGTAGTAGCATCAAGAAACCATCATGACATGTCCATCAATGTTCATGCAAACACATGCCAACTCCTCCATGACCAACATGCTACCTGTAAGCTCCATCAATGCCATCACATGCCAACACATACTGGCACACACCATGGTCCATAAAATATTAAAATTAAAAATAATAAGATATTAAAATTTTATATCATTCTAAATAACAGAAAATGTCTTTAATGTACTTTTACATTGTACAATTATGAAAATTAATATTAAATTAAATTAGATCGCCCATAATGTTTTTTACACTTTACAATTCTGGAAAAGTAATATTAAATTAGATTACATTTCATGTAGTATTGAAAATGGTTCATTAATATTAAATTAAATGGGTTTGCTCATAAGGATAGAAAATAAGAGACAGTGGATTATGGTGGGTTGTACATGATATAATTAATTGTTGAGGTCAGTGAAATTAATATAATTATTTATGGATGTTGATGTCAACATGGATACGTGTCTTTTGATTTAATGCCTCTTTGCACAAATTTTCTATCAGAATATGAACCGGTTGCGCCATTTGAAAAAAAAACCAAGTCGGTCACCCATAGGTGATAAGAAAAGTGAAGAGGCAGGAAGCATTTGTCAGTATTATTTAAGATGTATTTATGAGAGTATAATGTACTAATAAAGTGGGGATGTGAGATTTTTCATTCATCTATAATACTATGTTTTTGGGCCAAGCATTGCTTCCAAATGTAATAATAAACAAAGGTAACTTGTGATTTGCAATGGATATTTGTAGTTGTACAATTGGGATATGTGTCGTATCTCCTGGTCCTGTAAAAATATCGCAAAGGACTCCAGTCGTCCAGGAAATAGGAGGAAGTTTTCCTTGAGACGATACGTAGGCTTCGCCAATAGCAACGAGGAAGATGAAATGTAGGACAATGTTTTCAATATCCCCTTGGTAAATAAAGTTGTTAGATGGAATTTAATGTGCTGACGATTCAGATTTTATGAACTGACGACAGTGCACCACCATCGTTCTAAAATAAGTACACCACCATCATTATGAAATAAGAATGAAACAAAGTAAACCAATCAGAATACAAATAAATAGAATTAAAATATTTATGAAAATAAATTAAATTCGTTTTATAATGTAGACTTTAGACATTGTCATTTAATTTTTATGTCAAACTGATTAATAGATGGTCAAAATTGAACCAATGCGTTATCATCTACCTCTGGCAGGGATAATAAAAATGACATTTTCATTATAATGACTAATGAAAGGTAATATATATATATATATATATATATATATATATATATATATATATATATATATATATATATATATATATATATATATATATATATATATATATATATATATATAGATATATATATATATATATATATATATATATATATATATATATAGATATATATATATATATATATCTATATATATATATACATATATATACATGAGTACAAAAAAACAAAAAAAAAAAAAAATTATTATGATGAAAGAGCAGGGATCCAATTGTTGCTTACCTTCCAAACCTCATCCCTATTTAGATTAGTAACTTGTTTCTCAATTTCTATAGCTTCCTATGATGGAAGTGATCAATTTGGGCAATGACCTGTGAATCCTCAATACAAATGTGGTGTTTAGTTTTATTAGCATGCTCAGCTAAGGCAAAAGAGCGAGATCTATTATGCTAGATGTTTGTCATGTGCTCTTGAATTCTCTTCTTGATAAAGTGGCCAATTTCTCCAATATAAGGTGTTCCACATGAGAAATGGATTAAGTAAACACCTTTCATATCCTTACGGTCCACTTGGTCTTTACTTGATCTTAGGAAGTTGTAGATGGTGTTGATGGGCTTAAACGTATTATGCACCTTATTCTTACTAAGAATGCAAGCAATCTTGTCAGTGGTACTAAGAATGAACAGAATATGCACACAATTAACACAATCAAGGGGATCCTTCTTTTTCCTTGGTCCTTTGCTAGCCTTTTGGAAAGCTTGGAAAAATACCATCTTCTTAGAGCTTTTGAAAATAATGGCTATAACAGGCACCTTAGTCTCAGAGCTTTCCCAAAAGCTAGCAAAGGAATAAGGTAAAAGAAGGATCCCCTTGATTTTGTTAATTGTTTGCATCTGTTGGGCATGGAATACCCCCCACAGCATGGTTTGGGGTTCAAAGCCCAAGTTTTGAGTCATATTTTTGTAAAAACTCGACGAATTGTGGGCGCGGAGCGCGAATTGTATGTTAGAGTCATAGGGTTGTCCGCCCTAAGTTTTGAATGTAGTGTCAGCCTACCCATGGTCCACGGACCATGGGATTGTATAAATAGAGCAAGGCTCTAAGTTGTAAAGTGGGAAGTTAACCAACAGATGGAGTCTGAAAGATAGAAAACATAGAGCAAGAGTCTAGTATCTTAGGTCCTAGTAGTAGGAAGAGGCTCTGCAGCTGACTATGCAAAGGCCTAGTAGAGTCCGCAACTGAGTGCGCAGACCCCTGCAACTGAGTGCACAGGGCGGAGTTGAGTCTATAACCAGGGAAGGAGAATAATAAAGAGAATTTTATATAAATTTTGTGTATTCGTTCTTATGTTATTACATGTGTGATATCAAGTGCAATCATATTGTTTATTTACTGCGCGTTTTTGTATGAATGGTGAATATTGTTAAGCATAAATGAAAGCCTAAATATAGATAAGTTAATCAACTAATATCAGGTTTCGAGTAAGGGTTTGGGTAATAACGATGTTCGGGCCCCAAGAAGGACTGCACGAAGGCAGCATCATCGGCTATGAGGTACTGATAAGTGGGCATAGTGACATGCACGCAGGGTCAAACCGCAGACCACTGGAACCCATCAGACATCCCCAAGGTGCGGAAAACTAGTTCTAGCACCCTCCCATACTACTTCGGGTGAGTCCTTAGTCCGCGTTTTGTGGACTGTTGCCAAAAGGGCCAATAGTACCAGGATTTGTTTGGCTAAATCATCTCCAAACCTGGGTCAGGCCCCAACAAGCCAACAAATGGTTCTGTTGCCGGGACCAGGATCTGCATAAGGGATGTTTGATGTCATGTCACTAGAATCCAATGAAGAAAGAAATTGAAGGGTGGTTAGACAGAAAGATTCACGAGTTTGTGACGCAGGAAAACAGGAATCCACGAGTATCAAAGGAACAGTGGTTGGAGCACTACTTATATATGGAAATCCACAAAATTTTCTTTGCATCCTTTCCCTCTGAGTTGTATGAGTGGATCGCAAAGCTAGTAGATAGTTAGGGAAGGTGTAGGCTTGACAAACCAATTGTGTGGACTCCAGAATTAGTGCGCAGACTAGAAGCATCGGAAAATAAGATCATGTGCACTATGGACCATTGGCTCGATCAAATTATAGGAGGGTTTATCACCGACTTCGTGGTAGACACAAGAGTCAGCTACAGCAAGGCGTAATGACGCTTCCTCAAAGGACCATGAGGTAAGTACATTAAATCTCTGAACACTTGGATTAAGATGTTATTGTATGAAAAGCAGGTTATGCGAATAAATTGATGTTTGGGGATACGCAAAGTTGGAGGATCTATAGAAACGAAGGTAACGCAGAGATAGAGAATAGCCCCTTGATTTCGCCTTGGTGGGAAAGTGAGGAAGAGCTCGCGAAAGTTTCTCCGAGAAGCGTGGTCAGTCTGATAAGGCAGCGAATTCCACGCCTACCACCTCCACCTACACTACCACCAGTTTCACCATCTTCACCTCCATCTCCACCCACACCACCTCTGCCACCACCACAGTTCAATATGGCGAGCGCGATAAAATTTTTGGTATTCAGAGGAGTAGGGAACGAAGATCTAGACCAATTTTGGTTCGTGGTAAGGGATGTATGGGAAGCACAAGGAGTTGTGGATGGCAATATAAATAAGGCAACGTTGGTGAGCACCTTGCAACATCGCGCACTGACATGGTACATTAAGCATTCTAATGACCATCCGAATGTGGGGATCGCAAATATCCAGGCCGCGTTGAATAGGGAATTTAGCAGGCCAAAGTCGGAGACACAATCGATTATCGAGTTTAAGGAGATCGCAATGCTTCCAGGTGAGACCCCATGGGATCTGGATTAGAGACTGAAGAGTATGATTCATGAAGCCAACATGACCTTGACAGATGGGCAACACCTCGCATGGTTTGTAGTGTCACTAACACTGCATCTAAGAATGGCGTTGTCCCAGCAGAAGCTATCCACCCAGGATGAAGCTTTGGAGATTGCAATGAGACTGCGCGAGACCCCACTAAAAGATCTTGGCCTAGGAGTACAACAAATCCACGCGCAACTACAAAATTTGTGTTTGGAAATGCAGAGTTTGAAACAGGACAGGAAAACTCACCCAGAAGCGTGTGAGGAGGTATGGTGCATAAAATGCAAAGGCCAGGGACATGACAAGGACCATTATCTAGTCTTCGCCAATTACTTGACAGGAGGAGGGCCAATGCCATTAAGACCTAAGGCACAAGTAGGACCAAGCGCGGTGCCTGCATTATGGTGCTTGATCTGTCAGATAAGAAGAAAGCACACAATAGATAATTGTCATCTATTGCAGAAGTATACACAGACGTCCCATCAGTTATTCTGTAATTTCTACAGGTCGGTAGGCCATGATAAACACACTTGCAGAAGTTACGAGCTAATGATGGATCAGGCTCCTACCTATAGGGTGTAGGCTGAAACACGAGCCCTTGACCCAAATGCAAGAATGGCACGCACCGGATTTCAGGGGCGCGGATGAGGTCGAGGTGGAATGGGACCAGGAAGGAGTCACAGACAATTAATTTGTTACAATTACGGAGGGCCAGGGCACTATGCCCGCGATTGTACAAATCTGACAAGAACATCATGCTTATGTTGTACTCAGTTTGATCATGAGGCAAAGGACTTCCCTACACTGATAGCGAGGTTGCGCGAGAAAGGGGTACTCCAGCCTCCCCTGACTCAGAATTTACAAATGATGAGGTCTGAGTCACGCGAAGAAGACTCGAATGTAAACATACTGCTCAGAAGTGGTGTCACAACAGGAGATGACAAAGGTAAGTAGCCTGAAGAAAGTGTGTGGGTTTGTAAGGCTCCTACAAAGGAACCTGAATTTGATTTAGAGCGCGTGAAGGAGAAATTCATGGAAGCTAAGAAGAGCTTCACGGAGGCCTCCACTTCTGCTAGTAAGGATCAACTAGAGCCAGAGATGGATCCTTCAATGATCACTACCTTTCTGGAGACATGTATGAAACTTTTACGCGATAGAAAGGCTATGAAAGGATTGCAGGAACTTATCACTAAGTGCGTTGGGTCAGGAGAACCGTGCATAATCCGGAAGCTTGGAAAGCATACATCGCGAACAGGAAGGGAAATGAGATTAACTGCACAAATCGGGGAGTATGAAATGGATCAATTAATTCTGGATCTAGGATCGGACGCGAATTTACTGCCAAAACAAACATGGGAATGCATGGGTAGACCCATGCTACAATGGTCTCCTATTCAATTGCGAATGGAGAACTAACAAAAGATCTTACCCATGGGAAGATTGCAAGGAGTAACGGTGGATATTGAAGATGTGAGCATGCTAGCGGATTTTGAAGTGATAGAGATTGTCGATGATAGCAATCCCTATCCCCCGCTACTGGGAATAGACTGGGCCACCGATATGGATGGAGTAATAAATCTAAAGAAGCGCAAAGTGATTTTTGAGAAAACGTCACTACGCATAGTGGTGCCTTTAGACCCTGCGGAAGGAGCGTGTTACACAGAGCCAATGCGCGAAATTGAGAGCGATGACAAGCTAGACTGCATCTACAAAATAACTGCTTAGGAACAGGATTAGGTGAATCCTACAGCGGATGGTCAGATTTTGTGGGAGAATGAAAGCTCCTGCATATCAGATTTGGATGAGGAAACAGAACAATGGCAGAACCAGTTACACGAGGTAACCATGCTCAATTGTAACATGATGGTTATATCACTGCACTGCATGACAACAGAGGTAAGGGATCTGCCTATGTATGACGGGTTGACAGCGGTGAATGAATTCTTGAACAAATTTGAAAGCGCATTGCCAGAGCAGGAGTGGTTCGATGATCTGAAATGGGCACTGCGCGCGACACCCACAAGGTGGTGGGGTACACATCAGAGAAGTATTGAGAGCTGATGCGAATGAAGAAGGGGAATGCTTATATGATTTGGAAAACCTCAGCCACAGATGAGAGCCGGTTATGAGGGGAAAAATAGCTTGCGTGCCCACCTTTCCAGATGGGTACAGGCATATGGTATGCAGCCTGCACGAACGCACACTACTATCACGATAGGGAATAGGAACAACAAGCAGAAGCAGGCAAGACAAGTACGCGAAAGACGAAGCATGATAAAACCTAGCATGCCAAACATCTTACATGGGGAAGCCTTTTATAAAGTGTGTGAATTGCTAAACCGGGTGCACCATGTGAGATGCACCGACTTGAACCTACACGTACCAGCGGTTGTATGGGCTTATAGGACCATGTGCAAAACTCTGACCATGCAAGCACTTCCGAAGCTGAAGTATGAAGCAGGGGATGTAGTCCTTGTGGAGCATGCAAAGACGAGTCTACCCATAACAACATCCATAGATACGATGGTCTGCGCCAACCAAAACGAGGAAATCACACAGTTGCGCGAAACCGAACATATAAGACATGAGGAAGAAATTCAACAGGGAAACTTTAGACTTTGCAAACTTGAAAAATACCGAGTACAGCTAAGGGATAAAAGCGCTTTAATGGACACAGACTTCGAGAAGCTAGAAAACAAAATAAAGGAAGCATTTCTCGTCGAGAAACCGAGGATGGCAAGGCAAGGTACATACAGTCATACTGACATATTGGAAAGCTATCATCGTGAATTGGTTAGTATGCTGCCTTGGCTGAGACCACATCTTGCCAAACGTAGTGACCAGGGCAATGCGGTGCAAATAGTAGAGTGTGTGATGCTGATCACTACAATAGAAGATGGGGATTATCCGCGAACCATGGAATGAAGCCCTGCAAGGGTGGTGCACCCACCTGACTAGCCATAGGAAGGACAGTCTTAGTGCTCCAGGTAGTTGAAAGGGAGCGCGGGACTATAAAATATTCTACGTGGGTGGTACGCGATATGAGAGATGCACGCAACAACAGGATGTAACATGGTTTGTGACCACACTCGGAGGGCTACACTACCATGCGGGTTGGATGAGAAGTGACCATTGATGTCACTGCTCATGACGTGATGTCTGACTTGAGGCCAAATGGAGCGGGTGGCGGGCATTTAAGGTGAAAGTTATGGGAAAGATTTGGGAAAATCTGCTGCCAAGGAAGCATTGATGGCCTGATATGGGGGGGAACGGTCGAATTTGAATTCAAAAAGTGCTATAAAACTCAAAGGGCTAGCCAGCGGACAAAACATGGTCATTTGAGCATTGAGCGGGTGAGCAAAGCACATAGTATTGAGAGTTGAGTGATAACAGAGCCCCTGAGTTCGCGAGAGATAAGATACTATGTAGAAATGATGACAGCCACTAAGGATGGGTTGGGAATTGAGGAAGGAGCCACCGGCGAGGCCGCCCAGAACCACATGGTATAGGATGTTCCAAACGCACTGGGGTTATGACCGAAATCCCTAAATCACCGCAGACACCGAGGCCGAAGAAGGATAAGCAGGCAATGGGACCAGTATGCATGTCCCCGAGGAATCCACAGCACAACAAGTTATCAATGGAAGAAAAAGGGAAGGCAGTCACGATTGAAACAGATGAGGAGGAAGAAGATTTGCAGGCCCTGATTGCCACTGCAAAAGAAGAAAATGACATGGAGGAGGACATCCAACCATTGTGCTTTGTAGCGAAACTACCCGTGTATGTCCCTCCGTGGAAAGGAAAAGCCAAAGTACCGAAGGATTTGGATGCAACGAAGAGTTCACTCCAGACCCCGCTCCTCCCCAATGGAATTGTATTTGAGGGCTCGCACTTAGGCTACGTGCCCACCATGAAATTTGAAGACTAAGACCTCGTAGATAGCGAGAAGTTCCCACACTTAGAGATGGAAAATCTGATGAAGCAAAATACAAAGGGGGCAGTGATAGCGTTAGAGCCGTGAAAATGGTTGTGCGGTGTGGAAAAGGCAGGTTGCTGCACTTGTTATGGATTCCACATTTCCACCGTGCACCCATCACCATTTTCATCATTAGGCAACTGCTCTGCCTAGTGCATGATGGGTATATATGGTTGGAGGAGCATATTCCCATTATGGCCAACCTCATCCACTCGATTTCTTGGCTTCCGTGTAAGGGAAAGGACCCCGCAATGATAGCTAGGAAAAGTAGCGATCTGGCTCTTGCAGAGGCCATGAAGGCAAAGTATAAGCTGGAGAAAAAGAAGAGGGGCTACGTCATCTCCAGCATCAAGGATAAGGGGGTGCACGTAGCCACCCAACTCCTGGCCGGTAAAGTGATGAGGAAATTCTCCAATGATGAGGTACCAGCGCTGGTGGTCGCATTGGCCGAACAATGCGCAAAGGGGGTCCAGTTCAACTGGGTCGAGTTCCTCTGCGAGGAGTTCTTGTTAAACTGTCGCGAAGCCCAAGAGTAGAGTAAGACCTTCCACTATGCATGGTTGCTCTTATCCATCTTATTGGTAGCGAGAGAACTACCAGAGGATAGTCAATTCCCGAACATTGACCGAGACTTACTAGAGGGCATAAAGTACGCTTCACATTCGGCCACCAAGGACGTGAAACAGATTCATGATATAAAAATTTTCTGGGTGCTCATGGAGGCGAGCATCTGAATGTGGATCAACAGGAGGTCGTGCCTGTCATCTACAGTGCACAATATTCTGTAGAGTTTTGTAGACTTCAAGGCGGAATATGCACAACATATACATTAGGGCGTGGTAGGATTCGGTGAAGCAGTGGACGAAGCTACCCTTTGTAGCCATAGACGATGTGATATTTACGGTATTGGAGACATGGCCTCCCAAGTGGTGCGCCCCAAATTTGGCAGAACAAGAGAAAGCGACAACACAGAAAAGAAGGATGATGCCAAGTTGTGCATCACCCAACTGGCAGCAAGAAGGTGAAATGAAAAAGCGGCAGAGGAGGTAAAAGCAGTCCGCAAAGTAGCACAAAAGGTCGTGGAGTAGAAGAAGGCCATAGAAGTAGTAGCAACAGCGCAAACAGTAGAGGCCACAACAGTACAGGCAAAGGAGGGCCAAGCAATGTCCTTAGGGAAGGAGGTAGAGGACACAGAAATAGAAGAAGGGAGCGCGAACCTAGGGATCTGTTGTGGTCACCAACAACCCCCCTCTTTGATTGGTATTAGCAATAACACCAAGAAAATGGGGACCCTTAACAAAAAATCCAAAAAAAACTTTTTATCAAAACTCTTTATTTTGACTCCCTAAAGCTATATCGCATCGCGAGAAGAGAACGAGATGTTTTCCTATGCGCATAATGAGCTGCGAAGAAGCGATGCGAAATTCATCGCATCGCTTATATTGTGAATCTCTCTTAAATAAAAAGCTTAAGGAATCGCCGACGGCCGATATGCGACGTCGCATATCGCAACATCGCATAAGCAGCACACAATGATTATAATTATTTGCGATTTGCGATATTTGCGATCTGCGATATTGCGATCTGCGATATTTGCGATCTGCGATATTGCGATCTGCGATGAATGCGATCATCAAATCCTGCGATGACACATCTTAAACGATGCAATCCTCGACACTGCGATGTGAGTCGCAGAAATGACTCATCGCAAAGGTTCCTCGGCACAACGTTCAAGGAAAGCTGTCTGCAGACCAAAATTGGGCGCGCACCTTAAAAAGAAATTAATGATTGTACGCCAAAGTATCCAAGAAGGATTGTGTTGTGTTTTTCGAAGAGTCAGTTCATTATGAGTGTCATGATTATGCATTCATTAGAGCTTAAAGCTTTCATGTCAATCTTTTCGTCGTTACTCTTTTCCTTTGCGTAAACTGTAAGACAGCAACTGATATAAATCAATGTGCAGGAAACATCTAAGGAAAAGGGGAAAGCGTCAATACTCGCAGAACAGAGAAGAAATGCCTTCGCAAACGGATGCCGCATGCAGCAAGACCGCTGATTCTAGAGTATCACTCAACAGAGATTGATGGAAATAGACTATCAAAGACTCAGAGTCGAAGGCGCACAAAAGCATCATGTTTTCAAAAGATCCTAAAGCTTAGACTGGGTAAAGCAAAAAGAAAAACGCTAAAGGAGGAAAACGCACCAGAAAAGCCTGGAACAAAGAACGGAAGCAGTTTTCAATATAGAAAATTGTTCAGAGAGCAAAGTCCCTAACTTGCTCGGTCATTCGTCGGGCCGAAAACCAAAATAGCAACAGCATAATCAGTTTGAGAAAAATTTGTGATATTACCAAGTATACACACAGCGAATACACCAAGCCAGATGAAAATATCTTCCAGTTTGTCAGAAAGCGGTGCCAACTCTTGTTGTTTCTATTTTCGTAACTCAAACGAAAGGAGAAGACAACCAGCCGACTCTTCCCAGGCGAATGTTTCATTGCTTACAGCACTAAGGAGCAAATACAGAAATGGTTAGAAATTAGATTCAATTTTTAGAAATAATTTGCTTTAGTAGAAGGGCGGTCATTTGAAACCATGTCCTAAATTTGTGTAATTAAGATTAATTAGTTAGCAGTATTTAAAACCCTTCTCAGGCATTTGAAGAAGGGTCCGGAAATTTGTCAAAAAACTTGTCCTCAGAACATGCACTTTTGCACTCTCGGAGGGGGTTTTTGGTGAATGGATGGATCGAGATTTATCAATGTTTGCATTTAATGTCTGCTACTGATGTTGCACTTTTGTACTCTTAGTAGATGTTAGAACAAGTAGAGATAAATCGTTATTGCTTGAAGCTTATGAGTGGAACCAGTCATAAATGGTACTTTTATCTCTTGACCTGTTTCTGTTCATATTCTTAAAGTGATATGCAGTTTTCAGTTGTTTATATGTTAATGCATGAATGTGTGGGTTACCATTTGGCACTTCTGTACGGTGGAGTCATTTATTTGTGCTTGATATATGAATAACTTATTATGCGATATGTTGTTCACAACTGTTTTGCCTAACTTTTTATGTAGAATAGTTTATCTTAATTGATTTCTATTCTTATTATAGCTTAATGATCTTTATTACCAGTTATTGTTCGAAATCTTTTTAGATCGCATAATAGAAGAAATACACCCCGGGTTAGTGTAGATTAGATGTGTTGTTTTTCCTTTATTAGATTACAATAGCATAGAGTTAGCTTAGAAGTTTGAATTAAATTAGCTTAAAATACTCCTAGATCAGCATCATTCAACTCTACACACACACACACCCCTTAGATTGGGAAACTGGTCCCATTATCCCCAGTCGGACCCGCTATACCAAACGGATAAGGAGCTGCCAACCAAGGTCCGGACCGGGTGGGTATCCCCCTTGTTGTCGACCCGATTTTCGGGGCCTCAACATATTTGGCGCTAGAAGGAGGGCCCGAACTATGAATGGCATCTAAATCAAAATCTAAATACCATTCTGAGAGTAAATCGCCCTCACCAACTCCCCCGACTTCTCCAGTACGATTAAATCCAGAGTCAGAAGTCGCTCGGGTATCAACCGCTACTACATACCCTAATATTTCAGACCAATCTATCATTGAACCCCCTGAAGTTCAAACTCTGATTCGCAAACTCCAAGGATTTTCTATTTTTACTCAGAGGTCTGAAAAATCTTAAAGCAGCGTGACTTCGCAGTACAATCCTGCTCATCCTCTGACCAGATTAAAGAGTGAAAAATTTGGCATCCAACCAACTAAATTCCCCCTTCCCACCAGGAAAAGAGCAAGGAAAACACCACCAGAGTCTGACAGTGAGACTCTTTCATCTACGTCGTCCATCTCAACTCCCTCACCGCGAAGTCAACCACCCACGTCTTCATTTCAAACCATTCATCCATCTTCCACAACCCCTCCTCTTCAATCATCAAAGATCATAATACCTTCATCTTCCCAGCATCAGGGATCATCCTCTGCACTTTCATTCACTAGCAGCTCAACGATGGCCCAGTCTCCATGGAACAATCCTGGGGCAGTTTTAATGCCTCCACCTCTGAGCCCAATACCGGCCCATCCTGAGAAATGGCTACCCAAATTCAATCCAGAAGCAGGCATGCTAGCTGAAGAACATATCAATAATTTCATGCTTTCTGTTAATCTCAACGGAGTTACCAACGAGGATGCTATCGTCCGGCTTTTTCCCTACACAATGCAAGGAACAGCCGGGTCATGGTACTTTTCATTACCTTCCGGGTCTATCACAAGTTGGGACATTTTTCAAAGTCAATTCCTTACCAAATTTGGCGATGACAGATCAACGACGACGTTAATAAATGACCTATCCAATCTTAAAGCCGAGGCTAGAGAACCCATCAAAGACTTTAATTTACGGTTCAATAAAATCCTCAACAAAATTCCTGCTGCTTCCCAGCCCAACGAAGAAGTGAGATGTGAATGGTATATTACAGCCTTACCATCAAACTTGGCAATCTTCGTGGATAGGGCAAATAAGACAACCTTAGTTGAAAACTTGACAGAGGCGATAGCAGTAGAAAAACGCGTAGTGGCCCTAGAAAAAAGATCTGCGATAGAGGAACGCAAATCTAAGAAAGTCTCCTACAAGGAAGACCCCAAGAAGAAACAATCGAAAGATCCTTTCGATTTGGAAGGATTACAAAAAGTGTTAAAAACCATGTCCAATGAGATGATTGACATAAAAAAACAAGTAACAGAAACTTCTTTGAGAACGCCCTACAGAGCTTTTAAAAGAAATCCTTCAATGGAGGTGAAACCGCCCAACGCTATCTCAAACGTCGAATCCGAAGAAGAAGAAGAAGAAGAGAATACCACTGAAGGGTAGACTGATGACGAAGAAGTTGTGGAACTACAAGGAATGTGGGATTTCATCCTCCCACAAGAAGAAGATCAAGAAGCATTTCCGGTTAGTACACGAAGCAAAAATCAACTTGATCCTCCCCAAACTACCCCTAAGCAGAAGGGCGCAAGCCCTGCAGCAAAAGATAAAGTCGCAACAAAGAAAACAACTGCTAAGGCGACTCAATCTAGCCCAGTCCAATCAGATTAAACACATCCATCAAGAACACTGATCGTGTCGGATGAAATGGAGTATAACATTATTGATGACATGAAAAAGACTAGGGCTAATATCACTCTTTATGAGTTGAGCAAATTGAAACATCAACAGAAGATAATGATGAAAGAATTACATGCCGTGCCTACTACATCTTTGCCTACAGCTGTAGCTTCCCACAACACGGGAAGACCTCCAACCAACACGATCAATAAGATTGACCCAAATGACATCGCCTTGATTGGAGGGAGATCAAGGTCTCACACTCCCCCTTTTCTTCTCACTTATGAAATTTTCAACAAAAACGTGCACAATTGTTTGGTAGATTCTGGTGCTTCAACGAATATTTTACCCAGATCAATATGTGCCAAGTTGAATGTTCAACCGCAAAAATCCGCAGTGCGCATAGTTCAGCTTGATCGATCCCAAGTCGAAGTGATTGGTGAACTTAATCAAGTGACCATAAGATTGTCATCTAACCCGAAGGTGTGTCAGGTTATTGACATTCTAGTAGCTGATATCCCTGAATTCTATGGCTTAATTCTTAGCAGGGATTGGTCTGAAAAACTCCATGGATACTTCTCAACCGACTGGTCGCACATGTGGTTACCCTACAATGGTAAACCGAATCAAATAAAGGTTGAACGAGAGTTACACCAGAAGTACATAGTGACAGAATTGGAGGGAGAAAATGAAGCAATAGCATACAACAGCAGTATCATAGGAAACTACTCGGTAGATTCTTTCCTCAGCAATTTTAATGCTCATACCTCACCTTACTTAGAAAATTCAGTTTTGTCCCAAGTCGAAATTTTTTCCCAAACTGATGATTCGAAGTGTGTTAATTTTTTAGATAACTCTGTAAATACATCTTTGTTTTGGAAATTATATTTTGATGGCTCCAAATCTAACGAGGGAGCAGGAGCAAGATGC
This sequence comes from Pinus tabuliformis, assembly GCA_031772625.1. Taxonomy (NCBI): domain Eukaryota; kingdom Viridiplantae; phylum Streptophyta; class Pinopsida; order Pinales; family Pinaceae; genus Pinus; species Pinus tabuliformis. The sequence continues at coordinate 503,629,250 of CM062812.1, forward strand.
GTTTTGATTAGCCCAGATGGAAATAAGACCATGCTTACGTGCAGACTTGAATTCGATTGCACAAACAATACAGCGGAATACGAGGCCTTGGTGCAAGGCCTATACAAAGCAATCGGGTTGAACGTTAAGTACCTTCAAGTCTTGGGAGACTCTGAGATTGTCGTCAAACAGGTACGTAACACCATACATTGACTATCATGTCATTTGAAGAACTATCAATCTTTAGTTCAAGATCTGACTACACATTTCATAGCATTCAGTATTTCGTCAATCCCAAGACTCCAAAATGCAAGCGCAGACCTGTTAGCTAACGTAGCCTCTAGACTTATTCCCTCCGAAGATTTTAGTCCAGATAGATTCTCAATAGAATTAATTTTTAGACCGTCCATCCCTGACAACATTACAAACTGGAGAGTATTCAATGACGATCCAGACATTGTAAATTTCCTCACTTCTGAAGGATCCTACTCAAATCAAATAATTGACGAAGACCATCACGATCACCAGATACAACAGAATAGAACTGATAATGCTATACCTAGGTCAGTGGTTAAGTTAGAAGACTTATATGATTTGAAAAGTCAGTTTAAAAGGTCTACCAATGCTAAACTTTACAGTTCGACTCTGAACTATGATTTAGTAAACCTAGGAACCGATGAGAAACCACAAAACGTTAATCTAGGCCACGGCCTAGCACCTGAAGAGAAATTAGCATACATCCGTCTTTTGAGACAATACATACATGTTTTTGCCTGGAACTACGATGAGTTGAAAACATACGACACTTCTATCATTCAACACACTATCCCGATGATTGACAATGAAAAACCTGTCCAAAAGAAGCTCAGAAAAATCCACCCCAATTTAGAAAATCAGATAAAAACTGAGCTAGATAAGTTGTTGAGAGCCAGAATAATCTTCCCCGTCAGACATTCCAAATGGGTCTCTAATATGGTACCCGTTAGAAAGAAAAACGGAGATATTCGAATTTTTATTGATTTCCGAAATCTCAACAAAGCTTGTCAAAAACACAATTTTCCCCTCCCACCTATGGAGCAGATATTACAGGCAGTAGCAGGCTCGGAATTAATGTCTTTTTTGGATGGATTTTCAGGATACAATCAAGTGCTGGTGCATCCCGATGATCAGTTAAAAAAAACATTCCGAACTAAATGGGGCACATATGCATATCGAAAGATGCCATTTGGTTTGATCAATGCCGGTGCTACATTTCAGAGAGCCATGGACATCGCATTCAAAGGTTTAGTCAATAAATCTGTAGTGATTTACCTGGATGATATAACAGTGTACTCCAAGAAGCGAAGCGACCATCTCAAAGACTTGAAACAAATCTTTCAATGATGTTTAAGGTATGGGATTTCACTTAACCCGAAGAAATCTTTTTTCGCATTAAGTGAAGGAAAACTTCTAGGATTCATAGTGTCAAAATCTGGCATTCACATTGAACTTGACAGAATCAAAGAAATTTCTGAAATATCCATGCCTCATAACAAAAAAGCCATGCAATCTTTCCTTGGTCAAATTAATTTTGTGAAAATATTTGTCCCAGATTTCTCACGTATTGTTTCTCCTTTGCAAAATATGATCAAAAAGAATTCAAATTTTAAATGGGGTCAAGATGAGCATGAAGCATTCAACTTGATAAAACAAGCCATCATTAACGCTCCATCTTTAGCAACCCCGAATTTTTCAGAATCTTTTATCTTATACACATTTGCCTCAGAGAAATCTTATGCCGCGATTCTAACTCAAACAAATCAAGAGAAAGCGGAAGCTCCAATCGCATTTTTTAGCTCGAATTTACAAGGTGTTGAACTCAACTATTCCGACGTAGAGAAACAGGCGTATGCTGTTTTCAAAGCAATCAAATATTTCAGACCTTTCTTACTTAAAGCCCATACTAAAGTCATAGTACCGTTTCCAGCGGTAAGAAACCTTCTGATACAGAAGGATGTGGGCGAAAAAAGAGCAAATTGGATCACCGCTTTACAAGAATACGATCTTGAGATCAGACCAGCAAACATTGTAAGAGGTCAAGGCTTCTACAAAATGTTGGCTGGAGCATCGCAAATTCCTGAGAATTCATCTGACGAGGTACATACGTATGAGGAACTCCACGATGGACCAGCAGGCGGACACTATGCTGGAGATGCTACTGCACATAAAATCTTACGTGCAGGATATTATTGGCCCACACTGTTCAAAGACTCACACAGTTACGTGAGGAAATGCCAAGTCTGCCAGACTGCTGCAGGGAAACAAAAGAAACCGTCCATGCCACTACAGCCGGTAAACATCGAGCAACCATTCAGCCAGTGGGGCTTGGACATAATAGGTGAGATCATTCCTCACTCTTCTAAGCAGCATAGGTACATCCTCACGGCAACAGATTATTTTACTAAATGGGTAGAAGCAGTTCCTCTCAAGACAGCTAATTCTGAAAACATTATTGAATTCATAGATCAATTTATAATCACTAGGTTTGGATTGCCAACGGCCTTAATATTTGATAATGCTTCATACTTTTCTGGAAATACAATGACTGAGTTTGCACTTAAAAGAGGGTTCAAACTGAAATATTCGGCCAACTACTATCCGCAAGGTAATGGATTGGCTGAATCAACAAACAAAAACCTGATTAGAATTATTAAAAGAACAGTCGACCAAAACCAAAAGAATTGGCACAAAGCGTTGGTAAATGCTTTATGGGCAGATAGAATAACGAAGAAAGCTTCAATCGGCACTTCTCCCTTTAATTTAGTTTATGGAAAAGAAGTGGTTCTTCCAACCCACTTAGTCATTCCCTCTTTGTCTTTAGTACAACACATCGATGAGGTATCCACCTCCTCCATACAACTAAGACAAATGGAAATAATTAAATTAGAAGAACAACGAGAACAAGCTAAGAAAACCCATGCTCATCACCAATCGCTGATAAAATCCTCTTTTGACTCAAGCATAATGACCAGAAATTTTTTCAGATGGGAGATTTAGTTTTGAAATGGGATAAGGCTCATGAAGAAAAGGGCAAACATACGAAATTTCAGAAACTGTGGCTTGGCCCTTTTCAGATTGTAGAAGTCATAGGCCCATCGACGTTTGTGTTGCAGGATTTAGCAGGTAGAAGAGATTCTTTGCCTGTTAATGGACAGATTCTTAAAAAATATTTTCCATAGAAGATCACTCTTCTATTTTTGTAGGATAGTTTTAGTTTTTATTTGTTTTCTCTTTCTTATAAATAAAACCAGTTGTAGATGGTCACTAAAAGGGTTCATGAAAAGGACACCAATTCTCTATCAGATTTTGAGCTTTTCGCTTGTACAAGTAGCAAAATTTTTCGAAAGATCTGATTTTTATTATTGACAGGTAGAGTTAACTTTAGCCTAGACATGATGCTAGTTTCAACTTCAAAAATTTGATGAAAGCAACCTTTGGTAAAAATTGTTTTATATCAGCGCAATGAAAGGTATCAATAATAAAATAAATATTCTCTGTAAAGCTGTTGTTTTCAAACTCTATTATTGTCGTCCAGAGCTTTCTTAAGGAAAAACAATGACTTCCTCCCTGCTAAAGGAAATCGCAGCATTCAGAAGAACAATCCGAGAAAACACTATGTCTCAAAGAATAAGAGGTCTCATCACGAGCCGGCTTATCATGATCATAGATATTATAACTTGCTGACTTTGCCAATACTGTCTACCAAAACAAGGCAACGACTCAAGATTGTTGCAATCAAAAGACAAGGGGTCTCATCACGAGCCAGCTTGTTCAGCAAAAGTGTAAATCAAGTGAATGATTGTGTCATAATTTGACCACCAAACCAAGACATTGTTCTTTAGAGAATAAAAAAGGAAAAAGTGTCAAGAAGGGGTTTTCCTCTAAAATGTTGTAAATAATCTCAAGCAGGATAAAGGATCATTGTTGGGTATTAGGTAACCCTGTCGAGGCTATGGACGCTTGCGAGCAGCAGAGGCTCTACCTACGACAAATGAGCATATTTTAAAAGGCCAGCGCGCAGAGAAGACCTTATTTTATCTTTAAAAGACCAAGTAGTGTTTGGTGTGAATACAAGAACTAAGCCTGAGGAAACAAACGATTGGAATATGAAAAGGTTGAGACGAAGTATCAATGCTAGGATAAGGCATAATATACTCTATCTGTCCATAACAAAATTTAGATATATGAAAATCTTTCTGCTTCGGAAGTTGAAATTCAATAGAAAAACAGAGATAACTGGTTCTTCACAGTGAATCGCCATTGTTGTGGTCACCAACAACCCCCCTCTTTGATTGGTATTAGCAATAACACCAAGCAAATGGGGACCCTTAACAAAAAATCCAAAAAAACTTTTTATCAAAACTCTGTATTTTGACTCCCTAAAGCTATATCGCATCGCGAGAAGAGAACGAGACGTTTTCCTATGCGCATAATGAGCTGCGAAGAAGCGACGCGAAATTCATCGCATCGCTTATATTGTGAAGCTCTCTTAAATAAAAAGCTTAAGGAATCGCCGACGGCCAATATGCGACGTCGCATATCGCAACATTGCATAAGCAGCACACAATGATTATAATTATTTGCGATCTGCGATATTTGCGATCTGCGATATTGCGATCTGCGATGAATGCGATCATCAAATCCTGTGATGACACATCTTAAACGACGCAATCCTCGATACTGTGATGCAAGTCGCAGAAATCACTCATCGCAAAGGTTCCTCGGCACAGCGTTCAAGGAAAGCTGTCTGCAGACCAAAATTGGGCGCGCACCTTAAAAAGAAATTAATGATTGTACGCCAAAGTATCCAAGAAGGATTGTGTTGTGTTTTTCGAAGAGTCAGTTCATTATGAGTGTCATGATTATGCATTCATTAGAGCTTAAAGCTTTCATGTCAATCTTTTCGTCGTTACTCTTTTCCTTTGCGTAAATTGTAAGACAGCAACTAATATAAATCAATGTGCAGGAAACATCTAAGGGAAAGGGGAAAGCGTCAATACTCGGAGAACAGAGAAGAAATGCCTTCGCAAACGGATGCCGCATGCAGCAGGACCGCGGATTCTAGAGTATCACTCAACAGAGACTGATGGAAATAGACTATCCAAGACTCAGAGTCGAAGGCGCACAAAAGCAGCATGTTTTCAAAAGATCCTGAAGCTTAGACTGGGTAAAGCAAAAAGAAAAACGCTAAAGGAGAAAAATGCACTAGAAAAGCCTGGAACAAAGAACGGAAGCAGTTTTCAATACAGAAAATTGTTCAGAGAGCAAAGTCCCTAACTTCCTCAGTCATTCGCCGGGCCGGAAACCGAAATAGCAACAGCACAATCAGTTTGAGAAAAATTTGGGATATTACGAAGTATACACACAGCGAATACACCAAGCCAGAGGAAAATATCTTCCAATTTGTTAGAAAGCGGTGCCAGCTCTTGTTGTTTCTATTTTCGTAACTCAAACGAAAGGAGAAGACAACCAGCCGACTCTTCCCAGGCGAATGTTGCATTGCTTACAACACTAAGGAGCAAATACAGAAACGGTTAGAAATTAGATTCAATTTTTAGAAATAATTTGCTTTAGTAGAAGGGCGATCATTTGAAACCGTGTCCTAAATTTGTGTAATTAAGATTAATTATTTAGCAGTATTTAAAACCCTTCTCAGGCATTTGGAGAAGGATCCGGAAATTTGTCAAAAAACTTGTCCTCAGAACATGCACTTTTGCACCCTCGGAGGGGGTTTTTGGTGAATGGATGGATCGAGATTTATCAATGTTTGCATTTAATGTCTGCTACTGATGTTGCACTTTTGTACTCTTAGTAGATGTTAGAACAAGTAGAGATAAATTGTTATTGCTTGAAGCTTATGAGTGGAACCAGTCATAAATGGTACTTTTATCTCTTAACCTGTTTCTGTTCATATTCTTAAAGCGATATGCAGTTTTCAGTTGTTTATATGTTAATGCATGAATGTGTGGGTTACCATTTGGCACTTCTGTACGGTGGAGTCATTTATTTGTGCTTGATACATGAATAACTTATTATGCGATATGTTGTTCACCACTGTTTTGCCTAACTTTCTATGCAGAATGGTTTATCTTAATTGATTTCTATTCTTATGATAGCTGAATGATCTTTATTACCAGTTATTGTTCGAAATCTTTTTAGATCGCATAATAGAAGAAATACACCCCGGGTTAGTGTAGATTAGATGTTTTGTTTTTCCTTTATTAGATTACAATAGCATAGAGTTAGCTTAGAAGTTTGAATTAAATTAGCTTAAAATACTCCTAGATCAGCATCATTCAACTCTACACACACACACACCCCTTAGATTGGGAAACTGGTCCCATTATCCCCAGTCGGACCCGCTATACCAAACAGATAAGGAGCTGCCAACCAAGGTCCGGACCGGGTGGGTATCCCCCTTGTTGTCGACCCGATTTTCAGGGCCTCAACAGGATCGCGTCCACATAGCTCAAACAGTCGCGCATCGTAGAGAGATTGGGTCCAAGGAAGAAGGTCAAGGCCTCGAAGCTGGCCATTGACCCGATCACCTTAACTGAAGGTGATCTCCATCACATCGGCGAGACGGTTTGCGATGTCACCAATGAAGTGCTCCAAGAGTTTATGACGGAGCACCAGAGTGTGTTGGGGGCCCTCAGGGCACAGCTGCAGGAGTTACAGGTGTGGGCCCCTCAGAAGGTACCCTGTCTACCCACGTCGCAGCAGGTACTTCAACAACAGAGCAGATTGTGCACACAAGTATGGCTATCACAATAGTGTTTTTAGAGGGAGCATTAGTATCATCAGATGTGATGGAATGAATGATGGTTAGCATGATGAAAAGCCTTGACCTTAATCTAGCTGCCCTTCCCCGAGAAATGCTCTATCAGCTATAGGATGGAATAACAGTAGAGCTGCACGTGTAGGTTTTAACCCCGTACAGAAATTACTTGCATACGAATTCTAAAACATAGAAAATAAACAATGCAAGGGCATAACACATAAAACACATATACACAGGGATTTTCTCTTGGATCCCAAAATTGGGACTACTAGCTTGATTTTTCATTATATTCCTTTCAATGTTACAATACATATTTATATATGCCAAAGCATCCAATACCATGGATCAAAAACCATTGCGTTCAAAACCATGGAATGAAAACCATCGCGTCCAAAACTTTGTGTGAAAATCATGCACAAAACCATAGGTAGGTCCGCCCAACCTAACATAGGGTCCAAAACCAAAATTTGTTGGCGTGCTGCCTCGGACCCCATAGAGTGGGGTTACCTGCACCCCTCAAACCCCCTGTGACTCCCCCCGCTATGCAATCGGCCCAACGAAGGGGGCCTGTGCCCCCCTCCTAACCCTCCAGTTAACTATGTGAGCTAGTCATGGAAAGAATATAACACAATCCAACATTCTCCCACTTGTTGTTTTCTTTCCACAGAGAGCCACAAGAGAGCTTAGTCATTTATCCAGTCCTACAATTCCCATTGTTTCTCTACGCCAAGAGAACTTCTCAGAGCTCACAGATTTTTTCAATGCATTTGCAGTATTCTTCAAAGTGTCCACCTTTACCAGAAACACCTTTTTTTCTTCTATCATATCCCTCACAAAGTGATATTGAACATCAATGTTCTTTGTCTTTGAATGGTAAGCAAGGTTCTTTGCCAAGAAAATTGCACTTTTTCTGTCACAGTCTATCCTTATAGCTCCCTATACTAACCCCATACTTGAACACAATCTCTGCAACCAAACAGCTTCCTTGCTTGCATGAGTGGCTGGCATGCATTCTACCTCCATAGTTGATTAGTGCCACTACAAATCTTTTCTTACTCATCTAACTGACTGCACCTCCAAATAGGTTAAGCACATACCCACTTGTAGATATTCTCTGATCCAGATCTCCAGCCCAGTCCGCATAAACAAAGCCATGGATATCCAAAACTCTGTCAAATCCTGGTCTTCCTTGGTAGCACAAACCATAATCACTAGTGCCATGCAAATACTTGAAAACCCGCTTCACTGTTGTCCAATTCTCCTTCCCTAGTTTTGACATAAACCTGCTCAATACTCCCACTACATGTGCAATGTCTGGTCTAGTACATACCATCGCATACATTAGGCTACCGAATGCACTTGCATATGGAACATGGGACATGTCCTCTTCCTCTTCTTATGTCTTGGGACACTGTTCAACAGATAACTTTACACCTACAAGAATAAGAACCTTCACTGGTTTACTATCCTGCATTTTAAACCTCTACAATATTGTCTCGACATACTTCCTATGGTTTAACCAGAGCTTCCTCTTTGTCCAATCTTTTTTAATTTCCATGCCCAAAATATAGTTTGTAGCACCAAGATCTTTCTTGTCAAATTTGGAGAACAATTGGGTCTTCAAATCTTGGATAATTTATTTGTCATTTCCAAATAGCAACATATCATCCACATACAAGACCAGATAAATAACACGGTCACCAATTAATTTAAAATACACACAGTGATTTGCTTTGCTTCTGGTGAAGCCAAGTCTCCGTATAAATGTATCAAATTTCTGATACCACATACCTGGTGACTGTTTTAACCCATACAAAGACTTCTTTAACTTGCATACCAATTCTTTCTTACCCTTCATCGCAAAGCCTTCATGTTGCTTCATGTAGATCTCCTCTTCCAAATCCCCATGAAGAAATGTTGTCTTCACATCCATCTGTTCTACCTCAAAACCAAAATAAACAGCGACAGATAAAAGTAATCGAATAGAAGCTACCTTGGCAACAAGAGAAAAAATATCACCAAAATCAATTCCCGACACCTTGGAATAACCTTTTGCTACCAACCGAGCTTTTTATTTCTCCACCTTTCCTTCTACATTTGTCTTCTTCTTGAACACCCATTTGCTTCCAATGGGTTTCCTTCATCCGACAACTCCACCAGATCCCAAGCCTCATTTTTGTGCAAAGATGCCATTTCATCAACCATGGCCTCTTTCCATAGTTTTCCATCCTCTGAATCTACTGCTTCCTTCATAGTTATGGGATCATCATCAGTAATAGATAAAGAAAAATTTGAATAGAAAGTAGATGGACTATACCTTTCTGGCTACCTTCTTTCTCGAACTAATCTTCTCACACCCGGAGTTTGTGGCTCTTCATCTTCTGATTCCTCCTCTGCTGTAAAGTCTGATTCTTCCTCCTTTAGCTCAAACTCTATCTTCTCAGGTTCCTTTGGTTGGACTTCATGTTTAATAACATCTTTCACCTCTCTGAACACCACATCTCAGTTGTACACAACCTTCCTTGTTACTGGGTTCCAAATCTTATAACCCTTTAAACCATCATTATACCTAATAAAGATGCACTTTTCAGATTTACTATCCAACTTGGTTCATTTCTCCTTTGGAACATGTACATACGCGTCACATCCAAATACCCTCATATGTGAAAGAGAGGGTTTCTTACTAGCCCATACCTCTTGTGGACTCTTATCCTCCAACACTAATGAAGGTGATCTATTGACCAGGTAACATGTTGTCTCCACCACCTCTACTTGGAATTCCTGTCCTAACCCGGCACCACTAAGCATGGTTCTTTCCATTTCCATCAACGTCTTGTTTATTCTTTTTGCAACTCCATTTTGCTGAGGTGTATATGGAGTAGTCTTCTGCCGTGCTATACCACACTTATTATAGAATTCTTCAAATTCCTCACTGCAAACTCTCCACTCTTATCTATCCTCAACACCTTTATCTTCTTCTCTGTCTCGTTTTCCACCAAAGCCTTAAATTCTTTAAACCTGTCAAAGACTTTAGATTTCTTCTTAAGGAAATATATCCATGTATTCCTTGAGAAATCATCTATAAATGATACATAGTACACAAACTTACCCAGTGATGGAACTTTCACAGGTCCAAACACATCACTGTGCACAAGCTCTAATATCTGTTTCGCCCTATTACCACCAAAGGGGAACTCACTCGATTCTGCTTCCCATATACACAATTTTCACAAAAATCAAATCCAGAGAGCTATTACTTATACCTTCTACCATACCTTTACCATGAAGTATTCGAAGACCCTTCTCTCCAATATTCCTAAGCCTTTAATGCCACAACATGGTCTTCTCTCCAAAGACCACTAGATTTTCTGCTCCACTTTCAGGAACCACATAACTGTTGCACCCATCAACAATAGTGTTACCTTGCAGCTTGTACATAGTTCCAGTCCAAACTCCTCGCATCAATACTAGTGCTCCCTGAACCATCTTGCAGTTATCCTTCTCAAACACTGTTTTTACACCTACATTATCCAACTTGCTTACAGAAATCATATTTCTGGCCAATGCAGGAATATGTAGAACAACCAGAAGTGTTCTAACCCTTCCACCTTGCAACTTCAACTTTACTTTTCTGCGACAAAAGATTCTATCCTTCCTATCATCCCCTAAGAAGACATCACCACCATCATATTTCTAGACTCGCAGAACCACTCTCTATGGGGAGTGAAGTGAAAGGATGCACCTGAGCCAATCAACCATGCCTCATGATCTACATGTGTACTTGAAGAAGCCAAGTACACATCCCACCTTCATTTGAGGTGGTTTTTTCTTCTATAGAAGAAGCATCATCAGATCCCTTTCCTTTGTCAAGAACTTTAGATTTACAGTCCCTTTTGTAGTGCCTTTCCTTTCCGCATTTCCAGCACACCACCTTTACAGGTTTTCCTAGAGATTTAGATCTCCCTCTAGATTTAGATCTCCCACTTGATGACTTAATTTTTTTTTCTATTCTAGGACAGTCCTCTTACAGACAAGGAATCACCATTCTGGCTCTCCATATTTTTCTGTCTCATCTCCTCCATCAGCAAGGATGAGACTATTTCATCAAACTGCAAGGCAATTGCATTGCTACCTATTGCAATAACCAAACTATCCCACAAATCTGGTAGAGAACACAACAAACTGATGCACTTATCTTCATTTGAAATTTCAATATCAACAAATGATAACTGACTTACCATAGTATTAAATGCGTTCAGATGCTCTGTCACCGAGTCTCCATCTTTCATCCTCAAGCTATATAGCTTTTTCTGTAGGAATAGTTTATTCACCAGAGACTTAGATTGGTACAAAGTCCCTAACTTGTCCCACAAAGACTTCGCCATATCTTCCCCTGATACATTCAGCAATACTGAATCTGAGACACACAATCATATTGTGCTCTTTGCCTTTCGATCCAACTTCTTCCATTCTTCATCGGACACTCCCATTGGTTTAGTATCTGGATCTACCACGATCCACTAATCTTTATCCACCAACAGATCCTCCATCTTGAGTTTCCACAACTCAAAACTCTGACCATTAAATTTCTTGATCTCTATCTTTCCACTGCTCGCCATCTTCTTTCACCACCAGAATCAATCTCGCAGATCTCCCACTGAACAGGGTCTACCACAGGCCCAAGCAAAACCCCTCAACAACAAAGGCATCCCCTTGAAGCCAAAAAATAGCTCTGATACCAAATGTAGGTTTTAACCCCATCCAGAAATTACCTGCATAAGAATTCTAAAACACAGAAAATAAAAAATGCGAGAGCATAACACATAAAACACATATACATAGAGATTTTCGCCTGGATCCCAAAATCAGGATTACCAGCTTGATTTTTCAATATACTCCTTTCAATGTTACAATACATATTTATACATGCCGAAGCATCCAATACCATGGACCGAAAACCAACGCGTCCAAAACCATGGACCAAAAACCATCGCGTCCCAAACCATGTGCAAAAATCATGCACAAAACCATAGGTAGGTCTCCCCAACCTAACATAGGGTCCAAAACCATGGACCGAAAACCATCGCATCCAAAACCATGTGTGAAAATCATGCACAAAACCATAGGTAGGTCCACCCAACCTAACCTAGGGTCCAAAACCAAAATTTTCTAGTGTGTTGCCCCAGACCCCATAAAGTGGGGTTACCTACACCCCACAAACCCCCTGTGACTCCCCCTGCTACACAATCGGCGCAACGAATGGGGGGCTCCGCCCCCCTCCTAACCCCCCGATTAACTACGTGGGCTAGTCGTGGAAAGAATATAACACAACCCAACAGCACGCCAGGGAGAACCGCACAATCCAAGTTCTTAGTGAACAGAAGATCAATATGGAGCAGCTCATCTTACAACACGACGAGCTGGTGTTGCAGAACCAAAGGTCGGTGCAGACGGTAGATGACACTTGTTGACGTGTACTAGAGCTGGCTATCGCAGCAAATCTACCGGTGGAAGTGCGGATCCATAGTTTGGCCAGTGGAGTCCGCAATGCGAGAGAAGAGACAACAAGGGTACAACTAGAGCTAAATCTCTAGATCGTCGAACTGCGGTTGAAGGCATAGCCTTCCACTCCCTCGAAAATCAAAGAACAAAGTGCCAATGCTATTACAACAAGGTTGGAAGAGATTGGAGGTGCAGTGCGTGATTGCACCAACATGTTGGAATAGGCGCTTGAGGTCCTCACAAAGTTACAGGAGGACCCCAACATCCAGTGGCTGGAGACAGAGGCATGCAAACTCCAGCAACAGTATGACAACATCAAAGGGACTACACAGACAATAATCCTTACTCAGCGACTTGAAAGGATACAACAAGCCAAGGCACTAAAGGAGCAGGTGGATGCGGTGCACCATAAGGAAGTTGTTCTCAAAGCATGCGTCCAGCCATGGATTGATGAAGCCTTCACAATCACGGAAGATATTGAAGGAAAGATCACATAGATTCAGGGGATGCATGCACAGATGCAGCGCAGCATGCCAGAAACAAAGGGCTCAGAAGAGAGAATGCAGCAGGTACAACAAGCAGTAGCTCAGTGCACTACAGACATCAAGACCATTTGGGACCAGCTGGAAGGACTCCACACCAAGATCGTTGTGCCAACAGAGTGACTCAAGGGTGAGTCACGATGTTTTTGTTGGGGGCCTGTTGGGTATGGAATCCCCCCACAGTATGGTTTGGGGCTCAAACCCCAAGTTTTGAGTAATATTGTTGTAAGAACTCCATGAATTGCTGGCACATAGTGAAAATTGTATGTTAGAGTCATAGGGTTGTCTGCCCTAAGTTTTGAATGTAGTGTCAGCCTACGGACCATGGGATTATATAAATAGAGCGAGGCTCTAAGTTGTATAGTAGGAAGTTAACCAATGGATGGAGTCTGAAAGATAGCAAGCATAGACTAAGAGTCTAGTATTTTGGGTCATAGTAGTAGGAAGAGGCTCTGCAACTGAGTGCGTAGAGGCCTAGTAGAGTCTGCAACTAAGTGCGCAGAGGCCTAGTAGAGTCTGCAGTTGAGTGCACAAACCCCTACAGCTGAGTGCGCGGGGTGGAGTTGAGTCTGTAACCAAGGAAGAAGAATAATAAAGATAAGTTTATCTGAATTTCGTGTATTTGTTCTTATGTTATTACATGTGTGATATCAAGTGCAATTATATTGTTTATTTACTGCGCATCTTTGTATGAATGGTGAATATTGTTAAGTATAAAAGAAAGCCTATAGATAAGCTACATTAATTAGCGAATATCGGTTTTCTAGTAAGGGTTTGGGTAATAACACTGTTCGGGCCCCGAGAAGGGCTGCGCAAAGGCAGCATCATTGACTGCAAGGTACTGATAAGTGCACATAGCGACGTGTGTGCAGGGTCAAACTGCAGACCACTAGAACCCATCAAACATCCCTAGGGTGTGGAAACCTGGTTCTAGCACCCTCCCATACTACTTCAAGTGAGACCTCAATCCGCGCTCCGTGGACTGTTGCCAAAAGGGCTAGTAGTACTGGGATTTGTTTGGCTAAAGCATCTCCAAACCTGGGTTAGGCCCCAACAAGCCAATAGCATCTTTCGTTCATTCTTAGTACCACTAACAAGATTGCTCGCATTCTTAGTAAGAATAAGGCGCATGCTACATTTAAGCCACTCAGCGCTATCTGCAGCTCCCTAAGATCTGTTAAAGACCAAGTGGACCCTAAGGATATGAAGGGTGTTAACTTAATCCCTTGCTAATGTGGAATGCCTAATATTGGAGAAACTAGTCGCTCTATCAAGTAGAGAATCCAAAAGCACGCATTAGACATCAAGCATAATAGGTCCTACTCTTCTGCCTTAGCTAAGCATGCTAATAAAACTAAACACCACATTTGTATTGAGGATTCATGGGTCATTGCCAATATTGATCACTTCCATCATAGGAAGTTCAGGCAAGCTATAGAAATTGAAAAACATGTTAGCAATCTAAATGATGATGAGTCTTGCTCTAGACTCGAAACGTCGACAAAAAAGATGAACACTGTGGATTATCCGAACTCAATCTCTCAAAAACCACTCCACAGAAACTTGCAATCCAAAATTGTTGCCCTGTACGGAGGGGATACATGGAAAGAGATACGTAATCTCGAAAAAACAAGGATCAAAATACAGAGAAGAGAAGCAGCCTTTCCTTTCTCTTCTCAGCATATCAAGTCCTGATGATGAGTCTTGCTCTAGACTCGAAACGTCGACAAAAAAGATGAACACTGTGGATTATCCGAACTCAATCTCTCAAAAACCACTCCACAGAAACTTGCAATCCAAAATTGTTGCCCTGTACGGAGGGGATACATGGAAAGAGATACGTAATCTCGAAAAAACAAGGATCAAAATACAGAGAAGAGAAGCAGCCTTTCCTTTCTCTTCTCAGCATATCAAGTCCTGATGATGAGTCTTGCTCTAGACTCGAAACGTCGACAAAAAAGATGAACACTGTGGATTATCCGAACTCAATCTCTCAAAAACCACTCCACAGAAACTTGCAATCCAAAATTGTTGCCCTGTACGGAGGGGATACATGGAAAGAGATACGTAATCTCGAAAAAACAAGGATCAAAATACAGAGAAGAGAAGCAGCCTTTCCTTTCTCTTCTCAGCATATCAAGTCCTGATGATGAGTCTTGCTCTAGACTCGAAACGTCGACAAAAAAGATGAACACTGTGGATTATCCGAACTCAATCTCTCAAAAACCACTCCACAGACACTTGCAATCCAAAATTGTTGCCCTGTACGGAGGGGATACATGGAAAGAGATACGTAATCTCGAAAAAACAAGGATCAAAATACAGAGAAGAGAAGCAGCCTTTCCTTTCTCTTCTCAACATATCAAGTCCTGATGATGAGTCTTGCTCTAGACTCGAAACGTCGACAAAAAAGATGAACATTGTGGATTATCCGAACTCAATCTCTCAAAAACCACTCCACAGAAACTTGCAATCCAAAATTGTTGCCCTGTACGGAGGGGATACATGGAAAGAGATACGTAATCTCGAAAAAACAAGGATCAAAATACAGAGAAGAGAAGCAGCCTTTCCTTTCTCTTCTCAGCATATCAAGTCCTGATGATGAGTCTTGCTCTAGACTCGAAACGTCGACAAAAAAGATGAACACTGTGGATTATCCGAACTCAATCTCTCAAAAACCACTCCACAGAAACTTGCAATCCAAAATTGTTGCCCTGTACGGAGGGGATACATGGAAAGAGATACGTAATCTCGAAAAAACAAGGATCAAAATACAGAGAAGAGAAGGCCTTTCCTTTCTCTTCTCAGCATATCAAGTCCTGATGATGAGTCTTGCTCTAGACTCGAAACGTCGACAAAAAAGATGAACACTGTGGATTATCCGAACTCAATCTCTCAATTTACTGACAATGTTGATGGAGTAGTATACTTTGCAGACCAATCAAAAATTAAGCCATCAGGGCTTGGCACAATCATGCTTAAACTACTTGGTCTTCCAAACTTTCTTCTGCATCATGTTCTATATCTCCCACAACTCAAGAGAAACTTGATGTCCTTGGTCCACATCCGCCAGCAAGGTCACTTCATTCATATGTTTGATGGCAAGCTTGAGGTAAGAAAATCATCTGACCATTCACTTGTCATGAGGGGATTAGAAGAAGAAAGACTTCTCAAGCTGCAAGGAACCTCTGCTCATGCACAACATTTCTCATACAATTCTCATCATGAAGAAGGTACACTTCCATCAAGTTTATTATGGCATGCTAGATTTGGACATTTGAACTATGATAGCCTCCGCTTGTTGAAGAAAAATGGTGTTGTTGGTTTGCCTACAATTCCTAGGAAACTTAAGCAATGTGATACTTGCATTCTAGGAAAGCATAGCAAATAATATTTTCATGATTCACATTCAAGAGCACATAGAAAAATTGAACTCATTCATTTAGATTTATGTGGTCTAATGCATGTTCCTTCTGCAAATGGAAATAAATATATGATGACATTTATTGATGACTACACCAGAATGTGTTGTGTTTATTTATTGAAGAACAAATCTGATGCTTTTCAAACATTCAAGAATTTTCATAAATGGATTGAAAATGATTAAAAATCTCATATTGGGTCTATTCGCACTGATAATGGAAAAGAATACACATCAAATGAATTTGAAAACTATCTTTGCCAACATGGGATCAAACATCAAACAACTGTACCTTATAATTCCCAACAGAATGGTGTAGCTGAAAGAATGAATAAGACAATCTTAAATATGGTACGATCCTTGCTCTTCTTCAAAAATGTAAAGATAATGTTTTGGGTTGATGTTGTTCTATGTGGTGCATATATAAATAATAGATGTCCATCTAATGCTATTAGAAACAAGACTCCTTATGAAATGTGGTATGGACATGTTCCTTCGGTAAAGCATCTCAAGGTCTTTGGTCCCACCTGTTATGCCTTGATGCCAAAGGTACTTAGAAACAAACTTGGTGCTAGAAGTCGTAAGTGTATCTTTCTGGGGTATTCAAAAACCTCCAAAGCATACTGTATAAAAATTTTGTTGTATCTAGAGATGTAATTTTTCTTGAATCACCCAAAACTGACAATGTTGTTGAGTGGCAATTTGATCACTTTGATAGATTCGCAAAAGCAAAATCATTTCAAGAATTTGATAATAAGATTCCACATCTTGAAGGGGGGATTCCTATACTAGATCAACATGTGGAATCTTCTTCTGAGGAACACTCTCCCCTGCACGAAACTCCAACAACAGATGATGCTTTAAGTGATGTGATTGATAGAATTGGGAGACTCAATCTTGATTCAGTCCCAACTCAATCAACGGAGCAGTCTGGACCATCTGAGAAAGGTCCCCCAAAGTGGCTAACAAAAACACTTGAAAGTGTTCGTCCTGATGAGGTTGGAAAGACAGGAACTAGAAATTCAAACTGGCAAAATGGAGGTGATGTGGATGACTCTAATTCACCTGTTGATATGGATGTTTCTTATGATTGTGAATTTAACTTGTCTATAGATTTTGAACCAACTTCCTTCAAAGAAGCTGCATCTCATGATGAACAGAAAGAAGCGATGCAAAAGGAGTATGATGCCCTCATAAAGAACGGCACTTGGAAGCTGGTTGATCCTCCATTAGGAACCAAACCAATTGGCTGCAAGTGGGTCTACAAGAACAAGTATAAAGCTGATGGCTCACTTGACAAGCACAAATGTAGGCTTGTGGAAAAAGGTTTTTCACAGAAGGAAGGGGTCGATTATGAGGAGACGTTTGCCCCCACAACAAACTGGGCTACCATCCAGACACTCTTTGCCCTAGAAGCCCAGAACGGTTGGAAAGTCCATCAAATGGATATAAAAAACTGCTTTCTTGAATGGAGATCTAAAAGAGAATGTTTTTATGTCCCAGCCTGAAGGATTTGCTATGAAAGGACATGAACATAAAGTATGTAAATTGGTGAAGTCCTTGTATGGCCTCAAACAAGCACCGCGAGCCTGGTATGAAAAACTAACTAACCATCTTCTGAAACTCAATTTCAAATATTATGATCTTGATGATGCAACGATATTTTTCAAGAAAGTTGGCAAAACAGTTGTATATCTTGTGGTATATGTAGATGATCTTTTGATGACAGGGAACAATGAAATCTACATTGCATCCATAAGAAGGAATTGGGGAAAAGTTTTGAAATGACCGATTTGGGCTATGTTCATTAGTATCTTGGCATTGAAGTAACCCATCATTCGAAGTCCATATTTCTTTCTCAAAAGAAATACATTGGAGATCTGTTGAACAGGTTTGGCATGACAGAGTGCAATCCTCTTACTACTCCAATGGAACAAAACTTAAAGCTAACATCTATTGAAGGAAAAGAATTTGAGGATGCAACAAAGTATAGACAGCTTGTAGGAAGTCTCAACTACCTAACTACTACCAGACCAGACATTTCGTTTGTTGTTGGAATCCTCTCCAGGTTTGTGCAAAAGCCTTGTGAAGGACATTGGTTTGCTGCAAAAAGAGTTCGAAGGTACTTGAAGAGAACTCAAGACTTTGGAATCAAGTATACACAGGTGGACAACTTCAGCTTGATTGGATACTCTGATTCAGACTTCAAAGGAGACAAAGAAACTGGGGCATCTACTTTAGGATATGCTATGAGTCTTGGATCAGGAGCTGTCTCCTGGAGATCACGCAAACAATCAGTTCTAGCAGATTCCACAAAAGAAGCAGAATATGTGGCAACAGCTGAAGCAACAAAAGAAATTGTGTGGCTCAGGAAAATTCTTGAAGATTTGCAGGTAAAACAAGTACAATCAACTACACTCATGATTGACAATACCTCTACAATAAAGTTGGCCAAGAACCCAAAGTTCTAAGTTCGACATCATGTTGAGGCCAAAACAATCCATCTCCGTCATTGTTCCACTAATGAGAAAATTGCAGACATCTTCACCAAACGCTTGGAAGAGAAAAGCTTGAACAATTCATAATGATGCTTGGACTCACCAACATCCCTTTAGATTAAGGGGGGGAATGTTGACACCTAATCATCAGGTTTGGGTGAACATAATGTAAATAAATAAATAAGTAATGTGAACAGTCATCAGGAGATGAACTGAACAGTCTCTCCCTCATGTATATAATAAGGTCACCCTGAAGGAATAAAGACACGAATCAATTTTTGGTTGAGGAGTTATTGCCTAGTCCGACAATTTGCATAATTAATTTCTTAATCATTTTTTGTTATTTCTCTATTGATTTTTTTGGTCATTTAGTTAATTCTTTTTTTTTATATTTCAAATTATTTATTTCTCGTTATTCTCAACACATTTGTATTGTTAAATAATAATAATAATAATAATAATAATAATAATATAAATATTGTTTTATAATAGTAGTTTCTAATAATAATATTTATATCTCTTTCTTTCTAATTTAAATTTTATTTTATTGTTTTTATTATTGTTTGAATAGATTATTGATTAATTTTTGACCCTTTTTTTTGTTTAATTTTGACTTTGAACGTTTCATTTTGGTTTCCTACAGAATTTATTTTAATTTTGTTATTTTTTAGATAAATTATTAATTAGTTAATATTTATTTGTTTATTAAATTTTGACTTTCTAACGATTGATTTTGGCTTCCTTTGGAATTCTTTGGAGCATCTTCACAAACCCAAAATTCTTATGTGATCAATCTGAAAAAAGTCATTTCTCTAAATTTAAAATATATCAGAGGGATGTCAAATCTGCGTTTTTAAATGAAGAATTACAAGAAGAGGTCTACCTTGAACTACCTAATGGTTTTCAATTATCAAATAAACCGAATTATGTTTGTAGGCTAGAAAAAGCCTTGTATGGTCTTAAGTAACCCCCAAGGGCTTGGTACTCCAAGTTGGAAGGTTATTTGTTGAAGTGTGGTTTTAAAAGAGGCGCAAATGATAGTAATTTGTATGTGAAATCCAATGATGGAAAATTGTTAGTGGTGGGTGTCTATGTTGATGATATTATTTTTTCTAGTGATTTAGATCATCTAACTTGTCAGTTTTCAACTGATATGAAGGTTGAATTTGAGATGTCTATGCTTGGAGAACTTTCTTATTTCCTTGGTTTGCAAATTGCACAATCTTCAAAAGGAATTTTTATCTCACAAAGCAAGTATCTCAAGGAAATTTTGAAGAATTTTTGGATGGAGAAATGTTCTTTGGTAAGCATTCCAGTGGTCACTAGATGTAAACTCGGCAAGACTAATGAGTCACCAAAGGTGGATCAAACTTTAGATAGATCTATTATTAGAAACCTCTTATACTTGATAGCCTCTAGACCAAACATTATGCAAGAATATGGTATAGTTGGAATATTTCAAGCAGCCCATAGACAAATTCATCTCCCAATAGCCAAAACGATTCTCAAATATCTAAGAGCCACAATGGACTATGGACTTTGGTACCTCAGAGGAAAATATTTCTCACTAATTATTTTTACTTATGTTGATTGGGAAGGTGATGAAGATGA
This sequence comes from Pinus tabuliformis, assembly GCA_031772625.1. Taxonomy (NCBI): domain Eukaryota; kingdom Viridiplantae; phylum Streptophyta; class Pinopsida; order Pinales; family Pinaceae; genus Pinus; species Pinus tabuliformis. The sequence goes on from CM062812.1 coordinate 503,649,623, forward strand.
CCAAAAAGCAATAGTGGTGGTGCTTTCTTTCTTGGTGAATGTCTTGTTTCAAGGTTGAGAAAGAAGCAAGCTTCAATTTCTCTCTCTACCGCTAAAGTATAATATATAGCAGTGGCTTCTTGTTGCACTTAGCTATTATGGATGAAGAAGAATTTACAAGATATGCAAGTAATATATGATCAACCAATACCAATCATATGTGATAACACAAGTGTAATCAGCATGTCCAAGAACCATGTTTTTCAACCCAAGACAAAGCGCATTCATATCAAGTACCATTTCCTACAAGAGCAAGTTGCAAATCAAATTGTAAAGTTGGAGTATGTAGCTACAAAAGAGAAAGTAGATAATATATTCACCAAACCTCTCCCAAGAGATCAATTTGATTACTTAAGGAAAATATTAGGAGTAGTTCCTCTTACCTCCCTCCATTAAATCTTCCCTAAGAGGAATAAGGGTAGCTAAAAAACACTCAACATATCAAAAGGGAGCTACTAGGTCCATCGCATCAACATGACAAGGGGAGATTGGTTGTAAAGGGAGAATATTATTTCTTTGCCATCGATTTCAAAGGGAGAGAAGTAAGAAAAACATTGCCTAATTATGAGGAGAAGTAAATTACAAACAATTGTGATGAGCCCCAAAAATGGACAAATATTTGGGCTCATTCAACCTCCTAGTTTGACTTAATCCACCATTCTCATTTGTTTATTGCATGTTTTTGATTATTTTTATGTTAATAGAGTGAATTTGGTTAGTCATTATGCCAACAAGTCTAATGGGTGCTTTGTGTAGCCTTTTTGGTCAACTTGGAGACAAAAATGAAGGTCTTAATGAGCACTTGGCAGCCAAATTCGTGGGAGAACAAGCTAGAGGATTTGTAGGAAGGTGTCCCCCTCATTTATGGGCCCTTACCTCGAATTCTCCACCATCAGATCGGAGTTCAAAGGCCACCAAATCAATGAGCACAAGGGCAGCCAAACAAGAAGTAGGACTGCTGTTAACTACAAGTCTTGGGCAGCCAAGTCCCTAAATTTTAGGAGGACTGTTGGGTCCTAAAATTGTATAAATAAGAAGGCTTAGGGCCTCATTTTGGTTAGCTAGTTGGTAGTCATTTTTTGGTTAGCTAGTAGTTAGTCAATTTGGTTAGCCAGTTAGTCATTTTGTAAGCCAGTTTTGGCATGATGTTAGACTCATGATTATTTAATAAAGGCAGGCAGCTTTGGATCCAATTCTGAGTTTTTAAGGGAGCTATAGCTCTCAGGTTAGGGCCCAACCTGAGAGCAATAGGTCTCCTTTCCTTGTACTGTTACTTGTCTTTCCTTTCAGCATTTCATTTCGTTTTCTTTACATGCACTGAAAAATACAGTTTGCTGATTCGAATTTCTCGTTGTGTTTCAGTAGGTTAGTTTATTGGATCAAGTGCTTTCAGTAGTCTAGATTAGAATAGGAAGTTTGGCATTCATCAGAATTACAAGAAAAGGTTGATTGTACCCTCACTGCCACCTTTGTTTAGAGATTGGGGGTGTGGGCTGTACCAACCACCAAAAAAACGCAGTCTTATGCTTTCATGCAAGCTGCCACATAGTTATTTTAATTATAGATCCATGCATGCACTCTTTCTCCACTTTAGTTCTCTGTTCCTGAGCCATCACAAGCCTCATTTCCATCCTACCTATTCACCCATACACTTCCTCCACTCCTCCATCACCCAAAACTCCAACCACAGACCTTCCTGTAGAAATCCCGAGACTTCCTGTAGGATCCCCTGCAGACATCCTGTAGAAGCCTGCAAACTCGGTTGCTGAGCATCTGAACGTGTGGAACTTCTGTGGGATGATGTTAGAGATCCCCTGGAACCTCTCCTAGCCCTCCTGACCTTTCCCAAGCTTTCTCTCCCTTCACACCACCTCTGCACAGCCAAACCCTAATAAGAAACAAAATCATAATCACTCCATCCACTTAAGCAAAAATACAAAAACAATGTTATTTTCAATGGAAGTAGTTTGAGTTCATGCATTTCACATCACTAGAAGTAATGGCATCAGTTTTAGACATTTGCACTCACACTATTGCATCATAGAAGTTAACTAGTCAGATTAGGGTTTACTAGGGTTTCCATGTTTTGGTTGGCTTTCAGTTCATTTTTGCAAAGTAGATTAATTTCCCTTGAGATAGCCTTCGTCCATCATTTAGAAAGCTTCTTCTGAGAACATATAGAAGTTGGCTTGAGCCCTAGCGGACTTGTGCCAGCTGACCAAGTGACAGCTGCGACAAGAGCTAGTACTTGTGCATACAGCACCGTCGCTTCCAAGTTTGTACGAACTACCGGGTTGATAAAATTAGAGATAGGAAGCCCCAGGAGTTGTAGCATTATTGCTACAATACTGGGGCCCACCAAATTGCATGGAGAATGTTGGGTGGTGTTATATTCTTTCCACAACTACCCCATGTGCGTAGGGGTTATAAGGGGGGTGGTATCCCCCCTTGTACGTTGTGTCGGGCATTGCCGGTGGGTCACAAGGGGGGTGGATACCCCCCCTGTCGAGGGGTATGTAGGGGGGCAGTAGCCCCCCTGCACGAGGTTCGAGGAAACACCTCAGGAAAAATGTTTTGGACCCTATATTAGGTGGGCGGACCTACCTATGGTTTTTTGCATGAATTTCGCACATGGTTTTGGGCATGATGGTTTTCTGTCCATGGTATTTTGTAGATCCAGTCAAGAGAACTATGGTTATGTTCTAATCTAGGGTTAATAGATTGGGGTTTATGGATGCTTCATCATGTATATATATGTATTATAACATTGAAATGAATATAATGAAAAATCAATCTAGTAGCCTTGGTTTTGGGATCTAGGGGAAAATCTTTGTGTATATCTATTTTATGTTTTATGCTCTCGCCATTGTTTATTTTTTATTTATAGAATTTGTATGCAAGTAATTTTTGTGTAGGGTTAAAACCTACATTTGCTATCAGAGTTGTTTTGGCTTCAACGGGATGCCATTGATGCTGAGGGGTTTTTTTCTTGGGCCTATGGTAGACCCTATTCAGTGGGAGATCTGCAGGATCAATTCTTGTGGCGAAAGAAGATGGCGAGCAGTGGAAAGATAGAGATTGAGAAATTTAATGGTCAGATTTTTGAGTTGTGGAAACTCAAGGTGGAGGATCTTCTGGTGGAAAAAGATCAATGGATCGCGGTAGATCAGGGTACTAAACCAACAACAATGTCAGCTTAAGACTGGGTGAAGTTGGATTGGAAGGTAAAGAGCACAATACGATTGTGTGTCTCAGATTCAGTATTGTTGAATGTATCAAGGGAAGCTTTGGTAAGGCTTTGTGGGACAAGTTAGGGACTTTGTACCAATCTAAGTCTCTCATGAATAAACTATTCCTATGGAAAAAGTTGTATAACCTGAGGATGAAAGATGGAGACTCGGTGACAGGGCATCTAAACGCATTTAATACTGTGGTAAGCCAATTATTATCTGTTGATATTAAAATTTTAGATGAAGATAAGTGCATCAGTTTGTTGTGTTCTCTACTAGATTCGTGGGATAGTCTAGTTGTTGCAATAGGTAGCAATGCAACTGCCTTGCAATTTGATGAAATAGTCTCATCCTTGCTGTTGGAGGAGATGAGATGGAAAAATATGGAGGGCCAGAAAGGTGATGCCTTGTCTGTACAAGGATGGTCCCAGAACAAAAACAAAAATATGTCCTCAAGTGGGAGATCTAAATCTAGAGGGAGATCTAAATCTCCAGGAAAACCTATAAAGATGTGTTGGAAATGCGGAAAGTAAGGGCACTTCAAAGCGGTCTGTAAATCTAAAGCTCCTGACAAAGGAAATGGATTTGATGATGCTCCTTCTGCAGAGGCGAAAACCACCTCATATGAAGGTGGGGATGTGTACTTGGCTTCTTCACGTACACATGTAGATCATGAGGCATGGTTGATTGAATCAGGTGCATCCTTTTGCTTCACTCCCCATAGATAGTGGTTCTGCGAGTATGACAAATATGATGGTGGTGATGTCTTCTTAGGGGATTACACGAAGGCTAAAATCATTAGTCATGGAAAATTTAAGTTGAATCTGCAAGGTGGAAGGATTAGAACACTTCCGGTTGTTCTGCATATTCTTGCATTGGCTAGAAATCTAATTTTTGTAAGCAAGATCGATGATGCAGGTGTAAAAACAATGTTCGAGAAGGATACTTGAAAGATGGTTTAGGGAGCACTAGTATTGATGTGGGGAGTTTGGATTGGAACTCTATACAAGCTACAAGGCAGCACTGTTTTTGATGGGTGCAACAATTATGTGGTTCCAGAAAGTGGAGTAGAAAATCTAGTGGTCTCTGGAGAAAAGACCATGCTATGGCATCAAAGGCCTGGACATATTGGAGAGAAGGGCTTCAAATACTTCATAGTAATGTTACGGTAGAAGGTATGAATAGCTCTCTGGATTTTGACTTTTGTGAAAATTGTGTATATGGGAAGTAGAATCGAGTGAGTTTCCCCTCTGGTGGTAAGAAGGCAAAACAGATATTAGAGCTTGTGCACAGTGATGTGTTTAGACCTGTGTCGGTTCCATCACTGGGAGAGTCTGTGTACTATGTATGATTTATACATGACTTCTCAAGGAATACATGGATATATTTCCTCAGGAAGAAATCTAAAGTCTTTGACGGGTTTAAAGAATTTAAGGCTATGATGGAAAACCAGACATAGAAGAAGATAAAGGTTTTGAGGACAAATAACGGTGTAGATTTTTGCAAGAAATAATTTGAAGAGTTATGTAAGAAGTGTGTTATAGAATGGAAGAAGGCTACTCCATACACACCTAAGAAAAATGGAGTTACAGAAAAATGAAAAATACGTTAATGGAAAGGGCAAGAAGCATGCCCAGTGGTGTCAAGTTAGGACAGGAATTCTGGGTAGAGGTGGTGGAGACTACATGTTACCTGGTCAACAACTCACCTTCATCAGCATTGGAGGATAATACTCCACAAGATGTATGGACTGGTAAGAAACCTTCTCTTTCACATCTAAGGGTATTTGGATGTGATTCATATGTACATGTTCCAAGGAGAAAAGAACAAAGTTGGATAGTAAACCTGAAAAGTGCATCTTTATTGGGTATAAGGATGGTTTAAAAGATTATATGCTTTGGAACCCAAAAACAAGGAAGGTTGTGTATAGCGAAGATGTGGTGTTTAGAGAGGTGAAAGATGTTAGTAAACATGAAGTCCTACCAAAGGAACTTGAGAAGATATATTCTGAGCTAAAGGAGGAAGAACTCGACTCTACAGCAGAAGAGGAATCAGAACATGAAGATCCACAAACTCCAGCTGTGAGAAGATCAGTTCAAGAAAGCCAACAACTAGAAAGGTATATTCCATCTACTTTCTATTAAATTTTTCTTTATCTATTACTAATGATGATCCCAGAACTGTGAGGAAAGCAGTAGATTTAGAGGATGGAAAATTCTGTAAAGAAGCCATGGTTGATGAAATGGCATCTTTGCACAAAAATGAGGCTTGGGATCTGGTGGAGTTGTTGGCTGGAAGGAAACCCATTGGCAGCAAATGGGTGTTCAAGAACAAGATGAATGCAAAAGGAAAGGTGGAGTAATACAAAACTCGATTAGTAGCAAAAGGTTATTCCCAGGTGCCAAGAATTGATTTTGGTGATATTTTTTCTCCTGTTGCCAAGGTAGTTTCTATTAGATTACTTTTATTTGTTGTTGTTGCTTTTGGTTTTGAGATAGAGCAGATGGATGTGAAGACAAAATTTCTTCATGGGGATCTGGAAGAAGAGATCTACATGAAGCAACCTGAAGGCTTTGCGGTGAAGGGTATGAAAGAACTGGTATGCAAGTTAAAAAAGTATTTGTATGGGTTAAAACAGTCACCAAGGATGTGGTATCAGAAATTTGATACATTTATATGGGGAATTTGCTTCACCAAAAGAAAATAAGATCACTATGTGTATTTTAAATTGATTGGTGACCACGTTATTTATTTGTTATTGTATGTGGATGATATGTTGCTGACTGGAAATGACAAAGAAATTATCTAGGATTTGAATACCCAATTGTCCTCCAAATTCAACATGAAAGATCTTGGTGTTGTAAACTATATTTTGGGCATGGAAATTAAATGAGATCGAGAAAAGATGAAGCTCTAGTTAAACCAGAGGAAGTATGTTGAGACAATACTGTAGAGGTTTAATATGTGGGATAGTAAACCGGTGAAGGTTCCTATTCCTGTAGGTGTAAATTTATCTGTTGAACAGTGTCCCAAGACACAAGAAGAGGAATAGGACATGTCTTGTGTTCCATATGCAAGTGTAGTCGGTAGTTTGATGTATGCAATGGTCTGTAATAGACCACACATTGCACATGAAGTGGGAGCATTGAGAAGGTTTATGTTAAAACCAGGGAAGGATCATTGGAGAACAGTGAAGGGGGTTTTCAAGTATTTGCGTGGCACTAGTGATTATGGTTTATGCTATCAATGAAGAATAGGATGGGATAGAGTTTTGGACATCTGTGACTTTGTTTAACTTATTTGGAGGTGCAGTTATTTGGATGAATAAGAGACAATCTGTAGTGGCACTTTCAACTACAAAGGCAGAATACATGGCAGCCACTCATGCAAGAAAGGAAGAAATTTGGTTGCAGAGATTGTGTTCAAGTATGGGGTTAGTACAATGAGCTATAAGGATAAACTGTGACAAGAAAAGTGAAATTTTATTGGCAAAGAACCATGCTTATCATTCAAAGACAAAGCACATTGATGTTTAATAACATTGTGTGAGGGATATGGTTGAGGACAAAAAGGTGTTGTTGGTAAAGGTAGACACTTTGAAGAATATTATAGATGCATTGACAAAGTTTGTGAGCACTGAGAATTTCTCTTGGTGTAGAGAAACAATGGGGATTGTAGGGTTGGATCAATGACTAAGATCTCCTATGGGCCCTTGTGGAAATAAGACAACAAGTGGGAGAATGTTGGGTTGTGTTATATTATTTCCACGACTACCCCACATGCGGGGGGGGGGGATTTAGAGGGGGGGCGATAGGCCGACCTATATGTTGTGTTGGGCGTTGTTGGGGGGTCACAAGGGGGCAGTAGACCCCCTACACGAGGTCCAAGGCCTAGCCCTGGGAAATAAAAATTGGACCATATATTAGGTGAGCGGACCTACCTATGGTTTTGTGCATGGATTTCACACATGGTTTTGGGCATGATGGTTTTTTGTCCATGTTATTTTGTAGATCCGGTCAAGGGAACTATGGTTATGTTTTAATCTAGGGTTAATGGATTGGGGTTTGTGGATGCTTCGGCATGTATCTATATGTATTATAAAATTGAAAGGAATATACTGAAAAAGCAATCTCGTAGTCCCAGTTTTGGGATCCAGGGGAAAATCTCTGTGTATATATGTTTTATGTTTTATGCTCTCGTCCTTGTTTATTTTCTTTTTTTAGAATTTGCATGCAGATAATTTCTATACAAGTTAAAACCTACAGAGAATTCAACTAATTAATGTAGGAAAAAGTGTTGAAATAGGTGTTGAAAGGATAATTATATTTATACTTACATATATGCTTTTCTTGTTTGACAAGTTTGACATGACCCATGATTTTTTTATTGTGTCCAGTGTTTTTAGTGTCACCATCAATGCCAAAAGGTGATAATGTTAAACATGTGTTGTCATTTATGTCAAAGGATGTCAAATAAAGTCATGGGTTGGTCAAGATTATTTGTGTGAAAACAGATTAGTGAAACAATGTTTTTTGGAGCAACATCTTCATATTAGTTTTTTGTCTTAGTAGATTAGCTCAGAATCTCTTGTCCTAAGGTCAAAAATAAAAAATTTTGTGTTCTAGCCATGGGCTCCACAACATAGTCATCACACAAGCTGCAAGAGGAGCCACATGGACGTGAAGATGGACCAATGGAAATATCAAGAGGGAAAGCGGTGGTCCTACTAGGTGACACGTAACCCTAGTTGATTTCAACCTAGAAGTTTCAAAATGAGTCCCAAGAATAAATTTCTAGGGTGACGGAGTAGCAGATGAGGTGCCTAGAGGAAGCAAGTGATTGGAACAAGTCATTGGAGCAAGAGACCCCACAAACATGTAAGCCCAACTATTTAGTCTCGATGGTTTCCATTGGAGTCACAAGTTTTATTTCTCAGGAGACGGATCCTAGGAGACGGAAATATGTCCATAAGGTGTATCCTTACTTCTCATCATAGCCTAAAAACATTAAAATAGGAAATCAATGAAAAATTAAGGCATGGACCCTCCCACCTCCATATAGTGATATCAAAGATTGACAGTGTATACCTATCAAAAGAGGAAATATGGCATGATCATATTGGACAAAAGAGACATAGTGATATCATGATGTGGACCTATTAGAGGATGACACATGACATGCATTTTGGCATGTTCAAGTGACCAAGTGGGCTAAAAACACATGACACGTGGTACAATGAAAATGGGATGTTATGCAACCAGCTCACAAAATACAAGAAGAGATAGATCAACAACTTCAAAATTAGACTCTTCAAGGGGGCAACCTCCTTTACATTACACAAATGAAAAAGTCTTGGATGATTCAAATGACAAAACATCCTTTCTATATATAGGAGTCTAAGGGGTCACAATATAATCAGAGTCGACATAAAAATAATAATATAAGGGCACAAAAATAACAATAGCGGGTTTCTATGGGGCAAAAACAGAGGACATGTGGTAGATGTAGTGTTGTGCTAACTCACCCCAGCGCTAACTCACCCTGGTGGTTCCAAATAAGAGCTCCATTATAAATAGTCAGGGAGATGGGCCCATGAGATGAAGAAATCGGTGACAATTGACAACAAACAAAAGTCTGTCTCGGGGGATTGAAGTGTAATGCAAGTCAAATATGTAAACCTAAAAAAAATTGGATGTGATGTCTAGATGATCTCACCTGGACCCTGCAGGCCCAAGCATCTTGATGATTTTGAAATGAGACAGATTGGAAAAGTGTTAGGGAAATGGGACCAAGGGATAGAAATATTCCTATCAATTGACAAGTTCATCAGATGTTAAAGGTGTGTCAAGGTCCGGATATGCAAATGTTTTGTAATGTAAAGTGATGTGGGGCCGAACTGTTCCATAGTCATGATTTAAAGATAAGAACTTATTACAAAGGGCCTTTGAGTTGTAACAAAGGTTGAGGGCCTAACTTAAAGCGCTATAAGCGTATTAACATGAACAAGTTGAAACTTTGGCACTTTGTGCCATATTTGGTGATTTTGCACTAAACTGAAAATGCACTCAAACTTAGATAAAGAGGTATGGACAAGTCAACATCTATTTGGTCACATGGAGAGATTTATTGACGTATTTGGAAGTTTTCGTCAAATATGGTAGTTCGCTAAATTTAGAACTGCAGATAAGACCTCTAATAAATCCTATAATGTACCATAATTGAAGAAAACAACAGTTTAACTCAGATTTTCTCATAGAAAACAATGATCAAAGATTGAGGACAACATGAACACAAAAGGAAGACTTTACAGAAGTGGAATATAAATGAAAATTAAGAATTTGTGCATAGTTAAGAGTTGAACTTGACTAAAGTTATCAATCCAAAAATATCAACTCTTATTCTTTATCAGTAGAAATTGAATAAGCAAGAAGGTTGTTGTTGTTCTTGGTGAATTGATTAGAGGATCAAATATCAAAGCATGTGTTAAAGATGTTTTAATGGTGGTATTAGTGATTTTAGGTGGTTGAGATATGTAAGCAACAAGGTGTTTAAGAGAGCGGGAAAGAGTTTATCTATGAATTGATTTGTGAGAGAGACGAAATAGTATTATTATATCAAAAAAATTGTTTATCGAAGTTTGAAATTTGTATGAAAGAGGGATCAACATGGACAGGGAGTGGGTGCTTCCAATTTAGGGAGTAGGTGCTTCTATCTAAGTAGGTGTCTGAAGAATAGCTTGGGAGTGGGTGCCTCCATAGGTGGGTTCTTGCAAAATCAAGGAGTGAGTGATTCTTGTAAATTTATTGAATACATACAAAGAGGTAATGGGTCCTTCCTACTAGTGGGTGCTTGTTGGGTTTTCCTTCCTACCTATGGTTTTGTGCATGGTTTTCCCACATGGTTTTGGGTGCGATGGTTTTCGGTCCATGGTATTGGATGCTTCGGCATGTATATATATGTATTGTAATATTGAAAGGAATATAATGAAAAATAAATATGGTAGTCCCGGTTTTGGGATTTAGGGGAAATCTCTGTGTATATTTGTTTTATGTGTTATGCTCTTGCATTATTTATTTTTTGTTCTTAGAATTCATATGCAAGTAATTTATGTACAGGGTTAAAACCTACATTTGGTATCAGAGTTGTTTTGGCTTCAAGGGGATGCCTTTGTTGCTGAGGGGTTTCTCTTTTGGGCCTATGGTAGACCTTGTTCAGTGGGAGATCTATGGGATCGATTCTGGTGGTGAAAGAAGATGGCAAGCAGTGGAAAGATAGAGATCGAGAAATTTAATGGTCAGAGTTTTGAGTTGTGGAAACTCAAGTTAGAGGATCTATTCATGGATAAGATCAATGGATCACAGTAGATCCACGTACTAAACCAACGGGAGTGTCCGATGAAGAATGGAAGAATTTGGATCAGAAGGAAAAAAGCACAATATGATTGTGTGTCACAGATTCAGTATTATTGAACGTATCGGGTCAAGTTATGGCAAAGGATTTGTGGGACAAGTTAGGGACTTTGTACCAATCTAAGTCTCTGGTGAATAAACTGTTCCTATGGAAAAAGTCGTATAACCTGAGGATGAAATATGGAGACTCGGTGATAGAGCACATGAACGCATTTAATATTGTGTTAAGTCAGTTATTATCTGTTGATATTAAAATTTTAGATGAAGATAAGTGCATCAGTTGATAGGTGAAAATGGGTAGCGGGTGCGTGGCTGCAGCAGATCATAGCAACTGGAGGTACCAACAGTGTACACATCCCCATCACCACTCACAGCTAATACTTTTAGCCCATGGCCCATAACTTTGGTTTTTTACTCATTTTTTTACCTGGCTACCCATTCCCACTCCACGACTCTGTTGTTTGACCTCTGGCCTTCTCTACTGGATTCTGTCGACTTGTTGCTCCTCCCTCTGGAGGTTACCAAGGTAGGTGGCGCATATTTTACCCTGACAATGATGGATCTAGAAATGGTGGATTACTCAGAAGATGAGTTAGTGGAGGGCACTATCTGGACGACCTCGAGCCTGCTAAGTTGGGGCCTATTTCATTTAGCAATGAACTGCATGATGCTATCTCTGGCCTCCCCTCGCCCTCAGGACCACCGGACCATCAGATAGTTTTTCTGGATGACCCTCCAACTTGGCCATCCCTCTCTACCCCCCTGTTGTCCCTGTCTTCCCTAGGGTTTGCTACGGGTTTCCTTAACCCTAACCTTCTGTCCCCCTCCCCTGGTCACTTCTCTCAACTCCCTCTTTCCGCTAACCATCCCACTCCCCTTGCTCCTTCTTCCTCCTCGGTTCCCCAGATCCCACCGTGCACAACCTCCCTCCCCTCAGGCAGTTTCACCAACATACCCCCTCTAGCGGAAAGCCTTCCCGTCGACTCATCTCCTCCCCCGGTGAATCCTCCAGCCCCGAAGCACATTCCAATCAGTCGAGAAAGCCCTGTAGCTGAGGTCAAGATAAGCAAGAAGACAAAGTGCTTCTGAACCAAGGAGGTGGATACTTTCCTCAGATTGGAGGAAGACATTCGGCTGGGTGAGACTATGGATTTTGCTAACAGAGTTTTAGTGGGCAAAATTAGGGGATGAAGCTATACAGCGGCCCGTTTGAAAACTTGGGTCTCTGAGGTCTGGGGGAACCATCTGGCCAATTTGCCCACTGTGTAGACGTTTGTAAAGGGGTGGTTCGCTCTCTGATTCTCCAGGCCTGATCTCACGAATTGGGTCCTCTCGTCTTATTAGCACTTCAAGCATGCCCCTATTCTTCTAAAACGTTGGTCCCCTCTATTTGACCTGGACACGGAGCAGCTTGGAGTTGGGCCGATCTGGGTAAGATTACCAGGACTCCCGTTACATTTCTGGTCGGAGGACATCTTTAGGCAAATAGGGAATTCCATTAGCTCATACATGGAATCTGATAAATCATATCTATCTACTGGCAAGATGGCCTTTGCCAGGATCCTGGTTCATATGGACACAAGGGGAGGGCTGCAGGAATTCATTACTATTCAGTGGAGGTCTTTCACACAAAAGAAGCCTCTGGACTACGAGGGCATTCCATACAAATGTCGCAGATGCCACAAAGTTGGGCACATGTACAAGGATTGCACTCTGATCAATAACGTAGTACAACAACCGGCAGAAAATGTTTAGGAAGTCCATTCCCCATAGGAGGAACCTCAACCTGCAATAGAAAGGGAAGAACCGACTCCTCAAGATCTGACTGAAGCGGACAAGATACATGAGAAAGATCAAAGAAAGAAGCATGGGAAAGCTCCTCTCCGACCACCCTCCCCACCTCTGACTAGAGCACGGGCGGCTATAGGGGACGCTCACACCACGGCGAGCGGAACACCACTGCTGAATTCCTATCCAAAGAAGTAGCAATCAGGGACGACGACACTTGGTTGATTTGCGAAGAATTGGATGGTGTTGTTTATCAGCACTATCACAGGCCATTCGTAGATCCCGAAGCTCTTTGATGCAACACTAGAAAGAGACAATTTTCTTTTGTTTTGATGTTAATCTTTTTTACTTATTGTAGATAGTTTATCAGAACTTATTATATCCCCTCGGCGAAGGGACCAGACAGTTAATTATTTTTTGACATTTTCACTCACTCCCTGCGTGGAGTAATGCACATTTTTTTTCCTCTTTTTGGACAAGAATTGCCTTATCAAAGTAATGTGTTTGCATATACAGAATGTGATTTTCACTTATAATGGGAATTATGACTTTTTCCAAGGGAAAAAAAAGTGCATCAGTCTGTTGTGTTCTCTACTAGATTCGTGGGATAGTCTAGTTATTGCAAGAGGTAACAATGCAATTGCCTTGCAATTTGATGAAATAGTCTTATCCTTATTGACGGAGGAGATGAGATGGAAAAATATGGAGAGCCATAATGGTGATGCCTTGTCTGTACGAAGAAGGTCCTAGAATAGAAACAAAAATAAGTCATCAAGTGGGAGATCTAAATCTCTAGGAAAACCTGCAAAGGTGTGCTGGAAACGTAGAAAGGAAGGGAACTACAAAAGGGACTATAAATCTAAAGCTCCTGACAAAGGAAAGGGATTTGATGATGCTCCTTCTACAGAGGCGAAAACCACCTCATATGAAGGTGGGGATGTGTACTTGGCTTCTTCAGGCACACATGTAGATCATGAGGCATGGTTGATTGACTCTGATGCATCAGTTCGATTCACTCCCCATAGAGAGTGGTTATGCAAGCATGACAAATATGATGGTGGTGATGTCTTCTTGGGGGATGGCAGGAAGGCTAAAATCATTGGTCATAGGAAATTTAAATTGAATTTGTAAGGTGGAAGGATTAGAACACTTCCAGGTGTTCTTCATATTCCTGCATTTGCCAAAAATCGGATTTATGTAACAAGCTCGATGATGCAGGTGTAAAAACAGTGTTCGAGAAGGATACCTACAAGATGGTTCGGGGAGCACTAACATTGATGCAGGGAGTTTGGATTGGAACTCTATACAAGCTGCAAGGTAGCACTGTTGTTGATGGGTGCAACAGTTCTGTGGTTCCTGAAAGTGGAGCAGAAAATCTAGTGGTCTCTCGAGAATAGACCATGCTATGGCATCAAAGGCTTGGACATATTGGAGAGAAGGGCATTCAAATACTTCATGGTAAAGGTATGGTATAAGGTATGACTAATAGCTCTCTGGATTTTGATTTCTGTGAAAATTGTGTATATGGGAAGTAGAATCGGGTGAGTTTCCCCTTTGGTGTTAAGAGGGTGAACATATATTAGAGCTTGTGCATATTGATGTGTTTAGACTTGTGAAGGTTCCATCATTGGGTAAGACTGTGTACTATGTATCATTTATAGATGACCTATCAAGGCATACATGGATATATTTCCTTAAGAAGAAATCAGAAGTCTTTGACAGGCTTAAAGAATTTAAGGCTCTAGTGGAAAACCAGACAGAGAAGAAGATAAAGGTGTTGAGGATAGATAATGGTGGAGAGTTTTGCAAGAAGGAATTTGAAGAATTCTGTAAGAAGTGTGGTATAGCACGAAAAAAGACTACTCCATACACACCTGAGAAAAATGGAGTTGCAAAAAGAATGAACAAGATGTTGATGGAAAGGGCAAGAAGCATGCTCAGTGGTGTCGGGTTAGAACAAGAATTTTAGGGAGAGGCGGTGGAGACTACATGTTACCTGGTCAACAGATCACCTTCATCAGTGTTGGAGGATAAGACTCCACAAGAGGTATGGACTGGTAAGAAACCCTCTCTTTCACATCTAAGGGTATTTGGATGTGATGCATATGTACATGTTCCAAAGGAGAAAATAACAAAGTTGGATAGTAAATCTGAAAAGTGAATCTTTATTGGGTATAAGGATGGTTTAAAGGATTACAAACTTTGGAACCTAGTAACAAGGAAGGCTATGTACAGCCAAGATGTGGTGTTCAAAGAGGTGAAAGATGTTATTAAACATGAATTCCAACCAAAGGAACCCGAGAATATAGATTTTGAGCTAAAGGAGGAAGAATCGTACTCTACAACAGAAGAGGAATCAAAAGATGAACATCCACAAACTCTGGTTGTGAGAAGATCAATTCAAGAAAGAAGGAAGCCAAAAATGTATAGTCCATCTGCTTTCTGTTCAAATTTTTCTTTATCTATTACTAATGATGATCCCAAAACTGTGAAGAAAGCAGTAGATTTAGAGGATGGAAAACTTTGGAAAGAGGTCATGGTTGATGAAATTTCATATTTGCACAAAAATGAGGCTTGGGATCTAGTGGAGTTGTCGGCTGGAAGGAAACCCATTGGCAACAAATGGGTGTTCAAGAAGAATACAAATGTAGAAAGAACGGTGGAGAAATACAAAGCTCGGGTGGTAGCAAAAGGTTATTCCCAGGTGCCGGGAATTTATTTTGGTGATCTTTTTTCTCCTGTTGCCAAGGTAACTTCTATTAGATTACTTTTATTTGTTGCTATTGCTTTTGATTTTGAGGTAGAACAGATGGATGTGAAGACAAAATTTCTTCACAAGGATCTGGAAGAGGAGATATACATGAAGCAACCTAAAGGCTTTGTAGTGAAGGATAAGAAAGAACTGGTATGCAAGTTTAAAAATTCTCTGTATGGGTTAAAACAATAACCAAGGATGTGGTAGCAGAAATTTGATACATTTATACAGGGACTTGACTTCACCAAAACCAATGTAGATCACTGTGTGTATTTTAAAATTAATTGGTGACCATGTTATTTATATGGTCTTATATGTGGATGATATGTTTTTGGTTGGAAATGACAAAGAAATTATCCAGGATTTGAAGACCCAATTGTCCTCCAAATTCGACATGAAAGATCTTGGTGCTGCAAACTATATTTTGGGCATGGAAATTAAAAGAGATCAGGTAAAGAGGAAGCTCTGGTTAAACTAGAGGAATTATGTCGAAACACTACTGCAGAGGTTTAATATGCAGGATAGTAAATCGGTGAAGGTTCTTATTCCTGTAGGTGTAAAGTTATCTGTTGAATAGTGTCCCAAGACACAAGAAGAGGAAGAGGACATGTCCCATGTTCCATATGCAAGTGCAGTCGGTAGCCTGATGTATGTAATGGTTTGTATTGGACCAGACATTGCACATGCAATAGGAGTATTGAGCAGGTTTATGTCAAAACTAGGGAAGGAGCATTGGACAATAGTGAAGTGATTTTTCAAGTATTTGTGTGGCACTAATGATTATGGTTTGTGCTACCAAGGAAGACTAGGATTGGACAGAGTTTTTGATATTCGTGGCTTTGTTGATGCAGACTGGGCTGGAGATCTGGATTAGAGAAGATCTACAAGTGGGTATGTTTTTAACCTATTTGGAGGTGCAGTTAGTTGGATGAGTAAGAGACGGTCTATAGTGGCACTTTCAACTACAGAGGCAAAACATGGTAACCGCTCATGCCAGCAAGGAATTAATTTGGTTGCAGAGATTGTGTTCAAGTATGGGGTTAGTACAATAAGCTATAAGGCTAGACTGTGACATCCAAAGTGCAATTTTCTTAGCAAAGAACCCTTCTTACCATTCAAAGACAAAGCACATTGATGTTCAGTATCACTTTTTGAGGGATATGATAGAAGACAAAAAGGTGTTGCTGGTAAAAGTGGACACTTTGAAGAATACTATAGATGCATTGACAAAATCTGTGAGCTCTAAGAATTTCTCTTGGTGTAGAGAAACAATGGGTGTTGTAGGGCTGGATAAATGACTAAGATATCCTGCAGCCCCCTATGGATAAAAAACAAGTGGGAGAATGTTGGGTTGCGTTATATTCTTTCCATGACTAGCCGACCTAAATAACCGGGGGGTTAGAGGGGGGGTGGAGCCCCCCCTTCGTTGCGCTGACTACGTAACAGGGGGGTCACAGGGGGGGTGGTAGCCCCTCCTGTACAGGGGGTTTGAGAGGGGTGGTTAGCCCCTCTCTATGGGGTTTGGGGCAGCGCCCGGAGGAAAAAAATTGGACCCTATATTAGGTGGGTGGACCTACCTATCGTTTTGTGCATGGTTTTCACACATGGTTTTGGGCGCAATGGTTTTTAGTTCGTGGTATTGGATGCTTCAACATGTATATATATGTATTGTAACATTGAAAGTAATATAATGAAAAATCATTCTAGTAGTCCCAGTTTTGGGATCCAGGGGAAATCTCTGTGTATATGTGTTTTATGTATTATGCTCTCGCATTGTTTATTTTTTGTTCTTAGAATTCGTATGCAAGTAATTTCTGTACGGGGTTAAAACCTATAGTGCTAGCAAAATCAATCAAGGGTTGGTGTTCCTTTCAATGGGTGTTGATAAATTGGGGAGTAGTAGCTTCCTTCTAGTGTGTTCCAGATAAGATTGTAAAAGAAAGTTTAAGCTTACCTTTGTAAAATAAATTGAAGAAAAGATTGAAGTCTTTATGTTTTGCATATATGCTTCTTGTGTTGATGCTTACTTAATTTTTGTTAGAGAGATTTTTGGTGTTTTAGTATTTTTTATTTTGTGAAACAAAGTTTTAAAATTCTCATAATACTAATTCCTCCCCCCCCCCCCCACCCCACCCCCCTTCTAAGTATTGTCTTGGTTTCTAACATAAGATTCTCCTATGGTTCTATGAGGTCAAAGGGAATTTTACAGTTTGCATACAATGATGTGTTTAGACCTATGTCGGTTCCATCACTAGATTTGTGTATTGTGTCTCATTTATAGATTACTTCTTAAGGAATATATGGATTTATTTCCTCAAGAAGAAATATAAAGTCTTTGACAACTTCAAAGAGTATAAGGATCTTGTGGAAAATCAGATAGAGAATAAAATTTAGGTGTCAAGGATAGATAATGGTGGAGAATTTTGTGAGAATGAATTTAAATAATTTTATAAGAAGTCAAATATTTCAAGGCAAAAGACTAGTTCACACACAACTCAACAAAATGAAGTTGTGGAAAGTATGAACAAGATGTTTATGG
This sequence comes from Pinus tabuliformis, assembly GCA_031772625.1. Classification (NCBI taxonomy): domain Eukaryota; kingdom Viridiplantae; phylum Streptophyta; class Pinopsida; order Pinales; family Pinaceae; genus Pinus; species Pinus tabuliformis. Next base: position 503,667,383 of record CM062812.1, read on the forward strand.
ATAAAGCAGGAACATTCTTAGTGGTGTCGAGCTAGGATGGGAATTATGGGCAGAGGCAATGGACACTACATGTTTTCTAGTAAATATATCACCCTCATCAATGTTAGATGAAAAGAATCCACATGAGCTATGGACTGGTAAGAGACCTTCTCTTAAACATATTAGGGTATTTGGTTGTGATTCTTATGTACATATTCCAAAGGAGAATGGGAGTAAGCTAGATAAGAAAGTTAAAAAGTGTATCTTTATTTGATATAAAGATGGTCTGAAAGGTTATAAGCTTTCAAACCCAAAAACTAAGAAGGTTTTGTATAGTCGATATGTGGTATTTAGAGAAGTTAGAGATCCTTTGAAACATAAATTCCTACCAAGGGATAGATAACTAGAAAAGATAGAGCTTGAATTAAAGGATGATGAACCAGACTCTACAGAAGAACATGAATAAGAAGAAGAACCACATAGTCTAGCATTGAGGAGATCAGTTTGGGAAAGAAGATAGTGATATAGGTATATTCCACCTTATTTCTGTTTATTTTTGTCTTTGTTTATTATTGATTATTATCCTAGAAATATTAGGGAGGTGGTGGATTTAAAGGATGTTAAACTTTGGAAAAAGTCCATGGTTGAAGAAATGATAACCTAGGACAAGAATAAGGCTTAGGGTCTAGTAGAGATGTTGGCTGCAAGAAATATGATTGGCAGCAAATGGGTGTTTAAGAAGAAGTTGAATACAAAAGGTAGAGTGTAAAAATACAAAGTTTAGTTAGTAACAAAGGGTTATTCCTAGGTAGAGGGAATTGACTTCAGTGATATTTTTCTCCTTGTTTCCATGTTAACTTCTATTAGATTTATTTTATTTTTCGCTACTACTTTTGATCTTGAAGTAGAATATATGGAGGTGAAGACAACATTCCTATATGGGGACATGGAAGAATAAATATACATGAAGTAGCCAGAAGGATTTGTTGTGAAAGGAAAAAAAGGGCTAGTATGTAACTGAAAAAGTCCCTATATTAGTTAAAGCAATCACCAAGGATGTGATATCAAAATTTTGATACTCATATACTAAGACTTGGTTTGACAAGGAGAAAAGCATATCACTGTCTATATTTTAAATTAGTTGGTGATTGTGCAATTTATTTAGTCTTGTGTGTGGATGATATGTTGTTGATTGGAAATGACAAGGAAATCATGCCAAAGGTGAAAACTAAGTTGTCCTCTAAATTTTACATGAATGAACTCAGTGCTACAAATTTTATCTTTGACATGGAAATTAAAATAGATTGTGAAAATAGGAAACTTTATTTAAGTTAGAGGATGTATGTAGAGACAATATTGTAGAGGCTTAATATGCAAGAATGTAAATTGGTAAAGGTGCCCAATTCTGTAGGTGTAATTTTTCTGCAAATCAATGTTCCATGACACAGGAAGAGGAAGAGGACATGTCCCATGTTCAATATGCCAGTGCAGTTGGAATCTTGATATAAGTGATGTTATGTTCTAGAACCAGACATTGCACATTTAGAGGGAATATTGAGCAGGTGTATGTTAAAACTAGGGAAGAAGCATCAGACATTAGTAAAGGAGGTTTCTAGGTATTTGTGTGGCACTAATGGTTATTGCTTCTACTACCAAGGAAGACTAGGATTTGATAGATTGTTGGACATACATGGTTTTGTTGTTGTGTACTAGGGTCGAGATCTAGATCAAGGACTATCTAGAAGTGCATATGTGTTTAACTTTTTGGAGTAATCAATTGGATGAGAAAATACAATTTGTAGTGGCACTCTCAACTACAAAATTTGAATTCATGGGAGCCACTCATGAAAGCAAGGAAGTAGTATGGTTACTTATTTTGTGCTCAGGTATTGGATTAGTATAGTGAGTTGTAAGGATATATTGTGATAATCAAATTGCAATCTTCTCGACAAAGAACCCATATTATCATTCGATGAAAAAGCATATTGATGTTCAGTATCACTTCATGAGATATATGATTAAAGGCAGGAAGGTTCCCCTGGAAAAATTTGAAACTTTGAATAATGTTGCATATTTATTAACAAAATATATGAGTGCTGAAAAAAATCAATGTAGAGAAACAATGGGATTTATTGCCCTAGATTGTTGATCATGTACTCTTACGACCCCATGTGCAAACAAAACAATAAGTGGGAGAATGTTGGATATGCGGTATATTCTTTGCATGAATATCCTTGCACATTACATAATGTATAATGCATAGTGGGGAGTCACATGGTGGGTGGCAGTGACCCCAAAAAATAATTGGTGTTTTTTGTGTCTAATTTTGGCAATTTTTGGAAGACAATTTTGCTAAAAGTAGTTTTGTGGCACATGTTGGGTTTTCCCATGATTTTGTAATTTTCATTAATTAACTATAGTTGTATTTTAATCCAAGGAAAATGGATTGGTAGTTCATGGATGATACAAAATATATATGTTGTAATATAAAATTGTACAGAAGAATATATATTGAAAAAAACCTACTTGTTTCTGTAGTCCTTGGGTTTATATGATAAAATATCTATGTTTATGTGTGCATGTGTGTCATTGCAACTCTCCTGTTTTATTAAGAATCTATTTGAAACAATTAATTATGCAGGTTAAAAACTATGGACAAGATATAAACAAATGATGAATAGATTCCTTACTAATTTTTCATACTGAGCACTGATTAGGCCCAAGCATCCTCTTTTTAATCCATTTTTCCAAGTGAGTAGCTTATTTTACAATTCTAACCAAAGCATAATTGTACTCTTCATAAGAGCATACAAGTTCCATATTGAATCCCACCACCACTTGGCTTATCTTGTGAACTAAGATTCCATTACTACTTTATACCCAAGTTTAGTAGTGAACTTGTCTACGTCAAAATTTTTTGACCAAAACAAATTATCTTCCTCATCATCCTTTAGAAAAATGTAATTGGATACCACCAAACCAATATAATGAGACCCTTCAAAGGCTTCTCGACCACCCAATCCAATGAATCTATTTATTTCCATCTTTCCCTTCCTCCTCCCTAAAGATAATTTACTTGAGCATCATTTCAAAAGAAAATTTGGTCAACCTAAAGAGAATGAATTAAAGGATAATATTTTATTGGATTATTTTTCAAAAAAAAAAAAAATCATATTATAGAAATTTGGGCAAATATTCATGTGGAATTAGTGAACCCTTTTTGGAAAATTATGCGAATGGGAAATATTAGCTTGTAACTATCTCCAGTCAAATTTTCACCAATGTTGTTGCTTTAAAATTTCTATTCAAGATCTAGGATATTATTGGAGGGAATATAAGTGGACTTTAAGTGAAGAATTGGGGATTCTTTCTTCAACTATGATAATAAGGGCTTGTAAAATATATCGCGACTTAAGATCTTCATTGCTCCATGCTTAAGTAACAAGTGGGGGGCTTGTGACATTGAAGAAATGTGTTAAAAGAGTTGTAAGAATCTTTGGAAGGTAAGGTGGTTGTCTAAATACCAACTGTTTGGTTGGTTGGTGTTTCGTTAAGGTCTAATAGTTAAAACAAGAGTCCATAAAGAAAAATATTCTAGTCTATTATGTTTGATGTCAAAAATAAATTAGTGCGGTGTGTCTTGTGGAGGTGTTTGATAGGACCTATTCATTAACCCCTTGACTTGGTGAGGTCCCCTTCTAGGTGACCCTTGTGTAATATTCCAAACTAGGAAATACAATGACTTCCAAAAACATGCACTAAGCTACAACAAGAAAATACAATCGTGCAAGCACAATTTTTACACAAGCATAAATAGATCAATAAACCATAGAATAGTAGCAACAAATCTAAGCAATTTCATTAAAATTTCTTTGGAGCTGAGTAAAATAGAGTATAATGATAGAACCTAGGCTTGTTAATGAAAACATGCAATACCCAGGTGAAGATATAAGCAAACCTCCAACTGAAATTGCTCAATCTATTCCAATACACTACCTATAAAATTTGGTTTTTGCTTTTAGAGGTGAACTATGATTTATGCTATCAAATTTTCTCCAAAAACTATGCAAAAGTAACTGGAGGCTTCTGTCACCCAAATCTACCAAACTAAGCAAAATTTTGGGCTAATTCAAGCTTACCCAAAAATCCCCAAAATGCGTAATTACCCAGAAAATAATGTCGTTGTTGCTATTTTTGCTGGTAGAGGAAAACTACAAAATGATGCCTCAAAAATTTTGAAAAATTAGAGAGAGGCTCCTCACACACCAACCAATAAAATCCATAAATATTTTAAGCTAATTCTAGCTGACCCGAAATGCTCAAATAGTGTGAAAATCCCGGCTAAACTAGCAATTTTCCCTGCTAAAAGAATGAGGACTTTAGACCTTAATACAGCCCAAAAATGTCTGAAATGTTAACCACAAACTCCTCTCACATAACCCGGAAAATCCTTGGGTTTAATCCACTAATCAATGAAACCCCAAAATCCACATGTAGCCCTTCACAATCTACCAATGAGTTGTATAAATCAAACTACTCTAAGAATGCACACTTTCCTAGAAGGGAAACTCCTTCAAATCCTTCCAAAATTTCTTCCTCAAACTTCTGGCCAAAATCAACTCCACTGCCTAACAAAACACTATTGCTCAACTCCTACAAAATAGCTAGAAATCCAACCCACAATAGTTGATCCTCCAATGAGAAACTCGAACTGCCCCTGTGCCCAAGGAGTGGAAAACTGAGTGAATACTTGCAATAAATCTCTTTGGAAATCCTAAATTGGACTCCCCAAATTACCTCACCAAGGAGACACTCAAAGTTCTCTGAAATGAGGGTGGAATTCTGCTTAGAAATTCCTTGTGCTAAATAGCATTGGTTGACTTCGCTAAGCAGCTCAAGAAAACTCTCTGATTCTGAAATGAAATGCCAAACTAGGATCATCAAAATGAGGCTTTAGTATTCCTTTTATGGTTGCTTTCCATTCTTGATCCAAACTTAAACAAGAACAAAACAAATTACAGATATAACCATAAATACAGAGATGCATCAGAAATAACACTTCATTTCATTAATGTCAAATACTGAAATATGCTTACAAATAGAAAGGAAATAAAACTAGCTCGAGTGACGGTAGCTTATCTCTGAGGATAGATGTGGCAACTACATGCCTTAGAATTCTATTACAATGAGACTTGAAGGACTATTTATTATTAAGAAAAAAATGGAAAACCCCAAACATCCAAAAACCCGACCCTAGGAGATGAAGCGCCAAAACTATGGACCCCATTTGGGTAAATTGGTACATCAACTCCCCAAGGTCATAGCTTTGGCATACGATCTTAGTTTGACATGCACAATACCTCATTAGAAATATATATCCGAGGACTACAACTTTTGAATTCAAACTTTCAAATATGGTGGAAGTTCTCTCCCCATCTCTGGTTGAAGATCAAGATGTCATCTAGATACACCACCATGAATGCATTGGTGAAGGGCCGCAAGATATCGTCCATCAACCTCATGAAGGTTGTGGGGGAATTCATTAACCTGAAAGGAATGACCAACCATTCAAAAGGGCCCTCCTTTGATTTCAAGGCAGTCTTCCACACATCAGAGGGTTCGATAGGAACCTGGTGATAACCAGACTTCAAATCAATCTTACTGAAATATTTGGCCCCCTTGAGTTGGTCTAGAGGGTTATCAATCCATGGGATTGGGCACCTATTCTGTACAATGATATTTTTCAGCACCTGATAGTCAATACAGATTCTCTAGGTTCCATCATTCTTCTATACCAATACAATATGCTCCCACAAGGGGATGAGTTTGGCCTGATTTGCACTTTCTACAACAACTCATAAATATGCCTCCTGACCTCATATTTCTCTAGAACATAGTGTCGATAGATTGGTCCATTGGGTAGCGACACGCCTGGGGTTAGATAGATTGAGTGCTTGACCTGACGGTGCAGAGGCACCCCCGTAGGTGATGATAAAATGTCCCTATACTCCTCCACGATCTTGTCCATATGTTGATGTTGTGCGGAGGAGCCCTGTTTGGAAGTCATGGCCACAATATTCTTCTTTCCCTAAGGTTGAATCATAAGGAAAACAAATTTCATGTTCTGTGAAATGATCTTACTGCATTTCTTTGCAGTGATCAAAGAGATGGTAGTAGGCAGGACTACCTCTGGTATCTTGTACAACTTATTTCCAAAATTAATAATCACAGAGAGAGGTCTAGACTCATATACAGCATGTCACTTCCACAAGTATGGTTTTCCTAATAATAACCACAAACTTCAAGAGGGGAAACATCACATAGTACCACATTCGTGAAGGGGTTGATGTTGTAGGGAAGGCGACACTGTTAGCTGACATGGATATCTCGTCCTTGGTGAAGCCACTCGATGGTGTATGGCTGCAGATGTGTTGTAGTCATTGGGCCCATCCACTTCATGACATCTACTGAAATGAGGTTCTTTTGACTCCTGTTGTCGACAATGAATTGTAGTAGAGAACCCTTCACCCACATTTGTTAGTGGAAGAGGTGTTCCCCCTCCTCTTGATCTTCAGGCTAATTCTTCTAGATCTTGGTGGTGGCCACAGTGGCACTGGGCTCCACATCAATGATATGCTTCCCTTTGTCATTCCCCTTGTCGAGTTCTGACTAAGAGTCGAAACATGTGTCTGATTTAGAAGCCTTCAACTTGGCCACCAATGACTACTTGGCACGACACTCACTCGTGTTGTGAGTGGAGCTCTTATGGAACTCACACCATGTTCTCGTGTCCTCCTTTTTCTTCGTGGTGTTTTTCTTTGCTTGTGGCTTTGACGAGTTTTCTTGGGTCACCCCACCTTGGATTTTTCCTTTTCTCTACGGTTTGAGGGCGCCTTTCCCTTGCTTTGGATTCGCAGATCCAAAGTCTTACTTCTTATGTTTATACTTTTTCTCAATCTTGAAAGTGTATCGGTATGCTATACCGAGTGAGGAGATGTGTAACACCCCCTCCCAGGTCTACCCAAAGTAACCATGCACATTGGGGTAAACATGAGAAGAGATGCTGCTACAATCAAATTTGACTTCCTATGTCACCTTAAGGAAGTTGAATCAACGGAACATCACATACAGTCATCCAACATCATCAACAGACCCCTCAGGAGACAATTCAACCACTCAAACAGCTTGTCCCAGGGTCTCACTGTTATTCTGCAACTCTTAGGCCTCAGTCACTCTTATTCTATGGACAAGGGAGTGACTAGCAACCTAAATTCACTCTCACAAGCCTACCTTCCAATGACTGTGGTCCATAATTTCCAATTCTGTGCCAACAACCCTAGGATTTAAGCCAATTTTCTGGCCCAGAATCTTGGCCTCTGCCTAGAACTTTTTCTAGATTTCAAAGGTCATTAAAAACATGATAACCATGATGAAAAATCAAAAATCACCCTTAGGACTAGGCCTCAGCATCCCCAATTAGGACTGACATTCTGTCAAACACTTCGCATCAATGCAACCTACAAGTATAGGATACAAGACAGAGCATAAATGGATGAAACACCTTATGAAACATATCTAGAAGGATCACCTCCTTCTCCATTGAACTACTACATCATCAATTAGGTCTTGCATCCATCCATTTAACAGTTACAAGTAAATATATGAAAATATCATGACGTGAAACAGTCATTCAACCATGTTTATAACCAGCATAAAACCATATAAATATCATAGATATGACAACTATTAAATCCACATATAAATCAGTACAAAGTAACAGAACTTAGCTTTTATTAATCATAGGCAAATCTGACTAGGTTCAGGACTTCCACATACCACCCGACCATAGACATGGCTGAACGAAATCTCTCTTTCATCCAGTCACCCTTGTTCCATATACCAATCATGAATGTGGGATATCATAGAACAACCAAGGAAATCCAGAGGTTAAACCACCTCCACCCTCATCAAATCATGATCACACCAAAATCAGTGCTCTGATCACAAACGAACCAAACTTGGAATTCCATCCAGAATCCATCACTATCCTTAAGGAATTTTTTGCCTCCTTGTCTCTCAGGCTTTACCGCAATCCAAACCTAGATCACTAGGCCCTAAACCAAGACTGCTCCCTCAAGCTTTATCTTGTATCTCGCCAAAACAGGTCAAGGGATTCCTAGGCCTTTGGTAATGAACCTTAAGACCACCTCCACCCCAGATTCCAAAATCCATCCGGAAATTCCAAAGTTCCAAAACCGAAATAAACATCCCAACATACCATGGCATCCGGAAAAAGGCTAGGTTAGGTTGAAAACCACTATCATAACCAGACAATACCATGCCACTGACAATAAGAGAACCATACACCAACATGAAAATCCATGCAAGTCCAAACCAGCAAGGAAATCACACATGCAAAAGGTTACCTGCAAGTATTCTTGTTGAACCTACTCGATCCTGATTTTCTTTCCTTGCTTGCTTTTCCTTTCCTTTCCTTGCCTTCCCTTTCCTTTGCTCCAAACTAGAGTGCTCCAAGAAAACTCTAAGTGACTAAGAGAGTGAGAGAGAGAGAATAATGAGAGAGCTCCAAACTTGAACTTGACAAAAGCCATGAACTAATCCTCAGAAGCCTTTTTATGCATGAGGCCTCTAATTTCTTCATTTTCATTATTTTCCTTCAATTTCCTCCTCACATGCAACCTGTGACCTTTTACCTTCCTTTTCTCCTAATTTCCTTTATTTTCATAAATAAATGTGCCAAAAATGCCTTTTTGCCTTTTAATTCCTTTGCCTTAGCCTTTGCCAATTTTCCTTAGCCAAAACACACATCCAGTGATGCCCACTAGGATATATTTTCCCAACATTCAACTTGGAATAAGTGTCCCTTAACCGTGGTCTTATTTTGCCTTTATTAAATTTTATTACATGAACTTTTCACCAGGGTTGTTACAAGATGTCTAGGAACTCCATCTCATCCTGGATGTACCTGTGTGGGTAGTCATGGTACTTGAGTACCAAATTTTTCTCATAATCCTTGATACCCAACTTTGTGCGAAGGGTATGAAAAACATTGGTAAACTTTGGAACGTCTTGGTCCCTTCCCAGCTATAACGTGGTCCACTTTATGTATTTATCCTCATAGCTCCTGACAGGGTAGTACTACTCCTTGATGGCATCCTAGAACGAATTCCAAGTGGATGCGATTGAAAATAGTGAGGTTGTACTTTCATCCTTCTTCTCATAGTAGGTTTCCCACCAGTCCTTGACATGGGGGACGACTTTGAGAAATGAAAAGGTAACCCTTTCCTGACTGGAAAAAGCATGAACAGAAAAATAGTCTTCTAATAGATTTAACCATTTATCTATGATGTCTGCATCTACCTAACCTTCAAATATGGGGATGTCAAAGTTAACTTGTACCTTAAAGGGTGTGGTGCTTCCAAAGTAGTTATTGGAAGGAGATGTGTCACCTTTGGGTAGCCGCTGAAGGATCTGGTCAAAGTTGTCCATCATCATGTTCCTCTATCACTTGAGGGCTTCTTCGAGCAATATTTTGAAAGGATCCCCTACCCCCTTGTCTTTCTTCTCTTCCATCATCGGAGGTCATCGAGATTTGTGAGGTTGGTCTTGCAAAGGTTCGACCAGTTCGAGCCCTAACTCCTTATATCCTAACCTCGTTGGGGACATGCAAAGAAAAATAGAGAAAGAGTAGACCGGTCTAATACCACTGATCTGAACTTAAACAGGAATGCAACAAATTATAGATATAACCATAAATATAGAGATGATGTAGAAATAACACTTTATCCCATTAATGTCAAATACTAAAATATTCTTACAAACAGAAAGGAAATAAAACTAGCTCAGGCGATGGTAGCTTATCTATGAGGAGAGATGTAGCAGCTACATGCCTATGAACTATGTTACAATGAGTCTCAAAGGACTATTTATTATTGAGAAACAATGGAAAACCATAAACATCTGAAAACCTAACCCTAGGAGATGAAGTGCCAAAACTATGGGTCCCATTTGGGTAAATCGGTACATCAACTTCCCGGGTCGTAACTTTGGCATACAATATTCGTTTGAGGCACGCAATACCTCGTTATAAATATCTATATGATGACTAAAAATTTCAAATGCAAACATGAGGCAAAGACTTTTGTTTTCCCGGTTTTCCCCAAAAACGTCGTTTAGGGCCTCAAAACAGCTCTGGAAATTCAAGACCCGAAAAACTGCCAAAAATAGTAAACTATGCTACAATTAAGGAAACTAAAAAAACTAAAAGGACAGTGGTGGGGGTCTATTTGGAATAGGTGGGTGGCCACCAATATCCACCTGGATCAATTCCTCATACCATCGCTCGATTTCTCTTGCACCATGCTTTGATATCATGGTTTGATTCTTCCAATGGTTCAATTTTCATTTTGGTAATCTCGACAACTTATCTTCACTTTAATTTTTCTTCTTTCCCTAAGTCCCAATGATTTTATTTCCTCCAAAATTTATTTAATATCTCCACAACTTAATTCTCCTAATTTTATTTATCTAAATATATATTAGTCACCAAAATTGCAAAATTGGGAAGTTCTTTGTCAAAAATTTTAATTAGGGACATGACAGTCCTCCCCGCCACAAATTGCTTGTCCTCAAGAAATGCCTAAACAAGTACCCTCTTTGAATCTTGATCACCATTATAATCCACCAGTATTACTAGGGTCCCAAATGTACCAATGAGTCATCCCCAATCTCAACACTATCCCGACATGAAGGAATCCCTCGATACTAGGATCCCAAGTCATCCCGATCAATGTGAAGTGCACCTTGCTCCACTCATTATCCAACTGGATATGGTACTAGAATCCCTCTGCATACTATCAATAAATATATCATCACAATAATAAATCATTCTGAGAAACTCATCATGAAGATTCCCTACTAATTTTTCAATCTCGTGTACATGAGGAGTAGGTTCCTGAAGATATAATCCAACCCATGTGGAGATGAATTCTCACTTGCATGAGCTCCCCCTCATCTCCTCTTATTGATCATCCCAACATACTGGTGAAGTCCCCATGAAAATATCAAACCATTAAAACCCAATGGAATATTTGAATGATCTCCCCTGTAGGAAGTAGATCACCCCTGAGGGTAGATGAACCGTGAAATCCTGTGATGTCTGAATCCCAAGCTAGTCTCATAAGGGTGTCACTATGCTAGCGTTGCACCACTCTGACTATGAAAAACTTCCCATCATGCGTAGATTGTATCCTCCTCTCCTGGACCCTTATGGTGAAAAAACTGTGAAGGCCAATCTCATCTTACCCTAGCATCTCCATGATATCAATGTCTACCCATCTACTACCAATCTCGGTCCAGAGAAGTAACAAGGAAAATCGACCTTTCCATGTGACTAAGGCCTCGATACTCCCCCATATGTCAAAGAAAAATTGAGCTAGGTCACTCTCTACCCTAATCCTTCTCGTCATGAAATAGAGTAACCAATCATCCAACTGAATCCCTAGATCCCATAGCCATATTGGTTGTGGCATAGTCCTGGCAAATGTTGGCACCAACCCATGCCACATCTTGGGTCTCTACATGCAATCAGTATATGTAATCCATACCTCCTAAATCATTCCATTGCATTAAGGCTATTATGCACTTATCATGCCAGAATGTGATAAATGGAAGCTCATGGCCAACCCTGTGTTCAACTCACTCTCCAAATTTGGGTGTGCAAAACCCAATGGTGTGCTTGACGTACCCTTCAGGATATCCCTCTAGTGCTAACACTCCAACAACCTGTTGTGCATCATCATGCTCTATTGTACATAAATACGTGCCCTTGCACTCCTTTTCATACAACTGAACTTTGAGGCACAACTTCATGCACCACTATATACCAATGCTCACTATCATACCACCATGTACCATATGGTATCCCATATGTGTCAATGCATCTGTCACTCCACTTGCAAACTTGATGTGGTTTAAGTTGCTCTTCCCACTCCATGGTGAAAATCCACGCACCACAGCACACTGCCATGCCTCTACATGCTCACCTGCAAACCGCTTCTTGACATTACATGCTCCTACATGCCACTAGATGCCATGATCTAAATTTGAGACATTACATGTTGGCACGCACCTTATTGGTATCGCCACCTCCACCGTCACAGCACCATACCCTATGATGTATGTACCTTGCCTCCAAAACCTCCTTGAGAGACATGAGAGGTGAATCCCCCTATCTACTAGTGGTGATGCCACACTCTTCCATGACCATTGTGCCCTACATAACTAGGGAGAACCCTCAACCCCACACAACGCACTATCTAGTGGCCTATTAATGCTACCTCCTCCTACGAACTCCTAACAGAGTATGTTGATCATCGTGTGACTCCATGCACAACCAATATGCTCAAACAACTCATGGAGTCCACCTGCTCCCTTGTTAATCCAACCCATCACTAATGTTGATGGAGATCTAAAATTGTGTGGATGCTCAGTCACTCAATTCGTCACACCATCAATTCCCTCACCAGCTACATCCATGATGTGGTGGGTAATCCCACTTGTATCCCAACAACGGTCATCCCGCATCTAAAATATATGGTAAGAAGCCCCTTCTGGATCCCAATGCCAGCTTGGGCCTCCAATATCACCAATTTTTAGAAGCTCCTACTTAGCTTCACTCTCGACTACCATTGTATCCATAAATCTATCCCACTCCACTGGGTATCAACTCAAAATCCTTTACCATCCAACCTCAAGGAATCATCAAATGCACATGCACCTATACATGCAACAGCTCCAACTTGTGAAGGTTGTGCCCTACGCAACTCATGTCGCCTCATCCCACCAGCCTGATTAATGCATGTGAATTGTCTAGGTAACCTAACAAGGTTGCAAGCCCCATCTATATAGGCTTGAAGAGAGCTACTACTTGGAGGTACTACAACTCTGCTGAAGACCTATGCATATGTCTGCTCTACATCGATGGTTGGCCGAAAAGATGAATGATTGTCCCCCTTCACCATGGGCTCAACATGAGTCACAAACTTCCCTTCCATAGATAACTCATCCTGCATAACATCCTCATCTAGCTCAAGACCCTTCATGTGCCCTCCATAATGTTGTAGGTGGTTATCATTTAAAAACTCAGTCATGGCTCTAGGTACCGTTGTACCTTCTGGCACCTCATCAATGGATGGCCCGACAGGTGCATGCTCTACCCTCTTTGCCAATGGCTCAACCTATGCCATCACTAGGCTATCCAATGGTGGTGAATTTGGAGTCATGTTAGGTTGATTTATGTCCTCCTCAAAACCACTAGGGTTGACTACCTCATGCGTACTCTCCTGCTCATGCTCGATGTCTGGAATCACCTCCATGCAGTGATTCTTGCCCTTGGTGCACCGATATGATGATCCTACTCCTTATTTATGCTCCTCAAATGAGATATCCCTCCTAATCCTGGGGTTTGATGCCTAATACTCATCAATCCTATCTACAAAGGACCTCATCAAATATCTAAAGGTGTATGGCTTCCCCTTATCTAGTTCATCTAGAAAATGAGGCATGGTAGGTCGGCTAGGCTGGCCATGGGGGTGGGTGATGTTCTGTTGGACTAGGTGTGCATGTGCATGGCTTCTTTGTTGGTTATGTATTTGCATTCTCACCATTTGTTGCATCATCCCTAAAATTTGTTGGTTTTGCCTCACCAAACCCTCGATGATCCCTTGTGTACTCTTCCCTTTTTGCGTCATTGGAATGTCCATAAGTTCACCAATCATTGTGCATGCATGTCTAGCACCTCCATGGTCTTGCTATCTTTCCCACAGTTGTCAAAGATCATGCTCTCACGCCATTATAATATCCCAAACTAGGAAATACAATCAATACAAAAAACATGCACTAAGCTACAACAAGAAAATACAATCATGCAAACACAATTTTTACACAAGCAGAAATAGATCAATAAACCAGAGAATAGTAGCAACAAATCTGAGCCATTTTATTAAAATTTCTCTGAAGCTAAGTACAATAGAGTAGAATGATAGAATCTAGGCTTATTAATGCAAGCATGCAATACCTAGGTGAATATCTAATCAAAACTCCAACTGAAATGGCTCAATGAGTCCCAATACACTACCCATAAAATTGTGTTGTTGCTGCTAGAGGTGAATGATTTATGCCATCTAATTTGCTCCAAAAAATCCACAAAATTAAATGGAGGCTTCTCTCAGCCAAATCTATCAAACCCACAAAAATCTTGGGCTAATTCCAGTTGACTCGAAAAGCCTTAAAATGTGCAAATTACCTAGAAAATAATGGTGTTGTTGCTACTGTTGCTACTATAGGAAAATTGCATAATGACCCATCAAAAAAAAAAAAAAAACCTGAAAATATTTTGAGCTAATTCCAGCTAACCTGAAATGCTCAAATAGTGTGAAAATCTCTATTAAACCAGCAATTCACCCTGCTATAAGAATGAGGATTTCATACCCAAATACTACTAGGAAAATTATAAAATTTTAACCACAAACTCCTCTCAAAAAACCCATAAAAGCCCAGAAAATTATTGGGTTGAATCCACCATTCACTAAAACCCCAAAATCCACATGTAGCCCTTCACAATCTACCAATGAGCTACATAAATCGAACTGCTTTAATAATGTACACTTTACATGAAGGAAAACTCCTCCAAATTCCTCCAAAATTTCTTCCTCAAACTTCCGACCAAAATCAACTCTAATGCCCGATAAAACACTATTGCTCAACCCCTGAAAAATAGCTCGAAATCTAACCCCACAATAGTTGACCCTCCAATGAGCAACTCTAACTACCTCAGCGCCCAATGAGTGGAAGACTGAGTGAATATCTACAATAACTCTCTATGGAAATCCTGAATTGGGTTCCCAAAATTACCTCACTAAAGAGACACACAAAGTTCTCCAAAATGAGGGTGGAATTTCACTTGGAAATTCCTTGTGCTAAAGAGCACTAGTTGACTTGGCTAATCATCTCAAGCAAGCTCTCTAATTTAGAAATGAATTGGCAAAATAAAATCATCAAAACAAGGCTCTAGTCTTCATTTTATGGTTGTTTTCCATTCCTCATACCATGGTTCGATTTCTCTCACACTATGCTTTGATACCATGGTTTGATTCTTCCCATGGTTCGATTTCCATTTTGGTAATCTCCACAACTTATCTTTACTTTAATTTTTCTTCTTTTCCTAAGTCCCAACCATTGTCTTTCCTCCAAAATTGAAAAATTGGGAATTTCCTTGTCAAAATTTTTAATTGCGGACATGACATTGTGGATGACCAAGCATTTTTGTAGAGGGTTATAGATCATGGCATATGATACAATTGTTGTTATTTCTTTTCTTTTGGAAAATATTATGCACAACAACTTTTCAAGGAGATAAATCACCCTACAAGTGGGAGAATTAAGTGCATTAAAAAATAAGAATGGATTCTTGTAAAAACTATGGTTGATGTGTTTTCGAAAGCATGTAGATCCCAAAGGGGTATGTTTCATATGTTGTTCACCACTTTCATGGTAAAAGGGTATCCATGTGATTCTTATCTATATCTGTTGTAACCCTAGTGCATATTGGAAGTAATAAAAGTTATATTAAATAGATAAAAAAAGGTTATGTAAGTATAAAAGAATAAATAATAACACTTAAATAATTCTCTTACTCTCCAGCCCCAAGGGATAGCTCAATTGGTTGAGTTGTCGTTGCTAAGTATATTTCCAATTGGGAAGTCACGGGCTCAAATCTCCTCGACGCCCTTGGGGTTAGGCCCGACTACATAAGTTGGCAGGTAGATCCCTTCAGGTGGATCTTCTCGTATTATTACCCATGGATGTAGTGGCCACTCAGTAACTGTGAACCACAATTGAAAAAAAAAATCTCTTGCTTTCCATATGCACACAAAACTCATTCATTGACATGTTGTCAATTATTTTACCATGTCAAATATTTCTTTGTCAATGTGATTGAGTTACTAGTTGTAACCCTAATGCATATTGGAAGTAATAAAAGTTGTATTTTGAAAGAAAAAAAATGTAAGTATTAAAGAATAAATAATAATGTTTTAACAAATCTCTTACTCTAAACATGCACATAAAACTCATTCATTAACACAGTGTCAATTATTTTACCATGCCATATATTTCTTTGTCAATGTGATTGAGTTACTAGCTATTATGAGTGTTGGAAATAATACTGAGAGGGGGGGTGAATCAGTATTATCAGATCAATAAAACTTTTTATTTCCATACTTAGATACATATACGCTACTTCATTCAAGGGAACCTGCGTGTATGCGCAGCTCTATCTAAAGCAACTAGCGTATATCCAAAATACTTATGATTCAGTTAATCCATTAAATGTTGATCTTTAGTTAGTGCATCTGAACTTCATTAACCATATGAACAGTGAGCATGTGCAGTAAAAAACAGAACAGATCATCACACACAAGAAGCACACATGAACACCATGATATAAGGTGGAAACCCAATGTGGGTGAAAACCACCTGCTGCAATTCGTTTCTATCTTCCTTTATTAAGAAACTTCTTTTACAATGTACTGGTGTAGTCCTTTACCAGCACGCAGGCTACAACCTGCAGAAGGCTACAACCTTCTCTCGTTCTCCAGACTCTCCTGGAAGGGAGCTCCAACCCCCTTAGCTCTTGTACTAGCTAAGATACTAGTACGTAGGCACCTGCCTACAATCTTCTCCCCTCCGGGTACCACGTTTCATACATTTTCAGACTGGATACTCTTGAAGCACAACACATAATCTGAAGGCCACGTTTCATCCAATTTTCATACTAGACCCATAAATATCATTGAAGCACAAAACAATCAATACTAGCATCATCAATCTCTGAATCTCTGAAACACTGAAACTCTGTCATCAACACAGTCACCAGAACACAGAGCAGACAACAGAACTCTGCAACAACAATCAGAACCAACTGTACCATCAAAATTATGCATCAGAGTGCATACGCTACTTGGAAGTGCCGAACCTGTGTGTATACGCAACTTCATCAAGATGAACCAGCGTATATGTCATTAATCACTTATTCATAACTTTGTTGCACTTCCTGACTTTAGACATAACCAGATCATGACATATACAAGGATAATATATGTGTTAGCACCCAGATCTAGTCCATCAGATCTCATAAATATGAGTCATTATGATCCTGATCCACTATTAGTTCTCATCCATCAATCCTGAAGCTAAACACAAACAACCAAACAAGATATGCAGAATACTGACACCTTTAAACTGTCATCAGAACCCTTCAACAACCAGAACCACCTGTAACTTCAAATATCATAGCTCAAAAGGTATACGCTACTACAATGACCTCAACCTGCATACATATGCGCTTACACCAAAGCCAACCCACGTACAGATCTATAAATATTCAATCATGACTTGCAGCGATTTCAAACTTAAGTTATACCCAGTTCAGATTATTACAAGCATCAGTATACAAATCTAGAATAAACATAATCAATCATATAGAGATAGTTCATATCAAACCATTTGATCCCGATCTATCCTTAGATCTTGTTCTCCATCCACTAGTGAGATCCCTCCTTAGCTCAGATCAAGCAATGCATCATCAACCCATATCCTGCATACTGGATCTCATCCTTCATCAGATATTCAAGACTTTTCCAATAAACTTGCCTAATGATCTTCTTCTCCTTTTATAGTCTTAGGCCTTGCTCAATACCACGATCCAAAACCATAATAAATCAATACCAAGAGCCCAATACTTGGGATCAACACACTTGTCGAGATACCATGGTCCAAAACCATAGGTTCAAATACCGAGGACTAACTACCACGGACCAAAAGTAAGCTTTCCGACATGTACGCGCTTTTCCGTTCATGAAACTGCGTGTATACCCTACTTGGTATATAGCGAACCTGCGTATACGCGACTTGGTATATAGTGAACCTGCGTATATACCCTACTTGGTATATAGTGAACATGCGTATACACGACTTGGTATATAGTGAACCTGCATGTATACCCTACTTGGTATATAGTGAACCTGCATATATACTCTTCTTTCTTCATTCTTTGTAGTCTGATCATCAATTCTTTGCTACTGACCTGCTGCACTCTAATCTGTCATCTGTGTGATTTGCCATCAAGGACAACACTTGTCTCATAATGCCAACAATCTCCCCCTTTGGACTTGATGGCAAAGCTAACTTGTCACACTTAGAACTATCATCTGATTCCTTTGAGCTGTCCTCCATCAGTCACATCTGATATCTCTTCTGAAGATTCATCCAGTTATAAATAAGTGAGATGTTCTTCTATGAGTGGGTTGCCATCAAGTACAACACATGCATCATAATGCCAACAATCTCCCCCTTTGGACTTGATGGCAACAACACCAAATCACTCTCGCCCTTTGACATCAAGGGCAAAGGGCAGACCAAGATATTCTCTTCCTTTGCTGATCATTCCGCTGTCCATACTCCCCCTAAGTATCTGTTGAAATCTCTGAATGAGCTCCCCCTTTGTATATGCCAAGGTGTACCAATTTGTCCATGCTCCTCCTGAGTACATGCCGAGTCTCTGTACTGCTGAAGTGTGTTGTTCATGCTCTTCCTGACTGTAGGCAAGATCTGCAAAAAGGTGTTCTTCAAGAAGAACCATGACTTATACATCTTAAAAGACCTTCCTATCACCAAAAGACTCAATACATACATCCATTTCCCAACCAAGTGGGGATATACTAGAATTGACTCATCCACCCAACCAAGTGGGAATACATCAAAAGTTTACACATGATAACACAAGAAATTACATCTTCATCCCATGCATAGTGGGGAAACCAATATAGGTCGTTACATGACCTTGACACCATGAAAGAGATACCACAAAAGAGATATATGACATAGAGACGAAATATCTAGAGTAAGACTTATGAAAGTCACCAATAACTACTATTAGCAGCATCTGACAATCACTATATATATCAGCAACCATGTTCTCCTTCTGTTCTTCTTTCTGCAGCTGATCAAAATAGCTTGAGTACTTGAACCAAAAGCTTCTAAGCTAATGTCAACAATGCATTATTAGAAGATTATCTGCTCCCCCTGAACTTGTGCCAAATGGACTCTGACAGACCCATATCAGACTCTCTGCAACCAGAGTCTATCCCTGTTGATTTCCTTCAAAACTCCATATACGTGTCTGCACCTGCATAAATCGGCATATGTACGCGGATACCCCTCATCCAACTCGGGTACACTAATTTCCATATCAACAACCCTTAAATGTCCTGTAACAAGGTATGTCTGAACATAGATGTCAACTCATCCTTTTAAAACATCATCATGAAATCATTCACATTATATCATATGTGAAACCACCATAGCCATTTCATCAACATCAAGCTCTACATGATCCAAGTATCATTACTTGGGAACATCTGCATCAATCAACATATGTAAGTATCAACCTATCATCATATAGATACGAATTCATCGTCATGTCTCCAACAAAGCGACTTTGAGTAGTCATCCATGTATCAGCACTATGTATCTTGAGCTCAAGCTCTATCATCAACAGCAACAATCCTTATCCACATGAGTGCTTGCATCATAACTGTATGATCTTTATGCATATGACAACAACAGTATATGAGTGACTCATCATCAAGTGAGGAAGATGTGTATTCAAGCTTTGTACTTCTCCTTATCCTTATGAAGATCACCATGCAAGCACCATATATGCATCATCAAAGGATCAACCATAAATCTGATCTGAACATCTACTATGTAACTTCAAGAATCATATGAGAGTTTATCATAGACAACTCACAACCACATCATAGAAAGATATATCATTTAGCCATATAAGTATCATCACCAAGGACTATTAATCCATAATGCCAACAATGCATTATTAAAGGCATATGCTCCCCCTCAACCTGAGCCATCTGTTTACTGTTAGATCTGATCATGCATATATCAGTAATAAGCATCAAGACATCATCATCAAGTTAGGATCAAACCCTTCTAAACATCTTACAAGTATCAAGATATTTCCACACATCCTCAGCAGACTGTAAATATTATCAAATAGAGAAAATAATGGACTGAAACATAACAAATCCTTTTCCTGAACCTGTCCCTACTGCATTTCTTCAGATAGTCATATACGCGACTGTGCAACATCCAACTCGCATATATATGCGACTTCCCTTTATGGAACTTGCGTATGAGATTCAGAACACTGAAGTTTTATACTTTTAGCTCCCTCTGAGTCTGTTATGTCTGTGTTGTGCTGTGTCTGAGTACATTGTGCTATGCCACATCTTTCTGACTGTACTTCCTTCTTCTTCCATATCTTCAAGTGTGATGTTGTTTTCTCCTTTTGGTGTGATGTCCGTGCTTTGTTCCTGCATTCCTTTGCTATATGTCCAAGCTTGTTACATGCATAACATCTTACATGTTTCATATTTCTCCTGTAGCAATCAACAGCTTTGTGACCAAACACATTGCAAGCAAAGCAATATCCATTAAAGTACCTTGAATGTGATGATCTTTCTACATGATGGTCTTGAACCCTTCTTCTTCCACATCTAGCTGCAACATGTCCAAGATTATGACATACATAACATTCAACATTATTCATAGGAGGAGTAAAAGATTTTCTTTGAGGAGTCTCTTTCCTTGATTGTTGATGGGGTTGACCTTTCATCTCCTTGTTGATCATTTTAGATTTCTCTTTAGATTTCCTTGCCTCACCTTGTGAACTAGATTCACCTTCAACATATTCATGAAAACCAAGACCAGTCTTGATAGCAGGAGACCTTTGACTACTAAGAATATCATCCAAGGCTTTAGTACTATCTTGAAATCGTAATAGTTTATCCTTTTCTTCTAATTTACCTTTCAAGATATTTACCTCAACTTGAAGTTGTTCTTCCTTTTCCAGACATTGTTTCTTCATGTATTCTTCAGCATTTCTTTCCTCTTCCATTTGTTGCTTTAGTTTGAGAATCTCCTTTTCTTGTTCTTCATTCACATCCTGCTGCATTTGATGAATTCTGAAGGCACATTCCAGTTGATATTTTAAGTTGATAACTTCGTTTTCCTGTTTTTCAATAGCTTGGAGTAGATCTTTATTCTGCTTCTTTGTTTCTTCAAGTTCTTCCTTTAGCAAGAGGGTCGTAGCTTCAAGACTTTCATAATAACTGGATCGACCTCTAAGCTCCTTGATTTTTGTGTTCTTTTCAATGACTTCATTTCTTAGAGATGTTACTTCATCCTGTAACTTTTGATATTTTTCCTTGAATAACTCTCGTTGAGTCTTAGCAGCTTCTTTGAAGGCACCATCCTTTATGTTCAAAAGTTCTTCTTGAGTTCTAATTTTGTTTGTCAGTCTTTTAAATTCTGCCTCTCTTTGATATCTTTCTTGTTCACCCATCAGAGCAAATTCAGTTGTTTCGCTATCACTTTCATCTTTTCCAAATCGATAGATAGCTGGAACATTAGAGGATAGTAAATTCATACCTGACAGTTCATCTTCATTCTGAAATGATTCTAAATCTGATTATGACTCTGAAGAGCTTCTTATACCTAGTCCCCAATCGATTCTCCCACTGTCATAGTTCTTCTGAGATGTCTTCTTCTTCTTAGGTGATTTCTTCTTAAGCTTCTTTCCCATAGTTCCACGGATCTCCTTCAAGCGATCAAGCTTCTACCAAAGGACCTGCTCTGATACCAATTGTTGGAAATAATACTGAGAGGGGGGGGGGGGGGGGTGTGAATCAGTATTATCAGATAAATAAAACTTTTTATTTCCATATTTAGATACATATACGCTACTTCATTCAAGGGAACCCACATGTATGCGTAGCTCTGTCTAAAGCAACTAGCGTATATCCAAAATACTTATGATTTAGTTAATCCATTAAATGTTGATCTTTAGTTAGTGCATCTGAACTTCATTAACCATATGAACAGTGAGCAGGTGCAGTAAAAAACAGAAGAGATCATCACACACAAGAAGCACACATGAACACCATGATATAAGGTGGAAACCCAATGTGGGTGAAAACCACCTGCTGCAATTCGTTTCTATCTTCCTTTATTAAGAAACTTCTTTTACAATGTACTGGTGCAGTCCTTTACCAGCATGCAGGCTACAACCTGCATAAGGCTACAACCTTCTCTCGTTCTCCAGACTCTCCTGGAAGGGAGCTCCAACCCCCTTAGCTCTTGTACTAGCTAAGATACTAGTACGTAGGCGCCTGCCTACAATCTTCTCTCCTCCGGGTACCACGTTTCATACATTTTCAGACTGGATACTCCTGAAGCACAACACATAATCTGAAGGCCACATTTCATCCAATTTTCATACTAGACCCATAAATATCATTGAAGCACAAAACAATCAATACTAGCATCATCAATCTCTGAATCTCTGAAACACTGAAACTCTGTCATCAACACAGTCACCAGATCACAGAGCAGACAACAGAACTCTGCAACAACAATCAGAACCAACTGTACCATCAAAATTATGCATCAGAGTGCATATGCTACTTGGAAGTGCCGAACCTGCATGTATACGCAACTTCATCAAGATGAACTAGCGTATATGTCATTAATCACTTATTCATAACTTTGTTGCACTTCCTAACTTCAGACATAACCAGATCATGACATATACAAGGATAATATATGTGTTAGCACCCAGATCTAGTCCATCAGATCTCATAAATATGAGTCATTATGATCCTGATCCACTATTAGTTCTCATCCATCAATCCTGAAGCTAAAAACAAACAACCAAACAAGATATGCAGAATACTGACACGTTTAAACTGTCATCAGAACCCTTCAACAACCAGAACCACCTGTAACTTCAAATATCATAGCTCAAAAGGTATACGCTACTACAATGAACTTAACCTGCGTACATACGCGCTTACCCCAAAGCCAACTCGCGTACAGATCTATAAATATTCAATCATGACTTGCATCGATTTCAAACTTAAGTTATACCCAGTTCAGATTATTACAAGCGTCAGTATACAGATCTAGAATAAACATAATCAATCATATAGAGATAGTTCATATCAAACCATTTGATCCCGATCTATCCTTAGATCTTGTTCTCCATCCACTAGTGAGATCCCTCCTTAGCTCAGATCAAGCAATGCATCATCAACCCATATCCTGCATACTGGATCTCATCCTTCATCAGATATTCAAGACTTTTCCAATACACTTGCCTAATGATCTTCTTCTCCTTTTATAGTCTTAGGCCTTGCTCAATACCACGGTCCAAAACCATAATAAATCAATACCAAGAGCCCAATACTTGGGATCAACACACTTGTCGAGATACCATGGTCCAAAACCATAGGTTCAAATACCGAGGACTAACTACCACGGACCAAAAGTAAGCTTTCCGACATGTACGCGCTTTTCCGTTCATGAAACTGCGTGTATACCCTACTTGGTATATAGCGAACCTGCGTATACGCGACTTGGTATATAGTGAACCTGCATATATACCCTACTTGGTATATAGTGAACATGTGTATACGCGACTTGGTATATAGTGAACCTGCGTGTATAGCCTACTTGGTATATAGTGAACCTACGTATATACTCTTCTTTCTTCATTCTTTGTAGTCTGATCATCAATTCTTTGCTACTGACCTGCTGCACTCTAATCTGTCATCTGTGTGATTTGCCATCAAGGACAACACTTGTCTCATAATACCAACAATCTCCCCCTTTGGACTTGATGGCAAAGCTAACTTGTCACACTTAGAACTATCATCTGATTCCTTTGAGCTGTCCTCCATCAGTCACATCTGATATCTCTTTTGAAGATTCATCTAGTTATAAATAAGTGAGATGTTCTTCTATGAGTGGGTTGCCATCAAGTACAACACATGCATCATAATGCCAACAATGAGTGTATTTGTGATTAATGAAGATGTTTAAAACATATTTTTTATCCCATACCATGTCACTTGTTAATTGCTTTACTTAAAAGATAGAATAGGGAATTTCAAATTTTTTTACCTAATTTTAGTGTTTCATGGTTGTGGTGTTGTTGTAAGAGATGCCAAAATGCATTGACAAGCCAGAGTTATAATTTGAAAATTCAAACATGTATCATAAGAGGTCTTCTAAGGTCATGCTATTACCATTTATGAATGTTTGTTTCTAGCTAATATAATTAGTATGGCGCTTAATTCAGAATCTATTTTTCCACCTACAAATGTAGGGTATCTACAATGAAAGAGGATTATACATAATACAATCTTTTTTTTATCTCTTAATGTCTCTATTACCATTTTTGTTTTACTTAGGCATGTATAGGTGGGTTGCTATCCTTTTCCACAAGCTTGTGAATTATGTGGGACTTGTAGTTTTCTGTAGTAGGTGTGAAATATACATAGCCTATATATATATATATTATATAACATATATATTAAATATTTTATGTAATCCTCCATCGAACTTTTGGCATATGTTTATGCATTTGCACTTTCAACTACACTTCCATATTTTGTCGCATGTTTGAAGATAGCTTGTATTTCATCAAAATTTGAAACCTTCATCGAATTCCCATCGAACATCATCTAGTCTATACATTTTTTATATTTCAAATTTGAAATGGAACAAGACATATAATAATAGCTACTACAACCACAATTGGAATGTCAAAGTTTTTAACTTTCATCAATATATGTTCGAACTTATGGAAAATGACCATCAATGAATTTCATCAAGTCTAATGATGGTCAGAAATGGTCAGAAGTCAGAAGTTAGAAGTCTAATTATTTTCAAGAGATGAAGGAAAAAATACCAATATTATAATAATTAGGGAGAAATCTTTGGTGGTGGGGTCCATTTTATCCTAACCATCGAAACTCCCTATTGTATATTCTCACCATATGTAGTAGTGCTAAAAGATTACCCCTTTTTTCTTTTGTCATCATTGATCCATGCACAAGGATCTTTAGATTCTAAACAAACCATAAGGGTTTATGTCCCGTGCGTTAGTGTCGGTATCTTCACACTTCCATCAGTGATCAAATTGCTCTTTTGCACGCATATTAGGTGTCCTATCCGATCAGCTACATTTTGTTAGGTCATGGATCAACTTATGGTAGTGGTTTCATGTCAATTTCCCTCATGCCATTCACCTGCTGACCTATTCATACATTTTTTTTTAGTGATTTACTATCATCCTGTTTCATTTCATTTATAAAAAACAGTATTAGGGTTTGGTCCCACTAGGTCTTAGGGTTTGTCATCATGGTCATCTTAATTGAATAAAAAGGTCAACAGGCACATGAGGAGAATAAATAAGCTCATAAAATCATAAATTTACTTCTGTTATGCTCAATAAATCTTTTTTTACCTCAAAACTTTGTTTTGAGGTGAAAACAGGGTTTTTTCAATTATTGTAAAAATTTCATGTAATTTCAATGTTTCTATATGTAATAAGTGTTCATAGCTGTTCCCGGTGACCTGGTGACAAAGTCAACTCCTGCCATTACAAAAAATCAATGTAAAAGTCCACCTACAAAAAAGCAAAAGTCAGAATGTAAGTGAAACAGGGCATCTATGAAAAAGCTAGCAAAACATTAGAAAAGTGGGTTTGGTTAATGAAAAACTAAAAGAGAGGGATATAAAAGGCAATTCATGTGTTTGGGTCTTCATTTTTGCAATTGAAAGAGCCAAAAGCATAAAAATCATGTTTTTGAAGAAGAGGGAAAAAACAGAGGAAAAATCCCAAAATCTTGTTGGTGCTACGCACCTGGGCCTTGGCACTGCACACTTGTCCATTGAGCTTCAAAACGACTCAAGTCACCATACTTTACTTAAAATTCCTTAATTGGCCTCTCATCAAGTAAGTAAAGCTTCTCATCTAGTTTAGCAAGGGTTTTTCATCAATTGTGGTGATTTTCATGTCTAAAAAAAAACTAAACCCTAGCTATCCTCCAAATTGTCTCATAGATTTGCAAAGGGTACTTATTTTCTGCTGTTTCTATTCCCTTATATTATTTTCCCTAAACCCTATTCCCTTAAACTATTTTCCCTAAACCCCATTCCCTTAATCTATTTTCACTAAACTCTAACCCTCCACATATAAACCCTTCTACTTACTATTCCCAAACCCTAGCCCTATACCCTATTCCCAAACCCTAATTCCCACATCCTATTCCTTCACTAAATTCACTTCATTATCAAACCCCTCATTTCACATTCATAATACCATCCACTCCCCTTATTTCCCAAAAGAAACCCTTTCACTTCATATTTCAAAATCTCTTCATACCCATCTGCTTTCACTCCAAATTCATAAGCATGGAGATAGATTCAGACTATGAGAGGGAAGATGAAACTCTCAATGATTCTTCTTGAGAAGCTCATGTGCCAAGAAAGCCACACAAAGGGGGAAAAATCATCCAGGAGGAGCCCACCACTCTCATGGAATTACTTGCTTGCCCTCTTGTTGTAGCTTGCTTTAAACACCAATCTTGTTATTAGTTTTGTGAAATGGTAGAGAGAGTGAAATATCATCATGAGCTTGATAGGTTGTTTGTTCTTCATCTTCACAATGGCTAGGTGAACCTTGTTGGTGTCTCTTTCACCTTAACACCTAAAACCATTGCAGCAGCAACAGGCATCCCTAATGTAGGTGAACAGTGGAATAAGGGGCATCATGTGGAGAGAGAGCATTATGAGCCTTACATTAAGGCTGGATATCACGGGCAAATCAATAGGGTTTTTCCTTTCAAATACTTGCAGAACATTTATGCTCCACTCATGAAACTTCTCATCAAGTATTTCACCTGTGAAGGAAGGTTTTCTTGCCTATATACATATCATGTCAAATTGTTGATGCATTTCACAAGAGTGAGGATGATGAACCTCCCATACTTTATATGCAGGAATATGGAGAAGATGGCTCTCTATGTGCAAAGGAAACCTTTTCCTCAGCAATTCAACAACATTTACCATTTCTCACTGATTAAAATTGTTGTTTTGCATCAGCTAAGCTTGCTAAACATACCATGGGATACCTTCATTGCCCATGATATTTTCAAAGGCCCTCAGGTGATTCCATCAGTGCCTCAAGAGGAAGGAGGGCCATTAGGACAGCCAGGTGTTCATGAGATTGAAACTATAGGTGTACCAGTGATTTTCACCTATGAGAGAGGCACCAGGAGGCTTTTTGCTGCTGTTAGGCAAGTACTATCTCCACCAAGGGTGGAAGGGGTGTCATTTTCTTCACCAGACCATAGGCAAATGTTATCTTCACTGGGGGTGAAAGGGGCTTTTCCTTCTTCTCCAGCTATACAGGTTGGCGAGTAATCAAAGAGAAAAGACAAAGGGAAGCAAAGGATGCATGAGGAGGGCCCTACTGAAGGGCAAGACAGGGATTTTGTCTTGATTGAGGAGGATGTCACTGATTTGGGCTCTCAAAGCTCAAAACTCAAAGACATGATTATCAAAGAGAAGGAGGCTGAAATGCAAGCCCTATCACTTGATCTTGAGAAGGCCAAACGGATCATCAATTTTCTTGAGCAGGAAAACAAGCAGCTAATAGATAAACAAACTATTATGGAGTTGCAAATGATTAGGGAGAATAGACAAATGGCAAAGAAGAGAAAGATCAATATGGCCTCCCTTGAGCAAGAAATTGAGGATGATTGGGAATCATGGTTGGAGAGGGAAAACATTCACTTAGAAAAGATGCTTGAGAAATCCAACTAACAGAAGAAAATTTTGCGCCATATGGCTTATCACTACCTAACCCGAAACAAAATTTGCAAAACAAGGGTGAAAAGGTTAAAGGCTAAGCTAAAAAGAGCTTTGAGGAGCAAAAAAGAGCAATATAAGTTCAAGATATTGGCTGAAGCATCATTGGCCTAGCAAAGCACCTAACAAGGATCACTCATGCCAAATTTCAATAAATTTGGAGCATTTTTTGTCATTTTTGAAATTTTTAATGCAAAAAATAGGTTTTTCAGCAGGTGGCACTGCGCTTTTGTTGGGGGAATCCATTTGAAAAAAAGTTTATATTTTTGGAAACATCATGGAAAAATATCAATGCTTAGAAATGGCTGAGAATTTTGGACAAGTTCTAGGTCTCCGAAAGGGCAAAAAACACCCAAAAAGTGCCCTCTACCACTTTTTTGCCACACAGGAAGTAGTCTTGGGAGATTCAATTTTTGGAGGGATAAATCGACTCCAAATTCAAAAATTCAAGTTGTTCTAGAAAGTAGACTCACTAATCTTTCCAATGAGATATCCTACACCTCATTTGGACTTCGGAAACCCTTCCAAAAGTGGCCTAGAAAAATAACTACGCATAGGAGGAATTTTGCTAGTTTTTCATGTTTTTCCATATTTCGCCTAGTTTTCTCTAAAGTTGACTTTTTCTTTCCCTGTTGGTGAAATTATCATGGTGAATGATATAATTTGATGTAATTATGGATGTAAAACACTTAATAGGGTAGATACATCAAGTCAAAGGTGGTTTTGAACTGAATGAATTGGTTTCCTTGGTTTTAGAGGCAAGCTGTTCCACTGCATATATTCTTGTTCTTAGTTTAGATATGGTTGAAACCACCCCTTTTCTCATGGATTCGACCCTGATAACTAGTTTGAGTAGTTTCCTTGCCTATATCATGTACTTTTTTATTCATTTGTAAAGGTTGGACTTTGGCAGAAGTGTTGGATTCACTGAACATTTTGTATTAGCAATTGGCAAGGAATAAAACCAGGTTTCACAGCTATTTTTGTGGGATTCTTGTGACAGTGATTTTGTGTATTGTTTCTTCTTTGTAATGAGTTTTTTTATAATGTTATATGTATCCACATCTCTCTCTTTCTTCTAAACTAAGTGAATCAATGTGAATAGACAGAATACACTAGATTTACAGTGCTTTGTCTTTGGATTTCATTTAGTTTTCACTGTTTGAAGATGATTCATAGCTTATTATGCCCTCCTCAACTCCTCAGTTGTATTACTCTACCATATCAAATCCTTTGCTAGTACATGAAGCTCTTGTCTACCCTGCCCCACAAGACATGACTGTATTCCTGAGTGGATTTCCTGGATCCAAGCTGCCTTCTCCAATTGATCTAGAAACCAACCATCAAAATTTAACAAAATCCTCTGACCTAATATACCTAGCCTAAAATCAGCATTCATTTTAGTCATCTCAAGCTCTAGTTGTCATATTCTAATTGAGATTGACAAGGGAGAGCCCTCTCCTGACCTGGTAGCACTAGCTACCAGGTTAAGCGTGGTTTGATGTTACCCTAGACCTGCCTTCCTTTAGCCTAAGGTAGATTTAGGCCCTAACACCGTAGTTAGAGCTAAATGTATGACTAAGTTTACTTGTTCAATGTTTTGGTGTTTTGGTAGTGTTTAGTGAGTCTTTCTCAAATCATCCCATACTTAAACTTTTTTTGCAAATGTAGAATGTAGAAGAGTTTTTTACTTTGAGTTAGTGAGTCTAAAATTCACAAGCTTCAATACTTAGATAAATTTTACTCTATCCTTTTGTAGGGTTCTCATTACTATACATTTGCATCTATTTCTTCTCACTTTCTATACTTAGCCATTTTTTCAATTACAAGAAGCTTGGTTGTGGAGTTAAGTCTATTGTGGAACATTCTACAACCCTGCATTTCTACAACATGCATAATGCACCTTCCTTGATACTTAGTCATTTTTTGAATTAAGGATGCAAGAGACCTCTCATCATCCCATTCCTTAACATCCCACAACCCTACATTTTTGCATTCTCCATTTCTAACTCTGCAACAATCATTATGCACCTCTTATACTTAATCCATTTTTATCAATCTTAACACTCATTTTCCACTTTCGAGGAGCATCAAAGTTCCACTACCACCACATCAAGTCCCACACTTAGAATGATATTGTTATTAATATGACTATGATTTTCATAAAATCTCCATATAGATTGAAATCAAGGTGATAATTATTGTTAATGAATCAAATATATCAAATCATAATATTATAGGAAACCTATGGTGAACTTAATAATATTTATTTCCTGATTAAATGAGATATTTTATTAATAGGACCACCACCCACTCATTAAACATATGTAAAAATAATAATATGTCTACTAAAAAAAAAAATTCATATTGATATAATACAATTAACACCCTTGGATGTGAAGATTATGAGATTCAATGGTTTGTGGCTTACAAGTGGCATTTGATTCTCTCACTAGAGGAAAAATCTCAAACAAAGACTAGACCTCTAGAACAACACAAGATGTTTGTATGCCTAAAGTTGTTCAATTTTAAGGATTTGGTTTTATGGTGTGAAATCAAATTCAATATTAAGTAACTGATAATTCAACTAAAATAAAGCAAGAAAACATCAATCCCTATGCCCAATGTTTTCAGGAAAACATCATGGATGCTAACACCCAGTAGAGCTCTTAAAGTTCATGAAGAAAACATCTTTCTAGATACTCATGGTGCAGGAATGGAGCTTTTAATTTTTTTCATAGGAAGCTAAGTAATGGTGTTAAAGGTTCTCCAATTTAGGTATGATCTCTCCCATACCCATATAGAGAATTTGCATGGATATTTTCAAGGATTTTTGGGAAAGAGACAACCAATATTATTCCAAAGTAGGCGATTTATGTTCTTCATTATTCTATCCATGAGAATGTCATATTTGGCTGGGCACGTTTTATTTCAAATGAAATATCTCATCCACTAGGAAACTTCCACAAGACTAAGATATTTTACATGGCTTCTTATTTAGTTTATGACATAGTTTATGACCATGTCTTTGAAAATTTACCACGATCAAGGAGTGAATTATAATAAGGATTCAATACAATTTTGGATTCTATCACTCTGGAGGCATCAACCGTCATTTATTTTTTTATCAAGCTCAAAATGTAGTTATATCCAAATTCAAGAGAATGATTCACAGTTCTCTCACAAATAGTCTCAATAGAAGCTATGATTTTTCTCATTGCAAAAAAAAGTTTTGAAATGTAGGATTAGTTAACTTATATACGACTATATGGTGTTCAAGGAAAACCCCTTTTTACTTCCAATTTATGTTTAAAACAAATATTTTGTGGCGGAATTATGTATGCAGTACAAGTCCTAAGCACACTTTTTCCATGAAAAAAGAAAGAAACAATTCATCCCAATGCCTATGAAAATTGGAGAAATTAATGATAAAAATATTTCCCACATGGATGGATTTTCTACAACCTTTGATTATTTTAATATGATGGAAATCTATCAATTTGAAGGCATTGATCCATATGGTTTATATTCAACCCAAATTAATTCCATTGGATATGGTTAATATTTTGTTAGAACATTACAATTGTATGAAGGAGAAGGGGATAATCAAAATCATTGAGACTTTCCTAGAGGAAACTAGCCACTAATGAAAGATGACATTTATACCATTATTAACTCCAATCATTAGTATAAGAAAATAAAACATGGTACCATAAGTAATTAACTCACTTCGCCCCATATTTTCCAAATGAGTTATTCAATAACTTATAATAAAAGTCATGGTTGTATAGAAGAGCAAAGGAAGTATACTACTAGAAGTGATTGAGATGAAGTAGATAAATATCCTCCAAAAGATATTTTGAAAAATCACATGCAAATTTTGGAAGTTCAAAGAGGAAAAAATATAATATTGAAAAAATAAATCAACAAATTTAAGAATGTGAAATCAACATTGATGAAATGGAGGTTCATATAGATGATGGAATGTCCAACTTGGTAGAAAAGCAATTGATTGAAACACAAACAATCGATGAAGAATTGACTTGTAATAACACAATAGTTTTTAAAGAGAAATATATTACACCCCATCACGCCACATTTAATCAAAGCTCTAGAAAGTTATTTTGACAAGGATAATTGTCCCGGAAACCAAAGGTTTTTTTGTTATGAATTTTGATTAGATCTGACATTGTTTAGGATAAGAGACCCATATAGATTCTAGCTTGTTAACCATACTTTATTTCATAAATTTTGTGAGTTATTAAATGATCATCACAATAGGGAGCACACAAAATAAACTACAACTATCTAATTTTGGAAATAAAGAAACTATAGACTAACTAAATTCTGAAATATAGATGAGGACATGAAGACATAAGATACTAAACAGGATAATTACTAAATCAAGAAAACAATTAGCTAATTTCTTGGCACTAGAATGTTTAAATTATTAGAGAAAATAAAAATAATCAATCTTCTTTCTAAGAAGTACTCATTAAAGAAAGATATGGTAAATAATTAGTAACAATGTGAGAAATATCTAGTTCACAGACTAGTATGTTAGCTAATAGTAATAAATCTCACAAAATACACACACAAAGGAAAAACCTTGAGATTAGTCTGAAAAAAAATTACAATGTATCCTAAATCATAATTCTGGCTATGGTAGAGGTGATAGGAGGGGGAGGGTTTATCCTTAATCCCAATGGAAAACAAGTGCTTAAGTAATCCTAGGTCTAGGCAAGAGGACCAACAACTAGGCTAAAATGTATGGCCTCTTGCTCGGGCTAGACTTGGCAAAAGAAATGAGAATTACTAAGATTGTAATATTGGGAGACTCTCTCCACAACATCTAATATCTATATCAAGGCTCCTTTACTAAGGAAAATCAACTTAAAATACTTCTTTAAAGAATTTTGGGTGCCCTCAACCACTTCCAAATTAAGACCCTTTTTCATATCCTAAAATCTAAAAATAGGGAAGCGGATAAACAAGCAAATTTTGTGTGCCTCTTAAAATTGGGTCAAACCAACATTAATGACTTGTCTGGATGCCAAAGCATCTCATGATTGTAGTATCTTCATTTTTAGATTATATAAAAAAAATAGAGTTGCCTTACAATCCCTTACGAAAAATAATAGTAATAACAGTGAAACCACCTCCCAAATCCCCTCCCTCCCTTACATTGGCATCGATTATATAGTTCACGACTCATATTTTTGGCATTTCATATGGGATGATGTGGCTCATGGAAAGCATGCAAGCCATGCAAAGTTCCTAAAACTTTGATGGCTCTAAGGAGGTGGATTATTATGGAATTTAATTGTGAAAATATTTATGTTGCATGTGAGTTCTTCAGCACTAGACTTAAATCCATGTGTTGTGTATGGTCATCTGATATTCGACCTCCATGGTGGTTGAGTCTACAATGGTTCCAACTGAACACTTCTTTGAGATGAGTGATTGTTCTTGCAACTGATGAGGTCAATTTCCATGAATGGGGAAAAGTTCGAGTTAATGCCTAGTTAATTTGATAGTTTTTGGGGAGTGGAGCTTACACTATACTGTGGGGGGTGATTTGAGTATCTCAACCAAATTAGGTGCATTGTGGGTCTCTTTGTTGGATTGTGAAGCAAGAATCCTCTTCAACCTTGTTTGTGATAGTGCAACTGCTTTCGTTGGCTCATTTTGGATCTCCCTGTTGGCTCAGGAAGATAAAATTCTCATGAGAACTATTTTTGGTAGTCCAATTGCCTTATTTGGTGTGTTGTGGCCCTCTTTTTCAGTTTGGGAAGCCACAATATGGTTGAGGTAGTGCAATTGGCTTCTAGGTATACTTCCATGGGAGTTTCCATGAGAATCCTCGCTCGCCTCATGCTCTCGGGTCTATTTCACTCTTTTTGGTGGAATTTTTCTTTGCTACTTGTAGCTTTCTTCAATATTTCTCTCAATATATTTCACAATCTCTTTAATAGAAATTTCCTTTTCCACCTTAATTTTATTCAATCCTACTCTTAGTATATCTCACAGTCTCTTCGGTAGAATTTTCCTTTGGCACATACATATTCTCTTCTTCTTTGTTGTATAACTAGTTCCCTATGCTCTTTAGCTATCCTACTCATGTTTTTAAGCTAATTATTTTAGACTCCCTTGGAGTTACCTTGGACATAGGGCTTTTAGGCTCTCCTTGTTTCTTTTGTGTTGCCCCTTAGACTCCTTTGCACCCAGTCCTCACTGGAAATTGGCTCCCTCTTCTCAGTAAATGTTCAATTCATTTTTAAAATGACCTCCAGATCATAGGTGGCAGTAATGATGGTACTAAGTGCCCTCAACAATTTGAATATCTTCACCTTGGGAATATGTACCTAAATTGGAAATTCCATCAGCAAATGAACACAATCATCTTTCTAGTGGATGAACTTTAGCAACTAAAAGTTAAAGTCAATCATCGAGATGACAAAATTGATGCCTTACGCAGGCAAATAAATTAATTTCAAATGTATATGGAGATAAGAAAAAACCAAAGCTCTATAAGCAATACACTCAACCAATCTCCTAACAATTCACAAATTGATCTAAATAGGTCCCTCGCAGAAGATATGCCTTCCTTTGGTTATGAATTCCTACTGTAAATTTATCTTTTTGTTAGGCTAGTTTGCAAAATGTATGTATGTCGATCATTTGTAGTAGTAGACTTACAGTTAGAAATTTTGGAACCAATTACTAGTGTCCTCCTCTAAATGAAAAAAATCATGAAAAATCAATGTAATCATTTTCTTTGTATCTTGTTAAATTCGAGCATAGACTTAATAGAAAGACTACTCATTTCTGTTAAAAAAAAAATATGACAGTGACCTTCTCAAGATTCTCATTATTATTTTTCAAGAGATATGGAGTACACCAACTTCCTATATCTCATCTTTTAAACCTTTCAAAATTTTACTAAAGACTCAAGAGTTCAAAAGTAAAGAAGTTTAGGAATCCAAAATTCCTTATCACTAGGATTTTTACATCATTTATAGATTACGTCAACAACTACCTTTAGGGACTATTGGACTTACAATTGGTAGATACAATCTCTTCATTTTCTCATTATTTATCAATGTAATTAACGAAAATAATTTGTAAACTCCTAGAGACAAAAAATCATAGCTACTACAATGTGATTCGATCTTTCACAGGGAACCCCTGGACTTCATGAAGATAGACTATATAGATATCATAATAAAAGAAAACCATTATAATCTTATCATGTAGGTTTTCCTGGTCATAATTATGTTGATGTTGATAGATTCTTTTGGAATATTGTGTATTAATGTTGAGGTGTATGACATTTCAGGGGAACACTTCACCCATCTTTAGGGACAAAAAGTTATATTATTGATATAAAGAGTGCTAAACCACAAATAAATAGATAAAGAATCTTACTGTTAGGAGATCTTACTGTTAGGGGATGTAAGGAGGCTGTGAATAATAATGAATAATAAAAATAATCTATTAATAATTTTTAATTTTAGAGTGGGAGGTCAAATTAGAATAAATAAGTTCAATTATAAGAATTAAATTAACAAATAATTAATTTAGGTAGAATAAATTAAAATTAGATTTGGTGGGGTAGTAGGAGAGGGAGGGGTTATCTTTTTCCCCAATGAAAGAAGGGAGATCCAGTTTTCTTAGGGATTTGGGGCATCAACTAATAACCAGGCTGAATACCTAGCTTTGTGGCAAGGATTAAACTTGGTTCTATCTAGGGAAATTTGTCATTTTATGATTTTTGATGACTCAGTGATTGTAATCAAGCAGATGAGCAAACTTAAAGGGAATATGGATCAATTACAAGCCTCCATCTTACACAAAATAAGTCTTTAAATAGAAATATTTGAAAATATTAGTTTTTATCATGTTAAAAGGCACCTTAATCCCGTGACGGATTTTTTGGCCAAAAAATGTGTCACTTTGGATCACGAAGTAATTGTCTTCGATGATAGGGACTTTGTTATAAAACCTTTTCCATGAACATAATATGTAAATTTAAATTGATGGTGATAGTCACAAGATTAAATGCCTAAATTGAAAGATGGGACGTAGCCAGTCCCATTGCCATATCCCACTTTGAGTATTTGTTAATCTTAATTATCATTTCCATGCTCTAGTGGATGTTATCTATTGTAGAAGGAGGGGATTGGACTTCCATATGGTCACCCATGTAATGCATAGCATGTCAATAGATAGAAAGAGGATGTTTTGCATCATTATTAAATTCAATCGAATGCATAGAAATCTTATTCCCTTAATCGAATTGCAATTCACATGCTTGCGATCTTTGATCAGATCATAGATGGCTTTTAATTGTAGAATCACATGTCAAAGATGGATCTCTTTGTCAGGCCATCACATGCGCTTCAAATTGGCTTTAAAGGCATGAAGGGAAGTGATACATTAGGGATAACAACTATGTATGACTATAAGAAGCAGTGAAGAAATCTTGCAATCACAGAAGTGTCAGTAAATTTCTTAGATTTCCAGGAGGAAAGGAAATCTTGAAGTGTAAAATTCTCAATGGAAAGACAGTCTAATGTCAATGCAGGGGAAATAAATTTCATTTAGGTCAGTTAATAGCATCTATGGAATTTATAATCTCTTTGATATCAAGACAAGGGGAAATTCTGTTGATAGAGTCTCACACCCAATTTGAGCTCTTGCCTCAGAAGCTCAATCTACTGGAAAACAAGATGGAGCGATTGAAATTGGTAGTTGAAATTTTTAATTTTTGAGTGGAGAATTTAACTCTTGTGGAAAAACATAGGGGATTTACGGTTAGCAGTGATGAAACTGATGAATTAGAGGAGAAAAGGGAGTTGTTACCAATCTCGCAGGAAACAGTTGTTGATGATGGAAGCACAGGTTTGGATGCATCCCTCTTTCATAACGATCCTGGAAATCATGGAACTAATGTAATATTCATTATAGGGGAGAACACCGAAGGCTAGTTTCACGTAGTCAGCTTTTCATGTTTTCTAAATATATAGTATTTTTAGGTGTATTTTGGATATTGTATAGAGAAAGTATATTTAGAATAGTTGAGTGTGAACAGGGTGGAATTCAAATTAATCCTCTTTTAGGCTTTTGAATGTTGTAGTAGAAGTTATGTATGCTGATATACAAGGTTCTGACCTTCAAACTAGTGTTACACGTCATTTTGTCACATTAGGAAAATGATCGTCGGTTTGGATCTTTCGTTATCCATCAAAGTGTTCCAAGGCATCCCCCTGCAAGGCTAGAACCCAAATAATCCCAAATATAATTAAATTCTTGGATCACAAGGCCCCAAACCTATTTTTGACTTCCTACGCAATTCCCTAGTTAGTTCTTGGGCATACACAGAAGATACCATTAGCAGTTGCGCAAAATTGTGCTTTGTCTTACATTATGGCCTGTGCACATGACTCAATGCAAGTAAAAAATAAAAAGTAAAGTCTAGAATCTTTGTTAGTCGAATATTTCCCAACTAATAGCTTTGAATTGATGAGTACTCAAGTCTAATCCCTCCCATCATGGATCTACTTCCCTCTCTTTATGGATTCCCTATCCCACCATTTGTGGATCTCATCCCTTACAAAGAGGATCCCAAACCTACTCCTTT
This sequence comes from Pinus tabuliformis, assembly GCA_031772625.1. Classification (NCBI taxonomy): domain Eukaryota; kingdom Viridiplantae; phylum Streptophyta; class Pinopsida; order Pinales; family Pinaceae; genus Pinus; species Pinus tabuliformis. Next base: position 503,704,881 of record CM062812.1, read on the forward strand.
TGGCCTATAAATAAAACACATGCCAAAGGATTGGAGAGGACCATTGAAGGTAGGCTTATGCTGTAGAAATAAGGCTAGGAGTATTTTCATCCAAGGAGAAGGTTGGAGATCGTGGGAAGAGGTTTGTAACATCAAGGCTTTGAGGCTGTAAGTTTGTTCTCCATTTTTATTCAATAAAAAGAAATTTTTCTTTCCTAATCATGTCTATTCAGATATCATTTGTGGGATTCCTTGATCACTCACATAGGTTATCGCTAGTTATTGATTCAATTTATGATATATGATGAGTTAAGTATTTCATTTATCTTTCATTCTATACACTAGATGCTTTGATCCTTTGTGTGTTTTTATCTATGCAAATCTCCTTCGAAACATCATGGAGAAATTGTGGAAAGCACTAGAATGGTCTCTAAAGCATCAAGAAGAGGCTAAATATCGAAGGCACTGAAAGGACTTCAACAGAAATTTCATTAAACTAGTAAGTGATACCTCGCATATTACTTGTTTCAATCCATCATAAACTAAGGAAAGGTAGCAGCTCTTTTCTTGTTTGTTACTAGATTTCGTTTGTGATCTAGGGGGGATTATCTTGTCCACAAGAAGGATTGTTCTGCCTAATATATTGGCAACCATACTGGGGAACGTCTCATTCTCCATCACTCTCTTAGTTTTTCCTTTCAATCCTTTTCTCATATCCCTCTCTGAGTGCTTGAAAAATATTGAAATTCCGGATTTTATGATTTGTTTGCCTTGTTTTTTATTTTATTTTTAAATTCTCTCATTATGTGCACTTTATATTTACTCACATAGCGTACTTCTGTGCACTTAGCTTTTAGCAATAGTGCATATACGCACTAAACTATACTGATTGCCTATGCACATGTGGAAATTATTTTAAAATTTAAGCTTTTTCATTGTTGAATCCATGAACTTTTGATTGTTGTGTTTAGTTAGATTTGTTTACCTTCTAGAAATCTCCTCCTTATTTTGATTTGACTTTTTGGGTTTCCTTTTTGAAGAATTATTTACTTTTGCAAATTAGGGTTAGAAGTTTGATCTAGTGAATTGCTAATTAATCAACAGAAGGACTAGTCATTGTTGAGATAGTTTGAGTCTGTCTTTTTTTTATGCCAAAGCATCAGATTAGGTACTTTGTTTTCTCAATTGAAAAGTGTCATTAGTATTAGGAAAATTTAGGGTTTTTCAAAGCAACACTTGTGATTAGGATTTTGTTGATTTGTCAAAGTGGATACTGATTATTTCTCTCTATAAGACAATGCAATCTTATGCTTACAATGATTTGTAACTCATTACGTCAAATTAAAATTATATCTTGTGTTTATTGAAGGAAGAATTCATTGTTTGTTTTTTGGTATGTAAGAAGTTGAAGATCAAAATTTTGCTTCTTGTAACTTAGATTTTGAGGAATTCAGATTACATTTCTCGAAGAAGAGCCAAGAATTGTGTATTATGCATTCTCTTTGATTTGTGCTTGAAAATGATTCATTGATTCTTGTATTTTTGAAAAGTTAATGAAACATATTTCCTTATTCTAGTTACGATTCATCGAAATGAAAATATTACAATATCATATTCGATTGCATTAAAGTTTTGAGTCAAGTCATAACACCATATATTTCACGTCCATTTACCCTGTGACTAAGTAACAGTGCCAATAAAATCAATTTAGATTTTTTTATTATTTTAGGTCTCTTTTCCACCTACATTAGATCAGATTGTAGGGCTTTGGAATAGGGAAGTGAGTTAACCTTCCAAAGCTACAAACAAACATTAGAATCTTGTGATAGGGAGTAAATCCATTTACTGCAATTTGGATCTGGGAAGCTCCCCTTACAAAGGAGTTAAGCACGAGGTATGTCAGATCCAGTGGAGTGATCGACCCCACTTCATTGGTTACGGTAGAGTGATTTACACGTATTAAAAATGGTGTCAAAAGGCACTTGGGAGTCACTTGGAAGTAAACCTTAGATTAACCATGTTGAGGAACTTTTAAGGGGATTGAGTTTTTTTACTCTGTCCTTGCGTGTGTGTATGATCTACAATTCCCCCCCAAGCTTAAATTGTTTTAAGTGGTAACCTTAGAGACCATAATCTTAAGGCTATTACCCAAGGTGACGGTGGAGGGGAAGCCTCTGTTGTACTGGAACATACATTGGCTAGACTCACTTGGACCTTTTTGGAGGGTATTCTTCACTCGAGATGGCATAAGTGAAGTTACTTGCACCAGATCATGTTCATTAATCAGGTTGTCAGCATAATTGATTCCACCCACTCTATCTTTTGCCACCTTTCACATTGATCTTTACGACATTGGATTTCATCACCAACTAGTGATTTCAATATGAAAATTTTGTTTGCGTGGTTTGACTCCTTAGATTTACTAATGCATGTTATCCACCCGCCATGGGTTAATTATGTGGCAACCAGTCCCATGTTTTCAATTACCAATGCAAGTGAGTCTCTTATTGTTTTATCTACTTCTTATGACTTAGATCCGGTAATTTACACGGGGAACCCAATGGGGGAATTTGAAATGGATTTTCTTATCCCCATTGGTTCCCTTAGCATGTGTTCCTTCTGGAGAACTATTCTTCCTTTTGATGAAGATCTCTTGGAAGCCATGGTCAGGAAATATCCCTTGGCATGTTTTTCTTCCAAATGGAAGCCAGGATCCAAGTTTCTAAGAGGATGGTTCTTTTATTGTTTCAACATCGTTAAAAAATTGAAACAGGTTCTTACAAGCATAGTTATTTTTTGTTTCAACCTCGCATAAAAATGAAACAACCCATGAGGATGGTTATTTTATTGTGTCAAGCTCGTTAAAAAAATGAAACAAATACTTTTGAGGATGTTTCTTTTACTGTGTCAACCTCGTTAAAAAATGAAACAAATACCTTATGAGGATGGTTCTTTTACTATGTCAACCTCGTTAAAAAATGAAACAAATACTTGTGAGGATGGTTCTTTTACTGTGTCAACATCATTAAAAAATTAAATAAAGTTCCTATGAGGATGGTTCTTTTTGTTTCAAGCTCGCATAAAAATGAAACCAATTTATGAAATTCATGAACTAGTTCTATTTCAAGCTCATTAAACAAATGAAACAAGTCCCTTTTTAAACCGAGTCTTTTATGTGATTTTACCAATAAACCTTTATTTCATTTTCATAATAGTAATTTACCATTTACTTAAGTAGATCAAACAAAACTCAGGGGGCATGTGCCTCTCCATGGGTACATTGTAATTATGTTTTGTGTGTGAAAAATTTTTTAGCATCTTTTTACAAATTTTTGTTATTTCTTCTCTTATCTTGTGTTACATTTTATTACTAATTCATTGGCTAATTTGTAAAATATGTAAAAAGAAAAAAACAATAGTCATTCATATATTGTACAAGATAAATTGAGATAAAAGTAGTAGTTTTCATTAGTAAAAATGTCTGTAAAAAGTGTGGCTTTACAAATTTCATCCAAAGACATGAGGCCTCATGCCCTTTATTATCCAAACATGCTTATACATCATCAAAAAAAAGAAAAAATCTAGCCCTAAGACTAGCAACTACGCATGATGATCATGGTAGTAGACAATAGCACACGTTACTTGTCATAGCAAGTGACTAATTGGTCCAGTGACCCCCACGGTGTGCCTCTAGTGGTGGAGAGGAAAGTAATAAATCTCAACATCTGGGGTGTCTACGATCAACCTCTCTAGGTTGTGCTCCAGCTCAAACAAAGCCCCTTTTGCATCTATGTTTTGTCTGTAGGAGTTGCTGGCTTCTCACTGTGCCTTTCAAATCGGCATAGTCCTGCTAGTCTCACCAGGCCCACATCTGCATGATCATTTTGAATAATTATTTTTTTATGCCCTAAAAACAAAAAAAAATGAAAAATACAAAATAACTAAAATGTGAAGTTTTTTACCTAGGTCACCCCACTACATCCCAGTCAGAAGTGGGATATATGGATCACCTGTGTAATCCATGCCTACATATGGAAAGTCTTCAATCATAATGAGTTGACATTCCAACCATCCAAAGAAATCAGGAGTATATCGAACAATTGGGTCTTCACCACCTCCATGATGTGCCATCAATGTGACCCACTTGATCATGCGAGGATCTCGTTGTCCTCCTCCATCTATTATTACCTATGGGGTGAGAAGTGGGATCCTCTCTAGAGGAAATGAGATAACAAAGGCACCATACCCAAAATTGAGTTTGTATGTTTTCACTCTATTTAGTTTCCCTTTCAGGTTGGCAACTACCCCTTCAAGCTAGTTAAATATCATAGGTTTCAAGAATTCTACGAAAATCTTCATCTGAGCCTTAGTGAGTAAGTGAAGTGTTACACTCCCACATAATCGTGCAATTGTAAAGTCGATAGTCCTCAAAGTAAGTTGGTCAATGGTTTTGATATCAATCCATCCGTCTTTGAGTTCAGACCCTTGTAGTCTAGGCAATCCTCTCTCCAGGCAGAGACGATCCCTCTAGCCTGATGAGTGGGACTAGCAACCTACATGACAATCTACTAGACACATTCCTAAGTTACAATCGAAATATAAGAAGAGGAAGATGGCCTACCTCATTCTGATGCTACGATATCCTCCTTTGTTGAAGACCTCAAACCGCTTGCGCCATAGGCTCGGCCATACTGCTCATAGTGTTTAAATGCTTGCATAAGAGATCAAGACACAACAAAGCATACAAGTACAAATAGCATAATCGATAGTAACCTAATTAACAGATGAAGGATCATTAAGATAAATGATGCATTAACATACACATTTATGGAAAATTAACCAGTAGTTGTATATATTAATAAAATAAAGGAGGAATCATACAACCAAGTCTTGATGTCAGTAAGCTCTCCTTGAGTGAATGTCCAAGTCCAAGCTCAAGCTCTCCAAGCACTCCTTCTCCAAGCCAAATGAGTAGCATGTATGCAATCTCAGCATAAGGATGCAAATAGCCAAAGACCAACCATTTGGGGATGGGAGAGGATGAATATATAGGCAGGTAAAAGGAGCTAGGATCTCTCCAAAGATAGGAGAAGGCCCTCATCTCAAGGAGGTAGCTCATAGGGATAATACCAAAAGGCCAACTTGAGAAAATTTGACCTCATCAACGTCGAAAAACCTCTTGCTCGTCATTCTGGAAGCCTCTAGATCATGAAGCTTCTTGTCCTCTTTGGGAAAATTGCCTTTTAGGGATCATCGCTGATATCCAAGCCAAAAGTGCGATGGCATCCTAAGGCTACTGTAGTGTAACTCGTGACGATCATGATTTCCAACGTAAAGGGGGCGATGATGCCAAAATTAGGGCTTTAGAGCCATTTCCTTCAAAGGAAGCTCAAGGCATTTTTCAATCATTGTTTAAAGGAGGATCTGAGCTGCATATCTAGATGAGTACACTGCATGATGGTCATGTTTTGGGAACTTCGGGGTATGTCATAGGGAAGTGTGGGAGGCGTGACAAAATACTATGTAACAACCCTAGAGAACAATGTTGTCCTAGGTAAGTGGCAATTGTTTCACCACCTTGTCTATGCCCATACAAAGAAATTTCCACTCCACGGTGTGGGATCTCAGACAAGAAATAGATGGCATCAACATCTATCATGGTTCTATGATCACCGATCACAAAGCACTCTTCTTGTACATTCCATTTTCTCATCATCCATTCCAGCAAATCTAGTTGAACCTTCATGCCTAGGATTGTGAAGAAATTGTATAGGTCGTAATTTCTCAAAGCCTGTAATGTTTGCAATGGTTCAAAGATGCCACATCTTGTTGTTCATGTTCACTCTCTCTCCACTCCATTTTTGTTGATCAAAACCTTGCAAATAAACATGGAAAATAATTACAAAATGTTGTGGTGATTTTTTGCAAAAAATTGGGTGTTTTTCATCAATTTTTCAAAGCCCTTGATGTTGTACGTGGTCACCTTTGAAGACCAGTGCGGATTTGTGCAGTTCTAGCCTTAGAAACTGGGCAAATCTTGTTTTTGTGTGTAAAAAGATTGATTGATGTGCGTAGGCCTGATGAATAGAAATTGCACACATCGAGGGTGATTTTCGAATTGATAAAACCCCCCCAAGAAACTAAATACATGGTGAAAGAAAAATAAAACCAATGAAATTGAAGATATCGGAGAGAGTGTCTACTTGGAAAAGACGGCTCATGATTTGGTCCTATGGTTTCCCCAGAATCTACCTTTGAAGTTCTTGGTGAAAAATACACTCAACCACTCTCAAATGGTAAAAAACACAAATTATAAAAGGTTTTACTTTATTGGATTTTATAATTTTGTTAGGCCCATTAAAATATTATTTTTTTCCTATGAGCCTCTGAAATCCAAATTTTTAGTGTTTTTATTATACTTTTTAGCAGTGACCATAATATTTGAGTTTAAATGTGAAGAACATAGGTTATTTATGAAAATGAACCATTTTTTTGATGAGTATATTTTTATCACTTTTTCGAACTCGTTAAAAACTTATGAAAAAAGTGAAACCTATGAGTTCTCTTTAAGCTTTTTTTAGACTCTCTAAACATGAAAAGATTGTCAAGTATTTGAATATTCGAAATCGTAAAAGTAGATGAATAGTCTTCTATTTACGAAAAAAGGTATATGTTGACTAACCATGGTCAATAGAGTTCTCTCCTACATTATTTTACCCTTTTTGGACTTGAGAAATTAAATTTACGAAAAAGGACATTGTGGAGTTTACTTGCATTTTTCTCTTGACTCCCTAAAAATGAAAAACATTGAGTTTTACTTTCTCTAATCTTGTTAAATTTTTACGTTGAAAGAATTAAACGAATTTTCTTTTTGTGTATTTTCAAACTCTTTAAAAATGAAAACGGCATTGCCATTACTCCTTCACTGGACTCATAAAACTTAAATAGTGTAGGGCTCGTTAATCATAATGAGACCGAGCCATTTCTTCCTATGGTTCGTCAAAAATACTTTGAAGGACTCATTCGAAGGATGAGCTTACAAAACAAGCATATGTTATCCTCCTCAAGCTTGCCAAAAATAAAGAGGTACTTGCTAGTAATGGTGGGGGGGAGTTGGGAAAGAACGTTTGTTTATATTGTAAAAGGAAGTATGTCGCTCTTGAACATGACACTCGTGTCCAAGTTGAGAAATCCATTTGCCTCTCAGTGAACCATACCTCCTTGAAAGTCTTTAGTTGGTTTGGGTATTATTTTTGAGTCAAGTGTTGCCTAAGTCAGAATGTCATGTTGCTGATATGTTCAAGATAAGTCCAACCTCAGTCAAAAAATTACCTTGCAATTCATAGCCTTCAATCATGTCATCCATCCCTGATCCAGTCTTGGATTACTCCAAAATGTTGTTCTTCAAAACTTGACATGATTTTTGTGTCGTAGGCCCTCTTACGATGGGTCTCTTTCTATCAACTTCAACTCACTATCTAGGGTCATGATCTAGAAACCTTCAGTATCTTGGAGCCTACATTCCTTAATGATAGATTTCTCGCCTTCGACAACAGTTTCTCATCATTCACCTTCGATCGAATGATTATATGAGTGTTCAACTTCAGGATATCTTTTCACACTTCATAGATTGTACTGGAAGTACCTTAAGATCCATTGTCATTATTGGTTGTTTCTCTCGCACTTGTTAATGGTTCACATCATTAACCGATAATCAAGTGGTTTCTACCATGTTCGTCTACGATACATTTGCTCACATGGTTAGATTCGTACTACAAATCGAGAAATGGAGATCAAGACCCTAGATCTAGTTTCATCCATCCAGGTTGCGTGGAGTTATTAAATATTCATGATTGTAAACATAGATCCATTGATGGCTACATCCATATTGTGTCATTTGTTGACATGGATCTTCAAATGTATTTCCATACTAGTTCTTTAAGACATTTATGCTCTGAGTATGGAAATGCCTACATCAACGATGATTTTATATTGCATTGTAACATTTGATTGATTGTTTCGGGTCTCCAACTACGGTCTCTAACTTGAACCTTTGCATGATAAAGTTCTTCAGTCATCAAATATCTCTTCCGACTTTGCACTTTAGGGGGCAATCTATTACACGTCATTTTTTCGCATTAGGCAAAAGACCTTTGGTTTGGATCTTTTGCTATCCATAAAAGTGTTCCAAGGCATCCCCCTACAAGGCTAGAACCCAAATAATCCCAAAGAGAATGAAATTCCTGGATCTCAAAGCTCAAAACCTATTTTTGACTTCCTACGTGTAGTTCCCTAGTCATTTTTTGTGCATATGCAGAAGAGCTCAGTAGAAGTTACGCAAAAGTGTGTGAGGTCTTATATTGTGGCCTATGCACATGACTCAACACAAGTAAAAAATAAAAAGTAAAGTCTAGAATCTTTGGTAGTCGAATCTTTCCCAACTGACAACTTCGAATTGATGAGTACTCAACCCTAATCCCTCCCATCATGGAGCTAATTCCCTCTCTTTGTGGATCCCCTATCTCACCATTTGTGGATATCATCCCTTAGGAAGAAGATCTCAAACCTCCTCCTCTCTATAAATAAAGCATAGGACGGAGGATTGGAGAGGACCATTGAAGGTAGGCTTACGCTGCAGAAATAAGGCTAGGAGGCTTTCCATCCAAGGAGAAGGTTGGAGATCATGGGAAGAGGATTGTAACATCAAGGCCTTGAGGTTGTAAGTTTGTTCTCACTTTTTATTCAATAAAAATCAATTGTTCTTTCCTAATTATGTCTATTTTGATAGCATTTGTGGGACTCCTTGATCACTCACATAGGTTATGATTGGTTATTTATTCAATTTATGATATATGTTGAGTTAAGTATTTCGTTTATATTTCATTCTATACACTATATGCTTTGATTCTTTGTGTGTTTCTGTATATGCAGATCTCCTTCGAAACATCAGGGAGAAGTTGTGGAAAGCATTGGAACAGTCTCTAAAGCATCAAGGAGAAGCTAACTATTGAAGGCACTGAAAGGACTTCAACAGGAATTTAATTAAATCAGTAAGTGATCCCTCACATATTACTTGTTTCAATCAATTGTAAGTTAAGGAAAGGTAACAATTCTTTTCTCGTTTGTTACTATATTTCGTTTGAGATCTAGGGATATCTATCTTGTCTGGAAGAGGGATTAGTCAGCCTAGCAACCAAGAAATTTAAATACAAACCCATAGTAGTTTCTTTAAAAAAACAAAAATATTTTGTCAAATTGACCATACATTAATAAATGGCCTTAAGGGGATGTAGAGGGAATGTGGACCGTAATGAGCATTAAAACAATCAATTAATAATTATTAGTATTAGAGGGTAAGGTCAAATTAGAACAAATAAGATTAATTATAAGATGAAAAATACTAAAATTGACAAAGAATTAAGTCAAAAGATTTGGTCAAAGTGACAATAAATTAATAATATTTTATTAATTTTGGTAAAATTGACTAAACAATAAAACAATAGGATTTTGGTTAAATTGAGATTAATACTAACAAATATAAAATATTAATAGAATAAATAAGGTTAATGGTATAGTATAATTAATAGACGAACTAACCTTTTGGCTGGAATCCGACAATACAATTTTTAGTAGCATTATGGTTTTTATTGTTTAAAATGCGTTTTTGAATACATAATGGATTCAGCGCCCTAAAAAACCTTGATGCAATTGAATCTTTGTAGATTAAACATCTTTAACTTATGGCTTTTTAAATTTTCTACCATAATTTGAACAAAATTAACTCGAAAAAAGGATTTGGAAAATGGTCATTTCATCTATTAATTAGACTACACAATGGTTAATTACTTATTTTAAATTAAATATTAGATGTTGGTCAAAAGTTAAATAGTAATATAATATATTTTGATCAAATTGAAATACCTATGATGGAGATAAGTGTTAATTAGATTAAAAGGGTAAAATATGGTGATAAAGTGAAAGACAACATAGAATTAGATGTATAGATCATATTAGAATTAGATTTAGATTGAATAAAATAAATGAAATGAAATTTTTGGACTAGAATTGTTAAATATTTTAATTGGATTAGGGAAGAATTAGAAAAATTAAAGGATTAAACTTGGAATTTAATAAATTAGAAAATTTTGGTGATTTTTTAACTAAATTAGATTATGAAAAAAATTAGGAAAAAAAGAATAGTTGAAAACAATGGAACAAGGAGGATAGAAGGGAGTCAGGTGAAATAAATGGGGGACAGTGGGGTTTACTAACATCAGGGTTAGTAGAATTTGATTTAGAAGACAGAAAATGGATAGTGGGCTTCCAAGATTCCCTCAATTGGTATTTGTCTTCTCGATTAAAGTTGTTAGGATGTTTTTTGAATTCTAGAGCTTCCCTAATGACGCACTTTGAGTGGAAAAGCGCAAAGGCAAAGATTTTGGTATTGTCAAAACAAATTAAATGTTTGGTCTTGTGAGAGTGTTCAATGATGGTGGATTTAGGGATTTGGGAATGGAAGGTGCTAATGATGTGTTCTTTAAGGCAAGCTTTGAAGGATCTCTCAATTTGTCCAATGTAAAACATAGGAACAAGGGATCTCATAGACTCCGGCACAAAATAGGGTCATTCTTTTTTAGTTAAGGCTTTTGTGATGAGAATCATTTTTCATGAGTGTTTTTGGATCTATCACACTGAGAATTTAGAATTAAAGTTTTGAGCCAGTAAATGTCGCTCATCATCAAGATCAGAAAGACGAGAAAATTCGATTGAAACCAAAAAAGTAAGTAATTTAGAGACAAAATAAACATTAAATCAAAAATAAACGTTAAAAAAGTCTACAAGGAAAATTAACCCAAAAATAAAAAAACGAAAAATAAAATTAATAATAATAAATAAATAAAAATATTAAATAATATTGAAATAAAATAATAACATTAAATATGAAAGAATAATAATGTAATATAATGTAATGTAATAATTAATAATATATATATGAAAAATAAAAATAAAATATAATATAACAAAATAAACATAAATTAAAGGAAAAAGAATATTGACCCTAAAGAGAAAAAGAAAAACAAGGTTATAACCATACGTAAAAGAAAATTTATAAATAATATTTGAAATGCGTGACAAAGAAATAATAATAAATAATAGAGTAATACTATTAAAAAAATATAATGTAAGAAAATATATGAGTAAAAGAATAATATAAGGAGGTAAACATTTAATAAGAGCATTAATATTAATAATAAGGTACGAAAATTATTAAAGATAATAATATATTTAATATAATTTATATATATAAACAATGAAGGAAAAAACAAAAGACAAAAAAAAGAAGAGAAAGACAAGAAGGACGAAGGAAAGAGAGAGAAAATCCATAGATGATTTAGGAGGAAGAAAATTGGGAAGAAAGAGTGGGAATCCAATTTTCACTGATCTTCTAGTCATCATCCCTATTGAGATTACCCGAATGTTTCTGAATCTCAAAAGCCTCTTTGAATTTCCTATGATGGTAGTGACCAATCTTGGGATTCTAGAGTTCTTAATGTGAATATGGTGCTTAATTTTCATCGAGTGCTCCGCCAAAGCCGAAGAATGAGACCGACAATGCTTGATGTCAGCACCATGCTCTTCAATTCTTAGCTCGATCGAACAGCCAGTTTCACCCACATAGGGAGCCCCACAAGAGCATGCTCATTATTGTCTTAGGGTGATCAAAAGAGTTGGATAAGGGTAGTATGGGGTTTGAATAAGGTTTTGATTTTCCTTTTTGAAAGGATTTTGGAAATATGATTAGTAATTCTCTAAATATAGGGAACAGAAACTTTGGCTAAGGGAGGATTGATGGCCAAATTTATAGTATTAAGGTGGAGGGTGGAATGGAATGTATTTTTAATCTAGGTGGAGGAGTATCTATTAGATTTTAGGGCTTTGGTCAAATGGTATTTTTCAATGGGAAAGGATTGAGAGGAAGAAATCTAAATGGCACGAGTAACAAGGGTTTTAGAAAGACAGACTTTTGAGAAGGATGATGGTGAGAGTTGGCATGGAGGTACCTGTTGAACCCTAGAACTACCTCTCTTCTACATACTTTCCTAGACCTTTTCCCTTCCATTTTCCCACATCAGTGCCTCATAAGCTATCAAAGATTGTTACATATTGATTCTAGGAGTGCATTTAAGTGGTTTTCTAACTATATCCTTGTGTGTGCTATTTGATTTAGATTTTGTTCATCAGCTACGGAATGTAGCCACTTTCCGCAACTGACTCATAATTCCGCAGCTACTTTCATTGTTCTGTAGGTTACAAGTGTCGGCAGGTGAAACGAGGCACGTGGGCAGCTCAGAAATGATCTACACATGGACAAGGTCCTATCTGTTCAGCTGAATTCATGAAGAAAGGCATTGGTCAAAGGACAATCAAATAAGGAGTCCTACATCAAATAGGTCTCTGTTTCAGCACGTGAAAAGCCTGAGACCGTTCCTAGATTCGTGGATCCCTCTTGATAGCTGCAGGTCGTCTCCATGACGCAAATCCAACATCCATCTTTTGTAGATTGAATGTTTATGGCAACCAAGAGGCTGAACTTATGGGTTTTGTCCTGTTTACGTGTCCTTTGCTGAAGGATTCTCTCAGAAAAATAGTTATTTATTTTCTTGTATAAATAAAGTGTTTGCAACGCAAGTAGCTAGTTCAAATATTAGGATTGACGTTGTTGTTTTAGCTTTCATTTTGTTGTTGTAACGAGCAGGCATACTCTCTGTCTTGCAATATAAAAACTTTGTTTTCTTATGACTGTGTAAAGCATGGTTCTGAGGTTACAGCGTGTTAACCAAAGGTTGTGCAGAGGGCCCCTGCTGGCTGAGGTTTTGCTTTTCGTTTTTGTAAAGTTTTCATGCATCTTTTCTCTTATTTCCACTGTATATTTCTCATAATTTGTTTATGGTGTTAATCATTTTATTCCTGTACATGATTTTGCAGCATTGCATACTTTTTTCACTAACACTAATCAGTGTGTTTCAGGATAGGTTATGCTCGAGATTTTTCATATAATTTTTGCATCAAGTAGTGATATGAGATCTTCTTCTCTGCTAAACCTTTTAAGCTTCTCAATTTAAGTTGTGATGCTTTGATTTTAGTGAGATTTATTTGCTGCTATTAGCTAGTTTAGATGTCAAGTTCTTCATGTTATTTGACGTTATCTCCGGTGCCATGGCTTAACCCGAGAAGTAAATTGGCAAGCTACCAGATTATAAGTGAAGTAATTTGATTTTTCTTTTATTAATCTACAAGTAGGTAGTTTAGATATCAAGTTCTTCATGTTATTTGACGTTATCTCCGGTGCCATGGCTTAACCCGAGAATTTAATTGGAGAGCTATCGGATTATAAGTGAAGTAATTTGATTTTGCTTTCATTAATCTGCAAATAGGTAATTTAGATATCAATTCTTCATGTTATTTGATGTTATCTCCGGTGACATGGATTAACCCGAGAAGTTAATTGGCGAGCTATCGGATTATAAGTGAAGTAAATTGATCTTGCTTTCATTAGTCTGCAATTTTTGGTTTTGAGTGCAATAGTTTTGATTTTATTTCTGTAATTAGATGGGCAGCGGAGACAATGACCTCATGATTAGTATTTCATCTTTTGTTTGATTTAAGTAGCTGCATATTTACATTCCTGTTCAAGTACTGATTTTATCAATAGCATGTTTTGAGGTCTTTTGAAGTGCTAAGTTCTGGAAATTATCATAAGAGACATAAACCTTGTCTTAAAACTACATCCATACTTGCCCTATAAAATTATTCTTAAAACCTAAGAATAGGATTTCCATTTGCATTAGACACCTTAGGAGACCAACAAAGACAAAACCCAAAAAACAAGATAAAAATTGAAAACAATAAAAGTAAGAAAGAAGTTGTCTTGCACATATAGTTCGCCACACTTCATCAGTTTACGACTCCCGGATTGATTCTTAATGTAGCAATTTAGGACATACTAAATTGACTAAACAGTACCTATTAGTATGAGTCTTCTTTGATAGACTAAGTGGGTAAGAGAGCCATCGGGGAGGCAAGAGATAAGAATTTCAAGAAATGGGAGGGAAAGGTTACTTCCAATTTCCATAGTGGACTGGATATGGGGAGAAATTTGATTGAGATGTGTGAGGAATGACTGGAGTTCACGTATACCATGGGACCAAATAACAAAACCCTTATTACTCATACCATTTCGATTTCTTCCAATCAATCATTTCCCATTAAAAAATCCCATCTCACCAAAGCCCTTAAAGACATTGCAACCACCTAATGCACAAAATCTCTAAAAACCCTCTAGATATCTATGTCTGGACCATTTGGAGATAGGTTTTTGCTTTGTAACAAATGGAACACTTATGGCCATGCATATGTTGTATATTAGTTAATGAAGCATGGAATGTGCCAGAACTCAAGACCAAGTGAGTTGGCGAGTGACTCATGGTCTAAGGTCTCAACCATGCCAGTTTTGTATTCCCTTTTCTTTGACATGTGCATAGTTTCCTACATAACCCATTGTGGAAACAACAACCATTATACAAATTAGCTCAAAAATATCAAATCCAAGGAACTCTAAGTTCTCTTAAGGTTAGCTATTGTTTTCCAATAGGTATTCTTCTACTTTTTAAACCAAGAGAGGGATAACAATTTTCTATTGTGAAGGAAAAGGAAGGCTAGTAAGATAAACTAGGGGACACATTACAAATGATGCTACAACTAATTAACTTTCAATATTGACCAGGAAAACTCCATATTTATCCACAAACATGTTTCTTTATGATATAAAGGATAAGGCTAGGTTTTCTATGAGAGAAATACATGTGATCATGTCCTGAAGAGAAATGGCCAATGTGTTGATGAGTGAGAATCAAGATAGATTTCAATAATGAATATGGGCTAGGGGGTGCAGAGAAAGGCTTGAAGGATAAAACCTAGGTGACTTAGTGAGGTCATTTCTAGGAAGTGAAGTTAGGAAAATCTCACTACTAATGGACATTGAGAAAGAAAAATCCAGGGGTTTCACTATCAAATAATTTGATCTGGAGACCTAAAACCACCTTGTAGCTACTAAGGCGTGATAATGGGGTTGAAATGGAACAATAAATTACCATCATTAGTTATTAATTTTGTGGATCAACTCCACATTCATTGAGGGTTTTTGTTTGGGTCACATCATGGTGCATGTGGTTCTTTCTTAAGTGCATATGGGGGGTAACAAGCAAGGGTTCAAAGGGAAACATGATAACATAGCCTTTGGCTTGGTAAAGTGTCTTTTATAACTTATTTGATGGAGAAAATGGGTGAAGTTAGTCAATATAGCATGAGAGAGAGAGAGGGAGGACAAGATAAGCCATTTTAAATGGGTGATTCCATTCACAGAATAATGAAATTTAAAAATAAAAAATAAAATCAATAGTTAATTTGAAATGGTTTGAGCATATCTAAAGTAAGTTGACTAACACCTATAATTGAAGAGGAGTGAGGAAATGCTCTCTCCAATCTATGCTCTCAATATCACAAGAGGAATGCAACATTAAGAAATGTCAAGAAAGAGGGAGATATGGTGCCTTATGGGTGTGAAAAATGAAGCATTAAATGCCTTTTCACACTTTAATTACACTAATAATCAATCCAATAATACATTAGATACAAGATAAGATTTAATGCACTATGGAAAAGAGGAAAAAGGGGATTGGAAATATCATTGGGTTGAGCATTACCAAAGTGATGTATTGTCAATTTAATGATTGATGGAGTGATATATCATGGGCTTGATCATCATTCGAGCGATATAAATTAAGGTAGGGAAGTTTGATGAGAAAGTGCTAATTTGGATTTGGGAAGTGTGTCATTGGACTTGTCAAGAGTGTAGCACTATATATCTAGGATAATGATCAATGGAGAAATATATAACTAGAAAAAGGAGATTTAAGAAGTCATTAATTTAATTTGATGATAGGCACCCAATTTGGCAACTTTCTAGGACTTGTCTAAGACATTTTTGTATATATTTTTCCTATTTCCACCAAACTCCAACATTTTCTTTCCTATTTGAATGCATTTTTTGTTAACGTACAATTACTATTTTGATATGCCATTTTAACCTCACTCTTATGTGTTTTAGGAGATAGTTACCTTTCTACACTAATCGTTGGTATTCAAGAAGTAAAATTATAGACAGGAGCATGATATAGGTTCTACAACTCACCAAGGATAGTTGTTGTTGAAAATGCAGCAAGAAGTCTCAATTTTGATTTTTGCCTTAATTAAAATTGAGAAAATTCAAATTTCTAAATTAGCAGACAACTTGGAGGAGTTAACTCAGATGACATGGCACTTGTCACTCAATTAAGAACAGTTGATTCGAGTTAATGAGTTGAATTTCAATTTACTTAAGTTTATTCTTAAAAAAGGAGGCTAGCTCAGTTAATTCGAGTTAGGGACATGAAGTTCAGTTGTGTGCAGTGGGTTCCTAAATTTTAGGAGCCTAGGTTGAGTTAATTTCAGTTGTAGCAATTTAATTTAGTTAAATTGAGTTATGATCAGTTAAACTAGTTCTAATTGTTGGAGGAACTAGTGGAAGGCCAAGTTGTGGAAGTGGAACTTCAACCACACTCAGTGATCATCCAAATAACTAATTAGTCATCCTAAATTAGCTCGTGCATGTAGGGAATTTGAGATACCTAGCTGAGATGGAGATTTCAAAGCAGTGTATTATCAGTTGTAGACTATTTTGAAGTGTACAGGTGGTGTATGCAGTCAAAGGAAGGACCTAAAGTAATTGCACAATCTACATGAGGAAATTTTCTAATTAATAGGGGCCTCATTCCCATAGGAACAAAACAAGGAATTATGGGCTTCGAGAACTTGAAAATTGGATAAGTGTTGGTCAGAGTCAGTTAGTCAAACAAAGGGATAGACTATACACTTGTAGTATGCACACAATCTTGAGCAATCATATGTATTTCATCTCTATTCTTTGATTAATGTGATATAGATAGCAAGGGGTTTTGAGCAGTTTTTTTCCCTCAGATAAATATTTATGCATGTGTGATGTTTCTTTTTACATTTCTATTATTTGTGTTATATATGGTGAATTAACTTCCACAGATCGGTAAAGTAGCTTCAAGTCTTGTGATTTAGTAAATTCGATGAGCAGTTTTGAATCTACACATTAATTTCTACATGGTATTAGAGTTAGGATCATTGTATAATAGAGATTTCGAAGTTGTCATTGCAGGAGGTTCGAATTTGTAGATCAAGGTTGTAGGTTTTCTTCAATACTAAGAAGATGGCTTTCAATGGACTAAGGCATGAGTATGCCCTTGAGGGAAGCTTGAATTATGTTGCATGGAAGACCACATGGAGGCAATATTGGAGGATAATGGGTTGAAGGAATTCATTGATAATGATATTCTAAAACCAACAACATATAATGTTAAGGATCTAGTGGAATGGAAGAATTGTGTTTCTAAGGTGAGGAGAATCATATTGGAGGGAGTACAAGACCGTATTGTCTCAAATATCCACAGGAAAAAGAATTTGTGTGCAATGTGGTAATCACTGACAGATTTGTTCCAGAATAGATAGGAAGCTGGCACTCAAGGAAAAGCTTCAAAATATCAAGATGTAGAAGAACGAGACTATTCAACAGTGCCTGAGCAAGTTCACGCAACATCGTGATGAACTTGGTCAAGATGGTGTTACTTTCACATAGGATGATTTAGTGAGCCTAGCCCTTCTAGGACTTCCCAAAAGTTGGCATAGCTACCAAGATTCAGTGAAGGGGAGGGAGAAACTACCAAATTGGGAGCCCCTATGGTCTGACTTGGTGTAGGAGTAAATAAGGCAGAATACCAGAGATGGGACCTCATCCAAAGAATAGGAAGATGACTTTACATTAGTCAGCAAAGGAAGGAAGTCAAAGGGGAAGAATTCCGAAGGTGAGGCTAATTCCAACCAAGAGCGCAAGAAGACAGACTTGTCCAAAATCAAGTGCTTTCATTATCATGAATTCGGGAACTATGTCATGTAGTGTCCACATAAGAAGGAAAGCAAGAAGGTGCTTACAGTAGCAGCAGTAGGTGAAGATTTGGCTTCATACTTCGAGCTTGACTTCACTCTTATCACATGCATGGTGAGCACCATGATGGGGAGTGTGTGGTACCTAGATAGTGGTGCCTCGTTCCACATGATGAGGAATAGAGAATTCTTCAATGACTTGGAGGAGAAATATCTCGAGATGAATATTGAGTTTGGAGATTACGGAAGGTACAGTGTGAACAGAATTTGCTAGATTCACATTTCAGAGGAATTCAGGCTCCCCTCTCACACTCAAGGATGTGATGTTTGTTCTAGGTCTAAAGAAAAATCTTGTCTCCATTGTAGTTTTGGAAGACCATGGTTATGATGTGATCTTCAGAAAAGGAAAGGCATTCTTGAGACACATAGCCACAGGGAAAATGAAGCAAATCAGGGTTCGAGTCAAGAACCTATATGCACTTGAGGTAGAATATGCATACAAATCCTTGAGGATCAAGGAAGAGACTAGAGATATGGTGGTTGAGAGGGAGCATGTTAGTCCTCTCAACATGCAACCTCAGAAGAAGCCTCCGGAAGTTGTGGAGCAGAAAAAAATGGAGAAGTAGACAAGAGGTAGGGTGGAGACTTCCACTCAAGTAGAAGCCTCTAGTAGGGGGAGAGTTTGATCCAAGTTGGCAGAGGGAGCACATGCAGATATACCTCCAGGAGTGAGGTGGAGCGATGTAGATCCTTAGTCCAAGAGTTGCAGAAATTTGGGCAGGGTCCATTGAGGAATTCTCCTCATGCATCATTACCTTGCTATGGGGGCCCATAGCAAGGAGGATCAGTGTTAGTCAGATAGTGAGGAGTGTAGAGGAGTGTTGACAGTAGAGCAGAAGGCTCAGTAGCAGAGTCAGTAGTATCACAATTTTCCTAGTATATAGTTGCAGAGATAATGATTCAGTTTTTTTATGCTTCTCAGTTGCAGATGTTGTAGTAGCAGTAGCAATAGTGAGAGCAGCAAAAAATGGAGAAGTAGACAAGAGATATGGTGGAGACTTCCACTCAAGCAGAAGCCTCTAGTAGGGGGAGAGTTTGATCCAAGTTGGCAAAGGGAGCACATGCAGATTGTTGGGTCCCTATAATACTAGTGATTACCCCAATACTATTGTAGGTATACCCCTTATTAACATTGTTGTGCCCCTATTGCCCCCATATTGTTACTACTGTGCCCCATAAAATCCCTCTATTATTATTTTTGTGGCTTTATATTATTATTGTTAGGTCGGCTGGATTATATTGTGACTCCTTAGACTCCTATATATAGAAAGGAGGTTTTGTCATTTGAATCATCCAAGAATTGTTCATTTATGTAATGTAAAGGAGGTTGCCCCCTCGAAGAGGCTGAATTCTAAGGCGTTGATCTATCTTTTCTATCTTTTCTTGAGCTGGTTTCATAACATTTGGTATCAGAGCTTTGGATTCTAGGGTTTCGCTGCTCCAAACAGGTCATCGTGGCATTTGCGCTATAACTTTTTTTTCTGTGACGTTTCAGAAGTCGCAAAAAAAACCCATTTGAGAAGAAATCGTGCTGAACCTTGGGTACAAATTTCAGAGTTTTTCGCGTGATATTTATGGAGATATGATCTGAGGAAGTTGGTCTTTTTGCAGACTCCTTAATTACATTCAAAACAGGTGACCTGGGGAAAATCGCCATAACTTTCTCTCTGGGGATCAGATTGAAATTTCATAAGAAGGTAAAGAAAGAGGACGGACTGTAGTTTCTTGTATGCTTGTTTCAGATCCAAAGGTCGAAACAGTGACACGTGGCACATAGTACAAGTTCGCTCTACTGAACTAGTCTATAAGCAAGTCACTGTGGGAGATTTCACATAACTCTTCCTTGGAGAATCCAATTTGGGTCAGACTTGTGGCATTGGAAAGAGGACACAGAGGGCTACTACAGCTCACAAATTCAGAACTAGATGATTGGAAAGTACAGAGATACATCAGAGGCAATATCGAGCTCCTACAAAGTGAAAAAAGGTGTGTAGATTTTCTTAAATTTTTGCTTAAGCTTGGTTTGAAAATTTATTTTGAAGGAATTCAAAGGGCATAGAAGAGCATTATTATCGGTAACTGATGCCCCGAGGAAAGAAAATGCAAACACCTAGTAAGGAACCTGAAAGCTCTAGCATGACTCATGAAGAAGAGGAAGAAATGCAACATGATATATCAAAATTACAAGACCAAGTGCAACAATTGTCCCTTGCACAAAAAGGAACAGAATCTAAGATGGATGGTTTAAAGAAAGATGTAGAAGCTAAGATGGATGGTTTAAAGAAAGGTGTAGAAGCTAAGATGGACTGTTTAAAGAAAGGCGTAGAAGCTAAGATGATTGACGTGGAAGCTAAGATGGATGATTTGAAGATAGATTTGAAGACAGACATGGACGAATTGAAGATAAATATGAATAAGTTGCTACAAGAAATGGTCCCTAAGGGTGAAAGGGTACTAAAGGAAACTCATGATGAGAACAAAAGAAATGTTAATCATGATTCCATAGATGCTAATGTTGGACCGAAGACTCACCATATTCCAAAAATCGATATGAGGAAGTTTGATGGCAAGGATCCTGCCACATGGATATTACAGATGGAGCAATTCTTCGATCTCAATAATGTGCAAAACACACAAAAGGTACGTATGGCAACTTTATATTTGGAACCAAATCAGTTTGTATGGTATCAATGGCTTTGCTCTCGTAAACAATTTATCACTTGGGCAATTTTTACGGAAGAATTGATAGCACATTATGAGGATACAAAAAGCAACACTTTTTTTAGCCAATTGATAAGTCTCAAACAAAAGGGTTCAATAATGGAGCACATTGAGGAGTTCCAAAAATTGAACATAAGGGTAAAAGATATTCCAGAGGAGCATAGGATTGATGTGTTCATAGGGTCTTTAAAGGATAATATCCAACATGATGTTCACCTTTGGGAACCTGATTCATTAGAGAAGGCATTCAGGTTAGCAAGAAAAATGGAAAGCAAAATTATGGCAACCAGGAAGCATACCACTCACAACTATAAAGACGGAAGTGTTGTTGCCCCTAGTCTTCCACAACCTATAAGGTTGACACCACAACAATTGGAAGAAAAAAGAGCAAAAGGGCTTTGTTACAGTTGTGATAGCAAATACACTAAAGGTCATAAGTGTGCTGAGAAGAAATTATTCTACATAGATTGTGAAGAGGAAGAAGAAAAGGAGCAAGAAAGGTCAAAAGAAGAGGATATACTCCAAGAACAAAGCCTAGATGAAGAACAAATAAATCCGACCATATCTTGTAATGCATTGGCGGGAATTACCACTCCTCAAACCATCAAGATAGAAGGACAAATCAAGAAGAAAAAGGTAATAGTGTTGATTGATTCAGGAAGCACCCACAATTTTATTCATTGTAGGGTAGCAAAAGAATTGAATTGCTTCCTATATCCAGCACCAGAGTGTCAAGTGATGATTGCAAATGGAGGAACAATAAATTTCTCTGGAAAGTGCCATAATATCAAGCTATCCATGGGAGAATATGTATTGACTAGCCCAATGCTTTCCATTCCAATGGGAGGTGTTGATGTTGTACTAGGAGTCCAATGGCTACAATCCTTGGGTACAATAGCTTTTAATTTTCAAGAACTTTTCATCAAATTTTCTGCGGAAGGAAAGGAAGTTGAATTAAGGGGTATTGCAGGGAAACCAGGAAAGATAATCAGCTCTAATGGTATGACAAAGCTTCTAAAAAAGGAGCAAAGAGGTGTAATTGCACAATTATGTTCGCTAGATGTTTCCACATCAGAATCATCTATTTCTCCAGATCTCCAAAAAGTCCTGGACAATCATTCCAAGGTATTTGAGACTCCCAAAGGTCTCCCACCTATGCGTGATCATGATCATGCTATTCATCTGATTCCAGGAAGTGTTCCTCCAAACATCAGGCCGTACAGATATCCCTATGTCCAAAAGAGTGAAATTGAACGTATGGTTGCAGAAATGCTAGAGGCTGGTATAATTCAACCGAGTCAAAGTTCTTTCTCTGCTCCAGTAGTATTGGTGCACAAGAAGGATGGATCATGGCGCATGTGTCCGGATTATAGGGAGCTCAACAAGCTCACTATTAAAGATAAGTTCCCCATTCCTGTCATTGATGAATTACTGGATGAATTGCATGGATCAATTTACTTCACCAAGTTGGATCTTCGTTCAGGATATCATCAAATCAGAATGAAGATTGAAGACATTCTGAAAATAGCATTTAGAACTCATGAGGGTCATTATGAATTTTTGGTCATGCCTTTTGGCCTTACCAATGCACCTTCAACATTTCAAGGTTTGATGAATTCAATTTTCAAACCATTCCTTAGAAAATTTGTGTTAGTATTTTTTGATGATATACTAATCTACAGCAAGTCTTGGAAGGATCATGTTGAACATGTTGACAGGGTGCTACAACTATTGGAGGAGAAACAATTATATGCAAAAAGATCCAAATGTTTCTTTGGAGTCCAGGAGGTGGAATATTTGGGTCATATTGTATCTCATGAAGGAGTTAAGGTAGACCCTAGCAAAATTAAAGCCATTAAGGAATGGAAAATCCCCACATCCATAAAGCATCTGCGAGGATTTCTTGGGTTGACAGGGTATTATCGCAAGTTTGTTAAGAATTATGGGAGAATAGCAGCACCTCTAACAACATTATTGAAGAAAGATGCATTTTCATGGACTCCGGAAGCAACAAAGGCCTTTGAACATCTTAAAGAGGCAATGTGCCAAGCACCGGTCTTAGCTACACCAGACTTCACAAAAACCTTTATTGTGGAATGTGATGCTTCAGGAAATGGAATTGGTGCTGTTCTAATGCAAGATGAAAGACCCATTGCTTTTGAAAGTCGTCCAATCAAGGGAAAGTTTTTAAGCAAAGCTATTTATGAGAAGGAAATGTTGGCAATACTCCATGCACTTAAGAAATGGCGACCCTACCTAATGGGAAGACACTTCAAGGTAAAAATGGATCATGATAGCCTTAAATACTTTTTAGAACAAAGATTATCCTCTGAAGAGCAACAAAAGTGGGTCACAAAGATGTTGGGTTATGACTTTGAAATCATCTACAAAAAAGGAAAGCAAAATGTGGTGGCAGATGCACTCTCAAGAAAGGATGAGGATGTGGAAGCATTGTTGTGTGCCATTTCTATTATCCAACCAGATTGGATAAACGAAGCAAGGGAGGAATGGAAGAATGACGAAGAAGTGTGGGCACTTATTCGAAAGCTACAACAAGATTCCAGTACGTCTGATACATTTAGCTGGCAAAATGATTCGTTATGGTACAAAGATCGCTTATACCTCTGTAAGAATTCCCAGCTAAAACAAAAGATTCTTATGGAATTGCACACTTCTCCCTTAGGAGGGCACTCAGGATTTTTAAAAACTTACCACAGGGTTAAGAAGGAATTTTTTTGGGATGGCCTTAAATCAGATATTCAAAAGTTTGTGGCGGAATGTTTGGTTTTCCAACAAAATAAAGTTGAAACAATTAAGACACCGGGTCTATTACAACCTTTATCCATTCCAAGCCAACGTTGGGAGGAGGTTTCAATGGATTTTATCACAGGTTTACCCAAGTCTGAGGGAAAAAGTGTCATCATGGTGGTAGTTGACAGACTTACCAAGTATGCACACTTTTGTGCATTATCACATCCATTTAAAGCCAGTACAGTTTCTACTGCATTTATGGAAACAATTCAAAAGCTACATGGAAACCCAAAGATTATTGTAAGTGACAGAGATCCCATTTTCACTGGAAATTTTTGGACAGAATTATTTTCTTGTCTTGGTACTCAGTTAGCTCATAGCTCATCTTATCATCCTCAATCTGATGGGCAAACTGAGATAGTAAACAAATGTTTGGAAGGATATCTTCGTTGCTTTGTATCTGATAAACAGACACAATGGGTCAAATGGTTGCCTCTAGCTGAATGGTGGTATAACACTTCCTTCCATACAGCAACAAAAATGACCCCATTTATGGCACTTTATGGGTATCAACCACCATCCATCACATCATATTTAAGAGAAAATTCTAAGGTTCAGGCAGTGGAACATCACATCGAACATCAACAACAAGTCCTCCAACTCTTAAAGGATAACCTCGTGTTGGCACAGAATAGAATGAAACAACAGGCAGATCAACATCGCAGTGAAAGAAGTTTTGATGTAGGTGATTGGGTATTCCTACGGCTACAACCATATAAGCAAATGTCCCTCAAGCAAGCTAAGAAGGATAATAAATTATCACCAAAGTATTATGGTCCGTACAAGGTGTTGCAAAAGATTGGTACTATGGCATACAAATTGGAGCTTCCTGCAGCTTCTCGATTGCACCCAGTTTTCCATGTTTCATGTTTAAAGAAGGTTATAGGCGACAAGCTCCCAGTTCAAACAATATTGCCAGAACTTGATGAGGAAGGAAAAATTATATTGGAACCGAAAGCAGTCACAGAAACAAGAACTCGACAGCTACGGAATCGTTCAATTTCAGAGTATCTTATCAAGTGGAAGAACTTATCCGCTGAAGATTCCACATGGGAGGATGATAATTTTATGCAGAAGTATCCAGAACTACTTAAGCGTTGAGGACAACACTTTTTTGAAGGAGAGGGGCATGTTGGGTCCCTATAATACTAGTGATTACCCCAATACTATTGTAGTTATACCCCTTATTAACATTGTTGTGCCCCTATTGCCCCCATATTGTTACTACTGTGCCCCATAGAATCCCTCTATTATTATTTTTGTGGCTTTATATTATTACTGTTAGTTCGGCTAGATTATATTGTGACTCCTTAGACTCCTATATATAGAAAGGAGGTTTTGTCATTTGAATCATCCAAGAATTGTTCATTTATGTAATGTAAAGGAGGTTGCCCCCTCGAAGAGGCTGAATTCTAAGGCGTTGATCTATCTTTTCTATCTTTTCTTGAGCTGGTTTCTTGAGATATACCTCCAGGAGTGAGGTGGAGCGATGTAGATCCTTAGTCCAAGAGTTGCAGAAATTTGGGCAGGGTCCATTGAGGAATTCTCCTCATGCATCATTACCTTGCTATGGGGGCCCATAGCAAGGAGGATCAGTGTTAGTCAGATAGTGAGGAGTGTAGAGGAGTGTTGACAGTAGAGCAGAAGGCTCAGTAGCAGAGTCAGTAGTATCACAATTTTCCTAGTATATAGTTGCAGAGATAATGATTCAGTTTTTTTATGCTTCTCAGTTGCAGATGTTGTAGTAGCAGTAGCAATAGTGAGAGCAGCAAAAAATGGAGAAGTAGACAAGAGGTATGGTGGAGACTTCCACTCAAGCAGAAGCCTCTAGTAGGGGGAGAGTTTGATCCAAGTTGGTAGAGGGAGCACATGCAGATATACCTCCAGGAGTGAGGTGGAGCGATGTAGATCCTTAGTCCAAGAGTTGTAGAAATTTGGGCAGGGTCCATTGAGGAATTCTCCTCATGCATCATTACCTTGCTATGGGGGCCCATAGCAAGGAGGATCAGTGTTAGTCAGATAGTGTGGAGTGTAGAGGAGTGTTGACAGTAGGGCAGGAGGCTCAGTAGCAGAGTCAGTAGTATCACAGTTTTCCTAGTATATAGTTGCAGAGATAATGATTCAGTTTTTTTATGCTTCTCAGTTGCAGATGTTGTAGTAGAAGTAGCAACAGTGAGAGGTTTTGTATGAATTACTTTCCACATGTGAAGGATATGGCTGGTTGATAATCCCTTTCTTACTGAGAGGGAGTGTTGAAAATGCAACAAAAAGTGTCAATTTTGATTTTTGCCTTAATTAAAATTGAGGAAATTCAAATTTCCACATCAACAGACAACTTGGAGGAGTTAACTGAGGTGACATAGCACTTTTCATTTAGTTAAGAACAGTTAATTCAATTTAATGAGTTGAAGCTCACTTTACTTGAGTTGATTCGTAAAAAATAGGAGTCTAGCTCAATTAATGCAAGTTAAGGACATGAAGTTGTCTGCACTGGGTTCCTAAATTTTAGGAGCCTGGGTTGAGTCAATTTCAATTGTAGCAATTTAATTCAATTAAATTCAGTTATGATTAGTTAAATTAGTTCTAGCTGTTGGAGGAACTAGTGGAAGGTCAAGTTGTGGAACTAGAACTTCAACCACACTCTGTTATCATCCACATAACTAATCAATCAACCTAAATTAGCTCATGCATGTAGAGAATTTGAGTTACCCAGTTGAGATGTAGATTTCAAGGCAATGTACTATTAGTTGTAGACTATTCCAAAGTGTAAAGGTGGTGCATGCAGTCAGAGGAAGGACCTAAAGTAATTACACAATCCAGATGAAGGAATTTCCTAATTAATAGAGACCTAATTCCCAAAGGAATAGTGCAAGGAATTAGGGGCTTGGAGGGCTTTAAAATTGGCTAAGTGTTGGCCAAATTCAGTCAGTCAGGCAGAAGGATAGACTATACACTTGCATGATGTGCTCAAGCTTGAGAAAGCATATGCATTTCATCTCTATTCTTTGATTAATGCAATACAGATAGGAAGGGGTTTTGAGCAGTTTCTTTCCCCTAGATAAATGTATGTGCATATGTGATGTTTCATTTTCCATGTCTATGATTTGTGTTCTAGATGGTGAATTAACTTCCACAAATCACTAGAGTAGCTTCAAGTCTTGTGATTTAGTAAATTTCATGAGAATTTTTTAATCTACATATTAATTTCTACAGTTGTTGTAACCTCGGTTGCTAGGTACTGCAATTCCCGATTAGCAGATGTTATGACTCCCTATTAGGGATTGCAGTGACTCCAAGATAAAGACACTTCTATTGTAGTTCCAGGATGTTGACACTCACGCTATGACTCCTCATTGCTATAACTGTCCTTCATGCCATTGTTGTAACTCACCCCTGCGTGGTGTTCCAACTCTTAGTCAAGTGGCTGCTATTGCAACTCACTCTAGCGTAGTGTTGCAGCTCTTAGTCAAGTGGTGTTTATCGCAGCTCTGGATAGTTATTACAACATGTCACCTCAACAACACAACTATCATGAACATGCACCTAGATTGGTCAACCATCAAATCTCCTGACACAGAAAAGTGACATAGAAAATGGTTGCTTCACAAGGAAAGTGTGACCTAGTTGCCACTTGTCACACATGATCAAGTCAGCATGTTCTCAACTTTACCCTCTAAAGGAAATTCGTTGTAAGTATATGGAACAATTAGAATTTAATGATTGACCATCAAACTCTTAAATTATTTCATATATTTTAATAAGTAGGACAAATTGTGATGAACAGAATAATCAAGCAATCAATCTATGAATCAATTTTTATGAACCTAAGAGCTAGCTTGTACTTGTAATTTCATTTTTGTGATATTGTGAGTTCCTATTCTTTCCATCAATGATGTGTTGAGTAGCTATCATGTATTGTTTCTTTGACCATTACCTCCTCTAAGGAGGTAGGGTCCCCTCCTTAGCTAGGTATTATATGTACATTGTATTATAGTTGTATATTTACTTGTATTTGTTTATTTCTAGCAATTCCTTTTTTTATCATATTGCTATAACTATGATTTTGTTAATTACATATTGTTGAAACTCAGATTCTATTATTCACATAATGTTGCAACTCTAGCTTTTAGTCTAATTTTTTACACATTGTTGCAACTCTTAAAGATCTAACACATGGTTTGGTTATTGCTACAACTCTTGTATAATTATAGCCTAATATTAGGTTAAAGGTGCAACACATACTGGTATGACTCTGCAATTTGTTGGAAATACTGAGAGGGGGGGTTGAATCAGTATTTCTTACAATTGCAATTTATTAATCTTTTTCAGAGCATTAGATAATCTTCAGTATTGTTATTATTATTTAATATAAAATATAAAAACAAGTAAATAACACCATACAACAATGCAGATAGACAGAAATAGTAGACACAAGATTTTTAGGTGGAAAACCCCCTCCGACTCAAAAACCATCAAACGATTCTTAGTAATTGCCTTCTCCTTTTTAAACTCAATTAATTACATCAAGTTTTCAGCTAAAACTAAAGGAGGCTCCAACCCCCTGGTTTTAAGGCACCAACCCAAAGGACGCACCAATTCTCTAGTTTACAGGCACCAACTTGAAGGACACATCAATGCCTTGTGTTTTATTAGCACCCACTGAAAGGGTGCACCAACGCCCTATTGTAGGCTCTGACCTACCCTAGAACCACATTGTTTCCCTGAAGTATTCTTAGGAACCAACCTGAAGGTGACTCCAGACACCTACCTTTCACCACCCTACCACCGTGAACAGAAGGCAAACCATGTTTCACAATTTTCAAACTAGATCCCCTTGTGCTCTGAATCAATATAAGAAAATTGCAATGAATATTATGTTGCTTTGTCTAGTCTTGGAAACCTCATTATACAACATTGCTTGTATTGATCACTGCACAACACTGTTCAAACAAATCACTACACAACATTGCTCAAGTTTATCACTACACAACAATGCTCAAATTGATCACTGCACAACGTTGCTTAAGTCGATCACTACACATCACTACTCACATTGCTCAAATGGATCACTTCACAACGTTTCTCAAACTGATTGTTACACAACATACTGCTACTGACCTAGGCACTGAAAAGTGTTAGAAAATTATATATTATATAAAAATGGAACACATCAAATATTGTAGAAACACAAACATAGAAAATGCATAAAACAAGAGAGACACAAATATACATGGTTCATCCAATTTGGGCTATGTCCATGAAGAAACAACAATTCCTTCCTTTATATTATCCAAAAAAATGAAGAGATACAACCTACAACAGATCCATTGTAATTTCCTCTTCTCTCTCACGCAGTCTCCTCTCTCTTTCTCGCATAGAATACACATACACACAACCACAATACAATTCCCTCATATAAATTGAGGGGTTTCCTTCTAGGGAAAAAAAAACCTAAATTAAACATAACTTCTATTGCCATATCATCTACCTAATGAACGACTCAGATATACTATGAAATTATTCCCCCCTGGACCCCCCTGATGGTGATTAAATGGGCGGCATTTCTTCCCCGTTAGGAACTAGGGTCCAATCCAGCGATAGCTCTAAATAAAGAAGATAATCAGGCTCCACACCCAACAATCTCCCACTTGGAGATTGATTATTGCAACTCCATTGTTGCTTCATTTTTTGGACAATGCTTCCTCTTTGGACCTGGTTGTTTCTCATCTTCATCATCATACTTGAAGACCAATTGAAACTTAACATAATCTCAATTTCTCCCTAGTTACAACATTTGTTAACATATCTGCAAGATTTTGGCTATTTTTAATCTTTTCTAGCTTCAATTTTCCATCTTCCAACACTTATCATATGAAATGGTACTTGAGTTGTATATGTCATAGTCTTGGAATGAAATGTTGAGTTCTTTGTAATATGAATGGCACTCTGGTTGTCACTGTATAACATGCCCATCTCCTACTTCTTACCCAATTCATCCATAAACCTTTGCAACCAAATCATTTATTTACTAGCCTCTATAGCGGCAACATACTTTGTTTTCGTCATTGAAAGTGCAACAACACTTTGCATTTTTAAAACCAAACTGATAGTTGTTCCACCTATAATAATCACATACCTTATGGTGTTCCTCTTGTTATCTTTATCACCTGCCATATCTGCATCAACATATCCCTGTAGAGCAATGTTTGAACCACCAAAGCATAATGTTTGATTTGTGGTACCTCTCAAATACCTAAGAATCCATTTCACTACCATCGAATGTTCTTTTCCTGGATTGTTCATGTACCTGCTTACAACTCCCAATACATGTGCAATATTTGGCCTTGTGTAGACCATTGCATACATTAAGCTTCCAACGGTTTATGTATATGGAACTTTAGACATATATTCCATCTCTTCCTGATTCTTGGGACACGTCTCCTGACTTAGTTTGAAATGGCTAGCCAAAGGTGTAGTAACTAGTTTTGCACTCTAAATATTAAATATTTCCAACACCTTTTGTATGTACTCACTCAAAGGCAATGTTAATTTGTGAATTTTCCTGTCTCTAGTTATTCTCATACCAAGGATTTGTTTTGCAGCACCCAAATCCTTCATTGCAAATGAATTTGCTAATTTTCTTTTGAGCACATTTATTTCCTGCATGTTAGACCCTGCAACAAGAATGTCATCTACATACAATAACAATATAATATAGTTGCCATCATTTTTCCTTTTGAGATAAACACAATGATTAGAGTGACATCTAGTATAACCTTGTTCAGACATAAACCTGTCAAATTTTAGATACCACTAACTTGGAGCATGTTTTAATCCATACAATCTCTTCTTAAACTTGCACACTAATTTCTCCTTCCCTTTGACCTCATATCCTTGTGGTTGCTACATATAGATATCTTCCTCCAAATCCCCATGGAGAAAGGTCGTCTTTACATCTAACTACTCAAGATGCAAATCTTCTACAGCTACTAGACTTAAAATAGTTCTGATTGAATTCATTTTAACAACAGGAGAAAATATTTCATCAAAATTTATACCTTTCTTCTGTGCAAACCCCTTCACCACAAGTCTAGATTTATACCTTTTTCTACCTCCATCTTCTTCCTTCAACCTATAAACCCATTTATTCTGCAATGGTGTTTTACCTACAGGCAACCTAATTAAGTCTCAAGTCTGGTTATGGACTAAGGAGTCCATCTCTTCTTTCATGGCTAACTCCCACTTCTTCCTAGTTTCTACCTACATTGCTTCTTCATAGCATTCTGGTTCACTTGAATCAGTTAACAATACATGATATAATGAAGGAGAGTATCGTTCAGGGGGTCTACTTAACCTGATAGATCTTCTAACACCACTTTCAGGTGTTTGAGGTGCATGTTGCTATTGTGGATTTTTTTTGTTATTGTGGCTACTGATCATTATTATTTTCATACACCTTTACTTTTTTTTTATCTCATCAAGCACTGTGTCTTCTATGTTTCATTTTTCCTATTTCTTTTCCTACACTTGATCCTTATACAAGACCTTTTGATTGAGTATGACATCTCTACTCCTAATGATTTGTGATTTTCATAATCATATAAGCGATAACCAAAATCATTAACACCATATCCAATAAAGGTACATTTCTTTGATTTTGCCTCAAGCTTTGTTCTATTTTATTTATTAGTGCGGACAAAGGCTTCACAATCGAAAACCTTTAAAAATGAGTATTTTACCTTTTTACTTGTCCATGCCTCCTCTGGAATACCACCATCCAAGGAAATTGAAGGCCCTCTATTTATTAGATAAACATCAGTATTTACATCATCTACCCAAAATTGTAAAGGCAATCCTGCATGCAATATCGAGAACCTTGCATGCTCCATGATTGTCATGTTCATCCTTTTTGACATACCATTTTCCTGTGGTGTTCCTGGAACTATCTTCTCTTTGTGAATTCCATGCTCTGAATAATACTTATCAAAACCTTTTCTACAATATTCACCTCCATTTTTTGATCTGAGACACTTCAACTTCTTTATTGTCTCATTCTCAACCAAAGATTTCCATTTATTGAAAGTATCAAATACATCAGATTTATTTCGAATATAATAAATACAGGTTTATTTGGTTGCATCATCAATAAAAATAACATAATAACGAGATCCATTGAGAGATGATACCTGAGCAGGTCCCCATACATATGTATGCACAAGCTCTAATTTTTCGCTCTTCTTTTCTTTCCCAACTCTAAGAAATCTAACCCTCTTATGTTTTCCATAAACACAATTCTCACAAAAATCCAAATCAACATGCTTCAAACCTGGCAACAAATTTCTTGAGTGAATAATCTGCATCCCCTTCTCACTCATGTGCCTGAGCCTATGATGCCACATTGTTGTATCTTCTCCCGTGGAGGTTAAATCATTAACAAAATTAGAAATACCATTTCATAAATACAATGTACCAACCTTTTCTCCTTTTTTTATTACTAGGGCTCCTTTAGTGACCTTTCAGGTTTTATCTGTAAAAGTAGTTACACAGCCTTCACCTCCCAATTGCCCAGTTGAAATTAGATTTTTCTTCTGACATGGAACATGCATTACCTCCTTTAATATCCATTGGTTTCCATTATGATATTTTTTAAAAACCTTACCCATTCCAACAATTTTACAGGGTTTATCATCACCCAGACAAACTTGTCCAAATTTCCTTGAACATAATCATGAAAATGTTTCCTATCAGGTGTGGCATGGAATGAGGCCCCTGAATATACCACCCGAGCATAAATAATATTTTCTAATGAAATAATCAAAGCATATTACAACACATTACTTGTCATATTTTCTTCATGATTGTTTTATTTTTGTGTGTCTCCTTATTTTCCCTTTCGAGACTTATAGTCTTTCTTCAAGTGTCCTTTGTTCCCAAATTTCTAGCACATTATCCCCAATCTGGACTTGGATCTTCCTTTCCTTGACTTACTATGATATCCTAGGCTCTTCCCTCTTTCCATTTTTCTTCCCCTAGTCTTTGCAGTCAAAGTATTACCTGATGTCTCACCGAAGCTTTTTTGTCGCATTTCCTCACTAAAAATGGCACCGACAACATCATCAAACTTTAAAGTACGAGATCCAGATACAGAGTTACTAATAGCCATAAATAAACCATTCCAACTTACTAGAAATGAGTATAGAAATAATAGAGCCCTAACTTCATCATCAAAATTTACCCCTACAGAACTTGACTAACTAGTAACCGTATTAAATTCATTTAAATGATTAACAACAGATCCACCTTCTGACATCTTCATATTAAATAAACGCTCCATAATAAATACCTTGTTTGAGGCCGAGGGTTTTTCATATAGTTTGGCCAATGCCATGATTAATCCCTTTGTTATTGTTTCCTTTGAAATATTAAAGGCTATCGATGCCTCCAAGCACAACTGTATTGTTCCAAGTTCCTTTCTGCTAAGAATATCCCATTCTACGTTTGTCATACTCGTCGGATTATTTGTTTTTTTGCTCAGTGGTAGGTACAAATATTTTTTATACAAATAATCTTCCATCTTCACCTTCCACATCTAGTAGTTTTGGCCATTAAATTTCTCGACCCTAAACCTACCATCTTCCACCACTGCTCCCACTCAAACCAGGAACCCTTCTCTCATGTGAGTTTATCAGCCAAATAGACCTTCGGCTCTAATACCAGTTGTTAGAAAATTATATATTACAGATCGATGGAACACATAAAATATTGCAGAAGCACAAACACAAAAAATGCATAAAACAAGAGAGACACAGATATATGTGGTTCACCCAATTTTGGCTACGTCCATGGAGAAACTACTAGTCCTTCCTTTATATTATCCAGCAAAATGAAGAGATACATCCTACAGCAGATCCACAGTGATTTCGTCTTTGCTCTTGCACTGTCTCCTCTCTTTTTCTTGCTCAGAATACACATATACACAGTTGCAATACAATTCCCTCATATAGATTGAGGGGCTTCCTTCTAGGGAAAAAATCCCTAAATTAAACATAACTAATATCATTAGATCATCTGCCTAATGAACAGCTCAAATTGACTATGAAATTACAATATTTTACAAGGAAATTTTTCATCTATTTTTAGCTTCGAGGGAACTACCCCCAAACCCCCAGTTTTCATCTAATGTAATCAGTTTATTTTTTTAGCGGCTTACATTAGATAGAATATCTCTTTAATTTTTCATTCCCAAAGTTAAGGATCAGTAGGGTAGATTTACCAAAACCCCAAAAAACTAACAATGCGAGTCAATCTTAAGAGGAAAAAGGAAATAATCAACCAAACTACTTGACTCCCATAACAACTTCTCTTGCTAAAAAGAAACTTAAAATTTGTAGTCAGGAGCATAGGAATGCACAAGCTTAATCTTTTACATCAATGGAAACTATGTTTTCTAAATATCTAATCAATGAGCACTTCCACTCTAAAGAGTTAACTTTTCTAGACTCTCCTAAAGCACCTTTGGCAGAAGAAGACAAGACCCAAGAAGAGATGGTCCACGAAATTAAGGTAGAGGAAACTACCTTGGGATTCCATATCCTTGAGTCGGATGAGGAAACCAAAATGAAGATCATGTTGATTTTTCAGTACAATCGATACAAGTATTTTATTTCTAAACTATGGTAATTAGTTGTTAATATATATTACAGTGCTTTTATCTTCATAAAGCAATAACACTTTAGAATTTCAACTAATAACCATGAAAGGAAAGTAGATATCACAATGTGTGTGTGAGAGAGACATGTGAGTGATAATTGTGTATAAAATGAAAAAGTTCAGTGTATTTTATACCCAAGATACACAAGAGACATGTATCTTAAATTAAATCGGGTCACTTTGTAAATTGAATTTTAGCAAGTTTGCACATTTACATTTTTACTCATATTTATTAAAGTGTTTAAGATCACTTAAATAATGGTGGGTAGTAACTAATGGTAAATATATATTTACTTAAGTATGAGCTATTTTTAAGGATTTTAATTTTAGGGAGTTTGTTGGTTTCCTTTTCTTTATTTTCTTTCTTATAATTTAAAATTTAATTTTCTTTCATGTTTTTACATAGTATTATAAATACATCAAGAATTGTGAAGAACAACCATGGTTTCGTTCTTCAACGCTCCCTCTTAGTTAGGGAGGTATTCATAATGACTATCCTGATGTTTTTTTCTATACAATGATATAATTTTCTATAAATAAATAAAAGGTGAATCTCATGGATAGCATATTTATCTAGGTCAATACCCTTACCTATATCAGCACCATCATTAATATGTACCTTAACCCAGGTTAACTCTCCTAACTGATTATACTTAGTAAACTAGTCACCATGATTTTGTGGGTGCCTCACCTCATGGTAATCTAACTAGCTCAAGGTTACCATCCCCATGGCCAAACCCTGGGGAAACCCATGTCCCAAATCTAAAGGCCTCTCTCTAGGCCATGATGCTGAAGAGGCACCGACTCCATGAGTGTCTAGGCCTTAGAGACCATTTCTTTCAAGAATGTACATCCCTCATGCTATCTCACCAATATTCTGGGTCATGCTCATGTTGATGCAGATTACATCATTATATTGTTTGTAATCCATCTTGATGCTTTAAAAGTGGAAAAAGTGGAGGAATAAGCTCATGGGAAGACTTTTACCGATGGGACCCAATTTGGAAAAATAGGGTCTAAAATATCTCGGGAGCATTTTGAGGCATCAAATGATGTTTTTTGGGGGGTAAAATTTGTTACTTTAGCTCGACACATTTTCATGTTATTCTACATAGAGAAACCTCTCCAACATCATAAGAATCACATCAATCGGAGTCCTTATGTGAAAGTTATGCCACTTAGTAATGGACATTTCTATTTTCACCACCATAATTCGAGAGGATGCCACATCAACCCCCATTATTCATGGAAAAGGGGCTAGCCATGTGATTATGATGTAAAAGGATCTAGAAGAGTCTACATTGTAACTATGATTAAGAGTTGAGGTAATCAAACCTAACCACTAGTAGGTTATCAGGTTGTGTTATAACAGGGCCACTAAGAGGATCTAATTATTTCGAGTGCATTTGTTCCATAGTTGAGAAAAAATATACAAGAGGGATAGGAGGTAGAGCACACAAAGAATATTTGTGAATTGTAGCAACCCACAGTCCACAGGCCATACTTCTTTGTACTTGCATCCATATTTCCATTCAAAGAAAGAGAGCGAAGTAGCCTCGCCTTTTAGCTGGGTTTTTTCTCCCAAAAGGGTTTACTAGAGAATATCTTGTGTTAAATGTGTGTGAGAGCTTTTATTTTATTATTCTATATTTTCTACATAATTTTCATTCGCACACATGAACTATTAACAGTAAAATCTACAGATCTAGAAATTTAAGAAAACTATAATAGTGTAGAATTTCATATTTTAAATATAATATTATCTTATTTGTTGTGACGAACTATCCAGTGGAATATCCATGGTAGTTTACGAATCATATTGGTATCATAGCCAGGTTTATTTGGATATATTATGAATATTTACAAGGGATCTA
Source organism: Pinus tabuliformis (assembly GCA_031772625.1). Classification (NCBI taxonomy): domain Eukaryota; kingdom Viridiplantae; phylum Streptophyta; class Pinopsida; order Pinales; family Pinaceae; genus Pinus; species Pinus tabuliformis. The sequence continues at coordinate 503,741,102 of CM062812.1, forward strand.
TATTGGCAGGGCCAAAAATCGTAAAACCTGAATCATCGTCGATGAATCTATGAATGAACCTCGTGATCTTGCAAAGGAGAGGTCTTCGTGGTTGGAACAACAAGTCCCAGACATAAATCACAATGTAAATCTCTTAATTTCCGACCAATGTAAATGTCTTAATTTCCAACCAAAGTGGAATTATCCTTTAAAAGTTGGAGAACTTGTTGTTGATGCTCGATGTGATCTTTCACTTCTTGAACATTTTTCTTCTTGATATGTCCTTCTATCTTAAGAGTTTGAGTAGTGGTAATTTCTTCCAATGCTTTACAATATATGGTCAAATTCATTTCTTGATGCTCGATGTGATCTTTCACTTCTTGAACATTTTTCTTCTTGATATGTCCTTCTATATTGATAGTTTAAGGAGTGGTAATTCTGGCCAATGCATTACAATATATGGTTGGATTCATTTCTTCTTTCTCAATGTGATCTTTCACTTCGTGAAACTTTTTCTTCTTGATATGTCCTTCTATCTTGAGAGTTTGAGTGGTAATTCTTTCCAATGCTTTACAAGATATGGTCGGATTCATTTCTTCTTTCTCTGGGGTTGGTTCCTGGTGTATATCCTCTTCTTTTGATGTTTCTTGATCATTTTCTTCCTCCTCCTCATAATCTATGTAAAATAATTTCTTCTCAGCACACTTATGACCTTTAGTGCATTTGCTATCACAATTGTAACAAAGCCATTTTTCTCTTTTTTCTTCCAATTGTTATGGTGTAAACCTTGGTTGTGGAAGGCTAGGATAAAAAACACTTCCATAATTATAGTCATGAGTGGTGGGAATCCTTGTTTCCATAATTTCGCTTTCAATTTTTCTTGCCCACCTGAATGCCTTCTCCAATGAATCAGGTTCCCAAAGACGAACCTTATGTTGAATGTTATCCTTTAAAGTACCTATGAAGACATCAATCCTCTTCTTCTCTGAAATATCATTTACCCTTATATTCAATTTTTGAAAGTCCTCAATGTGCTCTACCATTGAACACTTTTGTTTGAGATTTATCAATTGGCTAAAGAAGGTGTTTCTATTTGTATCCTCATAATGTGCTATCATTTCCTCCATGAAAATTGACCATGTGACAAGTGGTTTATGAGAAAAAAGCCCTTTATACCATAAAAATTGATTCGGTTCTAAATAATTAGATGCAATACATACCTTTTGTAACAGTGGTACACCATGTAGATCAAGTATTTCTCCATTTGTAGTATCCAATTTACCAGATCCTTGCCATCTAACTTCCTCATCTCACTTTTTCTTGATTTTAGGAGCTTGATCTTGAAATGACTGTAACTCTGTACTTTCAAATCTTTAAGTTCTCAAATTTCATTCTATAATAGCCCTCTGAGTCCTCTTTCTAACCCCACAATTTGTATCAATATTGGATTCTCTAAGGAAGAGTTATGCCAAATCTCCCACGGTGACCTGCTTATAGACTTGTTTAGTAGATCAAACTTGTACGATGTGTCACAAGTCACTGTTTCAACCTTAGGTTCTAAAAATGGTACCGAAAAAACTATAGTCCTTCCTCTTTCTGCAAATTTTTACGAAAATTCAATCTGATGCTCAAAGAGAAAGTTATGATGATTTTCCCAAGCTAGCCTGTTTGGAATGTAATTTAGGGGTCTGCAAAAAACCTAAATTCCTCATATTATATGTTCGAAAATATAGTGCAAGAGGATCTAAAATTCGGAGCCAAGGTTCAAACCGATCTCTTCTCAATGGGTTTTTTTTTTAGCTTCTGAAACTTTGTAGTGAAAGAGTTATAGCGAAAATTCCACGATGACCTGTTTGGAGCAGCAAAACCCTAGAATCCAAAGCTCTGATACCAAATGTTATGAAACCAGCTCACAAAAAGATAGAAAAGATAGATCAACACCTTAGAAATAGGCCTCTTTGAGGGGGAAACCTCCTTTACATTACACAAATGAACAATTATTCGATGATACAAATGACAATACCTCCTTTCTATATATAGGAGTCTAAGGGGTCATAATATAATCAGAGCCGACATAACAATAATGTAAGGGCACAATAATAACAATAGTGAGCTTCTATGGGGCACAATAATAACAATATGGAGACTACATGGGTACAAAAATATAATGAGGGGGTTGTACTAATAACAATAAGGGTTTACAGTAGTAGCATAGGGGCCTAACATGGTTCCCCTTGGTGTATGTGGAGACATGTTTGGGAGTCTCTACATGTACATGCAAGACGCAATATTCATGTGGAGAGCCAACCAGTACCGACTCGTTCAGGATGGGAAATCGTTCATCATCAACACACAAAAAGGCAAGTCAAAAAATTTGTTAGTAATTTCCAACCAAACCAGAAAAAATGATTAGTTCTAGCAAGAAGTGTGTTTTTTTGTTTTTAAGAGAAAATCAGTCTATAGAAGAGTCAGTAAGAGGCAAGGCATCCTTTGAGGGGAATATTAAGAAACAAAAAAAAAAATGGAAGAGTTTCTACAAGCATACAGGGATGTGTTCCGAGATCCTAAGGGTTACCACCTAAAAGAGAAGTGAAGCACGAGATCTAGCTATTTTTGAACTCCCCATTGCCAAACATTGGGTTGTATATACAGTCTATTATAGAAGCAAGTGAGGTGAAGAAACAGTTGTAGCAACTACTAGAATATGGTGTCATTCAACCAATTACATCACTAGGTGGGTCACCCACCATCATTGCATGAAAGAAGGACGGAACTTGGTGGATTTGTATAGATTACAGGGCAAACACGATCACGCTCAAGAAAAAATACCCACTACCCAGATAGATCATCTATTAGATAAATTTCAATAAGAAAAGTATTTCACCAAGATGGACTTAAAGTCGACATATCACCATGTTCAAGTCAAAGAATAAGATACCTAGAAGACTCCCTTCAAAATTAGGAAAGTTTTGCTTGGGTGGTTAGTCATGCCATTTTTCCTACAGTGTACACAATGCACCAGCTACATTTACGATAATAATGAATGATGTATTGTGCCCTTTTATAGATTCATTTGTCATTGTCTATTTGGATGATATACTAGTATACAGTGCTACTTGGGAGGAGTACATCTCACATTCGACCCAGGTGTTGGAGACACTAAAGAAGCATCAATTACTTGCAAATCTCAAGAAGTGTGAGTTTTCACAACAATCTTTGGTGTATTTGGGGTATGTGATAGGTGGAGGAGAGCAAAAGATAGATCCTACCAAGATGGAGGCCATCATGAAATGGTTGATACCTACAAATGTTTTTGAAGTCAAGATTTTCATTGGGGTAGCACAGTACCTGAGGAAATTCATAGATCCATTTTTAGTGGTAGTAGCATCACTGCATGCCATAAAATCAAGTGGAAATAGTTTCCAGTGGGGAAAGGACCAGTAGAGGGATTTTGAGGAGATAAAGAAGAAAATCAGTCAAGCACCAATTCTGGCATTATCAAATTTGCAATAACCCTTTGAAGTGGAGACAAATGTGATTGTGTATGGTATGGAAGTTGTATTTATGCAAGGAGGAAGGCATGTATGCTACCATTCTAAAGTATTTCATTGGGCATTTCTTAGCAGGCCCATGGTAAGCTACAATAGACTAGACATTACAAGTGGATGGGGTTTATATGACATTTTTATTTGGAGATCAAGTACAAGAAGGGAAGCATAAACAAGTTGGATGACATGCTTTTAAGTCCACCCACACCAAATATCACAACTTTGGGAACTCTTATGCACATGGAACCATTCACCCATGATGCATATAGAGAGGAATATTTAGAGGATGAGGATTTCAATGAGGTGTTTCAGCAGTTGCAGAGTCAGAGTCATGTGCATGATGGTGACATCATTGTCAACTACCATCTCTAGGATGGGTTACTCTATAGGTTGGATAAGATATGTGTTCCTAAAGGTGATCAGTTGTAGTTGATCAAAGAGGCTCACACATCCAAGGTTGCAAAGCACTTTGGTGTAGGGAAGATCATGGCCAACTTGTAGAGGTATTTGTATTGGCCCGAGATGTAAGTGAAGGTAGTTAGGTTCATAAGAGGTTGCATGATCTATTGTACGAGCAAGTTAAGCAATAGGAAACAGGGCCTATATCATCCATTACTTATACCCACTTTTCCTTGGGAAAAAATTTCTATGGACTTTGTGGGAGTTTTACCAACAACCAGGAAGGGACATGACTACATGTTCGTGGTAGTTGACAGGTTCAAAAAGATATGTGTTTTGATGCCCTATAAAAAGACCATCAGTGGGAAAGAAGCAACGAACTTTTTCTTTGGACAAGTCTAGGTTGAATTTGAGATACCAAGGAGCATCATTTAAAATAGGGATACAAGATTTCTTAGTGCATTGTGGACTAAATTGCGGGAGAAAATGGACACAAAGTTGAAGAGATTTGCATCATTCCATCCATAGACGAATGGACAAACATAAGTAATCAACAAGACTTTGGTGTAGCTTATGAGGGGATGCAATCAAAAGCATATGAATGCCTGGGATGAAAACCTGGTATATATACAACATTCTTACAACAGAGCAGTCCACACTTCCACAGGAAAGTCCCCATTTGAAACTTGTTTTGGATATTTTTATTGGATATTTTCCACCTTCACCTTTAGACATTTCATATTGGTGGAAAGGAGGAGTGAGGGAATATCTTACAAGAGACGCCTTGAGGTCTGAAATGTTTGTAGGAAAGATCGGACAGATCCATCTACAGGTACAAGAGACACTGCAGAAATTGCAGGAGAAATATAAGGCCAAGAAAGATTATCATAGAATAGAAAAATCATTCAAGGTGGGCGACAAAGTATGGCTATAGTTGAACAAGGAGAGGCTATAGGATCCTGGTAAAAAAATCAAGGCTTTAAGATATGGTCCCTTTAAGATACTAGAAATGGTGGGTGATAATTCATATCGACTTATTTTACCACCACATATGTGCATATACTTAGTTGTGAATGTAGAGAATTTGAAACTCTTTTAGCCTTACATGTTAGATCAGGAAGAGGAACAGGTCCTACCTTCTATGGAGGATTTGGCACCAAATGCTCAAGTAGCGTTGATAGAAGATATAGTTTTGCGAGAAATTTCTAGAAATACAAGACAAGGGAATCATGACCTTTGGCAGATTGGGTTGAAATGACAACTTCCAGGAAAAGCTAAATGGTACACCTGAGAGAAGGTGGACGAAAAAATTCCTCACCTCATTTAGTAAAACCTTTTGGGGACCAAAAGCCTCACAAAATGGGAGGTGTGATTTGGATTGGATCATTATATTGTTTTTCATCCATCTCGATGCTTTAAGAGTGGAAAAAGTGGAGGAATTGGCTCATTAGATCATTTTTACTAGTGGGATTGAATTTGGAACAACAACATCTGAAACCTCTCAAGATCATTTTGAGGCATCAAATGGAATTTTTTAGGGGTAAAACTTTTCTAATTTAGTGAAAAAAACCTTTTCATTTTATTCTACACATAGGTACCTTTCCAATGGCACAAGAATCACTTCAATCAGAGTTTGCACGCAGAAGTTTTGCCACTCAGTAGTTGACCTTCCTATTTTCACCACCATAATTCGAGAGAATGTCATGTCAGCCCCCATTATTCATGGAAAATGGGTTAGCCACGTGATTATGATGTAAAATAATCTAGAATAGTCTATATTATAGTTATGGTTAAGAGTTGAGGTAGTCAAACCTAACCACTGGTAGGCTATCGGGTTGTGTTATAACCAAGCCACTAGGAGGAAAAGGGATTCCATTCTTTTGAGTGCATGTGTTCCATAGCTAAGAAAAAATAGCCAAGAGGGATAGGATGTAGAGCACACAAATAATATTTGTGTATTATAGCAACCCATGGGCCACAAGTCATACTTATTTGTACTTGCATCCATATTTCCATTTAGAGAAAGAGAGTGGAGAAACCTCATCCTCTAGTTGGGTTTCTCTCCTGAAATGGTTTCCTAGATCATATCTTGTGTTAAATGTGTGTGTGAGATTTTATTTTGTTGTTCTCTATTTTCTGCATAATTTTCATTCGCATGCATACATTATTAACATTAAAATCTATAGATCTAGAAATCAAAGAAAATTGTAATACTGTATAATTTCATATTTTAAATATAATATTATCAAATTTGTTGTGATGAATTGTCAAGTGGATTATCCAAAGTATTTTACGGATCACCTGTTGTCACCAACAATCCAAGCCATACCCTTTTTTTCCACCTATTAAAATTTCGGGCGAAGCTCCTATTGTTACCAATAATCTAAGCCATGTTGTTGTTGATGTCACATCAATGCTTCACGCCATTGATAAAGGAGTTCTCCACTAGTCCAAGCTTGTCTCTTAAGTATACAAACTTCATCCGGCATAGAGGCTTTGTGAGAATTTCAATTGTCTACTTATCAATGGATATATATTGGAGTGTCACCACTCCCTTCTTTACCATATCAAATGCAATGGTACTTGATCTCAATATGTTTTGTTGGATTGTTTTTCATCTTCACACAACTTTGATTATCATAGAACAACATAGGTGGTTCCGATGTCTAGTCAAACAATCTAGAGAGTAGATTCTGAAGCCATACTCCCTCATAGCATGCCAAATAACCTACAATATACTCTGCTTCTGTAATACTGAGTGCGACAAAGTTATGATTCCTTCTCATCCAGGATACTGTAGCAAAACCAAAACTAAGACATGCACCAGATGTACTATTCCTGTCATCTGCATTCCCTGCCCAGTTAGAGTCTGTGTATCCCTATAGTTGTATTTGAACATTCGAAGCATATATCAAACATTAGCCAATGGTACCATGTGAATATCTCAATATATGCTTTATTGCAATCCAATGTCCATGTCTTAGTTCCATATGGAACAGGCTCAAGTTGTTTACCACAAAGAAAATATTTGGGATGATATTTACCAAATATGTCAATGATCCAATTAACTTCTAGTACATGGACAGATCCACCAGGTCAGAATGAGAATCTCTCAGCTTTCTCAAGTTCATCACCATAGGAGTTACCATAGACTTACACTCCATCATGACAAACTTTAGAAGGATATTGATGACATATTTTCCTTTTTCAAGAAGTGTTTCACCGGAGTTCTACCAAAATTCCAAGTCCAAATAGTAATGCATCAAGCTAAGATTCTTCATATCAGGGTCAAAAGCAAACTCCCTTTTACACTGAGAAATAAGATGCTCTACACCGGTTAGGAACAAATCATCAACATATAGTAGCAATGTCATTGACTCACCTTTTACAACCTTGAAATAAAGATTTGGATCAGCAAAACTTTTAGAGAAACCAAGTCTTATCGGATATCCATCAATTCTAGAATACCAACCACTCAGATCTTGTTTGATTTCCTACAAGGCCTTCTTTAATATGGAAATGGGTGCAAAGACTTCATCATAGTCTTATCCCTCTTTTTGGGAGAATCCTCTAGCCACGAATCTTGCCTTATATTTTTCAATGCTCCCATCTACTACATGTGTGATCTTGTAAATGCACTTTGATATTACCACATACTTTCCTTTGGATCTTGGTACAATTTTCCAAACATCGTTCTTCATAATAGATTGGTATTCTTCCATCATTGCATCCGTCCACGCTTGTGAAGTAATTGTTTCCTCGAAGTTGGAAGGTTCTGGGTCAATCAAATTAGTCATTAAAGTTGCATAACCAAAATACCTCTTAGGTCTCTTAGATTCCCTAAAGGTGCCTTGTGGAGTCAGTTGTCCTTCTGGATCTTGCAAAATATATTTTAGCTAAGTTCTTTTTCTATTTTTGAGAACAACCACAGGATCCAATGGTTCACAAGGTCCTTTTGGCATATCTTCATGATCTCTAGGATGACTAGAGGATGCCAAAAGCACATGTAACCTCTTCTTTAGGAGCCAAATGCTTCTTCTCTTCATCCTTAGTGTCTAATTGCTCTTCTCTAGATTTCCAATGAGTTGCATCTTCATCAAAAGTCACATATCTACTTACTTCCACCTGCCGTTACCCTAGAACATAGATCCTATATGGTTTTGACGATCCATTGTACCCAACAAATATCCCCTTCTTATCGAAAGGATCTAACGTATTTCTCTTATCCTTGGGTACATGTATGAACACTGGAAAATGAAAGAATCATATGATCAACCTATGGTTTCTGACCTATGAATGCTTCTTCGAGAGTCACTATCTTCTAGAATCCTATGAGGAATTTTATTTAGGATGTAGATTGTTGTCTTTGTTGCTTCTCCCCATAAGAACCTTGGTACATCTTGATCATGTATCATCACCTTCATGAACTCTTCAATAGATTCACTTTTCCTTTCGTCTACTCCATTTTGTTGAGGATTATAGTGAACTATCAGCTCTCTCTTAATCGCAACTTCCTTATAAGGGAAATGAGTGCCTTGGAGGTGTATTCTCCTCCATTATCTGATCTCAGGATATTTATTCTCTTCCTCGTATGGTTCTCCACTTCAACTTTGAATTCTTGGAACATTATGAAAACTTCATCTTTTGACTTCATCATCTAGATCCACGTCTTTATGATAGAAGTCATCGATAAAGGATACATAGTATAAAGCACCTCCAAGAGATTTCATCAACATGGGACCACATACATCGGAGTGGAATAGTTCCAAAATTTCTTTGAACCTATGTTCACTTCTTGGAAAGGGTTTCCTAACATTCTTTCCAAGAGAACATCCCTTACATACACCTTTATGGTCTATCTGCAAATCTAGTACACTTGAAACAATATGCTTCAAAGCTAGCAAGGCTCTATAAGGAGGACATGCATATCTCCTATGCTATATCTCACTATGGTTAATATCATCATGTACTAAAGCTTTGGAATATTTCCCCATGAGTCTATACAACCTTCACAAATCCCAATGACCTTAGCATATCTTATACTAGAGCCCTTGTCTCACACGAGGACTTTCCCAACATTGAATTCCAATCCATATCCTTTATCTTCTAAACATGAAATGAAACCAAATTATTTTTGAAACCTAGAACATGGAATATGTTACTCAAGTGAACATTTTCACATGTTTTCATCTCAATGGATGTTATCCCAATTCCTTTGACTACATAGTTTTTGGTGTCTTCGAGCTCTACCTTTTGTGTCAATCTTCTTTCCATAAAACTTGTAATATGATCATGCTCCCCCGTCATATGTCTTGAAGATCCACTATCAATCAACCATATATTGTTATCATCGATAAGAAATCTTGCAAGTGTAGAATAGTAGAAGTGATCTTTATCTCCTTCATCTTTGGATCTCTTTGATTGCTCATCAAATTCTGCCATGTTAGCATGTTGATTTCCTATTTTCTTCCTATCATTGAACCTTTTAGGGAATTAGTCTTTGAAGTAACCAAATTTGTTACAACGAAAGCACTAAATTTAAGACATATCTTTCTTCCTTTAAGGATTGGATCTTCTATAAAAACCCTTTTTCTTCCTATGAAAACAAGACTTCTTTCTTCATCCAACTTTCATGAAACAAGTTGCATAGGCTTGAGAATCTTCTTCTTCTTTTGGATTTCTTTCTCTAGACATAAGTCTTTATTGTTGTTGAGCACAAGCTGCCCATAGTTCGTCCAAACTTGGAGCTTCCTCTCAGTTTCTTATACTTGTTTCAAATGAATACCATGAACGTGGTAGTCCATTAAGTGTTGAAGTCACAAGTTCTTTATCATAGACAATTTCATCAATATCTTGTATTTGATCTCTTCGTTTGGAGACCCACACAAAGTATGGAGCCACTATATCGTTCTTTGACATTATTATATCACAAGCTCATTTCTCAAGCTCATGACTTGGCCAACAATGTTAATTGTATATAGCTTATTTAGGGCATCATACATCTTCTTTGAAGTGCCAAGCTTTGAGATGTATGGAACAATATGGTCCTTGATGGAGTCCACAATAATGTTCATGGTGATGATGTCATTTTTGTACTCCTTTCCAACTTCATCTATAGATTCAGTCATGTTGCCTTGCACAATTTCCAAAAGATATTCTTTTGCAAGAATTTGGTCAATTCTCATCTTCCAAGCCCTAAAGTTAGTGCCGCCCTCTTACTTGTTCTCTGATTTCATAGTAGAGGCCATAGATCCAACTTGAATACAGATCTATGGTTGCTTCAAACTAATCTCAAGGTAGGGTTTTTCAAGGAGTGATCTTTGTTCTCTTTCCTTTACCAAAGTTGATCTGATACCATGTTAATTTTTCAGTACAATTGATACAAGTACTTTATTTTTGAATTATGGTAATTACTAGTGAATATATATTATAGTGCTTCTATATTCATCAAGCAATCGCACTTCATAAATTCAACTAGTAACCATGAAAAGAATGTAGAAATAATAGTGTATGTGAGAGAGAGATATGTGAGCATAAGTGTGTATAAGATGAAAAAGTTCAAGTGTATTTTATACCCAAGAGACATGTCTCTTAAATTAAATCACGTCTCTTTCTAAATTAAATTCTAGTAAGTGTGCACATTTACGTTTTTACTGATATTTGTTAAATTATTGAAGATCACGTAAATAATGGTTGCTAGTAAGTATACTTATTTACATTTTGTTCCTATTTTGTCTTTTATGCAAATACTTGTTTAAATTATGGTGGGTAGTAATTAATAGTAAATATGTTATTTACACGAGTATGAGTTATTTTCAAGGATTTTAATTTGAGGTGGTTTTTGTTATTTCCTTTCTTTTAATTTTCTTTCTTCTAATTTAAAATTTAATTTCCTTTCATGTTTTTACACAGTGTTATAAATACATCAAGGATTATGAAGACTGACCATAACTACATTCTTCAACATATCATTCCTCACATAGCTCTGCCAAAATTTCATGGTTTATCAATGGAATATATTGACACGTTCCTCTTTGAGTTTTGTGTGCTTTGTAGGAATTATGATGACGTGAAAAATGCTCAGAAGTTGAAATTATTTCCTGCCACACACAAGAACATTGCATTACGCTAGTTCATCAATCTCGACATTGAGTCAAATGAAGCAGAAATTATTGGAGAAGTACCAACATTACTCTAAGGATAAAAAAATAAGGGAATAAGTCTTCAAAACACATAATTATGATGAAATTCTCTAAGATTATGTCAAAAGGTTCAATTACAATCTTCATAAAGCAAGGTAGGAAAACCTAACTCCTGAGATACTACACATCTTGTTATTAAGATGAATTTGAGATGATTGTATTGAACTTCTCAAGTGAATGGGAGGAGGAGATGTCTATCAACAACCATATGATGTCATCATTGAACTATGTGAAAGATATTATAACCAATGGAATATCTAGAGATGTATTGACAATAGTTAGCAAGGATCCTAGAAGCGGGGTTACAAGAGAAAAAATTGGGAATATGTTGAAAGACTTTAAAACTTTTACCCTCAGATCCTTAAGCTTCCAAATAGATACATATCATATTAAAAGGAAGAAAAGGGAAGAATAGTTTTCTCTCATAAAAAATTTTATCCAAAGTGCATACAAAAGCACGCACTAAAGGAGTGTTCATTAAACAAGATTGAGACGCGGGTGATATGCAGTAAGGATCATGCTAGTGCACAAGAACTAGCAAGGAGAGACATAGAAGAAGGTATTGTTGCAACTCTAGAATTTGACAGGGAATAAAAGGTAGAAGAAGAAGAAGTTGCAACACCAAGCACACCAACAAAAACACAAGAAGATGTTGCCACACTAGCAATTATGAATACCTTCAAGGCTAGAAGTAAAATAAAACATTAGGTATTCTTTCCTTGATTCCCTTGTATACTTCTCTTCTTATAAGGAACATATTACTTGAAAATAAAAATAGAAAACTTCAAACCAAATTCACACTAATGAAGAGTGAGATGAAGGAAAGTATGCCCTTTGAGAAGTTAGAATGCCTTGCTTATAGGTTTCCTAGTTGTTGAGGAAACAAGAGAACCTCTTCTAGAGGTAAAGTAAATATCCTAGGAAAAACCACATGAGAAATAATCCTTAGACGAGTTTGTTCAAACATAGCAAACAAGATTTGAGATGATAGAATTTGTTGTTCATATAGATACTTTTAGGATGGAAGACCAAAAAGTTCAATTAAACCTCCCATACCAATAGAAGGAAGCCAAAGAACACAGGTGGAATGGTATATTTGGCACTTATCAGGAGAAGTTAATGCCCATCAGGGAAAATCAACAAGTTCTTAGAAACCTTAGAAAGATATGGGTTGAGCAGTTAGAAACTCATAGGACCAAATGCGAGTAGTGGAAGGAGGGAATGGATGAATAGCTTGAAATGACTACCAAGCTAAAAAGACAAGTGGATAAAATGGAAGTTGAGAAGATCTAGGTTAGACTATTAGTGGAGGTTGCACTTAGTTATAGAGCCCCTTCTCCTATGTATAGTATGTACTTGTAAGAGAATTATTTCATGTTCCAAAGAAAATATTTCATGACCTCCAAGCCTTATCAAATCACCTCTCCAAATACATTCTTAGAGGCGTATTACCCATGCATCAATGAGATAAGAATATATATTTTTGAGTTCTATCAGCACAACATTATGTTGCATTATGACCCTATCTAGAACCCAAACCATCTTGTAGGGGATGTCCAATTGCGATATTTTTCATCTTCCTTGAATAACCACATTCATTGGACAATTGTCCATTAGATGGATGAGAACAATTTTAAATGTAATTTGTGGATTAGAGGGGAGTATTATAGACCCATGCATCAATGAGGACGAGAATATATATTTTTGAGTTCTATCACCACAACATTATGTTGCATTATGACCCTATCTAGAACCCAAATCATTTTGTATGGGATGTCTAATTGCGAGATTTTTCATCTTCCTTGAATAACCACATTCATTGGAAAATTGTCCATTAGATGGATGAAAACAATTTTAAGTGTAATTTGTGGATTAGAGGGGAGTATTATAGACCCCAAGATGTCCTCCTAGTGCATTAAAAATGGGTAAAATCCCCATACATATAGAATTTATGGCCTGAAACAAGCAAGAGACCATTGAACATTGTAAGATACATATTCAAGTACTGACAAAAATAGTTGTGCAAGGGTATGTTGAATGTTGGGGACAAGCCATAAAGGACATGTGCAAAAGATACCCCTTCAACCCTAACAATTTTGTAGTGGCCCTCGGGAGAGTAAAATGATATATCAAGTGTATAGAGAGTTGTGGTAACTATATGGTTTGATTCAACTTTCATTTTCTAAAGATTTGGATACCTTCTACCAAGTATCAAAAATACTATAATATGAATAGAAAAGAAGAGCTTTCCTGTTGGAGGGAAATTGAGGAAAGGAAGGGCTATTACCATGCTCATGAGTGAGGAGAAGTGGATCACAACATCAATAACCTCCATGGACGCTACTATGATTTATACTCAGATTAATTATTGGTTGCATAGGGACATGCAATATTTTTGGCTAGGGAGAGATAAGGGGCACCCAATTTGGCATCTCTCCAACACCCATATAACACCTTTTTGCATATCCTTCTCCTATTTTCACCACACTCCAACAACCTTTTTCCTATTTGAATGCATTTTTGGTAAAGGTACATTTATTCTCTTAATATTCCATTTTAACACTTATTCTTTTGTGTTTTAGGAGATGTTTGGCTTCTACACTAACTAGTATTATGTAGGAAAGGGAGTTGTAGATAGGAGAAAGATAAATGTGTTGCAACTGACCAGGGATAGATGTTATGACTCTTGATTGCTAGGTATTGAAATTCCTAGTTGCTAGATGTTGCAACTCCCTATTGCGAGTAGTTAAGACTCACCATTCCAACACAATGTTATAACTCTAAATTATGAGCTACTACAACTTTGTGTTGAAAACACTTATGTTGCAATTCCAAGATATTGACTCTAATTTTAAAACTACTTGTTGTTGCAACCTTCCTTTACATCATTGCGACAAATCACTCCATTGTAGTGCAACAACCTTCATTTAAGTTGTCATTGTTGCAACTCAATTTGGCACAATGTTCCAACTCTCAATCAACAAGTCATTATCACAAATCAGAATATTTTTCATAGTGTGTCACCTCAGCTAAACATTTAGCACCAACAAGCTCCAGATTAGTCAACTAGTCAATCTCCTAAAAAAGGAAAGTGACAAGAACAATTGATCACTCCACAAGGAAAGTGTGACCCAGTTTCCACTTGTGACATAGTTGATTGATTTTTCTTGTGCCTGAATTTTCCCTTTAAAGAAAGTTCATTGTAACTAGATGGAATAATTAGACTTTCATGATTGTCCATCAAACTCTGAAATTAGTTCAAATATTATAATTAGGACAACCTAAGATGAACAAAATAATCAATCAACAGTTAGTGAATCAATTGCTCTAAACTTGAGAGCTAGATTGTACTTGTAATTTCATTTATGTGATACAAGTTCTTGTTTCTTTCCATTAATTGTGTGTTGATAGGCTAGTGTGTTGTTGTTTCTTTAGCCAATACCTTATTTAAGGAGGTAGGGCTCCCTCCTTAGCTAGTATTATCTGTCTATGATAGTGTATTTGTAGATTTACTTATATTTTTGTATTTCCAACAGTTCTTCTATTTGTTGTGTTGCTACAACTATGATTTTGTTAATTACATTTTACTGCAACTCGTATTTTTTTATTCACATAGTGTTGCAACTTTGACATTTGTTCTGGTTATTTACACAGTTGCAAATCTTATAGATCTAACACATGGTTTGGTTATTATTGTGACTCTTGCATAATTATAGCCTAAGATTAGGTTAATACTGAAACTCATATTCTTGCGACATTGCAATTAACATTACTCTATTTTGTATGTTTAACTAATTACTTTGTTTTCATATTTATTATTCGCTTCACCTTATTTTCTAGAATTATAATTTCCTTTATGGTGTGATTCCTTATAGCACAACTTGGTTTCTTATAGCTTGTGGATTGTTAAATATTTGATAGTTACTTTATTTTATGTTCATCTATGTTGCAGAATTTAAGATCATTTAAAACACTTGAACAAGTGACCTTTTACTGCCAGTATGTTTACTTTTTTGAAATTGTGTTTAATTTCCAACAAATTGTGCTCTTTACTTTCCTCCGAGAGTGGTTTTGGATTGCAATTGTGTTGTAGATTTCTTCTAGTGACTTGTGAAAGCATCTCAATATGATTTAGAATACTACAACTACAAATTGTACTAGCATAAATGGTGCAAGACATTTCACAAGTTTCATATGAACCTTGATTGATAACTAAATGTATATACTTTTGGTTGCCCTTTTGAATAATTAGAAAGGTAATTAAAAGGCCCATTAGTTGAGTCAATTTGAAGAGTTGTATCATTATCTAAGAAATCAGTGGAGCAATATAGTGCTTGAAAAAACAAACCTAAGAGGGAAGCATATGAATTTAGTCATATCTTGAGTGTTGTATCACTAGGATAATGAGTATCCTCATGCTATATCACTGCACTAGTCATCATCAGGTTGATATGGCATCGAAGGAAGTAGGTTTACAAGACCAATTTTATTAGTTGTCTTTTTTTAGTGCCATGTCATTGAGATAACACTTAGTAGAGATATATATAATGGGAAAGTGAATTTTCCATCATTGTATTATAAAGAGACAATTTTATCCCTATAACATTGCGTAGAGAAAGATCTCAAAAAAAAAACCTAAAACTCATCTCAATGCGCGGCAGGGCCAATAGAAACATGATTTCAGATGAGGAAGGGTCAATCAATCTTAGAAGGTGTATCATGAATCTCTTCATTATGTGGGGCCATCATTTTCCTCTAGGAATAAGTGGCACTTACAAAAAATGAGTAGCCTTGTTGTAGTTGCTACAACAATTGGTGATGCACTCGTAGAACCTTTGAATCTTTGTGCATTGCCTAAGGATAACCTACAAGTGACCACTGATCAACATGCCTGAGGGTTTCTTGATATTTCCACTAGGTTCCACTTCTTCGAACTGTGGAATACTAAACTACATAACCTTCCCTTTCCGAATATTATTGAAATCCTAACGAGGGACCAAAAGGGTATAACGTATAACGTAGGCTTGCCTCTTCACCCTAGAATTACATGGTGTTAGACATATTGATACTTTAGGATATAAAGATATCAAGCATTTTTTATAGGTTTTTATGTTGCTCCATTGTTGATGAGCGTACACAACCCCAACATGGACACCCCATAATCACAAGCCTTTCTTCGCTACGAGTGAGCATTCATAGCACAAACAAAGTTACCTGCATGTCCTAGTTGTTCAAGAAGCCTTTCTAAATCCTTTACCTTTCAAGGTTTTCATAGTTATGTCTTTTTACCTAGCTCTTTTGCACCATAAGGTGGATGAGGGATCCTTTTCTTGTTTATGTAAGATAGCTAAGATGATTCCTATCTTCAAAACTTTAGAGATTGCTTGTAATAGACATGTACGTTGATATCACTTCTTAGGATTTGTCCTTTAAATTAGACTAAGGCCTAGTTATGGAAAGTATATGATTTTTTTAGGCTTGTCAAATAGCTCAGTAATTGGGTTAGCATCCATTCATCATTCTCACTATTCACAGTATGTTCATCATGTGGTATTAATCATACTATCCATAGATTTAATTTTAGACTATGGCTATTGTAAACTAGCCTTGAATGTCATCCACAGATTCATGGTCTGACTTGTGATATGCCTGAAAGAAGCAACATGGTGAGGACAACGAGGTTCATCTAGGTATTCATTACCCTATTTTCTATATCATGTTAGTGAGAGGAACCATATGTCAACCTCCTTTAGTTGTGGGCGTGAATGCATCCCTTCTCGTCTTTGTTTATGCTCAATTAGTATCCCATCACTCCCACAACCTTGACATATTGTGTACCCATCACTCCATGAGTGTGCACATCTTATCACCCATTATATAGAATTTCCTTTTCCTGGGAGCAATGGAGATCAAAATTCTAGAAGTGGTCCTTCACAAGGAGATCAACTCAACCCATGTTATCCTAAGTTAGTTGAGGGTCAATAATTATAGAAGTTTCCTAACTTCTCTTGGCCCTAGGTGTCCAGATATATCCTCCTGAATCTAGGAGAGGCATATTCAGTGAGACACTCTTAAGGGTGAGTGGAGGAATAAGAGAGATATAACTCAGTATTGGTAGTGAAATACCACCAGAATACCCTTCTCTTACCTCACAAATGAGCCCAGTTTGCCTGTAAATCAAGGGAATATGAGAAAAAGGGATCAAAGGAGTGAAAACACTATGAACAATCTATAATACCTCATGTAATTTTCTAATTTATGAATAACATATTGATTTCCTTCTCTGTTTCATGCTTGTATATGTGAGAAATATGGTTTATTTACCATATCAGTGCATAATGCATGCTTACTTGCCTACTGTGGACGAAAATCTTGTCCTTATTTTCTTGTGGTTTTGTGTAAGAGTTTGGATCAAGGAGTTGGAGTGGGATATATAGGTAGGAGTAGGGTTCCCAACTATTGTAAGGGGTTTGTAATATATACCATCCTATGAGGGTTATAAGGTGCAAACATCTATCTATCTTTGTTTGTAAATTCTATGGTCTGTTAATTGCATTATGAACTAGGATATTAGTTTGCATATTTCACCCACAATTTGGAAAATCTTGAGGTGATATCTATGGGGATATATATCTTTGCTTTTTTGTGAATTTAGAGCAAACAAAACTAGTGAACGTAATGGGGAGAAATACCTAGTGAATTTGTTCTCCTTATGATCCCTGGTTTTTTATTAGTTATGAGTGTTTGTCTCTTGATTTCAACCTTTCCTAAGTTTTTCAAGTTAGATATTGATTGTATATTTAAAATTTGAGAGTTTCATCTATTAAATATTTTATTTTAGAACCTAGTCACTCCCTATCTATGAGATATAGGGAAACTACAACATCTAGTCACTTCGAGGAAGATGCCTTGTAGTGATTGGGACTTAGATTGATCTTTGTATGGGAGTGAAGACCTATCAACATTGATTTTTTTAGTGGGATAGACTTTAGATATTGTTGTCATGTCCTTAGATCTACACTTCTCTATTTTTGACTGATTATATCTATCCGGGATCTTATCTATATCCCTTCTCATTTATGATACCTATTTCATTTTTGCAACTTTGTTTTGTTTTATTCAAGGTTGTGTTTTGTTGTTGATTGCCTTTAGTGGTCATTTCTATTTATTTTGTTTGTTTGGTATTTTGAACCTAATTTTATTTGTTTATTTAATACTCGTGACCTGTCTAATTTTAGGAATTACAATGAAACCTAAGTTGTGTGGCATTTTAGGTTTTCCTCCCTTGTTTAGCGTTTGGATTATTTCCCTTGTAGATCATTGTAGGCGTAATTTTGTTGACTTCCTACATTGAGTTAGAAATTAAAACTTCCTTTGCATGTGATCTTGTTGTTTGTTTAGTATGATAAGCCATAGTTCATGCATTTTTCTTCCAAAGCCTTAGTTTCGAGCTTTTAAGTCCTTTTTGGTGCACTTGCTTTGGAATATTCGAAGTGTTTATTTTGATTTGTAAGTTCTTTAGTGGATTTTATTCTTGTGTGAATTTGGTTGATATCAAAATATCATTGAGAATGGTTGTGAGGCTTTTTCTTATTGCTTGGAAAAATAATGAACTCTCTACCCTTCCTTGTCTAGTTTTCATCAAATTGGAAAATAATTTGCATTCTTCATTTAGTTTTCATTTTGGATTGGTATTGATTCTCGTACAAATCGTCTCAGTTGCACTTTATACCCTTAAGTAAACAAAAACCATAAAAATAAAGGACTAATTAAAATTAATCTATACTTTTTGGTTATATAATACCAACATTAACATAGGGTTGTAAAGCCTTGAAATAGGTTTGATAGGACACTCTCCAAGGCTACAAAATTGAAATCAGTTCATCAATGAGTTTATGTCCATTTTTCACATCATACGCTTATTATAATTCTCCTCTTACATAGGAGTCAAGCATTTAGTTGCATTAGGAACTTTTGGAGTGACATCCCCACTCCCTTGTTATTGACGTTTGTTGGACTGTGCATGTTAATGGGGATCTATTTGAGCGATGTATGCCTCGATTTGAGCAATATCTCAAGAGGTTTTTGGCTTAGATACCTTGCATACATGTATATTTTTAATCATACATGTCCCACCACTTGTTTTTTTGTAATATGGTAACCATATCAGCGTATCTTTTAGGGTTTTTACCTAGGTGACTCTAGGTGGGAAGAACCCACGAAACTTGAGGCAGATGTCAATCACCAGATATGTGCTCCTAGGGGTGACACTTAGCTATAATGAGGTCAATTATTCCAATAAAGGATATTATAGGAAGGGTTGGGTAACTACTTCTTAGTCCTTTGTTAGTCCAAGGTCCTCGTTGGATTGATTTCCCGAAGTGTCTTGGATTTTAGGAGGTACATTTTATAGTTCATTTTCTTGTTGTATCTCTCAGAGATTTTATAATGCATGCCATTTGGTTTGAGTCTAGTTGGCCATGGGGTTTCTTAATAAATAAATAAATTAAACTTAAATATTCATCATGGCTAACCAAATTATCCATCATTCTTAATGATTTATAAACCTTTTTCTTAAAGGGGAGGGTCCACCACTACAGTGACATAGAATAACTCCATTGCCAAAAGGCTTAAATAGATACAGATTTGGGAGGGTTGTCTTTCTTTTAGATGGGGAATAATTTATTATTGTTGAAATATCGATGAAATTCCACCACCACATATCAACCCACCTTTGACTAATCCTTTTGATCTTGTACTTGTATAAGTGAAATCTTATTTCACTGAACCCTTTTCCTTGTTCTCTCATTACATGTCTAGTGAGAGTGGTGCATCTACCATGGTAAATATGAATCCCTCATCACCATCTATATTTGTAGTTTCCTCCATGATGTCTACACTACCATCAATCAATGTGATAGGACCCACTTCTCCTATTTTGACCACTCCATTATCATGTCTTTGGGGCATCCAACTAGTTCCTTCTACAACCTCGAATAGTTTTTCAAGATTATATATATATATATATATATATATATATATATATATATATATATATATATATATATATATATATATATCCCTATGTCCAACTTTGTGTTTGGTAAGGAGGCAAGCCAAAGTCAACCTATGGGATCTAGGTGGTTTCTACCTAGCTCTTTTATCCCAATGTTCACAATCTCTAGCATGGGTCAACCTTCTTCTTGAAATATGTGGGGAGGTTCTACTTTTGTTTCTAGTCAATATGGGGGAGATAACATTTTCAAATGAACATATAATTGATGGCATGATTGTGTGTTAAGAGGAATTCCCTTCTCTAGAGATTTTGATTACCTTTTGAGGGGCTAATTTACCTCGGGGAAATATCCCCACTAGTATCATTATTCCCACAAGTTTTCACACTTACGATGGTATTTTTGCAAGGGGAGGTCCTCCTTCTAGTGTTGGGTATAATCCCATCAGCAACCATGCTTTTGGTAGTCCCTTGTCCTTGGAGGAAATAATCCTTTAATAGTTGGTCTAGGGGTTTAATACCCTATGTCTAGCAATCCCTTTGGTCAACCCTTATCTTCTGGAAACCATGTTATCAGGGGACCACAAGGTCCATCTTGCAGTCCATCCTTATCTTTAGACCCATTCAACAAACACCAAGTTTCATTTCTATTGTCTCTTGATTTTTTCATATTTGGAAAAATTGGTGAATGACCCCATATGCCACAATCCTTTGTGGCCTATAATGATTGTTAAATTTCCATCTAATATACCCAAGTTTTAATGAAAGTTGGGAGAGAAATTGATCATACATATCACCACATAACATAGTTGGTTCTCTTCAAATTCATTGGTGGATGATTATATTAGGTTGATATTCTTCCAATGAACCTTGTTTGGGGATACTGCAAATTGGTACATTGAACTAGACAAGACATCCTATCATGAATATGCTTCCTTGGCACAAACATTCTTAAATAATTTTTAGTTACCAATTTCATAAAATATTGGAACTAAACTCCTATATACCTTAAAACATGACACTCTACCCACATCTTTGATCACATACATGAGTGGAGTTGAAGGAAGCAATTGATTAGGACCAAGATTCCTAACCGATTCTTAATGATTCATTTACTAGATCCTTGTTTCCACCCATTTCCAAGGATATCGTTATGGTCAGAGAAAAAATGGAGGAAAATTCCATCTTACGTGCCCATCATCTTTACTTGATTAACTCTTGCACTTTATATGATATTATTCCTAATGCTCTTTGACCTTCAGTCAATCCACAATGACCCAATCTGGGACCACATTCTCATGGTATAATTAGTTCCATCTCTTATCATGTTGTGAGTCAATTGTCCACACAACCTTAGCAATTGATTGTTACATCAAGGGCCCCAACAACTATTCCCAACTCTCAATAAGCCACATCTCCTAAGAAAACCACTGAGATTCACATGGTGCAATCCACGCAACTGAAAAATTATCAATAACCTGGTGGTAAAAATAAGAAGAATAAGCAAAAGAATACTTCCAAATCTTCTCAAGATACATAACAACCCCAACCTACTCAGGGTGGGGGCATGAATAAACAAAGATGTAAGGTTAAGTTCCCTTATAATATTTGTTAGGGAGGCCATCTAACAGATGAATTCCCAAGTATGAATGAGATTCATCTCTTTCTATCACGATTGTATAACACTCATCAACTAGATATATTGACACATATATTCCATGCCATATCTTATAAACAAATGGTTACAACAAATCCTCCACCTCCAATTAGGGGCATGGAAGGATAACACTTTCATTCAGGCTCATCACCAATTCTTATATGCAATGAGCAAGTAAACTTGTCTATGATAGTGAAGTCCTATAAGACTCCTAAGTCTAGTTTTACTACTAAAGACCCATTCATCCCCACTTCCCTAGGTTGACCTCTCATGCTAGGTAATTCTTTGGAGCTAATGTTTCTCCCATAAAAGGGTGTTCTTCGTAAGTCATCACAAAACCCCAATGCCAGGGAAACTCAACACCATGGTATTTTTGAGGATCTAGCCCAAGTGTCTTGTGCCATGTCTTCTTTGGAGGTTTTTCAAAGTTGCACTATAGATGCAAAGCCTTGTTGAATTTTATTAAAGGAATTTATCCCTCAAATCCAAATTTGATCACGCTATATGTTAATGCAAGTCGATTTAGGTTATCCCATCAATTTGATTTCCAAATCTTGATGCATCTCCATAATATATATGTGTGCCACACTCTTTTGGACAATGGATCCTCCCCTTTTATCATGTCCTTGTCATGCTAGAAATCCCTGGTTCTATAGCACTAATTTAATCAAAAACTACCCTTCAGGCCTTTGATTTTCACATCTTTATACATGAAGGTGTTCTTCCAACATTTTCTATCAAGCAGGGGGGAAATTTGTATGTTAATGTAAATTTGTTTATGCCCCCTTGACTATAATCTTCTCCTTGGATGTTTTTAGTTCTGAGATATGACTGTGTCATTCCATCTATAATTCATGTTATTTGTTTTCCCTGTGAAGGAAGTATCATCACCATTGATCAACTTGAATATTGTTTATTGGCGACCAAAGTACCCACTATGAGCACCATTGTGTTGTTGATTAGTGATAACCTCTATCATATGAGAATTTTGGTACATGATTATTTAAAATGATATCACTTATGGGTGTTTCCTATGTTCTCACCCAATAATCCATCAACCAGTGTCGGTCTTATGCATATCATCTCTTCCATCACTAGTGGATCCCATCGATATCCTAACCCTTAGGGGGTGACATCTCCATTGGATGTAAACTTGTACGGTGAGAACATAACACTTCAAGTGGAATGGGTTACCTCTCCAGTGATTTTTTCAAAACCTCCTACTGTTTGTCAAAAAATCCATCCTAATATAGAATATGGCTAGGATACTTTTCCCTCTTGGGTCGTCACTCTACCTATTCGACACAATTCCCTTTGTGATGATTTTCCTTCACAATGAGTCATCCTAGAGTTCATAGACTCAATTAATAATCATAGGTAGATTATGCCTCTTGACGCCTCTATTCTCTTTTATTCATAAATGGTGGATATTAGAAGAAAAAAACTTGAAATGGATCAGGGGAATTTTATAGGTCATCCACAAAAGTACTAACCATGGACTGAGTTAATTATTGGGTTTTTAGTCATGAAATTTATAGTGGCTAGTCCAATCCATAGACCCTATTGAGAAGTTTCTTGTACCTACATTACATATCAATAACCATTATCAAGAAGCTACATTAGTTGATGGTACCAATCACATTTTAAGTGTTCGGGTTGTTCCTAATAATGATATGATTCTAGGCTTTCCCATCAATCTGAAACCTTTAGGAACATGGTAATCCAATTATATATGGCATGGCCATAACACAGTGAGCCATATGATGCCTAAAAAGACCCATTAGTTCATACAAATCAGTAGGAATCCTACACTTGTGCCCAACACTAGGCACAACATGATGTAACCTACTAGACTGTGCTGCACTTGTACAAATTATATATGTGTTTGGTTGTGGTGTGTTTTTCCTTTTATTTTTTAGTGTGCCATTTTTTTGGTCATTCACTTATGTGTGATGCTTGATTGGAAAATGTTAAGTTCCTCATCGATCTACGTAGGCTTTGTATATTGTGCCAGCCATAGTACTTTGAACATAGCATCCACCGCTTGGGTCCTCCTTTCACCCACTGATGAGCTAGTGAGTTTATGGAGTATTTATCTTGGCCCTATGACCAATAATGAGGCTAAATATAGTGTTGTCATCAAACTCTTATTTGATACTATTTCTCTTGGTATTTGTCACTTGGTTGTCAAACTTGACTCTAAACCTGTAGCATCTCAGTTGAATTGAAGTTTACCATGTGAGGCATCCTACATTATTTTGTCATTATTTGAGGGTACATATCTTGGAATTTTCTTTTGATATCATTTAATATATAAACATTTCATGAGACTCCAACACATTGTTTGATTCATTAGCTAATTATCTCATAGATTTGCATTTGTTCCATTAAGTATTTTTACCATGCATATCAACATATGTAACCATGAACATAAGTGAAAACATCACAAGACAAAATATGTGCCTAGTCATGGAAAATACATGGGAGACTTACATATTCATAATACTTAGCTAAATATGGGATGTCTAAATTTCTTGCTTTCCTGTGCCCATAATAAAACAAAACTCAAAACTATATCAAACCTCCAGATACAAAAAACTATAGCAGAATGATTTTGGATGAAACCGACCCTACTAAATTGTCTAATTGAAGAGTCAGCTTGTCTGTTGAGATCTATATCCCTGTGAAATTTTATGGGAGGAGAATTGTTTGGTGAACCACTCTTGAACATTAGTGTCGAGCGATAAAAAGGTGTCTTTTTAACTCCTAATTACCTTCACATTAATTGTCAACCCAGGGACGACTTTTTATTTCAAGAGTGTACTCAGTCTGAGGCAACTATTTACTCAATAGTAATGTTATGAAAGATGTAGTACAGTGCTCAAAATACAAAATTAAATGAATGCTTGAAAAGAAATCTAACTACAACAACATAAACTCAAATGCTCTGAAATTCAACTATTCACTCAGAAAACATCAATCGAGGATATAGTAGCAATAACTCATTCCTCTAGAGATTGATACAATTGAAATCAAACTAGAACAAGACAATCAATCTGAGAATGAGGAAGCAGTAACCAATGTTCTCTACAGTTGACAACCCTGCATTAAAGCAATTAAAAGGAAATAGAATTTGAACTAAAGCTGCTATTGAAAGTAAATTAGGAAAACTCTTTAAAAGCAAACTCTTGCAATTAACCAACGGAAATGAACAGCGAAGTAAATGGGCAGCAAACTGTAATTAAAGGAATCTGAACAACAAACTCTAATTAATGAAAATGAACAACAGCAAAGCCAAATTAATAGCAATCTGTAATGAATAGTAAAACCTTAGTCTAAGGAAATAAATGTAGCAATCGTATCCTACAGGAATCAGATAACAACCTTTACTCTAAGAATAAATCGGATAGCAACCGGAAATAGAATGGCAACTAATTAGAAATGAAATATAGAACAGCGCTTGAAAGCCAAACAGAAATACACAACAACGTAACACACGGCACACCTTAATGGTAATCTGATCTGGTAATCCAATTATCAGTCTTATAAATAATACGATTGTCTTTTTAGAATGGAACAACAACGTTTATAAGTTCAACAATCGTAAGGAAATATAATTTCCAAGATGAATTTAGTAATACCAACAGTCAAGTGTTACAACAAACATTCTATAGTTGAACAGCAACGGTATTCTGTAAAGACCGACAATATTATATCAGCACTTAAAGGAAAAATAATACGTTGCAAAGTTAATATAATGGTTCTGTCTTCAGAAATGATATTACTCAATAAATCAAATGTAACAGAGCTATGATGTAAAATAACAGAACATATCAGATTACCGAATAGAGCTGATAAGCAAAACCACGCATGAACTACAAATATAAT
The DNA here is from genome assembly GCA_031772625.1 of Pinus tabuliformis. Taxonomy (NCBI): domain Eukaryota; kingdom Viridiplantae; phylum Streptophyta; class Pinopsida; order Pinales; family Pinaceae; genus Pinus; species Pinus tabuliformis. Next base: position 503,766,788 of record CM062812.1, read on the forward strand.
ATACAGCAGCAGCAGCATACTCCACCAGAGGCTGGGCCCTTAGCCGCCAGCGGACGCTGCTGGGTTACTTCAGATGAAAAGAATGAACAACAACTCCCAAATCAGGTATTAATCATTAAATGGTGAAATCATTACAACAGCTGAAGCTTTGAGACTTACAGCATGAAAAAATCCTTTCTTCCTCCTATCCTATCATGAATTCTTAATTCTAAATCTCTAATTCTAAATCCTCAATTCTCCATTCTCTTAGCCATCATTTTTCCATCCCCAAATCATCCCATATCTGATCTCTGTTTTCATTTAAATAGAGAGAGATCATAGAGAAGTTACAATAAGGATAAGTACAACATGATTCCTATTACAAAATTGGTTTGCCTCTAACCAATTGATCAACAAGAGCAAGGCGAATTTGGCTTTGCAGCTGAGATTTGGAGGACGGCCGCAACAACAAATCTAAGAAAATCGTGCTCAAAGAACCCTGCGTTTCTCTCAACACAAGTCAAATTTGGGCAAACCGTTCTTTGCTAAAGTTAATTGGGTCCGTTCTGGACAAAACTCATGTTCCAGATTTTCCAAATTCTTCTTCATTTGCTCAGAATCTCAACTGCAAAACTGTCACTTCTTATTTTAGCGAATTTCTGAGTTGGCACATTTAATGGTCAAATCTTCAATCTAGAAATTATCTTGGAGGTTAAAAATGGTGAATAATGTTATAACCAATTTATTGAAACTATCATTGATAAAATCATGCATAATCATCAATTTATTAGAAATAAAGGAGAATAAATAACATTTGTTTATAAGATCATAAATCATCATAAAATGGATTTACATAATAAATTATAATAAATGACATGATAAAGAAGAGTAAAAATGGATGAAATAAGTGTTTAAAAAGTGGTCGTATTCACGGCCCAACACACCCCCACACCAAATATATTGCATGTCCTCATGCAACCCAAAGACAAAACCCATGTGTTAACCAAGCATTAAAAAATTTGTTCATCTCAACTCATAGAACAAATGAATTCTTCCTCAATTAATAAATATTCAATTTTTGCAATCTTGATGAAGGCATTACAATGAAGTTGCAGCAAAATATGATATAAGTGACAACAACCTTCATTAACCATTTTCCCAAAAACTACAAACCAGCTTTTGTTGAAATTGTGCAAGTAGATTTGTAATATATGAATGCCTCTATGATCCAAAAATCAGATCGTTTTGATGCACGAATCATGAGATATAAACAAAATGGTTGTAGGTGAGAGTGCATGATTTCCAAAATTTTATGAACCAATTTATCTTGAAATTATCTGGATATGTGTATTTTAATAATATGTTTGTGTTTTCCAGAGATCATAAGAATTGAGTTCATAGTTTTAAAAATATGTGGAAGTCAATTTCTACATTGAAATTATATGCCTTAAATGAGAAACAAAATAGAAAACATCCATCATGCGTAGCAATTCCTCCCCCTCTCTGAAAATTAGCATGCCCTCATGCGATGCTAGAAAACAAATAGAGGTGGTTGCTACTATTTGTTGAAGTCTATGCTTGGTGTAAAACAACATGGAATAAGGGAGGTGTTGAGAATGAATCAGAATAGCAATGGATGATAAAGAATATGAATGACATGGTCATAAGAAAGAAATGAATGAAAGCGACACTCCCCCAAACTGAAAGATGATATGCCGCTAAAAAAAATGGGAAGTGGTAAAGATGTGGAATGAACAATGATAAATAATGCTCAAAATGGATTTTCATTAAATTCTCCTAAATTCGTAATAAATCAGAAAATTATGCTATTTTACCTCAAGTTTTACCACTGAAAAAAAAATGTAGAATGACATGTATGGACTGGCATTTGTTGAAGTTGATATAGGCAGAGTTGGTGCTGAAAGTGATGCTAAAGGTGGAATCCAGGCAAGCACATCATGTCCGAACAATTGTTCACGTTCGCAAGTTGCTCGAGCCTCTTCAGTAAGTTGCAATAGTGTGGTCATGCTGCGAATAGATTTTTTCCCATACTTGTTGTTCTCCTGTAAACAAATCACTATTTTGCATACAATGTTCTTGAATCCATATTGTTAGTTTTGAATAGCAACAGATAAGATGCATGCAAAAATTTCAATCAGAAAAACTTTTGTCAAATCAATAAGTTATGGCAGAGTGCAGTAATCATATCGCATTCTATCCCATAATGCATACATTCCCCCTCCAATTGGAAAAGGAATTCCATGACCATAAAGTATATAAAAGGTATTGTGCTGAAGGCAAGGCAAGGGAATGAACAATACAACAGTAAATGAAGCAGAGTACACATATCAATGATAGGACAGCGAGAGTTATGGTTATAATGAGAGCAGAGTGTGTAAAGATAGTTATGAATAAGAGATAGGACACTTTGGATTGATGATAAGTGATGCAAAAAAGAAAAAGAACAACAATATGCCAAAAAGATGCTTTGCTGACAGTATTCTAGCTGAAAATGATGTGATTGATCTGAAAACAATTTCTCATGCGTAAAGGTTCAAAACAGGGAAAAATTAAGGAAATAACTTCTTTGATAAAAAGAAAAAATAAGAAAAGGGTATTATAGTAATAATTGACAATAAGATATAACTTCAATACCATAAGCAGAGCCTCTACTGCCAGCAGGCGTCCATAGCCTCGGCAGGGTTTATTTTTAACCCATATGAACTAGGATCCTCAATTTATAAATGGAGAGTTACAATGATGTTCTACAAAAGAGATTAGTGTGCTGGCGTGGTAACCAGATAACCACACTACCATTCACTAGGATGTAGCAAAAGTGATCAGGCCGGCTCGTGATGAGACCTCCTGTTCCAAGGATAATTTAGCTATCAATGGATCATAACCCTGGTTTGGTGGCCATAATGAGAATGTCACTCTGTTACAACCTTATGAACATGGTAGGCTGGCTCGTAATGAGACCCCCTATCCTCCATCTACGAACAAAATTTTATTGTTATTACACATTTTTATGATAAAAAGAGGGAGGCTCAGTACTCCTTAAGAGGAGGGATGGTGGAAGAAGTTGAACATGTCAATAGAAAAAAAAATGCCCATAATCTCATTTATTACAGACAGAGAAGATTATAACCATGGAGGATGGAACCAGCATGGTATTAAGATGATCAATCAATATCATGTTCAATAGAAAACAATGCAGTAAAGTAATATATAAATAATTGTGTCCCTTTTGAAAAGAATCTATCATCAAGGAGCTGTCCTATTAAAGATCATAACGTGAATGATATTAACTTGCTTCAAAAGAATCCATAATTCTTGTCCTCATAAAAGTAGTGTACTTCATGCCATGAAAGGGAATCAGTAAAATGTGGTTGAGATGGATTAGGAATAATCCTACAAGAGGAAAGAAGGGTTGCTCTCGAAAATATTCCCAAAATGTTGCTTCTTTGAGGGAACAACAAAAACACTCAAAAAGTGGTGTTCCGTGTAGGGAACAGGAAAGGAAATGCACACCAAAAAGCAAAAATACACATAAAAAAGTGTGAAAACGCAAATGTCGTTCCTTTGGAAAAAGGAACAGCAAAAACTACAAGTGTCGTTCCTTTAGAAAAGGAACAACAAAAATGAAAAGTGGCGTTCCTTTGGAAAATGAACATTAAAAACACAAGTGTCGTTCCTTTGGAAAAGGAACAACAAAGTGTCAAAAAAGAACAAGCAAATGTCGTTCCTTTGGAAAAGGAACAGCAAAAATGAAAAGTGTTGTTACTTTGGAAAAGGAACAGGAAAAATGCAAGTGTCGTTCCTTTGGAAAAGGAACAGCAAAATGAAAAGTGTCGTTTCGTTGGAAAAGGAACAGCAAAAACGCAAGTGTCGTTCCTTTGGAAAAGGAACAAAAAAATGAACTGTAGAAAAGGAACGGAAAAATGAACCATGGAAAAGGAACAGCAAAATGAATCATGAAAAAGGAACAACAAAATGGATCGTGAAAAAGGAACGACTGACACAAAAGGTGTTGTTCTTTTGAAAAAGGAACAGCAAAACGAAAATGTTGTCCCTTTGAAAAAGGAACAATAGAAACGACAAAAGTGCACACAAACGTTGTCCCTTCAGAAAAGGAACAGCAAAATGCACAAGCATAAAATGCAAGCACGCAAAGAATGAATTAGTTGTTCACTATATTGATGTTGAGGATGGGTTACAGTTTGAATGAAGCAACACCTGAAACACAAAATATAAGAAAGATCAGAAAAGAAACAACATTTTATTTAAAAACAATATGTAAATAACTAAATTAAGTTACAACAACTATGGTGTTATGTCAAAAAAATGATCTCTTCGAAAAATGTTTTGGCAACAAAGACATGACATGAATCTTCAAATGGAAATAAATTCTTCATTTCTTCTATTATGAATCCATTGGGTAATGAGTTGGATGAAATTCCTTTGTTTCATTAAAATTTCTTTCAAAAATCACTCGTCCATAAATTGACCTTCTTTATTTTCCCAGGACCTACAAAAAAACGAGTGTCTACCTGCAATAAAAAATTAAATCATGGAGAAAGAGAGGTGATCGGACTCTCCAAATCCATGAATTATGCAAAAAAAACAACAATTAGTTACTATGTATAACAAATTCACTGAGAAAATAACAAAGTAAAAGTTATTTGTCATCTGCGGGAGAGCAGTGGTCGACCATACTAACTAGCAGTGTTTTAATCACAACTTCTTTGTTTTTTGTCGAATTCGAGTGATTCCAAAGCCAAATGAGAGATAATTCAAAGTTGCATCTCCAATAGAAATAGGTTTTAAAAATTCAATGCTATGATATGTCAAATTTGCTTGGAACAACCTGCATAATAGAGTCATTTTCGATTACCCAGCTTAGACCAACAGTTGATATTTCAAGCATAAATTTTTCGTTTGATGTCGGATTCGAATGATTCAAATTGGAAATGAAAGTAGATTCATTTATTTATATCCAATAGAAATAAGTTTTGAAGAAAATAAGAATTGATAGGTCAAATACTGTAAGGAACAACCGAAAAGACATAGTTTTAAGGGTGCTGATTTACGATAGACAGTCAATATTTTGATCATAACTTCCCCATATGATATCGAAAATGAGTGATTCCAATTGCATTGTAAACTAGATTCATAGAGGAATATACCATAGAAATAGGTTTTAAAAATTCAAACATTTAGGCCTCCAAAAATGTCCCAACTCTGTTCCTGAGTTGCCCACTAGACACCCTATCAATGTTTTGTTTCTAACTTTTTCGTTTCAAATCCAAATTGAGTGATTAAAATTGGGTTAGAAATTAGATATCAAGGGCTACTTAGGGTAGAAGCAGGTTTTAAAAATATTCACTTTTGGTCCCTAATAACATGACTGTCCTGACTTTTTTCCAGAAATTTCATCTAGCCCGCAAGCCAAAAAAAATGATATTCAAGCATTTTTTCATATTGATGATAAAAATGAATGTAAGTGTTTGTAGAATTGTTATTTATATTATAAATCATCTACATACACAAATGAATTGAAACGGTTATCATCGATGTTGATTTCGATAGCGTGTTGCAACAAAAAAGCAACTAGTTTTACAAAAAAAAAAAAAAATGTGTTTGTTTTATTTCTTTATTTATTTTATTTTCTCCACTATCCTACTCTTCTTTCAGAATCGAATATGTTTATGTATAAGAGTATTTCTAGTGAAGCCATTCTCAAAATAAGGCTTCAAGCATGCACATACCCAAATTTGAAAAATGCATGTTAATGAATATTAGGGTATGAGAAGCCAACTTCCCTTGAAAAAATGGTGTCAAAAATTGTTGAAGTATGGAGCGATGCTGCAAACAAGTGATGGAGTGAAACCAATCTTCAATATATCCCTTACTTTTTTGATTTCCCGTAGCCATCATATCATGAATTTCTTGAGCTTTGAAAATGGCTTGTTGATGCAAACTAAAAGAAACCTCATTTTCTTCCATAGCTTCTACAATTTTGAATTTGAAACATTCTGAATCTCATTGTAAGTTTTTTCCATTGGTGCATGTGAGATAGAATGGGTGGGAAGGGTGGTTAAATTTTGCAGTTCAACATTGTAAGCATGTTGTACTGGTTTATTGTGGCGAGGGTGTGGAATTAGTTGAGCAGGAAAATATGTAGAGAATGGAGCATTGTGATGATGTGGTTGGTTGGGTTGTGTGAATGGTTTTGGTATGAAAGCAGGATGTTGTGGAAGAGATGGTGAAAAATATGGAGAATATGTTTGTGCTACAAGATGAGGGAGAGTAGTCATGCCATCATAAGATGAACCATGCCAAGCTTGTAGACAAGATTGGTGGTGGTTATATCGAAATTGACATGGCTGCTCTAACACATTACTATTCCATAATGGATTATGCAAGTACTAGAATGGAGAAAAATTGTTTTGAACCATACATGTAGGCCATGATTTCCATGGTTTTGACCTTGTTACAGCTTCCTCATCTCTTTGATATGATACTTCCATCCTAGATAAGGAAGAACAAATATCTACAGAATGCTCCTTTCGGTCATGAGGGCAAAACACTTCATCAAATTCTTGATTTTTATGAACCTGCAAAGCATTCAATTTTGCATTTAGAGAGCTAATAAAATCAACTTTAAAATTTTCAAATAAAGCATTGATTTCAGATCTTATGTCTCCTATTCTTGTAGCAGATTTGGAAAAGAAAGAACAAACATCTCTAAAATTCTTACCGGCCTTGGAGATTCCTCTTGAATACCTTATGCACAATTCACAAACATCATCATATGACAACTGAAAAACATCACCTTCTCCTATCAGATTTAAGAGTTCTAAAAATTCATCTTTAATTCCTTTAAGAAAGAGTGTTTTCAAGATCTCTTTCTCCAAATACCTATGTTTTGATTTTTGAAGGTTGTATTGAAATCGATCCACATAGTCCTCCAAGCTTTCATGTTCCCCTTGTATCACATTGAAAATATCTTCATTGGCCTTGCAATAGTCTTGGTACTTCTTCAAGAATATGTTCTTCATGTCCTCCCATGTTTGGATGCAATTCCCACCTAGGCACATGAACCATCGGAGAGCTGCTCCTTTTAGAGTAAGAGGAAACACTTTCAATCTTTGATCGTTAGTGTAATAATCATATCCTCTATAAAGTATTTCGAACTCAAATAAGAATGTATCTAGATCCTCATTTGTCAAACCATGAAAATTTGGTAGAGAAGATGGGGGAATTATGTGCATTTGTGTCACTCCTAGATCTTTGGTAGGAAATTCAAAAGTAGAAATGTGAGTCATTTCTTACCATAACAGAAGATGTTCTTCATGTGTTTATTTGAGGCTCCTTCTTCAAATGTTCTTGTCAATTGGTTAGTGAAATGGGTGGTGCTTACATCACCACTTGAGAAAAATCATGAGATTTGTTTTTCAAAATTTCTATTTTTTTTTTTAGTCATTCACACAAAAACTCAAACATTTACCCTAAGTTCGTTAACAATTCCATTGGAAAGCGGGTGGGGGAGCAGGGCTTTTACATGCTCCTGTACGCAGGTTCTTACCTTCCATTTTTAATACCTAGTTCTTTTCTAACAGGCACTCATCAGATGCACGCTCCTCTTTAAAAATGGCTACACTCTCCCCGGCAACGGCGCCAAAATGTCGAGCGATAAAAAGGTGTCTTTTTAACTCCTAATTACCTTCACATTAATTGTCAACCCAAGGACGACATTTTATTTCAAGAGTGTACTCAGTCTGAGGCAGCTATTTACTCAAGAGTAATGTTATGAAAGATGTAGTATAGTGCTCAAAATACAAAAGTAAATGAATGCTTGAAAAGAAATCTAAATACAACAACATAAACTCAAATGCTCTGAAATTCAACTATTCACTCAGCAAACATCAATCGAGGATATAGTAGCAATAACTCATTCCTTTAGAGATTGATACAATTGAAATCAAACTAGAACAAGACAATCAATCTGAGAACGAGGAAGCAGTAACCAATGTTCTCTATAGTTGACAACCCTGCATTAAAGCAATTAAAAGGAAATAGAATTTGAACTAAAGTTGCTATTGAAAGTAAATTAGGAAAACTCTTTAAAAGCAAACTCTTGCAATTAACCAACGGAAATGAATAGCGAAGTAAATGGGTAGCAAACTCTAATTAAAGGAATCTAAACAGCAAACTCTAACTAATGAAAATGAATAACAGCAAAGCCAAATTAATAGCAATCTCTAATGAATAGAAAAACCTTAGTCTAAGGGAATAAATGTAGCAATCGTATCCTACAGGAATCAGATAACAACCTTTACTCTAGGAATAAATCCGACAGCAACCGGAAATAGAATGGAAACTAATTAGAAATGAAATATAGAACAGCTGATCAGGTGCTCATGTCCTAAGTGTCGTAAAATGAAAAATTTAAAGTGCTTAGAACTGGTTCAAAGTTGAATGACTAAAAATTTATCTTCTTCCCGATTCCGGCGCCGCAAACAGTTCGAAAAACGGTCGCCGTATGAGGAAGTTATGGCAAAAAGAAGAATTTGTCCATAACATTAGAAATTTTAATTTTTCAAAAAAAAATTAAAAAAGGAATATTCCGCCTTGCACGAAATCCGAGGCAACCACCAAACATTAAATGTAACTACAGTTAAGTTGGTGGAATTTTGGCAAGAGCGCCAAATTTGGCGGACCCGCCATAATTGGCGGAGCTATCTGGAGTTAACTAAAGTTAGCTAGAGTTTTTCTAGGGAAAAACTGGAGAAACTTTAAATGGCCATAACTTTGGCTAGGAAAGTTGGTTTTGGACGAATTTTTTTTTTATTTTTGGTATTTTCGACCTTATGAAGCCATTGGTGCAGGTCTTACATCCATCTGAGGTCATTTGCAGGTTTTTTAGCTTCGTGGAAGTTCCAGGAGCCACCAAGGCCAAATCAGTTTGGGAGCTGCATTGGGAATTGTGCAGCCAGTGAATGTGGAACGAAGGTCATTCCTGAATTTTTCCAGCCTTTTGAATCCATTTCTGTAGCTCGTTTTTCCTTTTGAGGCATTCTTCTCACTGTTTAGCTTCAGGGAAGCTTTCAGGGCCACCAGGGCCATTTCAGTGCAGGAGCTGTTTGGGGGCTCTGTTCATCCGTTTTTGGTGATTCAAAAGCCTATGTCTGCTATTTTTGACCTTTTGAGTCTAATGGCAGAGGTTTTACAACCAATTGAGGTCATCTTCACCTCGAAATTCTCCATTCAAGTTTAAAGGGCCACTAGGGCCAATTGGGGAAAGTACTATATAAGGTACAAAATTCACTGTTTAGTGTTTGGGAAAGAGCATGTTTGGCTAATTCCTATCTTCTGATTCTGTATTTACAGTCAGATCTGTCCTTTGAGACACCCATATTCTTGTATTAGCCTTTGTAGCAATTTTAATACAAGAGGACAAGCCTAGTTGGAGAGGTTTGGTCCAGCAGATGTAGCCCAGGGGGGGGGGTGAACTGCTTTATCATTTTGATGTCTTTATTTGCTGAAGATGATATGCTAAAAAAAACTGATATAAAGTATTAAACAGCAAATAAATATAACTTGCATACACACATAATCACTTATTCAGCTACAGAAAGTTACTTGTCTTATTCCACAAGACCTTAACCTTCAAGTATGTGTATGTCAAAGACTTCTAAGTGTTTACTTTGTTATTTCTTTAGGCAGAGCCTGTAGAGGGCCAGGTAGCCTCTGGAACTCATCCTCTTTTTAGAGGTGGCATGTCCGGTGAATGCCCCTACAGTCTATCTCTGTATAAGAAATAAGAAGTTTATACATTTTTAGAGGTCATTTGGAGTGTCTAGTTCACAGTTGAAATTATTGGAAATGGATACCTTGCACCCTTAAACAAGTACATTCCATTTTCATATCAACAGTGCTTGAAAGCCAAACAGAAATACACAACAACATAACACAGGGCACACCTTAATGGTAATCTGATCTGGTAATCCAATTATCAGTCTTATAAATAATACGATTGTCTTTTTAGAATGGAACAACAACGTTTATAAGTTCAACAATCGTAAGGAAATATAATTTCCAAGATGAATTTAGTAATACCAATAGTCAAGTGTTACAACAGACATTCTATAATTGAACAGCAACGGTATTCTGTAAAGACCGGCAATATTATATCAGCACTTAAAGGAACAGTAATATGTTGCAAAGTTAATATAATGGTTCTGTCTTCAGAAATGATATTACTCAATAAATCAAACGTAACAAAGCTGTGATGTAAAATAACAGAACATATCAGATTACCGAATAGAGCTGATAAGCAAAACCACACATGAACTACAAATATAATATACAGCAGCAGCGTACTCCACCAGAGGCTGGGCCCTTAGTCGCCAGTAGACGCTGCTGGGTTACTTCAGATCAAAAGAATGAACAACAACTCCCAAATCAGGTATTAATCATTAAATGGTGAAATCATTACAACAGTTGAAGCTTTGAGACTTACAGCATGAAACAATCATTTCTTCCTCCTATCCTATCATGAATTCTTAATTACAAATCTCTAATTCTAAATCCTCAATTCTCCATTCTATTAGCCATCATTTTTCCATCCCCAAATCATCCCATCTCTGATCTCAGTTTTCATTTAAATAGAGAGAGATCACAGAGAAGTTACAATAAGGATAAGTACAACATGATTCCTATTACAAAATTGGTTTTCCTTTAACCAATTGATCAACAAGAGCAAGGCGAATTTGGCTTTGCAGCTGAGATTTGGAGGACAGCCGCAACAACAAATCTAAGAAAATCGTGCTCAAAGAACCCTGCGTTTCTCTCAATACAAGTCGAATTTGGGCAAACAATTCTTCACTAAAGTTAATTGGATCCGTTCTAGACAAAACCCATGTTCCAGATTTTCCAAATTCTTCTTCATTTTCTCAGAATCTCAACTGCAAAACTATCACTTCTTATTCCAGCGAATTTCTGAGTTGGCACATTTAATTGTAAAATCTTCAATCTAGAAATTATCTTGGAGGTTAAAAATTGTGAATAATGTTATAACCAATTTATTGAAACTATCATTGATAAAATCATGCATAATCATCAATTTATTAGAACAAAGGAGAATAAATAACATTTGTTCATAAGAGCATAAATCATCATAAAATGGATTTACATAATAAATTATAATAAATGACATGATAAAGAAGAGTAAAAATGGATGAAATAAGTGTTTATAAAAAGTGGTCATTTCACGGCCCAACAATTAGGTCCATGAGAATGCATCTTAATGCATTTACCGCATGTTCCAGATGGAAGACTCGATCCTAGAAGGTTGCAATTAGCTCAAAAGAACAACATGCGAAGGTTTTCCATTGGGACATTTTGACTTGCAAATCATATTATTTAGAGTTAAGTGCTCCATGTTATTTCTTGTAATGACTGCAAACAAATGGGGTTGAGGAGTCTAATGACTGGGAAGTATACATGGGGCTAGAAGACCTCATAATTTCATTTCGAAGTGGCCTACATAATTGACTAGACCATGCCCTTAGTTAGACCTCAAGGAAGGAGGCATAGAATAAGGCCCAAGCTGGAGGTAAAATGATAGAAACATGAAAGTTTGAAATATAGCAACTAAATCCTATGCACCAAAGCCACTTCCAATTGACATAAATAGAAATTTCCTAACTGGGAACAAAATCAACTTTAGACAATAAGCTGGTCACCTTCAACAGGAAAGACAGAATGTTGGAAAGAAAAGCTCCTAAAACAAGGGAGAGGCCAACAATGTCCCAATTTTTCACATTAAGAAGAGAACCAAAAATTAAGTGATTTACCTTAATTCTTGAGTGAACAGTAGCCAAAATTGATTTACTATGGTGATGAAAAGACCAGAAAAATTGCTTCCTCCTTAAGAAATATGATACAGAGCGCCTATGCTCTTCAAGGTGCTTCCAATTAGACTGAATTCCAAAATGTGGAAGGAAATGTAACTAGGTTTGGTCTTCATAAATGTAATTTTGATATTTGTATTTATTCAAGAAAAGAGAAATTATTTTTATAGTATTTGTCAATGAGTTTCTTGCTCATTGAAAATAGGTCAAGCACATTTTAAAGTGCTTCCAGAAAGTCAAAGTCAAAATGTAATTATGATAAGACCCTTTGATGGCATGATACATCATGTATGTCAATGTACAAGATCATGGAAAGACCTCCAGTAAAAGTTAAATCCTCTCCTAGCATCAACAAAGTCTCCAAGCAACAAAACAATGGATAAAAGATTAATTTTAGTGTAATTGTCATGTCAGCCTAGAGGACAGTCAAGTTGGACTAAAAAGGAGGGATAAACATCTATTTATAGAGGTTTTCCACTCCTCATACCACGTACAACTCTCTCTAAAATCTGCAAGCAAGAAAAGGGCTAAAAGGATGAAAAAAAACAAAGAAGAGGGCTAAAATGGCATCGAGATAAGGAGACAGATCAGCGAAGGTAAGGAGGCAATTTCTGAAGTAGCTACAACCACACATGTGACGTTAAGGAAGGACTACCTGTGATCATAGTAGTAGTCATCATATACCATTATTTGTGTGCAAAATAGGCCTACAAGGCCTCTCTCTCCAATGAAGAATCAAATAAAAGACAACGAGGTAAAGAGGATTATTTCTAGGGTTTCTTTCCACAAGTGTGAAGATTCCAGAAGTCAACATATGCATATTTAATAGCATTTGAATACAGTACACTTAAAGGCCTCATTCAGATATAAACCTAGGCCTACAAGGTATCTAAGGAAATCGAAGAAGGCTCTCCTTATAACGAAGACAAGAAGCCCTAATGTTCTAGGGTTCTCCTAAGAATAAAATAAACCTAAGTAGAGGAAGAAGGACAAAGTGTTGACGAGCAGAGTGTCGGAAGACAGAGGTCTATGTGCCAGAATTTACAGTGTAGAAAGAGGAAGGATGTGACTTGTGCTTGGAGGATCCTATAGTCAATGTTCTAGGGTTTGGAAGTTATTCAAATAAGAAGCTTCAATAAGAGAAAACTTATAAAGGGTTTTCCTCTCAAGAGTGGAGAGGTTTTATCCCTAGCAGAGATCCAAAATTTGTGTTCTTGTTATTGTTTTGGTAGCAGTTTGATGAAACACACACACTAATAAGAAGAAGAAGATAAATTATAAAAATGCATCACAAATTTTTATCAAGTAACAAAGAATCATCACAACACTATTTTTCCCTAGATTATTAACCATGGTTTCAGAGCTAAGGTGACACATCAAAGAAAGGGAAACTCAAGAACACTCATCAAGAAGAAGCATCTACAAAGTTGAAGCATCAAGCCTAGAAGTCTCAATCACTTATAGGTAAAAAAGGGTATACAATCCATTATCCATCAAGGAGCTCTAAAAAGCTAGAAGAAGAGACTTACATAAAGGCACCTACAAAGAAGAGCATATTGAAGCAGGACCTACATCAAGCTACAAGTCTTCAAGCAAACATCATTACCAAGAAAGTCCATTTGGAGAAGGCAACTTGAATAACGTCAAGATCCAAAGAATTCAAGCCATCGAGCCTTCAAGGAGGAATAAAATCCATTACATCTCAAAATATATCAAGTACATTTCCCCTTCTGAATATATATCAATGTCTTTTTGCAAGGAAAGAAATAAATTGGTAGGTACCAATAACTTTCTTGGAGAGAAGAAGAGGATTGATCTACTACTCAAGGAGAATGAACTCCTAGAGCATGTCAAATGGAATATCACTATCCTCGCTAAGGAGAAAACTCAAGACTTAGTCAGGTACAATAAGGATGAGACAAGAGCTCAAAGGATTCTGATAGAATCAATCAAAGACGCTCTCATTCCTTATGCCTCCAAATTTGAGACATCGAAAGAAATCTATGATAAGCTAGTAGATCTATTCTCGGTATCCACAACCAGATAAGTAATATCTCTGAGGAATGAATTATACAAGATGAAGATAACAAAGGAAGGAATAGCTCCCTACTCCATGAAAATATCTTAAATGAGAGATCAACTTCAAGAGCTTTGGGAAGTCATGCCTGACAAAGAAATGATAATTGTAGTACTCAATGATCTACCTGAGGAGTGGGGAAACTTCACATCTAGCATATATTCCAAGAAGGAAGCAACCACTCTCAGTGAAATGTGGTCTCTATGCAGGACAGAGGAAACCAAACTTAAGGCAAAAGAAGATGTGGGATCAAAGGATAAAGCATTTGCTACCATGGCCAAAAGAAAGGGTAAATTGGCAAATTTGGTCCATGAAGAACAAACAACAAAGACATGTCCAATATCTTGTTCGCATTATGGCACTGGTTTGGAGCTATGGCACAGGTGTTGTCCTTGATGGTAACTCACTCTGGTGACAGATCTTAGTTCAGGCTTCCAGAATGAAGGAAAAGATATATACGCAGGTTCACCTAGATGAAGATGCATATACACGCGGGTTATATGTTATGAAAGCGCGTATGTGTATACACGCACTTTCACGCAAGGAAAAGCGTGTACATGTTGGAGAACTTACTTTTGGTCTGTGGTATTTAGTCCTTGGTAATTGAACCTATGGTTTTGGGCCATGGTATCTCGTCAGAAGTGTTGATCCCAAGTATTGGGTCCATGGTATTGTTTTATTATGGTTTTGGACCGTGGTATAGTGAAAGGCCTAAGACTATAAAAGAGGAAGGAGATCATTTGGCAAAGAATAATCTGAATTAATTGAATATCTGATAAAGTGCGAGATCTGGAATATTGGTGATTGGGTTATGGTGCAGATCTGGATCTGAATGAAGGAGGAACCTGAGTGCAAAGAGAAGGATAAGTTCTATTGATGGGTCACAATCTTAAGGCTTGAATAATAGTATCTTTGTATGATTTTGATCCGTTATATGTGGTGCATGCTTGATCTATAAATCTGGTATTCTGGGTTAATTAATGTCTGAATATTTGAAAGAGTGAATTATCCTTTTTAGATCTGTACGCAGGTTCAGTGAGGCGAAGGCGCGTATACACGCAGGTTCTGTGTGTAAAAACAGCGTATACGCAGGATGGTTCAAACACAGAAGCGTATGCATGTAGGTTTCTAGTTATTGAAGTAGCGTACATCTCTTGAGTTGTGTTCTAGCTGCTTCTATTTATTGCTGCAGTGTTCTGGGTTCAGAATTTGGTGTGTGGTTACTGTTACTGTGTTTTGGTACAGCTGTCAGAGAAGTGTCTACCTGATTCAGTTCTAATTGGTGAAAAGGAGATTTTTTGATGCAAAAATTCTTGATAATTGATTGATGTTCATGGATCCAGTTTGAAAATTTATGAAATGTGGTCCCTGGAAGAAAGAGAAGGTTGTAGCCTTCTGTAGGCCAGTACCTACGTACTAGTATCTTGGCTAGTGCAAGAGCTAAGGGGGTTGTAGCTCCCTTCCAGGAGAAGCTGGAGAATGAGAGAGGGTTGTAGCTCTCTACAGGTTGCAGTATGCGTACTGGTAAAGGACTGCACCAGTACAGAATCATTGTAAAAAGAAGTTTCTAATTAAAAAGAAGATAGAGACGAATTGCAGCAGTTGGTTTTCACCCACATTGGGTTTCCACCTTATATCTTGTGTTCTTGTGTGTGATTGTCTTTTGCTTTGTTTCACAGTTTCTGGTTATTGTTTATTTGATTCTGATACACAGATTAATGATCAACATCTGTAAGATAAATTAAATTATAAGTTTGCATGGTATACGCGGGTTTCCTTATATGTAGTTGCGTATATATGTGATTTTCACTAACTAAAGTAGCGTATATGATCTGGATTTGAAAAAGGAAATAATTGAATTGATAATACTAATTCACCCCCCCCCCCCCCTCTCAGTATTATTTCCAACAATTGGTATCAGAGCAGGTCCTTTTGAAGAAGCTTGATCTCTTGAAGGAAGATCCATCATCATGAGCAACTACGAGAGAGAAGCATCTATCAGCCACCAATTTTTTATGGGACCAACTTCGTCTATTGGAAGGTAAGAGTCATAGCCTATCTTCAATCTCTTGGTACAGAAGTCTGGGATATCATAGATACAGGCTACACTTTTCCATCCACAACTCCTACAGATTCGGGTGGTAAGAAGCAATATGAAACAAATGCAAAGGCTGTCAATACTCTATTAGGCTGTCTATCTCAATCAGAATTCGTCAATATTATGCAGTATAAATCCGCAAAAGAAATATGGGACAAGATTGTTCTGAGCTATGAAGGAGATGAACAGGTAAAATGAGCAAAACTTCAAACCCTCAGAATTCAGTATGAAAATCTCAGAATGCACAATGATGAAAGTGTGGCTAACTATTTCCTTCGTGTAGATGAGATTGTTAATTGTATGAAAAACTTGGGTGAAGAAATAAAAGAGGTTGTTGTGGTTGAAAAGGTTCTAAGATCTTTGTCCTCTAAGTTTGAATCTAAAGTTTCTGCAATAGAAGAAAAAGAGAATCTACGAAACCTTACCATGTCACAGCTGCACGGAATTCTGACTGCTTACGAAATGAGGAAAGGAGGACCATCAGATAGGAGAGAAGCCACTTGCAAGGCTTCAGGCAAAGGAGATTACTATGAGTCAGGACATATGTCAGAAGAAGAGGAAGAATCAAATTTTGTCAAGAACCTTCAATGGGGTGCTGGAAGATTTAGAGGTAAGTTACCTTTCAAATGCTTTGCTTGTGGAAGAGTCAGTCACTATGCTGCCAAATGCCCTCATAAAGATAAGCTTGACAAGGAACCTGATAGATGGAACAAGAAACAAAATGTAAATAAGAAAAGCTATTACACTCATGAAGACAGTGGACTTTCAAATAGTGATGAAGATGAACAAGGTAATCAATATAGACTTTTAATGGATTTTGAAGATGAAGATTGCATGGATGCTATAGATGAAGAAGGTCTTTATGAAGAGATTTCTAAACTCAAAATTTGTTTAGAAGAGAAAAATATGATTATTGATACTCTGCAATTCCAACTGGCTGAAAGGGAAAAACATCATGAAAAGTTAGAATGTGAAATTGGGGACTTAGAAAAGAGATCGAGAAATCTAAAGCTCTTAATCTTAGATTTGTTAAAGGATCTAAAACATTAGATGAAATTATCAAAGTGCAGCATTCTCCACTAATCATGACAGATTTGGGATATAATGAAGAAACAACTCAAGTGCAGGAACCATCTACCTCCAAAAGTTATCTTAATGCAGCAAGGAAAAGTGAACAAAGGCCAAATGGAAATCACCAGGTAAATCAGGGACAATTCACCTCAAGAATGAACAAAGACTATCAGATAAATTAGGGGCAATCTACTTTTAGAATGAACAGAAGATACAACCAGCCACAGGTAAAACCTTCTCAATCTACCTCAAGAATGGATGTCAATAGGAACTACAATCATTTGACTGGTAGATTTGATAATCACAGGAGTTTCTTCAATGGCCAATGTTTTTCTTGTCATAACTTTGGTCACAAAGCAGCTCAATGTGTTGCCTATAAGACAATCATGACTAGAGAAGCTCATAAATAGAGGAGTATGACTGGGATCATGAAAAGGACCTACAATAACTTCTCTGCTCTTGAAAATGAAATAGAATGTTCTATTTGTAACAATTTTGGTCATGAAGATTCTGAATGCAGGAGCAGGTTTCGGCAGACAACTTAGAAGGAGCAAGCCTCAAGTGCCAAATCATGGAGAATAAAAGAACCAAAACCAGAAAGATGTGGTATAGCCTTATATGCGGAAGGGCAGGAAAATCAATGGTACATTGACAGTGGATGTTCGAAACATATGACAGGTGATAAAGAAAAACTTCAGTCATATAGTGCCTTAGAGAAGGAGAAGAAGGTCTCTTTTGGAAATGACACCCCTACTCTCATAAAAGGTAAAGGTTTTGTTCAGTTGAAAGAAAGGGTCAAAGTTGGAAATGTCATGTATGTTGATGGCTTAAAGCATAATCTATTAAGTGTCAGTCAGATGTGTGATCAAGGAACTGAGGTAATATTTCGATCAAATGGATGTAGTGTTCGTGATCTTGATACAGGAAAAATAGTGATCAAAGGCGTAAGAACTCCAAATAATTTATACATATTCAAAGAAGGACAACATCAATGCTATCTAAGCAAGAATGATGAACACTAGCTATGGCACAGGAGATTGGGGCATCTTAGCTTCTCACAGATAAGGAAAGCATGCAAATACCAGGCAGTTCGTGGTCTTCTAGACATCAGAATTCTAGACAATACAATATGTAAATCGTGTCAGTTTGGTAAGCAAACTAGAACTAACTTCCTTGAGAAGGAAGGATCAGCTAGCAGGCCACTTGAACTTGTCCATACTGATGTATGTGGTCCATCTAGGAAAAGGTCACCCTGAGGAGAAGAATACTTTATATTATTCATTGATGATTTTTCCAGGATGTGTTGGATAGGACTTATGAAGCACAAAGACGAAGCCTTTGAAAAATTCAAATCATTCAAAGCCTTGGTGGAGAACGAATCAGATTACAGAATCAAATGCCTCAGGTCTGATCGAGGAGGAGAATTTACCTCAAATGAATTTTTCAATTTTTGTGAAGAACATGGAATAAGAAGGGAATTCTCTACAGCTAGGACTCCTTAGCAAAATGGAGTAGTGGAAAGGATGAACAGAACGGTTCAACAAATGGCTCGTGCTATGCTTGATGAGTCTAGAACTCCCGCAACCTTCTGGGGTGAAGCCGCATTTGCTGCAGTTGTTATTCTCAACAAGACAAATGTCCGGGTAAACAACACTCAAACTCCTCATGAGCTCTGGTATGGTGAGACTCCTACAGTAAAACATTTCAAAATTTTTGGAAGCAAATGCTATATTAAAAATAATGATGAAAATCTTGGCAAGTTTGAACCTAGAGCAGATGAAGGCATTCTCCTTGGTTATTCTCCCCACAGCAAAGCATATAAGTGTTACAACAAAAGACTTGGAAGAATTGTTGACAACATTGATGTAGTGGTTGATGAAGAAGGAAACATTCCTAGGCAAGTGAATTCCGAAGATTTCGAAGATGATGAGGACTATCCTTCAACATCAAATCAGACTTATGATGAAGAAGAAGCTCAAGAGGCACCAGAAGAACAGATAAGGATAGAAGATAAGACTCCATCCAGGTACGTTCAGAAGAATCATCCAGAATCTCAAATTTTGGGGCAGAAAGAGGCAGGTATACAAACAAGAAGAACAATTGCAGAAGCCTCAAGCTACTTGGCATTGCTCTCCTCCACTGAACCACAAAATGTAAAAGAGGCATGCAAAGATGAATGCTGGGTCAAGGCAATGGATGAAGAACTTGAGCAGATTGAAAAGAATAACACTTGGGAGTTGGTTCCTAGACCAAAAGATAAGAATGTCATAGGGACAAAATGGATATTCAAAAACAAATTGAATGAAAATGGGGAAGTTATTAGAAACAAGGCCAGACTTTTTTGTAAAGGGTATGCTCAACAAGAAGGGATAGACTTTGAAGAAACTTTTGCTCCAGTTGCTAGACTTGAGGACATCCGAATGTTCCTTTCTCTCTCAAGCTTTCAGAAGTTCAAAGTATTTCAAATGGACGTGAAATCAGCTTTTCTGAATGGAGACTTAGAAGAAGAAGTGTATATTGAGCAACCAGATGGATTCATCCTTGGAAATGATCCAAAACTTGTATGCATACTTAAGAAGGCTCTCTATGGTCTTAAACAAGCTCCAAGGGCTTGGTATTATCATCTGGACAAATATCTTCATCAACAAGGTTCCTCAAAAGGATCAGCAAATAGCAATATTTATATAAAAACTGAAAATAACAAATTGCTAATACTTGTTGTGTATGTTGATGATATCATCTTTGGCAGCAATGAAGAAGCTATGAGTCAAAACTTTGCCTTGGTGATGCAGTTCAAGAATTCGAAATGTCCTTGCTTGGAGAACTGACATATTTTCTTGGATTACAAATCCAACAAAATGAAGGCGGTATCTTTTTATCTCAAACCAAGTACCTCAAGTAGATTTTGAAGAAGTATGGCATGGAAGATTCGAAACCAGTATGTACCCCTATGGTTACAGGATGCAACCTCAGTGCAAATGATGAATCAGCAGTTGTGCATCAACCAACTTATAGATCCATGATTGGAAGTCTGCTCTATTTAACAGGTACCCGACCAGACATCATGCATGCAGTGGGAATGGTTGGAATATTTCAGGAAAATCCTAAGGAAACCCATCTTCAGGCAGTAAAGAGAATTTTCAAGTATCTTCAAGGAACTTAAAACTATGGCCTATGGTATCCAAGAGATATAGATCTCACTCTTCATGCTTATACAGATGCAGATTGGGCTGGAAGCGTGGATGACAAAAAAAGCACAAGTGGTGGTGAATTCTTTATGGGTTCCAGATTAGTATCTTGGTTTAGAAAGAAACAGAGTTCGATTGCTCTATCTACAGCTGAAGCAGAATATGTGGCTGCTGCATCTTGTTGCACACAACTCCTTTGGATGATGCAAACTTTGCAGGACTTTCAAATCACTTGTACTCCACCTATCTCCATCTTATGTGATAATACAAGTGCTATCAGTATCTCAAAGAATCATGTCATGCATTCAAAGACTAAGCACATACCGATCAAGTATCATTTTCTCCGGGAACAAGTGTTGGAACAAAAGGTCAAATTGGAGTATGTTCCCTCTAAGGAACAAGTTTTTGATATTCTCACCAAACCACTGCCCAAGGAAACTTTTGAATACCTCAGATAGAAGCTGGGAGTAGTTGATGCATCATCTTGCTGTTGAAACTTGTCTGTTTCAGAGAAAAATCGGTGTACGCGAGTTGCCTGAGGAGGATCCGCGTACATACGCCAGTTTATGCAGAGACAGTCGCGTATATGACAATTTGAAAGAAATTAATGGGGACAAACTCTGGTTGAAGAAAGTCTGATATGGGTCTGACAGAGACCATCTGGCACAGGTTCAGGGGGAGCAGATAAACTTCTGATAATGCATTGTTGGCATTACATTAGAAGCTCTTGGCTCAGGTTCACAGCTGTTGATCTCTAGTGGAAAAAATGCAGAGGGAGAACAGAAGGAAAACATGGTTGCTGATCTGAATAGTGATTGACAGATGCTGCTGATATCAGTTATTGGTGACTTTCATAAGTCTTGCTCTAAATATTTCGTCTCTATGTCATGTATCTCTTTTATGGTGTCAAGGTCATGTAACGGCCTATTTTGGTTTCCCCACTATGCCTGGGATGAATGATGTAATGTAATTGGTTGTCATATGTAAATTTCTGATGTATCCCCACTTGGTTGGGTGGATGATCCCCACTTGGTTGGGTGATGAATGTATGTATAGTCTTTTGGTGATAGTAAGGTCTTTTATCATGTATAAGTCATGGTTCTTCTTGAAGAACATCTTTTTGCAGATCTTGCCTACAGTCAGGGGGAGCATGGTCAGCACAGAAGAGCAGAGATTTCAGCATGTACTCAAGGGGAGCACAACCCTTTGCCCTTGATGACAAAGGGGGAGAATGACTTTGAGGATCTTGGGGTTTCCATCAAGTCCAAAGGGGGAGATTGTTGGCATTATGGCACTGGTTTGGAGCTATGGCACAGGTGTTGTCCTTGATGGCAACTCACTCTGGTGACAGATCTCAGTTCAGGCTTTCAGAATGAAGGAAAAGATATATACGCAGGTTCACCTAGACGAAGACGCGTATACACGCGGTTATACGTTAAAAAGCGTGTATGCGTATACACGCACTTTCATGCAAGGAAAAGCGTGTACATGTTGGAGAACTTACTTTTGGTCCATGGTATTTAGTCCTTGGTAATTGAACCTATGGTTTTGGGCCATGGTATCTCATCAGAAGTGTTGATCCCAAGTATTGGGTCCATGGTATTGTTTTATTATGGTTTTGGATCGTGGTATAGTGAAAGGCCTAAGACTATAAAAGAGGAAGGAGATCATTTGGCAAAGAATAATCTGAATTAATTGAATATCTGATAAAGTGCGAGATCTGGAATATTGGTGATTGGTTTATGGTGTAGATCTGGATCTGAATGAAGGAGGAACCTGAGCGCAAAGAGAAGGATAAGTTCTATTGATGGGTCACAATCTTAAGGCTTGAGTAATAGTATCTTTGTATGATTTTGATCCGTTATATGTGGCGCATGCTTGATCTATAAATCTGGTAATCTGGGTTAATTAATGTCTGAATATTTGAAAGAGTGAATTATCCTTTTTAGATCTGTACGCAGGTTCAGTGAGGTGAAGGCACATATACATGCAAGTTCTATGTGTAAAAACAGTGTATACGCAGGTTGGTTCAAACACAGAAGCGTATGCACGCAGGTTTTTGGTTATTGAAGTAGCGTACATCTCTTGAGTTGTGTTCTAGCTGCTTTTGTTTATTGTTGCAGTGTTCTGGGTTCAGAATTTGGTGTGTGGTTACTGTTACTGTGTTTTGGGTACAGCTGTCAGAGAAGTGTCTACCTGATTCAGTTCTAATTGTTGAAAAGGAGATTATTTGATGCAGAAATTCTTGATAATTGATTGATGTTCATGGATCCAATTTGAAAATTTATGAAACGTGGTCCCTGGAAGAAAGAGAAGGTTGTAGCCTTTTGTAGGCCAGCACCTACGTACTAGTATCTTGTCTAGTGCAAGAGCTAAGGGGGTTGTAGCTCCCTTCCAAGAGAAGCTGGAGAACGAGAGAGGGTTGTAGCTCTCTGTAGGTTGCAGCCTATGTACTGGTAAAGGACTGCACCAGTACAGAATCATTGTAAAAAGAAGTTTCTAATTAAAAAGAAGATAGAGACGAATTGCAGCAGGTGGTTTTCACCCACATTGGGTTTCCACCTTATATCTTGTGTTATTGTGTGTGATTGTCTTCTACTCTATTTCACATTTTCTGGTTACTGTTTATTTGATTCTGATACACAAATTAATGATCAACATCTGTAAGATAAAGTAAATTATAAGTTTGCATGGTATACGCAGGTTTCCTTATACGTAGTTGCGTATATACGTGGTTTTCACTAACTGAAGTAGCGTATATGATCTGGATTTGAAAAAGGAAATAATTGACTTGATAATACTGATTCACCCCCCCCCCCTCAGTATTATTTCCAACATATCCAATGTTTTGGATGGCAAGAATATGGACACTACAAAAGGGATTGTCCTAAGCTTAAGAAGGACAACAATAACAAAAGGAAGAGGGAAGAAGCTCACATAACTCAAGAAATGAAAGAAGGAAAGAAGCAAAATAAGAAAGATCTATGGATCTCTATTATGACTAGGTCAAACTCTTTACTTCTAGACATCTTTCAAAGCGTTGAGTAGGATAGGAGCATGTAGGAATAAATTAAAATTGCATGGCTAGAAGCATCCTCTAGAATCTAGCAACATGATATACATATAGTTCTAGATACTCATGTAGATGTAGCATTGATGATAAGAACAAAAATGCATAAGTAAAAATATCTTCTAGAATATAGGAGCATGGTAGATATAGCTCAAGATATTCATGTAGAAGAAGCATACGTAGTATAGACCTCATACACAATGAAAGAAAATTTATCATGATAATAATCTGAGAAGACCTACATCATCAAAAGAAAGGAAACATTTCTAAGGCTAGGATATTTAAGATCCTATGATGAAATCTTCAAAAGAAGGTTCATGAACCAAGGAAGATGTCTCATTGGGAATCCCATTCATGGGATTCAAGAAAAGGATGATATGCAGGCAAGCTAAGATGAAGCAAGAAGGGCCACACCAAAGGATGATCAAAGCAGAATCAAGATGAGGTATGTATGCTTTAAAAGTTTAAGTCACGTTATCATTTTTATATTATTGAGTCATGGGTAATGTTCTATAACATGATCAAGCATAAAAAAATCTCTTTCACCAAGAACATGCTCGGAGGCATGTACCACGATGAAATGAAGGTCAACAAAAGAATATGTTCACATAAGGAACATAAGATTGCTAACTAAGAAGCAAGAAGAAATACTGACAAGTCCATAAAGAAAGCAATGAAGGAATGCTCTCAAAATAAGAATTATATGGTTGACCTATCTATCTAAGAAGAAGAAAATGAAGAAACAGATAAAGCATGTGAAGAACACGATGATCACAAAGAATCACTATTTGACAAAATTCCTTGAAGATATCTCCCAAAAGAAGGCAGGACAACTCTGATAAAGGAAGAAAGGACCCTTGACACCTATGAAGGCCTTGGAGATATAAAGGTGCAGATAATTGATTCTACTCTACAAAGATGTCATGATGAAGAAGCCATCCAACAAAAGAAAAAGCAATGTTGAAGCAATATCAAGATGAAGTCATGATGGGCTACTAGGTCAAAGCATGTAACCTAGCAAGTACATTGAAGCATCCATGGGAAGAATATTCTGAAGCATGGAAAAAATGACAAAAGAGTAGCCAAGACGACAAGAAATCCTAATGAATGACAAGAAATCCACTTTCCACGAAGGAAGCAAGACATGGCAATCGAGGAAGGAAAGTGATCGATGGATGGTGCCCTACATAGAATAAGTTTGAACAAAGACTTCATGAAATCAAGAAAGGAAGGATATCAAGAAGCTAGAGGACCCACGAAGAAGAAGTCGCTAATGAAGGAAAGAGTCCCCAGTTAAGAGGGAGCTTTGATAGGTCCTTGATCAAGAGGGAGTTTTGGATCACCCCTGATTACAAAGGAGTGACAATTGTGTTTTTCCATTTCATGGGCCATGCACTAGACCAAGACTAACAGCCATAAGTCTAGATGAAGGCCATGAATGGAAATGTAGACACAATATAGACACAACATTCTTGTCTTAATTTTGGAAGAAAGAATGGGAGGATTAGGTAATCATCTGGCATCTGGTACTCTTTGATGATGTGTAGGGCATCCAAGACAAGAGTAGGAAAGAGGATTGATATTCTTTGAGGACTGGGAACCCAAGATAAGAATAGTCTTAGAAGGTCATACTCGGAGAACACCCAGGTGGGTATGTACCTTGAGAGAAAATGATGAAGGTGTCTATAAATCATTGGTCTCACTAGCATTGTAGCTCATGGTCTCGTAAAGATATGGAACTATTAGTCAAGGCTTTGCAGTATGACAATGTTTATGGATATGATGCTATAACATATGGATTGCAAATTCGGTTTCTCTTATGTGAATTCTTCAAGATTGAAAATTTCCAAACACCTTGTAATATTGCATGAATACCTCCTTATTTAAGAGGGAGTGTTGAAGGAAATGTAACTAGGTTCGGTCTTCATAAATGTAATTTTGATATTTTCATTTATTTAAGAAAAGAGAAATTATTTTTATAGTATTTGTCAATGATTTTCTTGCTCATTGAAAATAGGTCAAGCACATTTTATCAAAGTCAAAATGTAATTATGATAAGACCCTTTGAGGGCATGTTACATCATGTATGTCAATGTACAAGGTCATGGAAAGACATCCAAGAAAAGTCAAATCCTCTCCTAGCATTAACGAAGTCTCCAAGCAGCAAAACGATAAATAAAAGATGACTTTTAGTGTAACTGTCATGTCAGCCTTGAGGATAGTCAAGTCAACCTAAAGAGGAGGGACAGACCTCTACTTATAGAGGTTGTCCACTCCTCATACAATGTACAACTCTCTCTGAAATCCACAAGCAAGAAAAGGGTTAAAAGGATGAAGAAAAGACAAAGAAGAGGGCTACAAGGGCAGCGAGATAAGGAGACAAAACAGCGAAGGTAAGGAGGCCATTTCTAAAGTAGCTACAACCACACGTGCAAGGTTAAGGAAGGATTATCTGCATTCATAGCAACAGTCATCATATACCTCTGTTTTGGGTGCAAAATAAGCCTAAAAGGCCTCTCTCTCCAGTAAAGAAGCAAAGAAAAGGTAATGAGGTAAAGAGGATTGTTTCTAGGTTTCTGTCCACATGTGCGAAGATTCTAGAAGTCAACTTATGCAGATTTAACAGCGATTGAAGATAGTACACTTAAAGGCCTCATTCAGATATAAACCTAGGCCTACAAGGTATCCAAGAAAAGCGAAGAAGGCTCTCCCTATAACGAAGACAAGAAGCCCTAATGTTGCAGGGTTATCCTAAGAAGAAAAGAAACCTAAGCAGCAAAAGAAGGACGAAGTGTTGAGGAGCAAAGTGTCGGAAGACAAAGGTCCATGTCCCAGAATTTATAGTGAAGAAAGAGGAAGGATTTGAATTGTGCTTGGAGGATCCGATAGTCAAGGGTCTAGGGTTTGGTAGTTGTTCAAATAAGAAGCTTCAATAAGAAAAAGCTTACAAAGGGTTTTACTCTCCAGAGTGGAGAGGTTTTGTCCCTGGAAGAGAGCCAAACTTTGTGTTCTTGTTATTTTGTTTTGGTGGCATTTTGATGAAACACACACACTAATAAGAAGAAGAAGATAAATTGTAAAAATGCATCACAAATTGTTATCAAGTAATGAAGAATCATCACACCACTAATTTGCCCTAGATTGTTCAACACAAACCGCCCCCCCCACAAGACAAAATGATTCTCTTCTAAACACATAAATGATTGCTTATTAAGGCACCAGTTCCATTTACATGGCTTAAATGTGAGAATACCTCCTTGAGCTAATTTAATCCCATCCAACCTTAGGACTTTCAAATCAACATAAATTACTTCATTACTTCAAGACATATAGACCATCATGATTTGGGTTGGATTGATTAAGAAACAAGTACTCTAACCAACATATCATGCTTGCATTGGATTAATCTATCCATCGCACTTGAATAAGGCCAGTTTTCAGATGATGCCATGACGAGCAAACATTTGTTTAACTTAATAACCATGCTTAGAAAAACGAATGAGGATTTCGCACAATTAAGGATAAACTTTCATCATTGTATTTGGAGGGAGAATTCATAGAAGGGAAGGTAATGAAGAATCCAGAAGGGAAAAAAGGATGGGAGGGAGACCAAAGGATCGATGCATCAAAACTTAAGGCATTGGCACAAACCTTTAGATACCGTTGATCTCTAGTTGGCTTTCTATAAGTTGAAAAGCCTTATTGGCTTGCAAATCTACCTCTATATTTAGGTTTCTAAGGATGTGAAAGCGGGATGAATGCGAAAATAGTTAGAGAATACTCTTAATCCTATCAAAAAGAGGACATAATGTGTTATCTTTTGGAGGAGTATCAAGTATCAAATATCGAATGATAAGGAAGGAGTCACCAAGGATAATAAGGCCTTTGATGCCCCAATCATGAGCCAAAGATAGACAAATTAATATTTTTGACTAATGCCCCATGGGTATTTGTTCACAATAATTCATTTGGGATCAAGTAATATCCCTCCCACTCCTGCCACCTGTTGTTGGCCCAAAATAACCATGTCAACATTATAAGGGAGACCACTGGTCGAGAAATTAAAGCAATTCCTTTTCCATTTGGAATGGTGGTTCCAACTGGTTAAACTAGGTCTAGTTACCTTCTCTCTATCTTTGTTGGCTTAAAGTATGTCTTTTACTTGCCAATAGAGAAGAGACACCAGATCAACCCTCTTGCTGAGCTCAGGCAAGAAAGTGATCCTTAAGTTGATCTAGAGCTCAACCAAACCACAACTAAGTTTTTCCCCTGTATGAGGGGACTTCTATAAATGTAATGATTAATCTAAATTTAAAGTTATCCTAGAATGCAAGAAAAAGGAAAGAAATCCTAAGCCTATCTCGATTAGGAAGATGTAGATCTAACCCAACTGAGAGCTAAGTAATTAAATCATTGGGATTTTAACATGCCTAGTTTTAGGTGATTATCTGGCTAATGAAATAGTTCTACTAACTGATATTATAATTACCAAAACATGCTCTGTTCAAAGATCTATTAATGGCGAATGATTAACCAATAACATTAGGAAATAGTTCACTTAATGTCAATGGTAATTAAATCAAATTTAGATAACATATTTATGAGTAAAAAGTTACTCATAAATTTGATTTGAGCATATGTGAGCAAAAGAGAAATTTGATAACATATCTATAAGGCTCATGAACTAGATATCTAATTCAAAAGACAACCTTCCACATCAAACAATAGTGCATAATATAAGAAAACTTCACATATATTTGTTATTCAAAATGAAATTTACATTACAAATAATAGAATTTAAAATACAAATGTATTAAAACCTGATATTTGTGTTTTGTTCCTTGAACTGACCTCCAACAATCTCTTACAAATCAAACAGTCTACCATTAAAAGGAAGAGTTTCAATAGTGTTAGCTTTGCTTATAATACAAAGTATGGATTTGAAAAAGACAAATCCCAATGTCTCCGATGTAAGTTTTTACTCCTACTTCTACAACTCAAAAATCCCCTAAAATAGTGCTTTAGAATTCCCTAGGTGCAGAGAAGAGGAACCCCCTTGTTCATTCTCTAAAAGTCATATTTATAATTACAAGATCAAAACCAAAATGAGAGAATTGTGGGAGAAATAAATTTATTCCAAAAAATTGATTGGCCAAAATTCTTTTCACTCTCTTGCTGGAGCAATTCCATTGTCTCAAATCTTTTTTTCCTCGTCTCTTCAACTTCTCTCCTGCCACAAACAACATATTGGATGAATAAAATAGAAAACAAAAACTCATTCTCAACAAATTGTTAAAAATAAAACATTAAATTAAAATCCAAATAAATTTCAAGATTTGATTGCTTATGTTGAGTCTTATTTTCTTTTGAGTAATGCTAGAGGAGGAATTAATAACAACAGTTTTTCCAAAGCCATTAACATTTGACCAAATCAACATAATAATAATAATAATAATAATGCAAATTCGTCACTTTGCCTTCAGTTGGATTTTTGGGTCACTAAATGATAATATTTTCTAAAATTAACCATCCCATATTATTCTCCTATGTCTTAGCTTTCCAATGAGCTATTGCAAGCTTCATTTCGTTGAATAAATATTGGCATATGCCTCTCTGAAGCTGAAGTGCCAAAAATATCAGAATTCTAGAAAAATGCATGCCTAAGCTAAAATTCAGAAATTTTAATTAAAAATATAATCTTAATTGATTGTACCATTAATATTAACTAGTTATAATTACATTAATTAATTATATACAAATTAATAGAAATTATAAAATTATATTATGATCACAAATTAATTAAACTAAAAATAAAAATAATTTAAATAAATTTAATTAATATTAAACAAAGGAGTTGTCTTTAGTGCGGTTTTTTGGACTTTCTATTGTCGGAATCCGACAAAAAAAATTGAGGTGAAACCTTGATATGTGTTATTTACACTGGTTTTTTGACTATATATATGGATTCAGCACCCTGAAAAAACCCTAGGGCACTTCGATTATGCAGGAGTTACCCATCAAACTTGTCATTTCAATAAATTCATGTCGATTTTAGAGAAATTAGATGGGAAAAACCCACCAAAAAAGCTTCCAAAAGTCTCACTAAAGACAACTCGTTAAACAAATCATAAAAATAAAAAATTAATTAAAATTAATTTATTAAATATTAATTAAATTTAAAACAAAATATAATACCAAACATATTACACTAACCAAGAAAATGTTATGCCAAACCTTAACAAATCCATTACCAATCCTTTATGACCAAATGCATCAGAGGCATAAGTAATAAATCGACATGGAAAATTTTAGGGGCTAATCTTCGCCCAGTGGGCTAATTTTCCATAATTTTTCCACAAAAAAGATTCGCCAATTTCCAATTTTATAAAAGACGATTCGCCCAAATTTTAGAATATAAAATTATTATCCCTTAAAAATCGCCAACATTATATAGAGACTATATATAAAATAATTATAAATTTGATTAATTTTACAAATATATCAATAAACCTTTATAATTTGCATATTAGGGATTAGTGAGATTCGCCAATGTTTTAAACTTCAAGAAAATTTTCCATCCTTAAAATTTTCCTTGTAAATCGAGCTCCGGAGGAGAGATACTAAACGATATTGGAGAAGAGAGAGTAAGCCATATCACAGGTTTTGATATCGAGGAGTTTTAATATCGTAAGTTTTTTAACATGTGACTCTGATATCCAACATGTTCCGATATGAATTATGTGTTGAGGTATGGTTGGAGTGGGAGGTATAAGGTGAAGCGGAGCCCACATAGAGTGGGTCTCTTCCATTATAAACTACAACCACTTTGACATTTCGGGATTTCAGATCCTCATTTTTTTTAAATTGGGTTTGAAATAGACTTCCAAGATCCTGAAAACACATAATTTAATTTCTCTACAATTTGGTTATGGTGATTTTGTAGGGCCGTTAGTGAAAAATTAATTAATTAGCAAAAATTAATTAAAAATCAATATTTATAATTAATTTACAAAAATTAAAACAATATACATTTTTTAGCCCTGGCAGTAAAAAATTATCGAACTTCAGATGAGCACCATTTGCAAACCGTGTAACCAAATGAGATGAAACGACAACCATTGGAAAGCTAGCTAAAAATCGAACACAATGAAGCAATAAGAAGAAAAATAAAATTAAACAAAATTAAAAAAAAAAAAAAAGGCAAAATTGTAGGACACTTAACTAAAAGAAAATATTAAAAGACAATTTAGCCCAAAAAAATTAGAAAGGGTCCCCATTATTTGAAATAAATAAGTCAAAAATGTGGGGTTGAGTTTTCACTTCAACAACTGTGACACACGTGGAAGAACTAGTTATATCTGGTTAAAAGTGATGAACTTCACTTTACCCACAGGCTAAAGGTAAGAAATGCTATTAAATCATCAAGTAGTAAAACATTTCCGAGGATCCCACATTATTGATTCTAGAAATTTAAGTCTAAAAAGATAAGTACTCAAAGAAGACTGAGTTTAGAATCATGAATCCATATTTTGAGAAAAAAAATATTTTATGATTACCTCGTATGAGAAATAGAAGAAGGTACATATAGGAGTTTTTTGATAAAGCATATATCCATTGATATAAATGGTCTTTGACATCACTTCGCTGCCAACAAGCCTGAATAGTACCCCGACGAAATTGTATTTTATGTCATACAAGCATAGCCCTATTGGGAGCGAGTGTCTATAGCCCTAAAGAGTTTACTTGTATTTCCCATGCTTCCTCTTTTTATCACCCTTTTGACAAGCACACTTGCAAGCTTTAGTTTATGATGTACCTGAGTGAAAGAGGTGAGATGGTAATAGAGACTTATACAAATGGATATAATACTTCCATAATGTTGACTCCAAAAATATTTCCTCGCAACTATCAATAGGAGGTTTTATAAAGTAGAGGTATGGGAAGGATCCTTTGAGTTAAACTCAGGTCATTTCTTTCCTTGAAAAGGTGAACTATATCACTTAGAAAGGATACATGTTCCTCCATGGAAAAGATTTAAAGCAAGAGGGTTTTAGGATTCCATAAAGATATACATTTAATGGTAAATGACATTCATTGAGATAGATAGAGTAAAGGTTTCCCATGTATGTCAACCAACGTTAGGAGAGAAAAGGGCCTTCCACATAAATCTTGATGGTTTCACCCGAATCAAACCATAACCAATCGCAAAAATAAAAGAAAAAAATCCAAACGAAAGTGAAAGAGGAAAGTAGACCTCAAAAATGTCAAATTGGAAAGGAAAAACAAAAAGAAAAGACAAACCCCAACAAGACTAATTATAAAATGTATTTACAAAAATTAAAAGAAAATAATCATGTGAGTGTTCATTTTATGTTGAGAATCTATTAAATGTTATCTTGTAGAGTTATAAGCAATTAAGTTTCCAATCCGTAAGGGAAATATGAGTCGTGAGGTAAAATTCAGCCCAAATGAAAAGTCTATGCCTGGTGTAAATTTTCTTGTTTCAACACAAGTGTTGCATAAAAGCATCTTCAAAATTTTCTGATAAAACCAATGCTTATGAAACAAGTAAAAAGTTCAGGGACTCCCCAATTTTGCTGGTTTAATGAGGATCATTACTGCTTCCCCCAAAAACTCAAAAGAAAACAAGGAGAATGAGTTCCAAATCTAAGCCAGCAGGGGTGTGAAACAATTCTTGAGGTCCTGCAAAACAGAGATAAATATTAGCAAAACCTAAACAAAATTGAAACAAAAACTTAAATAATTAATAAGAATGAAAATGGGTATGTGAGACTTACCATTGGAGAATCTCATTTAACATACTTGAAAGGTGTGGATTTTCTCCAACAAAAGATAACCTCTTCTTTTAATTAGAAGTAAAAGCATGAAGAAGTGGCTTTCAGTGAAGTTTTCATTGGCCAAAATCATCACTTATTAATTCTACACTAAAGCAAGCAAAAAGTCGAGAAGAATAATGATTCATGTTTAAGGAATCTATAATAAATACAATTCATAAAAATGAAAAATGTGTTTTCCTTTTAAAATGTTGTGGCAATCCTCCTCGTCACTTTTTATTTTAAATCAGATCCAGAATTTTCATACAATTACAAGAAATCCATCTCAAGTCCCTTTATGAAATTTCATGGCATGAAAATAAAATTCAAATTTTTTTTAGTACATTTACTATTTTCGTGCATCAATATAGTGGTTGTCATGTAACATAAAATGGTGCATTTTAATCTGAAAGAATAGAACGTGTATTCACATTAACTAATCATGTGGGCATCTGAGGAACGTGAGTGAATGAAGACAAATTCCCATAGATCTGTACAAGGTAAAAATGACATTCCTCGGAAAAAAATTTCCCAATAGAATTTCAAAATCAACTTCAAATTATACTTGCAGGATTCCGAGATGATATTACAAAAACATAAGTTTTACAATAAGCTAAGAGCCATATCAATTAAGCAAGTGGCGTAAAACTTTGGATTCTTCAAATGATCTTACTAATTCTAAAATTTTGTTTATGAACTTGCTAAAATCGTTGGGATTAAATAAATCGGCATACAATCAATTCGGCCAAATGTGAAAATTTGGAGAAAGGATAGAGGAAATCCTTTGACAAGAATGTTCTCAATTGTTGCGAGATTTTAAATATTTTCTCTTTTGCTTCAATACCCTTTCAAAATTTTCCATTCAAGATGGAGGAAGATAAAGGCCATTAGAAAAATAAGATAAGCAAGAGGCCAATATTTCATTTCAAATACATGATTTAGAAACAAAATCATGACTCAACTTGCGAATCTACAACGTGAGAAAACATGAAACCAAGCACATATCCAAAGCATAGGAATGAAAATTCTAATGATAAAATATTATTTTCCCTGGACATGTTATGATTTGGAAATAGCTAAATGCTTGTTTATTCTTAAAATAAATTCACTAAATCAAGGAAATGAAGTCCAAGGTCAAACTTGAGCTTATTACTAACATTTATTGAAAAAATTGTAAACAGAAAAAGAAAAACTAACAAGCAAACCAAAATTAGTCTTATTCCTAATATAACTGACTAAGGAGCATATGACTAAGTATAGTCGTACTTCCAGTGAAGCCACTCTCTCAGTTTTATTTTTTTACATATGAAAACGTCAAAAATCAACAACAAAAATAAAACTGCAACTAAATCATTAAAAGAAAAACTCAACCTACTATTTATATTTAAGCTTGGCAAAATAAACTTATTTACAAAATTCTTACCTTGAAACTCTTCCAACTAAATGCTTACAAGGTCAAAAAAATCAACATGTATTTCCATTGATACTTGAAAGAAGTTCAAAGGAAGAGAAAAAAATAGACCAACATTGAATGATATGCCTTTAAATGTTGTAAGTTTTTGTAAACAAGCAGTATTACGTACAAAAAAGAGTGCACGAAAAGAAATCTTAAAAAATGGAATTCCTAGATTTTTCTCAAATGAATTAACAAGATGTAGATGGGATTAAATGGAAAGATTAGAAGACCTCTGGAAAAATTAGATTGTTGACCAGATTGTACTGTTACACTCTCATGTCCTAAAGTTCATGAAAAAATCAATTTAAAGAAAGGCATGTGTCGATATAAAATGAACAACAAATAAAAATAAGAAATAAGAATTTGTTGTTGACAATAGTTAAAATTTTGTCATTGATTACCACAAGCATTTATTAATGCAACTGCTGAGTGTTGAATAACTGAATGATCAAAGTGTCAGTGCAATGTGCTCACAAGATTAAAAATGAAATTCGAAATAAAAACAAACTGAAATCGGGGAAAATGAGAAAAGGGCTATTGTAATATACATCAATACTACAAATAATGGTACAACATAGTTGGGATTTGTTGACAAAGATTTCATTTCCACAAGTGTCAATGTAAATTATGAAATTAAAATCATTATTTGCATTCACTTACGGAGAAGAGAAAATTTCAAGATTATGGTCCCAACAAGGTGTGTCATCGTCGTAGGAATTGTATATTGGGATAAATTCATGATTATTGGAATCATTATGATGGTAGGAATTAATTGAAATATCTATACTAATGTCTTTTTTATCTTCAAAACACATTTGTTTATGGAATGAGGAATATGAGATTCGGTCAAAATTATTTTTGAAAAAAAGAGGAATGAGGCTCAGAATATTCAGTTCTCAATTCACTATTATAAATAATTTCATTAGTAATCACCTTCTATAAATAAGGTGAATCAAAATTATATGCATAAACAGAATTTTCAAGATTGTTAATGGACAATTAGATTTTCTCCATCCAAACCAAAATTAACTAGCAAATCATTATTAATGTCAACTTCTCTATTTTCTGAAATTAAATTAGTGTAAGAAGAATTATTTAATGAATTTTATCAAAAAGATCTGGGTAAATAGAAAAATGATAATTTACGTTTATGTACCTGAAAATTTCCTTGCTTAAAGGATTTTGCTCATTACCCAAAGTAGGCATTTCAATTTCTTTCATTCTTGTGTTGCTGTCAATTTCAGATTGATGATTATTGTCTTCACAAAAAATAGATTTTTCGTGCATTTGATCAATCTGCAAATTGTTGTTGAGTTTCTCCATAATTTGCAAATTATTATTAGCATATTGTAAATTAATTTTAGCAGTAGGTTGTGCGTTGCTGAAATTTTATGGTTGATTTAATTGTTGATGACATAAACATTATGTAAATTTGGAGCAGTTCTGGCATAATGATTAGCATTTGTAATTTCAATTTGCGAAGAATCAGAGTTGTCATTTTGAGAAATTGAATCATTATCAACAATGGATATATTTTCTTATTCTTCATAGTTATCATAGGACAAAGACACTAAATGTTTAAACCATCCAATTAATTGGAATTAAGGAGGCAAATCTTTGGACCAAAATTGCATTAAAATTAATTTAAATCTAATATAAAACATATCCAAAGTCTCACCTTCCATCCTACGTAATTCTTCTAACTGATCACATACCTTTTCGTAGTCATATTCCTGAAATTCGTGAAGGAAAATATTTGAAAACATGCCCCAACTAAGTACAAAGGTAATTGGAAGTTATAAGCACCAGTCTTTGGCTTTTCCTGTCAAAGTAAGAGTGAAGATCCTGCAAATAATATCTTCATCAATACTAAAATTATTGCAACTTAAAATAAATTGAAGGAGATGACTAAAAGCATATGTCTTACCATTATACTTTACTTGAGACATGGTCTGGACTGCCTTAATCAAAGTATTTTTTGGATGAAGTCCAAAAAAGCAACTCCAAGGGGGTATTTTACATGGGGTCATAGTAATAAGATAAAATCTTAAAGCAAAAAATCTTCAAAGAAGATAATTTACCATGGCCCTCCTTCTAGCACCAAAAATGTTGATGGCCCAAAATGACCATGTCAACATTATAAGGGAGACCACCCAATCGGGAACTTAAAGCAGTTCCTTTTCTGTTTGGAATGATGGTTCCAACTGGTTAAGCTATGTCCTTTTACCTTCTTTCTATCTCTACTGACTTAAAGTATGTCTTTTACATTCCAATAGAAAAGAGACATCAGATCATCATTCTTGCTGAGCTTAGGAAAGAAAGTATCCTTAAGTTGATCTAGGGCTCAACCAAACCACAAGTAAGTTATGCCCCTATATGAGGGGACTTCTATAAATGTAATGATTAATCTAAATGCAAACTAATCCTAGAATGAAAGCAAAAGGAAAGAAATCCTAAGCCTATCTCGATTAGGAAGATGTAGATCTAACCCAACCGAGAGCAAAGTAATTAAATGATTTGGATTTTAACATGTCTGGTTTTAGGTGAATATCTGGCTAATGAAATAGTTCTACTAGTTGATATTATAATTACCAAAACATGCTCTGTTTAGAGATCTATTAACGGTGAATGATTAACCAATAACATTAGGAAATAGTTCACTTAATGTCAATGGTAATTAAATCAAATTTAGATAGTAGATTTCTGAGTAAAAAGTTACTCAGAAATCTGATTTGAACATATGTGAACAAAAAAGAAAATTGATAACATATCTATAAGGCTCGTGAACTAGATAGCTAATTCAAAAGACAACCTTCCACGTCAAACAATAGTGAATAATATAAGAAAGCTTCACATAGATCTATTATTCAAAATGAAATTTGCATTACAAATAATAATATTTAAAATACAAATTTATTAAAACCTTATCTTTCTGATCTGTTCCTTGAACTAACCTCCAACAATCTCTTACAAATCAAACACTTTGTCATTAAAAGGAAGAGTTGCAATAGTGAAAGTTTTGCTTATAATACAAAGTACATATTTGAAAAAGACAAATCCCAATTACTCATATCTGAGTTTTTCCTCCTACTTATACAACTCGAAAATCCCTTACAATTGTGCTTCAGAATTCCCTAGGTGCAGAGAAGAGGAACCCCCCAAATCATTCTCTAAAATTCATATTTATGATTACAAGATCAAAACCAAAATGAAAGAGTTGTGGGAGAAATAAATTTGCTCAAACAAATTGATTGGCCAAAATTCTTTTTCCTCTCTTGCTGGAGAAATTACATTGTCTCCAATCTTCTCTTCCTCATCTCATCAACTACTCTCTGCCAAAAACAACAGATTTGATGAATAAAATAGAAAACAAAAACAATTCTCAACAAATTGTTACAAATAAAACAATAAATTAGATCCAAATAAATTTCAAGATGTGATTGTTTTCATTGAATCTAATTTGTTTTTTAGTAATGTTGGAGGAGGAATTAATAACAACAATTTTTCCAAAGCCAATAACATTTTCCCAAATCAACATTATATATATATATATATATATATATATATATATATATATATATATATTATTTTTTACGCAAATTCGTCACTTTTCCTTCTGATGTATTTTTCAGTCATTAAATGATAATATTTTCTAAAACTAACCATCCCATATTATTCTCCTTTGTCTTAGCTTTCCAACGAGCTATTGCAAGCTTCATTTGGTTGAATAAATCTTGAGATATGCCTCTCTGATGTTGAAGTGCCAAAAATATTAAAATTCTAGAAAAATGTATGCCTAAGTTGAAATTCAGAAATTTTAATTAAAAAATCTAATCTTAATTAATTGTATAATTAAAGTTAATTAAATATAATTACATTACTTAATTATATACAAAGTAATAGAAATTATAAAATTATATTATGATCACAAATTATTAAATAAAAAAATTAATTAAATTATATATACAATTTTAATTAGAATTAAATTAAAACTAATATTAAACAATCATTAACTATATATATATATATATATATATAATTTAATTTAATAAGAATTAATTTAATTTATTAAAAATTAATTTAATTTAAAACAAAATATAATACCAAATATATTACACTAACCAAAATGTTTATTATACTAACAAAAATAAAAACAATATATATTTTTTAGCCTTAGCGGTAAAAAATTATCAAATTTTGGATGAGCACCATCTGCAAAACATGTAACCAAATGAGATGAAATGAGAACCATTGGAAAGCTGGCAGAAAATCGAACACAATGAAGTAATCAGAAGAAAAGTCCAAAGAAAATAAAAATTTGGCAAAATTGTAGGACACTTAACTAAAAGAAAAATATTAAAATGTGATTTAGCAAAAAAAAATATGGAAAGGGTCCCAATTATTTGAAATAAATAAGTCAAAAATGGGGGGGGTGAGTTTTCACCTCAACACCACCCTTGGGTTTTTATTTGATGCACCATCACACTGAAGGATCCAAGATTGAGTATGCTTCTTCCAATCATCAAATTCTAAGGGAGAAAAGTACAGCTTCCAACTAATGATAGGCATATTTTGATCAAGGGAGAGTGATCGGGGAAGAGGAGAACAAGATCCAAGGAGACAACTATTTCTTTTCGAAATTCTCCAAAGAAGGATCTAGGGAGATTTTTTGATATTCAAAACAGAAAGAGAGAACTTTTAATGCAGTGGCCCTGACTGAGGGAGAGACACCTTTGAAGATTGCAGAATTTCTAGAGAGTCGGATTTGAAAACACAAATATTTGGGGAGAGAAATCCAAACAAATTTAAGAGAGGATTTGGTGTAAAGGGAGCCCTGGTAAGATTTATGCCAAGAAGGAAAAAAGTTTTGAATATTAGGAGGCCAATGGGTTCAAAGATATAAAGGGCCAAGAGTTATAACCCAAACAACCAAGCAGAAGGGACAAGGAAAAGATGGGAGATAAATTCATTAGCTTTCTAACAAAAAGGACACCTTGATGGACAAATAATACCACATTTCCAAAGGTTCTCAAAATTTAATAGCTTGTGATGAAGCAAGAACCAACAGAAAGAATTTACCTTTGGAGTAGTGTTGGCTTTCCAGAGCTTATACCAGACAGACGATTTCAAAGAGATCTGAGAATTGAAGAGAAGTGTGAGATATCTTTCTCTAATTGAAAAACATGATGATTTCCAACCTAGACTATCAGATGTTGATAGGATAAACAGGGAACAACCAGTATGCTAGCTTTTCAAATCTTCACCATTCGGCTTGAGTGGATCCAGAATGTTATCCAACTTCAACC
This sequence comes from Pinus tabuliformis, assembly GCA_031772625.1. Lineage (NCBI taxonomy): Eukaryota > Viridiplantae > Streptophyta > Pinopsida > Pinales > Pinaceae > Pinus > Pinus tabuliformis. The sequence goes on from CM062812.1 coordinate 503,805,785, forward strand.
CTTTCCAATGTTTGGCTTCATCCTAGGCCAAAATTTTCCTTAGGAAAATTATTCCTACCTGAATCAGATGTTCCCTTAAAGGATGAATGCTCTCTTCTTGACATAACAGAAGATGACCCAAGATCGAAGCCTCCCAAATATTGGTGTTATTCCCACATCCCGGAATCCAGCAAAAATGCTCATTGATTAGTGAGGAAGATGCAACCACTAGCTTCCAGATTGAAGATCCCTGAATTGGTAGCCTATCCATTGATCGATTGTCTTATGATTTCAGGTACTTAGCATGAAGGACTTTAGCCCACAACAGGTTTGGCTAGTTTTTAAGTTTCTAGAAAAATTTGGTCCCCATTGGAACATTTACCAGGGAGGGATCTCGGATGCCCAAGCCCCCACAAGGCATCAAGGCTTGGATTATGGACCATTTCACTAAATAAAACTTTGTCCTCTTGTATTTACCTCCTTCCCAAAGAAATTTTTTGAGGTAGACACCTATCTAATGCAAAACATACTTTGGCACTAAGTGTTGGAAAATCAGAAAGGCTGAAAGATTTTCTTTAAGTTGATCATTACTTGTTATATTCTTGTATTCTTATTTACTTTCTTATGTTATTTTACTTTAGTTCATCAAGCAATTATCAAAACCATAACACGAAGATCAAGGACACCATATGTAGGCGGACAACCAGAGCAAAACCCCTATCTAGGGGAAAACCCAGTCAACAACTCTTCCTTTAGTAGTTTCACGAGATGATCCAAGACTCCTTGTGTTATGCAACCAGCTCACAAAATAGAAAATATAGATCAACAACTTCAGAATGAGCCTCTTCGAGGGGGAAACCTCCTTTTCATTAAATAAATGAACAATTCTTGGATGATTCAAATGACAAGACCTTCTTTCTACATATAGGGGTCTAAGGGGTCACAATATAATTAGATTTGACATAAAAATAGTAATGTAAGGGCACAACAATAACAATATGGGGAACAATAATAACAATATGCGGACTACATGGGGCACAACAATACAATAAGGGGGTACACTGACAATAAAAATCAGGGAATACACTAGTATTATAGGGACCTAACATGTCCCTCTCCTTTAAAAAGGTGTTGTCCTCAACGCTTGAGTAGTTCTAAATGCTTCTTTATAAAATTCTCATCCTCCTATGTGGAATGTTCAGCGGGTAAGTTCTTCCTCTTGATGAGATACTCTGAAATTAATCGATTTCTTAGCTGTCGAGTTCTTGTTTCTATGACTACTTCAGGTTCCAATATTATTTTTCCTTCCTCATCAAATTCTAGCAATATTGTTTGAACTAGGAGCTTATCACCTATAACCTTCTTTAAGAATGAAACATGGAAAAAAGGATGCACTCGGGAAGATGTAGGAAGCTCCAATTTTGAATGTCATCGTACCAATCTTTTGTAACACCTTGTAAGGACCATAATACTTTGGTGATAATTGATTATCCTTCTTAGCTTTCTTAAGGGGCATTTTTTGGTATGGTTATAGCCATAAAAATACCAATTCGCCTACATCAAAACTTCTTTCGTTGCGATGTTGATCTACCTATTGTTTCATTCTATTATGTGCCAAAGTGAGGTTATCCTTTAAGAATTGGAGAACTTGTTGTTGATGCTCGATGTGATCTTCCACTGCTTGAACCTTAGAATTTTCTCTTAAACATGATGTGATAGATGTTGGATGATATCTAGAAAGTGCCATAAAGGGGGTCATTTTGGTTGCATTATGGAAGGAAGAGTTATACCACCATTCCACCAGAGGTAACCACTTGACCCATTGTGTATGTTTATTTGATAACAAGCAACGAAGTTATCCTTCCAAATATTTGTTCACAATCTCAGTTTTCTCATCAGATTGAGGATGATAAGATGAGCTATGAGATAAATGAGTACCTAGACAAGAAAACAATTTTGTCCAAAATTTTCATTGAAAATGGGATCATTGTCGCTTACAATAATCTTTGGGTTTCCATATAGGTTTTGAATTGTTTCCATAAATGCAATAGCAACTGTACTAGCTTTAAATGGATGTGATAATGCACAAAAGTCTGCATACTTGGTAAGTCTATCAACTACCAACATGATGACGTTCCTTCTTTTGGACTTGGGTAAACTAGTGATAAAATCCATTGAAACCTCCTCCCAACATTGACTTGGAATGGATAAAGCTTGTAACAGACCCGGAGTCCTAATTGTCTCAACTTTATTTTGTTGACAAACTAGACATTCCGCCACAAACTTTTGAACATCAGATTTAAGGCCATCCCAAAAAGATACCTTCTTAACCCTGTGGTAAGTTTTTAAAATTCATGAGTACCCTTCTAAGGGAGAGGTGTGCAATTCCAAAAGAATCTTTTGTTTGAGTTTGGAATTCTTACAAAGGTATAAGCGGTCTTTGTACCATAATGAATCATTTTTCCAGCCAAATGTATTAGATGTACTGTGATCTTGCTGCAACTTTTGACTGAGTGCCCACACTTCTTCTTCATTCTTCCATTCATCCCTTGTTTCGGTTATCCAATCTGGATGGATAATAGAAATGGCACAAATAAATGCTTCCATATCCTCATCATTTCTTAAGAGTGCATCTGCAACAACATTTTACTTCCATTTTTAGTAGATGATTTCAAAGTCATAACCCAACATCTTTGTGACCCATTTTTGCTGCTCTTCAGAAGATAATATTTGTTCTAAAAAGTATTTAAGACTATCATCATATGTTTTTAACTTGAAGTGTATTCCTATTAGGTAAGGTCACTATTTCTTAAGTGCATGCAGTATTTCCAGCATTTCCTTCTCATAAATAGCTTTGTGTAAATACTTTCCTTTAATTGGATGACTTTCAAAAGCAATGGGTCTTCCTTCTTGCATTAATACATCACCAATTCCATTTCCTGAGGCATCACACTCCACAATAAATGTTTTTGTGAAGTCTTGCATAGCTAAGACTGGCGCTTGTCACATTGCCTCTTTAAGATGTTCAAAGGTCATAGTTGCTTCTGGAGTCCAAGAAAATGCATGTTTCTTCAATATTTTTGTTAGATGTGCAGCTATTCTCCCATAATTCTTAACAAACTTGCGATAATACCATGTCAACCCGAGAAATCCTCATAGATACTTTATGGATGTGGGGATTTTCCATTCCTTAATGGCTTTAATTTTGTTAGGGTCTACCTTAACACCCTCATGATATACAATATGACCCAGATATTCCGCATCCTGTACTCCAAAAAAACATTTGGATGTTTTTGCATATAATTGTTTCTCCTGCAATAGTTTGAGCACCCTGTCAACATGTTGAACATGATTCTTCCAAGACTTTTTGTAGATTTGTATATCATCAAAAAATACTAACACAAATTCTCTAAAGAAGGGTGAAGGTGACCTTTGACTACTAAGAATATCATCCAAAATATTAGTACTGTCTTGAAATCGTAATAGTTTATCTTTTTCTTCTAATTTACCTTTCAAGATATTTACCTCAACCTGATGTTGTTCTTCCTTTTCCAGATATTGCTTCTTCAAGATTTCTTCAGAATTTCTTCCCTCTTCCACTTGTTGCCTTAGTTTGAGAATCTCATTTTCTTGTTCTTCATTCCACTCCTGCAGCATTTGACGTACTCTGAAGACACACTCTAGCTGAGCTTTTAAGCTGATAACTTCTTCTTTGAGGGCTCTCTCTCTTTTGTTAAATAGATGTTATTGATCTATGATTTTATCTGCTTCATTTGCTTATTCATCTTCAATCTGAGGTGATTCAGAATCTGAATACTTGGTTCCACTTAACGGCAGGATATCACTATTCCTTTGACTTGTCTTCTTCTTCTGATGTGCTTTCTTTCCCATTGTTCTACAGATCTCCTTCAAGCGATCAAGCTTCTACCAAAGGACCTGCTCCGATACCAATTGTTGGAAATAATGCTAAGAGAGAGGGGTGAATCAGTATTAGCAAATCACTAACTTTTCCATTTCCATAATCAGATTCATATACACTACTTCAGTTAAGGGAATCCGCATGTACACGCAATTATGTTTAATGAAACTAGCGTATATCCAGTAAACTTATGATTCAGTTAATCCATTATATTTTGATCTTTAATTAGTGCATCAGAACATCATTAACCATATAAACAGTAAATAGGTGCAGTAAAATAGAATAGATCATCACACATAAGAAACACACATGAACACCATGATATAGGGTGGAAAACCAATGTAGGACAAAAACCACCTGCTGTCGTCTTCCTTTAATATAAGAAAAACTCATTTACAATCTTGTGCTGGCGCAGACTCATACCAGTACGCAGGCACCCACCTGTAGAAGGCTACAACCTTCTCTCGTTCTCTAGCTACTACAGGAAGGGAGCTACAACCCCCTGGCTCTTGTACTAGCCGATACATTTACTAGTACATAGGCGCCGGCCTACTAAAGGCTCCAACCTTCACTCATTTTCCAGCGGCCACTGGAAGGGAGCTCCAACCCCTTGGCTCTTGTACTGGCTGATATGTTTACCAGTACATAGGCGTCAACCTACAAAAGGCTACGACCTCCTCTCTTCCTCCAGGGACCACGTTTCATAAATTTTCATACTGGATACTCCTGAAGCACAACACCATAATCTAAATGCCACGTTTCATCACATTTTCATACTAGACCCATCAACAACATTGAAGAACAAAATTAATCACCACTACAATACACCCATCAACTACTCCTACATCATCAATCTCTGAATCACCCAACACTGAAACCCTGTCAACAAAACACAGTCATCAGAACACAGAGCAAACCATAGAATTCTGCAACAACAACCAGATCCAACTGCAACTTCAAATATCACACTTCATAATGTATATGCTAATCTGATGAGTCGAACCCAAGGTGTATATGCGCTTTTACCAAAGTGAACTTACGTACAGATCTGCAAATATTTACTCATAATTGTGCAACTATACCAGACATCAGTCATACCCAGATCATAACATTTATACAATAAAACATGCGTCAATAATTAAAATCTAGTCTATCCATGATCAAACCACATAATGATAATACATTCCAAGCCTTATGATCCTGATCCATCATCCATCATCAACCACATAGGTGCATCCTTGGTTCAGATCAAGCAAATCATCAAAAACCCATAACCAGCATACTAGATCTCACACTTCATCAGATATTCATCACTTGCACACTTTCACCTTTGGCCTAATGAGCTTCTTCTCCTTATACAAGTTTATGCCTCTCTCAATACCATGGTCCAAAAACACGTAGGACCGATACCTTAGACCCAATACCTGGGGTCAATACCTCAGACCAAATACCATGGATTAATACCAAATACCATGGACCAAATACCACGGACCAAAACTTAGTTTTCCAACATGTACGTGCCTTTCATTCTGTAAAAGTGCATGTGTACATTATACATGCCTTTGTATATAGTGAACCTGCATGTATACGCAACTTGGTCAATGGTGAACCTGCGTATACCTTTCTTTCTTCATTCTTTTTGTTTACCTGCTATATGTGATATTTCATCTGAGAGAGTTACCATCAAGGACAACACTTGTGTCATACCTGTATCATAATGCCAAAAATCTCCCCCTTTGGACTTGATGGAAACAACCAAACCAAGTCACTCTCCCCCTTTGACATCAAGGGCAAAGGGCAAACCAAGATATTTTCTCCCTTGATATACATTCTGTTGTCCATACTCCCCCTGAGTACATGCTGAAATCTCTGATCGAGCTCTCCCTTTGTACATGCCAAGATGTACCAATCCATCCATGCTCCCCCTGAGCACATGCAGAGTCTGCAAAAATATTTTTCAAAAGAATAACATGACTCTACAACTCAACTAAGTGAGTATGACCTTCCTATGACTCATACATACATCAATCTTCCAACCAAGTGGGGATACACCATTTTGACTCATCCACCCAACCAAGTGGGGATATACCAAATGTTTATACATGACTGAAATAGACATTATTACATCATCCTTCCCATGCAAATTGGGGTTACAAATTAGGTCTTTTCATGACCTTTACATCAAATGATATACATGACTTTTATAACAATGACTAGCAATCTAAACAGGACCATGATAGTCATCAACGAATACCATACACCATATATGATCTGCACCATAAGCATCTGTCACCAGAATCCAGACTTGTAACCTGCAATACCATTCTCTTGGCCAACCAACAATCATTTAGCCACATAAGCATCATCACCAAAGATTTCTAACCATATTGCTGACAATGCATTTATTCAAAGCATATGCTCCCCCTAAACCTCTTCCATTTATTCACTATCAGATCTGATCATGCATATATCAGCAAGAAGTATCAAGGCATCATCAAGTTAGGATCAAAAGCACTTCTAAACAGCATCTTATGAGTACCAACACATTTCCACACATCATCAGCAGATTGTAACCATTATCAAACAGAGAAAATAATTGACTGAATCATATCAGACCCTTTTTCTTGAGTCTGTCCCACTGTTTTTCCTCAAACCAACATATACGCGACTGTGCAACTTCGAACTCTCGTATACATGCGACTTGTATTTATGAAACTTGCGTATGATATTTAGAACACTGAGGTTCCACACCTTTAGCTCCCTCTGAGTCTATCATATCTATATACTTTGCTATGCCACATATTTCTAATTGTACTTCCTTTTTCTTCCATATCTTAGACTGTGATGATGTTTTCTCCTTTTGGTATGGTGCCAAAAATCTTCTCCTGCATTCCTTTGCTATATGTCCAAGCTTGTTACATGCATAACATCTTATATGTTTCATATTCCTTCCATAGTAGTCAATGGCTTTGTGACCAAACATATTGCAAGCAAAACAGTATCCCTTAAAGTACCTGGAAGGTGATGATTTTTCTGTGTGATGGTCTTGAACCATTCTACTTCTACATCTGGCTGCAACATGCCCAAATTTATGAGATATAAAACATGCAACATTATTCATCAGAGGAAATAACCATCTATCACCTCCACAGTTAGGAGTAAAGGATTTTCTTTGAAGGCTTTCTTTCTTTGGTTGTTGATGGGGTTGACCTCTCATCTCCTTGTTGAGCATTTTAGATTGTGTATTAGAGTTCCTTTCCTCACCTTGTGAGCTAGATTCACCTTCAATAGATTCATAAAAACCAAGACCAGTTTTGATAGCAGGTGACCTTTGACTACTAAGAATATCATCCAAAATATTAGTACTGTCTTGAAATTGTAATAGTTTATCTTTTTCTTCTAATTTACCTTTCAAGATATTTACCTCAACCTGATGTTGTTCTTCCTTCTCTAGATATTACTTCTTCAAGATTTCTTTAGACTTTCTTCCTTCTTCCACTTGTTTCCTTAGTTTGTGAATCTCATTTTCTTGTTCTTCATTCTGCTCCTGCAGCATTTGACGTACTCTGAAGACACACTCCAGCTGAGCTTTTAAGCTGATAACTTCTTCTTTGAGGGCACTCTCCCTTTCGTTAAATAGATCTTATTGATCTATGATTTTATCTGATGCTTCATTTGCTTGTTCATCTTCAATCTGAGGTGATTCAGAATCTAAATACTTTCTTCCACTTAACGACAAGTTGTCACTATTCCTTTGAGTTGTCTTCTTCTTCTGACGCGCTTTCTTTCCCATTGTTTTATGGATCTCCTTCAAGCGATCAAGCTTCTACCAAAGGACCTACTTCGATACCAATTGTTGGAAATATTCTGGGGGGGGTGAATTAGTATTAGCAAATCACTAACTTTTCCATTTCCATAATCAGATTCATATACGCTACTTCAGTTAAGGGAACCCGTGTGTACATGCAATTATGTTTAATGAAACTAACGTATATCTAATAAACTTATGATTCAGTTAATCCATTATATGTTGATCTTTAATTAGTGCATCAAAACATCATTAACCATATAAACAGTAAACAAGTGCAGTAAAACAGAACAGATCATCACACATAAGAAACACACATGAACACCATGATATAAGGTGGAAACCCAATGTGGGACAAAAACCACCTGCTGTCGTCTTCCTTTAATATAAGAAAATTTTGTTTACAATCTTGTACTAGCGCAGACTCATACTAGTATGTAGGAACTCACCGACAAAAGGCTACAACCTTCTCTCATTCTCCAGCTACTACTAGAAGGGAGCTACAACACCCTGGCTCTTGTACTAGCTGATACGTTTACTAGTATGTATGCACCAGCGTACTGAAGGCTCCAACCTTCACTCATTTTCCAGCTGCTACTTGAAGGGAGCTCCAACCCCCTGGCTCTTGTACTGGCTTATATGTTTACCAGTATGTAGGCGCCGGCCTGCAGAAGGCTATGACCTCCTCTCTTCCTCCAAGGACCACGTTTCATAAATTTTCATACTGGATAGTCCTGAAGCACAACACCATAATTTGAATGCCATGTTTCATCCAATTTTCATATTGGACCCATCAACAACATTGAAGCACAAAATCAATCACCACTGTAATACACCCATCAACTACACCTGCATCATCAATCTCTAAATCACCCAACACTGAAACACTGAAACCATGTCAACAAAACATAGTCACCAGAACACAGAGCGGACCACAGAATTCTGCAACAACAACCAGATCCAACTGCAACTTCAAATATCATACTTCATACTGTATACGCTACTCTAATGAGCCAAACTAGCATGTATATGTGCTTTTACCAAAGTGAACTGGCATACAGATCCGCAAATATTTACTCATAACTTTGCAGCTATTCTAGACATCAGTCATACCTAGATCATAACATTTATACAATAAAACATGCGTCAATAATTCAGATCTAGTCTATCCATGATCAAACCACATAATGATAATACATTCCAAGCCTTATGATCCTGATCCATCATCCATCATCAACCACATAGGTGCATCCTTGGTTCAGATCAAGCAAAGCATCACAAACCCATAACCAGTATACTAGATCTCACACTTCATCAGATATTCATCACTTACACACCTGCACCTTTGGCTTAATGATCTTCTTCTCCTTATATAGGTTTAGGCCTCTCTCAATACCATGGTCCAAAACCACGTAGGACCGATATCTTGGACCCAATACTTGGGGTCAATACCTCGGACCAAATACCATGGATTAATACCAAAATACCATGGACCAAATACCATGGACCAAAACTTAGTTTTCCAACATGTACGCGCCTTTCCTTCTGTAAAAGTACATGTGTACATTATACATGCCTTTGTATATAGTGAACCTGTGTGTATATGCGACTTGGTCAATGGTGAACCTGCGTATACCTTTCTTTCTTCATTCTTGTTGTTTACCTGCTATACTATGATCTTTCATCTGAGAGAGTTGCCATCAAGGATAATACTTGTGTCATACCTGTACCATAATTCCAACACTTGTCACATTACCTCTTTAAGATGTTTAAAGGTCATAGTTGCTTCTAGAGTCCAAGAAAATGCATATTTCTTCAATATTTTTGTTAGATCTACAGTTATTCTCCCATAATTCTTAACAAACTTGTGATAATACCATGTCAACCCAAGAAATCCTTGCAGATACTTTATGGATGTGGGGATTTTCCATTCCTTAATGGCTTTAATTTTGTTAGGGTCTACCTTAACACCCTCGTGAGATACAATATGACCCATATGTTCCACATCATGTACTCCAACGAAACATTTGGATGTTTTTGCATATAATTGTTTATTCTGCAATAGTTTGAGCACCCTGTCAACATGTTGAACATGATCCTTCCAAGACTTTTTGTAGATTTTTATATCATCAAAAAATACTAACACAAATTATCTAAAGAAGGGTTTGAAAATGGAATTCATCAAACCTTGAAATGTAGAAGGTGCATTGGTAAGGCCAAAAGGCATGACTAAAAATTCATAATGACCTTCATGAATTATAAATGTTATTTTCGGAATGTCTTCGGTCTTCATTTGTTTTTTATGATATCCTGAATGAAGATCCAACTTGGTGAAGTAAATTGCTCCATGTAATTCATCCAATAATTCATCAATGACATGAATGGGAAATTTATCTTTAATAGTGAGCTTGTTGAGCTCCATATAATCCATACACATGCACCATGATCCATCCTTCTTTTGCATCAATACTACTGGAGAAGAGAAATAACTTTAAATAGGTTGAATTATACCAGCCTCTAGCATTCCTTCAACCATATGTTCAATTTCATTCTTTTGGGCATAGGGATATCTGTAAGGCCTGATGTTTGGAGGAACACTTCCTGGAATCAAATGAATAGCATGATCATGATCACGAATAGGTGGGAGGCCTTTGGGAGTCTCAAATACCTTGGAATTATTGTCCAATACTTTTTGGAGATCAGGAGAAATAGATGATTTCATTGTTTGAACCTCTAGTGAACATAATTGTGCAATTGTGCCCCATTTTTATTTCATTAGAAACTTGGTCATGCTATTAGAGCTAATTATATTTCATGTTTTCCCTGTGATACCTCTTAATTCAACATCCTTTCCTTCCCAAAATAATTTCAAGAAAATTTCTTGAAAATTAAAAGCTATTGTACCCAAATATTGTTATTGTACCCAAAGATTGTAACCATTGGACTCCTAGTACAACATCAACACCTCCCATTGGAATGGAAAGCATTGAAATATTCATTGTATATTCTCTCATGGATAGCTTGATATCATGGGCCTTTCCAAAGCAATTTATGGTTCCTCCATTTGCAATCATCACTTGACAATCTGGTGCTAGATATAGGAGGAAATTCAATTCCTTGGCTATCTTGCAATGAATAAACTTATGGGTACTACCTGAATGAATCAAAACTATGACCTTTTTCTTCTTGATATGCCCTTCTATCTTGAGAGCTTGACAAGTGGTAATTCCTGCCAATGCATTACAAGATATGTTCGAATTCATTTCTTCTTTCTCTGAGGTCAGTTCCTATCGTATATCCTCCTCCTTTGATGTTTCTTGTTCCTTTTATTCCTCCTCTTCACAATCTATGTAGAATAATTTCTTCTCAGCACACTTATGACCTTTAGTGTATTTTCTATCATAATTGTAAAAAGACCCTCTTGCTCTTTTTTCCTCCAATTGTTGTGGTTTCAACCTTATAGGTTGTGGAGGACTAGGACCAGCAACACTTCCATCTTTATAGTTGTGAGTGGTAGACTTCCTTGTTATCATAATTTTGCTTTCAATTTTCTTGCCACCCTCAATGCCTTCTCCAATGAATCAAGTTCCCAAAGGCTAACCTCATCTTGGATGTTATCTTTTAAAGTCCCTATGAATACATTAATCCTATGCTCCTCTAGAATATCATCTACCCTAATATTCAATTTTTGTAAGTCTTCAATGTGCTCTGCCATTTCACCCTTTTGTTTGAGATTTATCAATTGGGTAAAGAAGGTGTTTCTCTTTGTATCTTCATAATGTGCTATCATTTCCTCCGTAAAAATTGACCAGGTGACAATTGGTTTATGATAACAAAGGAATTTATACCATACAAATTAATTGGGTACTAAATATGAAGATGTAATGCATACCTTTTGTGAGGGTTTCACCTCATGTAGATCAAAATATTGCTCCATCTGTACTATCCAAGTTACCGAATCCTTGCCATCAAACTTCCTCATATCTATTTTTGTAATGTGGTGGTTCTTAAACCCCACATGGGAGTCTCTAAAATCGTGATTGATATTTCTTTTGTCTCCATCATGATTTTCATGGATTGCCTTGTCACCAATGGGACGCCTTTCTTCTAAACACTTTGCCAAACCTTCTTTCAATCCTTCTATCGTGACATTCATCATTGCTTCCATGTTTGCTTTTAAATCATCATTCAAAACTACCATGTCCCTTTTTATACCATCTATCTTAACATTCATCATGGCTTCCAATTCATTTTTTGTTACCTTTTGCAAGATCGAAATTTGTTGCATTTGTTCATGCAATTTTGATATATCATGTTGCATTTCTTCCTCTTCTTCATGTCTTATAGTGGAGCTTGCAGGTTTCTTACTAGGTGTTTCCATTTTCTTTCTTCAAGGCATGAATTAATGATAATTATGCTTCATTATGCCCTTTGAATCACTTCAAAATAACTTTTCAAACCAAATTTATGAAAAATTTTAAAAAGACTACACACCTTTTTTTTGCTTCATAGGAGCTTGATATTGAATCTGTTGTATCTCTGTAATTTCAGATCTCCAAGGTCTAAATTTTTTTCATGTGGTATCCCTCTGAGTCCTCTTTCCAACCCCACATGTCTGATCAATATTGGAGTCTTCAAGAAAGAGTTAGGCCAAATCTCCCAAGATGGTCTGATTATAGACTGGTTACGTAGAGTGAAGTTGTACGAAGTTCCACGTGTCACTGTTTCAACCTTCAGACCTAAAAAAGATACACAAAAAATTCCAGTCTGTGTTAATTTTGTACCTTCTTATGAAATTTCAATCTAATACTCAAATAGAAAGTTATGACGATTTTCCCAAGGTCACATGTTTGGGATATAATTCGAGATCTTGCAAAAACCCTAACTTCCTTGGATCATATCACCGAAACTATAGAGATACAAGTTTTGAAATTTGAACCCGAGGTTTAGCATGATTTCAGCTCAAATGGGTTTTTTCAGCTTCTAAAACGTCATATAAAAAAATTTATAGTTAAAATTCCACGATGACCTGTTTGGAGCAGCGAAACCATAGAATCCAAAGCTCTAATACCAAATGTTATGCAACCAGCTCACAAAATAGAAGAAAAGATAAATCAACGACTTCAAAATCAGCCTCTTCGAGGGGGAAACCTCATTTTCATTACATAAATGAAAAATTATTGGATGATTCAAATTCCAAGACCTCCTTTCTATATATAGGGGTCTAAGGGGTCACAATATAATCAGAGCCGACATAAAAATAATAATGTAAGGGCATAACAATAACAATATGGGGCACAATAATAACAATATGGGGACTACATGGGGCACAACAATACAATAAGAGGGTACACTGAAAATAACAATGAGGGAATACACTAGTATTATAGGGACCTAACACCTTGACCTAGACACAGACTTCCTCCAATCACCAAGTCAGCCCTTCCTTTCATTTGTAGATGATAACCTTCCACCAACAACTTTGACCTAGTCACTTTGATCTAGCAGCAGAAAACTTTCAACTTCCCCAACAACAAAACTTCGATCCAGAAGAACTTTGACCTAGTAAATCCACATGTGTGTGAGAGAGAGAAACCAGAAACTTCGATTTTCCTTCTTCTGCAACTTCGCACATCTTTTTCTTCCTCTTCTTGGATATCGAACTTGTGAGAGATATGTCTTCCAAATGAATCGAATTTCTTGTATATATACCCTTTTAAGGAGTTTGAATTACCCTCATGTAGGCTTACTTGATGAGGTAAGGGCCGACCTAGTGTGGAGGTGACAAATGGTTTATTTTACTCGATAATAATTCTTTAAAGCCCAAGAAGGATCTCATTAAATGGATAATGACTCTAATGACTCAAGAAAAAAACTAGAGGTCCTCAATGGGGACTTTGAACTAAAACATGATGACCCAAGCATGAAACCCATGCTTTAATAAGTCATAATAATAATAATAATAATAATTCTTTTTCTTTCTTTTAATAAATACATTTCATTATGACTCAAATACAATTATGAAGACTAAACCTAGTTACATTCTTCAACACTCCCTCTTAACTAGGGAGGTATTCATACATACAAGTACATGGAAGATCTCAAAACACATGAACCATGAAGATTTTAGGAACTTACGGTGCCACGGACTAGATTCCTGACCAGGGCAATCTATCTAGGTGGGACTAAGATGGACTAAATATTTCAACCTCTTTAGGTACCATTAGGCTTACTTGTTAACCATCAACCCGGGGACCTAGGTGCATAATTCAAGTTCAAATATCTATAGCCAAGGCCACCCTCCCTACTTTGGGAACTATACATCAACACACAAGTCGGTTAGATGTCCTCCTAAGCATATTACACACAATGCCTCAACACATCAAATCTCTCCCAATCAAACAAATTGGTGACATCGAGCATGCTTCCAAAATGAACAATCACAACCCCAATCAGTAGCAACCTTTCAAATACTCATAGGTAATTACAGACCTTCAGGGTTTTCAATCATCTTGATACTGCTTCACAATTTATCACAGTAGGACTTAGAGGCTTCCCAAATCTTGATAGAAGTTTCCACAATCATACAACTTCCTTTCTTACTTCACATGCAACAGCATATTCTTCAAACGGATCCTGCTTTCCTTTTTTCAGCAGCACCTCAACATTCATTCTCCAATTTCTTCAAGGTATCCATCATGACTATAATATGCCCTCCCTCTCAACTTGGGAGATATACCCTTTCTTTATTTCTATGCTCCCTCTTAACTTAGGGAGATCAACTTATTTTTCATAGCATCGGAGAATCTTTCATGGCTTCATCCCTTCTAATTAAAGTCATCTTGATCATCATCAATGATATGCCTTCCTTTATCGTGCTTATCAATCAAATCAACTTTATTTGTGAATATCTTCAACCTCTTGAAGATTATGTACCTGCTCAACTTAAATCGCAAGTACAACCAAATACATATATAGATGCATGAAGTTAACTATACCATAATCATACAATTATGGAAGCATTAGACTTTAGACATGAAATACCTAAACTTAGTTAGGTTCATAGTCAGCAAGAGACACACACTTTTAAACTTCAAATTTTTACTCGAGTTAGGTTATAAGCCCTACATCACATCAGTAACTCAATCAAGATATCAGTCTCATTATATCTACACCCCATTGTTTCTTCCAGAGATATGACATACTCTACTATAATATATTGCAAACCCTAAAAGCAATTCAAACAAGTATGCATCCAATAACTTTAGAATTCATATGTTAGACTTCTACTAGATTCCATTTACAAGACACTAAGCCTTATATGTCAACAATCAAAACCAATCACAACACAATCTAAGGTTTCAACTAAATGACCAACTTCTACTATGGTTTGTTGTAAGCCCTATATTTTATCATCATAATAGAAACAATATTGCCATATCCTAGAATATCAAACTTCTACTAGCGTTTAGTTACAAGCCCTACTTATTAACAAATAAGTTAGCACATATACATATCTAGGATAATCATGCATAAGCATAGTATAACATATATTGGACAAACCCAAGACACAAATATCAATACATTATATAACAATCTTGATTAGGCTAGGGTTTTTATTAGACGGACACACATACACCTAGGGTTTCATTTCTAGGAGCTTACTCTAGATATTATAAGGGTTTCACTCATAAACCCTAATTTACCAAAACCTCAAGGTCTAGGAATACATTACCATCTAACCCTAAAGGACTAAGGTTTCCATAACAATACTAAAACTTCAAACATGGCATTACAATCAAAATCCCAAACATCAAAAGAATAGTATTTTATAGGTTTCATCAATAACCCTAAGTAGACTAGGGTTTTCACATTAGCATACCCTTAGGTTAGGGTTTTACAAAGAACCTTTTAGGGTTCCAAAAACATGATGTTTTTAATGAGGGTAGATTCAATTTAATGATTAATCACCCAAACAAGAATCTCTATGATTCAAAGGTCCTAGACATAACACTTGTTAGTAATGTCAAGCAAATTTAAATGAATATACCTTTATCACAAAGAGAACACAACTTATGATCTAAAACATACCTTTGAGTTGTTTTCTAGACAAACCTTATAGGACATCAATTCCAATGCTTTGTCTTGTGAGATCTTCTCCATAGCCTTTGAGCATATCAACAAGCTTTTCCTAAACAAGGAAAATATAAAAAGAAATGTTATTAACATCTAGTATAAACACATCTAGATAAGAAAAGGAAAACCAAATATGAAAGATAATACAAGGAGTAAGATACTTATCTTTGGAAAAATGGTGAGGGCTTCCTCTTAATCCAATCTCAAGAGCTACCTATCACTTTAATAAAACAATTCAACAATGTTTTTCCAAGGCATGTTAAACCTATAAGTACTTAGAAATCAAAATACGAAACAATTCAAAATCTTATAGTAGAGGGACTTAGTAGTATAAGTCCTTTATTTCTGATTCTTTGGTCTTGTTCTTCTTTGGAGATCCTTCTTCAACAACATTTGTTTGATCTCTATTTCTCTTTATATTCCTCGGATTCTCAGGACAATCGCTTCTATAGTGACCCATATTGTGACAATTGTAACATTCAATCTTTGATAGGTATATCTTCCTTCTAAGCCCTTTATACTTATTGAAGATTCCTTTGTTATTGTGATGAGTGGAATAGGCATTTGAAACTTTCTCCTTCTCATTCTCTTTGTTTCTTACTAATGAAATTTTGACTTCTTCTTGACTTCATGCATTCCATAATTGTTCGAATGTAGGAGATTCCTTCCAACTATTGAGACCTGATGAAAACACACTCCAAGATGTTAATAATCCTAGAAGTGCAATGATTACAAGCTCCTTTTCAGGTACTCTCTCATTGATTTCTTGGAATTCATCTATGATTCTAGTTATTCTTGCATAGAAGGATTCCACAGTGTTTTCCTTTGTCATCTTTATAGTTCTCAATTCATTCTTAAGACTTTATATTTGACAAAGATTCTTGATTATGAATAATTTGGATAATGCCTCATACATCTCTTGAGCAGAATCTATGTTAGATATATATGGGATGAGGTTATCCTTTATTCCACATGAGGGTCATGGCCAATATCTTTTTTTTTCTAAGATTTTCCTTTTCTACATCACATGACTCATTTGTAGGCTTATTTACTTTTCCTTTGGCTAGATCCAAGACTTTATTCTTCTCGAGGATGAGATCTATCCTCTTTTTCCATGCCCTATAATTAGATGCTCCTTCTAATTTGTTTCCACGTTTCATTAAGTTATACATTGTTCTTGAAGATAGTAGGCTTGAATTCTTATATGATCATTTCCTTCATAACTCTTATTAAAACTTCTTAAAGCTCCTTATTCTTCTTTCAATAGATCTTCAGGCTTCCTTTTTCCTTCTTCTTCACCTTAGCTCTGAAACCATATTGGAAAATCAAAAAGGCAAAAAGATTTTATTTATGTTGATAATTACTTTTTATATTCTTATTAACTTTCTTATGTTATTCTTTTATCTTAGTTCATCAACCAATTATCAAAAGCATAACACGAAGGCCAAAGACACCATATGTAGGTGGACAGCCAGGGAAAAGCCCCTATCTAGGGGAAAACCCAGTCAACAACTCTTCCCTTAATAGTTTTCCGAGATGATACAAGACTCATTGACCTAGACACAAACTTCCTCCAATCACCAAGTCGGCCCTTCCTTTCTTCTACAGATGATTACCTTCCAGCAACAATTTCGACCTAGTCACTTTGATCTAGTAGCAGTATAATTTCGACTTCCCCAGCAAAAAAACTTAGATCCAACAGAACTTCAACCCAACACTAAATTCAACCCAATAAATCCACACATGTGAGAGAGAGAGAGAAACCAGAAACTTCAATTTTCCTTCTCCAACAAATCTTCTCCTTTTTCTGCAACTTCACACATGTTTTGCTTCCTCTTCTTGGATATAAAAATTGTGAGAGAGATTTCTTCCAAATGAATCGAACTGCTTGTATATATACCCTTTTAAGGAGTTTGAATTACTCTCATGTAGGTTGAATTGATGAGGTAAGGGTCAACTTGGTGTGGAGGTGACAAATGACTTATTTTACTCAATAATAATTATTTTTACATGATTCAAAAGCCCAAGAATGGTCTCATTCAATGGACAATGACTCTAATGAATCAAGACAAAACCTAGAGGTCCTCAATGGGGACTTTGAACTAAAACGTGATGACCCAATCATGAAATCCATGCTTTAATAAGTCATAATAATAATAATAAAATTTATTTTTTTTCTTTTAATAAATACATTTTATTATGACTCAAATACTGATCTGAAAATGGGGTCTTAGGCTCCTTGTCTAACTTACAACGACCTCTCCCACTTCCAAAGCTTAAATGTTCCCAAGTCTTATTGATTAACCAATGCGGAATTGATAATATGTGCTTGAAAATATGATGTATGCTTGTATTTGTGTTAGAACTATTTATGTGTTTTTAATATGTTGTTGTTATGCTGATACAACATAAATATGATAGTAAACAATGCAGCAATAGAAAGAAACACACAGAGCATCAATTTAATATGGAGTTCACCCAAAACTCTTGGGCTACATCTCCTTGAGCTCTAGTCAACTCAACTAGGTTCTCTGGGATTATGGCAAAGTCCTTTTTACAAGCTCTTGGCTCAACTCCATTGTTTTACATAGAAACAATGGGTTTAGATACCATTTTATCCCTGGCTCTTGAAGCTTTCAGCTTTCTAGCTCTTGGCTCTCACTCTGGCTCTTCAGCTCTAGCTCTAGCTCTTGGCTCTAGCTCTTGGCTCTAGCTCTTAGCTCTGGCTCTGGCTTTTCGGCTCTGGCTTTGGCTCTGGCTTCTTGGCCCTCTACAACCTTCAGCTCTCTGGCTCTTCACTTGAACTTCAAGTGACCCCAAAGGCTCCCTCAGTTGCTCTACCCAGTAGCTCTTTGGCTCTCTCTGCTCTCTTCCAACGACCTTCTACTACCTTCTTCCTCCTTGTCTCTCAATCATGCTCTCTAGATCTTTTGAGGCATCTTCCGGCGTTTTGGCTTCCCTAGTCGTTTCTCTGTGATTCATTGTCCCTCTACAACTTTGTCGCTTCCAGAATGCATCATTGCCTATAAAAATGCCTGATGTAGTGTGCCATGATGATCAGGAGCGGTTACAGAAGGAATCGAGGCCATTTCATGGGTGAAAATCCGAAAATAGAGGAAATTGCATTACACAAGCATTTCTGGCAAAATACTCTATCGGGTGCATTTCCCAAACATGAAACTCCCTTCAATCACACTTAAATCGCTATCAGGTCCGCCATTAGGCGTTAAATCACATCGCATTAGTGTATTGGGCAAAATCCCAAATACACAGGAAAAATGTGAAAAACCCGACAAAATCCTTTTATCGAACTTGAAATTATATCGCATCCACCCTATAAGCACATGGGGTCTGCCTTTGGCTACTAACACAATCTCCACCGTTGACCTGGGTGATCCCTGATCCAACTATCATCATGCAATTTCGGGTGGCTTAAGGGTACGGAAGTTACCCGCCCGAAAAGGTGGTTTTCCTGTCTCCTCCTCCAGCCACAGATCAACCAGTAGATGGGATCGGGCGGAGCCAGCCCAAAACCATTTACTGCTTGAGGCCCGCCCGAAATCCGCCATTATGAAACTCAAAATCTCTGCAATTGGGCTTATAAATCCCCTTCGGGTCCGTTTTATCGCTTCGGGAGTTGTTTCTTTGTATTTTGGTTTTTTCACTGAAAATCATTAATACACATAAAATCTTGTTTACTGGATTTCAAATTTTATAGATTGCACTTGTGAAATCCATCAAGTCTGGAAATCGCTGATTGCCAATTCAATCCTAGTTGTCCATTCCTTTCGCAATCTGACAGCTAAGATTGCTCGTCGCGATTGCTTATCGCATATTGCATTGCGCACGGCCCAGTGGTTCAGTGCATCACCGATGTCAATTCGCCAATCCGATCATCGACAAACGGTGCATCGTGTGATCGCACTCGCCAGGTCCATGGTCCCGATATCGCACACATGTCTGCCTCCAATCCAATCGATCGAATCGATGGATCGGAGTTTTCCTCTGCCTCCACTTAAAGTCGGTCTTTTCCTTTTTCCGATGTGATTTCCCTTTTTAAGGGTTTTTTGCCATTTTTAGGGGTTTTTGCCTCTTTTTCCAAAGAAACGGGGCATCTTCTTTCTGCGATAACTTTTGCACCCTAAGTCCATTTTAGCCCATTTAACTTGCGATAGATTCAGAATGAAAATATCTCTGCCATGGGGCTATTTCCATAAACTTCCTTGGAGTTTCATTTTTCCTCTGTGAGGCCCACTTAGACTTAGGAGTCTATCCAAAATCCATTTTGGATCATGCCTTCCCACTAAAAGGACTTTTGGTCTCCAAAAGATTAATACACTAATCTGATCAGTAAATGAGAATAACAACACCCTTCTTCTTTCAGCCTCCATACACTTGCCTTGCATAGCGCCTCTAAACCAAAGTCTCTAACCACTCTCCTTTCTGGATGTGCTGGTTCTCTTTGGAAGGACTATCTTCCTTCTTGCCTTCCTGCAGAACTTCTGCTGAAATGGTCATAGAAGGTGGTTTGAACTTCTTTGCCTTGATCATTGATCCAAGGTGTCTCAAACAAATGTGAAATACATATGCTCCACAAAAGCTTTCATTTGTACCTGTTTGAAAAGTTGTCAAGAATAATTGTTAACAACAACAGAAATATAAACAACAACTGGATGGCCTAAACTCCTACTTCAACAAAAGAAATAGATTTCACAGCTTGTGAACACCTCCATTTCTTACATCTGCATACAAATTATGGACTAATTACCAAGCCCACAAAACATGCATTTAAACAAATGACCCTTCAAGTCAAGCATGTAGGAAAAGACCATTAGGACTCTTTTTCAAAAGATGAAACACTTCATCATTATCTCCATTTGGAGACCAAGTTAACTTCTTCCAAGTCAATCATGGCATCACATGCATGTCAAAGCAATCAACCCTGCAAGTTAATTACACATACATGTTTAAATACAAGGTGTGATGCAGGAAAGTGTTCCCTCTGTGGACAGAGGCAACCCCTCTAGCCCTAGAGTGGGTCTAGTCACAGCAAAAACAGATCAACAATTGATTTCCTTAAACAGTCATCATTGGAGGCCTACCTCAACTGGTGGTCGATGAATTTCCGTTGCACTGCTCTAGCTTCCACTTCCTTCTCCTCAATGAGTGATCAACCTGAAACAATACAAAGGAAATAGAACAAAGCACGTAGCCGCAAAACAACAATGATCTATTTACTCATAAAGTCAAGAAGTCATGAGCTATCAAGTACAGTACATACAAGACATAGGAAAAAATCATTGATTGTATTAATAATGAAATAAGAGCAAACTTACAACCAAATTCTTGACGTTGCAAGCCTTCTCAGAGGATCCAGCCAGTATGTTTCTCAACCATTCACTCTTCAAGGATTAATCTCCCAACATACAATGTCTCTCTCTCACTCATGAGCTTTAACACAAAGTTAAGGGCACTCCACAACCTTCCACAAGCTATCAACAATTCCACACTTGTCACACTCACACCAAATATCTATCAAACTCAAAATCACTAGCAGCACTGCTCAATCCAAGGAATTACTAAGTAGCTGATCACATCAAAGGTGAGTGCTTTAATAGGAGAAGGAGTCTCCTTGAAATGTGGAAGAGAGATCTCATCCTCAAGGAAGGTAGCACAAATGACGGAACTGCCATACCAGAGGAGGAAGGGCGACACAAACTATGCCAACAACTAGTTCTGGAGACATCTAGAAGGTTGAATGTTGGAACGAATTCGCCCAATCTCGATTGTTGCGGGACATAAACTGATTACTAGTGACAACATCGTGAGAGGCAATGCACGCAGACTCATTGTCGCAAGACGCAACTCATAACCTTGCGTCGGGTCTAGAAATCCGATCGTCATGGGAAACAGATGTACACCTACGATGGAGTCACGATGAGATCATTATTGACACGGGAATGTCGTGTATATTAAGGGTTTACTCGCGACGAGGCAGAAACTTAAGGAATAAGGGTCATTTGCAGCAACAAAGAGCATTTGTTGAATCTTCTTGCACCAGTGGGAAGATATGAACATGTTTATTTGACACATGACACAGTAGAAGGACTAAAATGAGGACAGTGACAAATTACTGTGTAACAGATGCCCCCTAAAGCGTGAAGCCCGAGAGAGCAGGAGGGGTGAAATGCTTTACGAAACTGTCTGAACCAGAACCACTTTGAAGATCCTGCAGGAGCAAGTACAACTGATATATGTAATAGTGAAATACATATAGTCTAGGCATGGGCGCAGCCATCCATAAGACATATAAAACTTTGTCTGTGGTATGGACGCAACCAACCAGTTGATAAGACCATAATAATGAAAAAGGTATGGTCACAGCCATCCATGAAGACTCATATATGTGATCACGAACCAATCCACGTAGCCCGAACATCTGTAATCTTAGCTCGGGGTCTTGAAACCCAACCGATCATAGTATAAATGCTATCATGTGAATATATGTGCTAAAGTCGAACATGATAGAAAGTCGCTTGATTACTTGCCAATGATGTAAACCATTAACAAGCGCGAGAGAAACCACCAATAATGCCAATGGTTCTCAAAGTAATGCCCAGTACAATCCACTAAGTGTGAAAAATAAGCTGAAGTCGAACACTCATGGAATCACCCAATCGAAGACCAATGAGGAAAGTCTGTCGTCGGGCACGAAGAACTTGCCATTGAGGCATGCAAGCTCCAAGGTACTGAAAGGGATCTCTAGATCAATCTCCTGGATAATGAGCCGATGTCGACAGGAGACGATCCATCGCAGGAGGGCCATGATGTTTCCCCCATCAACAACACGAGATAAGGAACAGGTGGTAGATGGTGAAACAGAAGATCAGAGGAGGAGGTAAAGGTGTAAACTACAGAAGGATTATACTCTTGAACATAATGGTGACATGAATCCGGAATGCAGTAGCATTTTGATACCAAGGGATCAGAGGCTTGATGGAAGCAACATGGATCATATGGAATGAGGAAAAATGACAACCCAAACCCTATAGAAGGCCAAATAACAATGTACGAATGTCCCAACCCGACAAGAAGCAAAAGTGTCGATGTTCAAGAGTGACTCGTTGACATAGACAACCAATGATGATTTCCAAATTTTCCCCCACCACTATTGGCGAGTGCCCCAATTATTTTTGAAAACAAGCTTGAATGGGATAGCATATGCTTGTAATATAAGTTCGACCTTTGGTCAAATCCAACCTAGTAATAGTTTAACGAGCCCTAGGGAGGAGAAGCTCGAGTCTCACCATGGTGACGAGTCCAATGTCGTCAGGGTTTAACGAGTCCAACATAGTTAAAACTTGGAATCTTTTTCATGTTTAGAGAGTTTGAAAAAGACACGGGAAAGAAAACTCCAAGGACGTCCTTTTTCGTAGATTTGTGTCCCTCAAGCCCGAAAAAGTATAAAATAATACTTGAGAGAACCACTTGATCATTACGATCAAGGAGTACTTTTCGTAATCAGTGACCTCGATACGAAAGAGTAGAAATGTGATCGAAGACACGTCATTTCGTAACCAATATCGGACTTGGAACGACAAAATTCTGGCAATCCTTTTGTGTTTATACGGTCAGAAAAGAGCTTAAAGTAGACCACCTTTTATTTCATTTAACGAGTCAAAAGGAATAACTCGGCAATCTTTTCGTCTTTTAAGTCGAAAAAGAGCTTAAAGCAGACTTCAGAGATAAAGTGTACACGGACTTGCAGTACGAGCCATCCATCGTTATTTCTGCACAAAATATCGCATCATAAGATTTGTTTGACATAAATAGATTATATATGTGGAAATAACATAAAAACCCCCAAAACCCTAATTAAAAACTCAATATAAATGGAAAAACCCACACCCTAAAGTGTAAGTTTTTAATTTTTTCCAAAAAACATTATAAAAAAGGGGTGGTAATTCTATTTTTACCATCTACACTGTGCACTTTTACCTTTGGCATTTTGGAGCACCAACCTGAGCGAACTTCCAAAGTTTATTTCGACATCACCAGTCCACGGTTTCGCTTCAAACCTTCTCCAAGTAAGTACATTCTTCCGTGCACTGCATTTTAGAGGTTCATTTATGCAATTTAGTGTTGGATAGGTGGTTTTAGGTGGATTTTTAAATCCGGGTCTGCCTCTCGGTCGTTGCGAGAAAGAAGCTCAGGTTAGCGATGACCGAGCATGATAATACGTACCACTTCCACGATCGTCGTGAGATACTGATGTACTCTTGCGACGATCTCGAGAAAAATGAACTATTATCTTTGCATCATCGCTGCTGTTTGAAAAATAGTTGCGACGACGCCATGAACTTGAAAATTTTTATAATTCATAGATTTAAATTTATGAAAAGAGTTCTAATTCATTTCTCCTCCGACGCAGGGCAACATGGCATTTGTTTGGCCAGAAAGAACTCACGATATCAACGAAGGACAAGCATTCACTGATGCTGGGTGCTGAAATGCTTTACGTGCTTGCGGGTTATTAAAATTCTTCCTCACTCCGCACCTTCAGGTCCAACCTGACTTGTTAGAGTTGTTGATTCGTGCTTGGAACCCAATGGATGGAAAGTTTGTCATCTAGGGGAAAGACATTGAGTTTGATGCTACAGACATCTATTTCTTAACTGGATTATCCCGTCGCGGTGAGAGGCCGATTTTAGAGGGCCAATGAACTGGCAAGGAATCGCTGGTCATGCTGATAGCTCGGGTGTGCCCAGGGGCACGTAAATCAGGTACTAGGGAGAAATTGGCGATTCCATCAGTAGAGGACCTAATTCTTTGTTCGGTTTTATTTATGGTGACGAGAGTAGTGGGCTCCCAGGCCCAACATGAGGCAACAAAGACCCACCTTTGGTTGGCTCTTGAGTGCCTTAACCCGACCATGTACAACTGGGCTGAGGCAGTGACCATCAACATGAAGAGGCAGCTCACCAAATGCCATCGCGGGGAAGCGAAGCAGTTTGGTTACGGGTCTATTCTGATTCCGCTCATGCTAGAGCGAGTCCTGTCACTTCAGTTATAGGATATGGATTTAGACGATCCGAGACCACGGGAGACCCGGATCACTCGCTGGGCACATGTCATGCCGCGAGGGGGTGGCGGTCGACCAGTGTCATGGGGGACACTATTCTGGGAGTGGCTGAATCACCAGACGATCTTTGTCGAGGATTAGCCATACGCAAGTATGGATTTTCGCGGGGACCTCGACATGATGCTGCCCACTGGCGAGCAGTGCGATAATGGAGGTAAACACTTGATCACACTATTTTTTGGATTTTTTCTTTTATGATCTTTTTTGAATTTTTTCATGAATATGTCTTAATGATGTATCTTACTTTACTGCGAATGTGGGACCAGAGCGGCCTGTGGGACTAGCTCGAGAGGCATGGAGGGCACCAGAAGTCATCAGAGAGTTGGCCTTGGTTCCTCCAGTGGGAAATTCAGTGGAGACAGTAGCCCGTAACCTTGAGGGCCTGACAGAGGGGATCCCAGATTAAAGGGGGATCGAGGAGGTCCCTATGGAGTACCAGATACATATAGTAGGGGTGATACCCAAGGTGCATCGACTCTTGAGACGAGTCGCACGAGTAATGGGTTGCTATAGGGAGCATAACCCACCGCAGTAGACGCCTAGGTTTCATTTGCTACTGATTTTTTGAGAGACATGTGTTATAGACATTTTTGGGCACTGCAACCCTAAGCATGAAATGTCCATAAACCAAGGGCTCCTAAGTCCCTAAAAGTGTTGTTCTAACCCCTAAAGGAACAAGGTCAACTGATTACAGCTTCTCCCAGAATTTCTCCATGAAAAATTGCTCAAAGCTGGTCAAAACATGATCATTTCAGCTACTCCATAGGCAAAGTGCGTTGCATCTCACCTAAGTACACTCTGTGGGTGTGTTGCATTTCAAAAATCCCTTCTATGGGGTGCGATGGGCAAGAAGTGACAAATGACAGTGTCAATCCGCGAGGTGGAGAGGCATGGAATCTTCCAGAAACTTCTCCTGTGACACTTGCCTCTCTGAATTCGACCAAGGATGAGTAAGAGATCATCAATCTCCAAGTGGAAGAAAGAACTATCAGAGGGAAGACACTAATCAAATCACAAGCTGACTCATCTCCCTTACAGATATCTATATATGGATCCCTCATCCTAGAGATCCAGAGGCTGAATTTTTCATATTATAAGGAATTGCTGTTGTTTTTTTGAGACAACATCATAGTGTTGGGTGATCTAAGCTTTGTATGAGGTGAAGAAGGGCTCACTTGCTGAGAGGATGATGTTGGTTCAGAACAACTGGTTGTAACTCCCTTGGCTCTTTCTTGTTTATCAATAAAATCCATTCAAGTTTTCCTCCATAATTTTGTGTCATTTATGTTTTATGCATTTGTATGGTCAATTTACATCTGATCCTAGATTTTTTATGATTATAGATCCATGTTCTTGTATAGTGTTATGCTACTGTGATCCTATAGGTACTCTATGAAGCTGGGCGTACAAGGGAGCAAGTAGAGAAAGACTATCAAGAGAGAGAATAATCAAACTAGGAGATTAGTGCAAGATAGAGGTTGGTCTTCTTTGTTCTTCTCTCATCTATATTTCATAAAGGAAAAACGAAAGTAGCTTTACTTTGTTTGTTTCTAAGGTAGCTACCACACCTTAGTGGGATAAGCAGTTCTGTGTAGACACTTTTCCCTGTAACAAAATGGTGACTCCACTGGGGATGAATTAGTTTGTTTGTTTATCTTCCTTGTTGCTTATTTTATAAACTTACAGACGGAGCCTGAAGTCGAGCCAGGTAGCTTTTGAACTACATTTTCTATGCAAATGCAAAGTAGATAAATGCCGCTTCAGTCAATCTCTGGGTTTTTTTTATAAATTAAACAACTGATTTACAAACTCTCTGATTGCCCTTGTGGTAGCTCTAGTAACCTCCTTAGATCTACCCCTGATTGTTGCTTTACTAATTACCATTTGCTCGGCCAAAACCCATGAACTGAACTGCAAACTGTGACCCAGAATCCAAGCGAAGTCTCGTCTTTGGCCCAGCGCAGGTACTATTCTGTGAATCTGAAATTCAGCGCACTTCCCGAGTGTAGTAGGTGCGCTGCATTTCAAATTCCCTGTGTTACAGGTGCGCTGATCAGACTAGGCATTGTTCAGTTTCGGTTCCTGTGATTCATTCTTTTCAGTTCTATTCATGAATTTTGCTGCATGTAATCAGTATATCTCTATTTGAAACCCCTTTTCCTTGCTGTTATTCCGCCTCCAATGTGCAAAGAACTGTAAATGTTTTTGTGTATTTGTTGAGTCATTTTCAGTTCTCCTTTGCAAAAAGTAACGTAATTGTACTGTCATCCCTTGATTTGAAAGTGTCGCAAGTGTCGTTTTCAGTCATAGGAAAGAGTTTGGTTGCTATTGATAGTCGATTACCCTGTTACTATTGTATTTGGTCTAAATTTATAGTTTTTCTAGTGTCGAAAGCAAGTATTCATTCCCAAATCGTAAAATGTTGTGATTGTCTTCATTTTTTATTTTGAAAAAGGAACTTGTTAGTAATTGTTGCTTGAAAAGTAATTCAGATTTGTGCATTAGCTTTCTTTTTATCATTCACATACTAAGAAAGCTGAAAACAAATACATGCATGTGCATTTGCATTTAGACTGTTTGATGGTTTGATTTACGATAGTGCATTTAGTGTGTGCTCTTTGCTCTTTGTGAAATAATATTGTCTCTCTTTCCTTAGTAGCTAGGATTTTCTTTGCACAAAGAAGATAAAAGATTGTTTATCATCTTAGATTGCATTTTAGGAATTGTACATCTACATCTCGCGGTGAACCTGAAAGGCAAATTTCTTAAGCAAGATCAACTATAAAATAAATTTAATGAATCTAACAACGCTTTGGAACCTAATGCACAACATCTAGAAGTCTAGGCTAGAGACGTATTCCAGCGTCGTAAAGCCTAGTAACTGTTGTTCTCACTGATGGTTGGGTGATTCCTCCACTTTGAGACGATAAGTGCCAGTATGGACTTGTGCTCCCACGTACCGTCGAGTATATTTTGGGAGACCACAATAGGCTTAATCCTTTATCCATAGGAAGCTGTGTCTACCACCCTATCGATCACAATGCACTGAAAATAGCATTCGGGAAGATTTACTGTCGTACCGTAAAAAGTATTCTGTAGTTTTGTGATTGGTTTGGTAATCCCTCTACCTAGATTTCCAGAGCAGTCCCTTTCATTCCTTTTCAGACTCCTTAACGGAAAAGGTCCATATGAGCACTTGTCACTTCAGGCTCATTAAAAATCAAAGGCGACTAGAGTCATCTTTTGTTTTTTCTCGACTCTTAAAAATTGAAAAAACAAGTTGTGTCAAAGCGTCTAAAATTTATTTTAAACAGAATAATCATCACCCTTTCCTACGTTGATCTTAGGTTGAGAAAATGGAACCCACCAACCAAGGAATTCCCCTTGGAGGAAATCCTAGTCCCTTCTCCACATGGGGAGATGTTGGTGCACCCCATATGGCCACATTGTCACTTCCAGGATTGACAATCGGCTTGCCCGTATGGCTCTTCTCAACCTCTGTCGTTCAGAACACCGCAATTCCTGAACAATCAAGTCAGCAACTAGACGATTCCAGAGTTACCCACCAACCTTCTACTTCCTCCAATTCTTCCTCTCCTCCTTCCTCTTCGCTTGATGGGGCTGGTAAAGCCAAAAGTCAAGTATCTGAGAAGAAGAAGGAAAAGAAGAAGAAAGAGAAGAAGAAGAAGGAGCAAAAAATGAAAGGGGGCAACCAAGCATCGTTTAGCGAAAATCCACACACTGCACCAACTAGGCCTAAATCGCCATGTGTCATTTGCAAAGGAGACCACTATCATAGAGATTGTCCCTGCATCCCTTGGATCTTAAGGGACTGGTCTCCTCGTTTGCACAACCCAGTGTTGTCAACCTCTGATGATCATGTTGAAAGCACACCGTCGACTAGTGAAAGTGAAGCCCCAAGAAAAAAAAGAAAATATAGATTTCCTTGTAAACTATGCGAAGGCGACCATGCCGTCCACGGTTGTCCCTTCTTAGACGAGGCTAAAAGAGTTTTGGACGATCGTCCAGTTTCACCGTTACGACTTCCTCCTAGATATAAAAAACTCTTGTCGAGTCCGTCACTAGTTGAAAAGTCGGCTGACCCACCTAGGTGGTCGGCCGAAGCATCTATCATTGAAGACAAACCATCTGAACCCATACCAGATGAAAGTCAAAAGGTCGAGGTGGCAGTTGACCCGGTCTTGCCTTCAGAGGTTCCATCTTCAGATGATACAGTCACAGAAGAGAATAAGGATGACACCGTCCAAATTCTTTTCATAAGCACAGACTCCGATGAACATGGGGGCAATTTACCCGTTCCTTTACCGCAGGAAGGAAGTTCGTCAGAGTCGTACCCGACCGTCTATGCGGTCCCACCTCCAAGCAACCTAGTTGTTTCCTTCGACTGGAATCAACTAGGCAGACCCCATTTACCGGCTAGTGTACCATTCTGAATTATTGCTAAAATATATAGAATGGTTATGGTCGGTACCATCATAGATGAAGGGGCTTCTGTGAGTATCCTTTCCTCGACTACTTGGAAAGCGCTTGGTTCGCCATCGCTTTTTCCTGAGATGAGAAATCTAACAGGCTTTGACAAAGGAACTAGTCGACCGTTAGGGATCCTTCCCAATGTGCCCATAACATTGAGAGGGAAAACCGTTCAAATGAATGTAATGGTAGTCCAAGGACCCCTGGATTATAATCTACTCCTTGGACAAGACTATATTTATTGCATGGGAGAGATTGTCTCATCACTCTTTAGAGTAATGTGTTTTCCGCACGAAGGAAGAGTGGTCAAGCTCGTAGACCAGC
Organism: Pinus tabuliformis; assembly: GCA_031772625.1. NCBI lineage: Eukaryota > Viridiplantae > Streptophyta > Pinopsida > Pinales > Pinaceae > Pinus > Pinus tabuliformis. Next base: position 503,835,584 of record CM062812.1, read on the forward strand.
TTTCATTTCCTGGATCACGCATAACAAATAGTCATATACCATCCCTAAATGGTCTTTTTACACAAGGAATGTCTCATCAATCTCCAGTCCGTCCACCTGATGAGCGCGAGTGATTCGGGGACATGACTGAAACCCAAGGGGCATGCACCCTGGTCTGCTTCAGCAGGAAAACTTTGGGTATAGGGTAGGTTTCCACGAGAGATATATGACTAGACTGTACTCCTGTCCGTGAGTGGAAGAGGGGGTTAGACTGGAATAATATTCTCTCATCAAAGTTATGTGAGTGGATTGTCTCACCTTTGTCTATTTCGGTAGACATCGCCGAAGAAGTGTTTTGTTTGCACTGTGAATAGAACAATCTTTGGTAACCTGAAAGAGGTAGACCTTTCCTGATAAAACAAATGTTTTGTTGGAGATTTGAAAGGTGACCTTGAAACTCTGTTTTATACCTGGGGGCATTCAAACCTTTTGGCATGCAAGTGAAGAGCGACTATTTATTTTTTAAATTTGTAGGTCCTCTAACCCTTTAAACTCGTACGATTGGTCGTTTCCTAACTTGCATAAAGAAAGGATGTGGGGCAAAACTCTAAAAATTACAGTTTTCATATATGAGACATTCTTATTATACGACTGGATTAATCAAGCAATTTTAGCACATAGTTCAAGCTTGTTAAAAAATAAACATAAGACATGAGCAAATGTTTCTCCCCACATTTAAGCTCATTAAAAAATGAACTATTTCCTGGTAAATAACCATCGTGAATGTAGTACTTCAGCCTTTAAAGCCTTGGTCATGTTCTCATCATCACCTCCACTCTGTATTGGCTGATCATTCACCTCCATTTGATTGTTTACCCCTTTTGAGGAACAGCTGCGAAGAGTGATCTCACTAGCCATCCTTGTAACACTGCCATGATTGCAAAATTCCAAACCTTACCTGGAATCAGCTGCTACCCAAGTTCATCACTTGTTCCTCAAAAGACGAGTCTCCTTTAAGCTCTTTTCAACTGACTCGTAAGATATGAAAAGATTTCCAAGCCATTGGCCTCTCCAGCTCGTTAAAGGGACCGGAAGTGCTATCCCTCCTTTAGATTTTAATCTTTTTGGACCTGAGGGATTATTACACAAAAATATCGAGCGCTTGTTTTATTCGGCTCGTTAAAAGTATCGAAAATTCATCCCTTCTGTATTGTTTTATACTTTTTCAGACTTAAGGGATTAGATAACGAAAAAGGAATTTTGGAGTTTCCTTTACGTCCCTTTTCAGGCTCTCTAAAATTGAAAAGGACCGAGTTATCTTTGTCGTTAAACTCGTTAAAACTTAATAGCGACAAACTTGTCCATAGCAGACAAGAACGAGTTTCACTATCGCTAGGCTCGTTAAAACATAGCAATGGGTTTTCCTGAAGGGAAAATTATAGAACAAGCATATGTTATCCTCCTCAAGCTTGACAAAAATAAAGAGGTACTGGTCAGTAATGACTAGGGAAAAATTGGGAAGAAAACTTGAAGAAACTTTGTTGGTAGCAAGTCACTCTTGAACATGACACTTTCACTCCACATCCAAGTCGGGTTGAGTTGTTTCATTCATCGGTCACATCGCCATGGTCCCATCACACCATCCAAATTTGGGGTTAATGCTACCAATCCATCACGTCAGTGTCGCCGATATGTTCAAGAGAAGTCATTCAGAGAATTCACCTGTGTCTCACCCACTACAATACATTTACACTCCATTCTTTCATGACCGCCACCCTGAACCTTATGTCATCAGATCATTTTCACCTCCATCAAAATCATTTGCTCCATTCCATGTCATTGATGTGGGATTCATTAAGGCCCTCCTGTGACGGATCGCTTCTTGTCGACATCAGCTCATTATCCAAGAAGTCGATTTAGGAACACCTTGTTCAGTACTTTGAAGCTTGCATGCCTCAATGGCAAGTTTCTCACTTCCGGTGACAGGTTTACATCAATGACCTTCGACCGAAAGATTTTGCGTGGTGTTTGACACCAAGTCCTTTATTCACACCACGTGAATTGTACTGCAGTACCTTGAGGGTCATTACCATTATCGGTGATTCCTCTCATGCCTGTTAACAGCTTACATCATTGGCTGGTAATCAGGCGATGGCTTTCCATGTTCGACTCTAGAACATCTCTCACATGGATCGACTTGTACTTCGAGTGAAGATCGAATGAGATTGAAGACCCTGGATCTAGTTTCATCCATCCGGGCTGCGATATATATTCAGGGAAATAAAGAATCAAATGTACATCATTGTTGCACAGATAATCATCCAATCAAAGGGATGATGGCTCTACCAGAATCATCAGTCTACACTCAGACGATTTTCTGTCCTATGTACATGAAAATGAATTTATAAAGCTGAGCATGGGAATGCCCGCCTCAGCTGGATCATGAAAATATTATGAAGATAATGTGTTGTATTGTATCTTATTACAGGTCTCCTCCCAGCTTGAAAGAACTTCGGATCCTCATAATAAAGCATTTCACCCGACATCAAAAGATTAACGACCTCATGCTTTAGGGGGCAATTGTTATAGACATTTTTGGGCACTGCAACCCCAAGCATGAAATGTCCATAAACCAAGGGCTCCTAATTCCCTAAAAGTGTTGTTCTAACCCCTAAAGGAACAAGGTCAACTGATTACAGCTTCTCCCAGAAGTTCTCCATGAAAAACTGCTCAAAACTGGTCAAAACAGGATCATTTCAGCTGCTCCATAGGCAAAGTGCGTTGCATCTCACCTAAGTACACTCTGTGGGTGCGTTGCATTTCAAAAATCCCTTCTATGGGGTGCGATGGGCGAGAAGTGACAAATGGCAGTGTCAATCCGCGAGGTGGAGAGGCATGGAATCTTCCAAAAACTTCTCCTGTGACACTTGCCTCTCTGAATTCGACCAAGGATGAGTAACAGATCATCAATATCCAAGTCGAACAAAGAACTATTAGAGGGAAGACACTAATCAAATCACAAGCCGACTCATCTCCCTTACAGATATCTATATATGGATCCCGCATCCCAGAGATCCAGAGGCTGGAATTTTGCATATTATAAGGAATTGTTGTTGTTTTTTTTAGGCAACATCATAGTGTTGGGTGATCTAAGCTTTGTATGAGGTGAAGAAGGGCTCACTTGCTGAGAGGATGATGCTGGGTTAGAACAACTGGTTGTAACTCCCTTGGCTCTTTCTTGTTTCTCAATAAAAGCTATTCAAGTTTTCCTCCATACTTTTGTGTCATTTATGTTTTATGCATTTGTATGGTCAATTTACATCTGATCCTAGATTGTTTATGATTATAGATCCATGTTCTTGTATAGTGTTAAGCTACTGTGATCCTATAGGTACTCTGTGAAGCTGGGCGTACAAGGGAGCAAGTAGCGAAAGACTATCAAGATAGAGAAGAATCGAACTAGGAGATTAGCACAAGACAGAGGTTGGTCTTCTTTGTTCTTCTCTCATTTATATTTCATAAAGGAAAAATGAAAGTAGCTTTACTTTGTTTGTTTCTAAGGTAGCTACTGTTAGTGTCAGTCATTCCAGCCTTCCTCCAGTGATCAAATATGCTCTTACAAAGTGATTTTGAAGTGTCAAGGTCAAATTTTGTCATTTCAGTGAGTCTTCAAGCAAAATTTGGTCACTAGGCATTAGGTCTAGGGTTTGCTCTCACTGTTTTCAAAGTTGCCCAAATGCCAATCTATGTCACTATTCAGCTGAGTCTATCATCATTCATAGGGTTTTCATTATCATCCCAGTGTCTAATGAGTCATTTTACACCTTGTCCATGCTTCAGTTGCGCCTAGGTAAGGTCATTTTCCTCTCCTAGGGTTTTGAAAGCTAATTTCTCTTGGATGGTCAAATCATTAGGAAAACTTGTATCCTGATGTTCATACACCTTCCCCTATCCTTAAAGTACCTTATCAAATGCTTCCCATCCCTTAGATCCACCAAATTCCTCATTTTCGCACAAACCCTAGTTTCTAGCTACAACCTGGCAATTTTCTAGGTTGGGCCTGTGTTTTTCCCTTTTCGACCCCTTCCCCTCACTCAATCTCTGAGATTCCACTTTCCCCTACTTCCTAACATCCCTCCCCACTCCCAAAAATTTCCTCAAGAATTTAGAAGCCCCTTATCCCCTTCATTTAGCTTCATTTCGGCAAAATCCCTTGTTCCACACATCGGGATACGTTGCACTCAAAAGATGTTTCAGAGAAATCAAAGATGAATTTGGGAAAAATGAGAGAGGTTTTTGTCCAGAACATGCCAAAGAAGAAAAACCTCCTTCATTTTTTGCACAGGTGTCATGGTTTTAGAGAAATGTCAAAATTATAATCGTCGGATCCAAGGAGGTTGGTCAAGGCACTAAAACGACGGAGAAGGCCTGGTCCCCTCCACATCTTGGCTGAGGCTTCCTTGAAGGAGCATGATATTAAATGACCTCACTACAGCACAAATTTCAAACAAATTTGAGCATTTTTGGTCACTTATGAATTTTTGGGCAAAAAACAGGTTTTTCTCCTTGATAGGTCGCGCGCCGCGCGCGACCTATTCGATGGGCAACTTCATTTTGGGAAAACTCAGAATTTCTGGATTTTTCATTCAAAGATACACCTGCTCAGCAATTACCAAGAGATTTCATCAAGTTTTGAGCCTCCAGAAGGTCAAAAAACATGCAAAAATTAACTTTCTGCCACCTTTTTGACAAACAGGGAGCAGTTTTGGGAGATTGCAATTTTGGAGGGGCAAATGGCCACGAAATTTAGAAATTCTAGTTGGGTTGGAAAGTAGACATCCAGACCTTTCCAACAAGCCCACTTTTGCCTCATTTGGACACCTGGAAGTGCCTCAAACGGAGCTCCAAAGAAGCGCGACCTATCAGGATTAGGGCGTGACCTATCAGGCAATTTTCATAATTTTTCACCTACAGCTCAGGAATTCGCCCAGCCTTGGCCAGTTTTGACTTGGGATGGGATTTTTCACCCTCTTTGATGTAATTAATGTATTTTCATGTTGACATGACACTTATTTACCTATTCTAGAAGATTCATTCATGAAATAGCAAACATTTAATGAATGAATTGGTTTCCTAGCTTATAGAGGCAAGTTGTTTTGACTGCCTAGATTTTAGTGCTCAGTAGAGAATTGGTTGAAACAGCTCCTAGAAGGATGAGCTTGAACCCTAGAGGCAAGGAAAGGTGTTAGCTTGCCTATATTATGTATTTTCTTAGTCGTTTTCAGGGGTTGGAGAGGTTGGACTCTTGAGGGAGAAAGCTCTATTGTATTATTCATTGTATCTCTGCAATTTTGGCAAAGGAAGAAAGACCAGGGTTTTGCAGTCCTTTTTGGGATTCCTGTGGTTACATGTATTGATGGTGTGTTTCTCTTTATACTTGTAAGTGTGTTATGTGAAATCATCCTCTTTCTTTTTCTTCTGAAATTAGGCAAATGAAGTGTTAAAGTAGAATTCATGATTTCCATGCTCTGCTTTTAAATTTGCTTAATATCAATGTTTTCATCTGTTTAAGGAGAACTCAAGGTGATTGCTTGCTCTCCTTAGCTTCTCACCGGTCATTCCTACCCATTCACTTAATTTAAAGGCATCAATACAGTCTCCTACCTTGCCCCAAAGAATCCCCTGCAAAAACTGTGTCCAATCCCCGCACCCAAAATTGCCTTTTCCCGATTTTCCACCAAAACCCTAAAAATCCCAAATCAAACCTTTTTATCAGTTTACTAGCCTAAAATCAGTGTTCTTTATTGGTTATCTCTGCCTCGTTGAAGATCTTTGCTGAGGTAGACCAGAGAGAGCCCTCTCCTGCCCCATAGGGCTAGCTACGAGGCTAAGTGGTTTGATGTTGCCTTGGAGTTTACCTTTCTCAGCCTGAGGTGAAATTTCAAGCGCTAACATATTGGCGACCATACTGGGGAAGAACAAACTAGTTTGTGGATTGATGTGTTTGTTTCATGAGTCTTAGACGGAGCCTGAAGTTATGCCAGGTAGCCTTCGAAACGCTTTTGCTTTGCATAAGCGGAAGTAGATAAACGTTGCTTCAGTCCATCTCCGTGAGCTTGTGAATATAGCACTTCATTTGCATTTTACCCCAGTACATGTATCAAGTTTAGATCTGATTGTTGATAGTGGACAACGATCAGACACTGACAAGGCTGAAATCATTCACTGGTGACTCCTTCACTGAAAAATCCAGAGATCAATGCTTCATGGTGACTTCACTGCAGGAAGATTAGTAGCTTTGAGCTTTTCAAGATGGATCAGATTGCAAGAAGATACGCTCCCCTGAGCCGAGATCACATCCCTGGTTTTCCAAATAAAATTCCGAAGGTAGATTGGTCAAGGAATTTGCCTATATTTAATGATGATGGTAAGAAGGATGCTGCTTTACATCTAGTTAGATTTCATATGCATATTCGCAAGTTGAAGGTGGATTTTCCTTAAGATTGCTTGATGAAGATATTCTTGGCCACTCTGGAAGGTAAAGCCCAATCATGGTATGAAAGTTTGCCGCCTGCTTGTATTTACTGTTTAGAGGATTTTCATGCTATGTTCATTGAAAGATATAAGGACTCTTATCCATCATTAAATTTAGTTCAAGACTGTTGCAAGCATGCTTATAGTTTTATTGAAAGCCTTGAGAAATATTATGAAGATGATAATTTTATGGACGTTGAGATTATGGAGGCTCTGTATGAGAATCCATTTCAGCAGCACACATAAATCTTAGAGGATACTTGTCAAGATCAGCAGGCTGAAGATTTCTATATGGTTGAAAATGAGGAAAGAGCAAATGTTGTTTCAGATCTGTCCATAGAAGAAGACAGCGTGCAGGTAACGCAGGAAAGTAATGTTCCAATCTCAAAAAGTGATGATGATAAATCAGATCGGGAGATAAATTGTGATGAGGCAAAACATGTTGTTCCGGATCTCATAAAAGAGAGTTGTATTGTCACGGCTGCCTCAAATGAAGAAAATGGAGTAGCAGACCTAAATGCTCTCATTTCACCAATACTAGATCTTCATGAGGAGGTAGTTCATTGCCTTTGTGAAAAACAAGACAAGATCTTCGTTCAAGTAAGTGAAAAGGTTTCTCTGGATGAATCTATGATAGCTGATAGAAATGTTAGTGTTGGGTTTCACGAAACATCTGAAATTTCTTTTCTCATGATTGATGAATGTAATGAGAATCTGGCTGTCATATCATATGAGAATGACCTACCATATATTCAAACTACAAAAGATCAGACCATTCAGGATTCCATTTCAGATTCTTCCTCATATGTCTCATGTTTTGAAATGTTATTTCAAGAGGAGATCTACTCGTCTACTTGTTCAGAATTTTTTGAGGACTAGGAACATACTCTTTCCGAAGCACATGATGAAGGCAGATCAGAATTTGAAGCAAAGGATACCTTGTTCTTTCAGCAGGAGGTGGCAATGTCAAGTCTTCATGTTTTCCAGGATCCAATGGCAGATTTGTTACAGTCAGCAGTGAAAGTGATTATTGTTGTGTTCAGTGATGAAGGAGATCATGGTCAGCTATGTTTTTGGATGCCCAGTTACCAGTATCTATTGTTGATCATGAGATCTGATTGGGAGAATCAATCAAGAAGGCATCTGCTTGATTGGTTGCATTGGCATTTTGATATAGTTTGATGTATATTGTCTTGTAAGAAACACAGGTGGTTGTCATCATGATTTCAAATCTTGATGGACTGCTGCCCTTCAATAAGCTTTGTAAGTTCTTGTTTTAGTTAAGTCAGTCATGAGTCATTTGTGAGTCAGTTTTCAGTCATGTAGGTTTCATAATTGAGTCGGTTTGAATCAAGTTTCAGTCAATAAATGAGTCAAAGTCTTGTATCGTTTGCCGAAATAATGACTCCATTGCCCAATGATCGAAAGGCAATGGTCTGCTCTCCCAGAGGTCTGAGGTTCTTGGCACCTCCAAGGATCTACCATCCCCATTGGAGCCAATGTTAGTGTCAGTCTTTCTAGCCTTCCTCCAGTGATCAAATGTGCTCTTACAAAGTGATTTTGAAGTGTCAAGGTCAAATTTTGTCATTTCAGTGAGTCTTCAAGCAAAATTTGGTCACTAGGCATTAGGTCTAGGGTTTGCTCTCACTGTTTTCAAAGTTGCCCAAATTCCAATCTATTTCACTATTCATCTGAGTCTATCATCATTCATAGGGTTTTCATTATCATCTCAGTGTCTAATGAGTCATTTTACACCTTGTCCATGCTTCAGTTGCGCCTAGGTAAGGTCATTTTCCTCTCCTAGGGTTTTGAAAGCTAATTTCTCTTGGATGGTCAAATCATTAGGAAAACTTGTATCCTGATGTTCATATACCTTCCCCTATCCTCAAAGTACCTTATCAAACGCTTCCCATCCCTTAGATCCGCCAAATTCCTCATTTTCGCACAAACCCTAGTTTCTAGCTACAACCTGGCAATTTTCTAGGTTGGGCCTGTGTTTTGCCCTTTTCGACCCCTTCCCCTCACTCAATCTCTGAGATTCCACTTTCCCCTACTTCCTAACATCCCTCCCCACTCCCAAAAATTTCCTCAAGAATTTAGAAGCCCCTTATCCCCTTCATTTCGCTTCATTTCGGCAAAATCCCTTGTTCCACACATCGGGATATGTTGCACTCAAAAGATGTTTCAGAGAAATCAAAGATGAATTTGGGAAAACTGAGAGAGGTTTTTGTCCATAACATGCCAAAGAAGAAAAACGTCCGTCACTTTTTGCACAGGTGTCATGGTTTTAGAGAAATGTCAAAATTATAATCGCTGGATCCAAGGAGGTTGGTCAAGGCACTAAAACGACGGAGAAGGCCCGGTCCCCTCCACATCTTGGCTGAGGCTTCCTTGAAGGAGCATGATATTAAATGACCTCACTACAGCACAAATTTCAAAAAAAATTGAGCATTTTTGGTCACTTATGAATTTTTGGGCAAAAAACAGGTTTTTCTCCTTGATAAGTCGCGCGCCGCGCGCGACCTATTCGATGGGCAACTTCATTTTGGGAAAACTCAGCATTTCTGGATTTTTCATGCAAAGATACACCTGCTCAAAAATTACCAAGAGATTTCATCAAGTTTTGAGCCTCCAGAAGGTCAAAAAACATGCAAAAATTGACTTTCTGCCACCTTTTTGACAAACAGGGAGTAGTCTTGGGAGATTGCAATTTTGGAGGGGCAAATGGCCACCAAATTCAGAAATTCTAGTTGGGTTGGAAAGTAGACATTCATACCTTTCCAAAAAGCCCACTTTTTCCTCATTTGGACACCTGAAAGTGCCTCAAACGGAGCTCCAAAGAAGTGTGACCTATCAGGCAATTTTCATAATTTTTCACCTACAGCTCAAGAATTCGCCCAGCCTTGGTCAGTTTTGACTTGGGATGGGATTTTTCACCCTCTTTGATGTAATTAATGTATTTTCATGTTTACATGACACTTATTTACCTATTCTAGAAGATTCATTCATGAAATAACAAACATTTAATGAATGAATTGGTTTCCTAGCTTATAGAGGCAAGTTGTTTTGACTGCCTAGATTTTAGTGCTCAGTTTAGAATTGGTTGAAACAGCTCCTAGAAGGATGAGCTCGACCCCTAGAGGCAAGGAAAGGTGTTAGCTTGCCTATATTATGTATTTTCTTAGTCATTTTCAGGGGTTGGAGAGGTTGGACTCTTGAGGGAGAAAGCTCTATTGTATTATTCATTGTATCTCTGCAATTTTGGCAAAGGAAGAAAGACCAGGGTTTTGCAGTCCTTTTTGGGATTCCTGTGGTTACATGTATTGATGGTGTGCTTCTCTTTGTACTTGTAAGTGTGTTATGTGAAATCATCCTCTTTCTTTTTCTTCTGAAATTAGGCAAATGAAGTGTTAAAGTAGAATTCATGATTTCCATGCTCTGCTTTTAAATTTGCTTAATATCAATGTTTTCATCTGTTTAAGGAGAACTCAAGGTGATTGCTTGCTCTCCTTAGCTTCTCACCAGTCATTCCTACCCATTCACTTAATTTAAAGGCATCAATACAGTCTCCTACCTTGCCCCAAAGAATCCCCTGCAAAAACTGTGTCCAATCCCCGCACCCAAAATTGCCTTCCCCGATTTTCCACCAAAACCCTAAAAATCCCAAATCAAACCTTTTTATCAGTTTACTAGCCTAAAATCAGTGTTCTTTATTGGTTATCTCTGCCTCGTTGAAGATCTTTGCCGAGATAGACCGGAGAGAGCCCTCTCCTACCCCGTAGGGCTAGCTACGAGGCTAAGTGGTTTGATGTTGCCTTGGAGTTTACCTTTCTCAGCCTGAGGTGAAGTTTCAAGCACTAACAGTTACCACACCTTACTGGGATAAGCAGTTCTATGTAGACACTTTTCCCTGTAACAACATGTGTCTCGGATGTAGACATACTCTATTTTTTGACATATACACTTATTTTTTAGCACCTCGGTGCGCCACACGATATATATATATATATATATATATATATATATATATATATATATATATATATATATATATATATATATATATATATATTATGGTTCATTATTGTGTCTAAATGCTTCTGTACACTGTTTAATTTACATGTTGCGTAAATGTCTATCTAATACATGATTTTCTAATGCATCAGTTAATGTGTTTAATCTTCTTGGAATGTGTTGATATGTAATAAAATCAAAATTTCTTTCCAATAATTTAACACATAAATGCAACCTTAAAATCCGATAATCTCTAATGGAATAACACCCATTGAGTTGGTGGACAACAAGTTGAGAACCCAGATTCACAACCAATGCACAAATATCGAGGTTAATTTCCTCGGTCAGCAATTCAATAACAGTGTTGTATTCAGCGACATTGTTTGTGGTGCAACCCAGACAAATGCCTTGAAGATCTACTATCTCACCATGAGGATTGTAGATCACCCATGCCACAGAGGAAATATTTTGGGTACTATGGCAGGCACCATCAGCGAAACCAATGTAAGGTGCAACAGACATTTGCAAAAGAAGTAAAAAGACACAATAAGTGGCAATTATGCCTACACACCAAGCCAACCAAACACACACTAAAAACACACATGCTGAAAACACATGTATGTACAAATCAGATGCACGGGATTCATGCATAATATTTTTTTAGATAAAGCCCGTTTCAGGGCTTATCTAGAGGATTCCCTTCATAATCAATCAGCTCATAAGCCCTTTTTTGCAAAACACATTTCATAATATAGGGCCCATGCCACATGGGCTCGAATTTTCCTGCCCCCAGCTTATCATTTGCTTGATCATAGAGCAGGACTAAATCTTCTTCAACGAAAGAACGAGGATGGACAGTGTGATCGAAGTGAGTTTTCACTCTCTTCTTTTGTGCTTCAATGGCTAGAGAGGCTAGTCGATGAGTCTCGTTTAACTGCTCTAGGTAAAGAAGATGTTCTTCTACTGGAGTAGTGTTGGGGAGTAATTCAATGGCTAATTTAAGAGAAGGGATCTCACACTCAATTGGAAGGGTAGCCTCCAGACTGTAAGCCAATTGGAATAGGGTGAACTTAGTGGCATCCTTCACTGAAGTTTGATAGGCCCATAAGGCGGAGAACAACGTCAAATGCCAGTTGGACTTGTGCATGCCGATGGTGCATTGAAGCATTGTGACTAAAACTTTGTTGACAGCTTCCACTTGGCCATTGGCCTGAGGATAGTACGGTGTCGATTTATCATGCCACAAGCCCAGCTGGGTTGTTAACTCAGTCATCATATGATTATGGAAATGTTTATCGTGATCAGTGACGATAGCTTGAGGGACCCCGAATCATGAAATGACATAATTGAATAAAAATTGTGCCGCTGTGTGACCGTCCTCGGATAGTGTAGGCATCGCCTCAGCCCATTTCATGAAATAATCAACGGCAATGATGATATACCCATGCCCTCCAGCCGAGCGAGGGTTACAAGTCATATAATCAATGCCCCATTTGGCAAAAGGGCCGACGATAAAGACAAGGTGCAAAGGAGCAAGAGGCGCACGCATCTTCCATTGGTTTATTTGGCACTCATGACAAGAACAGACAGCAAGAATGCAATCCTTAAAATAGAAGGCCAAAAGTAACCAACACGGAGGATCCTCTGAGTAGTAGCATACCCAGACATATGACCACCACAGGTGCCAGAATGGCAGTCATTTAGAACTCATTCGGTTTCCTTGAATGTTAAGCATCGGCGGAGAATGGAGTCAACGCCGCGACGATACAGGGTGTCCCTAATAATGCGATAAGGTTGGGAATGGTGGCGACTCAGTCGTTGAGCATCCTTGGACAAATCAGGATGAAAAGAGGATGTTTGGAGATAGACAATAATATCCCTATACCAAGGATTGAGGGTACTAATCAAGAATAGAGATTCATCCGGAATATGGTCCTTTAACCGAGAGGGCGTGGTAACAGATGGTAGGGAGCAAAGCAAATCAGCAAAGACCAGGGACTTCTTAGACTGGGCTGTAGTAAACTCCAAGTTGAACTCTTGAAGGATGACAATCCACTTTGAGTATTTGCCCCCCAGTAACTAACGTGACAAGATGTACGTCATTGGGTTATCAGAAATCACCGTCATAGAGCGCAATAATATATAGTGGCGGAAACATTAGATGACGCAAACGGTGGCCAATGCCAACTTCTCGACATAGGCATATCGAGTTTCTGTATCAATTAAATTGCAGCTGAGATAGTATACAACATGCTTTGTACCATCATCATCATCTTGAACTAGAACCGTGCCAATGGTGGTATCGACAGCAGCTAAATAAAGAGTGTAGTCATGATGATAATCAGGTGGACATAACAACAGAGCAGAAACAAGGAGGGCCTTGAGGTGCTCGAATGACTCTTGTGTAGCGGTATCCCAAAGAAAAGGGGTGTCCCGCTTTAATAATCGTGTATAGCCTTTAGCCACTTCAGCATAATTCAAAATGAATTGTAGTAGAAAATTTGCTTTACCCTGCAGACTCTGCAATTTCTGCAAAGAAGCAAGGAGAGGGAGATTCAGGATGGCTTCGACTTTAAGGGGATCGAGACGGATACCCTCCTGGGAGACGATAAACCCGAGAATTCTACCTGATTCCACACAGAAGACACACTTATGCGGATTAAGATGGATACGATAGTGTCGACGGCGAAGAAAAATTTTGCGAAGGTGGTTCGAATGGTCTTGGCGTTTTGCTAAATGAGCTGGAAGGTCATCCAGGTAAGGCTACACAATGTGTTGAATATCATGAAACGTGTAAGACATTGTGTGCTAGAAGGTGGCACCAGCATTTTTTAAACCGAAGAGGAGCTTTTTATAATTGAAAGTTCCCCACGAGCAGATAAAGGTGGCCTTGTGTTGATCTGCAGGCGAGATATTAATCTAGTTATAACCAAAAAAGTTGTCCATCAATGAATACATCTCACTCCCGGCACACTCATCAATGAGCTGGTCAATGAAAGGTGTAGGGCAGTTGTCCTTGGGACAGGCATGATTAATGTCGCGATAATAACCACATACCCTAATAGTGCCCTGTTTTTTAGTCACGGGGACAATATTAGAGACCCAATCTGTGAGCGGGATAGGGTAAATGAAGCCAGCCTTCAAAAGCTTTTCAACTTCCACTTTAATAGTTGTAGCCTTTCGGGGGTGCACGGGGCGCAGACGTTGTCAAACAGGTTTGGCACCCGAATATGTAGTTATTTCGTGCACCACGATGCTAGGATCGATGCGGGCATCTCTTTGTAAGAGCAAGCAAACACATCATGAAATTCGTGAAAAAGATCAGTATAAAGCTGAATCTCCTCTGAGTACAAGTTACTCCAACATGTATGTGCTCGACAATCCCTGGTTTAACAAAGATGTCGATTAGTTGAGTTTGCGTAATGTTCCCCATATTCCCTTCAGAAGATACTTGATGGATCTGGATGGGTGTCTGAAGGGGTTGGGAGGGGAGATAAGGAGCAAACCGCTCGAGACAAGTAAGCATTTCCTGATGGGTAGGGAGAAACGAGGAACGATGGTGATGATCAGACCAAGGGGGTTCCTCAAAAGACATGGTCTCAATAATCGCTCCATCAGTAGGAAAAATTTCCTTTAAAGGGTCTGAAGAAGCGCCATCTCCAAGCCAAGGGGACTGAACATATGAGTCGAGAGCTCTGCTCGAAGGAGTAGGTTCAGGGGATGAAGTCGATGCATAAACAATTTCGACGTAGCTGAGTTCGGCAGGACTCAACGGCATCTCATCACCCTAGGATTCTATCTGATCAATAGGAGGAAGAACCCAAGGATCAGAGTGAATAGAAATCATATTAATAGGAGCGATGTTGGGAGGTGGGAGTGAAAAAACACCCATAAGGGCAGGATCTTTAAAGAGTCCAGCACCCACACTCTCACATGGAATGGAGGTATGCTCCACGAAAGGCACGTTGCCATCAGAGGAAGAAGAGGCAAAGAAGGACAACTGGTCTACTGTGACGATTTTCCCCTGATGAGGAAAACGAATAACACGAAATAGAGATGAAGCCATGGCTCGCATGGCATATGTCCAGCTTCGTCCTAACAGGAGGTTGTAAGTTAAATTGGCATCGACAACTTCGACCGTCTTCCCTTCCAAAGTAATAGGCAATCGTTGGAGTATACCATAAGGACGAGAGACTCTCTCATCAAAGGATTCCAAGGTCATGGGAGACTGGCTCAGAGTCGGAGAACTGATAGCCTTCCAACAAGAAACAGACATAATGCAAGTAGAAGCGCCTTCATCAATGATCGTGTAGTGAATAGTTTTAGAATTGATGATGACTTGAATAAGGAAGGAAATTTGGTGAGGCAGTCTCTGTATATGACTGTCTAGGTCAAAAGTGATCAAATCCAAGTTAGTCGGGTCAATGCCACCCATGGCCGATAGCAAGGACTTCCTCTAAGAGGGGCAGCTTTGAAGAACTTCTAATGCGGACATAGCTGACGAAGCCTGGGATAGTCCTCAACGATGCTATAGTGTTGAGCAGCATGAGCATTAGGGTTGTAAGAAGACTTCCGGAGCACCCCTTTAGGAGGAGGTCGGGTGACCGTTTTAGTGCTAGGTCGCTTGATATGGAGGGGACCAGAACTGGATGGAGGAGCACTAGAGGGGACCTTAGTTTCCTTCTCGGCAGGCGACGGATACTCTTTTGCCTGATTGCTAATGTGGATGGGAATCGTCCTAGCCATAAATACCTGAGAGCCAAAGGGAGAAGAGGATTGAGATGGATCAGCCACCATTTGAGTTTGCTGTGAGGGAAAAGGCTCTTTGAGCACGGCAGAAGTCCCAGGGGTACCTTTCAACAAATGACTAACTTCAGACCGCCTTGGACAGTCTTTGGTATGGTGATCCTTATCACAGATAAGGCAAGGATACTTAGGCTTGTGTTTGGCACCTTCCTCGGGTGGAGGTTTAGGGGAATCCTACTTTGGTTGGTCGGCCTTATTCTTTCCTTTTCCCTTCCTTTTTCCTTTCGAAGCTTGGTCCACCATGGTGGACTGAACGATGTTAACCTTGGAAGTGTTACCAGAATTGGATACAGCCTGAGAAGTGTTTTCATTTGAAGCATTCGACTTTTGTTTCCCAGGGTTCGCAGAAGATTTCTTAGAGGATGCATTGATAGAACTTATGACGCCATCAATAGATGGTGTTGACGGGGCTTTGGAAGTTCTGGGAGCATTGGGAAAATAATCATATAGTGTACCAGACTGGGAGTAAACCAAGTCAAGGTACTGAGCATGCGCAATAGCTTGCTCTTTAGTTACACATGCCCCCATAGCAATGTCTCGGGCTATCAGACCAACAAATGAGGTTGTAAACCAGTCAATCAGAAGGTGATTGGGAATCCAAAACTTAATCAAACGGCGACGTCGTCTCCATTCATGGTTATGATCAGAGATATGCATGGTCGTGGTTTGTTTCAAGGATGTCAGGAGATGTGTGCCTGTTTCATATCAAATCAGAAACTGAAAATGAGTTAAAAATGCCATAGCCATTGAGTTAAAGTCCTGAAAAAATCCGCGAGCCAACTCAATATACCATTTGGCAACAGAGCCAGTGAGAGTTCGTTGAAATAGGCGGAGTCGGATTGAATCATCAAGCCATGAATTCAACGAACACCATAGGTGATAGGTCATGACATGAGCTTGGGGATCTCCTTTGGCTTTACCATCAAATTTGGGACAATCACCAGGAATTTTAGTTGGAACCGATGGCCAATACGAATTATGAAGGATAGGATCATTAGTCAGTTTGGACACGTCCTGTAATTCCAATGTTTCCAAAAAGGGTAATTGAGGGTTGAAGGACATATGAGGCCATGGATAAGAAACAACACCAGAGTTCCATCCAGTTCCCTATTGCCCCCATTGATTTTGTCCATTTGGATTTGGTCCGTAGGGATTTTTTCCATAGGGGTTGTAGCTGTAACGAGATGGTTGACCCTGGATTTGACCCCCTGCATTCCACTGACTACCAACCTGACCCACAGGAGCAACATATTGTTGGAAATAATACTGAGAGGGGGGGGTGAATCAGTATTATCACATCAATAAAACTTTTTCATTTCCATATTCAGATTCATATATGCTACTTCCACAACTTCTTATGATTCAGTTAGTTGATCCTTAATGAGTGCATTAGAACATTATCAACCATATTAACAGTAAACAGGTGCAGTAAAATAGAACAAATCATCACACATAAGCCACACACATGAACACCATGATATAAGGTGGAAACCTAATGTGGGAGAAAACCACCTGCTGCAAGTCATCTCAATCTTCTTCTTAATAAGAAAATCCTTTTACAATATTTATGTACTGGTGCAGTCTTATACCAGTACGCAGGCTTCTACCTACAGAGAGCTACAACCCCCATAGTTCTTGTACTAGTCGATCCATTTACTAGTACGCAGGCTGCTACCTGCTACAATGCTCCAAAGTTTTCAATTGCTACTGGAAAGGAGCTACCACCCCCTTAGCTCTTGTACTAGCTAAGATACTAGTACGTAGGCACCGGCCTACAATCTTCTCTCCTCCAGGTACCACGTTTCATTCATTTTCATACTGGATACTCCTGAAGCACAAGAGATAATCTGAAAGGCCACATTTCATCCAATTTTCATAATGGACCCATTAATATCATTGAAGCACATAATCAATCAATCTTCTGAATCACCCAAGCACCAGATCAATATATATACAAGGATATTATGAGAGTTTTCAACCAGATCTAGTCCATCAGATCACATAAAGATAAGTCATTAAGAACTTGATCCATTCAACCATCAATATTGAAGCTAAACATAATCATGTCGTTATCAAAAATCAATACCAGTAACCAAACATCAATTATGCACCCAGAACCCTGCAGAATAGTCAAAGGCAGTTAAAACAAATCTCAAGCAGGGTCCGCAACTTCACCAAAAGACATCTACGAACATTCGCGCATGTGCTTCTTTCTGATATGCAGGTATCCACACCTGCACAGTCTTCTGCTCTGCGGGTATCCGCACCTATGCAGTCTTCTGCTCTGCGGGTATCCGCACCTGCGTAGTCTTCTGCCTTGCGGGTATCCGCACCTGCACCGTGTCGCACCTGCGGTCTTGCGGCTACATCTGCACCTGCGCACTCTTCTTCTCTGCGGGTATCCGCACCTGTACCGTGTCGCTCCTGCGGACCTGTGGGTATAGGTGATTTTTCAGACTTCAAGCATACCCCAGACTATCAGATCTACAGATCTGATCTTGCGCCAAGGAGATCTCGACCCATCAGTAGATTTGCCTTATAAAGCTCAGGTTTCTCCTTGATTTAGATCTAAACATCACTCACCATCCAGAATTTCAGATCTTGTTCTCCTTAAGATATTCAACCCATAAGTGTGCTCTAGTGAAATGATCTTCTACCCTTTTATAGGCTAGGCCTTGCTCAAACCATGGACCAAAACCATAGAGATCCAATACTAGGAACCCAATACTTGGGATCAATTCTTTAGATGTAAAACCATGGACCAAAACCATAGGATCACTTAACGACAGCTTAAATACCATGGACCAACCATCAGATTCCCACACGTGCGCTTTTCTCTGCATGAAAGTGTGTGAACTTTTAGGACCGCACCTTTTGTTCTGTGAACCAGCGAACATGTCCGCACCCTCTGAATGGAGTACCTGCGGACCCAGCCTATGACCGCACCTATTGCATGGCGCACCTGTGAACTTCTTATTTTCTTCATTCTTTGTGGGCTGATCATCAATCTCTGCTACTGACCTGTTTTACTGTGATCTATCACCTATATGAGTTGCCATCAAGGACAATACTTTAGCCATAATGCCAACACATATGGCTGCTGAAAATTATGATAAGGGCTAACCTGTGGTTGTTGATAATTTTGGTATGGGCCAAGTTGAGTTTGCCCTTGGGGTTGCTGAAAATTATAACGCGGCTGGGCTCCAAACTGAGCCTGGGGGCCAGGCTGCGCTTGATAAACAAGTTGGGTTTGGGGCCCAACTTGAGCTTGAAGGCCAGATTGAACCTAGAGCCCAGTCTGGGGCTGAAAGCAGGGTGGGGCAATGAGCGTTTGAGCGCCCGGTTGAGTAGTGCTAGATGGATGTCCTTGGGAGAACTGAGGTTGAGCCATCTGGCTAGAAGGTTGACTTGGTTGAGATTGAGTTTGACCCATTTTCCCAAAAGTTTGATCTTGCTAGGTATTGGGTTGACCTTGCACAACTGAGGGTTGTCCTAACTAGCCGGATGGCTGAGCAGACTGGATAGTCGGTTGGCCTGGTTGGATTTGGGACTAACCAATTTGTCCAGATGGTTGACTAGGCTAGACATTGGGTTGGCCTCGCTGAACGTGAGGCTGACTGACTTGCCCAGAAGGATAGCCTTGCTGGATACCAGGTTGGCCTTGTTGGACGTAAGGCTATCTCGGATTACCAGAAGGTTGCCCGAAGTAGGTAAAAGAGGAACCACCAAAGGCCGAAGGTTGTCCCTGGAAGGGTTGTCCTTGTGGGCCTCCAGGTTGCCCTGGATAAGGTTGTCTGTAATATTGTTGTCCATGAGGGGGCTGCCCATAAGACGGCTGACCTTGATAGGGTGGTCCTTGAAGGTTTGCAAGTGGTGCTTGGCCACCATGATAAGCAGTGGTGCCCCAAGCGATAGACAACGGAACCGAGACCTCAACCGTAGGTTAAGATGGCATAGGTCTAGGGTAATAAATATGAGCTCCTCGAGAATCATAATAATGAAACGGATTTTGTGGATCCGGATTCTGAAGAGCTTGTATATATTGATCATATGCCCCCCTGCTGGAATGGAACCAGAAGAAGGTGGGGCACTTAGTGTGGGATTAACAACTCCTGCCATTGGGCCACTATTGGTAGGACCAGCAGAAGGCCTAGCAATAGTAGTCACCACTGAAGAAGCAGTGGCAGCACTAACAACAAGGGTTGAAGAAGCCACACAAACGGTTGGAATGGTCAGAAGAGATGTGACAGTCACATTATGAATCTGGGGTGTAAAAGGCTCCGAGGTCGGAGGGACAGTACGAGACCATATGGAACTCGAAAGGGGAGATCTAGAACCGATGATATCTACCAAAGCATTATAGCGTAAAGGCAACGAGACACCAAGGGAAGTAACATAGAAAGGCGAAGTTTCTGTAGGCATAGGTATTTCACCTCCTGCCACAAAGGATTCTTCATTAGATACGGGGGTCGTCTCATCCATGTCGGAGGAAGGCATCAGGACGGAAACACTAGGAAGGGTAACGGGAAAGTCTTCTTTGGAAGGCTCCCAAACGGGGTTCCAACCGGTGTCGTAAGACTCGTCCTCTGGAGCGCGAGAGTTAAGCAATTGGATACTTGGGATAACAGGAAGAGTATCACTAACAACCGGTATCTCGAAAGCGACAGAAGATGGAGATCCTTGGTCACTTGGAACGGGAGACGGGATCGGTGATTCTGCCACGATGATTCAATTCAAAATCCTAGGAAAACTAACGAGTAAGGAAAGAACCCTACCCAAACTAAAATGCAAACAAGATCTAACAGGGTAAATGTGAACGTGGCCAAATAAATTTTAAGACACATGAATAGAACTTGACCTTTTCATCTTTAAAGAGTCAAGAAAAGGACGAAAAGATGATTCTAGTTGCCTTTGAATATTTAATGAACCTGAAAGGACAAGTGCTCAGATGGACCTTTTCTTTTAGGGAGTCCGAAAAGGAACGAAAGTGACTACTCTGGAGAACTAGGCAAAAGGTTTACAAAACAACCCGTAAAATTGCATATACACCTTGGCAATCATATGAAAACCAAGGACTTTCCATACGGCAGTCAATCTTCTCGAATGCTATGTTCGGTGCATTACGATTTGCAAGGCGACAGTCACGGCTTCCTAAGGATATAGGATGATAACCTAGCAGGGTCTCCCAACATATACTCGACAGTACTGGGAGCGCAAGTCCGTGCTAGTAGCTATTGGATCACAAAAGGAGGAATCACCCAACCTTAAGTGAACACAATAGAGACAGGTTTAACGGCACTGGAGCATGTCTCTAGGCTAGACCTCTAAATAATGTGCGTTATGTTCCAATGCGTTGTTAGATTTATTCAGTTCATTTTAGAGTTGATCTTGAATTATGTTTCAATTTCCAGGCCTTACCGTATGTATATCAAAACCTAGGATGCAACTAGAATGAATAAGGCATCTTTCATTTCGATGAACTCCTACTTATAGAAGGGTAGAGAGATCATTCTCAAACCAAGAAAAAACCAAGATCAACAGATGCAGTCACTCAAGAGACACAATGCATAAACACACCAATCCCTACAGTGCATGGATACAACTAATGAGAGATTTAAAATTTGCCTTCTAATTTTTCAAACATGAAAAACTTGAAATGCAAAGTACACTTTCACTTTCGCATACTAATGAATGCAATCTTTTGATTTTGATGGCTTTGAATTCTAAAGAAACAAACAAGCAAGCATGAAACTAATTGACCTAAACAATTGTAATCTATGTCTGGTAGTGAAACAATTGAATCAATATGGAAATTGGTTCAACAATTAACACTAAACATCAATCAGCAAGAAACAAGCAATGGAAAAACTTCAAGCAAACCAAAATAATGGTTGCGGATGGATCTTGAATAGACAAGTAATCAAGCCAAATAATCCAAAACTTGAAGAACTAGGTCACAAAGCCAAAATACAAGATTCACTTCAATGAAACCAAAAAGTGAGCACCTTAACTAAAGCAACTAAAACAAGTTAACAGATAAGAGAAAGGACGACAAGTGATTAACCAGACTGATGAATTTAGGAGACAGAATTGAAAAAAACAATTCTGCAGGAATCGTCGCGGGTAAAACACAAGCAACTAGTTCTGATCAACCACTAGTCATGGCAACAGAGCGACGTCATTGCGGAAGTACACGTCTTTAACGCGATGGGTCGATTTCAGGAGTTGTCGTGACTATGTGACAGGATTCAGCGATGCACAGACTTACAAAATAGAGACAACGCGACGTCGGCACGATTGTTTAAATTTTTTCAGCGACAATCTTAAAAACAATGAAAGGAAAATAAAAACTCCCAAACAAAGATCAGTCTATCATTATAGGCAACAAAGGGATTTCCCAATTTGACCCAGGTAACCCAGAAGACTGATGGTTCCATCCCAAAATCAAAAAGACATTGATTCGTAATCAAGCAAAAGCAATCAAGAGAAAATCATAGGACAGACTCCCTAGCAGAGTCGCCAACTTGTGATGCAGGAATGTGTTCCCTCTGCGGACAAAGGCAACCCCTCTACCCCTAGAGTGGGTCTAGTCACAGCAA
Source organism: Pinus tabuliformis (assembly GCA_031772625.1). NCBI lineage: Eukaryota > Viridiplantae > Streptophyta > Pinopsida > Pinales > Pinaceae > Pinus > Pinus tabuliformis. The sequence continues at coordinate 503,857,516 of CM062812.1, forward strand.
AAATAGATCAACAATTTATTTCCTTAAACAGTCATAGTTGGAGGCCTACCTCAACTGGTGGTCGATGAAGTTCCATTGTGCTGCTCCAACTTCCGCTTCCTTCTCCTCAATGAGTGATCAACCTGAAACAATGCAAAAGAAATACAACAAAGCATGTAACTGGAAAACAACAATGATCTATTTACTCATAAATGCAAGAAGTCATGAGCTATCAAGTACATTACATACAAGACATAGGAAAACATCATTGATTGTATTAATAATGAAATAAGAGCAAGCTTACAACCAGAGTCTTGACGTCGCAAGCCTTCTTAGAGGATCCAGCTAGTATGTTTCTCAAGCATTCACTCTTCAAGGATGAATCTCCCAACATAAAATGTCTCTCTCTCACTCATGAGCTTTAACACAAAGTTAAGGGCACTCCACAACCTTCCACAATCTATCAATAATCCCACACTTGTCACACCCACACCAGCTATCTATCAAACTCAAAATCACTAGCAGCACTGCTCAATGCAAGGAATTACTAACTAGCTGATCACATCAAAGGTGAGTGCTTTAATAGGAGAAGGAGTCTCCATGAAATGTGGAAGAGAGAGCTCATCCTCAAGGAAGGTAGCACAAATCATGGAACTACCATACTAGAGGAGGAAGGCCGACACAAACTATGCCAACAACCAGTTCCGGAGACATCCATAAGGCCGACTGTTGGAACGAATTTGCCCAATCTGGATCGTCGCAGGACATAAAATGATTACTAGCAACAACATCGAGAGAGGCAATGCATGCAGACTCACCATCGCAAGACACAACTCATAACCTCGCGCTGGGTCTAGAAATCCAACTATCGCGGGAAACAGATGTACACCTGCGATGGAGTCACGATGATATCATTATTAACACGAGAACATCGCGTATATTAAGGGTTTACTCGCGATGAGGCAAAAACTTAAGGAATAAGGGTCATTTGCAGCAACAGAGAGCATTTGCTGAATCTTCTTGCACCAATGGGAAGATATGAACATGTTGATTTAACACATGACACGGTAGAAGGACTGAAATGAGGACAGTGACAAATTATTGTGTAACACAAGGAAATCATCAACATCCCTGTTTTTGTGCATCTCATGCTCATGCATGCATTTTCACCCTTCAACTTTCACTAAAGCACGCTGTAATTTCGAAGCTGAAATGAAATATAATGTAGATGCATCAATAGACATGCAATCTTGATCGGATAAGAACTCTAACCGTTTCTTACCGATCCCTTTCAAAGGTACTACCTTTGCCTGCACATCAGCATCAACATGTGAATCATCCTGAGGCACATTAGTCAAGGAATATTCCTTTCCATTTTTGCCATCTTCTCTTTCCACTTTCTTCAGCTTTTGTGGAAGCATCGCTAGATTCAAAGTCCAACATCTTTCAGCAAGATGCCCTTTCTTATGGCAGTAAGTGCAACACATGTGCATCCTCTTGGCAACATGATTTGCTTTGCCCAATGGACCTTTGGCTTTTTGCTTCTTTTCCTTCAAAAGTTTCTTGTATATGGCCATTCTCTTCCAACATCTAGAAACATGATGGTTATCCAAACCACAAAAGGAACATGCAATTCTTTTCCCATGCTTATGTGGAAATTTATCATGCTTTGCAAAATCAAAAGGAAGATGATTAGAACCAGATTTATACCTTTATTGCCTTCATGAGGAGTTGAAGCAAATGAAGAAGTGGCTCCCTTCGGAACCTTATCAATCTCTTCAAGGTTGTTATAGTCTCCCCAACTCTCTAGTTCAAGTGTGTGCCTCTGAACACCTGCATCCTGCAAATGATGTTTCAAGCTATTGCATTCTTCCTGAATACAATCTTCACACTCTGCAATGCAACCCCTTCTTGGAGCTGTTTCAATGGCCTTCATGGCAGCTTTGGAACACTTTCCATAAGACTGTCCATAGCCAAGACCCAAATACTTATGCCTCTCCTCAACCATTATTGGTTCAACAATACCTTGTGCATGCTTTCCCAAGCCCTTTCCTTCATAGCCCATCTTGGTCATTAGCTTGGAACCTATGCCTTTGGTATGCTTTTCAAAAGAACCAATATAAGCATTCTTAGAGGAATTTGAAGACAAACTGGAATGGTTTACCTCTTCTTCAAGCTGATACTTGATTAGGGCCTCTTGGGCAACAAAGAGTTGTGTCTCCAACTCATGCATCCTTCTCATGTTCATATTGGCAATATGGAGTTGCCTCTCCATTTCCTTCAATCTGTCAGAAAGCAACTACTTCTCTTCCTTCATGGAATTCAACTACTCTCTAAGTTTTTTGCTCTTCCTTCCATCCTCATACATTTCTCTCACCATATCCATCATGGTGGACAAGTCTTGCTTCATGTCTTCATCAAAGAGTCTTGTGATGAAGAAAGAAGAATTTTAGGACTCACTCGTAAAAGTAGTCATTATGCCAATGAACAAAGGAACTTCAAACAAGATTAATAAAGAGCTTATTCAACAACCTTTTGCAACAAACCTCTTGTGCTTCCAAGATTGCCTTGATGTCCTTCTCGTCTTTCCTGGATTACAAACTCAAACAATAGTCAATCTACAAAACAAGCATACGATCAACCTCGGACTGTTTAAACACCTTTTAGACAAGCAGCCTTTGCTCTGTCAATCAAGCATGCTGATATAACCTTCTTTGAGGGCGTGGTTAATCAATCTCAAGCTCTGATACCACCTGATCTAAAAATGGGGCTCTTAGGCTCCTTGTCTAACTTACAAGGACCTCTCCCACTTCCAAAGCTTAAATGTTCCCAAGTCTTATTGATTAACCAATGCGGAATTGATAATATGTGCTTGAAAATATGGTGCATGCTTGTATTTGTGTTAGAACTATTTATGTGTTTTTAATATGTTGTTGTTATGCTAATACAACATATATATGACAGTAAACAATTCAACAATAGAATAAAACACATAGAATAGCAATTTAATATGGAGTTCACCCAAAACTCTTGGGCTACATCTCCTTGAGCTCTAGTTAACTCAACTAGGTTCTCTGGGATTATGGAAAAGTCCTTTTTACAAGCTCTTGGCTCAACTCCACTCTTTTACATAGAAAAAATGGGTTTAGATACCATTTTATCCCTGGCTCTTGAAGGTCTTGGCTTTCTGGCTCTAGGCTCTCGCTCTGTCTCTTCGACTCTGGCTCTGGCTCTTGGCTCTGGCTCTTCGACTCTGGCTTCTTGGCCCTCTGCAACCTTCATCACTCTGGCTTTTCACTTGAAATTCAAGTGACCCCAAAGGCTCCCTCAACTTCTCTGCACAGTAGCTCTTCAGCTCTCTCTGCTCTCTTGCAACGACCTTCTGCTACCTTCTTCATCCTTGTCTCTCAATCGTGCTCTCTGGCTCTTTTGAGGCATCTTCCGACATTTTGGCTTCCCTGCCCATTTCTCTACAATTCATTGTCCCTCTGCGGCTTTTCCACTTCTAGAATACATCATTTCCTATAAAAACACCCACTACATCGTGGCATGATGATCAGGAGTAGTTACAGAAGGAATTGGGGCTGTTTCATAGGCAAAAATCCGAAAATAGAGGAAATTTCATTACACATGCATTTCTAGCAAAATACACTATCGGGTGCATTTCTCGAATGTTAAACTCCCTTCAATCACCCCTAAATCCCTATCAGGTCCGCCATTAGGCGTTAAATCGCATCGCATTAGTGTATTGGGTGAAATCCCAAATACACGGGAAAACCTTCAAAAACCCGACAAAATCCTTTTATCAAACTTGAAATTATATCACATCCACCCTATAAGCACATCGGGTCCGCCTTTGGCTGCTGACACAATCTCCACCGTCGATTTGGGTGATCCTCGATCCAACGGTCATCATGCAATTTCGGGTGGCTTAAGGGTACGGAGGTTACCCACCCGAAAAGGCGGTTTTCCTCTCTCCTCCACCAGCCACGTGTTGACCAGTCAGTGGGATTGGGCGGAGCCAGCCCAAAACCATTTACTGCTTCAGGCCCGCCTGAAATCTGTCATTACGGAACTCAAAATCTCTGTAATCAGGCTTATAAATCCCCTTCGGGTCCTTTTTATCGCTTCAAGCATAGTTTCTTTGTATTTCGAGTTTTTCACCGAAATCGTTAATACATAGAAAATCTTGTTTACTAGATTTCAAATTTTATAGACTGCGCTTGTGAAATCCATTGGGTCCAGAAATCACCGATCTCCGATTCAATCCTGGTTGTTCGTTCCTTTCGCAATCCAACAGCTGAGATTGCTCGTCACGATCACTTATCGCATATCGCGTCGCGCACGACTCGGTGGTTCAGTGCATCGTTGATGTCAATTCGTTGATCTGATCATCGATGATTGGTGCATCGCGTGATCGCAATCGCCAAGTCCATGCTCCCGATATCGCACACATGTCTGCCTTCAATCCGATCAATCGGATCGGTGGATCAGAGTTTTCCTCCACCTCTGCTTAAAGCAGGCCTTTTCCTTTTTCCGATGTGATTTCCCTTTTTAAGGGTTTTTTTTTTCCATTTTTAGGGGTTTTTGCCTCTTTTTCCAAAGAAACAGGGCATCTTCTTTCTGCGATAACTTCTGCACCCTAAGTCCATTTTAGCCCATTCAACTTGCAGTAGATTCAGAATGAAAAGATCTCTACCATGGGGCTATTTCTAGGAACTTCCTTGGACTTTCATTTTTCCTCTGTGAGGACCACTTAGACTTAGGATTCTATCCAAAATCCATTTTGGATCAATACAATTATGAAGACCGAACCTAGTTACATTCTTCAACCCTAAGAGGGCTGAGAATTGATATGTGGAGATCGTCGAGAGGACCTCTTTGATAAGGATTGTTCTCCCAGTATTATTGAGCCAACGAGCTCCCCATATCTCCATATGACTTTTAATCTTGTCTAGGATGCACTACTAGGATTTTGGAGATGATTTCCTGAAGTATGTAGGGACACCTAAATATTTAAATTCTTGTTAATCCTTGATCACCTGATAACCCAGGGTATCATCAATTTTCCTCCATGTCTAGGCATATGTGTTCCATGTGAAAATATGACTTTTACCTGCATTTGCAAGACCCCTAGATGTCGAAAGGAACATATCCAAGACCAATTTAAATCTTCTTGTTATCACCAAAGAAGCTTCCCTAGATAGAACGGTATCATCTACAAACTAGCCATGATTTATACTCTGAATTTTAGTAGTGAATTTGATCCCTAGAAGATTGAAATCAACTCTTTCATGTTCTAGGAATCTGTTGAGTGTGTTTGCTACAATAATATGTAAAAGGGGAGAAAGTGGACAACCCAACCTCAACCCATGAGAGGATTTGAAAAAATTGGTTACTCTTATGTTAACCAGAGGAGAAATCCAAGGAGACATGACGCATAATGCTACCCATTGGACAAATTGAGCTACAAATCCTAGATTTTTCATTACTTTGAATAGAAATGCATGATTGAACCAGTCAAAAGCATTGGTCATGTCTAGTTTTAGGATCATCCCTTGATCTCCTCCCCTCTAGCTAGAATCCACTACTTTCTAGATCAATATTATGTTATCTAGGATCTTCCTACCTAAGACAAATCCCACCTGATTCACTGAAATGACATGGGGAAGGATTTGTTGAGGTGGAGGGCCAAAATTTTTGAAATTATTTTGTATGAGACATTACAAAGGGAAATAGGATGAAATTGAGAGAAGGATGAGGGATTCAATTCTTTAGGGATGAGATCCACGAAGGAGGAATTTATACCTCCACCAATACATAATTATTTTAAAGAATAACCAATCATTTTTAATATATCCTTACTAATCAACTCCCAAAAAATTTGATAAAAATTGGCTAAGAATTCATCTGGACCTGGAGCTTTGTATGGATGAAAGGAGAATACCACGTTTTTAATTTCCTCTATCATTGTCGTCATTGTGAGATGAGATTTCATATCATCTGAGATCAGATTGGGGACATTCTCCAACATGTATTCTTCATCCTTTGGATCTCTTGGACCATTGTCTTGATACAAATCATTCAAATGTGCCATGGTAGCGACTTTGATACCTTGAAAGTCATAAATATTTTGACCCTGAATGTGGATTTCTATTGACACCTAATCCTTAGCAGTTGGGTGTACCCAGAATGTGAACAGTCATCAAGTAGATGAACTGTTCAGTCACATTCCTGTATATAAGCAATAGTTACCTAATGAAATAAATCAATCAGTTTTCTTCTGCCAAGTCTGGAGTTACCCTGGCCTGACATGGTATCAGAGCACAGGTCCCAGATTCCTTTTTTCTGGCGTGCCTTGTAACTCCTCTGCTCCATACAAAGCCTACTCCCTGCAATACGTTGCCCATATATCCGTTGATGCCAGATTCTGACATTTTCTGTCAAGACGGCTACTGTTATGCTACTACCATTTTCTAAACAAAACCTACGCTGCATCACCGAAATTCATAACCGACCGAGCTCTCCTCCCGCCCAGTTCTAGCTGTCCATACTGTGATTGTGATTGAAATCATTTCTGAACGAAAACTGTCTGCCTGTGTGCCCTCCATTGTGAACAAAAACTGCGCACCAGCATTCAAACCGTCGGCCTCACCATTCTTCTGCTACAGCATTTTTACAGAAAAAGACTAAAAAATGCGGCCGGGATTCAGGTTAGAAGCTTGAATCTGAAAGGCAAAGGAGCCCAATCCTCTCAGGCGCAGAGAACCCGCCCTAACCACTTACCCTGTGTGTTTGCATTACAATGAAGGCTTTAATGGCAGCCGAATGGAATCGTAAAAGTGACGGAGCGTTTGGAAATTTTACTTTGGTTTAGTGCGTTGCATATCTTCGCTTTGTAAACCATCTGGCGCCCACCGTGGGGCATGAAACTAGTCTTCCTTTATCTGTTCCGGCTCGACGCGGAGTTCTAAAGGAGGCTCGAATTTGCGGCTTCTGGCGGCTGAGACGACGGCCAAAGGTTACGGTCTCAGTTCCAACCCTCGCGAAATTAGTGGTTTTATACAATTTTATCATTTTAATCTTTGATTGCAAATGAAAGAATGAAAATTTGCCGCGGTGAAGAACGGCTTTGTGTACAAAGGTGTTTAGAGTATGGTTGCTGTAAAAAAAAAATTGTATTCCCTTTCGAAGATTTTTTTGTACATTTATCCCTCGCTGGCCATTTGTATCCTATGTTTGGCTGTAAATAAATCCGGCTTGCATTCTCCAAAGTTCGAGCTTCAGTAACTCTCCAAGGGCATCCCCGGCAACGGTGGTTTGAAGAGTCATTTGGAAGGCTCTTCCCTTTGTGGCTTGGCTCTAAACTAGAGCGCTGGGCTACGGTTGAGTTGAGCGGGATTTGTTATGCAGATTTGATGATTTGATGCTACGATGATTCGGTGATATATGCAGCGTTTAAATTTTCATGTGATATATATATATATACGCTCTGATATATGCGCTCAAATTTTGACACATATACGCTCTGATATATGTAACACATATACGCTCTGATATATGCGCTCAAATTTTTTATGTGACACATATACGCTCTAATACATAGTACGGTGATAGCAGTGCTCATATATTACAGTGGCAGCGTTTAACACAAGCGCTCAAATTGTTCATGTGGTGATATATGTTACAGTGGTAGCATGTTATCAACATTCATTTCAATAGTCAATAATATAAATGGCGTAGCAGAATCAGAATCATTCTTTTAGCAGCAAAAGTTTTTTTTTTCACAAAAGCACATTCTTTTTGCCATTAAAAGTATTTTTCCATCAGTAGAAGTGTTTTTACAGAATGCATTCAATCATCTCTATGGTAGGAATAGTTTTCACTCGCAAGGAGAACTATCCTGAATGGTCCCGGATGATAAAACACACCCTCATCTTCAATGAGTTGTGGAAGGGAGTGTGTGTCGGAGAAGGAGACAATGACCCAATACAGCCTACATCAGACAAAGAGCTCGTCATTTGGGATAACAAGAACAGCAAAGCATATGCATTAATCGAAGCATCTGTAAATGAAGAAGTAAGTCGCCATATTTCATCATATTCAACTGCCTTTGAAGCTTTACAAAAACTCAAAGAACTCTATGACTCACATTCTGCACTTGAAGTTGTTCAGCTCATGATTAAACTCTTCACCCTTGAACTAAAAAATAATGATCCTCTTGCTCTTGCATCTGAAGTTAAATCCATAATGCATGATATCAAATCCACTAAGGTTGAGCTGGATATCCCTCTTATTGCTTTTCTCAAGGCACTCTATCCTACTTACTCCAATTATCTTGAGTCTTTACAAGCAAATGGAAATCTTAAAGATATAACCTTTGACTCTCTTGTGAAAAAGTTTGCTGAAAGAGAGAAAGCCTTTCGAAAGAAGACAGTCCCTGAATCTTCTGAAGAGACTGTTTGCCTTGCTCATAAAGAAAAGCATCCTGCTCATGATTCTACAAGAGGAAGAGGTGGACAAAGAGGAAGAGGAAGATACTTCAGAGGCAGGGGGGGAAGACACTCTCAAGCAGAAAAGGCAGATCTGCATTCCATTCGCTGCAAACGAAATGGATCACATGATGCTTCTACATGCAAGCTACCATGGGAAAAAATTGAGCATAAAAGAAACCAGCAGAAAGGTAAAACTGATGATACAGACAAAGGTAAAGCACCTGAATCGGCTCACTATATTGAGGCACAATGTAACATTGGAGTAAATGAAGATTTGTTTAATGCTTCACTTGCTTCTTCGAAAAATGATTGGTTGCTTAATTCAGGAGCAACCTGTCATATGACTCATAGGAAAGATTTTTTTGAAGATTTCACTGACAATGTTGATGGAGCAGTATACTTTGCAGATCAGTCAAAAATCAAGCCATCAGGGCTTGGCACAATCAGGCTTAAACTGCCTGGTCTTCCAGACTTTCTTTTGGATCATGTTCTATATCTCCCACAGCTCAAGAGAAACTTGCTGTCCTTGGTCCACATCCGCCAGCAAGGTCACTCCATTCATATGTTTGATGGCAAGCTTGAGGTAAGAAAAGCATCTGACCACTCACTTGTCATGAGGGGAATAGAAGAAGAAAGACTTCTCAAACTGCAAGGAACCTCTGCTCATGCACAACATTTCTCATATATTTCTCATCATGAAGAAGGTACACTTCCATCAAGTTTATTATGGCATGCTAGATTTGGACATTTAAACTATGACAGTCTCCGCTTATTGAAGAAAAATGGTGTTGCTGGTTTGCCTACAATTCCTAGAAAACATAAGCAATGTGATGCTTGCATTCTAGGAAAGCATAGCAAACAATATTTTCATGATTCACATTCAAGAGCACATAGGAAGCTTGAACTCATTCATTCAGATTTATGTGGTCCAATGCCTGTTCCTTCTGCAAATGGAAATAAATATATCATGACATTTATTGATGATTACACCAGAATGTGTTGGGTTTATTTATTGAAGAACAAATCTGATGCTTTTCAAACATTCAAGAATTTTCATAAATGGATTGAAAATGATGCACAATCTCATATTGGGTCTATACGCACTAATAATGGAAAAGAATATACATCAAATGAATTTGAACACTATCTTCGCCAACATGGGATCAAACATCAAACAACTGTGCCTTATAATCCCCAACAGAATGGTGTAGCAGAAAGAATGAATAGAATAATCTTGAATATGGTACGATCCATGCTTTTCTTCAAAAATGTAAAGATAATGTTTTGGGTTGATGCTGTTCTATGTGCTGCATATATAAAGAATAGATGTCCATCTAGTGCTATAAGAAACAAGACTCCTTATGAATTGTGGTATGGACATGTTCCTTCGGTAAAACATCTCAGGATCTTTGGTTCCACCTGTTATGCTTTAATACCAAAGGTACATAGAAACAAACTTGGTGCTAGAAGTCGTAAGTGTATCTTCCTGGGGTATTCAAACACATCTAAAGCATACCGCCTCTATGATGAAGTAAATAAAAAGTTTGTTTTATCTAGAGATGTCATTTTTCTCGAATCATCCAAATCTGACAATGTTGTTGAGTGGCAACTTGATCGCTTGGATAGATTCGCAAAAACAAAATCATTTCAAGAATTTGATAATCAGATTCCACATCTTGAAGGGGGGATTCCTATACTAGAACAACATGTGGAATCTTCTTCTGAAGAACAATCTCCCCTGCATGAAACTCCAACAACAGATGATGCTTTAAGTGATGTAATTGATAGAATTGGGAGACTCAATCTTGATTTAGTCCCAATTCAATCAACAGAGCAGCCTGGACCATCTCAGAAAGGTCCCCCAAAGTGGCTGACAAAGACACTTGAAAGTGTTCATCCTGATGAAATTGGAAAAACAGGAACCAGAAATACAAACCGACAAGATGGAGGTGATGTAGATGACTCTAATTCACCTGTTGATATGGATGTTACTTATGATTGTGAATTGAACTTGTCTACAGATTTTGAACCAACTTCCTTCAAAGAAGATGCTTCTCATGATGAATGGAAAGAAGTGATGCAAAAGGAGTATGATGCCCTCATAAAGAATGGCACTTGGAAGCTGGTTGATCCTCCATTTGGAGCCAAACCAATTGGCTGTAAGTGGGTCTACAAGAACAAATATAAAGCTGATGGCTCACTTGACAAGCACAAAGCTAGGCTTGTGGCAAAAGGTTTTGCACAGAAGGAAGGGGTCGATTATGAGGAAACTTTTGCCCCCACAGCAAAATGGGCCACCATCCGGACACTCTTTGCACTAGCTGCTCAGAACGGTTGGAAAGTCCATCAAATGGAAGTAAAAACTGCATTCTTGAATGGAGATCTAAAAGAGAATGTTTTTATGTCCCAGCCTGAAGGATTTGCTGTGAAAGGACATGAACATAAAGTATGAAAACTTGTGAAGTCCTTGTATGGCCTCAAACAAGCACCACGAGCCTGGTATGAAAAACTAACAGAGCATCTTCTGAAACTCAACTTCAATCATTTTGATCTTGATGATGCAACTTTATTTGTCAAGAAAGTTGGCAAAACAATTGTATATCTTGTGGTATATGTAGATGATCTTTTAATGACAGGGAACAATGAAAGCTATATTGCATCCATAAATAAAGAATTAGGAAAAAGTTTTGAAATGACTGATTTGGGCTATGTTCATTATTATCTTGGCATTGAAGTAACCCAACATCCAAAATCCATATTTCTTTCTCAAAAGTGTTGACACCTAATCCGAAACGGATGGGTGAACTGGACAGTCATCTAGAAGATGAACTGATCCGTTGTATTTATGTATATAAATATAAGTTAACTAATGAATAAGATAAATCAGTTTTCTCTCCCGCTCATCCTGGAGTTACCCTGGCCTGACATGGTATCAGAGCACAGGTCCCAGTCCCTGAAATAGTTGTAACTCCTGCTGTTCTGAGAGCTGCTCATACCTGAGCGCTGCTCTCTCCTGAGCGCTGCTCTGCTCTGACATCCTGAACGCTACTGCATTATAAGCGTTGATGTGTTTCTGATTTTTTGAATTGATATTGAATGCCTCTGAATGCCAGAGACTGCGCCCTCTCAGATCATGAGTAATTGATACTGAATGTGCGTTTTTTTGTTATTGAATGCATAGAAACGTTTTTGGGTGACTCTCGTCTTTTGGCTTGACATCTGCGTATATACATTGTTTTTTGTTGAAAAGCCGGAGACCCTCTCAGAGGAAGATCACCGAGCGTTGCGCCATAGCCGCTTTTCATTTGCTGTGATACCCGTGCCATTTCTCACCCTCACGTTCCTGTTTGTTGCGTTCTCCGCTTATCTTCAAAAGCCGGTCATCTTCCACCTGTATCGTTATCTCCTCCTTGTACCACTTTGGTGTGAGCCTCTCCTGATTGGCACCAATGCAAGTATGGAATGATGGTAGCCGAGCACCCTCAGGTAATAAAAATCCTTTGCTTAGTGCAGGTCGTTCATAGGGTGCAACAGTCTCTGCAGAGATAATACAAAGTTCACCATGGTTAATGCCGTGTTTAACAAATTCACGAGCTGCATAGCCAGCGCAGACACCACCACCCAAGATCACATAATCGAAGGCTCTCCCCATCCTGTCGGTGTTGATCAAGAGTTCATAAATGAAAGGGGGCTTTGTGGGTATATATAGGGTGTGTATAGCTGGACATGATAAGGCATATCAGAAGCCTGCTCTTCCTATCTTCTCGTTCTACTTCAGCGTTTTGAATGATGTGCCCGCTGCCGCTACTTACGCCTTCCCCAAGATTTCGTGGTTTGTGGCTTTTGTAAGCCTGCTCCGGTTTTGGGTATGTCTGGCTTAAATATTTTACGGCTTAGTTATGTTTGTATGGTTCTCTACTGTAATGTGAGGTACTGAATGAACTATTTATCCGTAGACTCTCTATGAGTGGAGCCGGGCCATAATTTGGCGGTAGAAGATCTATTTTTGCTACTATTGGCTAGGGATATACACTCTTCTTTTAATTGTGAGGCGGGAACTAAAGTTATAGCATGTGTAACAGCCTTCCCGCTGTGAATGGTTTTTTTTGTCCACAGAAGTAAATGACCGTGAAGGGCAGTGAGTTGTACTGGCCCCTTCAGAAGGCAGTGTCTCCAATGGAAACGCGATTTTGTGTTGTTGCTTGTGTTTCTTGATAAGTTTTTGAACTGGAAAATGCAGCTATTTGTTTTATTATCAATGATTGATACTTGAATGGTAGAGTGAACATTGCTGCGTATAGTAGTTCAAATTGTATTGAGCAGCTTATATATATCATTCAAGGCGTTTATATAAGCAGTTTTCAAAAGCATTCAAAGTCATATCAGTCAGAGCATTTTATATATCAAAGCAGTTGTGAGAGGTGATATAGTGATATTGCACAGTTTTTTATTTTTGGTAATGTTGTATTGAAGCATAAAGTGATATAATATTTCAATGAAATTCTGATGCCTTCTGTCACATATTAGAGGGATTTAAAGGCTGTAAAGTGAGGATTTTTTTAGCACAAGTAATTTTTATCAGCAAAATTATTTTTCTATCAGCAGAAATAATTTTTGTTACAGTATGCATTCAAGAGAAAGAGGAAGATATTTCAGAGGCAGGGGGGGCAAACATTCTCAAGCAGAAAAGGCAGATCTGCATTGCATTCGCTGCAAACGAAATGGATCACATGATGCTTCTACATGCAAGCTACCATGGGCAAAGATTGAGCAGAAAAGAAATCAGCAGAAAGGTAAAACTGATGACACAGACAAAGGTAAAGCACCTGAATCCGCTCACTATATTGAGGCACAATGTAACATTGGAGTAAATGAAGACTTGTTTAATGCTTCACTTGCTTCTTCGAAAAATGACTGGTTGCTTGATTCAGGAGCAACCTGTCATATGACTCATAGGAAAGATTTTTTTGAAGATTTCACTGACAATGTTGATGGAGCAATATACTTTGCAGATCAGTCAAAAATCAAGCCATCAGGGCTTGGCACAGTCAGGCTTAAACTGCCTGGTCTTCCAGACTTTCTTCTGGATCATGTTCTATATCTTCCACAGCTCAAGAGAAACTTGCTGTCCCTGGTCCACATCCACCAGCAAGGTCACTCCATTCATATGTTTGATGGAAAGCTTGAGGTAAGAAAGGCATCTGACCATTCACTTGTCATGAGGGGTATAGAAGAAGAAAGACTTCTTAAACTGCAAGGAACCTCTGCTCATGCACAACATTTTTCATATATTTCTCATCATGAAGAAGGTACGCTTCCATCAAGTTTATTATGGCATGCTAGATTTGGACATTTAAACTATGATAGTCTCCGCTTGTTGAAGAAAAATGGTGTTGCTGGTTTGCCTACAATTCCTAGAAAACATAAACAATGTGATGCTTGCATTCTAGGAAAGCATAGCAAACAGTCTTTTCATGATTCACATTCAAGAGCACATAGGAAGCTTGAACTTATTCATTCAGATTTATGTGGTCCAATGCCTGTTCCTTCTGCAAATGGAAATAAATATATCATGACATTTATTGATGATTACACCAGAATGTGTTGGGTTTACTTATTGAAGAACAAATCTGATGCTTTTCAAACATTCAAGAATTTTCATAAGTGGATTGAAAATGATGCACAATCTCATATTGGGTCTATTCGCACTGATAATGGAAAAGAATATACATCAAATGAATTTGAACACTATCTTCGCCAACATGGGATTAAACATCAAACAACTGTGCCTTATAATCCTCAACAGAATGGTGTAGCTGAAAGAATGAACAGAACAATTTTGAATATGGTACGATCCATGCTTTTCTTCAAAAATGTAAAGACAATGTTTTGGGCTGATGTTGTTCTATGTGCTGCATATATAAAGAATAGATGTCCATCTAGTGCTATAAGAAACAAGACTCCTTATGAATTATGGTATGGACATGTTCCTTCGGTAAAACATCTCAAGATTTTTGGTTCCACCTGTTATGCTTTAATACCAAAGGTACATAGAAACAAACTTGGTGCTAGAAGTCGTAAGTGTATCTTCCTGGGGTATTCAAACACATCTAAAGCATACCGCCTCTATGATGAAGTAAATAAAAAGTTTGTTTTATCTAGAGATGTCATTTTTCTTGAATCATCCAAATCAGACAGTGTTGTTGAGCGGCAACTTGATCGCTTGGATAAATTCACAAAACCGAAATCATTTCAAGAGTTTGATAATCATATTCCACATCTTGAAGGGGGGATTCCTATACTAGATCAACATGTGGAATCTTCTTCTGAAGAACAATCTCCCCTGCATGACACTCCAACAACGGATGATGCTTTAAGTGATGTAATTGATAGAATTGGGAGACTCAATCTTGATTCAGACCCAACTCAATCAACAGAGCAGCCTGGACCATCTCAGAAAGGTCCCCCAAAATGGCTGACAAAGACACTTGAAAGTGTTCATCCTGATGAAATTGGAAAAACAGGAACCAGAAATACAAACCGACAAAATGGAGGTGATGTAGATAACTCTAATTCACCTGTTGATATGGATGTTACTTATGATTGTGAATTGAACTTGTCTACAAATTTTGAACCAACTTCCTTCAAAGAAGCTGCTTCTCATGATGAATGGAAAGAAGCGATGCAGAAGGAGTATGATGCCCTCATAAAGAATGGCACTTGGAAGCTGGTTGATCCTCCATTTGGAACAAAACCAATTGGCTGCAAGTGGGTCTACAAGAACAAGTACAAAGCTGATGGCTCACTTGACAAGCACAAAGCTAGGCTTGTGGCAAAAGGTTTTGCACAGAAGGAAGGGGTCGATTATGAGGAAACTTTTGCTCCCACAGCAAAATGGGCCACCATCCGGACACTCTTTGCACTAGCTGCTCAGAACGATTGGGAAGTCCATCAAATGGATGTAAAAACTGCATTCTTGAATGGAGATCTAAAAGAGAATGTTTTTATGTCCCAGCCTGAAGGATTTGCTGTGAAAGGACATGAACACAAAGTATGCAAACTTGTGAAGTCCTTGTATGGCCTCAAACAAGCACCACGAGCCTGGTATGAAAAACTAACTGAGCATCTTCTGAAACTCAACTTCAATCATTTTGATCTTGATGATGCAACTTTATTTGTCAAGAAAGTTGGCAAAACAGTTGTATATCTTGTGGTATATGTAGATGATCTTTTAATGACAAGGAACAATGAAAGCTATATTGCATCCATAAAGAAAGAATTAGGAAAAAATTTTGAAATGACTGATTTGGGCTATGTTCATTTCTATCTTGGCATTGAAGTAACCCAACATCCAAAGTCCATATTTCTTTCTCAAAAGAAATACATTGGAGATTTGTTAAACAGATTTGGCATGACAGAGTGCAATCCCCTTTCTACTCCAATGGAACAAAACTTGAAGCTCACATCTATTGAAGGAAAGGAATTTGAGGATGCAACAAAGTATAGACAGCTTGTAGGAAGTCTCATCTACCTCACTACTACCAGACCAGACATTTCATTTGCTGTTGGAATCCGCTCCAGGTTTATGCAAAAGCCTTGTGAGGGACATTGGTCTACTGCAAAAAGAGTTCTAAGGTACTTGAAGGGAACTCAAGACCTTGGAATCAAGTATACACAGGTGGACGACTTCAACTTGATTGGATACTCTGATTCAGACTTCGATGGAGACAAAGAAACTGGGGTATCTACTTCAGGATATGCTATGAGTCTTGGATCGGGAGCTGTCTCCTGGAGATCACGCAAACAATCAGTACCAGCAGATTCCACAACAGAAGCAGAATATGTGGCAGCAGTTGAAGCAACGAAATAAATTGTGTGGCTCAGGAAAATTCTTGAAGATTTGCAAGTAAAACAAATACAATCAACTCCACTCATGATTGATAACACATCTGCAACAAAGTTGGCCAAGAACCCAAAGTTCCATGATCGTACTAAGCACATCAATACTTAATATCATCTGATCCGACATCATGTTGAGGCCAAAACAATCAATCTCCGTCATTGTTCCACAAACGAGCAAATTGCAGACATCTTCACCAAAGCGCTTGGAAGAGAAAAGCTTGAAAGATTCAGAACGATGCTTGGACTCACCAACATCCCTTCAGATTAAGGGGGGGAATGTTGACACCTAATCCGAAACGGATGGGTGAACTGAACAGTCATCTAGAAGATGAACTGATCCGTTGTATTTATGTATATAAATATAAGTTAACTAATGAATAAGATAAATCAGTTTTCTCTCCCGCTCATCCTGGAGTTACCCTGGCCTGACAAAAAGAAATACATTGGAGATTTGTTAAATAGATTTGGCATGACAAAGTGCAATCCTCTTTCTACTCCAATGGAACAAAACTTAAAGCTCACATCTATTGAAAGAAAGGAATTTGAGGATGCAACAAAGTATAGACAACTTATAGGAAGTCTCATTTACCTCACTACTACCGGACCAGACATTTCATTTGCTGTTGGAATCCTCTCCAGGTTTATGCAAAAGCCTTGTGAGGGACATTGGTCTGCTGCAAAAAGAGTTCTAAGGTACTTGAAGGGAACTCAAGAACTTGGAATCAAGTATACACAGGTGAACGACTTCAGCTTGATTGGATACTCTGATTCAGACTTCGATGGAGACAAAGAAACTGGAGTATCTACTTCAGGATATGCTATGAGTCTTGGATCAGGAGTTGTCTCTTGGAGATCACGCAAACAATCAGTTCCAGCAGATTCCACAACAGAAGCAGAATACGTGGCAGCAGCTGAAGCAACGAAAGAAATTGTGTGGCTCAAGAAAATTCTTGAAGATTTGCAGGTAAAACAAGTACAATCAACTCCACTCATGATTGACAACACCTCTGCAATAAAGTTGGCCAAGAACCCAAAGTTCCATGATCGTACTAAGCACATCAATACTAAATATCATCTGATCCAA
Source organism: Pinus tabuliformis (assembly GCA_031772625.1). Lineage (NCBI taxonomy): Eukaryota > Viridiplantae > Streptophyta > Pinopsida > Pinales > Pinaceae > Pinus > Pinus tabuliformis. The sequence continues at coordinate 503,874,976 of CM062812.1, forward strand.
CATCATGTTGAGGCCAAAACAATCCATCTCCGTCATTGTTCCACAAATGAGCAAATTGTAGACATCTTCACCAAAGCGCTTGGAAGAGAAAAGCTTGAAAGATTCAGAACGATGCTTGGACTCACCAACATCCCTTCAGATTAAGGGGGGAATTGTTGACACCTAATCCTCAGCGGTTGGGTGTACCCGGAATGTGAACAGTCATCAAGTAGATGAACTGTTCAGTCACATTCCTGTATATAAGCAATAGTTACCTAATGAAATAAATCAATCAGTTTTCTTCTGCCAAGTCTAGAGTTACCCTGGCCTGACAATTTCTGAAATGTTGATCTTGCTTTCTCTGAATTTTTCTTGCTTATGGAAGAATTTAGTATTTCAAGCCCCTGCTTTTAGCCAGACACTTTGAGATTCGAGACACCAATATTCCTCTTCTTTCTTTAAAACAGCATGATAACTAAAAAGGTTTCTACTTCCCTCTATAGAATGTCCCATTTGGCTGCCTTTGGTTCTAGCTCTGACTAAATAGATGCCACTTGTTGCTCCAATTCCAAAATTGAGGACTAATGATTATCCCTCTCATTCTTCAACCATTGCTTTATACAGAGGTTAAGACACTTTATCTTCATTTCTAAAATAACAAATAGGCTACCTTCCCCATTCAAAGCAAGATGACTTAACCAAATCTTCGAATCCTGGGGAGAGACTCCAAAGCAGGGAATAACAAAAGGGAATGGGGCCATAGTTCAGAGGGGGTGAAATAAACAAACAGATGCAATGATGATCATACTCATTCCAAGGGATAATATAGGAATGAATAGAAAATTTTAGGGATAAGAGATTTATGTGACTAAGAAATGGTACATACGAGCTGCTATATGACAAGGACCAACATGCTTGTTATTCCAAGTGTACTGGAATCTAAGGGGTTTTACATCAAGGAAAATCGGATGTTGAACTAGGTCCTCCATGCTTTCCCAAAAGGGATCCTAAACCATGGATCCCCCAGGTATTTCATTTTGACTAAGAGTAGTGTTGAAATCCCTCTCCCCCCCCCAATAATGCAATTATCACCAAACTCAGTGTCTTTTATATGCATTAGAGATTTCCAACAGTCATGTTTTTCTATAAAATGGACTAGCATGTATAAATTTATAACAGTACATACCCGATGAATGTCTCGAATGTTAAATAGGTCGTAATCCAATGAATAACTTTCAAAGAATTCACAAGCTGGAGACAATCTAGATCCCAAAGGGTATAGAGGCCCCCAAATTCTCCATGAGAGTTGACTATAGGCATACTGCTTTTGGACAAAATTTATTTTTCCTTGTTGTGAATTCCTTCTCATTTAATTTTCTCTTCGATAAGAGAGCCATGAATGGGTTTTCTTTAAGAATCAACAACTTTTCTTCCTCTATATGTTTTTCCGATCTAATTCCCTTGCAATTCCAGGAGATTATATTCATTATCTACTTTTGGAGGAGGTTTCTGTTGGGTCCCTATAATACTAGTGATTACCCCATTACTATTGTAGTTATACCCCTTATTTATATTGTTGTGCCCCTATTACCCCCATGTTGTTATTTCTGTGCCCCATAGAATCCCTCTATTGTTATTTTTGTGGCTTTATATTATTATTGTTAGGTCGGCTGGATTATATTGTGACTCCTTAGACTCCTATATATAGAAAGGAGGTTTTGTCATTTGTATCATCCAAGAATTGTTCATTTATGTAATTTAAAGGAGGTTGCCCCCTCGAAGAGGCTAAATTATAAGGCGTTGATCTATCTTTTCTATCTTTTCTTGAGCTGGTTTCATAACATTTGGTATCAGAGCTTTGGATTCTAGGGTTTCGCTCCTCCAAATAGGTCATCGTGGAATTTTCGCTATAATATTTTTTCTATGACGTTTCAAAAGTCGCAAAAAAACCCATTTGAGAAGAAATCGTGCTGAACCTTGGGTCCGAATTTCAGAGATTTTCATGCGATATTTGCGGAGATATGATCTGAGAAAGTTGGTCTTTTTGCAGACTCCTGAATTACATTCAAAACAGGTGACCTGGGGAAAATCGTCATAAATTTCTCTCTGGGGATTGGATTGAAATTTCGTAAGAAGGTACAGAAAGAGGACGGATTGTAGTTTCTTGTATGCATGTTTCAGATCCAAAGGTTGAAACAGTGACTCGTGGCATGTCGTACAAGTTCGCTCTACTGAAATAGTCTAAAAGCAAGTCACTGTGGGAGATTTCACATAACTCTTCCTTGGAGAATCCAATTTGGGTCAGACTTGTGGCATTGGAAAGAGGACGCAGAAGGCTACTACAGGTCGCAACTTCAGAACTGGATGATCCGAAATTACAGAGATACATCAGATTCAATATCAGGCTTCTACAAAGTGAAAAAAGGTGTGTAGTTTTTTTTTTAATTTTTGTGTAAGCTTGGTTTAACAGAATTCAAAGGGCATAGTAAAGAATTATTATCGGTAACTGATGCCCCGAGGAAAGAAAATTCAAACACCTAGTAAGGAACCTAAAAGCTCTAGCATGACTCATGAAGAAGAGGAAGAAATGCTACATGATATATCAAAATTACAAGAACAAGTGCAACAAATGTCACGCTCACAAAAGCTAGCAGAAGCTAAGATAAATGGCGTGGAATCTAAGATAAATGGTGTGGAATCTAAGATAAAGGGCATGGAAGCTAAGATGGATGATTCGAAGACAAATTTAAAGAGAGACATGGTAGATTTGAAGACAGATTTGACAAATTTTCTACAAGAAATACTTACTGATGGTGAAAAGGTTGTAAAGGAAACTCATGATGTGAACAAAATTAATGTTAATCATGATTCCATAGACTCTAATGTTGGATCGAAGACCCACCATATTCCAAAAATCGATATGAGGAAGTTTGATGGCAAGGATCCCGCCACATGGATATTACAGATGGAGCAATTCTCCGATCTCAATAATGTGCAAAACACACAAAAGGTACGTATGGAAACTGTGTATTTGGAACCAAATCAGTTTATATGGTATCAATGGCTTTGCTCTCATAAACAATTTATTGCTTGGGCAATTTTACAGAAGAATTGATAGCACATTATGAAGATACAAAAAGAAACACTTTTTTTAGCCAATTGATAAGTCTCAAACAAAAGGGTTCAGTAATGGAGCACATTGAGGAGTTCCAAAAATTGAACATAAGGGTAAAAGATATTCCAGAGGAGCATAGGATTGATGTGTTCATAGGGTCTTTAAAGGATAATATCCAACATGATGTTCGCCTTTGGGAACCTGATTCATTAGAGAAGGCATTCAGGTTAGCAAGAAAAATGGAAAGCAAAATTATGGCAACCAGGAAGCATACCACTCACAACTATAAAGACGGAAGTGTTGTTTAGTCTTCCACAACCTATAAGGTTGACACCACAACAATTGGAAGAAAAAAGAGAAAAAGGGCTTTGTTACAGTTGTGATAGCAAATACACTAAAGGTCATAAGTGTGCTGAGAAGAAATTATTCTACATAGATTGTGAAGAGGAAGAAGAAAAGGAGCAAGAAAGGTCAAAAGAAGAAGATATACTCTAGGAACAAAGCCTAGATGAAGAACAAATAAATATGACCATATCTTGTAATGCATTGGCGGGAATTACCACTCCTCAAACCATCAAGATAGAAGGACAAATCAAGAAGAAAAAGGTAATAGTGTTGATTGATTCAGGAAGCACCCACAATTTTATTCATTGTAGGGTAGCAAAAGAATTGAATTGCTTCCTATATCCAGCACCAGAGTGTCAAGTGATGATTGCAAATGGAGGAACAATAAATTGCTCTGGAAGGTGCCATAATATCAAGCTATCCATGGGAGAATATGTATTGACTAGCCCAATGCTTTCCATTCCAATGGGAGGTGCTGATGTTGTACTAGGAGTCCAATGGCTACAATCCTTGGGTACAATAGCTTTTAATTTTCAAGAACTTTTCATCAAATTTTCTACGAAAGGAAAGGAAGTTGAATTAAGGGGTATTGTGGGGAAACCAGGAAAGATAATCAGCTCTAATGGTATGACAAAGCTTCTAAAAAAGGAGCAAAGAGGTGTAATTGCACAATTATGTTCGCTAGATGTTTCCACATCGGAATCATCTATTTCTCCAGATCTCCAAAAAGTCCTGGACAATCATTCCAAGGTATTTGAGACTCCCAAAGGTCTCCCACCTATGCGTGATCATGATCATGCTATTCATCTGATTCCAGGAAGTGTTCCTCCAAACATCAGGCCGTACAGATATCCCTATGTCCAAAAAAGTGAAATTGAACGTATGGTTGCAGAAATGCTAGAGGCTGGTATAATTCAACCAAGTCAAAGTTCTTTCTCTGCTCCAGTAGTATTGGTGCACAAGAAGGATGGATCATGGCGCATGTGTCCGGATTATAGGGAGCTCAACAAGCTCACTATTAAAGATAAGTTCCCCATTCCTGTCATTGATGAATTACTGGATGAATTGCATGGATCAATTTACTTCACCAAGTTGGATCTTCGTTCGGGATATCATCAAATCAGAATGAAGATTGAAGACATTCCGAAAACGGCATTTAGAACTCATGAGGGTCATTATGAATTTTTGGTCATGCCTTTTGGCCTTACCAATGCACCTTCAACATTTCAAGGTTTGATGAATTCAATTTTCAAACCATTCCTTAGAAAATTTGTGTTAGTATTTTTTGATGATATACTAATCTACAGCAAGTCTTGGAAGGATCATGTTGAACATGTTGACAGGGTGCTACAACTATTGGAGGAGAAACAATTATATGCAAAAAGATCCAAATGTTTCTTTGGAGTCCAGGAGGTGGAATATTTGGGTCATATTGTATCTCATGAAGGAGTTAAGGTAGACCCTAGCAAAATTAAAGCCATTAAGGAATGGAAAATCCCCACATCCATAAAGCATCTGCGAGGATTTCTTGGGTTGACAGGGTATTATCGCAAGTTTGTTAAGAATTATGGGAGAATAGCAGCACCTCTAACAACATTATTGAAGAAAGATGCATTTTCATGGACTCTGGAAGCAACAAAGGCCTTTGAACATCTTAAAGAGGCAATGTGCCAAGCACCGGTCTTAGCTACACCGAACTTCACAAAAACCTTTATTGTGGAATGTGATGCTTCAGGAAATGGAATTGGTGTTGTTCTAATGCAAGATGAAAGACCCATTGCTTTTGAAAGTCGTCCAATCAAGGGAAAGTTTTTAAGCAAAGCTATTTATGAGAAGGAAATGTTGGCAATACTCCATGCACTTAAGAAATGGCGACCCTACCTAATGGGAAGACACTTCAAGGTAAAAACGGATCATGATAGCCTTAAATACTTTTTAGAACAAAGATTATCCTCTGAAGAGAAACAAAAGTGGGTCACAAAGATGTTGGGTTATGACTTTGAAATCATCTACAAAAAAGGGAAGCAAAATGTGGTGGCAGATGCACTCTCAAGAAAGGATGAGGATGTGGAAGCATTGTTGTGTGCCATTTCTATTATCCAACCAGATTGGATAAATGAAGCAAGGGAGGAATGGAAGAATGATGAAGAAGTGTGGGCACTTATTCGAAAGCTACAACAAGATTCCAGTACGTCTGATACATTTAGCTGGCAAAATGATTCATTATGGTACAAAGATCGCTTATACCTCTGTAAGAATTCCCAGCTAAAACAAAAGATTCTTATGGAATTGCACACTTCTCCCTTAGGAGGGCACTCAGGATTTTTAAAAACTTACCACAGGGTTAAGAAGGAATTTTTTTGGGATGGCCTTAAATCAGATATTCAAAAGTTTGTGGCGGAATGTTTGGTTTGCCAACAAAATAAAGTTGAAAAAATTAAGACACCGGGTCTATTACAACCTTTATCCATTCCAAGCCAACGTTGGGAGGAGGTTTCAATGGATTTTATCACAGGTTTACCCAAGTCTGAGGGAAAGAGTGTCATCATGGTGGTAGTTGACAGACTTACCAAGTATGCACACTTTTGTGCATTATCACATCCATTTAAAGCCAGTACAGTTTCTACTGCATTTATGGAAACAATTCAAAAGCTACATGGAAACCCAAAGATTATTGTAAGTGACAGAGATCCCATTTTCACTGGAAATTTTTGGACAAAATTATTTTCTTGTCTTGGTACTCAGTTAGCTCATAGCTCATCTTATCATCCTCAATCTGATGGGAAAACTGAGATAGTAAACAAATGTTTGGAAGGATATCTTTGTTGCTTTGTATCTGATAAACAGACACAATGGGTCAAATGGTTGCCTCTGGCTGAATGGTGGTATAACACTTCCTTCCATACAGCAACAAAAATGACCCCATTTATGGCACTTTATGGGTATCAACCACCATCCATCACATCATATTTAAGAGAAAATTCTAAGGTTCAGGCAGTGGAACATCACATCGAACATCAACAACAAGTCCTCCAACTCTTAAAGGATAACCTCGTGTTGGCACAAAATAGAATGAAACAACAGGCAGATCAACATCGCAGTGAAAGAAGTTTTGATGTAGGTGATTGGGTATTCCTACGGCTACAACCATATAAGCAAATGTCCCTAAAGCAAGCTAAGAAGGATAATAAATTATCACCAAAGTATTATGGTCCGTACAAGGTGTTGCAAAAGATTGGTACTATGGCATACAAATTGGAGCTTCCTGCAGCTTCTCGATTGCACCCAGTTTTCCATGTTTCATGTTTAAAGAAGGTTATAAGCGACAAGCTCCCAGTTCAAACAATATTGCCAGAACTTGACGAGGAAGGAAAAATTATATTGGAACCGGAAGCAGTCACAGAAACAAGAACTCGACAGCTACGAAATCGATCAATTTCAGAGTATCTTATCAAGTGGAAGAACTTATCCGCTAAAGATTCCACATGGGAGGATGAGAATTTTATGCAGAAGTATCCAGAACTACTCAAGCATTGAGGACAACACTTTTTTGAAGGAGAGGGGCATGTTGGGTCCCTATAATACTAGTGATTACCCCATTACTATTGTAGTTATACCCCTTATTTATATTGTTGTGCCCCTATTACCCCCATGTTGTTATTTTTGTGCCCCATAGAATCCCTCTATTGTTATTTTTGTGGCTTTAAATTATTATTGTTAGGTTAGCTGGATTATATTGTGACTCCTTAGACTCCTATATATAGAAAGGAGGTTTTGTCATTTGTATCATCCAAGAATTGTTCATTTATGTAATGTAAAGGAGGTTGCCCCCTCGAAGAGGTTAAATTCTAAGGCGTTGATCTATCTTTTCTATCTTTTCTTGAGCTGGTTTCATAACAGTTTCCCCCTTGATGGGGCCTGCCAATGTTTCTTTTTTCCCTCCTTTGTTCTCAAGATATGCCAACTTACGTGGGATGGTGTGTTGGTAATGTAGTTCCTTATCCTTTTTTGTTTGTTCCATTCTAATTTCTCTATTAGATTTTCGACTTGAATGATGAATCCCTCTATCAACCTCCTTTTCCCTTTACTTTTCTAATTTTTCATACGTTGAGCTTGCACTGATTATTGGACCAATAGTTTCCTTAGACTAGAGAAAAATATCCTCATCCTCCTGAGATTGATCACCTGAGGTGCTACTCACGATTTCAGCTAAGGGAGGATTTTCTAGGGGAATTTTACCAAAAAAATTGGGAGAACTATTCTCTGGTTGTGTAGGAGGATCATTAGTAGTTAGATGGGAGGGTTCACCTTCTTGCAATGTGCTAGAGAGAATTTTAAATCAATTACCTTCCCCACCTAGGTTTCCATTGAGATTAGAACCACCTAGAGTTGGTCCAAATGGCTTCAGGCCTTATCCATTCTTAACGTGGGCCTTTTTAGGAGCTAGTGGAGGGTGAGGTTGTTATCGATTAGGCCCTCTACATTTTTTTACTTTTTACCATTGGTCATTTTGTTCTCCTTGTTGTTCATGAGAAAATTGCATTTTAGGGAATCCTCTAACAAAGTGCCAATATTCATGGCATACTTTGCATATAAAGGGTAACTAGTTTTAATCTACTTCTTGTACATGGGTCCAGATGTGCATACAAATATTGATTGTCGTTGACAATCCTTTATCCAGATCCACCTTCACACGTATCCTCGCACATGCAAAAAGACCCTCTTTAGGTCCTGTAAAGTCGACATACTTTCCCAATGAGTTTCCAATCAGTTTAAATGTTGCATCATTCCAATAATGGAGAGGAAAATAGGGAAGTTTTACCTAGACAGGGACTACAGAGGGAATATCACAGTCTAAATTAAATTTAGGGTTCCAACAATCTAGGTATAGACCTTGGGATCCCATGAAATAAAATTCGCTTCTAAAAATAAAATCACAATCATCTTTGTTCTCGAAATAGAAAGTGTAAAAATCCTTACCAAAAAAGGATGAAACGAATTCCCTCGAGATAAAGGGCTTCCAATTCTTCTCCACCCATATCTGAATCGAGTGAGGGGAGGGCCATAACCCCATTAACTAACCAATCAAACCCCAATTTGCAAGTTAGAGAGCTCTGATCTGAGCTTGGGGAGCTTTGATCTCCACTTTTTGAATTTCATTAAGTTTTTTTACAAAACAAGGGAGACCAAATTCCTAATTTTTTAGGCCACTTGCTACAAGAGAGGTAAAGGCCATGATTCCCTTTACAGAAGGGGCTTTAGGGGCCTGCTCATCCATGGCGGGTTGCCCAGCCTAGGGATCGTGAAACTTAGCACCAACTAATCAATTGAAGCAATCAAAGCCAGAAAAAAGAAAGTGAGGAAGCCAATGCAAAGCTCTAGATAGAAATATTTGATAGAAGGCTCAGGCCTGAACTGCGGGATGCAATCCAAATCTCCATATCTTTGTAACTCTTCATTTTGATTTCACACTATATATATACCATCAAAACCAAGAGTGTTTTTATCTCATAAAACTTGGGTATATTAGTTCAAAATCGGGCCTCTAAGGTTGAGGCTGTTAACCTATTATATACATGTAGATGAACATCCTAGCGAAAATTATCTAATGAAGATACTCATCCCCATGGTATTTCTAATAATAAATAATGGCACTACTACCATGGTGTGTCTCTACATATTTGGAGGGATGTCATCAATTGCTAATGGTTATAATCCTATAGTGACTCCTTCCACATTGCACATGAACTCGTGCAACTCATCATGTTCCTCTCCTTCCTCCTCCTTGAAGGCTTCTCCTCCTACCCATGTTGTTGTTGTTCCTTGATGTTGTAAAGATGATTCACCTAGGGATCAAATCGGAACCACATTTGTGTGGAAAAAAATATCACATATTAATAATTGTGTATCCATAAAAATAAAATAAAAAAACTACATATTTTAAAACCAAAAAAACATTAAAACATTACAAAAGACCAAAAATATACACTTACCAAGGGCACTTAAATAAGCGCCCGTCAGCAAGGCTAGGTCAAAGTCATTCAAGAAACTAGTGCCTACATAGGCATAGTCACCAATCACCATAATCTACTCACCATACCAATTGAAGAAACCATAGTTAAACCATTGTTATGTGTGGCCACCCTCTATTCTCCCCCATTAACTTAGTCTATCTCATTATATATTGATCTAAGAGCAATGGGAAGGGTTCTAACACTCTTGATTGTAACATCAATATTCATTGTGAGAAGAATAATATTATAATAGTTTCATACCTAAACTAATTCTTCTTCCTTGTCCTACACCTTGTAAGTTTTGCCTTCATGTTGGCAAACAATCCCTCACTCCCATTGAAGATTTTCGGCTCTATGCATCTCATCGCAATATCCATCTGTGTTCTAGAGGCCAAATGAGGCCCTATGGGCCCTACTACATGGGTGATGGTGAATATGATGGTAGGTAAACTCAACTATGTAACTTCTATAATGAGTATATTGTTGCTTACCTTCCTTGCATTATGCCCACATTATCAGGGCACATAATCATTAGTGTTATCCTCACGAGTACTCTTCCCATTGACCACTATCATTGGGGATCCTCGCCTTGACAAACTAGTAAGAAAGTATAGATCCTCTACCTCTAATAGAAAAGGTTGGTCCTTCACCAGAATTATTGCTCCTAAGGCTGCCCCATGTCTATGAATAATTCAGGAACACTACTTTCCCCTTCATGTTTTGTGTCTTGAAAACCTTTAGCCATCCATAGTTGATGAGAGCTCTATATATGGGTAAATGAATTAGAGATCTCATGTCATCTTCTTGGTGCTCTTATTCCTTCACTCAATAATTTTTGTTGAGTACTTCCATTAACACACAAGCACAAGTCAGTATGATCCTTAACTTGAATACCCACCTTGCAAAAATTTGTGAATAACCCTAGATATGAGACTTGCCTACATTGTCACCCCCACGATTTTTTCCATAGGGCGTTCATCACCCCCAAGGTTTAGCCCTCAACGTGGTTTGTTATATCACGGTCTCTCCTAGGGATCTAAGCTAGGAGCAACGATGTGATCAACCTTTAGAAAGGGTCAACACAAGGTTGACCTCTACCTCCAATGATATGATCAAGGTATAATCCCTCAAGTAATTTTCTATTATATAAATGAGATGTTGATTTCCTTCTCCATTAAATTCTTGTATATGTGATAAATATGGTTTATTTACTATATCAATTCATAGGGCATGCTTACTTGCTTATTGCGAAGGAAAACCTTGTCCTTGTTTTTTTATGCTTGTGTGTAGGAGTTTGGATTAAAGAGTTAGAGTGGGATCTCTGGGTAGGAATAGGGTTCCTAGCTATTGTAAGGGGTTCCTTGTTCTCTCATCAAATCTCTAATGAGAGTGGTGCATATACCATGGAATAGATGAATCGCTCCTCACCATATGCTTCTGGAGTTTCTTCCATAATGTCTACACTACCATCAATCAATGTGACATGGCCCACTTCTCCCATTTCGACCAAACTTATATCCTTGCTTTGGGACATCCCACAAATTGCTTTTACAACCTCTAATAGTTTTGTTAGCTTATATGTTTCTAACATGGATCATCCTTCTTCTTTAAATTTGTGGGGAGCATCTAATTTTATTCCTACTAAATCTCAATGCAATATCAAAGGAACATACAATCCATGGGTTAATTATATGTTAGGAAGAATTCCCTTATCTGGAGTTTTTTAATGTCTTTGGAAGGGATAACTTACCTAGGTGAAACATCCCCACTAGTACCATTATTCCCATGAGTTTTCATACTTACGGTGGTGCTTTTGTAATGGGAGGTCCTCCTTCTACTGTTGGGTATAATGCCATCAACAACCATGCTCTTGGGAGTTCCTTTGTCCATAGGGGAAATAATCATTTATCCATGACAATTAGTCCAAGGTTCCAATACCCTGGGTTTAGCAATCCCTTTGGTCAATCCTCATCTTTTGGAAACCATGTTATGGGGGTGATAGAAGGTCCATATAGCAGGTCCATCCTTACCTTTAAACCCATTCAACAAACACCACATTCCATTTCTAGTGTCTCTCATTTTGTTGGATTTGGAAAAATTGACGAATGGACCCATATGTCATAATCCTCGGTGGCCTCCAATGCTTGTTAAACTTTCATTTGATATACCCACGTTCCAAGGAAAGTTGGGAGATAACATTATCACACTTGAGAACATGCAAAAACTTGATTTTCACCTCTCACACATTTTGTTAAACACTTTACATGTAAACATTTCTTCAAATGCTTTGTATACAACCAATTAGGTAGTATTTTTATAGTAGGCATTTTGTAAAATATTTTTTATGAAATTAAATCATAAATGTATCTCTAATTCCACTTGTTACATACTAACTGAAATATACCACTCCATCCTGTAACTTTTGATTCTTGTCTTTGAGGTGTTAATAGAACACCTTTAACACAGTTATTCAATTTCTTTGCATGAAAATAGGCATAGATCAGCTACAACGATACTATCATAAGACAACGCTAACATACATAATTACTATCCCCATCCATAAAACAAGATTATCATTGGGGAATTTCATCAAACAATTTCTATGCAATGAATCATTGAACCATTTAGGCATTTCGTTAAACACTTTGCATGCAAACTAATATATCAACTTCTTCAGAGAATATCTACTTAGTTATAGTAGTCCAAGTTCTGAAAATTGAATCAGATGATTAGTGGGAGTTCCCCTCACTATGGTCCAAGTTTAAACCTTTAGAAACTCCCAGATGAAAAGTGATCGCAAAAGTGCTAATATGACTTGTTTAATGCATTATTTTAGGAGCATACAGGAATCTCAACTTCCTCTAATCATATATCCTAAAATATTACGACCTAAGATATGAAAGTTGAACTAGATGATCAAGATGATTTCCTCTCACTATAATCTATGTTTTATCTTCTAAAACCTTCCAAAAGAAAATTTATAGTAGAAATTCAAAAAAGACATGTTTGATGCATGATTTTAAGAGCATCCAAGAATCTCAACTTCCTCGTATCATATCCCCTAAAGTATTGTTACCCAAGATCTAAAAGTTACATAAAATGATTAGTGAGATTTGCCCTCTCTATAGTCCAAGTTTCATTTTTTGGAATCTCCCAAAAGAAAATTTAAAGTAGAAATTCCAACATGATCTATTTAAAGGTGCATTTATGAAGTTGAACTTCCTCTAATCATATTTCCTATATTTTCACAACCCAAGATCTAAAAATTTCACTAGAGGATCATTGAGATTTCCTGATAATCTCCCAAAAGAAATTTAGAGAAGAAATGCCAACGTGACTTGCTTAAAGAGGAATTTAGGAAGCGTATCTTCCTCAACCAATGTTGTTACAAAAATTAATACATATAAAAAGCCACAACAAAATAGTATAACAACTACAACCATGATAATTTTTTGAAGGGTAAATGCATGTACATATAATATTATTGAAAAGAGAAATTAAATAATCATGCATAAGAGGTACTTATCTTAAGTCAAATCTCTTACAATTTGGAACTGAAGAAGGGTAACCCACTTTCCACCCAACCATAGGCTTAGCTATGTTGTAGCATTTCTCATAACTAACCACCCCCTATCTAGATCTTGATGCCTTGAGGGGAAAACTAAACTCATAGATGTAGCATAAAATGTTCAGATCAGATTTAACCTAAAAATTTAAGGCCACTCTCCTCCACACACAGGAAAGAATCTTAGTATTTAGCATTTCCATTCCTTGACCATACCCATCAAAGTTCATGAATGACAATGGAGGTAGGCACAACACAAAGGAGTTCTTTTATGATCTTTGCAGTAATGTGTCCCTCCCTTATTCAATGTTGTATGTGGTGCACAAAAACAAGACAAATCCTAGTCCTCAGAGCCATCTAATCCAAGGAAAAAGCAACAACGTATTCAATTCTTGTTACACAAGTTGTCACCAATTCTCATGCCCATTCGAATTTCTGAGTGAGAGAGGAGAAAAATGAGTATATGAGAGAGTAATAAAAGAGAGATAAACAAGAAGCTTAATAACCAAGAAGAAGAACCCCTTGATTTCTCCTCCTTCTTATTTTTATAATCACACCTTGACCCTTCATCTTCCCAACCTTTCATTTTCTTGGGGAAACTAACCATCACATCAAAAGGAAATATTCACCCAAGGTACATTTTTCCTCTTAAATCAAGTTTCCCTCTCCCTAGAGCATCATAATTTGTTGGTTGTCCAATTTATTCAAATCTAGCATTTTTATTAATAAAAATAAACATTACATCATATATTAGAGTTGGACATCACAAAATCAATGTTGGCACCCTAGTATTATATGCTCTTAATCACATTACAAAATTTGGGGTAATGAAAGGGTGTCACACCATACTACTTACTAAAGATTGAATGTGAGAGAAATTAGATTCTCTTAAAATGTAATGGGCTACTATATTTAACAACCTAACTAATTTTTCTCAAGAATTTGAAAACTGGTTAATCCACTTTGTAAACCAAAACGAAGATCAAGCAGATATAATTCATCGTTTAGCCTTTGAATTAAAGGAGATTGAAGATGAGTTGTTCGAATTCAAGATCAAACATGAGTTAACAATTGCACCATTGTGAGAATACATTGAAAAATGGCTATATAATGCTTTGTTCAAAGTATCTGATCTTGACTCCCAATAAGAAGTTGCAATAGACAAACCACCTCCAACAGAATATTATATAAAGAAAACTTCAACAAGCAAATGAAGAGAGAGTTTTTAGCATGGTAAGTAGAGTAATCATTTCAATAAGCTCTAACCTTATTCATTTCTTCTCAGTTAGAAATCATGAGGCTTTGAGTTTAAAGCATGATATTTCAAGTGTGTATATCTTTGAATCCCTTATGATTTAATTGAACATATAAACTGAGGTTCTCTGCATATGTGGTCATTTATTTTCATCTTTCTAAATGACATGCTTTACTTTACTTCATTTTGTGCTAGAAATGATATGTTGTGATATTCCTCTATTTATTCTTTTGAGTCTTGTATAGAAGTAATCTCTATGAATGTTATTCTTGTGATATTTATTTGAGTAAGCATAGTCCTACCACAATAATTTATTTCTTTGTGTATTTATTCCATAATATTTATTAAAGATAATTACCACCTCTATAAAAACAAATAAGGAATGTTTCTTGTATTGTTATCTCTAATACTTTGAACAATCCTAGAGAACAATAGAAGTTACATTTCTTCAAGTTAATTTGTAATTTCTCTACTTTTAGCCTTTCCAATACTTGCTTCACATGCCACACGTGCTCTTTGGATCTACTAAAAATCAGAATGCCATAAAGATCCACAAACAAAATTTCATGGAAATGACTTTGGGACCTCGATCATAATTCTCATAAAAGTGTGAAGTGTGTTGGTTTTTCCAAATTCCATAACCAACCATTAAAATATACCATCCTTTGTCTTGAATGTTGTCTTCAATTCATCACCCTTCCTTATCCACATTTGATGATATTCATTCCTGAAATCTATCTTTGAAAAGAAATTGGCCCCAATCAAGCAATCCACGAGGTCTTCCATTCATGGTGAGGGGAACTGGTACATGATATTAATATTGTCAATAACTCTTGAATTACTATACATTTTCCATTCACTATTCTTCTTTAGTGTCAAAAATTCTAATACAACACAAGGACTTAAACTTTCTTGAATCAACTCCAAATTAAGTAATTCTTACACTTTCCTATTTACTTCTTTGTTTTTTGCAGGAGTTGTTTGGTAAGGAGCCTTATTAGATAGACTTGATCCTAGAATCATATTATTTTGATGTGAAATACTTCTCATGGGAAGCATTCTCATTGGCATATCATTGGCAACAAGTCCTTCAAAGTCATCCCACAATTTCTTAATCTTCATTGGCACGTAGCTCATTTCCTCGCCTTCTTGTACTTTCTTTAGTGTTATGGCCAAATAGAATCTCAAATTCCTTTGTTACTTTAGAAATCATTTGGATGACCACAACATTACATGACCACTTTTGTTGCCACTAGACCCAACATCACTATTATCCATTGCCATAATCTCCTCTTTACTATTGAATCTATGCTATATCATCATCAATCCTTATCCATTTCATATTTATTTTCCATACCAACATAGAATATCTTTATATCAAACAACCATGTCCTTCCCAACAATACATGTCATGCATACACCTCCACCACATCACACAATACTTGGGCATTGAAATTTCTAATATGGAAACTAAGTAAGCATTACTTTGTCATAGTGACTTGTTGACCCTTATTTAACCATGAAAACTAAGATGGATTGGGATGAAGGATGAACTTTAATTTTATCTTAATGATCACCTTCATGGACACCAATTTTTTTTACTCACATTGACGAGTGTCCAAATTGGCATGTTTCAATACATTTCTATAAGATTTTTGATACCATTCTTCCAATTTCCATCATCTCTTTATGTATTGTGTGTCCCTTGTCACCCCATTCCTGACGTAGGTATGACTAATCACTTTTTTCTACCACTTTTATACTTGTTATTATGCGTTGTGTTGCGAAAAAAAGTTATATTTCGTACTATATTGTCAAACAGGATCAAAAGGTCAGTTTGCTATAACTCCTTTGTGTGGTTGTAACTCCTCCATTATGTTGCAATTCTAACCCAAACTTCAAAATAGACATTACAACTTCACACACTACGATTGACAGATTTTTATAACTATCTTCCATTCCACTATTACAACTTTTCACAGGGTTGCAACTCTGCTCGACTAATGGAAGAGGTACTAAAAGTTATCTATGACCAATAATGTTGTTACAACTCATGGGTTCCCTAACTTTGGGTTATTTCAATTCCCATTATCGCAACTCATGTTACTACAACTATGGTCACCGCAACTCACGTTCATGTAAATCTAGTCACCGCAACTCATGTTCATGTAACTCTAGTTGCCACAACTTTTGTTTTTGCAACTATAGCACATCATGATAGCGCAATGGTCAAATGATCCAGTTGTACATCCAATTTTTAAAGGTGAAAAGTGACAAAGGCAAGTGGAGAACCAATTAAGAAAGGAATTCCAACAACCAACATTGCTCAATTGATTTGAGTCATATTTTTCCTATACTTATACCATTTTTGAACATACTATTGTAACGTGATCTGGCACTTGATTGGCTCAGCTAGCCATCCATGATACCACTCAATTTATTCATCTATGTCTTTGTATAAATATTTAGCTTCCTTCGAAGCTCGAGAGGAGGATACATTATTACCATTTGTTGCAACATTCTCTATTATTCTAATAGAAAGAGTCTTCTATTATAATCTTTCGATGCTAGTCCAATGATCACGTGATCAAAAGTTTCATAGTATATTGTCTAAGGAGGTAGGGCCCCCTCCTTAACTTGGTACTGCTAGGTAGCATTAGCAGGTAGCTTAGCCTATTCATTTGTAACTAATTCATATTAATTCTATTTAATTTACATCTTTGTAATTCTTCTAGTTTTCCTTTTGTTGCAACTCATGGCTTTCCTTTGTTGCAACACTATTAATGTTATTTATTATAACTTTATTATTTTTTACTCTCGTAATCATATTACTCACTAGTTGCTACAACTCAAGATTATGTTGTTCTAATTCTTAATCATGAGTTTAACCATTGTCTAACATAATTTCTTATTCCTTATCGAATTAGTTGTTGTGCAACACATGTTGCTGCGACTCACCTTAAAGCATACTTACTCTATTTCCAATGATAAGGACTATGTTATGATTAATTGTTACTTCTAGTTTATTTGTCCATCATACTTTGCATTATAGGCACTTATTATTGCATCCTTGTTATAGCCAATCAAGAATATCGTTACATTAGAACAAGTCACTCTTAGTAATGTGTGTGTTTCATTTTTTTCCAATGTGATTTACATTTCCTGCAAGTGTGCTTTATATATTGCAAGTGTGGTGTGCTAGATTAGTGACCCGTGAGAGCTTTTAAACCTTGAACCATGACGACTATAACATTACTACAACCTCCTAACACAATATATTACACTAGAATAAATTGTGCATGATAGTTCGCAAGTTTCAAATGAACCTTAGATTGATAATTTAAATGAACAGATGATCAATTTCTCATTAAGATAATTAAAGTTAATTGAAAGGCCCATCATTTTTGGCACCATTTCCGAGGAACTGTCAATAGTACAATTAGTTTTATGCTTTTTTGTAAATTTATTTATTGATTTCTGAGTCTTTTAAGGCTTGATTGTCTTAAACTTTTATCTTTCAATATGATCTATTAGATGCTTAGGAATGGGGACTAGTTTGGTACATTTCCCACGAACATCCCCCATACTATCGTTGCAATATATTTGCAAGAGGATAAGGAACAAGCTCTATAGAAAATCTTGTAGATTCACAAGCTCATGCAATATACTAAATCACAGGACAAGAATCTACTTCTACTTTCAACCAATGAAGCCAATAGATATATGAAAACAATATGAACAAGAAGAAGATAAATCAATGGCACATAACACAATATGTATCTAGGGAAAGCCATTGCGCAAAACCTCATTATTTGTATTGCATATATCAGAAATATGAGTGAAGATACAAAGCTTGTTCTCACTAGAACAGTTCCGCACAAGTATGCTCAACTCTCTCAACTCACAAGCAATCTCTTGGCCAACACTTAGTTAATTTTGCAGCTCTCCAAGCCCCTAATCTCTTGCGTAATTCCTAGGAGGAATAGCTCGTATTTAAATGGAATTCATGCTTCCAAAATTGCGCAATCCAAACATAAGCCCTTCTCTGATTACATGCATGATCTATACAACTCAGTAAATCGTACAACTGATAGTACATTGTCCCTGCACTCTAGTCTCAACTGGGTCTTTCTCAGAATCGACATGCATGAGTTTCTAATGAGGGAATATTCAGTTAACTAGAGTGACACTTGTGGATGCACTAGTGCACCAACTAATTGTTAACACTTTATTAGTTCCACAAATAGTTTGGAACTAATTTAACTAAACATAAGTTAGTAAAATGAGCTATCTAATAATAACCCATAATTAAACTCATCCTGGACCCCTAAAACTTGGGGATAACATATACATGACTTCAGAAAGACTTCCAACTCGAAATTCCTAATTTAACTAAACTTAATTAATTATTTACAAGTTTCTATGAGAATAGAATTTGATTTTATTTCTCAATTTAATTCAAGGACAAATTAAACTAGAATTTCTTGTTGCCATTTCTCAACACTCCCTCTCAACAAGAAAGAAATTATCAGCTACCCCGATCATGTCTCTGTGAAACTCGAATTTACATCTTGACAATGCCTTTGTCAAAATGTCAGCTCTTGCTCCTCCATTGGAATATACTCTAACAACATAATCCACCTCAATACATTATCTCTGAGGTGATGATATCGGATATCAATATGCTTGAACAGATCATGAAAAACTAGATTTTCAGAGAGTTTAATACAACTTTGATTATCGTAGTAAATCATAGTTGGATCCATCTATTAACCAAACAACACAGCTATGATCTTCCTCATCCAGATGGCCTCACATGTTGCCTGACTCGCAACCATGTACTCTGCCTCTGCCAAACTGAGTGCAACTGATCTTTGTTTCCTGCCGTACCAAGAAATTGTCGTTGACCCATTACTAAATAGCCCTCCTAATTTGCTCTTCCAGTCGGATGGACTCCCTACCTAATCTGCATCAAAGAAGCCTTGAAGCTTCACTCCATCTATCCATTTGTACCATAATCCATACCGAGTAGTGCCCCTTAGGTATCTCAACACATGCTTTGTTGCCTTCCAATACATCTCGGTAAGCCTAGCCATCGCTTGACTAAGCTGGTTAACTCCATAGCACATATCCAGTCATGTGTTCACCAAGTACATGAGTGAACCCACAAGCTTCTTGTAAATAGTAGCTTCCTCTACTTCCTCTAAAGTAGCATCCTCCTTCCTCTAGTTACCTACTAGAGGAGTCTCCATGGGTTTGTTGCTCTCCATGCAGAATCTCCTGAGTATCTCGTTGATATACTTTCCCTGAGACACAAAAAACTCCCCATCACCCTACCATACCTCCATGCCAAGAAATTAATGCATGATCCCCATGTCCTTCATCTCAAACTCTCTTGCAAGGTCCTCCTTGCAAGACTTGATCAGTTGATCATCATCTGTCAGTATCATATCATCAACATAAAGTATAATGATCAATAGCTTGTCTTCCACTACTATGTGGTATAGGTTCGCATCCGCTTCACTCTTTGTGAAGCCCAACTCGGTGAAGTAGCTCTATCCTAGCGTACCAAGCACGGGGTGCTTGCTTCAGCCCATACAATGCTCTCTTGAGCTGGCACACATGTGACTCATGGTCAAAGGTCTCAAAACCTTTAGGACGCTCTATGTACACCTCTTCCTCAATCATGACATTAACGAAGGCTATCTTCACATCCACCTGATGTATCTTCCAACCCATATGTGCTGATAGTGCCAATATAGATCTAATCAATGAGTACCTTTCAACAGGAGCAAAGGTCTCATCATAGTCAATCCCCTCCACCTGTGAAAAGCCACGGAACACAAGTCTAGCCTTATGCTTCTCCACATTAACATATGTAGCTTGTTTTACCTTGTAAAGCCAACGGGAGCTCACCACTTACTTGTCCTATGGTCTCGGGACCACATCCCAAACATTGTTACAAACTATGGAGTCATACTCCTCCACCATGGCATCAACCCAAACCGGTTGTTGCATTGCTTCCTTAAAGGAAGATGGTTTTGTCTCAACACATTCGCCCATAAGAGCCATGTATCCAGTGTACCTCTCAGGTGACCTCCTTTGCCTATGTTGAGAAGTGGGTGCTCGCACATTCTCCCGTGCATCATCTAACAATCTACTAGCCTCTCTGGTGTACTTTCTTCCCTCTCTGGAAGACTCTGCCTGAGTGGATGTCTCCACTCCCAAATCCTCTACATGTGGCTACTCCACATCAATCTAAGGCTTCTCAACCTTGGGAGCCAGAATTTCCTCATCTGCATCTAGCTCAAGCTCCCTCTCAAGGGAAACTCGCATGGCCTTCTCCTCATCAAATCTGACATCCCTACGAACCACTGTCATCCTGTTGGTCGGCAATTACACCTGATAGTTGTGAGGTGTATCAGTGTACCCCACAAATATCCCTAACTCTGCTATCGGCTCAAGCTTCTTCCATGCATCTTTGGTCACATGGAAATATATCGATGACCCAAAAATCTTGAAGTGACCAACATCCAACCTCTTACTGGAATAAGCCTCCTCTAGTGTCTTCATCCCAAGTATCTGATGCAGGCTACGATTCTAAAAATAAACTGTTGTGTTGCATGCCTCAGCCCATAAGTGTATTAGGAAACCTTGATCATGAAACATTGCCATCGCTACCCCTACTCTGCTTTTGTTCTTCCTCTCATCCACCTCATTCTGCTAAGGGTTATGGGGTGTCGTCAACACTGTTTAATCCCTTTCGTTGCACAGAAGTTCTTAAACTCATTTGAGACATACTCACCACTGTTATCACTTTATAAAGCATAAACCTTCTTTCCCAACTCTTTCTCCACCAATGCTTTAAACTAACAAAACTTTTTGAAGGTTTGATCAATTTTCTGCATGAAAAATATTCAACATTTTTTAGAAAGTCATCAACAAATATAACATAATACCTATGTTTGGTTGTCGATGTTGTCGAGAATGATCCATGCACATCTGAATGGAATCACTCTAGAATAGCCTCTGCCTGACTATCTCTGTCATGAAAGGAAGACTTGGTGTATTTTCCCAAAGTACACCCCTTGTATGTATCAACTTTCTCAAGTGTACCTTTGGGAAGAACGGTAGAGATCTGCTACAATATCTTCAAAGCCCCATGATGTAAGTGGCTCAATCGCCTGTGCCACAACTCACCAACGTCTCAGCTCTACACCCTTTCTTATTTTGTTCTCAAAGCTGCACACTCCTCTACCTCTATCTTATAGAGATTCTTCACCTAAACCCCTATCTTCTTTACTAGACCCGTGGCTATGTGTCGAAGGAATGTCTGTCCTTTCAAGAAGATCACATCATAGCCTCTATCTTCAAGCATGGCAATGGATACCAAGTTCTTCTTCAACCCGGACACATACATAACATTATTCAAGGTGAGTGGAGCCCCATGCTCCCTCTGAAAAATAATCGTGCCTAATCCAGTAACATTATACTTCCGTTGTCACTCATCTTGATATACATCTAGAGATATTTCTCCTCTAGGTCACTAAATAACTCTTTGTCTCCAGTCAAGTGGAATGAAGCTCCAATGTCTAAGTACCATACCCTTCCCATCATTGATGACACCATGCATGCAATGAGGGAAAAGTCCAATTTGAATTGGGAGGCCAAAGCCTCACCCACTGCTGCTCCTGAGAACTTCTTCTTGGAATTCTTGAGTGGACAATTTGTAGCAAAATGGCCCAACTAATGACACCAAAAGCACTTAACGCTCGTTATGTCTTTATTCTTACCTCCGTGATAAGAATATGATTTGAATGTGAAGCTTTCCCTTTCCCTTTCTTCACCTTATCGTTAAGGCACAATTCTCTTCATCATTAGTCTTTGATGAAGATCCATCCCTGGTGTTCCTCCTGATCTCCTCCTGCATCAAAGCTGACCACAGTCATTCCCAATCTGGTAGCTCCTATCGACCATTGACAGGGTCCTGATAATTATGCCAACTCTTTGGGAGTCCTAGAACAGCAAGACTCACCATATCATCCTCAGAAACTTTGATTCCAACCCTTCCAAGTTCATCTCGACACTGAGCGAACTTGGTCAAGTATTTTGAAATCATCTCGCCTTTCTCCATTTTGATTTTTCGAATTTTTTCCTTCAGTTGGAATTTCCTTTGATCATTGTTGTTATGATACAATTCCGTCAATGTTTTCCACATAGCATACTGAGTTTACTTTCCATGGAGACTTGAGACATTGTGGTCTCGAACTCCCTCAAAGATTATCTCCCTCGCCTTCACCACACACTTCTTCCATTCGGCCAAATTCTGTGCATCTGATGCTGCTGGCTTAGGAATTTCTTGATCAATGAATTCCTTCAAGCTATTATCCTCTAGCACAACCTCCATTTTGTCCCTCAAGGCTATAATATTTGAGTTGCCTTACAATGCATACTCGAGCTGCAAAACGTAGAACTCCATCTGCCGATCCTTAAGTATGTATTGCAAATTCGAATTTCACCTGTAACCCAAAACTCAAAACTTCAAAATCTCATCTATTATATTGTTCTCAACTTCGATACCATGTAGATTCACAAGCTCATGCAATGTACTAAAACACAGGACAACAATCTACTTCTACTTTCAACCAACGGAAGCCAATAGATTGATGAAAACAATATGAACAAGAAGAAGATAAATCAATGGCACATAACACAAGATGTATCTGGGGAAAGCCATTGCTCAAAACCCCACTATTTGTATTGCATATATCAAAAATATTAGTGAATATACAAAGCTTGTTCTCACTAGAACAATTCCGCACAAGTATGCACAACTCTCTCAGCTCACAAGCATGTTGTTGGCCAACACTTAGTCAATTCTGCATCTCTCCAAGCCCTTAATATCTTGTGTAATTCCTAGGATGAATAGCTCGTATTTAAATGGAATTCATGCTTCCAAAACTATGCAATCTAAACATAGGTCCTTCTCTGATTGCATGCATGATCTATACAACTCAGTAAATCATACAACTGATAGTACATTGTCCCTGCACTCTAGTCTCAATTGGGTCTTTCTCAGAATCGACATGCATGAGTTTCTGATGAGGGAATATTCAGTTAACTAGAGTGACACTTGTGGATGCACTAGTGCACCAATTGACTGTTAACTCTCTATTAGTTCCATAAATAGTTTGGAACTAATTTAACTTAACATAACTCAGTAAACTAAGTTATCTAATAACAACTCACAATTAAACTCATCCTGGACCCCTAAAACTTAGGGATATGACTTCAAAAAGACTTCCAAATCGAAATTCCTAAGCTAATTAAACTTAATTAACTATTTACAGGTTACTATGAGAATAAAAATCGATTTTAATTCTCAGTTTAATTGGAGGACAAATTAAACTGAAATTTCTTCTTATCATTTCTCAACAAGCTCAACCAAATTATTTGGCACCATCAACAATATCCCTTGCTAAGAAGAAGCTTGAACCTTCCAAGATCCAAAGCCATGCACAACAATTTGAAGTTGAGTAAATCTCTAATATAATAATAAAATTAATTTTAGATAATCCAACTTTCTAGCTCATCGTGCAAAGCTCTTTGGAGAATGAACAATACCTTCACATTGATGGTGTTGGAAATTCGTCAATGAATAGGGTCTCCTAGATGAATAGTCCCAATCAAACTTTGCACCATTTAGTGTGGGATCCCTTTCCGGAAATAAGGCCTAGCAGCCATATGTTCTCAGAGATTTTCCTTGGCTACAATGTTTCAGCACAAGAGAGTAGTACACAGGTACTTTCATATTAGCAAGTGAGTATGCCTTGTGGAATGTTCAATTGCATAATGTATCAAGGTTCTTCCACCAAAGGGGAGAGAAAAGTGAGTCTTTTAAGACAAGTAATAATACTAATCTAGAAAAGACACACGAGCATGTACATATGAATGGATCATTGGACAACTAGCGAAATAGTTCACATAGAAGAAATAATTTTTAAGACACATACAACACACCAAATCCACCAAAATATTTCAATTTCCTTAGTACATATGAAAATAGCATACATCACAAACATTCAAAGGATAGTCTTACAATATTTACGACATACACATGAAAGTGTGTTGGCTTAACGCCCTTCTAAAAGAAGAAGAAAAAAAAAAAAAAAAAAAAAAAAAAAAAAAAAAAGAAGGGTTCCAAGATACATCAAGATAGTGAACACCAATATCCCCAATAGTGGAGCATTAGAGCAACCACTTGCTCCTCCAAAAGAGTTGTTTTCCCCTCTAATGCCTGCTAGGAGGAGCCAAGGTAAAAAATTACTTTGCATGAGCTATGAGGGTATATATATAACAAATGGGGTGACCATTCACCTCCTTGCGACTCTTGCACTACCCTCATGACTGTTTGACTTCTCTATGACTCTTTGACAACTTCATGACTTTTCACATTCTATGGATGACTCTTGGACTTCCACTTTACATTACATTTACTAATATTTACTTTACATAATCCACAAATTATGTGGTAGATAACGACTCGTGACATGATACTAATGACATGGAAAAAAAAAAAAACAAAGTTCGAAGATACATCAAGATAGTGAACACCAATATCCCCAATAGTGGAGCATTAGAGCAACCACTTGCTCCTCCAAAAGAATTGTTTTCCTCTCTAATGCCTACTAGGAGCCAAGTTAAAAAATTACTTTGCATGAGCTATGAGGGTATATATAAATGGGGTGACCATTCACCTCCCTTGTGACTCTTGCACTACCCTCATGACTCTTTGACTTCTCTATGACTCTTTGACAACTTCATGACTTTTCACATTCTATGGATGACTCTTGGACTTCCACTTTACATTACATTTACTAATATTTACTTTACATAATCCACAAATGATGTGGTAGATAACGACTCGTGACATGACATGACATGACACTAATGACATGGACTGCATGATGACATGGAAATGTCAAGCCATTCTTTGTTGTTTCTCTATTTGTGTCTTCCTGAAAGATGGAACATGCTCTTCTTCTTCCTCCTCCATAAGGCTTGAAGGTAGGGAGTCTTCGATGTGATCTTGTTTTAAGTTTTTGTCGCAATATGGTTTCCCTTTGTGTCCCTTAATTGATAAACTTGTCTTTGCATCTACAAATGTGTCTTATAGCAAGGTCTCCTTCTTCATCTCCTTCATCATCATTTTGTCATAACATGATATAATACCTACAACCGAAATCCACTCATGACAAGACAGCATCAGCACGATAAACCCATAATCTAATATGCTTCATGGTAACCATTCACTGATTTGGAACCAGGTGATAGGCTGGGAGACAGGCTTAGGGATTGCGCAGTTTCACAACTTAGGAGTTCAGGGGCCAAGACTGAGCCTTGAGACTACACAGTGTGTAGTTTAGGTAGGCTATGGCTAGACAATTGCGTAGTTGAGGGGCTCAATGGGTAATGCTAAAGGCTTGAGGCTTGATGTTTCCCACTGTGTAGTTCTAGAAGGATAAAGGCCAAGGGATTGTGCAATTTCCTAGTTCAAGAGGTCAAGGTTGAGGCTTGAGCCTTGAGATTGTGCAGTGCACAGTTCGTACAGTCCAGGGCAAGGAAACTACGCAATTGAGGGGCTCAAGGTGGCAGGCTTAAGGCTTAAGCCTTGAGGTCACCCACTACACAATTCTGGAGGGACAGAGGCCAGGGGCTTGCATAATTGCGCAGTTCAAGAGCTCAAGGTGAATGATTGATGCTTGAGAATGTACATTGCATAGAAAAGGTTGACTGAAGACAGAGACTACTCAGTTTTGGAGCTTAAGGGTTAAGACTAAGCACTGATAGTCCACAATGTGTAGTTATAGAAGGTAGAGATTGTGCATTTCATGGTGCCAAGAGGCGAGGTTGAAGCTTGAGGATTGATACTACGCAATGCGTAGTTTAGGAAGGCTGAGTGAGACTAAGTTGCTCGGGCAAGAACTTTTTTGAATTTGTCTAAGTATGGGATCAGTGAGACCAAAGTGAACAATGATAAAACTTAGCATGATCACACACTTACAACAATTGATGACACAACATTGATCACTCATAACACATGAACAACATACTTACCTCAATGTGAAGACTTACCCAAGTGCGACACTAAAGGTACACTTTGCGAT
This sequence comes from Pinus tabuliformis, assembly GCA_031772625.1. Classification (NCBI taxonomy): domain Eukaryota; kingdom Viridiplantae; phylum Streptophyta; class Pinopsida; order Pinales; family Pinaceae; genus Pinus; species Pinus tabuliformis. The sequence continues at coordinate 503,901,416 of CM062812.1, forward strand.
GACACTTGTGCGACATTGCTCTAAACTTTGAGAATGAATGCGATATATGTCTAAATGATAAGTATGACTCATTAGCACCAATATTTCCCCTTGAAGCAAACCAAAATTACATATGTTTGATGCACAAAACTTGCCATGCCAAAAGACGACACTTACAACAGCAATAGGAAAGTGCAAAAGACACGTGCATAATGCAAACGACATTGAAAGTGACACGTGCCAGAATGAAGATAGCATGAAAATGACACTTATTAAAGTGAAAACAAGAAAAAGCAACAGTGGTAAACATGAAAGTGACACTTGTGAGAGCGAAGGCGCGCAAAAGCAACAATTGAAAAAATTTGCCGAAATAAAACAACAATCGCAACCATAAGTGAGAGATTTTCGATGAAAGTGTGCATTGACCATCGACATAGGTTGAAAATTGCATAGGCATTGTCTTGATGGACCTGTGTTATATTTGTTCAAGCTTCCATAAAAGAGGCCACTCATGAACTTACTCCAGATCAAGCATGCGTGAGCAGGTGACTTTGACACTTACAAACTGAGAAAAGACTGGAACACTTAACAAAGCATCGATCGAATGTAATGCCCTACTTGATCCTATTAGGCTAATTTTGATTAGTGTTTAATTAACCTGCAGATATTGACTTAAAATTATTAAGTAATATTGGTATAAACCTACACTTGTGAATCTGTAATTTTATTTTACTAATATGAATTTTATTATTTGTTATTATTTTATTCCCAAGGTGTCTTCTCAAATCTACTTTTGGATAAGATATGGTCTTCTCCAATTTATTTCTAAATTAAATATCCATATTTCTATTCTTAGGGTGTTTCTTAACTCTACTTTTGGATAAGATATGGTCTTCTCCAATTTATTTCTAAATTAAATATTCGCATTTCTATTCCCAAGGTGTCTTTTCAAATCTATTTTTGGAAAAGATATGCTCTTCTTCAATCTCTTTCTAAATTAAATATCCATATTCTATTCTCAAGGTGTCTTCTCAAATCTACTTTTGGATAAGATATGGTCTTCTCCAATTTATTTCTAAATTAAATATCCATATTCTATTCCCAAGATGTCTTCTCAAATCTACTTTGGATAAGATATGGTAAGGAAAGTCAAGGATATTAAAATAAAAGGATGAGGGGGTAGTCATGACATTAATGATAGGTGGTTGAGGTGGATGGGAGGAAGAAACATAAAAGGGAAGGAGGATGAGAGGAGAGGGGGGATCCTTGGTCTTTGTTTTGGCATTGGAGGATTTTATTTTGGGGAGGAATGTGGAGAAAGAGAAGGGAGAGAATGGAGAGAAAAATGAGAGAACTCAAACTTGGATCTATTGGAGAGTGTTGGTTTTAACTTGGACACACTACAACTGGTTGGACTTGGGCTCGGAGGGCTAGGGAACCTATGGAGGTTCCCTGGGCTAGGAAATCATTCCTAGTTGGCTAGGAGGTAAATCCAATTTGGTAGCCAAATGGAGCATCCCAACCAAGACGCTGGAATAGGTATTTTTCCATTGTTGTTTTATTTATGTAAATTGTTGAAAATGAATTTTCTTACTTGTTTAAAATGTTCTAAAGCAAATTTTACTGGTATGTTATTATTAAGTAAATGTAGAGTTATAAACATTGTATTTCTTCTTATTATAGTTAAATTAAAGGAGGAATCTAATTTAGTTAGAAAACCTAGGTTAGGTCTTCACATCGACCATAAAGTGACTATGGAATGAACAGTCACAAGATCGATAGTACACTACAAAATTCAAGTGTAGACTAAATTTTGGAGGGTGTTTGTCATAGCAACAACACTTCGCAACACACTGGTAGAACTCCAACTTCTCTGCCTTGGTCTAACCTCTCGTGCAAGGTCTAGTTCCTCAACGAGTATTGATTCACCATTTAGATTAATCTAGCTTTCCCACTTACCCCATGTATAAACATAGTCCCCTTCATCCTTTCTCTATTAAACACAATCATAAATACAACCATATCACAATGTTTTTATTCAGGAGAAGGGTAATGTTATTCATGAGCTAAAGATATTTAAAGTATATTTTTTCATATCTGGTGTTGTTCCACTGCAACCAAGCCTAGATAGTATCGCGACATAGTCACTTCAAGAACACAAACATTGCTCCGCTACCAGTGAGCCTAGACAGTACCCCAGTAGAGTTGCTTGCTCCACCTCCCTGCACAGGAAGCCTTTCTCTTATTTCACCCTTTATTTATTTATTTTATATAGGATTTTGCATCAACACTTATTCATTGCATGGGCTAGAAGAGGGATCCCGACTTATTGGGAGAAGAAGAGGTTGTTCCTTTAGAGAATCATATATAAAACCTGTTGGAAATAATACTGAGAGGGGGGGTGAATCAGTATTATCAGATTAATCAAACTTTTTAAATGCTCAGAAACATATACGCTACTTCAGTTAAGTGAACCAGCGTGTACACGCTACTGTGACGAAGTAAAACAGCGTATAAGAAGAAAACTCACAATTTAGTTAGCTTATTCTTCAATTAAGTGCATCAGGACATTATTCATCACATTAACAGTAAACATGTGCAGTATAACAGAACAGATAAAAAGCCACACACATGAACACCAAGATATAAGGTGGAAACCCAATGTGGGTGAAAACCACCTGCTGCAAGTTGTCTCTATCTTTCTTTAATATGAAACTTCAGTTTACAATCTTTTGTACTGGTGCAGCCTTATACCAGTACGCAGGCTACAACCTGCAGAAGGCTTCAACCTTCTCTCGTTCTCCAAACTTCCTTGGAAGGGAGCTCCAACCCCCTTTGCTCTTGTACTAGCCAAGATACTAGTACGTAGGTGCTGACCTACAATCTTCCTTCTTTCAGGTATCACTTTTCATACATTTTCAGACTTGGATATTCCTGAAGCACAACATTACAATCTGAAGACCACAATTCATTCAATTTCCACAACAGATCATTGAAGCATAAAACAACCAAACTTTGAATCACTGAACCACTGAACCCTGTCAATCACCAGTTACCAGAACACAGAGCAGACTACAGAACTCTGCAATAACAGTCAGACCCCACTGTAAACCCAAAATCAAGCTTCAAAAGATATACGCTACTTTAATGAGCAAAACCCGCGTATACACGCTCTTTTACCGAAGCCAACCTGTGTACAGATCTAAAAATAAACTTTCTCAATTTGCAGCTGTACCAGACATTAGTTAGACCCAGAACGTAACATTGCGACAATATGCAGATCTAGAAATATGCATAATCAACCATATCATGATAGTGCATTTCAAACCATTAGATCCCGATCTATCCTTAGATCTAGTCTTCCATCAACCGATGTGATCTCTCCTTGGCTTAGATCAAGCAACTCAGAACCTGCATATCAGATCTCTTTCTCTCTTAGATATTCAAGCCTTGTCGAAAGATAATTTTGCCTAATGATCTTCTTCTCCTTATATAGCCTTAGGCCTTTCTCAATACCAAGAGCCAAAACCATAGTAACATAATACCATCAACTTTAAAACTAGGGATCGACACGCCCGTCGAGACATAATGGTCTGAAATCATAGGCACAACTTCCAAGGACTAACCACCATGAACCAAAGGAACCTTTCCACATACACGCGCTTTTTCTGAATCTAACTAGCGTGTACACGCGACTTGGGCTTAACGAAACGGCGTGTATGAGCTTCCTTGGCATGCTGTACTGAGATCTGTCTTCTGATTAAGTTGCCATCACCTGTACCAACCTCTGAGCACCTGTACCATCCTCTGAGTGAGTTGCCATCAAGGACAACACTTGAATCATAATGCCAACAATCTCCCCCTTTGGACTTGATGGCAACCACCACACCAAGTCACTCTCCCCCTTTGACATCAAGGGCAAAGGGCTGTGCTCCCCCTGAGGACATGCTGATACCTCTGCTTGGCTGTGCTGACTCGTGCTCCCCCTGACAGTAGGCCAGATCTGCAAAAGATGTTCTTCAACAAGAACCAAGACTTATACACCATAAGGGACCTTCCTATCACCAAAGGACTCAATACATACATCCATAACATATCAGGAACAACCAATTATATTACAGCATTCATCCCAGGCATAGTGGGGAAACCAACATATGCCGTTACATGACCTTGACACCATAAAAGAGATATGACAAGAGAGATAGAGACAACAGATCTAGACCAAGACTTAGGAAAGGCACCAGCAGTATCTGATAAACATCTTGTTAGATCAGCAACCAGAATTTCTTTCTGAGCTCCTTCTCCTGAAACCAAAACATCTGAATGCCAACAATGCTTTATGAGACTTTTAAGCTGCTCCCCCTGAACCTGTGCCTGTTGCACTCCCTGAAACTGTGCTTGAAGAATTCTGACATTCCCATTGTTGTTCAGAACTTCAGAGTTTTTCCCTTGCTGTTCAGAACTTCATATACGCGATTTATCCTGTATAAAACAGCGTATGTACGCGGATATTCTTACTGAAACAAGCGTCCAGTATACACGCGACTTACCCAGCATGAATCCGCGTATATACGCGCATATCCCTTCAGTAACCTGCGTATACCAACTTTTTGTAGAACAAACAAACTTTAACAACAGGATGAAGCATCAACTACTCCCAGCTTTTGTCTGAGATATTCAAAAGTTTCCCTGGGCAGTGGCTTTGTGAGAATATCGGCAACTTGCTCCTTAGAAGGAACATACTCCAACTTGACCTTCTGCTCAAGCACTTGTTCCCGAAGAAAATGGTACTTGATTGGTATGTGCTTGGTCTTTGAGTGCATGACTGGATTCTTTGAAATGCTGATTGCACTTGTATTATCACATAAGATAGAGACAGGTGGAGTGCAAGTGATTTGAAAGTCCTGCAAGGTCTGCATCATCCAAAGAAGTTGTGTGCAACAAGATGCTGCAGCCACATATTCTGCTTCAGCTGTAGATAAGGCAATCGAACTTTGTTTCTTGCTGAACCAAGATACTAATCTGGAACCCATGAAGAAAGCACCTCCACTTGTGCTTTTCCTATCATCCACACTTCCAGCCCAATCTGCATCTGTGTAAGCATGAAGAGTGAGATCTGTATTTCTAGGATACCATAAGCCATAGTTTTGGGTCCCTTGAAGATATTTGAAGATTCTTTTGACTGCCTGAAGATGAGTTTCCTTTGGGTTGGCTTGAAATCTTCCAACCATTCCTACTGCATGTGTAATATCTGGTCGAGTACCTGTCAAATAAAGCAAACTCCCAATCATGGATCTATAAGTGGGTTGGTGGACTGCTGCTGATTCATCATTTGCACTGAGGCTGCATCCTGTAACCATGGGTGTACATACTGGCTTTGACTCTTCCATGCCATACTTCTTCAAGATCTGCTTGAGGTATTTGGTTTGAGACAAGAAGATACCTCCTTCATTTTGTTGGATTTGCAATCCAAGAAAATATGTCAATTCTCCAAGAAGTGACATTTCGAATTCTTTCTGCATAACCAAGGCAAAGTTTTGACTCATAGTCTCTTCATTGCTGCCAAAAATAATATCATCTACATAAACAACAAGAATTAGCAATTTGTTATTTTCAACTTTTATATAGAGATTGCTATCTGCTGATCCTTTTGAAAAGCCTTGTTGGTGAAGATATTTGTCCAACCGATAGTACCAAGCCCTTGGAGCTTGTTTGAGCCCATAGAGTGCCTTTTTCAATCTGCATACAAGGTTTGGATCATTCCCAAGAATGAACCCATCTGGCTGCTCAATATATACTTCTTCTTCTAAGTCTCCATTCAGGAAGGCTGATTTCACGTCCATTTGAAATACCTTGAAGTTTTGAAAGCTTGAGAGAGCAAGGAACATTCGGATGGCCTCTAGTCTTGCCACAGGAGCAAAGGTCTCTTCAAAATCTATTCCTTCTTGCTGTGCATACCCTTTACAAACAAGTCTGGCCTTGTTTCTAATTACTTCTCCATTTTCATTTAACTTATTCTTGAAGACCCATTTTGTTCCTATTACATTCTTATCTTTTGGTCTAGGAACTAATTCCCAAGTGTTGTTCCTTTCGATTTGCTCAAGTTCTTCATCCATTGCTTTGACCCAACATTCATCTTTGCATGCTTCTTTCACATTTTGTGGTTCAATGGAGGAGAGTAGAGCCAAGTAGCTTGAAGCTTCTGCAAGTGTCCTTCTTGTTTGTACTCCTGCTTCTTTCTGCCCCACAATCTGAGTTTCTGGATGATTCTTTTGGACATATCTGGATGGAGTCTTCTCTTCTATTCTTGTCTGCTCCTCTGGTTCTTCTTGAGATTCTTCTTCTTCTTGAGGTTCTTCTTCTTCATCATTTCGCCTTTGAGAGTAACCTTCATCTTCTTCAATGTCTTCATGATGAACTTGCCTAGGAATATATCCCTTCTCATCAACCACTATATCAATACTGTCAACAATTCTGCCAAGTCTTTTATTGTAGCACTTGTATGCTTTGCTATGTGGAGAATAACCAAGAAGAATGCCCTCATCTGCTCTAGGTTCAAGTTTGCCAAGTTGCTCATCAGTATTCTTAATATAACATTTGCTCCCAAAGATTTTGAAATGCTTCACGGAAGGAGTTTTACCACTCCAAAGCTCATGAGGTGTTTGAGTGCTGTTTACTCGGACATTTGTTTTGTTAAGAATGATAACAGCAGCATGTGCAGCTTCACCCCAGAAGGTTGCAGGAGTACCTGATTCATCGAGCATAGCACGAGCCATTTGTTGGATAGTTCTGTTCATTCTTTCCACAACCCCATTTTGCTGAGGAGTTCTAGCTGTAGAGAATTCTCTTCTTATCCCATGTTCATCGCAGAAATCGAAAAATTCATTTGATGTGAACTCCCCACCTCTGTCAGATCTGAGGCACTTAATTTTGTGTCCTGATTCATTTTCAGCCAATGCTTTGAAGGATTTGAATTTTTCGAATGCTTCATCTTTGTGCTTCATAAGCCCTAACCAAACAAACCTTGAGAAATCATCAATGAATAATATCAGATATTCTTCTCCTCGAGGTGTCCTTTTCCTAAATGGACCACATACATCTGTATGGACTAGCTCAAGAGGCAAGCTAGCTGATCCTTCCTTCTCTGGAAAGTTAGTTCTGGTTTGCTTTCCAAACTGACAAGATTTGCATATGGTGTTGTCTGGAATTTTGATATCTGGAAGATCGCGAACTGCCTGATATTTGCATGCTTTCCTTATTTGTGAGAAGCTTAGATGTCCCAACCTTCGATGCCATAACCAGTGCTCTTCATCCTTGCTAAGATAGCATTGTTGTTGTCCTTCTTCAAATATGTACAGATTATTTGGAGTTCTTTTGCCTTTGAGAACTGTTTTACCTGTATCAAGATCACGAACAAGACATCCATTCGATCTGAAAATAACCTCGGTTTTTTGATCACACATCTGGCTGACACTTAGAAGATTATGCTTCAATCCATCAACATACAAAACATTTCCAGCCTTGACCTTTTCTTTCAAAGGAGCAATACCTTTTCCTTTTATAGTTGCAGGAGTATCATTTCCAAAAGAAACTTTCTTTCCCTTTTCTAAAGTAGAATAAGATTCAAGTTTTTCTTTATCACCTGTCATATGTTTCGAACATCCACTGTCAATGTACCATAGATTTTCCTGTCCTTCTGCATAAAACGCTATCCCACATCTTTCTGTCTGAGGTTCTTTTATTCTCCATTTTTTGGTGCTCGTGGCTTGTTCCTTTTTCTCCTGAAACCTGCTCCTGCATTCAGATTCTTTATGACCAAAATTATTGCAAATAGAACATTCAACTTCATTTTCAAGAACTGAAAAGTTGTTATAGGTCCTCTTTGTAATCCCTGTCATACTTCTTTGTTTTTGAGCTTCCCTAGTCATGATTGTTTTATATGCAACACATTGAGCTGCTTTGTGACCAAAGTTATGGCAAGAAAAGCATTGTCCATTGAAGAAGCTTCTGCGGTTATTGAATCTACCAGCCAACTGATTGTAATTTCTATTTTCATCTATTCTTGTGCCAAACTGAGAAGATTTTACCTGTGGTTGGTTGTAGCTTTTGTTCACCCTTAAGAAGGATTGTCCCTGATAGTTTCTGTTTGTAATTCGTCCCTGCTTTACCTGATTATCTTCATTGTTCTTCTGCTCATTTCTTCTTGCTGCATCAAGATAACTTTTTGAGGTGGATGCTTGAGAGGTTTCTCCATTATAGCCCAAACCTGTCTTGTTTAGAGGAGACCGCTGCACATTGATAATCTCATCCAAAGTTTCAGATCCTTTGACAAACTTAAGATTAATAGTTTTTGTTTTCTCAATTTCTTTTCTGAGACCAACAATTTCACCTTCTAGTTTTTCAAGATGTTTTTCCTTTTCATCAATTTGAAATTGCAAAGTATCAATGATCACACTCTTTTCTTCTATGCATCTCTTGAGTCTAGTAATTTCATTATAGAGATTATCCACATCTACAGCATCCTCATAATCATCATCTTCAAATGCCATTAATAGCTTATATTTATTACCTTGTTCATCTTCATCACTGTTTGATAAGCCATCACTATCTTCATGGGTGTAGTAGCTTTTCTTATTTGCACTTTGTTTCTTATTCCATCTAGCAGGTTCTTTTCCTTTATCCTTATTAGGACATTTTGCAGCATAATGACCTACTCTTCCACAAGCAAAGCATTTGAAAGGTAGCTTACCTCTGAACCTTCCAGCACCCCTTTGAAGATTTCTGACAAAATTTGATTCTTCTTCCTCTTCTTCTGGAACATGGCTTGCTTCATAGTAATCTTCTTTTCTTGATGCCTTAAAAGCAGCTTCCCTTCTGTCTGATGGACCTCCCTTTCTCATTTCATAAGCAGTTAGAATTCCATGTAGCTGAGACATAGTGAGAACTTTGAGATTTTCCTTTTCTTCTATTGCAGATACTTTAGATTCAAACTTGGGGGATAATGATCTTAGAATCTTTTGAACTACTATAGTCTCTTTTATTTCTTCACCCAGATTTTTCATACAATTAACAATCTCATCTACCCGAAGAAAATAATTAGCCACACTTTCATCATTATACATCTTGAGGGTCTCATATTGAATCCTGAGAGTTTGAAGTTTAGCTTGCTTTACCTGTTCATCTCCTTCATAGCTAGTGATCATTTTGTCCCATATTTCTTTTGCTGATTTGAAGTGCATGACCTTCATGAATTCTGTTTGAGATATACTTCCTAATAGAGTACTGACTGCTTTTGCATTTGTTTCATATGCCTTTTTCTCAGCTGGATCTGTAGGAGTAGCTGAAGGAAAAGCATAGCCTGTTTCTACAATGTCCCAAACTTCTGTACCAAGAGATTGAAGATATGCAGTAACTCTTACCTTCCAATAATTGAAATTTGTTCCATCAAAAAACGGTGGCCTGATTGATGCTTCTTTCTCGTAGTTGCTCATGATGAATGATCTTCCTTCAAGCGATCAAGCTTCTCTGAAGGACCTGCTCTGATACCAATTGTTGGAAATAATACTGAGAGGGGGGGTGAATCAGTATTATCAGATTAATCAAACTTTTTAAATGCTCAGAAACATATACGCTACTTCAGTTAAGTGAACCAGCGTGTACACGCTACTGTGACGAAGTAAAACAGCGTATAAGAAGAAAACTCACAATTTAGTTAGCTTATTCTTCAATTAAGTGCATCAGGACATTATTCATCACATTAACAGTAAACATGTGCAGTATAACAGAACAGATAAAAAGCCACACACATGAACACCAAGATATAAGGTGGAAACCCAATGTGGGTGAAAACCACCTGCTGCAAGTTGTCTCTATCTTTCTTTAATATGAAACTTCAGTTTACAATCTTTTGTACTGGTGCAGCCTTATACCAGTACGCAGGCTACAACCTGCAGAAGGCTTCAACCTTCTCTCGTTCTCCAAACTTCCTTGGAAGGGAGCTCCAACCCCCTTTGCTCTTGTACTAGCCAAGATACTAGTACGTAGGTGCTGACCTACAATCTTCCTTCTTTCAGGTATCACTTTTCATACATTTTCAGACTTGGATATTCCTGAAGCACAACATTACAATCTGAAGACCACAATTCATTCAATTTCCACAACAGATCATTGAAGCATAAAACAACCAAACTTTGAATCACTGAACCACTGAACCCTGTCAATCACCAGTTACCAGAACACAGAGCAGACTACAGAACTCTGCAATAACAGTCAGACCCCACTGTAAACCCAAAATCAAGCTTCAAAAGATATACGCTACTTTAATGAGCAAAACCCGCGTATACACGCTCTTTTACCGAAGCCAACCTGCGTACAGATCTAAAAATAAACTTTCTCAATTTGCAGCTGTACCAGACATTAGTTAGACCCAGAACGTAACATTGCGACAATATGCAGATCTAGAAATACGCATAATCAACCATATCATGATAGTGCATTTCAAACCATTAGATCCCGATCTATCCTTAGATCTAGTCTTCCATCAACCGATGTGATCTCTCCTTGGCTTAGATCAAGCAACTCAGAACCTGCATATCAGATCTCTTTCTCTCTTAGATATTCAAGCCTTGTCGAAAGATGATTTTGCCTAATGATCTTCTTCTCCTTATATAGCCTTAGGCCTTTCTCAATACCAAGAGCCAAAACCATAGTAACACAATACCATCAACTTTAAAACTAGGGATCGACACGCCCGTCGAGACATAATGGTCCGAAATCATAGGCACAACTTCCAAGGACTAACCACCATGGACCAAAGGAACCTTTCCACATACACGCGCTTTTTCTGAATCGAACTAGCGTGTACACGCGACTTGGGCTTAACGAAACGGCGTGTATGAGCTTCCTTGGCATGCTGTACTGAGATCTGTCTTCTGATTAAGTTGCCATCACCTGTACCAACCTCTGAGCACCTGTACCATCCTCTGAGTGAGTTGCCATCAAGGACAACACTTGAATCATAATGCCAACAATCTCCCCCTTTGGACTTGATGGCAACCACCACACCAAGTCACTCTCCCCCTTTGACATCAAGGGCAAAGGGCTGTGCTCCCCCTGAGGACATGCTGATACCTCTGCTTGGCTGTGCTGACTCGTGCTCCCCCTGACAGTAGGCCAGATCTGCAAAAGATGTTCTTCAACAAGAACCAAGACTTATACACCATAAGGGACCTTCCTATCACCAAAGACTCAATACATACATCCATAACATATCAGGAACAACCAATTATATTACAGCATTCATCCCAGGCATAGTGGGGAAACCAACATAGGCCGTTACATGACCTTGACACCATAAAAGAGATATGACAAGAGAGATAGAGACAACAGATCTAGACCAAGACTTAGGAAAGGCACCAGCAGCATCTGATAAACATCTTGTTAGATCAGCAACCAGAATTTCTTTCTGAGCTCCTTCTCCTGAAACCAAAACATCTGAATGCCAACAATGCTTTATGAGACTTTTAAGCTGCTCCCCCTGAACCTGTGCCTGTTGCACTCCCTGAAACTGTGCCTGAAGAATTCTGACATTCCCATTGCTGTTCAGAACTTCAGAGTTTTTCCCTTGCTGTTCAGAACTTCATATACGCGATTTATCCTGTATAAAACAGCGTATGTACGCGGACATTCTTTCTGCAACAAGCGTCCAGCATACACGCGACTTAACCAGCATGAATCCGCGTGTATACGCGCATATCCCTTCTGTAACCTGCGTATACCAACTTTTTGTAGAACAAACAAACTTCAACAACAGGATGAAGCATCAACTACTCCCAGCTTTTGTCTGAGATATTCAAAAGTTTCCCTGGGCAGTGGTTTTGTGAGAATATCAGCAACTTGCTCCTTAGAAGGAACATACTCCAACTTGACCTTCTGCTCAAGCACTTGTTCCCGAAGAAAATGGTACTTGATTGGTATGTGCTTGGTCTTTGAGTGCATGACTGGATTCTTTGAAATGCTGATTGCACTTGTATTATCACATAAGATAGAGACAGGTGGAGTGCAAGTGATTTGAAAGTCCTGCAAGGTCTGCATCATCCAAAGAAGTTGTGTGCAACAAGATGCTGCAGCCACATATTCTGCTTCAGCTGTAGATAAGGCAATCGAACTTTGTTTCTTGCTGAACCAAGATACTAATCTGGAACCCATGAAGAAAGCACCTCCACTTGTGCTTTTCCTATCATCCACACTTCCAGCCCAATCTGCATCTGTGTAAGCATGAAGAGTGAGATCTGTATTTCTAGGATACCATAAGCCATAGTTTTGGGTCCCTTGAAGATATTTGAAGATTCTTTTGACTGCCTGAAGATGAGTTTCCTTTGGGTTGGCTTGAAATCTTCCAACCATTCCTACTGCATGTGTAATATCTGGTCGAGTACCTGTCAAATAAAGCAAACTCCCAATCATGGATCTATAAGTGGGTTGGTGGACTGCTGCTGATTCATCATTTGCACTGAGGCTGCATCCTGTAACCATGGGTGTACATACTGGCTTTGACTCTTCCATGCCATACTTCTTCAAGATCTGCTTGAGGTATTTGGTTTGAGACAAGAAGATACCTCCTTCATTTTGTTGGATTTGCAATCCAAGAAAATATGTCAATTCTCCAAGAAGTGACATTTCGAATTCTTTCTGCATAACCAAGGCAAAGTTTTGACTCATAGTCTCTTCATTGCTGCCAAAAATAATATCATCTACATAAACAACAAGAATTAGCAATTTGTTATTTTCAACTTTTATATAGAGATTGCTATCTGCTGATCCTTTTGAAAAGCCTTGTTGGTGAAGATATTTGTCCAACCGATAGTACCAAGCCCTTGGAGCTTGTTTGAGCCCATAGAGTGCCTTTTTCAATCTGCATACAAGGTTTGGATCATTCCCAAGAATGAACCCATCTGGCTGCTCAATATATACTTCTTCTTCTAAGTCTCCATTCAGGAAGGCTGATTTCACGTCCATTTGAAATACCTTGAAGTTTTGAAAGCTTGAGAGAGCAAGGAACATTCGGATGGCCTCTAGTCTTGCCACAGGAGCAAAGGTCTCTTCAAAATCTATTCCTTCTTGCTGTGCATACCCTTTACAAACAAGTCTGGCCTTGTTTCTAATTACTTCTCCATTTTCATTTAACTTATTCTTGAAGACCCATTTTGTTCCTATTACATTCTTATCTTTTGGTCTAGGAACTAATTCCCAAGTGTTGTTCCTTTCGATTTGCTCAAGTTCTTCATCCATTGCTTTGACCCAACATTCATCTTTGCATGCTTCTTTCACATTTTGTGGTTCAATGGAGGAGAGTAGAGCCAAGTAGCTTGAAGCTTCTGCAAGTGTCCTTCTTGTTTGTACTCCTGCTTCTTTCTGCCCCACAATCTGAGTTTCTGGATGATTCTTTTGGACATATCTGGATGGAGTCTTCTCTTCTATTCTTGTCTGCTCCTCTGGTTCTTCTTGAGATTCTTCTTCTTCTTGAGGTTCTTCTTCTTCATCATTTCGCCTTTGAGAGTAACCTTCATCTTCTTCAATGTCTTCATGATGAACTTGCCTAGGAATATATCCCTTCTCATCAACCACTATATCAATACTGTCAACAATTCTGCCAAGTCTTTTATTGTAGCACTTGTATGCTTTGCTATGTGGAGAATAACCAAGAAGAATGCCCTCATCTGCTCTAGGTTCAAGTTTGCCAAGTTGCTCATCAGTATTCTTAATATAACATTTGCTCCCAAAGATTTTGAAATGCTTCACGGAAGGAGTTTTACCACTCCAAAGCTCATGAGGTGTTTGAGTGCTGTTTACTCGGACATTTGTTTTGTTAAGAATGATAACAGCAGCATGTGCAGCTTCACCCCAGAAGGTTGCAGGAGTACCTGATTCATCGAGCATAGCACGAGCCATTTGTTGGATAGTTCTGTTCATTCTTTCCACAACCCCATTTTGCTGAGGAGTTCTAGCTGTAGAGAATTCTCTTCTTATCCCATGTTCATCGCAGAAATCGAAAAATTCATTTGATGTGAACTCCCCACCTCTGTCAGATCTGAGGCACTTAATTTTGTGTCCTGATTCATTTTCAGCCAATGCTTTGAAGGATTTGAATTTTTCGAATGCTTCATCTTTGTGCTTCATAAGCCCTAACCAAACAAACCTTGAGAAATCATCAATGAATAATATCAGATATTCTTCTCCTCGAGGTGTCCTTTTCCTAAATGGACCACATACATCTGTATGGACTAGCTCAAGAGGCAAGCTAGCTGATCCTTCCTTCTCTGGAAAGTTAGTTCTGGTTTGCTTTCCAAACTGACAAGATTTGCATATGGTGTTGTCTGGAATTTTGATATCTGGAAGATCGCGAACTGCCTGATATTTGCATGCTTTCCTTATTTGTGAGAAGCTTAGATGTCCCAACCTTCGATGCCATAACCAGTGCTCTTCATCCTTGCTAAGATAGCATTGTTGTTGTCCTTCTTCAAATATGTACAGATTATTTGGAGTTCTTTTGCCTTTGAGAACTGTTTTACCTGTATCAAGATCACGAACAAGACATCCATTCGATCTGAAAATAACCTCGGTTTTTTGATCACACATCTGGCTGACACTTAGAAGATTATGCTTCAATCCATCAACATACAAAACATTTCCAGCCTTGACCTTTTCTTTCAAAGGAGCAATACCTTTTCCTTTTATAGTTGCAGGAGTATCATTTCCAAAAGAAACTTTCTTTCCCTTTTCTAAAGTAGAATAAGATTCAAGTTTTTCTTTATCACCTGTCATATGTTTCGAACATCCACTGTCAATGTACCATAGATTTTCCTGTCCTTCTGCATAAAACGCTATCCCACATCTTTCTGTCTGAGGTTCTTTTATTCTCCATTTTTTGGTGCTCGTGGCTTGTTCCTTTTTCTCCTGAAACCTGCTCCTGCATTCAGATTCTTTATGACCAAAATTATTGCAAATAGAACATTCAACTTCATTTTCAAGAACCGAAAAGTTGTTATAGGTCCTCTTTGTAATCCCTGTCATACTTCTTTGTTTTTGAGCTTCCCTAGTCATGATTGTTTTATATGCAACACATTGAGCTGCTTTGTGACCAAAGTTATGGCAAGAAAAGCATTGTCCATTGAAGAAGCTTCTGCGGTTATTGAATCTACCAGCCAACTGATTGTAATTTCTATTTTCATCTATTCTTGTGCCAAACTGAGAAGATTTTACCTGTGGTTGGTTGTAGCTTTTGTTCACCCTTAAGAAGGATTGTCCCTGATAGTTTCTGTTTGTAATTCGTCCCTGCTTTACCTGATTATCTTCATTGTTCTTCTGCTCATTTCTTCTTGCTGCATCAAGATAACTTTTTGAGGTGGATGCTTGAGAGGTTTCTCCATTATAGCCCAAACCTGTCTTGTTTAGAGGAGACCGCTGCACATTGATAATCTCATCCAAAGTTTCAGATCCTTTGACAAACTTAAGATTAATAGTTTTTGTTTTCTCAATTTCTTTTCTGAGACCAACAATTTCACCTTCTAGTTTTTCAAGATGTTTTTCCTTTTCATCAATTTGAAATTGCAAAGTATCAATGATCACACTCTTTTCTTCTATGCATCTCTTGAGTCTAGTAATTTCATTATAGAGATTATCCACATCTACAGCATCCTCATAATCATCATCTTCAAATGCCATTAATAGCTTATATTTATTACCTTGTTCATCTTCATCACTGTTTGATAAGCCATCACTATCTTCATGGGTGTAGTAGCTTTTCTTATTTGCACTTTGTTTCTTATTCCATCTAGCAGGTTCTTTTCCTTTATCCTTATTAGGACATTTTGCAGCATAATGACCTACTCTTCCACAAGCAAAGCATTTGAAAGGTAGCTTACCTCTGAACCTTCCAGCACCCCTTTGAAGATTTCTGACAAAATTTGATTCTTCTTCCTCTTCTTCTGGAACATGGCTTGCTTCATAGTAATCTTCTTTTCTGATGCCTTAAAAGCAGCTTCCCTTCTGTCTGATGGACCTCCCTTTCTCATTTCATAAGCAGTTAGAATTCCATGTAGCTGAGACATAGTGAGAACTTTGAGATTTTCCTTTTCTTCTATTGCAGATACTTTAGATTCAAACTTGGGGGATAATGATCTTAGAATCTTTTGAACTACTATAGTCTCTTTTATTTCTTCACCCAAATTTTTCATACAATTAACAATCTCATCTACCCGAAGAAAATAATTAGCCACACTTTCATCATTATACATCTTGAGGGTCTCATATTGAATCCTGAGAGTTTGAAGTTTAGCTTGCTTTACCTGTTCATCTCCTTCATAGCTAGTGATCATTTTGTCCCATATTTCTTTTGCTGATTTGAAGTGCATGACCTTCATGAATTCTGTTTGAGATATACTTCCTAATAGAGTACTGACTGCTTTTGCATTTGTTTCATATGCCTTTTTCTCAGCTGGATCTGTAGGAGTAGCTGAAGGAAAAGCATAGCCTGTTTCTACAATGTCCCAAACTTCTGTACCAAGAGATTGAAGATATGCAGTAACTCTTACCTTCCAATAATTGAAATTTGTTCCATCAAAAACCGGTGGCCTGATTGATGCTTCTTTCTCGTAGTTGCTCATGATGAATGATCTTCCTTCAAGCGATCAAGCTTCTCTGAAGGACCTGCTCTGATACCAATTGTTGGAAATAATACTGAGAGGGGGGGTGAATCAGTATTATCAGATTAATCAAACTTTTTAAATGCTCAGAAACATATACGCTACTTCAGTTAAGTGAACCAGCGTGTACACGCTACTGTGACGAAGTAAAACAGCGTATAAGAAGAAAACTCACAATTTAGTTAGCTTATTCTTCAATTAAGTGCATCAGGACATTATTCATCACATTAACAGTAAACATGTGCAGTATAACAGAACAGATAAAAAGCCACACACATGAACACCAAGATATAAGGTGGAAACCCAATGTGGGTGAAAACCACCTGCTGCAAGTTGTCTCTATCTTTCTTTAATATGAAACTTCAGTTTACAATCTTTTGTACTGGTGCAGCCTTATACCAGTACGCAGGCTACAACCTGCAGAAGGCTTCAACCTTCTCTCGTTCTCCAAACTTCCTTGGAAGGGAGCTCCAACCCCCTTTGCTCTTGTACTAGCCAAGATACTAGTACGTAGGTGCTGACCTACAATCTTCCTTCTTTCAGGTATCACTTTTCATACATTTTCAGACTTGGATATTCCTGAAGCACAACATTACAATCTGAAGACCACAATTCATTCAATTTCCACAACAGATCATTGAAGCATAAAACAACCAAACTTTGAATCACTGAACCACTGAACCCTGTCAATCACCAGTTACCAGAACACAGAGCAGACTACAGAACTCTGCAATAACAGTCAGACCCCACTGTAAACCCAAAATCAAGCTTCAAAAGATATACGCTACTTCAATGAGCAAAACCCGCGTATACACGCTCTTTTACCGAAGCCAACCTGCGTACAGATCTAAAAATAAACTTTCTCAATTTGCAGCTGTACCAGACATTAGTTAGACCCAGAACGTAACATTGCGACAATATGCAGATCTAGAAATACGCATAATCAACCATATCATGATAGTGCATTTCAAACCATTAGATCCCGATCTATCCTTAGATCTAGTCTTCCATCAACCGATGTGATCTCTCCTTGGCTTAGATCAAGCAACTCAGAACCTGCATATCAGATCTCTTTCTCTCTTAGATATTCAAGCCTTGTCGAAAGATGATTTTGCCTAATGATCTTCTTCTCCTTATATAGCCTTAGGCCTTTCTCAATACCAAGAGCCAAAACCATAGTAACACAATACCATCAACTTTAAAACTAGGGATCGACACGCCCGTCGAGACATAATGGTCCGAAATCATAGGCACAACTTCCAAGGACTAACCACCATGGACCAAAGGAACCTTTCCACATACACGCGCTTTTTCTGAATCGAACTAGCGTGTACACGCGACTTGGGCTTAACGAAACGGCGTGTATGAGCTTCCTTGGCATGCTGTACTGAGATCTGTCTTCTGATTAAGTTGCCATCACCTGTACCAACCTCTGAGCACCTGTACCATCCTCTGAGTGAGTTGCCATCAAGGACAACACTTGAATCATAATGCCAACAATCTCCCCCTTTGGACTTGATGGCAACCACCACACCAAGTCACTCTCCCCCTTTGACATCAAGGGCAAAGGGCTGTGCTCCCCCTGAGGACATGCTGATACCTCTGCTTGGCTGTGCTGACTCGTGCTCCCCCTGACAGTAGGCCAGATCTGCAAAAGATGTTCTTCAACAAGAACCAAGACTTATACACCATAAGGGACCTTCCTATCACCAAAAGACTCAATACATACATCCATAACATATCAGAAACAACCAATTATATTACAGCATTCATCCCAGGCATAGTGGGGAAACCAACATAGGCCGTTACATGACCTTGACACCATAAAAGAGATATGACAAGAGAGATAGAGACAACAGATCTAGACCAAGACTTAGGAAAGGCACCAGCAGCATCTGATAAACATCTTGTTAGATCAGCAACCAGAATTTCTTTCTGAGCTCCTTCTCCTGAAACCAAAACATCTGAATGCCAACAATGCTTTATGAGACTTTTAAGCTGCTCCCCCTGAACCTGTGCCTGTTGCACTCCCTGAAACTGTGCCTGAAGAATTCTGACATTCCCATTGCTGTTCAGAACTTCAGAGTTTTCCCTTGCTGTTCAGAACTTCATATACGCGATTTATCCTGTATAAAACAGCGTATGTACGCGGATATTCTTTCTGCAACAAGCGTCCAGCATACACGCGACTTACCCAGCATGAATCCGCGTGTATACGCGCATATCCCTTCCGTAACCTGCGTATACCAACTTTTCTGTAGAACAAACAAACTTTAACAACAGGATGAAGCATCAACTACTCCCAGCTTTTGTCTGAGATATTCAAAAGTTTCCCTGGGCAGTGGTTTTGTGAGAATATCAGCAACTTGCTCCTTAGAAGGAACATACTCCAACTTGACCTTCTGCTCAAGCACTTGTTCCCGAAGAAAATGGTACTTGATTGGTATGTGCTTGGTCTTTGAGTGCATGACTGGATTCTTTGAAATGCTGATTGCACTTGTATTATCACATAAGATAGAGACAGGTGGAGTGCAAGTGATTTGAAAGTCCTGCAAGGTCTGCATCATCCAAAGAAGTTGTGTGCAACAAGATGCTGCAGCCACATATTCTGCTTCAGCTGTAGATAAGGCAATCGAACTTTGTTTCTTGCTGAACCAAGATACTAATCTGGAACCCATGAAGAAAGCACCTCCACTTGTGCTTTTCCTATCATCCACACTTCCAGCCCAATCTGCATCTGTGTAAGCATGAAGAGTGAGATCTGTATTTCTAGGATACCATAAGCCATAGTTTTGGGTCCCTTGAAGATATTTGAAGATTCTTTTGACTGCCTGAAGATGAGTTTCCTTTGGGTTGGCTTGAAATCTTCCAACCATTCCTACTGCATGTGTAATATCTGGTCGAGTACCTGTCAAATAAAGCAAACTCCCAATCATGGATCTATAAGTGGGTTGGTGGACTGCTGCTGATTCATCATTTGCACTGAGGCTGCATCCTGTAACCATGGGTGTACATACTGGCTTTGACTCTTCCATGCCATACTTCTTCAAGATCTGCTTGAGGTATTTGGTTTGAGACAAGAAGATACCTCCTTCATTTTGTTGGATTTGCAATCCAAGAAAATATGTCAATTCTCCAAGAAGTGACATTTCGAATTCTTTCTGCATAACCAAGGCAAAGTTTTGACTCATAGTCTCTTCATTGCTGCCAAAAATAATATCATCTACATAAACAACAAGAATTAGCAATTTGTTATTTTCAACTTTTATATAGAGATTGCTATCTGCTGATCCTTTTGAAAAGCCTTGTTGGTGAAGATATTTGTCCAACCGATAGTACCAAGCCCTTGGAGCTTGTTTGAGCCCATAGAGTGCCTTTTTCAATCTGCATACAAGGTTTGGATCATTCCCAAGAATAACCATCTGGCTGCTCAATATATACTTCTTCTTCTAAGTCTCCATTCAGGAAGGCTGATTTCACGTCCATTTGAAATACCTTGAAGTTTTGAAAGCTTGAGAGAGCAAGGAACATTCGGATGGCCTCTAGTCTTGCCACAGGAGCAAAGGTCTCTTCAAAATCTATTCCTTCTTGCTGTGCATACCCTTTACAAACAAGTCTGGCCTTGTTTCTAATTACTTCTCCATTTTCATTTAACTTATTCTTGAAGACCCATTTTGTTCCTATTACATTCTTATCTTTTGGTCTAGGAACTAATTCCCAAGTGTTGTTCCTTTCGATTTGCTCAAGTTCTTCATCCATTGCTTTGACCCAACATTCATCTTTGCATGCTTCTTTCACATTTTGTGGTTCAATGGAGGAGAGTAGAGCCAAGTAGCTTGAAGCTTCTGCAAGTGTCCTTCTTGTTTGTACTCCTGCTTCTTTCTGCCCCACAATCTGAGTTTCTGGATGATTCTTTTGGACATATCTGGATGGAGTCTTCTCTTCTATTCTTGTCTGCTCCTCTGGTTCTTCTTGAGATTCTTCTTCTTCTTGAGGTTCTTCTTCTTCATCATTTCGCCTTTGAGAGTAACCTTCATCTTCTTCAATGTCTTCATGATGAACTTGCCTAGGAATATATCCCTTCTCATCAACCACTATATCAATACTGTCAACAATTCTGCCAAGTCTTTTATTGTAGCACTTGTATGCTTTGCTATGTGGAGAATAACCAAGAAGAATGCCCTCATCTGCTCTAGGTTCAAGTTTGCCAAGTTGCTCATCAGTATTCTTAATATAACATTTGCTCCCAAAGATTTTGAAATGCTTCACGGAAGGAGTTTTACCACTCCAAAGCTCATGAGGTGTTTGAGTGCTGTTTACTCGGACATTTGTTTTGTTAAGAATGATAACAGCAGCATGTGCAGCTTCACCCCAGAAGGTTGCAGGAGTACCTGATTCATCGAGCATAGCACGAGCCATTTGTTGGATAGTTCTGTTCATTCTTTCCACAACCCCATTTTGCTGAGGAGTTCTAGCTGTAGAGAATTCTCTTCTTATCCCATGTTCATCGCAGAAATCGAAAAATTCATTTGATGTGAACTCCCCACCTCTGTCAGATCTGAGGCACTTAATTTTGTGTCCTGATTCATTTTCAGCCAATGCTTTGAAGGATTTGAATTTTTCGAATGCTTCATCTTTGTGCTTCATAAGCCCTAACCAAACAAACCTTGAGAAATCATCAATGAATAATATCAGATATTCTTCTCCTCGAGGTGTCCTTTTCCTAAATGGACCACATACATCTGTATGGACTAGCTCAAGAGGCAAGCTAGCTGATCCTTCCTTCTCTGGAAAGTTAGTTCTGGTTTGCTTTCCAAACTGACAAGATTTGCATATGGTGTTGTCTGGAATTTTGATATCTGGAAGATCGCGAACTGCCTGATATTTGCATGCTTTCCTTATTTGTGAGAAGCTTAGATGTCCCAACCTTCGATGCCATAACCAGTGCTCTTCATCCTTGCTAAGATAGCATTGTTGTTGTCCTTCTTCAAATATGTACAGATTATTTGGAGTTCTTTTGCCTTTGAGAACTGTTTTACCTGTATCAAGATCACGAACAAGACATCCATTCGATCTGAAAATAACCTCGGTTTTTTGATCACACATCTGGCTGACACTTAGAAGATTATGCTTCAATCCATCAACATACAAAACATTTCCAGCCTTGACCTTTTCTTTCAAAGGAGCAATACCTTTTCCTTTTATAGTTGCAGGAGTATCATTTCCAAAAGAAACTTTCTTTCCCTTTTCTAAAGTAGAATAAGATTCAAGTTTTTCTTTATCACCTGTCATATGTTTCGAACATCCACTGTCAATGTACCATAGATTTTCCTGTCCTTCTGCATAAAACGCTATCCCACATCTTTCTGTCTGAGGTTCTTTTATTCTCCATTTTTTGGTGCTCGTGGCTTGTTCCTTTTTCTCCTGAAACCTGCTCCTGCATTCAGATTCTTTATGACCAAAATTATTGCAAATAGAACATTCAACTTCATTTTCAAGAACCGAAAAGTTGTTATAGGTCCTCTTTGTAATCCCTGTCATACTTCTTTGTTTTTGAGCTTCCCTAGTCATGATTGTTTTATATGCAACACATTGAGCTGCTTTGTGACCAAAGTTATGGCAAGAAAAGCATTGTCCATTGAAGAAGCTTCTGCGGTTATTGAATCTACCAGCCAACTGATTGTAATTTCTATTTTCATCTATTCTTGTGCCAAACTGAGAAGATTTTACCTGTGGTTGGTTGTAGCTTTTGTTCACCCTTAAGAAGGATTGTCCCTGATAGTTTCTGTTTGTAATTCGTCCCTGCTTTACCTGATTATCTTCATTGTTCTTCTGCTCATTTCTTCTTGCTGCATCAAGATAACTTTTTGAGGTGGATGCTTGAGAGGTTTCTCCATTATAGCCCAAACCTGTCTTGTTTAGAGGAGACCGCTGCACATTGATAATCTCATCCAAAGTTTCAGATCCTTTGACAAACTTAAGATTAATAGTTTTTGTTTTCTCAATTTCTTTTCTGAGACCAACAATTTCACCTTCTAGTTTTTCAAGATGTTTTTCCTTTTCATCAATTTGAAATTGCAAAGTATCAATGATCACACTCTTTTCTTCTATGCATCTCTTGAGTCTAGTAATTTCATTATAGAGATTATCCACATCTACAGCATCCTCATAATCATCATCTTCAAATGCCATTAATAGCTTATATTTATTACCTTGTTCATCTTCATCACTGTTTGATAAGCCATCACTATCTTCATGGGTGTAGTAGCTTTTCTTATTTGCACTTTGTTTCTTATTCCATCTAGCAGGTTCTTTTCCTTTATCCTTATTAGGACATTTTGCAGCATAATGACCTACTCTTCCACAAGCAAAGCATTTGAAAGGTAGCTTACCTCTGAACCTTCCAGCACCCCTTTGAAGATTTCTGACAAAATTTGATTCTTCTTCCTCTTCTTCTGGAACATGGCTTGCTTCATAGTAATCTTCTTTTCTTGATGCCTTAAAAGCAGCTTCCCTTCTGTCTGATGGACCTCCCTTTCTCATTTCATAAGCAGTTAGAATTCCATGTAGCTGAGACATAGTGAGAACTTTGAGATTTTCCTTTTCTTCTATTGCAGATACTTTAGATTCAAACTTGGGGGATAATGATCTTAGAATCTTTTGAACTACTATAGTCTCTTTTATTTCTTCACCCAGATTTTTCATACAATTAACAATCTCATCTACCCGAAGAAAATAATTAGCCACACTTTCATCATTATACATCTTGAGGGTCTCATATTGAATCCTGAGAGTTTGAAGTTTAGCTTGCTTTACCTGTTCATCTCCTTCATAGCTAGTGATCATTTTGTCCCATATTTCTTTTGCTGATTTGAAGTGCATGACCTTCATGAATTCTGTTTGAGATATACTTCCTAATAGAGTACTGACTGCTTTTGCATTTGTTTCATATGCCTTTTTCTCAGCTGGATCTGTAGGAGTAGCTGAAGGAAAAGCATAGCCTGTTTCTACAATGTCCCAAACTTCTGTACCAAGAGATTGAAGATATGCAGTAACTCTTACCTTCCAATAATTGAAATTTGTTCCATCAAAAACCGGTGGCCTGATTGATGCTTCTTTCTCGTAGTTGCTCATGATGAATGATCTTCCTTCAAGCGATCAAGCTTCTCTGAAGGACCTGCTCTGATACCAATTGTTGGAAATAATACTGAGAGGGGGGGTGAATCAGTATTATCAGATTAATCAAACTTTTTAAATGCTCAGAAACATATACGCTACTTCAGTTAAGTGAACCAGCGTGTACACGCTACTGTGACGAAGTAAAACAGCGTATAAGAAGAAAACTCACAATTTAGTTAGCTTATTCTTCAATTAAGTGCATCAGGACATTATTCATCACATTAACAGTAAACATGTGCAGTATAACAGAACAGATAAAAAGCCACACACATGAACACCAAGATATAAGGTGGAAACCCAATGTGGGTGAAAACCACCTGCTGCAAGTTGTCTCTATCTTTCTTTAATATGAAACTTCAGTTTACAATCTTTTGTACTGGTGCAGCCTTATACCAGTACGCAGGCTACAACCTGCAGAAGGCTTCAACCTTCTCTCGTTCTCCAAACTTCCTTGGAAGGGAGCTCCAACCCCCTTTGCTCTTGTACTAGCCAAGATACTAGTACGTAGGTGCTGACCTACAATCTTCCTTCTTTCAGGTATCACTTTTCATACATTTTCAGACTTGGATATTCCTGAAGCACAACATTACAATCTGAAGACCACAATTCATTCAATTTCCACAACAGATCATTGAAGCATAAAACAACCAAACTTTGAATCACTGAACCACTGAACCCTGTCAATCACCAGTTACCAGAACACAGAGCAGACTACAGAACTCTGCAATAACAGTCAGACCCCACTGTAAACCCAAAATCAAGCTTCAAAAGATATACGCTACTTTAATGAGCAAAACCCGCGTATACACGCTCTTTTACTGAAGCCAACCTGCGTACAGATCTAAAAATAAACTTTCTCAATTTGCAGTTGTACCAGACATTAGTTAGACCCAGAACGTAACATTGCGACAATATGCAGATCTAGAAATATGCATAATCAACCATATCATGATAGTGCATTTCAAACCATTAGATCCCGATCTATCCTTAGATCTAGTCTTCCATCAACCGATGTGATCTCTCCTTGGCTTAGATCAAGCAACTCAGAACCTGCATATCAGATCTCTTTCTCTCTTAGATATTCAAGCCTTGTCGAAAGATAATTTTGCCTAATGATCTTCTTCTCCTTATATAGCCTTAGGCCTTTCTCAATACCAAGAGCCAAAACCATAGTAACACAATACCATCAACTTTAAAACTAGGGATCGACACACCCGTCGAGACATAATGGTCCGAAATCATAGGCACAACTTCCAAGGACTAACCACCATGAACCAAAGGAACCTTTCCACATACACGCGCTTTTTCTGAATCTAACTAGCGTGTACACGCGACTTGGGCTTAACGAAATGGCGTGTATGAGCTTCCTTGGCATGCTGTACTGAGATCTGTCTTCTGATTAAGTTGCCATCACCTGTACCAACCTCTGAGCACCTGTACCATCCTCTGAGTGAGTTGCCATCAAGGACAACACTTGAATCATAATGCCAACAAAACCTCTAAATTTTCCCCTTTTCCTTCTCTACTTCATCGGATCAGCATGGAAAACACTGAAACATAAAGAACTGAGTGTAGGCATGAAGTTTCCATAATAGACATGAATATCATGGTTGGACACAAAGATTTCCTTACGCAAGGATCATATTTTCATTGGAACATCATCGACCAAAATGTATGAACCCACACAAAGAAGAAGGACTAAAGGTTAGCTAAATGTTGCAATGTCACAATACCGTTTTCTATTTTTCCACGTTGTCTTTTAAGCCAAAGGGAAAATCCTTCATGTGAAAACAAAACACAAAAGAAGAGACAAGACACAAAAAAGAAACAAAATCAAAAGGACAAAGCAAATGGAGGCTAAAAATAATGTTAGACAAAAGTAAGAAAACACAAGAAAGGCTACAGAGAGTGAGTGCAGGATGAGTGTGCAAGGGATACTGATATGCAACTAGACCTACTCCTAACCTAACCAACAAGAAGGTCAAGGTCAGGTGTAATGAAATTTCCAATGTAGCCACCCTAATACTCTTGACCAGCACACACAAATATTCAAGCAATTAAAACAAATATAAAAAATGTGTAATAGAAAAGATAAGTTCTTGAATAAATTTCACAACAAATGGAAGGTCTTTCCTGTCAATGGAAAGATATGTCATAGCCACTACTTCTAACTAGCTCACATTCTTACCTTTTTTATGAAAACCATAATAAAAAAAATCTTGGAAGCTTCTTGTGAATGTATCTTCATTTTTACTGCCCACCTCAGAAAGCATGAGAAAAGATCGAAACTTGTTATTTGCGATGGAGCTTTATAGGTAAGATTTCTCCAACCATTCATCGATTGGATCATGAAATTCAAAACAATTCTTTTGAGAATATTGGAATCCTTGAAAACATGAATTTTCAATTAAAAATGAGGGATCCAGATGAGAATCCTGTGAGGGAAAATGAATATGATCATGTTCAAAGGGATTTCCAATATTGTGAGGTCCTGACATAACCATCAATGAGAGATTAAGTGCCTCAACTGCTTGACAAGTATCTGAGTAGTAAGATGATAAACCATAGAGATTAAAGGATATAGAACAACTATCATTAGATAGGCTGGTAAGAAAATAATAAGTTGAATGACAATCATCGGTATTAGAATTATGATCAAAAGGATTGATCAAAGCATAAGATTCTCAATTATAAGACAATAAGGATAGGTCAATTTGAATAGTTTCGCAAAATCTCTGATTAATAGAATCATCTTCCTCACGTGAAGAGTGTAACAAACCATTTTCGAACACAAGAAACTAGTTAGGATACAATGAGTGAATAAGAATTTGATTCACCTAATAACTCATGCATTCACTAGAATTCAAGAGGATTTTAGGTGCGATGAAGAAAAAGATTAGTCATATAACATTCACAAGAAAACCCAGGAGCTGACTATTCTGAAATGCATCTTATAGACATGATTCCTTCAACCAAACATAGTCTTTGAAATAATCAACTTTTCAATTCCATGCCTTTATGAGAGATACACGCTCCAAACTCGAGTTAAGTACAAAATCCTTGCATGGAGATGAATTAGCTAAAATAAAATCTTGAATCTGATTAGAAACTAAATCTTGAAAGTTCGAAATACTAAATTTGAAATACCAAACCTCTTTCAAGAAGGAATTTACATTGAATGAAACCATGCAAAGAAAAAAAAAATTGATAAAAACCATATCTGACTTAGTTCTGGGACCTTACCAGAGTCGCAAGATCCTAACACAACCACCAACGGAAGTTGAAGTGCCTCGACTTCCTGACAAGTTTCAAAACTTTCAAGGATTGTAAAATCACATTTTGAAGATTGAATCAAATCACTCATAGTGTGTTGATAGTTGCTACCAGTAATTTCAATAGGACCGCTACTAACCAGATGGAAACCATCTCTATCACTCATTTGACTAAATTTTACAACTTCAACAACCAGCTTACTTGAGTATAAAGATTCTTCTAAATGCAAATCTAGAGATGTATAAATCAAAGAAATTTCATGAGTAATATGATTTGAAGACTTGTCCTCATGCAAAACTAAAGATGACAAGGAGTAGAGTGGATACTTAATGATTTGATTGTTTCCTTATTCATCGTGGCTAACCTCACTACCTTGTGCCAATTGAGAAGTTAACTAGTCATATGAAAAACTTAAAGAGCATGAATATATTCATCACAAGTAGATGCATCGCAAATAGTAGATCATAAGGGATAGTGAGATGAAGAGGAAGTTTCACTAAGAGCGTCTTCTTTGGATGGATCAGATTCTAGATCTAATTCTTTCAAATCAAAATCTTCTCGAGAGACCAAAAGATCAATTAGTGTACTTGGGATTTAATCATCTCATATGTCAATGAATTCATGAATATTAGAACGATAGTTTCCCAAGACTATATATTTATTAAGAAACTCAACTTCATTCGATTGACTACCAAGATTAGTATATTCAAAATAAACCAAGAATGGAAAGGCATCATCTTGACATGGGGAAATTTGAAAAAGAGAAGAAATATCGAAATAATCCTCACTTTTCTGCTCCTCTACCTGTGTAATATGACCACCTTGTACTTGATCACAATTTGAACCAACAACTTGAAAATCAAGAGAGCGTGAAGAACTAGTTGGTGGAACAGATTGATCAAGTAGATCATGGTACAAAGAGTCAAGGCATATAGATGATAGAGGATGACAAATGTCCCTTAAAGAAGTAATACTTTCAGCAGAACTAGATTCAAGATTGAGGTTAATAATGCTAGTATCATCTTGAGGAGTAGAAGAATTAGCCTTCACCCTAGGATCCATGAACCATGGAATGGTTTCCTCCATCAAATAAAGATCATTAGAAATGGATAAAGTTTGAAGAGATGGATCAACCATTTTATTTTCATATTTCCCAACTTCGGCATCATCGTGAGGTACCCACATCAGAAATGAAAAAGGAGGAGGACAAGGAACAAAAGGAATAGTAGGCTCCTCCTCTAAAATTAGAGGTGTCTCATGATATACAAGAGTCAGGGAAGCAAAAACATCAGGGGGTTCATATTCACCATGAAAATAGATATGAACCAAACGCTCAAACTTTTGTTTCAAGAAATCCCAATCCATGTCTTCTTCAAGAAATTCATAACAAAGGTGAAGGAATCGATTAGAAAACTCCTCAATTGATTCATTATATTTCATTCTTAGTTGATTGATTCTTTTAGGAATATATCGATAATCATACCTATCAAATGCTAAATGAAGTTCCTTGATGAGGTGTTCAAAAGAATGAATGGAAGCGGGTGGTAGAGTATGACACCATCGATTAACTCAACCTTCAAGTGTAAGGTAGAAAAGAATACAAGCCACATATTCACGGTAAATTTCATAGTGCTGATAGAACTCAAGAAGAACAAATGCATTCTTGGTAATTGATGTATCACCCTCACTATAAAACTTAAATTGAGACAATTCATCAAGTTTTTCCACAGCAATGAAAATTTTACCAGGGATAGGTTAGAGAAACATTTTAGGATTATGATTTTGGGAAGAGCCATTTAAGATAAGAAATTCAAAATAGACTCGATAGACATAACTTGTCATCTGACCCTCCTTCTAGTGCCAAAATGTCAATGATGTTGGAAATTCTTCAACCAAGAGGGTCTCCCCGATGAAAAGTCCCAATTAGACTTCACACCGTTTGGTGTGGGATCCCTTCCGGAAATAAGGCCTGAATGCCATATGTTCTTAGAGATTTTCCTTGATACAATGTTCAACACAAGAGAGTAGTACATAGGTAATTTTGGATTAGCAAGTGAGTATGCCTTGTGGAATGTTCAACCTAATAATGTATCAAGGTTCTTCCACCAAAGGGGAGAGAAAAGTGAGTCTTTTAAAGACAAGTAATAGTACTAATCTAGAAAATACACACGAGCATACACATATGACTGAATCGTTTGACAACTAGCAAAATAGTTCACTTAAAAATGACAATTGTTAAAACACATAAAACACACCCTCAACAAGATAAGTACCAAAGTCACTAAGATAGTTCAATTTCCTTAGTATAGATGAAAACAACATACATCGTAAACATTCAAAGAATAGTCTTACAATATTTTCGACATACGCATGAAAGTGTGTTGGCTTAACGAGTTTCTAAATTAAGCAAAAGTTACATGATACAACAAGATAGTGAAGACCACTAGTCCCAATAGTGGAGCATTAGAGCAACCACTTACTCCTCCAAAAGAATTATTTTCCTCTCCAATTCCTGGTAGGAGGAGCAAAGGTGAAAAAGTGCTTGGCATGAGCTATGAGGGTGTATATATAACAAATGGGGTGACCATTCGTCTCCCTTGTAACTCTTGGACTACCCTCATGATTGCTTGACTTATCTAAGACTCTTTGACTCCTTCATGACTTTTCACATTTTGTGGATGACTCTTGGACTTTCACTTTACATTACATTCTCCAATATTGAATTTATATAATGCACAAATGATGTGGCAAATAATGACTCATGACATGACATGACCTCAAACTGATGACTTGGAAATGTCAAGACATTATTTGTTGTTTCTTTCTTTGTGTCTTCCTTAAAGATGGACCATACTCTTCTTCTTCCTCCTCCATAAGGCTTGCAAGTAGGGAGTCTTCAATGTGATCTTGATTTATAGTTGTTGTCATAATCTGGTGTCCCTTTGTTCGTCTTGATTGATGAGCTTATCTTTGCAGCTACAAACATATCTTCTAGCAGGGTATCCTTCTTCATCTTCTTAATCATCATCATGTCATAACATGATATAATACCTACAATTCAAATCCATTCATGACAAGACATCATCAATCAGATAAGCCCCTAGTCTAATATGCTTCATGGAATCCATTGACTGAGATGGAACTGGGTGATAAGTTGGGAGACGGGCTTATGGATTGTGCAATTGTGTAGTTCAGGAGGTTAGGGGATAGGACTGAGCCTTGAGACTATGTAGTGAATAGCTCAGGCAAGCCAGGGCTAGATAACTGCGCAGTTGAGGGGCTCAAGGGGTCGGGCTCAAGGTTTGAGGCTTGTGGTTGCCCATTACATAGTTCTAGAAGGACAAAGGCCAAGGTATTGTGCAATTACGCAATTCAATGGGTCAAGGCTAAGGCACAGTTATGGAATGCAAAGATTGTGAATTGTGTAGTTCCAAGAGGCAAGGTTGAAGCTTGAGGACTGAGATTGTGCAGTGTGTAGTTCAGGAAGGTTGAGTGAGACCAATGTGGTCAGGCAGGAACTTTTTTGGATTTGGCTAAGTGTGGGATCAACAAGACCAAAGTGAAAAATTATAAAACTCAAGCATGATCACACACTTAGAATATTTGGATGTCACAACATTAATCACTCGGAACACGTGAACAACATACCTCCCTCAATGTGATGACATTGTGACTGCTTACCTAGTTGCAACACTAAAGGTACACTTTGCGACGATAGTGCCGACACTTGTGTGATAGTGATTGAAACTTTGGGAATGAGTGCGATATATGTCTAGATGATAAGCATGACTCATTAGCACCAAGATTACCCCTTTAAACAAACCAAAACTACTCATGTGTGATGTGTGACACTTACCATAATAAAATATGACACTTGCAACAACAAGAGGAAAGTGTAAGTGACACTTGCATATTGTGAATGACATTGAAATCAACACAGTCAGAATGAAGATAGCATGAAAATGACACTTATTAAAGTGAAAACAAGCAAAATCGATAATGTTAAACATGAAAGCGACACTTGTGAGAGTAAAGGTGTGCAAAAGAAATAGTTGGAAAACCTCACTAAAAGATAAGAACAATCACAACCAAAAGAGAGAGATTGTCAATGAAAGTATGCACTGACTATTGACATAGGTTGAACATTGCACAAACATTGTATTTATGAACTTGTGTTATGCCTGTTCAATCTTGCATAAAAGAGTGCACTCGTGAACTTACTGCAGATTGAGCATGTGTGAGCAGGTGAATTTGACACTTACAAACTGAGAAAAGACTTGAATACTTAACAAAGCATCGATCGACCATAAAGTAACTATGGAACAAACGATTGCAATATCAATAGTGAGGAGTAGGCTCCAAAATTAAAGTATAGACCAAATTTTGAAGGATGTTTTTCACAGTGACAACACTTCCTAAAAATCATTTCAATGATCAAAATACTTAAGAAAG
This sequence comes from Pinus tabuliformis, assembly GCA_031772625.1. NCBI lineage: Eukaryota > Viridiplantae > Streptophyta > Pinopsida > Pinales > Pinaceae > Pinus > Pinus tabuliformis. Next base: position 503,933,002 of record CM062812.1, read on the forward strand.
TGGACCACATTTGTTGGGAACGAGTCCCCTGGGGTCAATTTTTGGGTTTCAAGCCCACGTTTGGGGGCTAAAGGCCCAAGTTTTGTGTAAAGAAGGGAAAGTCTCCACATTTTGTGGTCGCGGAGGATGAAGATGTAAGCAGTCAAAAAGGGTTTCTGCCCTTAGTTTAGTTAGTTGTGTCGGCTTGATGAGATCTACCCATGATCCGCGGACCATGGGATTGTATAAAAATGGAGTCTTAGAAGAGTCTAAGGTAGCGAAGTCACAAGTTTTTGATAAAGTTATAAGTAAGTTATGCATATGTGAGAGCTAAGATCGAAGAGTCTTAGCATAGGAAGAGGCTCTGCAATTGAGTGCGCAGAGGCCTATGGTAGAATTCTACCGCTGAGTGCGCAGACCCCTGCAGCTGTGTGCGCAGGGTAGTCAGAGTTTGTACTGGGAATCTGGATTATCAATAAAGAGAAGTATTTTGGAATTATCTATGTATGAATTATTTTACTTCTATTATGAATGTTGCGATTATGTTATATTGAATACTGGGGTTATGAATTAATGCTATATTGATGCACAAATCTATCTATTTTACTTTGTCATATGAACGCAATTGAGAATATCTATTTATGCGAAGATAACCGTAATGCATGTTAAAGTCAAACAATACTTAAGTGAATCTAAGTAAATACAAAAGTAAGAGTAATTACAGAGGCACGTAAGTACCTGATCTATCTATTTATGGTCCACGAAGGATGATCGGATACTTTTGTGAAGGCTTCAAGGACGAATAAGAGAAGTACTTTGACAAGCCCTAAAGGGCTTATTAGTCTGCACCAAGGAAGGGTTAGGGAAAATAACCGACATCACAACCATCTCAGGGTGCAAAAACTTGGTTCCTGCATCCCCCCATACTGCTTCGGGTGAGACTTTAGCCCACGCTCCACGGATTGATGCCAAAAGGGCCAGTAGTGTAGGGATTTTCTTGGTTTCTTAAAGCTGAACCTGGGTCAGGGCCCATCAAGCCAAGAAATGGTTCCATTGCCGAGACCGGGATCTACATAACGAGATGTTTGATGTCGCATCATTGGAATCCAACTAAGAAATAGATCGAAGACTGGTTGGATAGAAATATCCACGAATTCGCAGCGCAGGAAAACAAGAATCTATGATTGACAAAAGAACAGTGGTTGGATTGATATCTATACATAGAGATACATGAAATCTTCATTTGTTCCTTCCTGGTCGAATTATATGAGTGGATCGCGAAGTTGGCAAATGGCCAAGGGAGGTGGAGGCTTGACAGTCTGATTGTCTGGAACCCGAAGTTAGTGCAGAAATTGGAAGCCTCTGGAGATAAAATCATGCGTGTTGTCAATCATTAGCTTGATTGTATCATAGGAGGGTTGACAGAGTTCGTGGTCGATACTTTCAGTTAGTTACAGCGAAGCAACGCGCCACTTCTTCAAGGGGCCGCAAGGTAAGTATTTGAAATTTTTAAATACTTGGATTAAGATGCTCTTGTGTGAAAAATAGTTTATGCAGTTACCTTGATGTTTGGGGCTATGCGAAGTGGAAGGAATTTCATGGGCAGAGGAAGAAAAGGCCCTGAATATAGCCCGCTGATTAAGCCTCCTCTAAGTGATGACGAGGGAGCAGCACAGACTTCTCCATAGAGCACTATTCAGTTGATAAAGCAAGGGTTCCTACGAATACCTCATCCACCCATACCACCTCCTTCTTCACCCCCACCGTTTACACCCTCACCCATACCACGACCACCTCCACCACCATTCAACATGGCGAATTCCATGAACCTACATGTGTTCAAGGGCATGGGAAATGAATATCCAGACCAATTTTGGATCATCGCGAAGGTTGTATGGAAAGCTCAGGGTATCACTAATGATCAAATGAAGAAAGCGATGTTAGTTAGTGCTTTGCAGGATTGTGCACTAACTTGGTACATTAAGTACCGCACTGATAATCCAATGTCCGCATTGGCATATATCCAGACTATGCTGAATAAGGAATTTAGTAGACCTAAGTCTGAGCCGCAATCAATTGTGGGATTCAAGGAGATCCTGATGAAGCCTAGAGAGATGCCTTAGGATTTGGATCAAATATTGAAATGTACGATCCATGAAGCCAACATGAATTTTACTAATTGGCAGTACCATGAATGGTTTGTGGCCTCGCTCCTACCTCATCTAAGGGTTGCGCTATCACAACAGAAGATTGGGACCTAGGTGGAAGCTCTAGAAATCGCGATGAGATTGCACGAGACACTAATGCAAGATGCTAATCTGGGGGTTCAGCAGATTCATGCGCAGTTGCAGAACCTTTGCCTCGAAATGCAAAGTCTAAAAAAAGACAGAACAGCTCGGTTAGAGGCACACGAAGAAGTGTGGTTCCTAAAGTGAAAAAGCTAGGGGCATGACAAAGATCACTGTCCAGTTTTCATAAATTATGTTGCATTAGGGGGACCAATGCCTCTGAGGTGAGAAGCTACAGCAGGGCCAAGTGCAGGGCTCACGCTATGGTGTGTTATCTGTCAAGTAGCTGGGAAGCATACGACAGACAATTTCCATTCGTTGCAGAAATTCATATAGACACCACAATAGTTCTTTTGCAACTTTTTTCAATCTATGGGTCATGATGAGCGCAATTGTCGTAGTTACGAATTAATGATGGAAAGGACACTTGCATACAGGGTGCAAACAAAAATGCGGTCTCTAGACCAAGGCACTGGAGGAGTGTGAGGCAAGCATCAGGGGTGCGGATGAGGCCGAAGTGGAGGAGGACCTGGTAGAGGTCGAGGGCAGGTTATTTATTACAATTGTGGAGGACTAGGACACTACGCATGAGACTGCACGAATCTGACGCGATTTTCATGCTGCTATTGTACTCAATTTGGCCATGCAATGGAGGATTGCCTTATATTGTTAGCTAAGATATGCGAGAATGGGGTGTAGCCTCAGCAACTGACTCAGAACCTACATATGATGAGGTCTAAGCCTCGTGAGGAAGACCCTAAGGTAAATAGTGTGTTGCAGAGTAGAGCGACAACTGGTGAGGATAAGGGGAAGTAGCCTAAAGAAGGTGAGTGGGTCCGAAAAGCACCAAAAAATGAGACCAATTTTGATCTAAAATGTGAAAAAGAAACATTAATGGAAGCGAAGAAAAGTTTCGCTAAGGCCTCTACCTCTGGGAGTCAAGAGAAGCTAGCTGAAGAAATGGACCTATCCATGATTAACATGTTCTTGGAGACCTGCATGAAACTACTCTGTGATAGCAAGGTTGTGAAGGGACTGCAGGAGTTGATCGATAGGTGCACTGGAAATGAAAACATTACTGACAGACTGCCCATAGTTAGAAAGCTTGGTAAGCATAAGGCAAGAACTAGACGTGAGATGAGATTCACCGCGCAGATAGGAGAATACGAAATGGACCAAGTTATCTTGGACCTAGGGTCCAACGCAAACATTTTTCCCAAACAAACATGGGAAAGAATTGGGAGACTAACGCTACAGTGGTCTGCGATTTAGGTAAGGATGGCGAGTCAGCAGAATATCATCCCAATGGGGAGGTTGTATGGGGTAACAGTTGATATTGAAGGCGCGAGCGCACTAGCTGATTTTGAAGTGATAGAGATTGTGGATGATAGCAATCCCTACCCCGCGCTCCTTAGGATCGATTGGGCCACTGACATGAATGGGGTAATCAATCTAAAGAAGTGAAAGATGATATTTGAGAATAAATCGCTCCACGTAGTGGTTCCACTAGACCCGACAGAAGGACTGCGCTATACTGAACCAGTCCACAATTATGAAAGTGATGACAATTTGGACGAGATTTAAAAAATAACGGCGTGAGATCAGGATTGGGTGAATCCGACTAAAGACAGGCATATTGCGTGGGACTACGAGATATCCTACACATCAAACTCAAACGAATAAATAGAGCACAGACAAAATCGACTACATGAAGCATCTACGTTGCGTTGTAATATGATGACCAATTCGTTGCACTATGTATCATCGGAGGTAAGAAATATGCATTACTATGATGGGTTAACTGATGTTGATCACTTTTTGGATGCATTTGAAAGGGAAGTGCCAGAGATGCATCGTTTCCAGGCATTGGATTGGGCACTGCGTGCTATGCCCGCAAGATGGTGGGGTATTCACAAAGATAGTTTTGATGATTGGCGCGAATATAGGAGGATGATGAGGGTACGCTTTGGTCATCTGAAGGTGTGATTGATAGAAAAATATGATGGGAGAAATGATCCACACGACCACTTGGCTAAATGGACTAAAGTATACGGGGCGAAGCCTCAGCCAGAATGGGTCCATCTGTTTTGTCATACCTTGGATGTTATACCAATGAATTGGTACTTGGAGACAGAACTCTGCCATGGCGCCGAAGAATGGGATGTTTTGTGCAAAGGATTTTTATGATGTTCAGTTTTGAGGATGGCTTTGCATCTATCGATGAAGTGTTGCAAGAGGTTAAGACAGCAATCTTTAGGATACCGCAAGATCCTCTAGATTTGATTCAACCTGATTGGACTACCCAGCTGAGCCACGCGCTGGAGTGTTACAATGTAACAGTGGAAGAAGACAAAGACCCAAGGAAGATTAATATCTCGAAGACTGAAGGTCACCACGAAGTTGAAAAAATGCAACTATAGAACCCCAACATAATTGAGTTGCTCAAAACTAGATAGGTGAACATTGGCACAGAGGCAGAGAAGAAATTTGCAAAGATTGGGGACTATTAGGACGACAAGACAGTAGATAAGGTCACCGAACTACTCCGCGAATATCAGGATCTGTTCCCCACAAAATTTTCAGATCTTAAAGGGATAATAGGATTCCTGGGTGTCATGAAGATCACCCTAAAACCGAACATGAAACCTGTGAAGAAAAGACCTTACCGCCTCAATTTACAGTACAAAGAAAGGGTCCGCTTAGAGTTAGACAAGATGCTCGTGACAGGTATTATTGAACCGGTGGAAGAATCTGATTGGGTGAGCCCAATAGTGGCTTAGGAAAAGAAGCAGAAGGAAGAAATAAGGGTATGCATAGATCTCAAGAAGTTGAATGATCCCTGCATGCATGATCCCTTCCCAACTCCATTCACCGATGAGGTTCTGGATAATGTTGGTGGCCAAGAAGCATATTTGTTCACTGATGGGTTCTCTAGGTACCATCAAATCAAGATTGTGTCGAATGATAGAAGTAAGACGACCTTCGCGACTGAATGGGGATGCTTCTAGTATACGGTGATGCCTTTTGGGCTGAAGAACGTGTTAGCGATATTTTCACGTGTAGTCATCGCAGCATTACGGGATTTCATTCTCAAATTTCTGGAAGTATACTTTGATGATTGGACAGTGTTTGGACTGGTAAAACACCATGTGGCAAGTCTGCGCTTCATGCTAGATATAGGTCAGAGGTACCAAATCGCGCTAAATCTAAAGAAATGCTTGTTTTGTGTCCCTTTTGGGATCTTATTGGGTCATGTGGTATGCAGACAAGGCTTTATGGTAGACCCTGCAAAGATCGCAGTGATAATTAATTTGGAGGCACCAAGGAGTGTGAAATAGCTACACGCAACGTTGGGGCATATGGGATACTATAGGAAATTCATCAAGAGCTATGCCTAAATCACCGCGCCGATGGAAAAATTGTTAAATAAGGATGTTACATTTTCTTGGAATGAAGAATGCCAGAAGAGCTTGGATATGCTAAAGGAGAAAATGGTCACCGCGCTGATCCTAGTCTTCTCAGATTGGAAAAAGGAGTTTCATGTGCATGTGGATGCGTCATGTATTGCGTTGGGAGAAGTATTGACATAGGCCAGTGAGGGGGAATTCAATCATTCTATAGCATTCGCAAGTAGGAAGTTGTCCAAAGAGGAGAAAAATTATTCCACGACAGAGCATGAAGGACTAGGTATGGTGTACGTGCTCTAGAAGTTCAGGAATTATTTGTTGGGTGGACATTTTAAGATGTATACAGACCATTCTACATTTAAATACCTGGTCAACAAGCCTGTGTTGGGGGAGAAGATATGCAGGGGGTTGTTCTTGTTCCAGGAGTATGATTTTGAAGTTATTGTCAAACCAAGACACTTGAATGCTGGACCAGATCATCTGTCGTGCATTGAAACAGGAGAGGAGCCTGCTAATTTTGAGGAAGGACACCCGACACACAGATCTGTGCAGTACGCGTTGTAGACAACCACTTTGAAGATATTATACACTTCCTTATGAAAGGAACGGCTCTGGAAGGATATACAAGTCAACAGAAGAAGGAATAGGTGGTGTGTGCGGTATACTTTTCTGTCATTGCAGGGCACTTGTACAAAATGGGATTAGATGAAATATTGTGACGTTATTTGCCAAAGTTTGAACGAAACAGCATCCTCTTTGAGGCTCGTAGTGGAGTCGTGGGAGGTCATTATGCGGGAAAAGCAATAGCGCAGAAGATTCTACGCGTTGGCTTGTGGTGGCCGACCTTGCATAAGGATTCAAAAGCGTATTGTAGGGCATGCCAAAGGACTGGCAGACCCTCATGTAGGGATAAGCTACCACTAAATATGTAGATATCATTACAATTCTTCGAGAAGTGGGTGATTGACTTTGTGGGACCAATTCAGCCTCAAGGGAAGAAGACAGGTGCGTGGTACATCATCACCGCAACTGAGTACTTAACCAGGTGGGTGAAGGCACAGCCTGTGAAGGAATATACGAGTGTGACAACAGCCAAATTTATCTTTGATTATGTATTGACAAGGTTTGGTTAAATGAGTGATCATGGTACACACTTTCTTAATGAGACGATCAATGCGATGACAAAAAAGTTTCAGGTTTACCACCAGAAGAGCACACCCTATCACCAGCAGGCTAATGGGATGGTAGAAGCATTTAAAAAAATAATGGAGAGCATGCTAATAAAGGTTTGCAATGCTCAAAGGAACAACTGGGATGTTCACATGCCCACGGTGCTATGGTCTTATAGAATGAAATGCAAGAAGCTGACTGGACAAATGTCGTTTAGGTTGGTTTATGGCATAGAAGTTGTGATGTCGATGGAGTATATTGTACCTAGTCTACGCATAGCGGCATTCACAAGAATGGCGAATCGTGGAGCCCTGGAAGAGAGGCTCGCACAGCTAATAGAGCTTGAGGAGGATAGATTTCTAGCTTGATTCCATCAACAAATTCAAAAGGAGCGGGAAAAGGCATGGCACGATCGGCACATCAAACTGTGCACCTTCAAGGTAAATGATTTAGTATTATATGACAACAAGTTTGATAAATTCCCAGGAAAATTTCGGATGCATTGGCTGGGGCCCTATGTCATCAAGGAGACTATTGATGGTGGAGCAGTTCAGTTGGTAAAGTTGAATGGAGAGATATTCCCAGGGAGAGTGAATGGCAGCTAATTGAAGCCATACACCAGCAATCTAGCTAGATGACTACATGGTGGAAGCACAATCTTAGAACTCCAAGCAGCTAAAAGGAGGCGCGGGACTATAAACTACATTGCCTGGGTTGGGGAGCTGCGTGATTGGGGAGCTATGTAGAATACAGGAATGTCACAGTGTCAACAAAAACGCGTGGGGAGCTGCGCTATCCAAGAAGGGACTGTGCAGCGCAGTCGGAAAGTGACTGTTATGGTCACTGTTCATGACTTGATAGTGGGAAAATGGCTAAATGGAGTTGTGGGGCAGCACTTAAGTCAGAATTTAAGGGAAAGATCTATGAAAATATACCACCAATTCAGCATTTATGAACAAATTTTGGGGGAATGGTCGAATTTGAATTTGAAAATGTCTATAAATTAAAGGTGGCTGCCCAGCAAAAAAACTTGCCATTTTGAGAGTTGAGGTGTTGAGCTCCAAGGCGTGTATGAACCGTGATTACTTTGAAGATTTGATAGCGAGTTCAGCGTTTAAGAAGCTACCAAGAGAAATGTAGGAATTGTTGTCTAGTATCATGTCGGCGCCTGTAGAAACCGCGATTGCTGGAGAAGCAATGGCAGCTGAGGGAACTACCCTAGAAGTAGCAATGGCAGCTGAGGGAGCTACCCCGAAGGTTGCGAGCATCGAAGTACCGGAAGAAGTTCCTAAATCACCGAGGTCACCCAGGCTGAGGCCTACACCAACTAAAGAAGGTCCAAAAATAAAAAAAAGATAAGCAGAAAGCGCTATAGCCAGTGCGCGCATCACCTAGAAAGCACCCACAGAAGGAAAAGCCCACTGTGTAGGAGAAGGGCAAGGTAGTTGACCTGGAGCCTGAAGAGGATGTTGAAGAAATCCATATGGATGAGGAAGACATTGACATGGGGGTGGAGGATGTTGACATTGAGGGGTCTGACCCTATCTCTAAACTGCCCGAGTACATTCCTTCGCACAGAGGTAAGACAAAGGTTCTGAAGGACATTGATGAAAGCAAGGTCGTGCTGCATACACCCTTGCTGTCAGACAAAATCATCTTTGAAGGACCACACCTGGAGCACATCCCCCATTTAAAATTGGAGGATTAGGATTTGGCTGATACAGAGTGCTTTCCGCATTTTGTAAAGACTCCGCATTTTGTGGTCGCGGAGTGCGAAGGTGTTAGGTGTCATAAAGGGTTGTCTACCCTTAGTTTTGTAAAGTAAAATCGCCTATAAAATTTCTACCCATGGTCCGCGTTCTACCCATGGTCCGCGGACCATGGGATTGTATAAAATGAGCTAAGCTCTAAGAAGTTTTAGAGTAATGCAATGAAGAAGATAGTCATAGCTCTGAAGTAAAAAGTCTAAGTTTCAGGTCGTAACGTAGGTAGAGGCTCTACAGCGGACTGCACAAAGGCCTAGGGTAGAAGTCTGCAGATGAGTGCGCAGACCCCTGTAGCTATGTGCGCAGGGTGGATAGAGTCTGTAATCACTTGAAGATATCAATAAAGAGAACTATTCTGCAAATTTTGTGGCTTTGTTCCGATTAATGCATCTTGCATTTTATGTATGAGTTTCCTTTATAATGCTTATATGATGCGCGAATGAATGCAATTACATTGGGTAACTAAACGCAAGTAAGAACATATGTTTACGTGGTGCTAACTATAATTATCTAATAATATAAGTAAGATTATTAAGGTAACTTGACAATCTGTGCAATACGTTGCCTTAGCAGCGCGAAAGTATCTGAATCGAAGGTTAGGGCCGCGCGAAGGCCAGTCGTACCTTTCGCGGAGGTATCGAAGGGAGGAACAAGGGTTTAGGAAGACAAAGCCCTAGAACTTAGCGACATGCATGAAAGCAGGAATAGAAGGAATAAACCGACATTATGACCATCTCAGGGTGCGGAAAGTTGGTTCCAGCATCCCCCGATACTGCTTCGGATGGGACTTTGGTCCCCACTTCGTGGGCTAATGCCGAAAGGGCCAGTAGTGTAGGGATTTGTTTGGCTAACTAACGTTGAACCTGGGTTAGGCCCCCTCAAGCCAACCGCAGATTGAGAATCCTTATATAATCGCGCTGCTGAAAACGAAGCAATTAAACATTGGTACGGAGGCAAAACCCAAATTCGCGAAGATTGGAAATTACTGGGATGATGCGATGGTGGATAAGGTCGCTGAATTGCTCTCTGAATACCAGGATCTATTCCCAAACAAGTTTACAGATCTAAAAGGCATAATCAGGGACCTAGGTGTTATGAAGATTAAGTTGAAGCCTGACGCGAAGCCGGTTAAGCAAAGACCTTACTGTCTCAATCCGAAGTATAAGGAGAAGGTCCACTTAGAGCTAGGTAAGATGCTCACGGTAGGCATCATTGAGCTTGTAGAAGAATATGACAAGGTAAGCCCGATGGTGGTACAGGAGAAGAAGCAGAAGGATGAAATAAGGATATGCATGGATCTCATAAAGTTAAATGACGCTTGCATACATGATCCTTTTTTGACTCTATTCACTGATGAAGTGTTGGACAATGTAGGTGGCTAGGAAGCATATTCCTTCATTGATGGGTTCTCAAGGTACCACCAAATCAAAATCGTGTCAGAGGATAGGAGCAAGACAACCTTCGTGATTAAGTGGGGTTGTTTTCAGTATACTGTAATGTCGTTTGGATTGAAGAATGCACCTACGATTTTCTCATTTCTAGTCATTGTTGCATTCAAGGAATTTATTCATAAGTTCCTAGAAGTATACTTTGATGACTGGACTGTGTTTGGGCTGGTGAGATGCCATGTCACAAATTTAGGCCTAATGATAGATACTTGTCAAAGATACCAAATCGCGCTCAATCTGAAGAAGTGTTTTTTTGTGTTCCTTTTGGGACCCTGTTGGGTCATGTGGTTTGCAGATAGGGACTGATGGTAGATCCCACGAAGATTGCGGTGATATTGAACTTGGAAGCGCCAGGGAGTGTGAAGCAGTTGTACGCTACCCTAAGACATACAGGATATTACAGAAATTTCATCAAAGGTTATGCCCAGATCAAACGCCTATGGAGAAGTTGTTGAAAAAGGATGTCACATTTTGCTGGAATGAGGACTGTAATAAGACCCTGGATGTATTGAAAGAAAATATGGTCACTGCGCTGATTTTACTATTCCCTAATTGGAAGAAGGAGTTTCATGTACATGTTAACGCGTCATGTATAGTGTTGGGAGCAGTACTAAAATAGGTTGGTGGAGAAGGCTTGGACCATCCTATAGTGTTCGCAAGCAAAAGGTTATCTAAGGTGGAAAGGAACTATTCCACCACCGAGCATGAAGGGTTAGCTATGGTGTATGTGCTCCAAAAGTTTAGGCACTACTTACTGGGAGGCCACTTTAAGATGTATACGGACCACTCCGCGTTGAAATACCTGGTCAATAAGCCTGTGTTGGGGGCGGAAATCTACAGATGACTGTTATTGTTCTAGGAATATGATTTTGAAGTTATTTTGAAGCCTGGACGACTGAACATGGGACCAAACCATCTGTCGCGCATCGAAACAAGGGAAGAGCCCACTAATTTGGAGGAAGGATTTCCTGACACAACTATTTACTGTGCGCATCATGGATGGTAATTTTGAGGATATCGTACACTTTCTAATGACAAGAACTACCCTGGAGGGATACACTGTCCAGCAAAAGAAGGAGTTAGTGGTGCGCGCGGCAGATTTTTCTGTCATTGTTGGGCATCTGTAAAAATGGGATCTGATGAGATATTGTGACGATATGTACCCTAGCTTGAAAGAAGCAACATCCTTTTTGTTGCTCATGGGGGCACCGCGGGAGGACATTATGCAGGGAGAGTGACCGCGCATAAGATTATACGCGCAGGGTTGTGGTGGCCAACCTTCCATCAGGACTCAAAAGCGTATTGCAATGTGTGTGATGTGTGTCAAAGGACTGACAGGCCATCACTGAGGGATGAGATGCCTTTGAATCCATAGATGACGTTGCAACCCTTTGAGAAATGGGCGATAGATTTTATGGGACCCTTTCAACCCCAGGGAAAGACAGGAGCGAGGTACATTATCACTGCGACAAAGTATTTGACTCGTTGGGCAGAGGCACAGCCTGTGAAGGATTGCACAGGCGCAACTACTACAAAGTTCCTCTTTGAGCATGTATTGATGTGATTTGGCTGTCCAAAGATCTTGATGAGTGATCGTGGTACGCACTTTCTGAATGAGACAATCAGTGCACTGACGGAGGAATTTCAGGTATATCACCAGAAGAGCACGCCTTATCACCCGCAGGCTAACAGGACAGTGGAAGCATTCAATAAAGTGTTAGAATGCACTAACCAGGGTTTACAATGCTCAACGAAGTGATTGGGACCTACGCATACCTACAGTACTATGGTCTTATCGAACGACATGCAAGAAGTTGACCGGACAAACTCCCTTTAGGCTTGTCTATGGTGTTGAAGCGGTAATGCCTATGGAATATATTGTGCCTAATCTGCGCATAGTGGTTCTCATAGGTATGATGGATCGTGGAGCCCTGGAGGAAAGGCTCACACAACTAGATGAGCTTTAGGAAGAGAGATTTCTGGCTAGATTTCACCAACAGGTCCAAAAGTAGAGCGAAAAATTATGGCATGATCGGCACATTAAGTTGCGCACCTTTAAGGTGAATAACCTGATTTTTTTATATGACAGCAAATTTGATAAATTTTTGGGGAAATTCAGAATGCACTGGTTAGGGCCCTTTGTTATTAAGGAGATTACCTACGGAGGAGCGGTACAGCTGGTCAAGTGGAATGGAGATTCCTTCCTAGGAAAGGTGAATGGCAATTGGTTGAAGCCATACACCAGCGGTCTAGCCATGTGACTAGATGAAGTAAGCACAGTCTTAGCGCTCCAGACAGCTAAAAGGAGGCACGAGACTATAAACTACACTACATGGGTTTGGGAGCTACGCAATTTGAGGACTATGCAAAGCAAGGAAGTGTCAGGTTTTGCGACAACACGAAGGGGATTGCGCTACCCAGGGAGGAATCGCACAGGTCAGCCGGAAAGTGACCATTATAGTCATTGTTCATGATTTGACAGTAGAAATGCGGACAAATGGAGTGGGGGGCCGACATTTAAGACGAAATTTATGGCTCAGATCCTTGAAAATTTACCGCCAATCCAACATTAATGAACCAAATTTGGGGGAACGGTTGGATTTGAATTCAAAATTCCCTATAAATTACAAGTGGATGTCCAGCAAAAAACACTTGGCACTTTGAGAATTGAGTTGTTGAGCTCTAAGGCACTCATGAACCGAGAATTCTTCGAGGCTTTGAAAGAGACTCCAGCATTTGCAAACTTACCATAGACGTCGTGAGCACTATTAGAAAGCGTTATGTTAGAGCCCACAGAAGCCACAGATACCGAAGCAGAGGAGTTGATGCCAAAAGTTGCGATGGAGGCAGAAGTAGCTACTCCAGGGGTTGCCGAAGTACTAGTTGAGGTCCCTAAATCACCGAGGATGCTGAGACAAAAGTCGAACCCAACCAAGGAAACCACCAAGGATAAAAATGGCAAGCAACCTGCCATACCGGTGTGCGCATCACCAAGGAGAAACTCACCAAAACCCACCAATCAGGAGAAAGGCAAGGCCATAAATATGGAGTCGGAGGAGGAAGATATTGAAGACATCTCAATGGATGATGAGGATGTGAGAGTCTAAGTAGACGTGGTTGAAGCCTAGGGTACGGACCCTATTACTCGATTGTCTAAGTATGTCCCTCTGTGCAAGCCCAAGTCCAAGGTGTTAAAAGACATCGATGAAAGCAAGACCCCCTTGCAAACCCCTCTCCTGTCGGATGATATTGTTTTCGACAAACCACGCTTAGCGTGGGTGTCACTACTAAAACTCAAGGATTGGGACTTGGCCAAGCCCGAGAAGTTCCCACACTTGGCGACTGAGCAAATGATGCTCCACATCATTGATACGAATACCGGAATTACTGCATTAGATCTACGGAGGTGGCTCATAGGAGTAGACAAGGCAGGGTTGCTCAACCTGCTTTGGGTGTCGCGTTACAACTGCACCCTGTTGATAGTATTAGTCATCAAGCAGTTGTTGTGCTTGGTGCATGATGGGTGCCTGTGGCTGGAGGAGCCAATACCCATCATAGGTAGACTAATTCACAGGATAACGTGATTGCCTTACACAGGAGAGAATCCAACCATGGTATTTGGTGGAAAAGGTGGTGAACAGGCCGTCGCGGAGTCTATGAAAGAAAAGTTAAACTGGTGAAGAAGCACAATTATGCTATATCCAGCATCTGTGACCCTGTTGTGAAGGTGCCACACAGAGCTTAGCAGGGAAGGTGATGAGGAAGTGTTGCGCCGATGAGGTGTTGGCGACTGTCATCTCGCTAGCATCAATGTATTCTCTACATCAACTATGGTACTGTCCATGTCTATCAAAGTGTTTTAAAACCATTCTGATTGGTTAGCGAATCTCTCTATGTCTGGCCTGGGATGATGAATGAAAGGGCCCAATTTGACCTTGAGCCTTAGCTTATTTATGACTCCATGAGGGTCATATTGCCACATAAAACTGTTTGTAAATTTCATCTCCTATAGAATCTTATCGACCTCTGGTCCAACTTCCCTATTATTACAAATAAAGGGGCCCAATTGATTTTTCATTTTGAACTGGATCTTCTTCCTAGCTGATATGAAATTTACTTTATCAGAGTTTATTATTTGTATAAAGTACTCTAATGCAAATAACCTCATGGGGAGGTATTTGGGCAATTTGTAGGGGAAAAGTTGGCATCCATATATCCTTATTTCTATGTGGTTTTGGTACAGATACCAGTCTCCCACTTTACTGTTCTTGGCCAACTGTAAAACTCTTTTGATCTCTTGACTAATTCTGGGTTGAGGGCTACTGGTTAGCATATTCATAACTGGATGGACAAATGAATCAATGAAGTCCTTGTAAGTAAATACAATGGAGTACTTTTGGATCAAGGGTGTCCAATATATGACTAATCTTGGATTTCCTTTGGTGTCCAATTTCTGAATGTTTTTAGGGAATCTGTTTGATTGGTAGTACAAGAACATATGAAATAAAACTGAAGAATACTTGAAAACTCTCTCACTTGGTAGTCTAATGAATTGTTCATGCATCCTATCTACTATGAACTTAGCATAGTTGTAAATTACAGAAGTGGCTTGCCTGGGAAAAAGATGGAAAGGAAGGCAAGAACAACCTCATCCACATGTTCATCAGAGGTGTAACCTAAAATGCAGGAGAGCATGGTTATGATTTGTCTGCCTCTCTCAAAAAAAATGGTGGCAGCATATGGAGGACTTTCTGTAGGAGAAAGACACTCTTCTATGATGAAAGTTTGGAAAATTTGGACTATTCTGGGAAGCTCTAACTTGGTATAGAGGTTCAGCAAGCCTTCAATAAAAAGTGGGGTCTCATTTGGGCTTGGTTGGACCTACAACATTTGGTTAATGGATTCTGCAGTGATGGTAAATAAAACTTGTTGGTCAGGGGTGACAATGGCTTTTTGGATGGGAATGTAGCAAGCATGACAGAAGTGAATGATTTCTGGGAATCAGTCTACTTCTAGAAACAAATACTTGGGAAAATTAGACTCCCAAAGGTGAATGTCATCGTTCTGGTTTAAAAATTTGTCCTTACTCCAGCAATGGAGCTTTAGAAGGTAGGCAGGGGAAGCAGTGTCCTTAATTTGAAAGTCTTGGTTTGTTAAGGAAAGGTGGTCAATGTCCAGGTGAGGGGTTTGTAGAGGTCTCACATCCAAAGAGGTTTGGGAATCCATGATTGGGTTTATAGATTTGAATTAGGATTTTAGTGGTTTTAGGAGTGAGGTTTAGAGGTTTTGGAACAGTAGGTTGGTAATTACAGTTTGTGAAAAGGGTTTGGAATATACAAATAAGTTTATTTTTAATTTCTGGAAGGTTTCTTTAATTAATTCAATTAATTAACCATTCAATTACACTGTGCGTTTTCAAATTGAAGGGTTGTTCTGGTTTTTCCCAAGAATACCTGGAAATTGGCGGTCTGGCATGGAGATGGGGTTCTGTGGTAATTGCAGAAGGTATTGAGGTTTCAACTATCAACTGGTTGCTTCAATTGGGTATCTGGAGTGTCTTCAAGCAGCAAAAGGTGGTCAAATTGGTCGTAGAGGTTCAGGGTGTCGCAAATGGCTAAGCAGCAGTTTGTAGTGAAAAACGAGTGAAAAGAGAAATTTGGGGCTTTTTCGACCTTTTAACAGGTAACGGTCACATTTTAGCGCATAAATTATAAATGAACAGTGGGAATTTTTCGCTTTAGGCGAGGAGGTGATTTTCTGGGCCATCGCACTGGTTTTGGAGGGTGGGCAGTATTTTTTATGAGTACGCGATCTAACCTGGTGCCACCACATAGTAGAATAATGCCCAGACAAAACCACGAATCTTGCATGCTCTCGGGTTTTTATCGGTCAGACGATGAATCCGCACGATATGGTTGTACACCATTGGATTTGGGAGCAGGAGATCAGAGGGATATCGCACAGTTGAGTTGCACGGATGGAATCGAGAAAGTGATTTGCCAGGGCCAAGGATTTAATTATAGCAAATTGCAATTAATTAACCAATAACGGGGGGTTTTCTAATATAAGCAGTGGGTTAATAAGGTGGGACCATGGGTTATGTGGCGGGGCTTTTTTAACTGAATCAAGGGTAGGTGGGTTAAAAAGGGTTGTCGGGAAATATAAAGTGGGGACGTTAATTAGATAATGTGGGGGTAAAGAAAAAACTTAGGATAAAGGGTTTTTTGTGGGTTTTTAGGGGGAAAAGAGAAATTAATAAAGGGGGAAGTGATCTTTGTAATGGGGAATGGGTTTCACACTAGGGAAAGGGGTTTTGGGGAAGGGGGAATGATTTTTGAAAGGTAGTTTCTAGGGAAATGTGTGAAACCAAGGGGTAAAAGGTGAAAATGATGGGGAAGGGTATTTATCAATAATGAAGGGATGATGGGGGAAATTAGCAAATAAGTATGTGGGGGTGTAGTGAAATGAGGGGAAATTAGTAAACAAAATTGGTAAATATCCTTTCTTTCTCACAATTCATCCTTCACATGAAACATAGGATTAAGCATGATAAATGTGGTTTTGACTTAGAAATCTTGTGCTCTTTGAAAAACTTCATCTACCTACCCTTTATTTACCCTAACATTTTTTATTCATTTCAATGGGTGCATTTGAGCTTGCTGACCCTCTATTTCCTTTTCCTTTGATAAGCAAACTATCTAATTCTAACCGTATAACTTCCAATGGCTCAGATTAAACTAATGAGCTCATTTTTATTCTCTACCTAACTACTGATCTGCCAAGGTTAAACAGTTTGGCTAGATCTTTATTCTCTATCTATCAACACGAAATTTAAAGCATGAATGAGTCAAGATTAAGCTATTTGACCATCATGGATTATGGCATTTCTGACAAGCTACACAGAATCTTATTTTACAAAGTAAAGAAATGGTAGTGGTATTTGAATTTGCACACTTTCATGATATATTTTTATTTCTTCTTTGGGGTTCATATTTTCACTTTTTTTATCTTTTTTTCTTTGTTTTTGTCCTTTGATTATTCTTTTGAGACATACCCTCTTTTCATTTTTAAATTTTTTTAATATGGAAAACATTTTGCAAAAAGAAAAAGTATGTACAATATTACAAGACTAACCATAGCCAATTCAAAATTATGAATCCTATTATTATAGGACCCTAACAGTGGCTCCACATGGGGATGGCATTTCCTAGTGAAATTTCAAGAAATTTAAGATCAATAGCTTTTGAAATTGTGACTGTAGTTATCTTGTAAACTGCTCTTCTATGGTTTTTCTTTATTCATACTTATGATGGTAAACCTTTCAAATCTCAGGGCCTTCTCTCCAGGCTTCAACTTTAAAATATTACCATTCAATCCAATCTAAACTCTGTAATGTTATATATAATGTCCAAAGTAAAATGGACTACTGTTAATCTATGGATAAGTAGTGCTTCAGCATTCTACCATTGACAGGTCCTCCTGGTATATCTGTTCCATCTAACTCTCTCAAGAAAAATGCATTGTTACCTCTGTAACCATAAATGATATAAGAGCCCTGCCATAGGAAATCAAATTTTCCATGTTTACCTTTCTCTTATCTTCTATAATCCCAATTGATAACTTTATCACCTATGTAAAAATCACCAGCTTTAGTCTTCTTGTCAAAAATATTTTTGATTTTATCCTGGATTACTTGTGATTTGACATAGACTTCTTCTCTGGTTTGCTGCAAGTGTATTGTTTGATTTATCCTTCTTTGGATATCATTTGGTTCTACGTGAAACTCTTGAATGATATTCATCACTAACACTCCTAAAGAGGATGGAAAAACAACATCCATTGCATATACTAACTGATAAGGAGATGTACCAATGGACTTTTTGGTAGTTAGTCTATCTGCCCATAAGGCATTTACCAACTTTTTGTTCCATGTCTTCTTGTTGTCTTCCAGTAGTTTCTTGATGATATTAACAAGGCTTTTGTTTGAGGATTTTGCAAGTCCATTACCTGAAGGGTAATAGGCAGTGGAATGGCTAAGGTAATGTGATATTTGTTACAAAAGTCTACCATTTTCTTGGATTTGAAAGCAGTTGCATTATCAATAATGAGCTTTTGTGGGCATCCAAATCTTGAAAGGATATCGTTTTCAAGGAATGAGATAATGACAGAGTCTGTGGCTTGTCTAGAAGGGATGGCTTCTATCCATTTATTAAATTAATCAGTGGCTATCAAAATCCATTTATGTTGGGTTGAGGAGGATGGGTGAATTTCCCCAATGAAGTCTAAACCTTATTGTTGAAATGGCACTTCTGTGGATGGGTTCGAGAGGTAGTGGTAAGAGTTTCCTTTTACCCTCAAATATTTGGAACTTGTGACAGGAGGTCACATGTTTCTTGACATCTGCAAAAAGGGTGGGCCAATAAAAACCAACCCTCAAAATCTTGTCAGCAGTTGTTTTCCAATATTGTCCTCCACAGTCTCCTACATGAAATTCTTGCATAACTTTGTGAGCTTCATATTTCAATAAGAAATTTAATATAATGCCACCATTATCTTTCCAAAATAAAGCTTTATCTATGATTCAATATTTCATTGATTTCATTTTCAAAAATATAGCTTTAGTTCTAGATAAACCAGGAGGAGCTTGTAAGTTTAGTAAAACAAATAGGATATATGCATACCAAGGTGAATCTGTAAAAAGTTCACTGATCTGTGAAGTCACCATCTCTTCCTAATTATCTAGGGTACCAATGAAAATTATATCTAAGGCCTGACAGTTCGATTCAGCCATGAGTTTAGCTAAACCTTGGCCCTTGATAAGTTTTGTAGGCTTTATTTCTATGTCATATTCCAAAATAGTGGCAATCCATTTGCCTCTCTTTCCTTTAGGCCCATTCTATGTCAGAATGTCCTTTACTATTGAATTTGTAACATAAGAAATGATGTGTGAATACAAGATGTATACTCTGAAATATTTAATAGCTTTTACCAAAGCTAGTGCTTTTTTTTCTGTTATGTTGTAATTTAGTGTGGCATCTCTTAAAGATTTACTGAAAAATGCGATAGGTTGCTCATATCTTTGATCATTCTTTTGCAACAAGACTGTTGCAATAGTATGTTCTGAAGCAAAAGAAAAAATTATAAAATATTTTTGGAAATCAGGACTTATGAGGACTGAAGTTTTGGTAAGGGCTTATTTAATGGCCTCAAAAGACTGTTTAGCCTCTACTATCCACTTAAGTGTTGAATCTTTCTTTAACATGTTATTTAGTTCTCTAATTAATTCTGCTAAGTTTGAAATGAATCTCCTAAGAAAAATTATTTTGCCTAAAAATGATTGTAATTATTTGATGTTTCTAGGATGAGTGATGGTCAAGATTGCCTCTATTCTAGTTGGATCTATTCTAATTCCATCTTTGGATATTATGTGTCCCAAGAGTTTACCTTCTTCTAGACCAAAGAGTGCCTTTTTGGGATTTAAGGAAATACCAAATTTTCTGCATTTAATGAAAACTCTTCTTAGGTGATCTAGATGTTCGTTATCTGATTTAGAAAAGACTGTGATGTCATCTTGGTAAACAACTAGAAATTCATGGATTTCTTTGGCAAAATCTATATCCATAGCTCTTTGGAATGTTGCTCCTGCATTCATTAATCCAAAAGGCATCTTCAAATACATGAAAGTACCCCAAGGAGTAGTAAATGCAATCTTTGCCTGGTCCTCTGGTTGAACTAAGATTTGGTTATATCCAGAAAATCCATCAAGCAATGAAATTCTGGATGAGCCTACTACCCTCTCAAGAATGTGGTCCATTTTTGGGAGAGGATAGTTGTCTTTCAATGAGACTTTGTTCAAGTTTCTAAAATCAACACAAAGTCTAATTTCTCCTATTTTCTTCCTAGTAGTGACCAAATTAGAGACCCAATCTGAATATCTGATGGGTGCTATGATTTGGGCATCATACATTCCTTTTATTTCCTTTTCAATTGATGGCATAAGAACTGGATTAATTCTCCTAAGTTTATGTTTAAAGGGTTTATGGTCTTCTTTGATGGGTATCTTGTGTTGAATTATGCTAGTATCATAAGACTTAAGGTCTTCATAACTCCAGGCAAAGATATCTTGGAACTCTTTGAACAGATTTATATATTTCATATTTTCATGTGAAGGTAATGCTTTGGATATTTTGATCAGCTTTGGTTTTTCTTCAGTTCCTATGTTACATTCTTCTATATCTGCTCTTAAAGACTCCATTTTTGGTGTTCTAGCTACATCATTTGAATCAAACAAATCTTCTAATGGGACTAACCCTTTAGGCAAAAAATTATTTTTAAGGTTTAGAATTTCAGGATCATCATTCATTATTTCTTCTATTTCTACATTTTCTAAGTTATATATTTCTACTTTAGTGAAATTTGTTGGTTTACCTATATCTAAAAGATTTATATCTATCTCAATATCTCTGTTATTATCCACTGTACAATCTGTATCTATATTACATTTTTGAAACTCTCCTTTAGCATTCATGAAATCATAAATTTTAGAATCTTGTAAGAAAATCTACCAATATTTCAAATTGTCAGGTATTACAGGCATATGTCTCACTTCTGCAGTGTACTGGTGGTTGGGCTGAAAAGGCAATTTTCAAGTACTAGCAAAAGTGGCTAGACTATGAGCTTGCATACTTTGTTTTCTAGGAATGACAGCAAAATCAGTTTCTAGAAGGTCTTTAACCAAATCTAGGACAGTCTCTCTATATTGGCCAAGTCTGAGATTATTCACAGAGTATTCACCTTTGATTTGTTTAATAATCAATTCTGAGTCTCCCATGATAGAAACTCTCTTGGCTCCATATTTTCTAACTATTTGTAGTCCTCAGATTAGAGCTTCATATTTCGCCATGTTGTTTGTGCATTTAAAGTTTAATCTAAATGCATGACCTTCAGAATGATTATTTTCCATGTTGTGAATCCAAACTGTTGCACCTGCTCCTAGTTTATTCACAGAGCCATCAAAATCTAAATGCCATAGGGACTCATGGAAAATGTTTTCACTATCAGAAGCTTTGTATTTTTCTTCTATAGTTGTGATTTCATTTTTGTCATGTTCTGAATTGTACAAGATAAAAAAGTCCATATCAGAATGCATGGAGTATATAAGGAAATTCTGTGGTTTTTCTGCACTACTCACCATGTATTTCATCAAGGTCTCTCTGTAAAGTTTCCTTTGTTTACCAAAAACAGTGATGGTGGCATATGACATGTATAACTGTAAAGATCCCTGCAATTTTTCTCCCCATGAACGAGATAACAACATTCCATACTTGGGTGGGATGTCAACAACTACTATGTCCATGAAAATACTCTTTGCTAGGCACTGGACTATAGTCACACACAATCTTTAATCAGGCCAAGGCACTTGACTTTGCTAGCATCAAAAGAAAAGAGGTCCTTGTATGGTCTGGTGATATCCAAGTTTAGTCTCTCCATGATTGCTTTTGGCATTAAGTTATGGGATGCCCCTGAGTCTAGCATAGCATTATGTAAGATTTTATCATGAACATTCAAGCTAATGTAGATAGGAATACCCCCTTGCTAATGCGTGCCATTTACTTCAGGACCAAACAATAATTCAGGTTGATCATCATTCAAATTCACATCATCTTCTCCTTCACCTATATTTAATTTTTTAGTGATTTTTGTTCTATGTGATTCATTTTTCACTAACTCAGTCAAAGGAACTAATATTTTCAACTTGGCTATCTCATTCTTAATTTTAAATGGCATCTGAATTTTTCTTGATTGGATGAGGTCTTCCTTAGTAAATGTGGTATGTGTATTTTTATCTTCTTTTTCAGTACTAGGCAATTCAGTTTGTTTCTCAAATGTTTTGTTTTGAATTTTCTTAATTGGAATGGTCTGAGTAACAGTTTCAGTCTGAGTTTCAGATGAAGTTATATCTACAATTTTTGGGTTGGAAGTCTCCTGAGTTCCCATAGGGAGGATTTGTAGGATTTTGGTCACAGGAGCTTCTATTATCTTTTTAGTTTGGGTTTGGATTGATCTCTTAGTGGGAATTTCAGTATTCTTTTTGCTTCTTAGGTTGTATTGTTTGTGAACCTCATATATAGTAGATTCATAGCCTTGTTTAAAGTCGAAGGACTCTCCAGATTCTAATTGTAATTGTTGCAGCATGTACAATTCTTGTTCTTCATGAGTAAGAAAAACAACATCCTCATTTTTAATCCCTGATAGGTTTATCTAGGTGTCATCCTCTCCCTCAAGGTTTTGTGAACCCTCAGCATAGTTTTCCTGGAAGGGTGGTCTAATTTGTTGATCTTGTACTGCATTTTTTCAGTGTTAGGATTCTTCCTAAAGTTGGGGATTCTTATTGGGGGTGGCTGTTGATTTTCCCACTAAGTTTTTCTTTCCAAGTTTTCTAATATATCCATTATTCTTTCTACACTCTTTGCTAAACTATCTATTTTACCATCAGAAGTGGAGGTTTCCTCTTTAATGACAACTTTTTTTTCATTTCTCATCCTAGCTTTCGTAGCTAATAAATTGGCTTCTACACTAACAACATTACTTTGCATTTGTTCCAAAGTTTCAGGGTTTCTTTCTCTTAATTGGTATGAAATGTCAGTGTCGAAACCATCAGGGAATTTGATTAATGCCAGGTCTAGTGGAGGTTTAATATTAGTAGGGAATTGCATTATAGATGCTATTGAACCTAGTACAATAATCCTGAACTGATTCATTAGGAGCTCTTCTAATGTTATCATATTCATATAGTATTTGCAGATGGTTTTTATTTCTTTCCCACCTATCAATAAACAATCTATGAAAAGTAGTTAAGTCTGCAATATGATTAGCAGGTAAACCTTTGAACCATTTCTTTACATCTCCTATCAATGTTTGGGAAAATAACCTCATTTGGACATTAGACTCATCAATCTCATGCAATTCAAAATAGTCAGTCATTTTGTTCACATGTTGTTGGGCAGTATACTAACCAGTAGCATCAAACAAAAAGATTTTGCTTTGGTAATCTTGGGGCATGGGATGTAATTGGGCTGGTAAAACCAAAGGTGCATATCTGTCTACCATGGCTGAGGTTTTGGTTTGACTGTGGGGAAAAGTAGTGGTGCTAGAAGAAGGACTTGAAATGGGTGTAGATTAACTTGAGATGTTTGGTTGGAGAGGAAACTGAGGTATCAATGGTTTAGGGGACTAAACTGTGGTGGATATTATGGGTGAGGTGGTAGTAAATGAAGGTGTATTTACATTATTTGAAGATTATGTAGAAATTTCAGAGGTAGCAGTAGTGAGGGCAGCTAATTCAACTGATTGTTAAAGATAAGCATCATCTATATGGCTAATCAAGGTTGAGGTTAAATCTTCTAGTTTATCAAAAGTACTCAAAACAAGTTGATCTAAATCTAGATGTATATGCACCTTTTTTGACTCAATAAATTGAATGAAATTAGGGTCTATAACAGTTTCATGAATTGAATTTTCTGATTTGGTTCTAAACAATGAAAGCTCAAATGACAGATCAAATTGAATGTCCTCTAAACTTGATAATTACTTGGGGAGTGAATTTGCTTTAACTAATTGGCACCTACTTTCTTGAGTTTCTACCTTTTTTTGTTTTCTTAAAATTCTGTCAGGGTCATCAACTATTGTAGCAAGGTTTGGATCTAGATTTTCCCTGGTATAGTGAGTCTTTTTGGGAGCCAGAATTTTAATTTTTTAATTGTTTTTTGACAATTTTAACAACAACTTCTTAAAATGACCTTAAGGAGAAAAAAGTAAAATTTAAGATTTCCTTAAAGTTTTATTACACTGAGGATCGAGTCCCCAGTATGGTGGCCAATATATTATCACTCCAAAATTTCTTTTGAGTTGTTAGAGAAAGAAATGATAGATGTAACCACAAACCTACTTTGGAGATTAGGATCTAGCCTTCCTAATGCTCAGAGAGGGCTCTCTCTTTATGATTTAACTTTGTTTAGTTAATTGATTTTAGGCTATTTATATTTGTGCTTCGTTTTTTATTTTGATTTGGTGGTGGGATCACTTACTTAAATGGACAGAGGGATGTCTTTTACCATTGGGCTATGGGGTCAAATGTCAAGAAACATGAATCTATCAAGGTCTAAAAATAGTGTCTATAGCGCAAGGTAGCTGAGTTATTTCAGATCTTAAGGCTGGATGGTGAAGTGGTTTTCAATCAAATCAAAGGAGCAATTAAGGATTCCTAAAACCGAATTATGAAGGAAGTGAAAGGGGTCAACCGGGATGGGAGAGCAATTAAGGATTCTCAGATCCGGATATCAGAAGAAAACATAGAAATGATTAATTGTTCAAGACAAAGTGTACTTAAACAAATTCTGAAATAAATTTCCAGTTAATTCATTCACTTTAGATAACATTTAAGTTTGTGAGATACATAAGAAAATAAAAAATTTGACAAAGAAAATACTTCACTGTAATAGCTCAACACATGAATCTTGTAATGCAATCTCTTTATTACTTAGTCCAATCTACTGACTTGAAAAAATTGGTACAATAACCCTCAGGTTTTTGATCAATACAACTCTACAAATGTATAGCAATCCACACTAAATACTTCGAATTATGAAGTATTTATACAAAAATAGTTTACAAAATATCCCAAACTATCTTGGGAATTAATCTAGGAGAAAGAGATATCTTCATGCAAGAAGATAGAGATAGATGTTCAACTATTGTATGTTGTCCCTATTTATTAGGTTGTGTTGTCTTTATGATCTGATATTTTGTTGTGTATTCTCTGCCTTGTTGTTGGTCTTCATGTTGGCTATTCTTTGTACTTTTACCTCTCAACTGATACACTTTCACCTTATACACTTTTACCTAATACTCTTTCACTGTGTTATTTTCACCTTTACTATGTAATTTTACATTTTGAATGTGCATTTTTATAGCAATTCATTCAACTTCTCCCATTTGTCTGCATCTAGTGATTGAATATTTACCATCTTGTTGTATATTTCATTTGCTTCAGTGTATTTGGAAAAAGTTTGTTTATTTACAAAAAGGTGTTTTACCTCATGCTAGAGGTAAAACAGGTTCTCAAATGTCTGATATAGGACCTTTCCAGTAGGCATCCCCTTCATAGAGGAAGTATTTACTTGATCTTTGGTCACCTCTCTAATTCTTCTATTGTAGTCCTCTTGTGGCATTAATTTATCATTTATCACTAAGGGATTGGGTAGACCCTTCTGCATCAAAACATCAAACTTTACCATGAACCTGTCTATAGCCAGTTGTATGGTTTGGCATTTGTCCTCAAGGTTTAACATAAAATTCCTCTTGGTGAGGACCTTTTTCACCTCCAGTATTGTGCTTGTCCTATCAGCTATGTGCAATTCCTACAATTCATATTTGTTTTTGGAGTTCAGGAAATGGATTAGTTTAGTGGCTTCTTCTGGCATGTCTCCCAGTTCAGCCTTAACTCTCTTCATGGCTTCTATAGCCTCTTTAACTAAGTCACTATATTCAAAGATGACTTGAATGGATGGCCAGATATCATTGACAGAGTCAATGATATTGGCCCATAAATGTTCCTTAGCTTGGCCAAGTGGCTCCTTTAATGTTAGCTCTTTCTCTAGGTTTTTTATCCTCTCATTCATCCTGGTTGATGTTTGTACTTCCTCTTTGTGCATAATTTGTGCAAGCTTCTTGTCATTTTCTAGACTTGTTATTTTTTCCTTAAGCTTGTTTAGTTCTGTGGCCTAAATGGACCTGTCTTCCATTGCTTTGACCAACTTACTTGCCTCATCACCTAGCTGAGCTGTTGTTGTTGTCGAACTTGTTACTGATGTAGATGTTGTGGCAACTGGTAGTGTTGTAGCTAGTGGAGCTGTAGGAGCCAATGAAGCTGCCAAAGTGGATGGTACTGTTGTGGTGACTGTTGGAATGACAGTGGCAGGGGCAGTCTCAAGGCTGGCCTGTTTCAGTTGTATCAAGCTATCCAACTCCTTCTCCATCTCTTTTAATTGGTCATTTAGTTGGAGAACAAGGTCCATCATTTCCTCCTGATGTGTTTGGCTCTCAAGGAACTCTTTTGTCTGTGGATGCTCTGAATGAGGAAGTTTCAGTTGTTTTTTGAGAGCAGCAATGTCCTCATTATTTTTCTTTATCAACTTCTCAGCAGCCTTGATATCATTGGGATCATGTCCCAGCTCAATGACCAAGTATTCCAATGACTTGATTCTGTTATCCTTGGCCTGTGAGGAGGCCTTTTCCAGTTTGTATTGTGCAGTGATGTTATCTAATGAACTTTGCAGTTTGTGTGCAGTCATAGCTTTACCTGTCAAGGTGGAATAGATCATCTCACCTGCCTGCTTGTGAAACTCCATTTGGTCAATGGGATGAAAATCCCTGGCCAAAACCTGAAAAAATGTTTTCCTATAGTGTGCTGATGTTTTTGGTTGCTGGACTGTAGGTTGCAAGAATGACATCTGTATTTTTCCTGTTTTTATATCAAAGGCTGACATAAACCTGTTGTGATTTTCAAGTGTCTACTTGAAGTATTGGGCATAAGTCTCAGCCTTCAACTTCTCATTTCTCAACTTAATTTCCTTGTATATATCTTTGATATCCTTCTCTTTATCCACAGGCCTAGTGAATGAAGAGACCTCCATGTTGAGCTATCTCCCAATAAGTTGAGTGTTAGGGGTTGAGGGCTGATGTGTTTCTCCTAAAGTTGTTGTGCCTTTGCTTCTTTCCACCATTGTATCAGTGTCAGTGATTTCCATTGAGTCAATGGTGTCTCCCTATTCAATTATAGGATTAAGCTTGGGCCTCTTCCTATAATTGATCTCAAATTGTTCATTTGTGGTTTCCATAGCTAAAGTAGAACCTTCTCCTCTAGTTCTCTTTGTACTTTTGTCTTCATTTGTTGGAGTCTATAAAAGAGGAGGAATGTTCATTGGTTCTCCTAGTTCTGGAACCTATAGGATGGAACTTGTATCAATCTGTTTTTCTACATCAATCAATCTATTCTCTACATCAACTATAGTATTGTCCATGTCTATCAAAGTGTTTTCCAACCATTCTGATTGGTTGGCAAATCTCTCTATGTCTGGCCTGGGATGATGAATGAAAGGGCCCAATTTGACCTTGAGCCTTAGCTTATTTATGACTCCATGAGGGTCATATTTCCACATAAAACTGTTTTTAAATTTCATCTCCTGTAGAATCTTATCGGCCTCTGGTCCAGCTTCCCTATTATTACAAATAAAGGGGCCCAATTAATTTTTCATTTTGAACTAGGTCTTCTTCCTAGCTGATAGGAAATTTACTTCATCAGAGTTTATTATTTGTCTAAAGTACTCTAATGCAAATAACCTCATGGGGAGGTATTTGGGAAGTTTTTAAGGGGCAAGTTGGCATCCATATATCCTTATTTCTGTGTGGTTATGGTACAAAAACCAGTCTCCCACTTTATTGTTTTTGGCCAACTGTAAAACTCTTTTGATTTCTTGACTGATTATGGGCTGACGGCTACTAGTTAGCATATTCATAACTAGATGGACAAATGAAGCAATGAAGTCCTTGTAAGTAAATACAGTGGAGTACTTTTGGATCAAGGGTGTCCAATATATGACTGGTCTTGGGTTGCCTTTGGTGTCCAATTTCGGAATGTTGACAAGGAATTTGTTTGATTGGTAGTACAAGAACATATGAAATAAAACTGAAGAATACTTGAAAACTTTCTCACTCGGTAGTCTCATGAATTGTTCATGCATCCTATCTGCTACAAATTGAGCATAGTTGTAAATTACATCAGGTGGCTTGCTTAGGAAAAATATGGAAAGGAAGGCAAGAACAACCTCATCCACATGTTCATCAGAGGTGTAACCTAAAATGCAGGACAGCATGGTTTTGATTTGTCTTCCTCTCTCTTAAAAAATGGTGGCAGCATATGGAGGACTTTCTATAGGATTATGACACTCCTCTATGATGAAAGTTTGGAAAATTTGGACTATTATGGGAAGGTCTAACTTGGTATAGAGGTTCAGCAAGCCTTCAATAGAAAGTGGGGTCTCATTTGGGCTTGGTTGGACCTGCAGTGTTTGGTTAATGGATTCTGCAGTGATGGTAAATAAAACTTGCTGGTCAGGGGTGACAATGGCTCTTTGGCTGGGAATGTAGCAAGCATGATAGAAGTGAATGATTTTTGGAAATGGGTGTACTTATGGAAACAAATACCTGGGAAAATTAGACTCCCAAAGGTTAATGTCATCGTTCTGGTTTAAAAATTTGTCCTTACTCCAACAGTGGATCTTTAGAAGTTAGGCAGGGGAAGTAGTGTCCTTAATTTGAAAGTCTCAATCTATTAATGCAAGGTGGTCAATTTCCAGGTGAGGGGTTTGCAAAGGTCTCACATCGATAGAGGTTTGGGAAGCCATGATTGGGTTTACAAATTTGAATTAGGCTTTTAGTGGTTTCAGGAGTGAGGTTTAGAGGTTCTGGAACAGTAGGTTGGTAAATACAGTCTGTGAAAAGGGTTTGGAATATACAAATAAGTTTCTTTTCAATTTTTGGAAGGTTTCTTTAATTAATTCAATTAATTAACCATTCAATTACACTGTGCATTTTCAAATTGAAGGGCCATTCTGATTTTTCCCAAGAATACCTGGAAATTGGCAGTCTGGCGTGCAGATGGGGTTTTGTGGTAATTACATAAGGTAATGAGGATTCAACTATCAACCGGCTACTTCAATTGGGTATCCGGAGCATTTTCATGTGGAAGAAGGTGGTCAAATTGATCGCAAAGGTTCAGGGTGTCACAAATGGCTAAGCAGCAGTCTGCAATGAAAAATTAGCGAAAAGAGCAATTTGGGGCTTTTTCAGCCTTCTAACGGGTAACGGTCACATTTTGGTGCGGAAATTATAAATGAACAGTAGGAAGTTTTCGGTTTAGGCAGGGAGGTAGTTTTTTGGACAATCGCACCGCTTTTGGAGGGCAGGCAGTATTTTTCGCGAGCACGCGATCTAACCTAGTGCTGCCACATAGCAGAACAGTGCCTAGGCAAAACCGCGAATCTCACATGCTCTCGAGCTGTCATCGGTCGGACGATGAATCCGCGTGATATGGTTGTACACCATCAGATCTGGGGGTTAGGAGATCAAAGGGATATCACACAGTTGAGTTGCACGGATGGAATTGGGAAAGTGATTTGACAGCGCCCAGGATTTAATTACAATAAATTGTAATTAAATAACCAATAACGGGGGGGTTTTAATATAAGCAGTGAGTTAATAAGGTGGGACCATGGGTTATGTGGCATGGTTTTTTTAATTAAACCAAGGGTAGGTGGGTTAAAAAGGGTTGTTAGAAATATAAAGTGGTGACGTTAATTAGATAATGCGGGGGTGTAGAAAAAACTTAGGATAAAGGGTTTTTTGTGGGGTTTTAGGGGGAAAAGAGAAATTAATAAAGGGGGAAGTGATCTTTGTAATGGGGAATGGGTTTCACACTAGGGAAAGAGGTTTTGGGGAAGGGTGAATGATTTTTGAAAGGTAATTTCTAGGGAAATGTGTGAAACCAAGGGGTAAAAGGTGAAAATGATGGGGAAGGGTATTTATAAGTAATGAAGGGATAATGGGGGAAATTAGCAAACAAGTATGTGGGGGTGTAGTGAAATGAGGGGAAATTATCAAAACAAACTTGGTAAATATAATTTCTTTCTCACAATTCATACTACACATGAAACATAGGATTAAGCATGATAAATGTTCTTTTGACTTAACAACCTTATGCACTTTGCAAAACTTCATCTACCTGCCCTTTATTTACCATAACATTTTTTATTCATTTCAATGGGTGCATTTGAGCTTGTTGACCCTTTATTTCCTTTTCTTTTTATAAGCAAACTATCTAATTCTAA
Source organism: Pinus tabuliformis (assembly GCA_031772625.1). Classification (NCBI taxonomy): domain Eukaryota; kingdom Viridiplantae; phylum Streptophyta; class Pinopsida; order Pinales; family Pinaceae; genus Pinus; species Pinus tabuliformis. The sequence goes on from CM062812.1 coordinate 503,963,006, forward strand.
CCTTATAACTTCCAATGGCTCAGATTAAACTGATGAGCTCATTTTTATTCTCTACCTAACTACTAATATGCCAAGGTTAAACAGTTTGGCTTGATCTTTATTCTCTATCTATCAACATGAAATTTAAAGCATGAATGTCTCAAGATTAAAATATTTGAGCATCATGGATTGTGGCATTTCTGACAAGTTTCACACAATCTTATTTTACAAAGTAAAGCAATGGTAGTGGCATTTAAATTTGCACACTTTCATGATCTATTTTTATTTCTTTTTGGGGTTCATATTTTCACTTTTTTGATCTTTTTTTCTTTTTTTTTGTCCTTTGATTATTCTTTTAGGACATACCCTCTTTTCATTTTTTTTAATTTTTAATATGGAAAACATTTTGCAGAAAGAAAAAGTATGTACAATATTACAAGACTAACCATAGCCAATTCAAAATTATAAATCCTATTATTATAGGACCCAAACACCATGTATTACCATATTATAGGCTTTTACTATAATTTGGAAAGGCATTTAATATGGGTGGCGGAATGCAGTCAATTAACTCCAATCAAAAGAAACAACAGAACTACTTGGTGGGGGTATCATAGGATTTCCCCCATGCTTTACAGGAATAGGAGAAGGACTCTCCTGAACAACTGGGACGGGAGGGCCACTCTTTAATTCATGAGAATCTGAGGAGACGAGAAGAACATGAGTAGTATGATCACTACTCTCTTCGGGAACAGAGTGAACAACTAAAGGCGGAGCCAAGTCGACACTCTTTTTTACCAATGGTTGGTTGGGAACAGACACAAGAGAGTCATGCTCAGGAAGAGCAAGATGGGCAAGAGATGAATCCAAGTCAATCTCTTTACCAACTAGGAGAGGGTTAGAAGAAAGCCTTTGATAACCAATAGGAAGTTGGGGTTGAGGAGCTGTAAGGTTTTCCAAAACTTTGGAAGCTTTATCCATAAGAGGACAAAGGTGAAGAAGATGCTCTCCTTCACATAACCTACAAGGGAATTTAATTTTTCCCTTCTTCTTACCATCGCTAGCCGAGGGTGTAGCATCGACATGATCTCCAGAGGTCGATGGGGATGGTCGATCCAGATTTTGAGACCATACCTCTAAGACTTTGGGAATACCAGGACAGTCTCAAAGGAGATGGTCACCCTTACATAGCCTGCAAGGGAATTTTACCTTCCACAAAGGATCAGAAGGTTTGTCGACAAGAAGTGCATTTGGAGCAATAGTTGCACGGTTGGCCTCTTGCTTATTTGACTTCTTCTTCTTCATCTTCTTCTTCTTCTTCTTAGCCTCCTGGTTACTGGATTTCAAACTTTCACCAGGCGAAGTAGAAGAGGAGGGTGAAGAAATAGGTGAAGAAGGTGAGAGGTCAACCTTAGAATCAACATGGTGTTGTTCAAGTGAAGGAGATGGCTGGATAGAAGTTGGGACCTTTGGGACCACCAAGGTCGAAAATAACCAGACAAGTAAACCAATAGTTAACGTGGGAAGGGACAACGTTGACTGGTACTCTAGAAATGTTGCCATTGGAATCGACCCTAAAGAATCACTAATAAAGATAACTTTAACCTAGAATATTCTGTGAGCAGTTAATTTTAAGACATTGAAACAAAATTTTTCCTTTTCATGTCTTAAGAGTTGAGAAAAGGACGAAAGGTGACTTTAGTCTCTTTCAGATTTAACGAGCTTGAAAGGACAAGTTCTCGATGATATTTTCAAATTTAAAGTGTCATTAAAGATAAAAAATGAATATGCATGGTACTCTAGGCATAAATGATTACCAGGTAGCTGTGAACTGCAGAATACCTCCCGACGAACCGAAAAGTAGGAGCAGACAATCTCCCCGAATGTTGTGTTTGGTGTATCACATTTACAAGGCAGGAGACTTGGCCTCCTATGGATAAAGGATTTAAACCTATATACACGACGATACGAGGAGCACAAGTCCGTGCTAGTGTTGTCTAATGCAAGATCGTTGCGAATGACAGTGACTGGGTTTAAAGACGCTGGAACATATCTCTAGCCTAGAGCACTAAATGTAAGCATTAAGTTTCAATGCTTACTTAGGTTAATTCAATAAATTTTAATGGTTTATCTTGAATTAGGTTTAAATTTCAAAGCCCTACCATTATCATCTGAAAACTTCTATATGTAGCTATATGAGAAAAGAAATCTTTGTCTTTGATGAAAGTTTACATTAATTAAGGGATAGAGAACACACAATCAACGCAACAACCAAAGAATGAAATATTTTACTAATACATGTCCTAAATGCATTTAATATTCCTTTAACAACAACAACAACAAAAATATTTCATTTCTCATGCCTATGATGATGCAATTCTAGCTTCTCAAAAACACTAATAATGCAATATTTTCACTTAAGTAAACTAGAATGATGTTCTTATTTTCATAAAATGTAAAATGAAACTTTCACATAAAGCACTTTAATGAAAATTTTCACAATTTCGAACAAACAAACATCAATAAAATCCAAAGCATGATAAATGAAACTAAAAGCAACTTCTTCCCTTAATCGAACAAACCAAACACATAAATGCTTCAATCGACAAACCAAGCAATGTAATCTATGCTCGGAAAGAAAAAAGAGACACTCAAAATATGAGAAAAAATGAGACTCTTTCACTCATTCAATTGAAAATGAAGCAATGAAGATGTTGTGACTGAAAGATGGATTAAATGAAGCAGAAAATTAGAAAATTGACACAATGAGTAAACAAAAAAATGAATGGTAACTGACCTAGAATCCCTAGGGTTATAGAAACCATCCAAAAAACTCAAAAAATCAAGCAACAAAACTTCAAACCAATTAATCAATCAAACCCAGCAAAAAAAACATCCTAGTCACTTCTGGGCGGAAGAAGAGAGTCTGAGGGTCAAGACACACTGGCACTGGAATGGGAGAAACCCTTATTTTTTTTAATTCAGAAACTGGCATGACTTTTTGGCTAAAACTAGCACTGAAAAGGGGTCCGACATGACTGTCAAACTAAAACTAGCACTGATCGCCGCAATTGCTTGGCTAAAACTAGCGTTGATCGGGGATCGGCGTGACTATTTAGCTGAAACTAGCATTGATCGATGGATTCAAAGAAAAAATAAAAAAATGACTTCACACAGGGCTAGACTTAACACATCACAGGGTGGGCTAGTGTCTGTATGCCTTCAAACAGGTCAATACAGATCCAGAAGACCATAAATAAATAAACTAGGCACACAAGTAGAAAAAATAGAGTGATGAAAAGGAGATGTATTTCCCCAGTGGAGTCGCCAATTTGTGGTGTAGGAATATCCTCTCTATGGACAGAGACGATCCCTCTAGCCCAAGAGAGTGGGTCTAGCCACAAACAATACAATCTAATGTAAATTTCCTTATATTAGAATCGAATAAGAGGACCTACCTCTTATAACGCTAATCCACTTGATGGTGATCTTGCTTCCTTGCTCCAGATTCCTTCTATTCCTCTCATTCAAGTACCTGAAACAAACATGCAAGAAACAATAGCAAATGTGATAGCATAAAATCGAATCCAATCTACTTAAAAGGTCAAGGAGTTCTAAGCTATCAAATGTAATATTACACCCGATATAGGAAATAAACCATTAGTTGTATTAAAATAAACTTCAAAGAGAAATACAACCAAAGCCTTGACATTAGAGATCTCCTTTGCGGTATCCAAGTCCCACTACACACCTTTTCAACACTCTTTTCCTCTTCTAGCTTGACATGAAATGGCTTCCAAGCTCTAACTCTCTCTCCTCATGCTTTAGCTACCAAAGACTAGTTTTTTATCATCTAAGACTAATCTTCTTCTATCAAAAGCTAAAGATTTCAGAATTTTGCAATTGGTTCTATCTCTCCACCACTTTCACTATGCGTTGTATTGTAACCAAAAAGGGTAAGAGGAATTGGTTTATATAGGGAGAGGAGGATAAGAATGAGATCCACTAAAGGGGGGAAGAAGGTCTTATCTCGTTGGGAAGGTCCACTTTTAAGGGGGAAAGAACCTTATATGGAGTTATCGGCCCTTATCCAACAAAACGAACATCCAGCACATCACCACTAGAAGTTTCTAGATGTGAAACTCTGTTTCCTTTTATAAAAACAGTCCAGAAGTAGATCGGCACAGGTATTGGGCTAACAGTAGTGTCGATCGGTGCATGTCACAGTGTAAAACTCTACCATCAGCGCAGGTGAGACATTGGGAAAGAGCGTTGATCTGGTTTTAAGAAGGATTTTTTGGAAATGTTCTGAAGGGAGTGGGGACTACTTTCTTTAAACTTCAAGGGATGCAAGAGCATAGGTTTCATTGTGAAATTATAACACAATAGTCACTTCTAGGGTTCTCTAGGATTAGGAACGGTGAGTGACAGGAGAGTGACAAATTATTGTGTAACAGGTCCCCTTCAAGTGACGATGAAGAGACAACCCTAAGTACACCCTGGAGTGTGGTATAGTTGATTAGGCAAGGTATCCCGTGAATACCTCGTCCATCCACTCCACCTCCACCGCATACACCAACACCTTCACCTCCACCTCCACCTCCACCTCCACCATTCAACATGGCGAACGCAATGAAGATGTCAATCTTCAAAGGGGTAGGGAGCGAAGATCACGAATAGTTCTTGTTCATTGTAGGCGATGTGTGGTCAACACAACAAATTATGGATGATAACATCAAGAAAGCACGGCTGGTCACAGCCTTATCAGACCGAGCATTAACATGATACATCAAGAACTGCAATGATAACCCCAATGCAACGTTGTTTGAAACCCAACAGACGCTGAATAAAGAGTTTAGAAAGCCTAAATCAGAGGCGCAGTCAGTAACTAAGTTCAGAGAAATTCAAAAAAATGTAACTAAGTTGTCCTGGCATTTTGATCAGAGGTTGAAATGTCTGATCAGGCATGCCAATATGGTGATTACAAATTCCCAACATCGAGACTGGTATATCGCGTCACTCTTACCACACTTAAGATTGTTGTTGTCACAACAAAAGATAGCAACCCAAGCAGAGGTTGTAGAGATCGCGATGAGGTTGGAAGCCTCACATATACAGGATACAAACATTGGAGTGCATCAGATTCACTCGCAGCAGGAAAGCCTACACTTGGAGTTGCAAAGCCTAAAGAAAGGAAACGAAGCCCAACCTGAGGTGTGCGTTGAAGTTCTGTGCTTGAAATGTAAGGGCCATGGGCACGATAAGGACCATTGCCCATTTTATATGAATTATATTATTGGGGGAGGGACTATTCCCCTTAAGCTAAAAAATATCGTTAGGTCGAGCGCAGGAGTAGTGCCATGGTGTGCTATATGTCAAGTTACAGGACAACACGTGATGGAAAATTTTCATTTGCTACAGAAGTTTATACAGACCCCTCAATAGTTGTTTTGTAATTTCTGCAAGTTTGTAGGCCATGATGAGCACCATTGTCGAAGTTATGAAATCATGATGGATGGGACCCTAGCCTACTAAATGCAAGAAAAAACTTAGCCTTAGAATCAGGGCACGGGTGCAGCATGCAGAGGATTCCAAGGTCGTGGAAGAGGGAGAGGAGGAGGGCCTGGTAGAGGTCGCAAACAAGTGATATGTTATAATTGTGGCGAAGCTAGACATTTTGCAACTGACTACCAAAACTCGACACATCCATCATGTCAATATCACAAACAATTCAACCATGTGAAGCTTTCTCGATCCTTACAGAAAATATGCAAGAAAAGAAGACACAACCCCAGCAGCCTAAGTAGAATATCCAAATGATGAGGGCAGAACCACATGAACAAGATCACAGTGTTAATATAGTAACACACGTTGGTATGGCCACCGACGAAGATAGGGGAAAACAGCCAGAGACTGAGGGATGGGTGCACAAGGTTGTTGAAAAGGAAGTCGGATTTGACCTCAATTGAGCTAAAGAAACTTTTATGGAGGCTAAAATTAATTTCACAGAAGCTTCCACATCAGGGAGTCAAGAGAAGTCAACTGGGAATACTGAAGTGCAAGATGTGGATCCTTCGTTGTTATCCAATTTCATGAAGACCTGTATGAAGTTGTTGTGCGATAAGAATGCAGTAGAGGGGCTACAATAACTAATATACAAGTGTGTAGATAAGATTAAGGTTTCTTTGGAATGGTGCACTATGGAGAAACTCAGTAAGCATAAGAAGAGGACAGGGCGCAAGATGAGGCTGACCGTGTAGATAGAATAATATGAAATGGACCAAGTCATCCTAGATTTGGGTTCAGATGTGAATATGCTGCCAAAAAAAACATGGGAAAGGATGGGGAGACCCGCGCTGCAATGGTCTCCTATACAACTATGCATGGATAATCAGGAGAAGATTATTTCGATGGAACGCTTATATGGTGTGATGGAATACATTGAGGGAGAAAGCACGGTGGCTGATTTGAAGTAATAGAAATAGTAGATGACAATAATTTGTATCCTGTGCTACTAGGAATTGGTTGGGACATTGATGTGGATGCGGTCATTAATTTGAAATAGTAGAAGATGATATTTGAAAGGAAGACACTCAGGGTTATTGTGCCACTAGACCTTGTAGAAGGAGCACTATACTGAGCCTGTTCATGACTTTGTGGAGGATGATGATGATCTAGACCAGATATACAAGATAATGGTGCGAGACGAAGATTGGATCAATCCCACTGCAGATGGACGGATCGCATGGGATAGACACAACTCTTGCACCTCAGACTCATATGAAGAGCTCGAACACTAGCATTATCAGTTACATGAAGTATCTACATTGCGTTTCAATACGATGACCAAATCACTGCAATGTGTCTCAACCGAGGTAAGAAAGCTTCCACATTACGATGGTTTGACTGATGTTGATCTGTTTTTGGATGAATTTGAAAGGGAAGTGCTTGAAGAACATCGCTTCCAAGCGCTTGAATTGGCATTGCATGCTACACCTACCCGTTGGTAGGGTACGCACAAAGAGAACTTCACTGGTTGGAAGAAATATAGAAGGATGATGAAATTAAGGTTTGGACATGCTAATACCAAGATGACTGAGAAGTATAGTGGGAAGGGTCATCCTTGCGAGAATTTTGTGCGGTGGACTAGAGCTTGGGTAATGGATCCACAACCAGAAGGGGTGCACATCTTCTATCATACCTTAGATGCAATCCTAATGAACTGGTATTTGGAAATGGAGTTTCGCCATGGGATAGTTGAATGGGACATGTTAAGAGAAAATCTTTTAATGATGTTCAACTTTGAGGATGCGTTCGAATGCATTGATGAAATGCTTTAGGAGATAAAAGCTACTATCTTCACGACGCCTAAGGAACCGGTAGAATGGACTCAGCCAGATTGGAGTACACAGTTGTGCCATGTGCTATAATGTTATAATGTGACTGGTGAGGAGGAAGAAGAAAATCCACATAATATTAACATTCCAGCATCAAAGTGACAGCTTGAAGTTGAGGGGCCTCAGACAGAGACCCTCGATGTAATAGAACCGCTAAAAAGCTAGCAGGTAGATATTGGATCTAATGCGGAGCCAAAGTTTGCGAAGATAGGAGACTATTATGATGAATATACAATTGATAAGGTGACCAAACTACTACGCGAATACCAGGATTTATTCCCAACAATTTTTTCGGATCTGAAGGGTATTGTAGGATATTTGGGCGTTATGAAAATTACTTTGAAACTTGATGTGAAGCTTGTTAAGCAGAGACCTTATCGGCTCAATCCAAAGTATAAAGAAAAGGTGCACAAAGAGCTTGATAAGATGTTGGAGGCTGGAATTATTGAACCAGTAGAAGAATCCAATTGGGTAAGCCCAATGGTGGTCCAGGAAAAGAAACAGCAGGGTGAAATTAGAATATGCATAGATATGAGAAAGTTGAACGATGCATGTGTGCATGATCCATTCCCAACACTGTTTACAAATGAAGTATTAGAAAATGTTGGCAGACAGGAGGCTTATTCATTCACAGATGGGTTCTCAGGGTATCATCAGATTAAGATCGTGTCAGAGGATCATAGCAAGACAACCTTCGCAATAGAGTGGGGTTTATTTCAGTATACAATAATGCCATTAAGATTGAAGAACATGCCTGCAATCCTCTCCTGGGTAGTAATCACGATGTTCAAGGAATTTATTCATAAATTATTGGAGGTATATTTTCATGACTGGATTGTGTTCGGATTGGTGAAGCGCCATGTTGCAAATTGCACCTTATGCTAGATACATGTCGTAGATACCAGATCACGTTGAACTTGAAGAAATGTATGTTCTGTGTGCCTTTTGGAATTTTTCTAGGCCATGTAGTATGCAAGCAGGGATTGATGGTGGACCCTACTAAGTTAGCAGTGATTGTGAATTTAGAAGCTCCCACGAATGTTAAGTAGCTGCGTGCAATGCTGGGCCACACAGGATATTGTCGGACGTTTATCAAGTCTTATGCCCAGATCACCATGCCGATTGAAAAACTATTAAAGAAGGATGCAATTTTTTATTGGGATGATCAGCGTCAATGGAGTCTCGATGTGTTAAAAGAAAATATGGTGACTGCGTTGATATTGGTGTTCCCTGATTGGAAGAAAGAGTTTCACGTTCATGTGGATGCCTCTTGCATTGCGCTGGGTACGATATTGACCCAGCCCAACAAAGCTGATATTGATCATCCAATAGCATTTGCAAGTAGGAAGCTGTCGAAATTTGAAAAGAACTATTCCACTACAAAGCGTGAAGGTTTAGTGATGGCCTACGTGCTGCAAACATTTTGGCATTACTTGTTGGGCACACATTGCAAAATGTATACAAATCATTCCACGCTGAAATACCTAGTCAAAAAGCCTATGTTGGGGGGGCAGGATTTGTAGGTGGTTTTTGTTGTTCTAGGAATATGATTTTGAAGTGATTGTGAAGCCCAGATGGTTGAAAGCGGGACTAGATCATCTATCCAAGATTGAGACAGGTGAAGAACCAACTAATATAGATGAAGGATTATCGGATGAGCAACTCTTTGTTGTGCGCATTGATCATTTTTTAGATATAATTTAGCTTCTTACTATTGGAACAACTACAGAAGGATATTCTAATCAACAGAAGAAGGAACTGGTGGTCTGCGCTACTGATTTTTCTGTTATAGCGGGACATTTGTATAAGATGGGGACAAATGAAATACTACGCCGATATGTTCTGGAGTTTAAGTGCGCTAGTATCCTCGTTGTTGGGCATGGAATCCCCCCCCCCCCCCCAAGGCATGTTTTGGGGCTGAAAGCCCATGTTTTGACCGAATAATGTTGTAAAGCCTCGTGAATTGCAGGCACGGAAGTATGTTAGAGTCATAGGGTTGTCCACCCTAGTTTGTAATGTATGGCCAGCCTACCCATGGTCTGTGGACCATGGGATTGTATAAATAGAGCGAGGCTCTAAGTGTAAAAGTAGCGAAAAAAATAAAGCATGGAATAGAAACAAGTCTAAGGGATTGAGTCGTAAGTGCATAAGTGTGTCTTTGGGGTCGTATAGTAGGAGAAGGCTTTGCAGCTAAGTGCACAGAGGCCTAGTTGTCCGTAGCTGAGTGCGCGGACCCCTGCAGTTGAGTGTGCAGGGCGGAGTTGAGTCTGTAACTGAAGAAGAGAATAATAAAGAGAAGTTTTATCCAAATTCTGTGTATCTGTTCTTGAGTTATTACATGTTTGATATCAATTGCAAATATACTATTCATTTACTACGCGCACTTGTTTGAATGATTTATATTGCTAAGTATATTTTACACATGTAAATAAGCTAAGTTAATCAACTAACGGGGGAATACTAGTAAGGACTTGAGTAATAACAGCATTTGGCCCCCGGGCAGGGCTGCGCAAAGGCAACATCTCAGGTTGCAAGGTACAGGTAAGTGCACATAGCGACGTGCGTGCAGGGTCGAACCACGGACCACTTGAACTCATCAGACATATCCAGGGTGCAGAAACCTAGTTCTAGCACCCTCCCATACTACTTCGGGTGAGACCTCAATCCGCGCTCCGCGGACTATTGCCGAAAGGGCCAGTAGTACTGGGATTTGTTTGGCTAAATCACCTCTGAACCTGGGTCAGGCCCCAACAAGCCAACAAATGGTTCCATTTCTGGGACTGGGATCTGAATAAGGGTTGTCTGATGTTGTGTCAATGGAATCTGACAAAGAAAGAAATTTAAGGGTGATTAGACAGAAAAATTCACGATTTCGCGACGCAGGAAAATAGGAATCCGCGAGTATCGAAGTAACAGTGGTTAGAGCGCTACTTATATATGAAAATCCATGAGATTTTCTTTGTAGCCTTCCCCTCTGAGTTGTACGAGTGTATCACGAAGCTAGCAGATAGTCAAGGAAGGTGTAGGCTCGACAAACCAATTGTGTGGACTCTAGAGTTGGTTTGCAGACTAGAAGCATCAGAAGATAAGATCGTGCATGTTGTGGACCATTGGCTTGATTGAATTATAGGAGGGTTCATCACCGAGTTCGCGGTAGATACTTTAGTCAGCTACAGCGAGGCGAAATAACGCTTCCTTAAAGGACCGCGAGGTAAGTACATTAAATATTTGAACACTTGGATTAAAATGCTATTGTGTGAAAAGCAGGTCATGCGAATAAATTTATGTTTGGGGCTACGCAAAGTGGGAGGATCTATACAAACAAAGGTAGCGTAGAGATAGATAATAGCCCCTTGATTTCACCTCCGCAAGAAAGCGAGGAAGAGCTCGTGAAAGTTTCACCAAAAAGTGTGATCAGTCTGATAAGATAATGGATTCCACGCATACCACCTCCACCTACACCACCATCGGTTTCACCATCTTCACACCCATCTCTGCCCACACCACCTCTGCCACCACCACAGTTCAATATGGTGAGCGCAATAGAATTTCTGGTGTTCAAAGGAGTAGGGAACGAAGATCTGGACCAATTTTGGTTCGTGGTAAAGGCTGTATGGGAAGCACAAGGAGTCGTGGATGATAATATAAAGAAGGAAACACTGGTAAACGCGTTGCAAGGTCGTGCACTAACATGGTACATTAAGCATTCCAATGACAATCCAAACGCAGGGATCGTGGATATCCAAGCTACGTTGAACAGGGAATTTAGCAGGCCAAAATCAGAGACACAGTCGATTATTGGGTTTAATGAAATCACAATGCTTCCAGGCGAGACCCCCTGGGAACTGGATCAGAGACTGAACGGTATGATTCACGAAGCCAACATGACCTTGACGGATGGACAGCATCGCACATGGTTTGTAGCATCACTAACGTCGCATCTAAGGATTGCGTTGTTGCAGCAGAAGTTATTGACTTAGGCCAAAGCTTTGGAGATTGCAATGAGACTGCACAAGACCCCGATACAAGATCCTGGCCTGGGAGTCCAACAAATCCGCGCACAACTGAAAAATTTATCTGGAAATGCAGAGCTTGAAACAGGATAGGACAACTCACCCAGAAGTGCGCGAGGAGGTATGGTGCATAAAATGCAAGGGCCAGGGGCGTGACAAGGACCATTGTCCAGTATTCATGAACTACCTAATGGGAGGAGGGCCAATGCCACTGAGACCAGAGGCACAAGTAGGGTCAAGCATGGCACCTACATTGCAGTGCATGATTTGTCAGATAGGAGGGAAGCACGCTACAGATAACTGTCACCTATTACAAAAGTATACGCAGACATCCCAGCAGTTGTTCTATAATTTCTACAGGTCAGTAGGCCATGATGAACACACCTGTAGAAGTTATGAACTGATGATGGATCAGACTCCTGCCTACAGAGTTCAGACCGAAATGTGAGCCCTCGATCAAAATGCAGGGATGGCACGCACTGGATTTCAGGGGCACAGACGAGGTCGAGGTGGAATGGGACCAGGAAGGGGTCACGAACAGCTGATTTGTTACAATTGTGGAGGGCCAAGGCATTATGCCCACGATTGTACAAATCTGACAAGAGCATCATGTTTATATTGCACCTAGTTTGATCTTGAGATGAAGGATTGTCCCACACTGATAGTGAGGTTGCGTGATAAAGGAATACTCCAGACTCCCCCGACTCAGAATCTGAAAATGATGAGGGGTGAGCCATGCGAAGAGGACCTGAATGTAAACATCTTGCTCCGAAGCGGTATCACAATAGGTGATGATAAGGGAAAGAAACCCGAAGAGAGTGCTTGGGTTCTCAAGGCTCCAACAAAGGAACCAAAGTTCAATTTGGAGCATGCAAAGGAGACATTCATGGAAGCTAAGAAGAGCTTCATGGAGGCCTCCACTTTAGGTAGTAAAGACAAACTAGAACTAGAGATGGACCCATCAATGCTTACTACCTTTCTGCAGGAACTCATCACTAGGTGCGTTGGGTCAGGAGAACCACGCGTAGTCTGAAAGCTCAGGAAGCACACAACACAAACAGGAAGGGAGATGAGATTGACTGCGCAAATCGGGGAATATGAAATGGATCAAATGATTTTGGATCTAGGATCAGACGTGAACGTACTGCCAAAGTAGACATGGGAAGGCATGGGCAGGCCCGCATTGCAATGGTCTCTTATTCAATTACGAATGGCCAACTAGCAGAAGATCCTACCGATGGGAATATTGCAAGGAATAATGATAGATATCGAAGATGCGAGCGCTTTTGAAAATTTCGAAGTGATAGAGATTTTCGATGATAGCAATCCCTGTCCCACGCTACTGGGAATAGATTGGGCCACTGATATGAACGGAGTGATAAATCTAAAGAAGCACAAAATGATTTTTGAGAAAAAGTCACTGCGCGTAGTGGTACCTTTATACCATGTGGAAGAATCACGCTATACAGAGCCAATACACGACGAAGAGAGCGAAGACGACCTAGATTGTATCTACAAGATAACCGCTCGGGAACAGGATTGGGTGAATCCAACTGCAGATGGCAGGATTTTGTGGGAGCGCGAGAGCTCCTGCACATCAGATTCGGACAAGGAAATAGAATGATGGCAGAACTAGTTACACGAGGTAACCACGCTCAATTGCAACATGATGGTAAGATCACTGCATTGCGTGACAATGGAGATAAGGGATCTGCATATGTATGACGGGTTGACAAAGAGAGGTGCTAGAACAACAGCGTTTCGATGCTCTGAAATGGGTACTGCGCTTTACGCCCGCAAGGTGGTGGGATACGCATAAAAGAAGTTTTGAGGACTGGTGCGCCTGCAAGAGGATGATGTTCATATGGTTTGGAAAGCCTCAGTTGTTGATGGAAGCCAGGTATGATGGACGAAACAACCTGCATGCCCATCTCTCCAAATGGGTACAGACATATGGTACACGACCTGCACGAACACACACCATTCTCACGATAGAAAACAGGAACAACAAGTGGGAGCAAGCATGACGAGGGCGCGAACGACAAAGTATGATATGAACAAGTGCGCCGAAGATTATATGCAGGGAAGCCTTTAACAAGGTGTGCAAAGTGCTGACCACGGTCCACCATGTGAGATGCACTGACTAGGACCTGCGCGTACCATCGGTTCTATGGGTTTATAGGACCATGTGCAAAACCCTGACCACACGAGCACTTCCAAAGCCGAAGTATGAAGCAGGGGCTGTAATCCCTACGAAGCATGCGAAGCCTATTCCATGCATAGCACCACCCATAGATACGACAGACTACGAAGCTTTGGAGGAACGGCTCGCGCAATTGGAAGAACTTGAGGAGGAACAGTTCTTTGTTGGTTTTCATCAGCAGGTACAAAAGCAGCGTGAAAAGGCCTAGCACGATTGCCATATTAAGTTGCGCACCTTCAAGGTAAACAACTTAGTGTTGATGTATGAAAGTAAGTTTGAAAAATTTCTAGGCAAATTCAGAATGCATTGGCGGACCATATGTGGTTAAGGAGGTCACAGATGGAGGCGCGGTTCAGCTAGTCAAACTAAATGGAGAACCCTTCCCAGGCAAAGTGAATGGTAGCCACTTGAAGCCCTACACGGGTGGGTTGACTATCTGACTAGCCAGCTGAAGCCCTACACGGGTGGGTTGACTATCTGACTAGCCAGCTGAAGCACAGTCTTTGTGCTCCGAGGAGACAGACAAAGGCGTGGGACTATAAACATACGCAGAAGATACCGGGACAGATGTAGGGAAATAATTCGGATACAAGAGTCTTAGAATGGAGGATGCAACAAATTCAGCAAGCAGCGACGCAGTGCATTACCAACATCAGCACAGTTCGAAGACAGTTCGAGGAACTCTGTGCCAAGATTGTCGCACCGATAGAGTGACTCGAGGGGCCTGTTGGGCATGGAATCCCCTCCCCCCCCCCAAGGCATGTTTTGGCGCTCAAAGCCCATGTTTTAACCGAATAATGTTGTAAAGCCCCGCAAATTGTGGGTGCAGAAGTATGTTAGAGTCATAAGGTTGTCTGCCCTAGTTTATAATGTAAGGTCGGCCTACCAATGGTCCTCGGACCATGGAATTGTATAAATAGAGTGAGGCTCTAAGTGTAAAAGTAGCGAAAAAAGAAAGCATAGAATAGAAACAAGTCTAAGGGATTGAATCAAAAGTGTCCAAGTGTGTCTTTGGGGTCGTAGAGTAGGAGAAGGCTCTGCAGCTAAGTGCACAGAGGCCTAGTTGTCCACAGCTGAGTGCGCGGACCCCTGCAGCTAAGTGCGCAGGGCAGATTCAAGTCTGTAACTGAAGAAAAGAATAATAAATCTGTTTTTGAGTTATTACATGTTTGATATCAATTGAAAATATACTTTTCATTTACTGCACGGACTTGTATGAATGATTTATATTGCTAAGTATACTTTACACATGAAAATAAGCTAAGTTAATCAACTAACGGTGGAATACTAGTAAGGACTTGAGTAATAACAGCGTTTGGCCCCCGAGCAGGGCTGCGCGAAGGTAGCGTCTCAGGCTGCGAGGTACAGGTAAGTGCATGTAGCGACGTGCGCGCAAGGTCGAAGCGTGGACCACTTGAACTCATTAGACATCTCAAGGGTGCAGAAACCCGGTTCTAACACCCTCCCATACTACTTTGAGTGAGACCTCGGTCCACGCTCCGCGGACTATTGCCGAAAGGGCCAGTAGTACTGGGATTTGTTTGGCTAAATCATCTTTGAACCTGGGTCAGGCCCTAATAAGCAAAAACTCGTCAAAGCACATGGAGGAGTGGCAGGAGGACACTATGAATGTAGAGAGAATGCGGAGAAGATCCTACGCGCAGGGTTATTGTGGCCAACAGTGCATAAAGATTCTAAGGCATTTTGTAAAGCCTGTGATACTTGTCAAAGAATGGGAAAGCCTTCGTGCAGAGATGAACTTCCCTTGAACCCTTAGGTTTCATTACAAGTATTCAACAAATGGGTAATTGAATTTGTAGGTCTGATACAACCACCAGGAAGGAATACATGTGCATGGTACATTATTATTGCGATAAAGCTCTTAACCAGATCGGCAGAAGCGCAACTAGTGAAGGATTGTATTGCTGCTATGATTATAAAGTTCCTATTTGAATATGTCTTAATGCGGTTTGGGTACCCTAAGATATTGATGAGTAATAGGGGTACACATTTTTTGAACAGAAAAATTAGCGTGATGCGCGAAGAATTCTAAGTATACAATCTAAAGAGTAAGCCCAATCATCCCCAAGCCAATGGTACAGTGGAAGCGTTCAAGAAGATTCTGGAGAATGCACTGACAAAGGTTTGTAATGCAAAGAAGAACGATTGGGATGTGCAAATACTAGCAGTCCTATGGGCATATCGGACGACATGCAAGAATTTGACAGGACAAACTCTGTTTAAGTTAGTCTATGGGATCGATACGGTGATGCCTATGGAATATATTTTTCCAAGCTTGCGCATTGCGGCTTTGACATAAATGACAGATCACGAGACCTTGGAGGAATGGCTTGCACAGTTGATGGAGTTGGAAGAAGACCGATTTCTTGCAAGATTTCACCAGCAAGTGAAAAAGGAACGTGAGAAGGCCTAGCATGATAGGCATATTAAGTTGTGCATGTTTAAGGTGAACAATTTGGTTCTGCTCTATGATAGTAAGTTCACAAAGTTTTCGGGAAAATTTCAAATGCATTGTTTGGGCCCGTATGTTGTTAAGGATATGATGTATGGTGGCGCAGCTCAGCTCGTGAAGCTGAATGGTGAATTGTTCTCGGGAAGGGTGAATGGAAGTCGCTTGAAGTTGTATACAAGGGGTCCTACCCCTACGCAATAACTATATGGTAGCAGGACAGTCTTAGCTGAAAGGGAGAGAGGGACTATAAACCACACTGCCCAAAGAAGAGGAAAAGGTAGTAAGAATGTTACGTGATGGACAAAGGAGGTACGCCAGATGAAGCTGTGACAGATGAAGTTGCGATGGATGAGCTACACCACAAAGAATGGTGTCGTACAGCTAGGTCCAAAAGTAGTCATTGAAGTCATTGTTCATGATTGGATAGAAAAAATCTCATTAGGAGGAGTGGGTAGGCAACATTTATGGCAAAAATCTTTGGAGATCTGCTTCCAAATCTGCATTTATGGTCAGAAAGTGGAGGGAACAATTGGATTTGAATTCAAAATCACCTATAATTCTAGCGTATTGGTCTATCGAAGAACACTTTTCCTTTTGAAAATTGCGTATGAGCACTATTGTCTTCGCTCTATGAATTGGCAGATACAAGCCCAACATTCGCGAAATTACCTGAGGAAAACTAGAAGATTATCCTTGAACAAATGTCTGAGCCAGTAAGTTCCAGAGCTGTTGTTTCTCAAGAAAAATCCCCAGAAGTTGTGACCATGGAAGCTATGCCATCTGTGCCTATGGCGCCAGGGTTGCCTAGGCCAAATAAATCAGTTTCTAAGGAGAAGCAGAAGAAACCACAATTTGTACCGGTGAGGCAGTCACCGAGGAAGAACCCAAAGGTTTGAGAGAAAGAGTAGAAGGACAAGGCAAAGCAACCAGAGGAACCCGTCGATTTGGAAGTAGAATAAATTCGCGATCACATTAAGGAACTGGATGCTAATGAGGGCAAGCCTATCACGAGGCTCCCAACGTATATCCCTCCATGGAAAGGGAAAGAAAAGGTAACCAAGGACCCGGATTCAGGAAAATTCATGGAGGATTGGAATCTTGCTGACCATGAGAAATTTCCTCACTTGGCCATTAATAAATACATGACCAAAATTTACTATGAAGAAATTAGGGTCACAAGGTTGGAACCGATGAAATGGGTTAAAGGCGTCGAGCAGGCCAGATTTTTGCATATGTTATGTGTGCCACACTTCCACCAATCAATTATTAATATTGTTTGTGTGTGCCAGTTACTCGCGTTGGTGCATGATGAGTGTTTGTGGTTAAGTGAACCCATCCCCATAATAGATATGTTGATCCATCGAATTACAAAGTTTCCCTATAAAGGGGCAGACCCAGCCAAGGAGTTTGGAGGAAAGAGCAAGAAAATGAGCTTGTTGATAAAATGAATACCGAGCTTGGGCTAATCAATAATTTGTACCGATATTCTATCTGCTCTATCACAGACCAAGCGGTGCAGTTTCCGCTCAGATCTTGGCTGGGAAGATCATGAGAAAATGTCACGCAGATGAGGTTCTGGCGCTAGTAATTTTGTTGGCTGAACAATGCACAAAGGGGGTGCAATACAACTGGGCACAATACCTTTGTAATGATTTCTTGGCCAGCTGACATGAAGCGCAAGAGGAGAGTAAGGCATTTCACTATGCCTGGCTCCTGTTGTTGATTGTATTAGTTGCATGGCGACTGTCGGAGGATAGTCAATTCCCTCTGTAAGAAGAATATTTACCTGAGGCAGCGAAGTTCGCTTCGTTGTGGGCAATGAAGGATCTGAAGAGGATCATGGAGTCCAAAGTTTTCTAGATATTGATCGAGATGTACCTCCGCATAGTGATAGGTCAAATGCCAAGGTTGTTTCCAACCTTGATTGAGTAATTGAGGACCTTCGCGGAATTTAAGTCTGACTCTCACAATGTATCTATCCGGGCCAAGAGAGACACTAAGAAGACATGGCATAAGTTTCCATACTTAGTTACAAAGGTCGATGTGTACAAAATCATGGGACTATGGCCAGCGAAGTGGCGGGAGCCCATAGACCTTGGCATAGGAACCAGTAAAGGAGGAGAGAGCTCCTCCATGCAGACAACAGCTGAGGAGAAGAATAAAGAAGAAAAGCAAGAAGAAACATGAGAAAAAGACGCTCAAAAGAAGAAATATGTTACCACTAAGGTAGCTCCTACTAAGAAAGCTGCTAAAAAATAGCGCACCGAGAAAGAGCGTGCTGAGAAAGAGTGCACCGAAAAAATGGACACAGTGGAAGTCGAAGCATTGGCTTCCGAGCATACTAAAGAGCAAGAGTAGTCTGATTAGGAAGGAGGCGAGGGTGATGCATCTAGAACTCCTTTCAGGCTATCGAAGCGACAAAAGGAGACAACTTCCGGACTAAGGAAAAATCACAAATCAAACAAGCAAGCGCGCATTGACCCAATGGTCCTCACAGAAGGGGACCTTGATGAAATTGGGGATAAGTTCAGAGACACTATGATAGAGCTATAGAATCAATTTGAGTAACAGTACATGCAAACGTTGGGGAGCGTCCAGAAGTATCTATGGAAGTTGTACATTCAGACAGGCATAATTAAAGTGAACGTTGGACAATTGAGCAAGGTTCAAGCGAGCCTATAGCGAGTGAGTGGGAGCACCACGGAACCAGAATGGACTCTAGACTTGAGAGTCATTTCCTTGCCAGAAGGAACATTACACGCGGAGTCAGGGAAAGACAATGCCCATCTCAGGAAGATCAAAGGAGTAGGTATGAATTTAGTCACGCTGCCACTTCAGACCCTCCACGTGCTACATCAGGGGGTCTCAGATGAGCTTCGGATCAAAGAACAACGCGCACTATCTGTGATAAGAGAAGTAAAAAAACAATGAGTAGATATTTGCTGAGAAGGTTTAGGCTCTTAAGGAAAAATAAGAGATCACAACGTGAATCCAGAGCCTAGAAGCAACAATTACACAAGTGTTTAACTCAGTACCAGATCCGCGTCAACAAAGGTTTGAAAATTGGCCGCTGCAGTGCGACAGTCCAAAGTGGAGGTAGGCTAAGTTAATTTCAATTTTTAGATGAAGATTGCGGAACTACAACTGAAACTGCAACCGACTACTCTGTATGAGGTCAGGGAGTAGCGCAACGTCGCCATGCGGGAACATATGGCTCCCTTATATAGTGCAGTAAACAAGCTACAATTCTATATTTGAATAGGCAATGGAGTTATGGACCACTTTGTAGGAGGATGCTAACTTGCAGAGATTAGGTACAGAGATCAGAGAGGCACAGTAGAAATTCCATGAGATCAGGGAAACTGCACGCACTTTGGCACTAGTCCAGCGCTTCACACGCTTACAAGAAATGAAGGTGTTGTAGACATGGGTTGAGGAGCTGCAGCACAAAGAACAACTATTGAAGGTTCAGATTCAGCCGTGGACAAAGGAAGAAAGCTAGGTTACTCTGGCTATCCAAGAGAATCTGAAGACGTTCCAGTAGACACAGAGCACCATGCGCCTCGCGATGGAGGGGCCAACTACAAAGAAGCTGGTAGAAGAAGTGCAGTAGCTTGTTGTACAGAGCATAGCGGATATTAAAGTCTTGAATATGGAGTTCAGTGAACTTCACCACAAAGTGGAGAAGCTAGTTGAGTGACGCAAGGGCAAGTCACCATATTTGTGTTGGGGTCTTATTGGGATGGGCTCCCTAGGGTAAGATTTTGTCAGAAAAGTTAAAAGAATGTAAAGTATCTACGAAATAAGGAAGCGGAGCGCGAAGCTAAGTAAGAGTCAAAGGGGCATAAGTCCCTTGTATGGGTAGGTGATAGGTAGGTTTTGAGACTCACCCATGGGCCACAAGCCATGGTATTGCAATGAAAAAGATATATATAGTTGAGTCATAGTGAGTCTAGATATAGAACTTTTGATCAATAATCATTGGCAAGGTGTTAAGGTAGGAAAGATCGGTTTCTTGGACTTAGGCGAAAGGGGAAGGCTCATGCAACTGAGTGCGTGGAGACCTTGGTAAGTCCACAACTAAGTGCGTGGGCCCCTACAGCTGAGTGCGCAAGGTGGAAAAAGTCTATAACTGAATGCTAAATCTAATAAAGACTATTTTGGATTGTATCTATTGCATTTATGCCTTGTTCCTTAGTTTTGTTTATGTTTATGCATCTTCGCTCAATGATGTGTTTTCTATGAATTAAAGTGTATTTATTGCACAAAACTGTGGGATCTACAATATTTATGCATGATAAGGGTAATTAACCACCTTTTTGAAGTATTAGATATATCTGTTGTAATTAATTGTTAGAAAATGGTAGATATGCGCGAAGGCAGATCTCGGTATATGGTTGATTACGTGAAAGTAGTGAATTTCTACCTTTTATGCTAGTCAAGTACGATCATGTACCTTCATGAAGATCTGAAGGTCATTTTGATAGAGTGGCAGTAGTTGACAGTCGTAAGGAACAAATCTGCGCGAAGGCATATCTAAGAAAATAACTTCAAGAAGACCATCACACAGGCCTCTGGATGCAGAATACTGGTTCTAACATCCCCCAATACTGGTTCAGGTGAGACTGTAGCCTGTGCTATGCAGGTTGTTGCCGAAAGGGCCAGTAGTTAGGGTTTTGTTAGTTGGCACAAATAACTTTGAACCTGGGTCATGCCCCCTTAAGCCATCAATAGGTGACGGTGTAGGCAACACTTGATCCTCATTACATTACCTTGGTTGATTCCTTGGCTGTTGGAAGGCGTCACTAGTTCTTTCGGAACGTTGCCTCAGGACCCGTCAGATATTATCTCCGCAAGGCACAATTACTTTGAGAGTGAATAGGGTGATTAGGTCTTCATAGGACTATTTATCATATGCAACAAACAAAAACCCTTTTTTTGCTTGGTCACATAGTTTAAT
Organism: Pinus tabuliformis; assembly: GCA_031772625.1. Lineage (NCBI taxonomy): Eukaryota > Viridiplantae > Streptophyta > Pinopsida > Pinales > Pinaceae > Pinus > Pinus tabuliformis. The sequence goes on from CM062812.1 coordinate 503,984,031, forward strand.
TAAAGGAAAATAAACCATTGATATTTTCGCTTTGCTTTATATATGTGATCCATTTTTCATTGATATATACATCTCTTCCATCACTAAAATCAAAGTAGTGCACAATCTAAATTGAAACCATAGGGGACCCCACAACTCCCCATCAATCTAGGTGTTTTTTAAACCTCCCCCATTACCGGGAGGCATACCAGGACTCTCATCGTTTAGGCAGAAAATACATCATTCAACCACCATTATTGGATCTTCCTTTATTGGTGCAAATTTTCTTGGAACTCCTCCATGGGAAGGGATAGCCTTCACCACTCCTAAAGGATCCTCGCATGCTATCCCCTTTGGGAGCGCACACACTTCTTCTCCAGACAGTCCTCGAGCTACCCATCAGGGTAATCCTCTCGTGACATCCCCGAAGAGGACTCCACTGCACATAGCTATCTAGAATCGCTTGGTGATGGTAGAAAATGCACAAATCCCATTTTTAGCTTGGCTAAATCTCCATATTTAATAATTCTCACAAATGACCCATTCGAACATGGCAAAAATTGGTCATATATTCCCACAAAGATCCCTTAAGATATTTGAAAATTTGAGGGAAAGTAGGGTGAAGACCCAAGGAACCATGCCATGACATTTCACTTGTGGTGTTCATCTAACAGTATCACAGAAGATACTATTAGATGAAGGCTATTTCAACGCACCTTAATAGGGCTTACTGCAAAGTGGTATATAGACCAGCCCTTTGTGTCTCATGGAACCTTTAGCACTTTAGCTAAATCATTCCTTACTTTCTTCCAACTCCCAATATGCCATGATTCTAGGTTTTAGATTCTAACCAATTTCAAGAAAATACAGGCTACGCACATTTTGGACCACATCCACAAATGGTGGAAACACCACAGCCTGTGCAAAACTGATTTTGAAGATAATATCCTCCTAGACATTTTCTTGATATCCCTCACCTCTCAAATCTCAAGATACGTGGATAAAACATTCCCGCAAAGCGAGGAACAAGGCATCAGTAAAGCTTAGAAACTTGAGTTGATCTACAACTAGTTTGGGTATATTTACCACGTACTCCTAGATGCCCCGTGCCTACAATCTTATCGAGAAATAGCAGGCGCATCCAATACTGTTGACGGATTAATCGAAGCCCTATCCTAAAGACATCACAACAATACCAGCCAATACCCTACATATCCAATGAATGGCCCATCTTGCCATGTTGTGCCACCATTACAAAATAATGGGTATTATAATGGTCAAACCAAACCTATGCAAAATATAGGCAACAAGGTTAACCAACATGATCCCCCAAGGAGGCTCCTATCATCCCCCACAAGGAAATCAATACTCCTAGATTACGGATAGAACGTTTGCTCCCCCGAACCAGTACATTAACCAGGGATAGGAGAAAAAATATTCTCCTTACCCAACTTCGCAACAGAACAACCCGCAAAAACAAAACAATGCACTGTAAATCTAGTGCAACAATCTCTCACTTCATCACATCAATCAGAAGAACAACTGAATTCAATTAATTGTTCTAATGGTGCTATCAAAAAACAAAAAAATAATCCAAAGGGAGAGCCTGAGCAGGGAGGCAACAATTAGCAGCAACCCCCAAGGGCACCGAGAAGGGACAACCCCAACCAGAACCAAATGCAGGGTACGACCAATAATAATTCACAGAAATAGGGCAAGAAAACTAGCCTTTCAACTAATCATGCATGAGACATCTATGGGGAATATGGTCATTATACCCGTCACTATCCCCAGCTTCCCAATTTAAAAAGGATATAAGACAATAGGGGGAAAAGTGGCCAGCTAATTGTAGTCATGCAGGAACCCTTTCCCCATCAGGGAATTGTTAACACCCAGCAACAAGACCCATCTATAGGGAACCTCAACAAAACTCCTAACCATGATATCTTCATGACAGGAGAGGACATCCTCTTGCAAACGGGGAATTGTACTTACGAGGCTCCCCAGAGCTCAGTCTATCCACCTCGGCTAAGGATATACCTACTCGATCATTTAACATTACGTGACCTCCCATAGAGGTCATGCCCAAAATGGTTAAAGGACCTTTACGGTGTGCAGGGCCCAATTCAAGAGCTGCCCACAGTTACAGCATAGTAGATGACTTGGCTTAGTTGTCGTCAGCTATGTCAGCACTTGAAGTCCTGCAAACATGCCCAACCCAATGGAAAGCCCTACTTTCCTCTTTAGGTGCAATCGACCCATCCGATTCTTGCCTCATGGTCTTTGAATTGGACAAAGCTACTCCTTGGCTACCCTCAGCTATCACTTTCCAAATCCCTTTCTCAGTCCAGAATATCAATATCCATCATTGCATCATCGACGAAGGGGATTCCACATGCATCATGTCCAAATCTGTTTGGAAAAAATTAGGATCCCCTAAACTTAAGCCTTCTGACATAAAGCTCAAAGTGTATGATGGGTGCCCTTCTGCCCCCATCGGCCTATACCCTAGCATTCTAGTTAAGTTGGCTGGAAAAATTATGTTAATAAACATTGAAGTACTCAACGCCCAGTTGGATTACAATATCCTCCTAGGCCAAAGCTATATGTACAAAATTCTCGCAGTTGCCTCATCAGTGTTCAGAATCATGATGTTCCCCCATGAGGGAAAGGTCATTACCATTGATCAACTCACATACTACAAGAAAACAAATTCACCCACACCAGACGACATGTTGGCCTTAGTATCCTAAGAAGTGGTCACTACTTACATTGAGATCAGCCCAAGCCATTTTAAGCCATCAAGCCTCTTAGGAACATTTCTAGGAGGGAACATTTCTAGGAGACCCTTCGTTAATACAAGAGATTGTCCCAAGTATGGAGCACCAGATTGCATGATGACTTCATCAAACACTACCCAAACACCAGAATTAGTTTCAAAAACCTCAAGACCTACAACTGAAGAAGCTAGGTCTTCACCTCCCGAAATCACGCAAACCCATTTTTTATGCTCCCCATCAGGGTTCGTCTCACACCAAGCCATGGAAACCCTCACATTATCAAATATGACTCTTGAAATGCTAGTTTAGTGCCTGATACCCATGACTGTGTCAGCTGAGTCAAGACACATGTAGGAAGGGAGCTTCCCTGTACCTCCATTACAGAGGATCACCCCTACTCAAAACCATTTGGCACCTACCACAAATGGAGCCACCAAAAAAGAAAAAAAAATGGTAAAAAAGGAGAAACTTCCAACTCCTCCAAACCCATGCAACCTTGCACATTGTGTGAGGATTTCGAGCACCCAACTCATATATGTCCCGAAATAGATAAACTAAAAACAATAATGAATTCTTCCAACACATTGGTAACCTTAGCTCCACCAAAAGGAGTGAAATCCGTACCCTTACATAACAAGGAAGTACACACCAACCATGTGTGCGCCATATGCGATAAATATGGACACTACACTCACCATTGTCCAAATATCCCTGAACTCCAAAAGACACTAAAAGGTCTCATCCAAACCATGAACAATGAATCCATAGTGCCAACCCCATCTCCACAGAACGAAAAATGCCAAAACATCTTCTACATACAGGAAGAGGCATCATCCAGCTCTGCACCCGCCTACAACACACGAGGATGGAATAAGCCATATTTTCACCCCTCCACTTTACCATGTGCTATATGTGATGACCCTACCCATTCGGTAGATTGGTGCCCAAAATTATGGACATGCTACCAAGTCCAACCCAACACCCTGGAGGACCCAAGAAAGAGGTCTAGGCAACAATACCACATATGCACTATCTGTGGGGAGAACCATCATAAAAGGAGGTGCCCTCACCTTCCTCAATTCCAAAAAACAACGAATTTCATACGTAACTTCGTAAAGGAAAATCCCAATCTACTGGACTCAGATACAAAATCCACAAAACCCACCCCACCACTTGGCGAGGAAGGACCCCTAGATGTCTTATGTGTGTTCAAGGAGAAAACATAGCTAGGCCCTTGCCATTTCACCTCCCATCAACATCACCAGGCTATACCAGGCCAAAAGCAATCAAAAAACACCTAGCAAATAAATTTTCCCAATGCATGCACATTATGCGACAAACCCAATCATTTGATCAATAAATGTCATGAATTGAGTCGATTCAATGATATCTTCCTCTTAGTAGCCCAGATCCCCTATAACCACCTCTCAAACCAAGAAAAAATCACGAGGTGTTATTGTCGCATATGCTCTCAATTCCACCACACAAGGAATTGCCAATACCTTACATGATTTCGTTCAACAAGAGAAGCATTAAAACAAACCCACACAAACAGGCCATGCAATAACAAAACCTTGCCTCATAAATGGATACCTCCACAAGATATCTTGTCTCACCATAACAAGACCTCACAGGGGACCCCTATACAACCTACCTAATCTACCGAACTGAAAATTACATAGGTATGGGCTCAGGCTCCTACTTTTCTCTGACTGCACAAATTCTGGGTACACAGGCTAACTGCAACGGCTAGAAACACTCCAGGAAATCTCTCTGACCTCCACAGTTCAACAATGAAAATGATTCATATTTGGGCCCCACAGCCCTATCTATCGCCATGTTTTCCATCTTTGGGGGAAGATTGCAGAAGGATGGGATCTCCGTTGAGAAAACTGAAAGAGACATGAGGATCAGTCCCATAACATCTTCATCATTGAAGCCTTCCTTCCCAAAACCACCAAAAATCTTTTTTAAGACCTACTGCACATGTTAGGTACTTCTCCAGCTCTCTAATTCCATAAAATTCATTTCATATTGATGTCTTGAATGATGCTTTCACTTTTGGTTTTTCTTGTATCCATTGTAGGAATAACACACATGTTCAGTTTCAACCAGCACCTCGATAAGCGAAAAAGAGTAGGTATCATTCTCCACTCAACATGATAGGCTTCCCCCTAAAATGCTTTGCATATCCTGACATTATTTCTCCAAAATTTGTCATAAGGTCCAACATCTTGACGATGGTTTTCACCATCTAACACTTGTACATGATAAGCATTCACGTCGGTCAATAGAACCCCTCCCCCCCCCCCATGGCTCCCTTCATCATTGTCAATCCTTCTTCACACAAAGGAGCCATGACCACTCACTCCAGCCTGGGAGAAATATCACATACATATCTGAAATTTTAGCCTCATTACGCTACATTCATTTACGCATTCACCCTGTTCTCCAAGGCCCCCATACAAATACTAATAGATGCACCTCCATGTCCTACATTTGGCTTATCATTCATCTGCATCAGATAGCCCATTTGTACCACCTCACCCACCCACCTGACATGGAGACCAACCAATGGGGACCCCACCCTCAGCAGATACATTACACCTTCTTACAGGTTACTATCATCATGGGGCACCCATCTCCGTGGTTGTACATCCAAACCAAACCCTATTCTTTTGGCAAGTGTACAAAGATTTTTTCAAAAAAAAAAAAAAAAATCTCCCATCCATATTTGATTTTTACAATCTAGGGCCCTCGCCCACCTTCAGTCTCTAATCATCTTTGGTCACAACTCATCAGCAAACCACCCCCATTTTTCACATCCGTCAAAAATCACTTACACCCATCCTAGAAAATCCTACCGACTCCAAGATCATTAGAAAGCATGTTTTGACTGCCACCATTTGCATCTCGAGCTTTGACCTCATAAGAGCTATCTGTATCCTCCAATATCGATAGCCCTCACTATCATGACTATCTAACCCAAGTTATTACAATATTTTCATATCTATTTCCCGACTCACCACGTTGGGCAGATGACACCCCTTTCCTGTCGACTTCAACAAATGTATTCCAGGAAAGAGGTAGTACCTTGGATACTCCCTCCCTTAATAGGGATATCCTCAGGTGGCACAGTGGGAACCATTATTGCCCAGTGATGTCATCGGTTCCCTTGACATTCAACATCAACTCAAAAATTTCATGTCAAGGTGGTGTCATACTTAGTTACTATTGCAGCCCGTTCACATAGTCGAAGACCCCCGCTTCACTAAGCACCTCATTCAGCAGTGCTTATATTATGAGGTGGGGGAGGTACCTACTGCCAAATATATATGCATACCATAGCACCCATCCAAGGTGCTTCATCAAGATATGCATAGGAAAAGAAAATTTCGCCTATTTGACCAGAAAGTTCCCCTGAGGGCGTCAACAACTATCATCATCAGCTATCAGTAGGTTAACAACCAAAAAGTTGACTGGATAGAAATCAGTTGTCGTACAATTAATCAGTTTATATTATCCATCATAATGAGAGTGGGGCATACCCACCTCATATAGAACACCCCATTATTGACTTTTTTCCACGAGAGCATGGGTATCATTTATACTCAATCAAGGATTTTTCTCTACTCATCTTCAAAATAAGTTATCCTCTCTCTCAAAAGGATAATCAAACTCTCCAAAGAAAGTGAAAACATGATGTATTTTGGTTATACGTCTACTCCTAACCTCATACATCAAGGGGCAACTGTTAACACCAGAAAATCGTACACCTACTAGTACAATCCATAAGACATTAAAAGTGTCCACCATAATGCACACATGGACAATTTTCTAGATGAATACATTACAAAGATTAAAAAAATCAAAGGTTCTCCTAAGGTCCAAAGTTTATAAAGGAAATTAATTAAGGTCACACATATATTTCTTCGATAAACTCACACGCATGGTATATCATAAAAAATCTGTGCGGTTGTAAAAAAGGTGACTCAGCAGTCCGGGACCACTACACACACTTGTAGCTTATTTCTTGACACGAGATCAGCCTAGTACAACTGAATTCGAGTCACCTTGGAGAATTGCAGCCATAAATGGAATCCTCTTGTCCTACTCATGTGTCTTTATCATACATGTACCAAGAGAGGGAAGAGGGATTCAAAAAACTCTATATAAACAGGTCATGGGAGAGCCAAAAAGAAGAGACATTGTTATGCTAGCCAAATTTCTTGTAAGCAAACCACCATTTCATTGTTGAACCAAGGAAGTGAAGAGCACTAACATGTTGGCCAAATTGCTTCTAAGCAACCCAACATCTTAGTGAGTGAAGAACAATCCACCCTTTGGAGAGTCTTCACACTTCTTTGAGAGAGAGGAGAAACTTGCAAAGAGATTGAGGAAAAGAAACATCCTTGCTAAGGATTATTGAGCTCCCGAGCTCAATGAATGCTCTTCAAGTGTTCTAGTATTCTAATTGTATTCAACCTCTACCATCAGCAATCAATAAAGGGAGCTTTTTCATATATTATTGATGTGTTTTCTCCATTTGAGCATTGTTATGTTCATGCACATCTTTTTTTAAGTTTATATTTTTGTATGCATTGTATCCATTATTTACAATGTTGTGTTTATTTAAGTATTTCCACTAACAGCACCAAATTTGACTGTGATCCTTTTCAGGTAACAATCCACTACTAAGGGTGTGTTTTTTGGTACACTTGTGCTCCAAAAACACTACAACAATCTTGTTTCAAAGTAGATAAAATGTCAGTCCCAAGATCTTACCCTCAAGGTAACTAAAAATTATTCAAGAAGGTATGATCCAAGGAAGTGAAACCAACATAAGATGCCCAATCAAGTTTGATATATCATTTAGCTTCATCATTAGTTAGGGATCTTTGGAAAAGTCTCAACCTCACAAAATCATCCACCAAATAATTAGAGGAATACCATAAATGGTAGGTGGTGATGCACGTGGAAGGGTTTTCTCCTAACTTCCCTTCAAACTTAGGATTATCAAATGGGATTTTTTCAGGCATGGGTGGCCACCTAAGATTGTGGTATTCATTTATCAATTTATCCAAATCTAGTAAATTAAGAGGTGCTAGAAATGGAACATTTTGTTGACTAAATGGGTCATAAGGGAAAAAGGTACCGCCTGATGAAACATATGGTCCACTTATAACATAGTTAATGACAGATGAATGTGGAACAAGGTTGTATTTCATCCCATTATATTGAGTTCCCAAGCCAACAGATGAGGTATAAGGATGTTTCCCTCCATAGTAATTGACCCTAGAGAAAAAATGACTCCCAAAAGCATGGTTTCTTATGGGATTGTACCTAGTGGCAGAGAAAATACCTCCTTATGCAAAAGCACCATTATAAGCATTAGATATCATAGGCATGGTAGTATTAATGGGGTTAGTGTCCCCAAGTAAACTAGCCCCTCTGAAGGAAAATGAAACCTCGAAGAAAGGCATCCCACCTAACATAGAACGCGTCCAAAGTTGATATGTACTACCAAAAACATTATTGCCCATATCCTGGCTAGAAGAAATTGTCTATCCCACCAGCATGTTCCCCAAAGATGGTATGCCCATGTTAGGTAAAGTTATTGTAGGTATAGAAAAACTAGGAGTAAATATCTCATGTCCCATAGGCTGACTAAGGTTTTCCCCTAGTCTGAAAACAAAGGTGGATAAAGACATACACAAACAATGACAAAAAACTTTTGGGGTCACAAAAGTAATTGATGGAATGCCCTAAGAAGAAGAAAGAGGTGTTGTGGGAGGAATGAATCCTGACATACTAAGTCGTGGTAATGATGACATGGTAGTAGATACTGTCGATGTAGAAGATAAATATGGACCCATCTCCGTCATGGTAGAAGTATTACTCTCACTAGACATATGATGAGAAAATAGAGAAAAGGGTCCACTACCGAAGGTATAATTTGCACTAGAAAAGGGCATGAAGGGTTAGTCAAAGGTGTATTTACATGTTGTAATGGACTCTCATCAACTACTTTAACAGTAACAAAATCTTCCCCCATGACCAGGGTTATCCCTCTGAACCCCCTCGTTGCTAGAGTTATCCTAAGTATACACGGCGCTGGACTTTCCTTTTCTCGAGAAAATTTTAAATTCTATGAGATTGTTAGATATTTTGTTTATCCATGGTGAATATATTTTATTAACAAATTAAATTAATTAAGAGACCCTTATGGAAAACTGAGATTCAAACCAAATAACACATTCTAGAAAATATAAGGAATCAAGCACACAAAAAACTAGGAGAGAAAAAGGGATCATGTTGTTACTTGAGCTTGGTTGATGAGCGCCCAAGTTGACAGCCACGATGTGGTTGGGACAACTACATTGGTGAACTTATTAATGGTCAATTTAGACTTGACACAAGTACCATTATTTTCATGGGGTACCCCCTAGGAGGTCCAAGTGAATTTGACCAACGTATGCCCTAGGAACAACAAGGACACCGCCCCTTGTCATCATCCATGTAATAAATCTAATATTATGGCCACTATAGCTACCATGTACAGTGAGTTGACCTAGGGGGATAGTCTTCAACTAGGTATAAACACAACAACAAGGAAAATATACCTAAAACCCCTAAGAGATTTCTCAAACCAAGTTGTACTCCTCTCAAGTGAGTCCCAAAGTAATGTGTGTAGACCAATTCCACCAAGACCAATGAAGTGGGTTAGATCACTATGTTGGCCTTGATGTGACCTTAGATTTCCCCCTCTGGAAAATGGCTTCCTAGGAAACATACCACTACAAATGGATTTTCCCTCTTTATCGCAAGATTCTAGGTTTGATTTTGTGGTCTTAGGGAGTTTACCTCACTCCCCTACTCCAAGAACCCAACCTAAGCTATTTTTGATGTGCTACCATTGAAAAGTAAAAATATCAAATTTATTTTATTAAGCATTAATTTTATGGTTGTTATTTACTCAAATTGAAGTAGGGTGCAATTGATATGGTGTGTATAGACTCAAGACACAACCCTGATGCAACTATATGGAAATGCATTTTTTTCCCTTTTGGATTTGATGAACTCTAGCTACATAAGGGAATGTAGACTTTTTCCTTTTCAAATGAAAGAAAAAAACCTCACACACTCTCAATTTTCACTATCTAAAATTCACTAAATTTATAATAGAAACAGACCCAAAAAACAACTCAAGAAGCCAGTAAAAAAGAGCTCAAACAAAAACCAAGAAAGAACACTAAGTATTCAAAAGATCAAACTTAGCTTTACAAAAAAAATATCACTAAAAATAAATCAATCAAAAGATGATACACAAAAATAACAATTTTCCAAGAAATTTTTAGGACTGTAGTTTAATGAAGACAACAAATCAAGCAACAACAATGATCTACAATGGTCAAAAAACCAAACCCTAATTCAAGGCCAAGACTAGATAGGATGGAAACAAAAGATAATTTTTCAAATATGATCAAGTAGACATATCTGAAAGACTAAACTAGACCTATCATATCTATATTTTCATAACCACAAACAACAAGGGGAAAAGTGCTACCAAAAGCAAGCAAAAGGAAGTAAGAAAACTTTGATAAAGACACCAAATTGGAAAAAAGACCAAATCTAACTCAAAAATAGATATTTTAAAGCTACTATGATTCATATCTAAACCTAAGCATATGAAAAAATAACAAATCTATACCTGAGAAAAATATGCAAATCATATCACACTAAAAAAGGTCTCAAATAGGAACCTACATAAAATCTAGCTTTTATTTTTCCTCTTTATAGTATGAAATGAATAATCAAAATTTCCATCAAAAAAGAGGTTCCTAGTGGTCTATTCTCAAATAATAGACTCCCTCGGGTTCGCAAGGAAAAACCCAAAAGAAAAATCCCCAAAAAGAATAAAAAATAAAAACGTTTTTTCATTCTATAGCCCCTCAAAAACTCAAATTAAGAGGATTGGAGTAGGTTAAGGACTGACAAACCAGAGCTACTGGCTCAGATTAATAGTGGGAAACCAGTGCTAATGTTGTCTAGTGCTCTGTAACAAATAATATGACTTTAAATCTCGAATCTAAGCCAAGTCTAATCAAATATGAAGCCAATAAGACTGAAATACACCCAGAATAGGTGAACAAGAAATAGAGAAAAATCAAAGACCAAAATAAAACAAAATAAAAAGAAAAGAGGATATTTTCTACACTAGGGTTGACTCCCTAGTGGATTCACTAATTTTTTAATGATAAAATTAATCAATCACAAGGATATGTTTCTCCATGAGCCTTTCCTAAGACTCACTAGACAAATCTGGGTGAGAAAGTGTGCAATGAAAACAATCCCATTAAATGCAAACAATAATATAGAATGTGAAGGAAGCTGATAGGTCATACCTTTTAGAAAAATAACTAGTATATGGTTGGAGCAACCAACTTGAGGGACATTGAAACTCCTAGACCCCAAATACACACAAATCTAAAAAACAAAAATACCAAAATTATCCCTACAAGATTTATGTCAGCATATAATTGATAACCATGAAGAACATATAATCATCAAAGGGCATCAACATAAAGGAATGGAATTAACTTTATTATAATATCAAAATGGTATACAAATAGAATGATATACCTCTGGTAATAATCCCTCCTCTCTAGCTTGTAATCCTAGTCTCCTCCGCTGGCAAGGATAACCTCACATATTAGCAGAGCTCTCGTGCTATAATAGACTCACTAGATCTAGATCTAACTAGAATATTTAGCCCCTTTCCTCTTGATACAGTGGGATTATATAAGTTCACTCTACCCTCCGAGAAAATGTATTTGGACACAAAGGGACATGAGAAGTTAGGAAACTTCTACGATAATGGACCCCTATCCAACTCATACACAAGTAATTCAAGTTGATATCCTTGGGAATGACAAACTCTAGAACCATTTTCTTAATTATGAGCTTGTTCTTAATTATGAAATAATTATTATTTCATAATTATGAAATTGTGACAAATTAATTATGAGAAATTACTCAGTGATGTAATTTCACCCTTTTAACATGGAATAATTCCCTTGTAAGACACACATAAGTAAAATAAGGGGTGAAATGGGATGCATTCTGGCCAAAACTGAGGTATGTTGAACTCAAATCTCTCTTACTATAATGGAGTTGCAAATAGGGTTATAACAAAGTGACATGTAGCAACACACATGATAGATACATGTTGGCAGAGAACATGTGGTAGGCTCTGATTGGTTGTACTAGATGACATGTGGCACATTTTGATTGATATAAATGGACTTGATGTGGTGGTTGGGTTACTTGGGATTTATGTTAGGGACTATTTTTTCAATGATTTTTGTGTTTTTATGAAGGTGGGGCCATCAGCCACCACCCACCACCCATTGGCAACAGAACAAGCTTTGTGAACATTGTCTGGAAGTGAGAACAAATTGGTGAAGCATTAGACATAGAATTCCTCATTAAAGTGCAGCACCATCAAATGATGGTCCTATTTATCACCCACAATCTGGATAGAGAAAGAATGCACTAGATGTAAATTTCATCCAATGGAAAGCAATGAGCAGTGAATAGCAAGGAAGTGATCACATCCCTCGTTTGTAGGTGCTCTATGGGAAAGCACCAAGGGGTGTATCAACCATCAAAAGTTGGAAAATAAAAGGTGTAAATAAATTCTAATAAGCGGAAAAGCAATGGGATGATGGAGAATCATCTTATGGTCATGAATCTCGGCTACTTTGCACTAAAGAGTAAGTTCCTAAGGGGCCTATTGGCCATGGGGCTACAACAACACCATAAAGAGGTTTGGGCCTAGGCACTTGGTTCTGAGCCAGTGGCCACATATGGTTAGGTTGAGGGGATATGAAATTAGAAATTTGCACATAGGGTGTGTGCATTACTAGAGTTTTGAATCCTATGAGGAGTTAAGAAAAGGCATGAACAATTTTGCATTTTTACTTGGGAATTGATTCATAGTCTTTATTAAAAATCAAACAATAAGAAAATTTGAAGTGTTTTGTATCCTCGTGGTTGTAGATATAGTCAAACAACTTTGGTTATTGATACAGTCAAACATCTTGGATTTTTTATACAGTCAAATAGGATTTCCATAAGAAAATACCATGGATGTATACCGTGATAATTAAAGGGAAAATCCTATAAAATAATAAGAAGACAATTTAAGAAGGTTGGTTTCTCTAATGATAAATTGAATCTAAACAACAAAGAGTGTTGGTGATGTAAAAGTTAGGTTGCGATGCAGATGAATAGAAAAATATGAAGTTATTGTGTGAAATGTAGAATCTATGTGTATGAGTTACATGAGTGTAGTAAAGTAGGCTTGTGTATGAGGAAATATTTCAGTGGGTAGTAGTGAAAGGATGATCAGAGGAATTGGAGAGAAGATAACATGTTTGAATTGTTGGTCTAAGCATGTATATATTGCAGCAGAATATTTAGCTGACTGGGACCTTAAGTATAGAGAGTAGCACAAATAATTATGAAGGCTAAAAGGAACAGAGCATGGGGATATGAGTTTGAAAATGAATGATATAGGTATCTGGTAGGAAAAGCAGGTTGGTGCCAACATATTAGGGAGTGGATGATTCCTTCTAGTTGGTGTCTATAAAGATTAGGAGGTTCGTTCCTCCAGCAAGTAGGTGCTTGCAAATGATGGGATGGGTGTCTCTTGGTTGGTGCTAGTAAATTTGATGTAACAATAGGTTAAATCTTGCATTAGTATTAATAATAAAAACAAGAATTGTGGTTTTCTCCCTTTATGGGATTCCATGTAAATAGGTTTGTCTCATATGTGTACGTTGTTTGATTTATGGTGTTGTGGTGTAATTGAATATTGATAACGTAAATAATATTAAGGACTCTTAAAAAGTACAAAATATTGATTCCCATCCCCTCATTATTGTCTTGGTTTCTAACAATTGGTATCAAAGTAGGTTCCTTCAGTAATAGTCTAACAATTGGAAGATAGATCCGATAAAATGGCTAACCAATATTGGAATTCCACCAACAAATCCCCCACGTTCACTAGCATAAATTATGCATTTTGGAAGGTATGAATGAGACCTACATAATGTCTCTTGGGGAAAATGTTTGGGACACATCACAAAATGGATATAAAAATCCATATGCGTTGGTTAGTAAAGATGATAATCTAGAGTTCACTAATAATGCTAAATAAATGAATGCAATTCTAAGTGGTTTGATTGAATCCGAGTTGGTTGAAGGAATGGACTTAAAAATAGCCAAATTTATATGGCATAAGATGATGATTTGTTATGAAGGTTACAGTAAGGTAGAGAAAGGTAGACTCCAAGGCTACAAATTGCAATTTGAATCATTAAAGATAAAAGAGGATGAGGATATAACGAAATTATTTCTCCGAGTGAAAAAAATAGTTAACACTGTAAGAGGACTTGATTAACCCATGGATAACTAGTTTGTTTTTCAAAATGTGTTGATATCTCTTCCAGTTGGATTTAATGCCAAAGTATCATCCATTGAGGAGATGCAAGATTTCATCGCATTGACATTGGATCGATTACATGGAACATTGACATCCTATGAAATGTGAACTTCAAAAGGAAAATCTACATCAAGGGAGGTTGCTTTCAAAGCTTATAGGAAGAGAAAAGAAGAACTAGAACACTTGAGTTGTGGATCTAATGCAGAAGAGGAAAAAAATTTCAGAAAACTAAAGCGAGGATCTAGAAAGTACAAAAGTAAGTTACCCTTAAAATTCTTTAATTGTGGAAAGGTAGTTCATTATGCATCTAAATGCCCATATAAAGAATAAAATACTGAATATGAACATAAAGAAAAGAACAAGCATAGCAAATTAAATAAGGAAAATAATTTCAAAAATAAGAGCTTATATGGTCAAGAAGACAAAAAATCCTCAAAATATGAAGATGAGCAATCCTCTAATGAAGAAAGAACAAAAGAAACAACTAAAGGTTGTATGATTATGGCCTTAGAAACTATAGATGAAGGAAAAAATCAGTTTGATAAAGAAGAGGTTAAAGCATACCTAGAGGGTAAACTAATTAGTGCCTTAGCATAAATTCAAAGGCTCGAGAAAAAGAATAAGAAGCAGAAGGAGATGCAAGCAAAAGTTGAAGTCAAAAAAGATGAATCTGAAGAGTCATCACTTTTTATTTTGAAAGTTATGTTGGAAGAAACAAATAAAATTGAAGATAGCTAATTACAACAAGTGAAAGAGAATGGGGAGAAAGGGATGGAGCGCGCGAGCACCTCAGGACTGCATAAGGGTTTTGGATAACCCTCTGTGGTCACCGCAGGGAACCGGATAACCGCATACCAAGACTGCAGCCCGATCCCATTACTTCCCGCGTACTCATAGCTGACAGTAACTATTCCTTGCCCGTTTACCGGCCATCTGTCGTTTTCGATGTCTTCCTCTGCAGGTATTTTGGGCGATACAATGGATTTGGAGGAGGTTGACTACACCGAAGATCCCCATCCCGACCGCATCATATTTGGTGGCCCTAATTTTGGTTTTTCGGAAGCCGGCCCTAGCTATCAGTCTGATCTATTCCCTCACACTCTCCCGGTGGTTACCTTACCGGATCCCCAATCGGCATCACTCCCTGCTGGGCTCTCTCAGTCTCCATCGACTCTGGATTCACCCCCTCTGTCACCCGGCACCCTACACATCCTAGCTACTATCGCGCCTCCGTCGCCCCCTTTCGACCCCCATCCGCCCGTCACCTCCCTCCTCGCGGAGCCTACTGCAAACCCCTTTCCTCTGGTGGCCCCAAATCCTGCGGTTCCTCTTCACTCGCCATCTGGATGTTTTGAGACTCTGGCGGTTAGGGTTCGAGCTACCCCCCGGCCGGCACACCGGATCCGCTTGCAGACCACCCATCTGCACCCCGCTCGCGCAAAAGGAAAACGAAGTGCGTTAAATCTACCTCAAGGGACATCTCGATCCGATTTGGGGAAACCTCTGCCATAGGGGAAGCAGCATCCATGGCTCGCACTATTCTGGTTGGCCATGTTCGTGGAAGGGCATATTCGGCTGCTCGACTTACGCAATGGGTCAAGGAAATTTGGGGTGGGGTACTCCATGAACTACCTGAGGTACAAGTGCTACCTAGAGGCTGGTTTGCTCTACACTTTGCAAAGGAGGCCTACACTGACTTGGTGCTTGGCAGATACTGGCACATAGAGATGGCACCGGTCCTGCTAAAGAGATGGAGTCCTCTCTTCGACCCCGAGAGAGAACAAATTGGGGCTGGTCCATTATGGGTACGCCTGCCCGGTCTCCCTCTTCAGTACTGGTGTGAGGAGGTCTTCATTCAGATAGGAAATGCTCTGGGGACTTATCTTGATCATGATAAAACCTTCGTGGAATCAAGGAACAGAACCCTCGCTCGCATACTTGTACATTTGGATACCCGCGAGGGGCTGGAGGAGAAAATTACACTTCACTGGGGAAACTACACCAGGATTCAGATCTTGGACTACGAGGGGGTGCCATTTCGATGCCGCCGATGTCACAAGGTTGGGCACCTATTTAAGGACTGCCCCCTCAACAAGAAGACAGAGGACTCCCCCACTGCACCTACTATCCCCTCCAAGACTGCGGCACAGACAAATCAACGCACTCCTGCACCTGGTCCGGCGCCCTCGACTCAACTGGCAGCGGCTGCGACTCACTGTTCGCCCTCACCACCAGTCACCAGATCACGGGCAGCAGCAGAAGCCGCAAAAGCTTCGGGTACATCTCTATCCTCTCCCTACTCTTGTTATTCTCTCTGCTCCTCCTTGCATGTACCATCTATATCTGTTGCACATTGCACATTGCCATCCTCTCCTGTTATGGCACCACCTGCTCCTTCCTTGCCCTCTCTTCCTTCGCACCCTTCTCCTCCCTCCTCACCTCGGGAATCAAAGGCCCATAGCTATAACCTTCACCCTCGCATCTCCACCCGGGATCCCCCTCTGCAATACTCTGGGTTGGGTCTTACCATACCTGGATCTTCCTCCTTGACATCCCGTGGGCGAAAATCTGACCTTTCAAAGGCTATCCGACGGGCTGGAGCTGAAGTAGCCTCTGGTCGTCAATCTACTCTAGATGGGGTTCTTAGAGCAGTGAACACCCCTGTCAGCGTGCCCCCATGAAGTGCCTCACCTTCAATTGCAGAGGCTTGGCTAGTGCCTCAAAGAAACTAGCCTTGCGAAGGCTTTTTGAGATTATTCCTATTGACATCATTCTGCTACAAGAGACTCTTGGCCCGGCTGATCTCATCTCTGATTCATTAAACAATATGTGCCCGGGGTGGATATTTTTGGCCATAGACTCTACTGGTCGATCTGGAGGTCTCGCTATTGGGTACAATCCAAAAACCATCAAAGTTAATGCATCCTGGGGAGGCCGAGGGTATATGGGTATTGATCTTTATACAGCTGAACTGGGGACCAGCCTTCGGGTAATTAACATATATGGTCCTTGTCAGCAAAGGGAACAGTTCTGGCAACATCTACTTGGACTTTCTATTGTTTCACAGGAGAATATCATCATTGGAGGAGACCTCAATTTCTCTCTGGGCTATGGTGAATCCTGGGGATCCATGGCACAGGTCGACTCGATCACTGGCTATATGACCGATCTACTGGAAAGGCACAACCTGATCGATGTCCCCATGAACAAACCTCTCCCCACTTGGCGGAATAGAAGGGTGGGCGAGGCGGCCCTAGCTCGCAGACTGGATAGATTTATCATGAAAGGATCCCTTATACAGCAACTGCATCAATATAAACAATGGGTTGGAGCTGGTGGCATATCGGATCACTCCCCGGTATACTTGGAGATATCGGGTCCTTTCCAAAAACCAAAAGCCCCCTTCAAGTTTAATCACACATGGCTTCAGGACCCATCTTATATACGAATGGTCTCGGACTTCTGGGCTGCGAATCCGATTGACAGATCAGAAACATTAGCAAAAGGATTTTGCTCCAATCTAGCCCAGCTTAAGCATCTGTCCATCAAGTGGGCCAAAGAGAAGTTTCAGCAGGAAAATATGGCTCTACTGAACATCGAAACTGAGCTCTGCACACTGATGGATGAAAGAGGTCTGGGGTTTGTTACGGCGGAAGATAAATCCCACCTGGTGGCTCTCGAAAGACAGAAGTCTCAGATATTGAAAGACAGAGAGGAATCTATTCGTCTGCGCAGCAGAGCTATATGGTTAAAGGCAGGGGATGATAACACACGGTTTTTTCACAATTATGCACAGGGCAGGAAGGTCACCAACACTATATGGAGCATGCCGAATCCAGAAGGAGGAGTGGCTGATACATTTAGCAAACTCTCTCACCTGGGATCAACACATTTCAGGAATCTCTATAAAAACCCTCCAGGATCGACTCTTGCTGACATTATAAATATTGCTGGTCATTTCCCCAGATTTGTAAATGGGGACGAAGCAGAGGCACTATTTGATCCAGTGACTCCTGGGGAGCTAGAGGGCACCTTGAAATGGTTCAAAAAGGATAAAAGCCCAGGTCCGGATGGGTGGACCATAGAATTCTACCTTGCGTTCTACGAGCTACTCAGCAATGATCTGCTAAGAGTCGTGGAGGAATGTCGGATAACCGGAACAATGTATAATGCTATCAACACGACTTTTATCGCCCTCATTCCCAAATTGGACTCCCCATCCTCCTTCGATGATTACAGACCCATCTCACTTTGCAACTGCCTCTATAAGATCATCTCCAAGATCATTGCCAATCGTCTCCGCCCAATCCTATCTCGACATATTGCTCCTCAACAATTTGCTTTCCTTGATCACCGCCAGATTCATGAAGCTATTGGCTCGGCCCAGGAAGCCATCCACTCCATTTGGACCAAACACCTAAAGGCCATCACCCTAAAGATAGACCTGGCAAAGGCTTTTGACCGTGTCAGTTGGCTATATATTAAGATGATACTCATCCACTTGGGGTTCCCCCACAACTTCATCACATGGATCATGGCTTGTATCACCACCCCAACCTTCAGTGTGCTCATCAATGGATCTGCGTCGCATTTCTTCCACTCTGAAAGAGGGCTCAGACAGGGCTGCCCCCTGTCACCACTACTTTTTTTGATTGTCATGGATGGCCTCAGTCGGTTGATTGCATCAGCTAAGAGGGTGGGTGATCTTGGTGGTCTCAAGATATCAGATGACTGCTATCTCACTCACCTCCTGTTTGTGGACGACGTTATCATTTTTCTTGATGGCAGTATCAGGGACTCCCGCACCTTCTCAAAGATCCTATCCCTCTTCTCATCTGCCACTGGCATGCTAGCAAATCACTCAAAATCCTCCATCATATATACTTGCACATCCATTCAAGAGTCCCAATATGCGCACCGCTTGTTTCCTTATGGAATCACCCCGCTTGATCGGGGTCTAAAATATCTAGGATACTGGATAAAGCCTGTTGCTCAGAAAATTGCTGATTGGACTTGGCTAGTATCAAAACTGGAGAAGCGGCTAAAAATTTGGAGCCACAGATACCTATCAAAAGCTGGCAGGCTTGTACTGGTAAAATCTGTCCTTGAGGCCACACCTGTTTATTGGATGGCACTTGCCTGGATTCCTAGGAACATCTTGGCCAGGCTACATCAAATATGTAACAGATTTCTATGGAATGGGAACCAAGACAAGAGGATTTTTGCCTGGGTGGCCTGGAACAGGATAGTTGTGCCAAAGAAATGGGGAGGCTGGGGCCTGAAAGACCTGCCTCTATTTGCCCAGGCACTTGCTGCAAAAATGGGGTGGACATTGATCACGGGTCAAAATCTTTGGACGAGCATTACTTATCATAAATATATCTGGCCAATGAATATCATGGAATGGATTCGGCTCCCAAATTGGCCCAAAAATGGCATCTCTACAGTCTGGAAGGCACTACTACATTCACTGCCTCTTATCAGGGACAATTTGATCTGGAGAATAAATAATGGACAATCGGCCCGCATTGGTATTGACCCATGGATTGGGAGCGGTGGACGACATCGTTTAACCAGGAATCTTATACAGCATATACATGCCCAAGACATCAAGGTCATTGCAAATATAGCAGACCCTCGCAATACCACCATTCTTGCTCAAGGATGGAAGTCCGCACAGCACATCAATCTGCCCCATTGCTGGCACCACGAATGGACTGAATATATCACAGCTCTCCTCGAATCTCACATAAGGATAAAAGAGGGACCGGATCAACTTATCTGGAACCAATCAGACAGCGGTACCTATACTCCAAAGGGGGGCTACCAAGTGTTGATTTCTCACAAAGTTCCTGACATGATTACTTTCTGGTGGAAGGCCATTTGGAAACTTACAGCGCCACCGCGGGCCAAATTATTTTTCTGGTGCATACTAAAAAACAAAGTCCCCACCGCGGAGAATCTTATGCACCGAGCCATTCACGGGCCTACCTGGTGTTCGTTGTGTAAAAACGACGTTGAATCGACAATACATCTCTTTCTGAAGTGCACGGCCCTGAAGGAAATATGGCATAGCATATCATCAGTAATCCACTTCACAGGCACCTGGGAGGGTGACGATCTAAACAGGGTCTGGGAAGATTGGTATCAACGAAACAGGGGTTCCAAAATACAGAGTCTGCCTCTTATCATAAGCTGGCAACTATGGTTGACGCGGAATCGTATCATTTTTGATGGAAAAAACGCAAACTGGCCGCACATATATGCTCGCATTATAACTGTCTATAATGAAATGCCGGAACCACCTCAACCTCGTGCCAGAAGGCCCCGTGACCTGCCTCTCATAGATAAGAATACCCCATGGGCTTTCTTTGATGGTGCAGCCCAACAGCAGGGATGTGGGGGAGGATTTATCCTCTACATAAACGAACAGCACTATTATAAAGTCAAATTGGGATTGGGGACTGGATCAAACAATTATGCTGAACTCATTACTCTTCGTCACCTCATGCATTTCTCATTGGGCCACAATTGCATGAACATACATATTTTCGGCGACTCAAAGATCATCATAGACTGGTTTAATGCTACAACTGAATGTCACACACACACACTCAGCAATATACTGGATGAAATAAATATCATGAAGGTACATTTTAATGATATTACTTGTACTCATATTTACAGGGAACACAACAGTAGTGCCGACGAACTATCCAAGGTGGCCACGACACTACCCCGAGGAGAGTGGATGATCCAGGAGCAGAGAGGGTCAAATGCTTTTCAATATTATCATCGGCCTTATATAGACCCTCAATACCACAGGGCGGACAGCCCATGAACTGAATATATGATATAAACTGTACAGGTTTTTTGATTACATTTTGACGGAAAGTATATAACCGGCCCTGCGTGGCAATATGTATATAATCCAAACAGAAACTAAATGATCATCCTGCATGATGAACTGGTTATCTATGCTGATATATCTGTTATCTATTTTGCTGAGCCATCAGGCTGACCAGACTATAGCATATGCATTTAGGTGCATCTACAATATGTAATTTTTCAAAGTATAATGAAAGATTACGATTTTTCCAGGGGAAAAAAACAGTTGAAAGAGAAGGGAAACAAATATGAAAAATGAGAATAAGAAATAATCTCTCTTAGAAAGGAATTAGAGAAAACCAAGACTTAGTTCGACCAAAACTTAAAATTTATTAAAGGATCTAACAAGTTAGATGAGACTCTAAGTAACCATAGATCCCCTCTCATCAAAACTGGTCTAGGCTATGAAGGAGAACCAAGCATCAAGAAAACTAAAGATAAAGGACCAATCAACTACCTTGAATCATTCAAAGGACAAACCAACAATGCAGACAAAGGAAATGAAAGGAATTAGTGAGCAACATAAGAAAAGTTGTTACAGAAATCCAAAAACCCATAGAGATCAAGTGAATATTCAGCAAAAACCTCATTCCTATCCAACAGAAAGTCATCAAAGAACAAGCAAGTCACACCCTCAAAGGAAATTTTCTCCCAGGTACTAGAATATTTTCAATGGTTACTATTTTTCATGTGAAAAATTTATACATAAATATGTAGACTGTAGAGCATATCTCAGAAATAATCAGATAAGAAATAAAATAAATGAACCTTATCAATCAAACAAATATAACTGTAAATTCACATATAAATAGTCTCATGGACAATAATCCTTTAAATCCCTTATTTAATGATGTTGAATGTTATAATTGTCATAATTATGGACATAAATTTGTCCAATGTAGATCTACAAAATCCATATCAACTTCTTAGATTAAATAAACACAAGAAGAACCAAAGACCTGGAGAGAGAAAAGGGAAGAAAGAAAGAAGAATGTAGCATTGTCTTATTTTCCCAAAAGCAAGGGGGGAATCAATATGTGGACAATGGATGATCCAAGTATATGACTAATGATAGAAGCAAATTCTTGTCACTAAATGAAAGCAAGGCAGGAAGTTTCATTTTTTGGAATGATGCTCTAGGAGATATTAGGGGAAAAGGAACATGGAGCTTGGGCAATGGCAAAGCTAAATCTCAAAAAAATATCTTTATATGTGGGGTCAAGAATAATCTAATAAGTGTAATCCAAATGTGTGACCAAGGAAATGATGTCACCTTTAATTCCAAAGGATTATATATATAGATATATATATATATATATATATATATATATATATATATATATATATATATATATATATATATAAAAAGAAAAAAAAAAAACAACAAAACAAAAAAACAAAGAAACAACAACAACAACAAAAACAAAAACAAAAACAAAACAAAACATAGGGAAGATAATAGAAAATGGTTTGAGAACCCCAAATAATGTGTAAATACTCAAGGAAGAAAATGAGAATTCTTATTTGGGGAGCTTTATGAGATTTGGATGTTGCACATAAGACTAGTACACTTGAATTTTAACCATATTATGAAGTTCAAAAAAAATGGATTTGTTAGGGAATCACCAAAAATTTAGAAGCCAAGAAATATAATTTGTAAATCATGCCAAACTAGCAAGCAAACCCAAGTACCTTTCAATACCAAAGAAAATTCATACACCAAGCCACTACAACTAGTTCATACAAACTTATGTGGGCACGTGAGAACTGAGACTCTGAGTGGTGACATAATCAACATGTTGATTATCAATGATTATACCATACATATGTAGGTTTCATTCTAAAGGAGAAGTTTGAAGTATTTGCAAAATTCAATATTTTCAAAGCCATGGTTGATAACCAAACTGATTGCAAATTAAAGTGTGTAAGGTTAGACAGGGGTGGGGATTTCACTTCAAATGAATCTAATAACTTTTGTGAAGAAAATGACATAAGAATATAGTCCACTATTGCTAACACCCCACAATAAAATGGTGTAGCTGAAAGACAAAATAGATCAGTGTATAAATTGACAAGAGAAATGATGGATGAAAGAAATCTGCCAAAAAAAATTTGGGTTTAAGTTTCCATATAATATTGCATATTTTAAATAAATCTCAACATAGGCAAAATAGTGAAAAAACTCCATACACCCCGTGGTATGGAAAATTGGCCACAATAAAAAACTTCAAATTCTATGGCAATAAGTTATACATCAAGAATAATGATGATAATCTAGGCAAGTTCGATGCAAGGGTTGATGAAGGAATATTTTTAGGACATTCTAATAAGAGAAAGGGTTATCGATGTTGTTGTTACTCACTGTATTATGAGTTTTCAATTATCCCAAGTGCCAAATAGCAGTGAATTTTGAAGCCATTTTTAAACCTCAAAAGCTCTCTAAGCTAAACCGGACCCCTTCCATTACATAATTCTCAAAACGAGCTTTCCAACGGTATATGGAAGTTCGAAAATGGACTTCTGCATCAAAAGATATGACATGTTAAAGTTCAGGGGTTCTGTTTTCTTTAAAGTGAAGGAGAAAAGCATATCGAAGGCCGGGAGCTCATCGTAATCACAAATCAGTGTTTTTTCTGAAGTAGCAATAGGGAAGATCAGCGATCGTCGATATCGTAAATTGCAATCGAATTTCCTGCGATCTAGGTATATCGGTGATCGATAGGTCCAGGGAATCACAAATCAGCGATCAACGTGACAACATGATTAAAACTCCAAAACATTTCGATATTAAGATGTTGCAATATGATAGTGGAAAGCATCAGGAGGGCTGAAAAATATTTAACAAAGGATTTCTGTGAAAAACCAAAGGCATGTGGGCTCTTTCTCTCTCCTCCAGTAGGGCCACGTGGCAGTACAGGATTGGTCCCGAGAAAGACACATGGCAGCTAACATCAGCATGACATGGCGATAGGGAGGACACGTGGCACATAAATCTAGCATTTTCAGGGGTCCTATGGGGGTATATCCAGACGACACGTGTCACCACTCAGGAAGCAACACATGGCATCAATGACATTATCAATCCCACAAATTTGTGATCGGTGATCTCACAAGTCAAAGTCCTAGTCCAGATGAGATATTTTATACAATAGATTTAAAGGGTTGTTGGGTCTGTCCATTTTCAAAGTCTGCATATTAATTAAACACCCCCCATCTCTAAAAGACCCAGATTGACTCTACCCAGATCGACGGCTCCCAGGCCTCCCCCCCCCCACCATGTTTCCCTTTATCAGCAGGGGGGGTCCGAAAAAACGGATTTCCCACTAGGCCTCACTGCTACGTGTCCTTCTCATATTATTTCGCACCCCCCCCCCCCACTTACCACTTACCGCTCATGACCCCCTCGGAAAACCACTCGTCCTCACACTCCTCTATATTACACCATAATTACATCAATAGGCATATCACGGTGTCGATAGTGTTTTACAGGGATTCTAGGAGGGAGGATGAGTTGGTAGTCGCACTCAGAGTCTGTTATTGCCATGATGGGTAATCACTCGTGCTTCGTGAAAGAGAAGGAACAAGACTGTTAAAGGCTGAAATTGATAAGGAATCGGTCAAGAGAGGATTAGCCATGATTTAGCATAAACACGCTTAGACCAGAGGCCAACAAAGAAGAGTGGCATGGAGATATTTTCATGACCATCATTTCAGTTTCACTGGTTAATTCTATTTTTGTTGTTTTCAATTGTTGTTGTTGTTATTTTGTTTTATTTTCAAGAAAGGTATCTTACTATTGTAATAATTAGAGGCTTCATGCTGAGACAGCTAGTCATACAAACAGCTGTAAAATCCAGCTAGAAGATATTTTTGTAACTAATTTCCTTGCTCCCCCTTTCCTTATAAAAGGGAGGAAGAAACACTTAGAACAAGTTCTAAATTATGTGGAAAAAATGATGTAATTTCTGAAACTGTGTTAATTCCATATTTGCATCTTTCATATTATAAATGAAATAGTGGTGATTCCAACCTTTGAGTATTACAATATGTTATTTCTTGTTATTTCTCTATTAAATTTCCATTATGATCACATTTCCTCTTTGATTTCATGCAACTATAGCTACCAGAAATATCTCATATGTTCTTACGGATTCATTTGTGTTGACTAGTTAATGCACATGCATGTATGTAATTCTGAGATTATATCTTTAAATTTGTGCTCCATGAATCATAGCACCCAATCCTCTTACATCCATATGTTTATCTTTAACTCAGACAAGTATAGAACTCTTGAGGTTTCAAGCTCTATGATCTATTATTGAATGTTAGTTTTGTTATGCTAATTTCAATTATAGATTTATAAACAATCTTGTGCATTGCTTCCTGTGCATAGATTTCCTTAGGTTGTTTGTGAATGTAAACATGTAATTTTAATCAAGTTTTAATGTGACATTCATGAGAAAAATAGCATAAAATAACAATGTTTAACATCAGCAACAAAAAGTACAGCAAACCATTAATTGAACACTTAACATAATGTTTTGATGAAGGAGTTCACCCCTCCTGGGCTACATCTCCTTGGTCCAGCTTCCATGGCTTGGGCCTCTGTATTAGCTCAATATGGAAAAAATGTTGTTTACAAAGATCTACTACTCCTGATACATATTCCAATGTGTTCAGAATGTCGAAATTAGCTAGGAACACCTTTTCCTGAGCTCAATTTGGTCGAAAAATGCTCCAATTATGACTCAAATAGTTTTTCCCTAGAAATTCTCCTCCAAAAATGGAGGAACTCCAGTTAAGGCCACCAAATCTGGAGTTGGCGCCAAAATTGTCGAATACCACCAAACTAAACTGGAGTTTAATTAGTGCTAATAGTAGGTTAATTAAGCACTAATCCAGTTTTAATGTGTTTTACCACGCAGTTAATGATAATCGTTAGCGCGCGGTTATCTCGGAGGAGTTCACATGGGACAGCCTGAAGTTCGCAGTTATTTTTGTCGGCACGGTTTCCGCTAACCACTTGAGCTGGTGGGTTATGTGGACACATGTCATTCCTATCTATTGGTTTAATGTTGCGGTTAAGGTGTGTTGTCCATCAGTTAACATTAACCATTTGTTATAATTGTGGCGTGTTCACATGGGGAGAGCTGGCCTGCGGGCTGCCCCCCCTCCCTAACCTCCAACTCACAAAACTTCAAACTTTAAATTTGCGTGATCCAACATATGGTTAAGTAAAAACTTGTAGTGAAGATGGTTAAGAGATTTGGTTTGTGGATAGGAGGTCATGGAGTCGAACCCCAGCACCTCCATAAAATTTTGTTTCACTACGTGTTGGCTTAGGGGGTCCTAACCCGGGTTCAAAGTTAGTTGCACCAAACAAATCCCTACACTACTGGCACTTTTGGAATCAATCCATGGTGCGCAACTAAAGTCTCACCCGAAGCAATATGTGGGGATTCTGGAACTAGGTTTTTGCACCCAAATATCAGTGTGATGTCCATTTGGCGACCTAGATCTACCTTCACCTCTATGCTCTTGCAGCCTATTGCCGTAACTTCCTCTAGTCGGCCTCTAAACCTCCGCGAAGGTCTACGACTAGCTTTTGCAGACCCTGAATAGGCGAATTAGCTATTTATGCACACCATAGATTATTCTCAAACCATTATTTTCTCAGATCTACTTAATTGTATGAAAATTTAAATAGAAAGCGTTATAATCTTCGCGTAATAACTTAACATTAATTGCATTCAGATAACAATGTACATCAAATAAAGTCATGTATCAATGCATCATTATTTCATAAACCAATTATTCATCACAACATAAGGCGCATTCATACACAACATAAGTTAATAGATAAAATACAGGATTTTTTGCAACAATCTTCTTTATTGATATTCAGTTAATCTTACAGACTCAATAGATCCCTGCGCACTCAGCTGCAGGGGTATATGCACTTAGTTGCGGACACTACTCTAGGCCTCTACACACTCGGCAATAGGGTTCTGTGCACTCAGCTGCGGACACTACTCTAGGCCTCTACGCACTCAACTGCAGAGCCTTTTCCTCCTCTAAGACTTCTAATTTTGCGCTAGACTTCTTCGCTTGTACCCATATACTTCTTCTCACTTGCCTTAGAAATTCCTAACACACACCTATTTGTACAATCCCATGGTCCACGGACCATGGGTATATCTTCAAAGCCGACTCAAGTTACATAAAAGAAGGGTAAAACCCTTTTTGATTCTTTAACTAACTACTTGCTCCACGACCATAACTTGCAGAGACTTGACATCCTTTTACATCAAATCTTGGGCTTCTGCCCCAAAACTGACCCAGGGGACCCCATCCCAACACTGTGTCGAGCCTGACCTTTGGGGAGGGACACGTGACTGCCTATGGGCTTGCCACTTGTCCCCTCCTCATTGGTCCACCTTTATCCACTAATAACCTGCCACGTCACCAACCTGAAATCCAACTAGAACATGACACTTGGTGAGCTCCGATTGGGTGCTGACCAAACTTTTACCTTGCACAGTCACCTGCCACGTCAGCAATACGGACTACAAACTGTGCAGTGACTATGCCTTTTTTAAATTTTGCTTGTTTAGCAAAGCGAACAGAACTCAATAACTTCTTCACATGAACTCGGCTTTCAGTGAAACGAGTTGTGTTAGGATCATTTTGCTGAGACGGATGCGGTCATTCAGGTTTCGAGCCATTCTGAGGACTCTAATTTTTTAGCTAAATATTGAGCGCCTTATCACTCCATGTGATGAGTTATTCTTCTCCCTCTCTTCTTTCATTACTTTGCAAAAGCTTATTAAACTATAAGTCCTCAAATTGCTCGACCTCTACTAGTTTTTACCTATATTCTTGTGATTTGTATATGTGAAAGTATACCAGAAATACATGGTTTATATCCTTGGATGAAGGAACCAATCCACGTTGTTATTTGTATATTTGTAATTACTATGTGTATAAGATGTATATGATGTCTCTGGTTTCCTGAAGATCATATAAGACACATAAAGATAGATGTTACCAGCCACTGGTCTTGTAAGAAATCCAACGTTGTCTCTGGAAGTGACAACATCTTTTGGCGTCGTTGTCAAGGAGCTTATTGAAGGATTTTTCCCCTGGGATATGACAAGTGAAGCACTCTTTGTGTAGGTGAGAAAATACGTTCTGATTGCATCCTCATCACCTTGGTGACTCCACAAATTTTATTATCATTTATCATCTTGGCTTTTAGAAAGCCTCGCACTAGCTCAGATACCTCAGCAGGAAAGCCCTTTTGTATTTGATCCAAAGTTTAATTTGTTGAAAAGTGTGCAACAAGAAATGCTTGTTGAGAATGCAACAAGATGATGGAGCTTAGTGGAAAGGAGTCACCTTCACTAAGTGGGCCCACAGGCAAATTATGTCGCAAAGTCTATTTTTGGATCACAGCAGGAGTGATCATAGCAGGAGTGATCAGAGTCTATTTTTAGACTACTATTCAAAAATAGAAAAGTCTAATATTATTTTCTCATAATAATATTTGGACTATAAACTTTATCTTATTCTCTTGGAGCACTTCAGTTTGAGCTACAGATGTGGCACATGCAGTTGTCAGAAGGAAATACGCTTTCTTTGTGGGTCAGTTGAGCTATTGCATGCATGACTTCAGTTAGAACTCAAGCAGTTGAGTTTGGTGGAGTTGATTGTGGAGTTGATGGAGTTGTGTTCAGTTTGACTTGGTTAAACTAGTTGTAATTAGTCTAACTGCAAATAGCCTAATGATGAGTTGTTAAACTAATTATTAACTCATAAAGCAACTAAATAATACATCAGTTAACTCAGTTGCATGGCAGTGCATGTATAGTTCAGTGGAGACAGGTGTTAGAGGTTGAGATTGCTATCAGTTGTGACTATAGTTGTGCATGAGACTTTGCACAAGCAATGTATTGAGTATGCCCATGAGAATGCCCAGTAATATAGCCTATGCTCACGTGATTTCCAGTGCGAGTGATTTTCCAAGGTAAATAGAACTTGGAACGAGTTTGGATTCATTCATTCTCTTGCAGGATTGTGCAGTGGAGGCAGGCAAAGTAGCGGGGGAGATTTGGAGATCAGATCTGAGCTGTATTGTGTGTAACAGGTGGAGATAGTGCTGATTACTTGTGAGGAGTATTGTACTATGTAATGTTACATGTTCTCAATCATTAATATATAGATAGTGTGGGGTTTTCAGCTGTAAGCTTTCCCCAGGTTACATACTGTGTTAATGTGTGCATGCGATTGATGTTTCATTGTTTTTGATGCTGCTAAATTGATGATCAACGTAGAGGAGGTTATGTATTATGCATGTATTCCGCAATAGTACATAATCGGGATAATCTCTGTGAATAAGTGTCATATTATTCAAAATTTATACATAATTTCCAAGAGTGTTTGGAAGGAGAAAAATCCTACTACCTATACTACTGTCTTGTCATTCTTTGAAGCTTACTTGTCCAGCTCCCAACACATTTTCATTCATGACTTAGATCTAACTCCTAAGGTCCTTAAATACCCTATAGAAGATAATGTAGAGCATCGTACCCCCAAAGCAGAGATCAAAGAGGAATAAACCTCATTAACAACTCATTTTGTTTCATTTCCTCCTCCTCCTGAGATTGAAAACTGTAAAGTTGTCCTAAATAACAACCATATCCACTATACACTCAATCATACCACTCTAAGTCTAGTTACTCCAACCCCTATGGTTTTAACCCAAGTCCCTCTAGAAAATCTCAATCCCCCTCCATTAATCCAGATGGTTGTTCTAGGTTTCTTACTGGATAAATAGTCCCTTCTTGATTTACCTCAACCCTTGAGTGCTATGCCTCAGCACTACCTAAAGCTTTTTCCTAGGTTCAATGGGGAAGACGAAAACAATGCATAGATACACATCGGAACCTTTTATGCTTTTGTTGAGAATCTAAATGTTGAACAATTGGATGTGGTCCTGAGACTCTTTGTGCAATCCCTTGATGCTGAGGCTAGAAAGTGGTTTAAAGCCCTACCCAATGCATTCATCACCACTTGGGAAGAACTTGAAAACTCTTTCACACAAAAGTGGGTTAAACAGAGAGATCATGAGTATGTCCTCATATAGTTCAATGCTATAAGGAAGAATCTAGAAGAGGATATTTCATAATTCATAAAAAGATTCAATAAGTAGTATAATAACCTACCAGTTGAGATAAAGTCTCCTCAAGTTTCCACTTGTGTAGTATTTGTGGGAGCTCTCGAGTCCGAATTTGAATTTACCCTAAGGGAAAGGAGGTCTCGTACTTTAGATCAACTCCAAGAGGATTTATTGAAGTGGAAGAAAATTTCACCTCGGCAGGGAAGTCAAGAGGAAAGAATAATCGTCATGAGAAGAAAAGGGGGAAAGAAGAAGCATCCTCCTCTGGTCCAGGTAAAGAATTACTGAACTAGAAGTGGGAAGAAATGGATAAGTTCATTAAGATTTTATCACATGAAGTGGTGAAGCTTGAGCTTGAGAACAAGAATGTCCCTGAACAGAATGCTCAAGGTAACAATCGAGGTTACAACCCACAATACCAAAGGCCACAATTGCAGATACTTCAAAGGGAAAGAAATGATCAACTCGATCAGATCCCTCGTCCTCTGTATTTAGAAAATGATCCAAATGAACAAACACCAGATACACATGAGACGCAAGGAGGCTTGTATTCCTCCTTCTTTGAAGAGGAACGGGAGGACATGGCTCACCATGGGATGTGCCCTGATAAAGAAGCAACAGTCAATGAGGAGGTCATAGGGGATTATTGATATTCCCCTAGTATTAAATAAAGGAAAAGGGAAGTTGAACCCTGACTCATCCAAAGTAAAAGCCTCCTTAAATAAGGAATGCAATAGCTCTGAGGAACATACAAAAGATAACACACCCATTCTGATGAAAACTATCGGTGATAAAGAAAGAGAGGTAGAGGTGGGAGGCGTAGAAAAGGGCCAATATGCATTTAATCTTCAAAAGAAACTTGAGAAGGTAAAGATTCTTGTTCCCCTAAATGAAATTCTAAAACAACCCACTTATAAATCTCAAGTCTCCCAGTTCATGCTCCCATCCACCGCAATACCGACCCATGACTGTTTAAACCTTCAAGAAGAAAGACCAATGCTTTTTTTGGGGGTTCATGTTTAAGAACTTAATTCTTCCACTGCACCCTTCTATGTGAACCTAGTAATCCATGACCTTTTATTACATAACTATATGTTGGACTCTGGAGCCTCACATAACCTCATTCCTTTAGCTGTGATGGAGCAGCTTTGCTTGCAGATCACTTGACCCTAAAAGGACCTATACTCCTTTGACTCTAAGAGAGTCAAATGCTTGGGAATGATAAAAGATCTGGTAGTAAACTTGGCTCAGATCCCTGTGGAGAGTGTAGTGATGGACATAGTAGTGGAAAATATTCCCCCTAGATTCGGCATGCTCCTATCTAGGTCTTGGGGTTCCAAGGTGGGGGGATCTATAAAATTAGATCTAACCTATGACATTATTCCCACTTTTGGAGGTGAAGAAAGGAGGTTGTACAAAGATTCTAGAGTTGTAAAGAATGTCACCCCGGCTGAAGGTTCTATAAATTCTCCTATATATGGAAAAGAAAGTAACCTCTCCTACTTGGTATTAGAAGAATATGAGACCATCTTAGAAGAAACGCAGGTACATCTAACGATGCAGTTAGACGACCAGCACACAGATAAAAACAAAGTATGGAAATTATACTTTGATGGAGCTAATTCCAAAGAAGGAAATGGAGTAGGAGTATTGTTGGTAAGTTCTGAGGGTAGCTTGATACCCCTCTCATTCAAGCTAGAGTTTGAGGCAACCAACAACGTGGCAGAGTATGAAGCATTTCTCCTTGGGCTACAAACAATGAGGAATATGAATATTGAATGCTTAACTATGCATGGAGACTCTGAGCTAATTGTAAAGCAGATCTGAAATCAATGCCAGGCCAAACACCCCAGATTGAGGACTTACCAGAATGAAGTATGGGATTTAATTGATAATTTATCCTTGGCCTTTAATATCCAATTTCTGCCCGGAGAAGAAAACAAAATGGTTTATTCCCTTGCTATAGGAGCAAACAACTTCAAATTTCCTCAAAATACGCTTCTCAGGTACGAGGTGGAGGTCAGACACAAACCCTCTATACCTGATAATGTCAAGCACTAGCAAGTATTCAAGGACAATGAGTAGGTCAAATGGTTTATAGAATTAGTTAGGGATTTCACTAGCTCAACTATTGATCAGGAAGAGGAACAAGAGGTAGATCAAGAACCAACTTCGTGGGAGAACACGGTGGCCAGACAGAAAATTCTACAGCTGGAAGGGAATACTATTCCTCGTGGGCTAGTTCCACTGGAAAAATTATTTAACTAGAATGATGTAGCCTCCAAAATAATGGCTCCAGAGATGGACGAGCAAGTAGAATATTGCAATATCAGCCCAGAAGATGAACCCCAGATGGTCTGACTATCAAAGGGAATCCCCTCACGATACAAATAGAGGTATTTAAATCTTTTCAAAATCTATAAGGATGTTTTTGCTTGGTATTATAAGGATTTAAAAGCATTTGATACTAACATCATACCTCATAAGATTCCTTTAAAGAGTGGAATAAAACCATGCAAGTAGAACCTCAAGCATATTAATCCACTCTTACTCCCCTCTATTGAAAAAGAAGTGAGGAAACTTCAACATGCTAAAATCATAGTGCCTTTAAGGTACTCAGAGTAGGTGGTCAATTTAGTCCTAGTCCGAAAAAAGAATGGGGAAATAAGGTTATGCGTAGATTTTCATAACCTTAATAGGGAATCTTTGAAAGACAATTACCCACTACACAAGATGGATTATATATTACAAAAGGTGGTGGGATCAGTTAGAATGTCCATGATGGATGGGTTATCTAGTTACAACCAAGTGGTAGTCCACCCTAATGATCAGAAGAAGATTGCTTTCACCACCCCTTGGGGAACTTTCATGTATGCTTACATGCCTTTCGGTCTTGTGAATGCAGGGGCCACTTTCTAGAGAGCTATGGATATAAATTTTCTAGGGGAGAAATACAAGTTCATAGTGGTATATTTGGACAGTATCACAGTCTTCTCTAAAACCGATGAAGAACACATCCTCCACCTGAATCTCACCTTTGAGAAATGCAGGAGGTATGGGTTGTCTTTAAATCCCAAGAAGTCTCAGTTTCCTTGAGTGAGGGGAAGCTACTTGGACACATAGCAACATAATAAGGAGTGAAGATTGACCCTAAGCGATTCGAAGCTATCATTCAAATTCTGCTACCCAGAAATAATTAAGAGGTCCAAGTCTCCTTGGGGAGAATCAATTTCTTGATAAGGTTCATACCCAACTATGTAGAAATATTGAAGGGTATCACTAATATGATAGAAAAAGTAGAATTAAGTCAAATAGAGCCCTAACTCTCGAGAGACTTTTACCAGAATTAAAGAAGCTTTTGTTGGAGTACCGATACTAGTCAGCCCTAACTACTTTGTACCTTTTTATATATTTTCTTTTGATTCTCCCCATACTATTGATGCAGTTCTACTACAGAAGAATAAACATGGTTATGAGCAGCCCATCGCCTTCTTCAGCCAAGTCCTGAGCAATGTTGAGCTGAAATATAACATCTTTGATAAACAAGCATATGCACTAGTCAAAGCTCTGAAGGAATTTCGAGTGTATGTACTACAGTTGAAAATCACATCATTTGTCATAACGATAGCGGTCAGGGACATCCTTGTGCAAGGAGACAGTGAAGGAAAAAGGGGTAGGTGGATAGCAAAGATATAGGAATATGAGTTGGACATAAAGCCTACTAAGCTCATAAAAGGTCAAGGGTTGGCCAAGATTTTATCAGAATCTAACTGCCAAGCTTTGGGAATAAACCTGATAATAGAGGAAGGCAGAACAGAAGTTCAGCAGAACAGGGTTAAAACATCAAAGCAAAAGATTTGTGCTAAATATGAGGGGTCACCCTAGTACAATAATATCATCCATTATCTCTTGTTCCTAAGGTGCCCACTAGGGATAGATAAATCTAAGTACAGGACTTTGAGACTGCAAGCTCAAAAGTATATCATATCCAATGGTCAACTCTACTGGAAGGACCTGGCGGGAGTTTTTTTGTTATGATTAGTGGAGGGAGAAACCCATAAAGTGATTGAAGAATTTCATGGGGGAGTTTGTGGAGGTCACTACAGCTGGAAGACCACAGCTCACAAAATCCTCAAGGCGGGATTCTATTAGCCTACACTATTTGGAAATGTGCATTTACAAGTCAGGTCTTATCAGAAGTGCCAAGTCTTTGCTGAGAGACAAAAACTCTCTCCTTTTCCCCTGATCCCATTGCATGTGGACGAACCTTTCAGGAAGTGGGGACTAGACTTCATAGGAGAGATAAACCCGCCTTCTAGTGGCCATCATAAGTGGATATTAACGGCCACGAATTATTTCACCAAGTGGGTAGAAGCCATGCCATCTAGAAATGCTACAGACTCAATGGTAATTAAGTTCATGGAGGAGAACATATTATCACATTTTGGTTGCCCCATCAAAATCATCACTGACAATGCCCAGGTCTTCAAATCAGAAAAATTCAACAGCTTCTGTCAAAAATTCAATATCATCATAGGGAACTCCACTACTTACTATCCCCATGGAAATGGTTTAGTTGAGTCCTCAAATAAAACTATGATGAGAGTGTTGAAGAAGACCATCACCGAAAATCAGAGGAATTAGGACACCCAATTGAAGTTTTCACTCTGGGCCAACCGAGTAACTCCTAAATGCTCCATTGGAAAATTGCCTTTCGAGCTTGTGTATGGTAAGGCTACAGTGTTCCCAATCCAATTAGCAATGCTAGTGGAAAAGTTACTACAAGAAGCTGAGGAGGAGCCAAGTTCTTTGATGCAAAGGATAAACCAACTGGTTGAGCTCCATGAAAATAGGGAATGGTTGGGGACTAAATTCGTAAATTACCATCAGAAGATGAAATCACTGTTTGACAAAAATGCCAAGGATTGACCTCTTCAACTAGGAGATTTAGTTCTCTGATGGGATATCCGACGGGAAGAAAATGGTAAGCACGAAAAATTTGATGCACTGTGGTTCGACCCTTTCAAGATTTCAGAAAAAAAAAAAAAAAAAAAAAAGGAAATAATACTTACCTACTTGAGAATCAAGAAGGTGAATCGTTGGAGCTACTAGTAAATGGTCAATTCCTTGAACTTTATTTTCATAATTAAAAGGCATTGTCTTGCACTCATTGTAAATATCGGTCTGTGTTGTAATTAACACATGAAATTTTCAGTTTTTTGTTTAAAAGTTCCACTTTCACAAAATTTTCACTTGTTTAAGAAGACTCCATGCCCAATGGAAAGAAAGCTACTGGTATGTAGGTTCTCATCACCTTTCCATCAAGGCACTGTCCCCAGTTGGAACCAATGTTGTCACTCACTACATTATGAGTTTTCAGTTTTCCCAAGTTCCAAATAACAGTGAATTTTGAAGCCATTTTTCAAACCTAAAAATCTCTCAAAGCTAAATCGAACCCTCTCCATTACATAGTGCTTGGAACAAGATTTCCAACAGTATATGGAAGTTTGAAAATGGACTTCTGCATCAGAAGATATGGCCTGTTAAATTTCAGGGGTTTTGTTCCCTTTAAAGTGAAGGAGAAAATCATATTGGAGGTCAGGGAGCTCATCACAATCGCACATCGGAAATTTTTCTGAAGTAGAAACAGGGAAGAGTAGCAAGATTAGTGCTCAACAATTGCCGATATCGTAAATCACAATCGAAATTCCTGCGATCCAGGCATATCGGCAATCAGTGGGTCAAGGTATTGTATATCGGTGATTGGCAGGTCCAAGGCATCGCAAATCCGCAATCGGCGTGACAACAAGGTTACAACTCCAAAACATTGTGATATCGTGATGTTGCGATATGATAGTGGAAAGTGTCAGGAGGGCCAAAAAATATTTAACAAAGGATTGTTGTGAAAAATGAAAGGTCGACAGACTCTTTCTCTCTCCTCCAGTAGGGCCATGTGGTAGCACAGGATTGGTCCTGAGAAAGACACATGGCAGCTGACGTCAGCATGACGTGGTGGCACAGAGGACATGTGGCATGCAGATTCAGCATTTTCATGGGTCCTATAGGGGTATATCCAGGCAACACATGTCACCACTCAGGAAGCGACACGTGTTACCGATGACATCATCAATCCCGCAAATCACGATCCGTGATCTCACAAGTCAAAGTCTTAGTCCAGATGTGATATTTTATACAATAGATTTAAAGGGCTGTCGTTTCCATTTCTTTTCAAAGGCTAAATATTAATTAAACACCCCCCATCTTTAGACGGCCTAGATTGACTCCGCCCAGATCAATGGCTTCCAGGCCTTTTCAGCCCCCCCACTATGTTTCCCTTTATCAGTGAGGGGGACATCCAGAAAAGCGGTCTCCCCATCGAGCCCTACCACTACGTGTCCCTCTCATATTATTTCACAACCCCCCCCCCCCTCACTTACCACTTACCACCCATGACCCCCTCTGAAAACCACTCAACCTCACACTCCTCCATATTACACCATAATTGTATCACCAGGCATATCAGGGTGTCAATAGTGTTTTACAGGGATTCTAGGAGGGTGGATGAGTTGGCAGCCACATTCAGATTCTGTTATCGCCATGATGGGTAACCGCTCCCACTTCGTGAAAGAGAAGGAACAAGACTGTTAAAACTTGAAAGTGACAAGGAACCGGCCGAGAGCGGATTAGCCATGATTTAGCATAAACATGCTTGGACTAGAGGCCAGCAAAGAAGAGTGGCATGGAGATATTTTCAGGACCATCATTTTAGTTTCGCTAGTTAATTCTATTTTTGTTGTCTTCAATTGTTTTTGCTGTTATTCTATTTTGTTTTCAAGAAAGGTATCTTACTGTTGTAATAATTAGAGGTTTAACGCAGAGACAACTAGTCATACAGATAGTTGTAAACTCTACCCATAAGATATGTTTGTAACTGATTTCCTTGCCCCCCCCCCCTTCCTTATAAAAGGGAGGAAGAAACACTTAGAAAAGGTTCTGAATTCTGTGGAAAAACTGACATAATTTCTGAAAATGTGTTAAATCC
The DNA here is from genome assembly GCA_031772625.1 of Pinus tabuliformis. Taxonomy (NCBI): domain Eukaryota; kingdom Viridiplantae; phylum Streptophyta; class Pinopsida; order Pinales; family Pinaceae; genus Pinus; species Pinus tabuliformis. The sequence continues at coordinate 504,021,407 of CM062812.1, forward strand.
AGATTCACATCTTTCATATTATAAATGAAGTAGTAGCGATTCGAACATTCGAGTATTATAGTATGTTATTTCTCTATTAAAATTCCATTATGTTCACATTTCATCTTCGATTTCATGCAATTGTAGCTGCCAGAAATATCTCGTATGTTCTTACCGATTCATTTGTGTTGACTAGTTAATGCACATGCCTGTACGTAATTATGAGATTATATCTTTAAATTTGTGCTCCATGAATCATAACACCCAAACCTCTTATATCCACATGTCTATCTTTAACTTAGATAAGTATATAACTCTTGAGGTTTCAAGCTCTATATGATGAGTTATTGTTCTCCCTCTCTTCTTTCATTACTCTGCAAAGCTTGATTAAACGTAAGTCCTCGAATTACTCAGCCTCCACTAGTTTTACCTAGATTCCTATGAGTTGTATATGTGAAAGGATACCAAAAATACATGGTTTATATCCTTGGATGAAGGAACCAATCCATGTTGTTATTTGTATATTTGTAATTACTATGTGTATAATATGTGTATGATATCTCCAGTTTCCTAAAGATCTTATAAGACACATAAAGATAGATGTTACTAGGCACTGGTCTTGTAAGCAATCCAAGGATGTCTCTGGAAGCGACAACAAATGTTATAATAAAAGGATATGAAAAATAATTGAATACATTGATGTAAAGGTGGATAATTATTTACCCCTCAAAAGCTCATAGCCATGATTTATCATTCCACCCAATCAAATCAGTAGTGAAGATCAAGCATATTAGCTTGAAGAATTAGGAAAAGAGGAAGAAGATCAAGCAAAATTCTCTCACCCAAAACTCCCTCAAGGTACGTACAAAAGCATCACTCTACAAATCAGATTGTTGGTGATAAGGAAGTAGGGGTTAAAACTCAAAGAAGAATAATGAATACCTCTAGTTAACTAAATATTGCTATGTTGTCCATGATTGAACCAAAATATTTTCTTAGGAAAGCCAAGATGAACATTAGATAAAATCTATGAATCGGGAGCTAAACGAGACTTAGGAATTGCTTCCAAGACCATTAGATAAAAATGTCATTAGTAGTAAGAAATGAGGTTAGATTGGTATGTAAAGGCTATGCTCAAGTTGAGGGAATATGTTTTGAAGAGACATTTTCCCAACTAGCACAATTAGAGACAATTAGCATGTTCTTAGAATTTACATGTCACAAAAAGTTTAAAGTATATCAAATGGATGTAAAATCAAATTTCATGAATGGAAATTTTGAAGAAGAAGTTTACTTTAAATAGCTGTTACACTAAAAAATGTCACCATGGCTATTTACAGTTAGTATGACTCTATCAACAGTCATGCTATCCTCTTAGGCAAGTCTTATGCCTCTGCTCTCCATGTCAAACTCCAAAAAGAGAGAAAGTCTTTATAAATGTATTTATCTCTGGGTACGCAGGTTCTCTCAACCTTACCTGCGGGTACGCACCCAATGTTCACAAAAGCTGCGTACTTGTACGCTCTGTATGTAAAGGGGCAGGTGCGTCCCCCTGTAAAGGTCAAAATGCGCAAGCTTCATCTTTAAAAAGTTACTTGTGGTCATTTCTAGAGCATTCTAGAAGGTTGTTCGACGTGTATTGAGCGCCTCCAGATGGTTCATGTATCCCTACCAAAGAGGAACTTATCCCATCAAGAGAGGAGCTATCCCATCCAAAGAGGGGATTATCCCATTGATGGTGGACCTGATTAACTTCCTCTTGAGCACTATAAATACAGGCATTGGGCCAGAAGGAGGGGAGGTTGAAAGCTAAACATTTCTAAGGGTAGATGCTGCAGGAATTAGGACTCCCATTTAGAAGCTTGTGAGGAGAGATTGTCATCTTTGCTTGTTCTATTTGGAAGTGGGTGAGCTTTGTCAAAGTAAAGGAGAACTCTTGATGGACCCTGGGAGGGACTTACACAACACCAAGGCTCAGGTTGTAATTGTTCCTTTTGTTTCCTATTAATGCAAATGAGTCCATTCTTCTCAATAACTTGTTATTTATGAGTTGTTTCATGTACTCCTTGGTCTACGTGTTAAATATGTTTTATTCTATGAGATTATCAAGTGCTATTTAATCGTTTGATTGTTAGTGAATGCAGGTTTCGAAGTGAAGGAGGAGCTCATCCGGATCGGCGAGGCTGGACTACTACAACAGCGTTGGACTACAGGTAGGATCTAAACACTTGATTTCTTGTATGGTAAATGCATATTTAGAGAAGGATTGCTCTTGTTTGTCTTGTTTGTCACTAGAGAGTCTTAGGCTCCTAGGGAGGTTGGTTGTGTCCGCACTATCGACTCTTTCTGCCTGACAATAGCCTTAAGGTTTTTAGTTGCCGGAAAATCCTGACACTACTAAAAATTGCGTCAAGTCTTGATGGCCATTTGTTATTCTTGTGATGAAATTTAATCATTGTACTGACAAAGGATATATCACTAAATTTCATTTCATGTACATTCATACTATCGACAATTTTATGATCATCAAAATTATGATGGTAGTTATGTGCACATGTGGTCGAAGACATAAGGTGCTTCCTAACATAAGCGCTCATTGGAGTTCTGATATGAATAAGCATCATTCCATGTCATTGCAATACCAATGAAAGGACGGTTTCCTGGTGTCGCAAGGTCAATGACTAGACATCCTTCGATGAACTTTCCATAACTTCCACGCTTTTCATTTGACAGTTGGACATTACCTAGAATCGTAATACCAACGAGAGTAGGAGTCAGCCTACCATTGACATCATACATCCTTAGATGAAATTTCCATACCCACCACACTTTCCATTTAACAGTTAGACATTACCAGTCATTGTAACACCAGTGAAAGTGAGAGTCAATTGAATGATGACATCGGACATCGTTGTCATAAGTCCGTCAAACTATTTCAAAGGAAGACTAATGAACCAAAGTATTTTAAAGATATATATATATATATATATATATTAGAAACAATCCATATGACCCCTGATAAATTCCTTTGGGATCCAACGATGTTTATTCTTCCTCCTAATGGGATATATATATATATATATATATATATATATATGAGAAACACTCCATATGACCCCTGATAAATTCCTTTGGGATCCAACGATGTTTATTCTTCTTCCTAATGGTATGTTTTTTAGAATGTTTGGTAGATATTTGACAAATATTTGCGTGTAATTGTGTAATTTTGAAGTTATATAAACATTAATATGTAACCTACTAGGATAAATGACCAGCGAAGTGTTGTCGTTAAAGACAAACGCCCTCCAAAATTTTTCTTACACTTGAATTTTGGAGCCTATTTGTGATCCTGTGATCTGTCATTCCTTGATTATTCTCGGTTGCTTCATGATTGATTGTTGATTCACTAAGTGCTTAAGTCTTCTTCTAATTTTTTAACTGTCAAAGTCACTTACTTACACATGCTTATCATTTTGATGCATTCTCAAGTGCACCCTATCCTCGCAAAATCAGCAGCCAATATTTACCCTTGAAGATAGGCATTGAACAATCATTGAGATTAGTCACTATGAAATATCAAGAGTAGTCCCTACATACAGTGACTGTGTAGTTCTCAGTGACAGTAACTACACAACTCCCGATGATAGTCATTGCACAGCCCTTGCTGACAGTGATTTCGCAGTTCATAAAGATAGTGACTACACAATTCTTGTTTATAGTCAGTGTGAAATCTTAGTTGACAGTGAGTATGCAATCCTATCAACCAATCTTAGTTGCAATTGTATCATCATTTTAGTGAGTTTACTCGACTGTCACTTTTGCGCGCTTTTACTTTCATAAGTGTCACTTTCACTTTTGCGATTGACATTTTTGCTTGCTTCCACTTTAACAAGTGTTGCTTTTTTTTCTCTTCACTATGGCATGTGTCTCTTTAACTTTATTTAGCTTTTGCAATTGACATTTTTTCTTGCTTCCACTTTAACAAGTGTTGCTTTTTTTTTCCTTCACTATAGCATGTGTCTCTTTCACTTTCTTTAGCTTTTGTAAGTGTTTTTTTCACCTTTTCTTACTATTGCAAGTGTTACCTTTGATTTTTTTCACTCTAGCATGTGTCACACATTAGCGCACCATAAGAGGCATCCCTACCATTTTGTACTAGTTGATCATATATATTATAATAATATGTGCTAGACACTCTCCCACAACATAGCACACTTTTTGGTCACAGTTGACACTCCTATAACACTTGTATTCTAAATGTCGCAAAGTCATGTTTCTTGTTGCACTTAGAAATAAGTGTTGTGTTGTTGTCACTTCAAGGTATGCACATGGATTTTTAGTTATGTGGCATGTGTTGATGTTATTTGAATGTGATATCATCATTTCACGGTTTGTTTGTTCTCTCGTGTCTCACTGATCCCACACTTATCCATTGTTGGAGCTTTCACTGCCTTCACAACTTGCTCAATCTTCAAAAAATATTTATACCCCTTGCAACTTCACATTGCAAAGTATTATTTGTGCACTTCACAGTCACTTCCTCCAAGGACTGTGCATTACGCAATCACAGTGCACAGTGTTTTCCTCTTGTCCCTCAAAATTGTTCAATTCTCCCTACCAGTGAGTCTTCCACTACACACTCTCAGTCAATAGTTAGGCCTCACTATCTCCCTGACCTGAGAAAATACACAATCACCTCACTCCCTGAACTGCAAAAATGTGCAATCACCTGACCCAGTATTCCCTAAATCAAACATTGTGCAATCACAATGAGAAAACATGCCTCACTACATCACTATCTCCCTCTACTACGTAGTTCTTTCAACCAATTTGTCAGCCACTGCGCATTGCAAAATCATAGTCAGCAAACCTTCCTCACTTTCTCATTGAGTTTCTCAAATGTGTAGTCTTATGTGATCTAGGTGGATATTGGTGGCCACCCGCCAAGTCCACTTGGACTCCCACCATTGTTTCTTTCAATTTTTCAATTTCCTTAATTATAGCACAGTTTACTATTTTTAGCAGTTTTTTGGGTCCTAAACTTTCGGAGCCTTTTTGAGGCCCTAAATGACGTTTTTTGGCCCAAAGTTGTAGTTCTCGGATAGATATTTCTAACTAGATATTGTGCACGTCAAATGGAGATCGTATGCCAAAGTTACGACCTCGGGAAGTTGATGTACCAATTTAACCAAACGGGGCCCACAGTTTAGCGTTTCATCTTCTAGGGTTAGGTTTTTTGATGTTTAGGGTTTCCATTGCTTCTCAACAATAAATAGGCCTTCGAGCCTCATTGTAACACAATTCAGAGGTATGTAGCCACCACATCTCTTCTCAGAGATAAGTTACCATTGCCCTAGCTGGTTTATTTCCATTTATGTTTGTAAGCATATTTCAGTATTTTACATTAATTAAATGAAGTATTATTTCCATTGCATCTCTGTGTTTATGGTTATCTCTGTAATTGGTTGCCTTCCTGTTTAAATCTGGATCAGTAGTATCAGAGCGGTCTACTTTTTCTCTATTTTTCTTTGCATGTCCCCAACGAGGTCGGGATATAAGTAGTTAGGGCTTGAACTGGTCGAACCTTTACAAGATCAACCTCGCAAATCCCGACAGCCTCCCGTGGCGAATGAAAAGAAAGACGAGGGGGTAGGAGATCCTATCAAAATATTTCTCGAAGAATCCCTCAAGTGACAAAGGAACGTGATGATGGACAACTTTGCCCAAATCCTTCAGTGGCTACCCAAGGGCGACACATCGGCTTCCAACAGCCACTCTGGAAACGCCACACTGTTTAAGGTACAAGTTAATTTTGAAATCCCCATATTCGAGGGTCAATTAGATGCAAATGTCATCGATAAATGGTCAAATCTGCTAGAGGGTTATTTTTCTGTTCATGATTTTTCCAGTTGGGAAAAGATTATTTTTGCTCTTCTCAAAGCATCCTGCCACGACAAGGACTGGTGGGAAACTTACTGCGAGCAGAAGGATGAAAGTACTGGCTCACTATTTTCAACCGCACCCACTTGGAATTCATTCCAGGATGCCATCAAGGGGCAGTACTACCCTGTCGGAAGTTATGAGGATCAATACATAAAGTGGACCACGTTGCGGCAGGGAAGGGACCGAGATGTGCCAATGTTTGCCAATATCTTCCATACCCTTTGCACAAAGTTGGTATCAAGGATTTGGAGCAGCATTTGATACTCAAATATCATGGCTACCTGCACAAGTACATCCAAGAAGAAATATGATTCCTGAACATCTCCTCACTCGGCACGACATACCGATATGTCATCAAGGTCGAGCAAAAGTTTAAACAGAAGAAGCGAGAGTTTGGATCTGCGAATCCAAAGCAAGGGAAAGGTGCCCCCAAACCACAGAACAAAGGAAAAAGCCAAGGTGAGGCAGCCCAAGACAACCCGCCAAAACTGCAAGCAAAGAACATCACCGCAAAGCCGAAAAAGATCACACGAAAGTGGTGTGAGTTCCATAAGAGCTCCACTCACAACACAAGTGAGTGTCAGGCCAAGAAGTCACTAGTGGCCGAGCTAAAGGTTTCAAAATCAGATGCATGTTCCAACTCTGAGTTAGACCCTGACAAGGGGAATAACAAAGGGAAACAGATTATCAATGTGGAGCCCAATGCCACTGTTTCCACCACGAAGATCCAGAAGGAGGAACCCGAAGATCCAAAGAAGGAGGAGCATCTCTTCCACTCCCAGATGTGGGTAAAGGGCTCCCCGCTACAGTTAATTATCGACAGCGGGAGTCAAAAGAGCCTCATTTCAGCAGAGGTCATGAAGTGGCTGGGCTTACCGACCACAGCACATCCACAACTGATCTGAATTTGAAACTACTTGAAATTTGTTTGCAAGGTATTCAATTCAGAATTAAACATGTTTAAAAGATTTTCATGTCTTGCAGAAAGAAAACACATGAAATTTTCAGTTGTTCATGACCCATTTAAGCATAGCAGAGTTATTTCCTTTTACTATTTAACACATTAAAACAAATTTGATCTGCAAAATAAATCAACCACAAATGCAAAAGAAGTTGATAAAGCAGTTCACCCCCTCCAGGGCTACATCTGCTGGGTCCAAAGCTCCCAACCGGGCTTGTCCTTGTTTTTATTAAATGCTCAAATTGAAAATACAGATGAATAGAAGCATCTACAGGAGAAATGGATGGTAAAAATGGATTCAGAACACTTGAATCCTTCAGGATTGACTACTGGATCACCTCCAATGGATACCTGCAACCCTATACAGTCTTCACAAAACTGGGCCCTGGTGGCTCCTAGAACTTTCACGGCTCCAAAACCTCTGCAAATGACCTTAGATGGCTATAATACCTACACCAATGGCTTCAGAAGGTCGAAAATACCCAAAATCAAAAAAAATTCGTCCAAAACCGACTTTCCTAGCCAAAGTTATGGCTATTTAAAGTTTCTCCAGTTTGCCCCTAGAAAAACTCCAGCTAACTTTAGTTAACTCCAGTTAGCTCCGCCAATTATGGCGGGTCCACCAAATTTGGCGCTCCTGCCAAAATTCCGCCAACTTAACTGCAGTTACATTTAATTTTTGGTGGTTGCCTCGGATTTCGTACCCGGCGGAATATTCCTTTTTTAATTTTTTTTTTTGAAAAATTAAAATTTCTAATGTTATGGACAAATTCTTCCTTTTGCCATAACTTCCTCATACGGCGACCGTTTTTCGAACCGTTTGTGGCACTGGAATCGGGAGGATGAGCACTTTCCAGTCATTCAACTTTGAACCAGTTCTAAGCACTTTAAATTTTGATCATTTTACGACACTTAGGACATGAGCACCTGATCAACAACCATACACCATCGGGTGGCTTCACCAAGGACGGGATCTTCGCGTGAGCCAGCAGTGTCACCTTCCATACAACATCAAGCCCTTCACGGATGAGGTATTGTGTGACATTGCTCCCCTTGAAGTTTGTGATGTATTATTAAGACAACCATACTTGTGGAAGCGACATGCTATGTATGAATCAAGGACCCGTGTCGTTATTGTTACTTTGGGAAATAATTTGTATAGGATACTAGAGGTAGCACCGCCTACCACCATCTCTTTGGTTACTGCAAAAAAATGCAGTAAGCTCATTTCCAAAACTGGGAAATTTGTTTTCTCGATGATATGCCCTCAAGGAAAGAAGAAGACGGTGGCCACGGCCTCCAGATAGGCCCCCTTTGCACGACAACTACAGATGGACAAGCTCGTGGAGGAGTACGAGGACATCTTCACTTCCCCTGCAGGGGTTCCTCTGCACTGTCAGGTCAACCACTCCATCAATCTGACCCCAGGTGCGTCGCTACCCAATGGACCAATCTATCAGCGCTCCATTATGGAGAACGATGAAATCAAGAGGCAGATTCAGGAGCTGCTGCAGAAAGGTCACATTTATCCGAGTTCATCGCCTTGTGGGAGCCCGATCGTGTTGGTACAAAAGAAGGATGGGACTTGGAGACTCTGTATTGACTATCGAGCGTTGAAAAAGATCATTGTCTATAATATGTACCTGATCCCACGGATTGATGACCTCCTGGATGAACTTAAGGTAGAAAAATATTTCAGGAAGATCAATTTGAAGTCAAGATATCACCAGATACCAATTGAACCCTCCGATGTGTGGAAGACTGCCTTCAAAGCCAAGGAGGGCCTTTTCGAATGGTTGGTTATGCCTTTCGGATTGACGAATGCTCCTGTAACCTTCACGAGGCTAATGGATGACATCTTGTAGCCATTAACCAACTCATTTGTAGTGGTATACTTCGATGACATCCTAATCTTTAGACAGAGTTGGGAAGAGCACCTCCAACACATCCGACAGATTCTCCAAACACTGCGGCAACACAAGTTATGTGCCAATTTGGAGAAATGTAATTTTGGCATGACCCAGGTTCAATATCTGGGATACATTATTGATGAACAGGGGGTGCATGTGGATCCAACCAAGATCCGAGTCATACGGGATTGTCCATCTCCAACCACTCTGACAAAGCTCCACAACTTTCTCGGTCTTGCCAACTTCTACCGCAGGTTTGTGTTGGGATTTTCTCATATCACTTGGCCCTTGAGTCAAGTCACCAAGGGAGGAGCGAAAGCAAAATTCTTTTGGTGTGAATTTCAATAGAAGGCATTCACAGAGTTGAAAGATCACCTCTGCTCGGCACCAATGCTTGCATTACCGGACTTGCAACAACCATTTGAGGTCAAGACAAATGCCTCTGACTATGCTATTGGGGCAATCCTTACTCAACACGGGCATCCAGTGGCATATCACAGTGAGACACTTTCAGACACAGTCTAGAAGTATCCCACTTATGACAAAGAGATGTATTCCATTTTGCAGGCCTGCCAACAATGGAAGCATTACATTTTGGGGAAGGAAACGGTCATCCACATAGACCACTGACCCCTGCAATTCATACAGACCCAAGGGAAATTGCAGAATGATCGCCATCATAAGTGGTCCACATACCTGCAACAGTTCCATTTGAATATCAAGTATAAGAAGGGTAGCACCAATAATGTTGCAGATTGGCTCAGTGGACCACCAACCATGGCGTTAACCACCGTACTTAACTCTTGTGGGCACGAGATTTTTGATTGGCCCCTTCTCTACAAAGGCAACCCAGAATTCAACAACACATACTAGACACTCCTCCAGGGTCAGCATGTTCCAAATTTTCACCCTCAAGATGCCCTGTTATGCCACCTAGGTCACCTTTGTGTTCCTTCTAGTGAGCGTACCAAGATGATTTTGGGAAGCACACTACAGTCAAGCTGTTGGGCATTTCGGGGTCAAGAAAACGGTGGCAGTACTACAGAAGTATTTCTATTGGCTGAATCTTTGAGAGGATGTCGAGAAGTACATCATATCATGCACTACCTGCACCATTGCCAAACCAACCATCAAGAAGCAAGGCCTCTATACCCCGCTGCCTACCCCTAATCGACCTTGGGAATCCATCTCCATGGATTACATGTCAGGCCTTCCTTCCACTAAGCATGGAAACGACTGTGTTTTTTTGGTCATCGATAGGTTCTTGAAGATGGCCATTATGGCAGCCTGCAAGAAGAATATCACAGCAGAAGCCACTACTAAACTCTTCTTTGAACGAGTGTGGGTAAACTTTGGGATCACATGGTCTATCATATCAGATCAGGATAGTAGGTTCCTTAGTACATTTTGGTCCAGTCTCTGGTCGATGCTGGACACCAAACTCACTAAGTCCACAACCTTCCATCCCCGAACTGATGGCCAGATAGAGGTTGTCAACAGGATGATCGTACACATTCTGCGCATGTACAACTCAAATCATCCACGCACATGAGACAAGAGCCTCCCCTATGTTCAGCACAGCTACAATCAGGATCTCCACAGCTCGACTGGCCACAACCGTTTTTAGGTGGGCTTGGGATTCCAACCACTATGTCTCATTGATGTGGCCATGCCATTTGCAGCCACTCAGGCAGATTTGGCTCATGTGCAGTCCAAAACAGATAAGGAAAATAACTTCATTGAGCACATCCAACATATTCTCCAGCAGCTCCATAAAATTCTGGAGAAATCAAATGCCAAGTAAAAGCAGTGACATGATCAACATTGGGTGCCACACAAGCTTCAAGTGGACAACAAAGTCTGGTTGCATTTGCAAAAGGAACGCCTTATCGAAGCCTATCAGAAACTCAAACCACTCTAATATGGTCCTTACACCATTACCAAGCTGTGGGAGGTAATGCATTTGAGCTCAGCATTCCCCCATTCCTTGGCCTGCACCTAGTGTTCAATGTCGACCGCCTTCGGCCATACTTTCCACCATTACTAGGCACATCTGACATTGCAGAACAACTCACACCCACAAAGTTAAATCCAAATTGCATGGAACAAGCTACAACTAATCAGATCATGGACACACAGATCAAGCATGCTCACCATCAGAATATTCAACTGTATCGAGTTGTCAAAGCAGGCCAACTCCTTCACCGGGGCAAATGGCTCACCAGGGACCAAGTTCAGCAAAATTTTCCTCATCTCATGGAGGAAATCAACGCAATGGGGACCATTGCTTCCTAAGGGGGGAGGAATGATCCTGATGGATATTGGTGGCCACCCACCTAGTCCACTTGGACGCCCACCATTGTTTCTTTCATCTTTTCAGTTTCCTTAATTGTAGCACAGTTTACTATTTTTAGCAGTTTTTCGAGTCCTGAACTTCTGAAGCCATTTTGAGGCCCTAAAGTACTTTTTTGGGAAAACTAGGAGCAACATGGGTCCATGGACCGATGTTGCTCTTCCCAAATTTTTAGTTCTTGGATAGATCTTTCTAACAAGATATTATGCGCGTCAAACGAAGATCGTATGCCAAAGTTACAACCCTGGGAAGTTGATGTACCAATTTACCCAAATAGGGCCCACAGTTTGGCGTTTCATCTTCTAGGGTTAGGCTTTTGGATATTTATGGTTTTCCATTGTTTCTCAACAATAAATATGCCTTCGAGCCTCATTGTAACACAGTTTAGAGGCATGTAGCCACCACATCTCTTCTCAGAGATAAGCTACCATCGCCCTAGCTGGCTTATTTCCATTTATGTTTGTAAGCATATTTCAGTATTTTACATTAATGAAATGAAGTATTATTTCCACTACATCTCTGTGTTTATGGTTATCTCTGTAATTGGTTGTTTTCTTGTTTAAATCCATATCACTATGTCTCTTACCTCCCAGAACTGCACATTGTACAATCATAGTGAGCAAGCCTTCTCCATTGCCTCATTGATTCCATCAATTTCACAAATCTACTTCCATGTCCCTTACAATGCATTTCACAGTCATAGCGACTATACCTCCACCACTACCTTCTGGAACTATGCATTGTGTAATCCTTGAGCCTCCTCCTTATTCCTGCACACTACCCCAGACTCCATCAATGAAATGCATGAAGAATAAGATAGACTAGGATATTTATGGATTGATGTCATCTTGTCATGAGTGAATTTCATTTGCGAGTACTATATCTTGACATGATAGGATGTTGCTCAAGTAGGATGTCAAGGAGATCATGCAAGGACACACTAATAAAACCAGAGAGACAAAGAGATCATCTAACAAGAAGATGAAGGGACACAAGATCATGATGGAAGATTGAATATCAAAATGAAAAGGGAGACTCCATATCATCCAATCTCTGGGAGGATGAAGATGAAACAAATGCAATACTTCTCATGAAGATACAAGGGAGGTCGTCAAGAAGAGGCTATAAGAGAAAACATAAAGAGAAGAAGCACAGGAAGAACCATCATGAAGACATGAAGAAATTTTGGACCCTGACTGAATGGTGGCACCTCAGGTTGACTTGGAAGGTTTTGACGCACATATATACCCTTTGGAGGGTGAATATTAAGGATAAGCAAATATCCATCATCAAGAATTCAAATTCATAGAAGGAAGGAGAAACACTTGGCTTGGACACACCAAAATGAAGTTCCATGACATCAATTCCAAGTCATGGCTTGTCCAAGTGACATCGCAAAGTCATATGTGTCAATGTATCTTGCCACATCATTTATGGAATGTAATTATTGTATTTTCAAGAATGAGAAAATGTAAAATTTGTTGAAGAATAAGGGTCCTAAGTGGAATGTGAAGAGTCACTAGAAAGTTCTAAAGTTATATAGAATATCAAATTTCATGTAGGAATTTGAAAATGTAGAAATTCCTTGTAGATTCAAATAGCTTATGTAATATGCTAAAACAAAAGACTTGAATCTACTCTACTCATTAGTGGAAACAATTAATCGATCGAGAACTCACAACATAAACATGAGACAAGATTCAATCACATATGCTCAAAGATTTATCTAAGGGGGAATATTGTTTCTCAAAACCCCTTCCTATATGTATATTGAATTAGATCATAAAAATAGAGAATATTTATAATGCTTGTTCAACTTGAACAATCTTTGCACAAGTACAATCTATTTCACTGCCTCACAAGGTGAATTTGGCCAATGCATGGCCAATTTTACACAAGCACTTATTTCCTTGTGTTGTTTCTCAAGGAATTATCCACCTATTAATTGAATTCCTCATCTAGAACTGTGCAATCAATATAGGCCCTTCTCTGACTGCATGCACCACTTGTACAATTTGGGTGATTATACAACTAATAGTACACTGCCATTTGTTATAGCTCCAAATCTCACTCTTATGGTTTGTGATGCTGCACCCATGGCCTAGGGCAACCCCTCCTTCCAGACCTGGTCCTAAAATTTAAAAAACAGTGTTTTATTCCCTATACGCGACATTTCCCTGAGTTAAACGCGTGTACACGCGGGTCTGTGTATACCCAACCCGCGTGTATGTATTAAAACACTTAAAAAAAAAAAAAAATTCCTTATTTTCGGGCGGAGATCGCGGGTTTTACCTGCTGATCACCTGTTAGTGCCCGTGGCCCAACTGTTCCCAACCAACTCCTAACTAAAAAACTACTTTGGAGATGGTATAAAAAGACATCAAAGGGAAGGCCAAGGGAGAGAGAAAAGAGAGCAAGATTATTATGCTGAGATTTTCCCCTTAGACCAGGTCTGAAGTCCTTGGTGCTTTCTGCACTTCCCCCACTTTGCATAGGAAACCCTTGTTTCCATGTGTATTGGTGATCATTCATCCTTTATATCACCATTGAGTAAGGCTTGGAAGGAGCTCTTGTTGGAGGCTTGAGGCTGGAACGAATCCGGGAGGAAGCTTTGCTTGGAGCCTGCTAAAGGTGTTTCAGGTGAAATCTTTCCGTTATATGTACTTTACTTGCCTTTATATAAAGAAACATGTCTTGGTTCCTGAAACAATCTTTCTTTATGCTTATGAGATTCATGTTTTGAATTCCTATGCAAGTAGTTACTTAAAGATTTTTATAACTAACTTTATAGCATGAAGATGGTTTATGTATAAGTATTTGTCCATGTACTGCTGTGTTCTTTGATTTGTTTGTTCTACAGGTCAAAGGAGAAGAAGGGAACTCCAAGAAGGGTTTGGACCCTAAAGGCCTTCTCGAACGTAGGACCTTAGGTACGTACCCTAAAACATTAGAATTTTCTTATAGTAAAGATAATGGCTATGTGTGTGTTTCTTTGAATAAGCAATTTTCAGTCTGGTAGAGTCTTAACCCAAAGGACCCTAGGGGTACTTTCCCCTCAACCAGAATTGGCGACTCCGCTGGGGAACAACACTCTTGTTGTTCCTAGTTTGGGTAGTCTTCAAGCCAATCAAGGCTCAGCCTCTTTGTTTGCTGGCTCTGATTGTCTGATCTGTTCTTGAACTCTAAGCTTTTCCAGTTTTTTCAGTCTGTATTTTTTATTTTTCTTGAAAATCTTCAGATACGTTGTTTTGCTGGATTACAGAAGCGTATATACGCAAGTTGTACTAAGTGAACCCGCGTATACGCAGGTTTCCTCAGTTACAGTCGCGTGTACACGCACTCTGCACATCACTGCAGGCGCGTATATTATATAATTTTCAAGATTTATAAATTTTCTTTTTGCTGAATGTTTGTCTGGTGGTTTGGGTCAGTTTGAAGCAGTCATTTGTCAGTAACAGTCCTCTGTTTAACAGGGGGCATCTTGTTCTGAACTCTCTCTAGTTATAAGGAGTATTAGTCTTGTTTTCGTTGATTGCAAGCGTCATTGTTTTTTGACACACAAGATTTCTGGTTAAGAATCTTGACTGCTCTGTTTTGGCAGGGTAGGAAGATTGGATTCAATCTTTGTGTTCATTTTGTTTTGGTGACCTTTTGTTTGCTTAACGAAACCATTTTTGTGACCATTTGCTCCTTAGTTTCGGGAAAGTTGTTTGTTACCATTTTCTTGAAACTTGTCTTTTGATCTTTTGGACTTTCATTGCTGCTTTTGATTGTCAAGAGCGATTTCAAACACATTTATTTTTGTTGGGTTTTCATCATTTGAAAGGTGTCAATTCACAAAAGTGTTTGGTTGCCTATTTATCAATCATTAGTGTTTTTGAGAGCATTTTTTGAAAAAAGACTTCTTGGTTTGATTGAAAGAAAATCCTTTGAAAGTTTTGAGTTTCGCTTTCTTAAACTTGCTTTTCATTTGATTTCCTTTTTTGCGAAGTGAAAGTGCTTTGTGTTTATCTTAGAACTTGTTTTTATTGTTTGGACGAAATGATGGGTAACACATCATCTTCTATCTAAGCATTTTAGTGGCAAGACAAATTTGATAAGGCAGCAACTTTCCTTCTTTGTTTTTAGAGTAGTCTTTAAATCTTGCATCCACATATAGTTCTTGCATTAGGATAGATTTGCATCTCTTTTTAGGCATATATAGTTTTGTTAGTTTTTTGTGAGTGTGGAGTCTGAAAAGAAAAGGAAAATTTGTTTATATTAGAAGTACCTCTGAACCTCATAGAAATTGCTCTTCATCGAAAACAAAAAGTGCATGTGCATGTAGCTAAGTTTTATTAATTTCTTTTGCGTCCATAAAAACACCACAAGTTTCATCTCCATTACCTTGTGACTTAAAGAACAGCCTAATAAAATCAAGCGCTAATTAAAATCCACTAGAACTTTTTGTTTTAGTCAGTTACACCAACAAGTTTAGGATTTTAGGGCCTTGGATTAGGCAAGTGGAGAGTTAACTCTCCAAGGCCACATAAAATGTCAAACATAAGAGTCTGAATAACGAGAGAAAATCCAATAGCGTTAGGAAGACCAGGAAAGCTCCGGATCTTGGAGTTAAGCACGAGGGTCTGTGAAGACAGGGAAGAGAGATACCCCCTCTCCTACTTGTCCGAACTTACCTCACGACTGTTCCGCCTGGCTTCTGCGACGAGTTGGTACCTATAGTTGCCTCTCCTAGGGATCTACACAGGTGGCTGCGGAGGGGAATCCCGTGGCACCTGAGGTTGACGTTGTATCACTCTCGATAGTACTACTGGAGGGCACCCTTGCGAAGCTTGGGGGCTTGCACCGGCGCAGGCTGTTGTTAGGAGGTCAGCGTAACTTCCTCTGATACCTTCGCTGATAGAATTGGGCCCTCATCATCCCAGACTATCTTCGGAAGGCCCCTTATTTCACTTTCTCGTATTTTGGTGTCCGGTCCTAATCACCCGGAGTGGAAATACTTGGAAGTTGTTTGACTGGCTGTATCTTTAGGGACTTTATAGTGTGTGCTCTGTGCTCCTAGTTGGCCTAGCTTTCAATTTTTTGAGTCTTTAGTTAGATCATAACAAAAAATTCAAAGTGGCTGACCGATCTCCAAGACGGTCTCGAAGACTTCGTGGTCTTTCGCCGCCAAGTTTAGAGCCTTCTCCGAGAAGGCGCAGAGGGAATACCACCGGTGGGCTTCGTCCTACGCCGGTTGATGCATCGGAGATTGATCCTCCTAGCGGGGGCATTAGTGCCCAAGCAAGGCCTGGTACTTCTGAACAAGAAAGGGACACTCCAGTCCTTTCTCGAGTTCGCTTTCAAGCGGAGAATAACGTAGAGGTAGAAGAATTCTCAGAGTCGTTAGGGGCTCCGAATTCTCCCCTACCATTTAGTCATCCAGACGTATTGCAATACGTTGGGACTCCGTCACATAGACCATCAAGTCTAGGTTACGCTACGCGCTTACCATTCATGACCACTACTGGAAGCATGGCTTCTACAAGTGCTACGACTATGCAAACCCCTACATCGGTGCAAGGGGGAGGAACCATTTCCATCCCCTCCGCTTCCTTGTTCGGATCTTTTGCTAGCACATCTTTACTTGGGTCTACCTCCATTCCGTCCACGAGTGGAAATGCCCAAACCAATGCTTTTGGTACTAGACTCTTCCCTTTTGGCACCCAATCACAGGGTATTCCATCGGTTCCGTTTAGTGCCGTTACGTCCATGATGGGCGGATCAGCTTCATTCCAGGGTTTTCCTTTCGGAAGTGGTCATATACCACATTCCAACCCGACGGTAGGATCCATGCCTTTTTCTTCAGTAGGACAAAGCAACAATCCTTTCCAAGGTTGGAATAACCCTGGGGTTAGTAGCGCGGGAACTGGGAATCCGTTTATCGGCCAACAAGGGAATAGGCCGTACACCACGGTTAGTTCGTTTCAAAGTATTCCTCCCCTTGCTTCGGCTTGGAATCCGTATCAGGGGTTATCAACTCCCTACAATCCTTTAGGAGGAAACTTTGCTGGTTATGGAGGTTATACGGCAGGAGTTGGTCAAACTCCGAATTTTGCTGGACCACAAGGCTTGCCTTTTGGTTCAGCCGGTTCTACTGGTCACTTCGGGCAGCCTGGTGCCTCCCAAATTCCAGGACAATCTTTTCAGAGCTTTGGGAGTTCTGCCCAGTCTGGGTGGAATCCCCAAGGTCCTCCTAGGCTTCCGTTTCTGGCAACGTTAAACTTGCCAGATCTCACTAAGTTAACAAATGATCCAATCAGGTATAATCCGGCCTGGCCTCCGGTCCCAACCAAACTCCCTTCAGACATTCCAAATTTCGAAGGGAAGAGTGGTGAAGACCCAGGCGACCACGTAACCACATTCCATCTGTGGTGCTCATCTAACTCCCTTATCGATGACTCGGTTAGGTTGAGACTCTTTCAGCGCACCTTGACTGGAAATGCGGCCAAGTGGTATATAGAGTTGCCAGGGGGCAGCTTCACATCCTTCGCCGACTTAGCCAACATCTTCTTAAATCACTTTCAGTTGCCTGTTCGCTATGACGTCGGAACTGAACTTCTGGCCACCTTTCGTCAGGATAAGGCTACTCACATTTCCGATCACATTCAGGAATGGAGACGGAGAAAGAGGCTCATTAAAGCCTAAATTCCTCTGGAATACCGTCTCGAGTGGTTTTTGAAGTCTTTACAACCCGATATCTCCAAGGATGTCTCCATGTCTGGGGTCTATTTTGAGGAGCAAGCCATTTTTAGGGCCCAGCAATTAGAATTGATCTACTCTCAGTCTGGGATCCTACAAAAGTACTTGCCAGATGCTCCTGGATCTAAGGTTGATTTAGCTAAGCCAAAGCCAGGTCCGCACGCGGATGGTATCATTGGGTCAGTAGACACAACTACAGTGAACTTGTTGAATCAATTGCAGCAGTTGTCTTTGCAAACTGCTTCTAACAACCAAGTCACATTGTCTAATCCTCCCGCTTCCCAAACTTCTTCAATTAATGCCGTCCAATCCGATAACCCCAAAGGAAATCAAAATTCCAATGGGAAAAAGAAAGGACGTGGTAAGAAAAAGAACCAGGATGGGAAGCCCGATGCAAATAAATCCGGCAACAACGCTGGTGGTGGTGGAAATGAGTCGAGAAAGAAAGTTAAGTTTCCTTGCAAGTTATGCAGTGGAGACCATCTAACTCATCTCTGCCCTAGGATTGAAGACACTCACCGCTTGTTAGGACAGCAAGGGACTTCTAGTTTGCAAGCTGTGTTAACTAACCTGTTTCCCCAAGGGCAGCAACTTCTTGCTGGCACGAGTTCGAATCCTGGGACCTCCTCAGGGGGCAACCAGGAAGGGGACAAGTCATCGAATGTTTTCATGATGGGTGCTCACGCTAATGTGACCACACGGTCGCGCGATTATGGTGAAGGTGAAACTTCTAAGGGTAAATCAGTTCCTGAAACTAACAACCCACTTCATATTGAGCGACCTTCTGTTGAGACTATACCTCGGGTGCCGAAAGGTTCCGCTAAACGCGCGACTATCAACCCTAATATTAGGGCAGCCCAAAATTACTCCATTGTTGAGGATCTGGCCCAGAGTCCATGTGCTATGTCCGTGTTAGAGGTTCTCCAGTCATGTCCTGCTCAACGAAGTGCCTTGCTATCGGCAATGGGGGCAGTGGATCCAAGTAACTCCTTAGCTCTCACTTTAGATATGAATAATGTCAAAAAGAGACTTCCTCATCACATGGCTTTCCAGATAAAGTCTACCTACCAGAAAACGAATATTTTTCGGACGGTTGTAGATGAGGGAGCTTCCACCTGTGTCATGTCTATGTCATGCTGGAAGGCCATTGGATCACCGTCGGTTGTTCCTTCACCTACGCTATTGATAGCATTTGATGGTCCCTCTCACAGGCCATACGGGATTATCCTGGCCTTTCCTATATGTGTTGGAGGAAAGGTCGTTAATATTGAAGTAGAGGTCATAGATGCTAACCTAGACTATAATCTCCTCTTAGGAAGGAACTGGGTATACGAGATGGATGCCATGGTTTCGACTCTGTTTCATGTCATTTTCTTTCCTCATGAGGGGAAAATCGTTAAGGTCGACCAATTGGACTATTGTCCAGTTGATCCTCAAGCAAACTCTGACTCTACTATTCCCTTAGTGGGTAACCCTCGTCCACCTACCGAGAGTCTAGGAGTCGGGATGTACTCTTCATTGATGGGTACGTTTAATCTTCCCCCTCCTACAGCTGGTATAGACACAATTTCATCCTCCAGGGATCCTTTACGGAGAGAGTTTGTCCAAACTCCTTATTCTTCGAATCCTGGAACCTTAGCTTCATCTGTGACCACATCAGGTGATGATAAGGTGGGTGGAATAGAATCTCTTATATCTACAGTAGAACCTAGATGTGAATCTATCGATAACTCTGTAGATAACTATTCTACTATTTCCTCTGGGAAAGAAATAGATGGTGATGTGGTTCATTTTCGGACCCTTGATTCCACCTCTGCATTGGATTGCTCGGATATTGTTTTTCCATCGGATGAAGCGATATTCGAAGCAATGACGGCCGTAGATCGACCTTTGGAAGATTTACATCATCGGTTACACTTTCATTCCCCTGTGCATGAAGTAGAATCTCGGTCCTCCAGTTCGACTAGTGATGTTTGTACGGTTCCTTTGGCTCCAACACATTTATTTGCCGAAGAGAGTATATTGATTGGTTCGATCGTCGTACCTATAAACATCCCTAGGAGTAAGTTGGCGGAGCCCCCTAACGGGCTCTACCTAAAGAAGTACTTTGCTTAGTTTAGGCTGGGCAATGACTTCTTTGTACTTTATGTATATATTTATACATATATCGTCGAGCATTTTCTGATCTCAGTGCTTTTTGGTCTGCTGTGGCAGGTGCTGATGGATGATTTGGTCTATTTTGGGTTCGCCGATGGTGCTAGTCGACACACCCGGAATCTTGCTTCCGCAGCTTGGGTACTTTATTATCCAACTGGTCAATTGATGGTATCGAGAGGCGTGTGTATCGGTCCTACTTCAAACAATATGGCCGAGTATACAGCTGTTATCAATTTATTATCCGAGGCAATCTCTTATGGGATCGACTCGTTGGTAGTGTATCTTGATTCTCCATTGATAGTGTCTCAATTAAATAACATTTATCGGGTTAGGGATCCATTATTATATTGCCAATATTTAAGGGTGAGGTTGTTGCAAAGAACATTTATTTACATTAATTATTTGCACATTCCAAGATCTCAAAATTGGTTAGCTGATTCTATCGCTAATCAAGCATTAGACTGGCATATCAATCATTCATCATCATAAAATCATACATCAAAAAGTCAAACTGTATATATATATATATGTCATAAAGCGCCTCGAGTGTACATATGTGTGTCCAAAAATATACAAAATTGGGACTCAAATGCCCATAATCATGTCAGGCATATCTAATGCCTCGGCTCAGGATGAGCGTCTAAGTATGTCACTATAGCATTGGCCACGCGCCGAAAGACGCGAACCCAGCCACGTGGCATGCCAACCACATGACGCTGCATATCCGGAGGAAGGTCCTCTATCTTGGCCATCGGTACTCGGCAGCTCAGTCTCGCCAAGTGTCGCTGGACGTTGTTTAGGGTCCGTTCCGTGTCGGCAGCCGCCTCTTCGGCTCCTCGGCCACGCCGTCCATGCCGCGGGAATCCATCTGGTCGTACAGGCCCAATGTCTGGAACATGATCATCATATTAGTCATTTGAATCTCATCAAAAAAATGTTTTTCAAAATTCATCATTATATTTGAAAAATCCAAAAAAAATCATAAAATCAAAAAAAAAAAATTTCTCACCAATCTCGCCCCATGCTGCATCCGGTGGTAACACTAGATCAGGATCTCCTCGGAAATCCAGCCCAGCATAGGGGTAATCATCTATGGCGATGATTTGCTGCTCCCACCAGGTAAAGAAGTCATCGTCAAATGCATTCCTTGGGACTTCCCCACCCCCCAGACGTTTCATCAGGTCAGCCCACCGGCCCATGCGTGGATCACGTGGGGTACTGATGGCAACTGCTACCCTGGGGCGGAGTGCGGGAACCTTCTCGAAGAAGAAAGTGCACAAGATGGTTCCGAACCCAAAGTTCTTGGTATGTCCCCTCCTGATAGAAGTGAGTTGTTCCTTCATGTTGGCCAAAAGAGGAGTACACCAGTCAAACACAGTAGTGAGACAGTCCACTGCCACGCTCATGGTTACCCGTGACGCCTGATGTAGTGAGGATGATCCGTTCACTCGAGCTATGGTGAACAAGATTATCCTGAGTGACAAACTCGCCACATGTGGGATAGAGATCTGGCTCCCGACCTTCCGATGACCCGGGCAGTAAATCTGTACATAGTCATCTACACTGAGGCTATTCCGTGTCCTGCCCTGGGAATGTACTACCTCTCCCCTTCGGGAAAGGCCCGTGATAAAATATATGTCTTCCACTTCTATCCTGAGTGGCATCTGATCAATCACAAATGCTTCCTCATCGACATCCCAATAATCAATGAGCCTCTCGAGCAGACGCGTGTTCGCTTTCATATTTGGCAATTTGAAGAATTTAAGCAACCCGCATCCCCGTAGGGCATCTAATGCCTCATCATTGCCCATGACTTCATTATCCACGGCTGAGTGCTCTCTTTCACGCCATGTGATAGTCATCCTGGAAGAAAAAATCATTTTCATCCGTTAGTTTTGTTTATAAAATTAGTTCGTTGCGCACACGTGGGTTCCTATATACACAGTCGCGTGTAGGGCCGTCGTATACGCGAGTTCAATATTGCCAACCCGCGTGTACACTGCGAAGGAATTTTTTGCAAAAATCCAACGGTGAAACATCAACTAAAGTTCCTAAAAACTATCACAATTGATTGCAAGACAAGTTTGAGGCTTACCTGGAAGTTTTCGGCAAGTTTGAACGGTTGAATTGGTCATAGGGAAGTTTGCTCCTTTTGCTCCACAATTTTTGCTCTCCAAGTCAAATGGTGATAATGGTAAGTCCAAAATGCCTTTTATAAGTTTTGAAAATGCAAAATTTTTTCAAAATTTTATTTTGTTTGGCCTCATGTGACTTTTAACTTGGGAGCTTGGAATGCCGAGTTTGGTTTGTTTTTCAGGACATTTTGGACATTTTTCGACAGTTCGAGACGGTTCCATGACCGCTGACCCGTCATGGCAGGTATCGTGTTTTCACTGGCATATAGGTTAGGGACACCATTTTTCCGTTGCATTATGCATACTAGCCTCCATATGACCGATACATCTGCCGTAGGGTCCACCCCATCATGTTATGGTTCGTAAGCCATTTTCACTCGCCGATTCTTTAAATCAGGACACGGTGGTAGAGCCATCCCTTTACATGGGCATCGTAGTTATCACCTCACTGACATTTGTTGCCCATGCTGCTTCGTTTTGAGTAGGCTCGGGAGTCCTCTGTAGTCCCTCCATGACTTATGCATTGAAGACTCATTCCTCTTTGCTTCTTCGCTTCGTTCTGGCCTTATACCCTAGAGGCTCCTATGTGTGTTGAGTTGTACTTCTGCATTGCATGTTGACCATTTGCACCTTTTGGCCTAAAGCCGGCTTCACTTGGACTCGTGTTTAAGCCAACTTTTGACCATGACATCTGCAAAATCAACCTTGCATACCTTTGACTTCTGCAGCTTGACATACCCTGATTCGTGGAAGGAACATACCTCTGAGTGTCACTGACCAGTTTTCACCTCCCTGCATTGAGCATAGGAACGTTCCTTTCCCAGGAACTAGATCATCTGTTTCACCGACACTCGTTATTTCCACTGTACCATAGCATTCTTTTATTCTTTTTCCGGCTTAACAGAAAAAGACAAAAAAAATTAAATATTCCAAAAAAGAGCGGGAACAGGGACATTATTTCCATTTATTGTTGGCAGCTAAAGTCAGTCGTGTCGCCCTTGAACAAAGCACTCAAAACAAAGTCTCCTCCGCATGGGTGGGATTTAGTTTGACTTAGGTATGCCCTAACCTTGTTATTGAGTCAGTTCTCCCCTGATTGGTTATCTCTTCCAATCATATGGAGGGTTCGTTCGTGCCTCCTGCATGGCGAACTTATACAGAGTCATCATATGCTACCACATAGTCACATTGAGTCGTGCTTTTGTTCAAGGGAAGTTAGCCTGAGTCGGCCTCTCTGCGATGTCTCTTGACTCATTTTTCAGTCGGCCATCCCTGGTTGTCAGTATCATGTCTATCATCACATCAGCTATATTGGTCCTTTACTCGTGCCGGTTTGAGAAGGTCCCCATTGACTTCTTGCTGGCGGGTCTTGTCCTTATCGACGACGACACCTTGCTCTGAGGACAGGCCTAGAGCCGCACCCTGGCCCTATTTTCATTATTGATAGGTCACCTTGTGCTCAGCATCGATCAGTATCATGGGTCTTTGACTGAGTGGTTTCCCTTGTGTTCGACATCAGCATACATTATCACACATTGGGATTCGTGCAGTACCTTGGTTTCCATTTGACCCTATTGGTGGATACCTCGCCTCTGTGTCAGCTTTCATTATTGGTTGGTTTAGAGGGTTTCTGCCGTGCGCTAGCCACATCTTGTGTACGCCAGAAACGTACTTCGGTTGGGTTACCACATCTTTTTCGTCTGATTCCTTCCACATTATTGGCCTACGGGTTACACTCGCGCTAGATTGATGGAGGATGCCTTAATGCCTTCCTTCTAGCGGATCTTTCCCTATCGACTCCGACTCATTGCTCTGGGGCAAAGATCTAGAGTCCATTTGGCAGTACCTTGGGGTTTGCAGTCATTAGTGGCAGATCCTTCGCTATCGACAGTGGGAAACCATCATTGTCTCCTGATCGATAGATTCTTACAGGTGTTCGACTTCAGCTCATCTATTCACACTTGTTAGATTGTACTGGGTACCTTGACGCTCATTATCATTATCGGTGAGTAGTCTCGCGTTTGTTAACGGTATACATCAATGACCGGTAATCAAACGATTTCTCACATGGTCGACTTCAGATCATTTATTCCCATGGTGTAGAAATGTACCACGGCGGTCGGTGAAGACCTCAGGTTGTATCAGCATTCATTGGTACACTTGACAGTTGCTCATGTTGCTGCTAGTTGATACCACTCCACCTTATATGTTGCAGTCAGTCATGGCGACATTCTATATGCTGGCACCTGAGTTCGCAGTGTAGTACCATCCTATTCCATCATGTTCAGTTGGTACCTTTCGGGATCAGTCTTTGATATCAGTGATCCGTTGCATCTTTCAGCATCATTGACAGTCTTATATGTGATATTCAGACATGTACTTGCTCCTTATGATCAGATGATCCATTATGTATCTTCCAGTCATTTATACTTGTATACTTAGTGGATCCACTTGTACTTGATATGCGGACATGCTTTACTTTTTCTGAGCATGGGTATGCCCGCCTTAGACAGTGTTTCTTTCTGATCTCCTTTTGGTGGCTTGGCAGGTTGAATTCTGGTGAAGTCCTCCTCGGTTTCTCGACAAAGTTCCTTTCCATGTACTTACATAATATATTTCGGCCATCATGTTCCCCTTCTGACCTCATACATTAGGGGGCATCTGTTATAGCTCCAAATCTCACTCTTATGGTTTGTGATGCTGCACTCATGGCCTAGGGCAACCCCTCCTTCCAGACCTGGTCCTAAAATTTAAAAAATAGTGTTTTATTCCCTATACGCGACATTGCCCTGAGTTAAACGCATGTACATGCGGGTCTGTGTATACCCAACCCGCGTGTATGTATTAAAACACTTAAAAAAAATAAATAATTCCTTATTTTCGGGCGGAGATCGCGGGTTTTACCTGCTGATCACCTGTTAGTGCCCGTGGCCCAACTGTTCCCAACCAACTCCTAACTAAAAAACTACTTTGGAGATGGTATAAAAAGACATCAAAGGGAAGGCCAAGGGAGAGAGAAAAGAGAGCAAGATTATTATGCTGAGATTTTCCCCTTAGACCAGGTCTGAAGTCCTTGGTGCTTTCTGCACTTCCCCCACTTTGCATAGGAAACCCTTGTTTCCATGTGTATTGGTGATCATTCATCCTTTATATCACCATTGAGTAAGGCTTGGAAGGAGCTCTTGTTGGAGGCTTGAGGCTGGAACGAATCCGGGAGGAAGCTTTGCTTGGAGCCTGCTGAAGGTGTTTCAGGTGAAATCTTTTCGTTATATGTACTTTACTTGCCTTTATATAAAGAAACACATCTTGGTTCCCGAAACAATCTTTCTTTATGCTTATGAGATTCATGTTTTGAATTCTTATGCAAGTAGTTACTTAAAGATTTTTATAACTAACTTTATAGCATGAAGATGGTTTATGTATAAGTATTTGTCCATGTACTGCTATGTTCTTTGATTTGTTTGTTCTATAGGTCAAAGGAGAAGAAGGGAACTCCAAGAAGGGTTTGGACCCTAAAGGCCTTCTCGAACATAGGACCTTAGGTACGTACCCTAAAACATTAGAATTTGCTTATAGTAAAGATAATGGCTGTGTGTGTGTTTCTTTGAATAAGCAATTTTCAGTCTGGTAGAGTCTTAACCCAAAGGACCCTAGGGGTACTTTCCCCTCAACCACCATTGAACTTCAATTTCAACTGGGTAACTCGTAGATCACACATGCATGAGTTATTTATGGCTCAATTATCAATTAACTAGTTGAACACTGAAGTTGCACTCCACTATTAGACCTCCTACTAGTTCCTCCAATAGTTGGAACTAGTTTAACTAAATTTAACTTAGTTAAACTTAATTAATTAATTACAACTCAAAATAAACTCAACCTAGGCTCCTAAAATTTAGGAACCACTCCACATGACTCAAGTTAGGCCCGACACTCGAATTAACTTAGCCAACTAAGTGAAACTAACTTAATTAACTCATATAAGTTGTCTTGTGATGTGGAATTACAATTTTCTCCTAATTTAATTCAAAGGAAAATTAAATCAGGATTTTCTTGTTGCCATTTTCAACACTCCCTCTCAACAAGAAAGGGATTCACATATACCCC
The DNA here is from genome assembly GCA_031772625.1 of Pinus tabuliformis. Classification (NCBI taxonomy): domain Eukaryota; kingdom Viridiplantae; phylum Streptophyta; class Pinopsida; order Pinales; family Pinaceae; genus Pinus; species Pinus tabuliformis. The sequence goes on from CM062812.1 coordinate 504,047,693, forward strand.
GATCCAACACCTTTGGAATGTATTGCATGCAACATTTCTCACTATTGTTGTTGCTACTGAAACATATGCAACTGAAGAGCATAAAATATTAAATAAAAATAATCATTGAATCAATCTGCAATTGTATACTAGGAAAGTTGTGTTGATATTGACTCTACTACTAAGCCTCCTGCTTTGCTATTAAAACTGCTTTACACCCTTAGTATCTGACTGACATTGATCCTCCTGTTGTTGAATACTATGGGCCCCCGTAGCAAGGTAATGATCCATGATACAAAAACACCTCAATGGACCCTGCCCACATTTATGCAACTCTTGGGAATATTGCTTCACTTCGCCCCACCTCACACCAGGATAATCTCGTCAGGTCCGGTTGATCGCAATTGGAATGAGGCAGGAGGCATGACCCTTTGGTAACTGTGGATGAGATATTTTATATAGCGTTTTATAATCACGATAGGTCCGGAAGGATAGGAATGGAGTGCTAGCCTTTTGAACTTATGATCGCGCAAATACGGGAATTTATCGACTGTCATGTATAACCCTGTCGAGCCCGGCTTATATCACATGTTGCAATCGCGGTGCGGGCATCAACCATGGCCTTTTGGGATTTACAATAGCCGTGAACGTGGGATTTATTAATTACGATTATTTTCCCGTCAGGTCCAGTTAATGAATCACATTTTGCTAAGGCCACGAGTATTACCACAGAGTGTTTATTTATCTACGATGCAGGGAAGCAGTAAAAACTCTTATTATTATTATTATTTATCAAATAACCCATGTTTAATACTTACGGCTTAAAAACAAAAACAAAAAACAAAAACTTGAGTATGAGTCTTGGTCTCGGGGGCTATATGGAAATGATTTTGATAATCAAGGTTTAATACTTGGGTTTTAATTAAAAAGCCTAAGTATTAAGCTTTGGTTATGGGATTTTATTAACATCTTTTTTTGTGTTGATTTTCTAATTTATAATTCTTTGTTTTTTAAGAAATAAAATCAAAGGCTTTTTAAAACTAAAGGGTCCCTATTTTAATATAATAAATTTTATAGAAAATTTATAATATATTAAAGTGGGGGTCGTTGAACAGTACAACAATTGGTGATTCACTGGAAGAACTAGTTATCTCCTATGAATAATAACAAATTTCTCCAAAAATTCAGTAAAAGTAATATAGGAAGTGGAAACTACTTTCGAAACATTTAGATAAATAAAATTATTACGACTCTAAAACTCATTAAATTGCAATTTCTTTAAGAACCTTTCGTGAATGAAAAGCACTTATTTACTTGTATTAGTCATTAATCAGTTATAGAGATAGAGTAGGGGGCCTTTTACGACTTAGCTTCTGATGTACTCGTTCATCATAGGTAGAGCCACTACTACCATCAAGCGTTTATTGCTTTGACAGGGTTACCTTTTAACCAATAGTAATCTAGTATCCCATCCATTTAATAGTGCAATAATTAGAGGTAATTTTTTTTTCTTTTTTTTTCTTTTCTGTTTTAATTGATGATAAAAGCCATTGTCCTGGTTTGGTGGCTAGATAATGACAATGCCATTCACTGGTAATAATCAAACTGAACAAGCTAGCTCGTGATGAGACCCCTTGTCTTATAATTGAAACAATCATAAGCCATTACCCTAATTTGGTGTTCAGTATTGATAATGTTAGTTTAATTGGTTCCCCATGATCATGGTAAGCAGGCTCATGGTGAGACCTCTTATCTTTTAGATTTATTATATTTTAGAATTACACTCTAAAAAAAATTCTTTTTAATTGATGGGGAGAACCATTGACTCCTTAAGAGTTTTGGATGACAAATCTGAGTTGAAGGTGCTTAACCATAAATATTCTTTACTTTTTAAAGATAACCTTTTTAACTGAAACTCAAGCAAGAGGATAAAAAAAAAGTTAAGGTTCTTTAAACATTTCACAACTTAATGGAAAAAAATAGTTTCCAATTTTGGTAACCACTTCTTAAAAAATTCCTACCTTCAAATTGAAAAAATGAAAAATGGTTTCAAGGGATGCTTGTGAAAATCCAAAGGTATGCTATTAACATTATTATCTAAAAGAAAAATGTAAATGTGATATAATAATAAAAATTTCTCAAGATACGACTATTCACAAGTATGTTGGTAAAATCACAAAATACAAATCTAAAATGAAAACTCCACAATATTGTTTATATCAATTTCTTAACAAAAGAAAAAGAATAATATAATCATGTAAACATTCCTTCTTATGTTGAAATTTAGATAATTTTAACTTGTAAAGTTATAAGCATTTAGTAACAATAAAATTTAGTTCAAATGAGGAAATTTTTGTTTACTATGGATTTTCCTTTTCAAAAGCAAAACTTGCAAAAATCTTTTAACCATTTTTAAATCAAAGTAATTATTTTTAAAGAAAAATATTAAATGTTTAGAGATCCCCCATTTTGGATGGTTCGATGAGAATCGTCGCTGCTTCCTTTACAATCTTAAAGAAAATCAAGAAAATGAGTTCAAAGTTTGATCGAGTGGAGGTGTGAAAAATGATTGTGAAGAGCTGAAAAAGAGAGTTATATATAGCAAAAACTCAAAACAAAATTGAATATAAAAAGTAAAGAAATGAATGAAAGTGAGCATGTGAGACTTACCATTGAAGAAGTTCATTTAATCTTACTTGAGAGATATGAATTTCTCTAATGCAGGGTAACTAACTCAAAATCATTATTTATTAAAACTAAAATGTTAAGTAATGAATTTTAGGATTAAATTCACCTCGATTTCACATAGGATGACAATAGTAATGACTATAACCTTCTCAAAAGTACTTGTGAATCAAATATTTCCAAAACATATCAATTCTCCACACATGTTTTTTCTAAAAGCGTTATTGTCAATGTGATAGAGTTTTGCAAAATAAAGACAATCATGCGATTTAAAAGTCTCTGATATGTTTTAAATCACTTTATCGTAAAATGAGAAATAGATGTTGAAAATATTAAATTCATTACTTACTTATTGAAATATGCAATGAAAATAGAAGAGTTTTGGGTTGGACGCTCTGCAACTGCTCTGAGCTTGCGGCGGCGGTCTCGGCCCTCTGGGCGCCTCAGAGGGCTCTGTTGCCCTCATTCTGCTGACAAGCTTTCTTTTGTTCCGTGTTGAGCTGCGCGGCGCTTCGTTTGGATCTTGCGTCGATTTGGGGCGGCGCGACGCGCAGAGTCGGCCCCCTCTCTTGGCTGAGCGCGACGCTCTGAACCTTCACGGAGCCCTGGTCTTCAGCGCAGCGTTTTGGCCCTCTGATTTTTGGATTTGCAGGGGTGCTATCTTGTGGGGTATGGGTTGAGTTCTGCTGCGACTCAGCTGCCGCCATGGGTGATCCCGGGGGTGAGGAGCCCTCTCCCACTCCTCCGCTCTCGTCTGAAGAAGCTTTCTGCCGCCTGTTATCACAGAAAGGGAAGAAGCGACCGGCCCCTGAGGTCCCAAAGTTCATTAAAAAACTTGAGGAAATCCCTGAGATCGCTCTGCAAGAAGAACAACCGATTAAAATAACCCTTGCCCTTGTTGACAGAGGGCTGGTTGGGCAATTTATGGGTCGATGGCCTTCTACCAAAACCACTGATGATTGGATTCAACGCAACTGGAGACCACAACTGAAAGATAATGTGATCTGCTATGCGGTTGGCAGAGGCTTTTTCATTTTCGAATTCACCTCCAAAGAAGACCGAGATCTGGTATTCAGAAATGGTCCGTATTTCATGGGAAATCAGGGTCTGTATCTCAATAAGTGGACCCCTGACTTCGATCCTTCAGTTGATGTCCCAAAGGAGGTCCTAGTCTGGGTTCGTCTCCCTAACCTCCCAATCCACTGTTGGAGCTTTCAATCTTTGCAAAGATTGGGAATGGTCTGGGCAGATTCATCGACAAAGCAGATAATAAGGGCCAATACACCTGTGCTAGAAGTGTGGAAGTCAACTTAGAAGCTGGGTTACCTGAGGCGGTTAAACGTACAGTGGGAGAATGGCAACACTATCAAAAATTGGACTACGAGCAACTGCCTTTCAAATGCAGAACCTGTCATGAACACGAACACTTCCAATGGAATTTTCATAAAGCCCCAGCAGGGACTAAGGAGGACGAAGAAGGGTGGAAAGAAATCAAAAGAGGCAAGGCTATTCCAAGGTCGACTGAGAAGAAAAATGTTGGGCCAGTGGGGAAGCCTCAGACCAAGCCAAAGGCCAATGAAGCTCCAAAGGTTGGCTCCTCCTCAGGTGGGAACGCAGAAACCATCAGGGCTCAAGAAGAACCGGAAGACTTGTCGAAGAACGCAATAGAAAATGATACTGAAACAAACACCCTCCCAGCAGATAGAGGCAATGAAAGAAATGCAGATAAAGAAGAGCATATCAGCCTGGCCTCCGAAACTGATGAAGAATCAGAAGAAAGAGTCTATGAATCAGACAGCTCGCAAGTCACCCCTATCAAATCGGCCAGGGGTCGAAAATCCAAGAAGAAACAGAGAGAGGAGAAAACTTATCTGGATGTTCTCCAAGGCTCCTAGAAAACACTCAAGGGAATGATGAATACAAGATCCGGGCGCAAGCATGGCACGGCTCCAAAAGGAGCCACTACCTCCCAAGCCAATAAATAATGAAATACGTCTCCTGGAATTGCAGAGGATTAGGCAGCAGACTGAAAGAAGATGCCCTGAAAGATATAGTGAGAATGTATTCGCCTGAAATCCTACTCATCCAAGAGACAAAGTTGGAGGAACTTCTCCTCCTCCATGCTAGCAAATCCTTCTGGCATAAAGGACATGGGAGTGTTGTCAGTGCGAGAGGCGCCTCCGGAGGAATTGGTTCCTTCTAGGATAGCTCTCTCTATGACCTGATTCAGAAATATTGCTCTCCCCACTAGATTTTCACGAAGCTCCTCCATAAATACTCTGGCCAACAAGTAAGTATGTTCAATATATATGCTCCAGTCCTTCCATCTGAGAAAAAATCATGTTGGGATTCGATTTTTTCCTATCTTTCATTGCACAATCCAGAAAACATTATTATTGCAGGAGATATGAATGTCACTCTAGCTGTAAATGAGAAAAAGGGTGGCTCCCCAGTCAGGGATCCAGCTATAGAGTGGGTTGAAGACCTTATGTTGGGTTGGGAGCTGGAGGATATCAAGCCCACATCTGGGAAGTTCACCTAGTCCAACAAAAGGGTTGGCCCCAGCCATATTGCTGCTCGATTGGACAGATTTCTCGTCCAATCCTCTTTCCTGACCACATTGATAGCTTATGATTTCAAGTGAGTGTTTACATTATTATTGAAGAAAAGAGAACAGAAAATTAAATGAATGTTGTTAACACAAGAACCAACATTCTTTGTATTCATGGTTGTCACACAAGAACCAACTATAAGAAAATGTAAGTTGTTACTCATGTCTTTCACATATCCTGGAAACAATCATTATTAAAGACATCATCATGTAAAGCCAAAGTTGTTCAAGATGCCAAATGTTCTTAAAGAGACCCATGCATGGTTGCATGAGGACATGCAACAAGTTCAGTTGGGAGGATGTTGGGACTCAGAAATGTCATATTTTCATCCACCTTTTTCTTCACTATTCCTTACATTTCATCATCCCATTAACCTTTTATCATATCATTTTCATAAATACATTTGGGTTTCACCTTCTTATTTTCCATTTTATTCATTTTTGTATTACAAGTGAATTTATGATTAAATATTAGAAAATATACATATTTTTATATCTCAAGAATATGTGAGTTTTGTGATGTGTAGGAAATATGTGAAGAATTAATTCCAAGAGACTTATCCATATCTCCTCCACTATATTAAGGAGATAATTATGCAAGCCTATTCCTAAGGAGAAAATCATGGAGAATTTAGTTGGCATATCTTATCCTATTCCTAAGGAGAAAATCATGAAGGATTTGGTTGGCATATCTTATCCAATTCCTAAGGAGAAGATCATGGAGGATTTGGTTGGCATATCTTATCCAAGATATGTGAGAGATTTGTGGAGGATTCAAAGGGATCATATTTTGTAATAATGGGAAAGTAGTTAAAAATGGTTGCGAGATTTATGGAACTAAAGAGAGATTAGTGGATGATCATTATGAGTTTGTTACACATCCCATTGTATAAATAGGAGCACAATCTCCTCCATTTGTAATCTGGAAGTTTTTGTAATCTTAGAATTTTGGAGTATGTAATCTTAGAAGCTTAGAGTTGTAATATTAGAGTTGGTTTGTAATGAAGATTTTGAAATAAAGGATCATATTTCAATTTTTCTTCTACATCTGAGTCTCCATTGAAGTGGTGTGCTTGTGGAGTTATGGAGGGCCCCCATGGCCTCACTTGCATGCTTATTTGCTTATTTTAGGTATAATTTATTTTATGTTTTTGTTTGATTTCAGCTTTCAAGTTTTGTTAAATGTTCTAATATTGGAAGAATCTTATTTGAAAGTGTTCTTATAAGAGAACCGTAATATCTCATACAATTATTAGATCTAGGTTTATTTAATTTCAGCTTTTAATTTCTTATTAGATGTTCTAATGTTGGAAGAGATCTTGTAGAATATGTTCTTGTAAGAGAATCATAGATCTGAAACAATTGTTAGATCTAAGTTTGATTAGTTATTGAAAGAGATCTTAATGAATATGTTCTTGTAAGGGGACTTTAAGATCTTGGACAAATTAGGAATCTTTCTAGATCTATATATTTTAGATAATCACTTCTAAGTTTACCTTCCCGGGTTGACATTAAATTAAACTCTAACTTGCTGACCAAAAAGGCTGGGTTTGACCAGCATTGACCATGTATCCAGGAGCTTTAGATTCGTTGTTGAATAGATCTTTCACCATGTATTTACATTCCAGATCACGTTCCTATCCTTTGTTTTGATTTTCCTACCATGCTACGTGTCACATCATAAACCATTTACAGGAAGTCATGACATCTTGTAATTTTTGTTGAAAATTCCTAATTTTTAACATAAAAAATCACAAATTAAATTTAATGTAAATTAACAACTATAATGCTTTGATTAATCAATTTCAATGGACTATGAGGGGTTTATGGGAGAAAAAGATAGACAAATGATGGATTTCTAGAAGAAAAGGATGGCAATGAAATGGTACCAACATGTTGGGTGAAACTATGTTCGTTTAATATTGTTGTAGTACTTACCCAACTATTTAATTTGTCAATCCGAGGTTCGTAGACTTACGAGACACATGCAATATATATGCAGGGCTGAACTGGAACTAATTTAATCTAAATTACTGGAATCAAATTAATCTAAGAATGCATTGAAACATTAACTATGAAAGCAAGAAATTGCCTAAAGGAAAAGCAATACAACATGTGAAGAATTGAATGACAAACAACATATGTGAGCTCACAACAATAAAAATATCTTAAATTATATTACAAGAACCAAATTACAAATCATGAAAGCATAACAATAAAATAATATGAATCAAAGTTAATCTCCATTCTCTATTATTCATTATCCATTCTTCCTTATTAAAATGAAGAGAGAGCACTCTCTTATATACATGAGGAAGATAACCTTCTCATAATTACATATGCAATATTCTCTCAAGCACTCTCAACTAATTTCCCATTATTACAAGATATGATCCCTTTGAATTCTCCATAAGTCTCTCACATATCTTGGATAAGATATGCCAACCAAATCCTCCATGATTTTCTCCTTATGAATTGGATAAGATATGCCAACCAAATCCTCCATGATTTTCTCCTTAGGAATAGGCTTGCATAATTATCTCCTTAATATGGTGGAGGAGATATTAATTCTTCACATATTTCCTACACATCACAAAGCTCACATATTTTTGAGATATATATAAAAATATGTATATTTTCTAATATTTAATCATAAATTCACTTGTAATACAAAAATGAATAAAATGGAAAATAAGAAGGTGAAACGCAAATGTATGTATGAAAATGATATGACAAAAAGGTTAATGGGATGATGAAATGTAAGGAATAGTGAAGAAAAAGGTGGATGAAAATATGACATTTCTGAGTCCCAACATCCTCCCCAACTGAACTTGTTGCATGTCCTCATGCAACCATGCATGGGTCTCTTTAAGAACATTTGGCATCTTGAACTTTGGCTTTACATGATGATGTCTTTTAATAATGAATGTTTCCAGGATATGTGAAAGACATGAGTAACAATTTACATTTTCTTATGGTTGGTTCTTGTGTGACAACCATGAATACAAAGAATGTTGGTTCTTGTGTTAACAACATTCATTTCATTTTCTGTTCTCTTTTCTTCAATAATAATGTAAACACTCACTGGAAATCATAATGTGCATAAGAAAGCCCTTTTGTAATATTAATGAAGCGTGCCATTATTGCGTATGAAGCAAAGTGCAACAAAGTATCATTGGAAAATAAATGTTGGTGAATGGTAAATGGAGTGATAGTGGTGAAGAAATGGAATCATGGAAGTGAATATGTAGTGAATATAGTTCTCCCCCCCTCAACTGAATTGGTTGCATGTCCTCATGCAACTTGACATGGCTCATGAAAGGAAATGTAGCATGGTGAGGAAATTTTCCAAAATATTCAAGTTAGCATATAAGGAATTGCATGATTAAAGCTTAGAAAACAACATACCTCTACTTACCCAAGAATGATGAACTATGCGATAGAAATGTAATTGCTGCTGCTGCTGGATCAGGAAAATGTGATTGATGTTGTTGTAACTGGATCCTGGGAAATGAAGGAATCTGAACTGTTGAGGCTGAATCATGGAAAAGATAAATGCTAAAAGTGGAACTGTGGTACTCTCATAGATCAGAATTCATGCTGCTGTAACTGCTGAGGGAGTCGTGAAAAAGTGTATAGTCTTCACCCGCTACAAACCCGATGGTACAATTCTAAACATGCGAATGAATGTGTCGATGTCGAGCATGAATAGAAATCATTGGATTACCGGCCATTGATGTATGCCATTAACCAATGCGAGGCAACTCACCATTGATGTCAATGAGTGCCAAGGTACCGAAGTACATCTTGCGAAGTGTGAATGGATGTGCTGAAGTCAAGCCACTTGCAAGATCTGAAGAACAAGGGACATTGATGTATTCCCATGATCGTCAGCGAGAGAGTTTGCCATTAAGGCATGCAAGCCTCTAGGTACTCAAAATGAACTCTAGTTTATTTCCCAGATAAGGTGCTGATGTCGATGGGGCAAGACTTGTTGAAAGGTGGGCCTTAAGGAATCCCACATCAGTCAACGCAAGTTTGTACAAAAAGATTTGGTAGGACTATAAATGGAAAGAACTCACGGACAAGCAGTGTGGATCAGCATGGCGAGGAAAACAAGGCAATGTAATCATGGAAAGGGAATGAGTTTTATTCAAAAGGCAAACTAGAAGGCAAAAATAAACTGAAAAGGATAAATGGGTTGTATGCGATTCAAAAAAATAGGCGTGCATGAAGTTGTGAAAGATAGGGTAATGGAAGATGGCTGCAACATAGGGATGGTCTAGGCGTTTGGAAGAAAAAAAGGTGAGTAGTCATGACACAAAAGGATCTTTGTGTAGTGGAAAATGTCATGACATGTGCAGTGAAGAATTAGTTCCTTCAAGCATCCAATGATGCATGTTTCATTGTGATTTCGAAAAATCACTTTTGCATTAGATTGTCTTCAACTTTTAGCACCATTCCTACATAAAAATTGTCACCTTTGTGTGCCATCTCCATCGATCATTCCTGTATGAAGTGACTCAAAAACAAATTAGCGCATTTTCAAGAATTTATGAAATGTCCATTTTTTTTAAATTATTTTTCGAAGTTACACTAATTGTGGATGAAAAGGGTGTTGCATTGGAATGTTGAGCTTTCTGCATAAGCTTCTCGTTGACCTACACATAACACCAATCTCATTTCACTTGTTAGTATGTGCATCCTAACTCTTGCCCACAAATTCACAAAAAAATCCAACATACTTTGATTTCCCCCTCAACTAGAAATATTGCATGTCCTAATGCACTGTACTCATTGATTGTGCAATACTTGTTCAAAATATTTTTATTGGTTTGCGGGAAAATTAATTGAAAACATTTGAAAATGCATTGTATTTGGTAGGGAACAAGTAGTGAGTTGATGAATGAATGAGGGCAATTTTTTTTTTTTTAAATATCATTTGTTAATAAATAACAAATTAAAAACAAAAGTGGTTAATTTATTATTTATGTCAATTGTGTTATTTATTGATGAAAAACAAAAATAATCAAAAACCTACCCTAATAAAAAAACGACCAAGGGCTTGGAGACGAAAACTACCAGTTGTGTAACTATCCTGCACCAAAATGTGTGGTCTAAAATGCGGATGCAAATTAGAGTCTAATTTAATGTCAACCCGGGAAGGTAAACTTAGAAGTGCTTATCTAAAATATATAGATCTAGAAAGATTCCTAATTTGTCCAAGATCTTAAAGTCCCCTTACAGGAACATATTCATTAAGATCTCTTTCAATAACTAATCAAGCCTAGATCTAACAATTGTTTGAGATCTATGATTCTCTTACAAGAACATATTCTAAAAGGTCTCTTCCAAAATTATATCATCTAATTAGAACTTAAAAGTGGAAATGAAGTAAACCTAGATCTAATCATTGTATTATATCTTATGGTTCTTTTACAAAAACACTTTCAAATAAGATCCTTCTAATATTAGAACATTTAATAAAACTTGAAAGCTGAAATTAAACAAAAACATAAAGTAAATTATAAACAAATAAGCATGCAAGTGAGGCCATGGGGGCCCTCCATAACTCTACCAGCACACCACTTCAATGGAGACTCAGATGTAGAAGAAAAATTGAAGTATGATCCTTTATTTCAAAATCTTCATTACAAACCAACTCTAAGATTACAACTCTAAGCTTCTAAGATTACATACTCCAAAATTCTAAGATTACAAAAACTTCCAGATTACAAATGGAGGAGATTGTACTCCTATTTATACAATGGGATGAGTAACAAACTCATAATGATCATCCACTAATCTCTCTTTAGTTCCATAAATCTCGCAACCATTTTTAACTACTTTCCCATTATTACAAAATATGATCCCTTTGAATCCTCCACAAATCTCTCACATATCTTGGATAAGATATGCCAACCAAATCCTCCATGATCTTCTCCTTAGGAATTGGATAAGATATGCCAACCAAATCCTCCATGATTTTCTCCTTAGGAATAGGATAAGATATGCCAACCAAATTCTCCATGATTTTCTCCTTAGGAATAGGCTTGCATAATTATCTCCTTAATATAGTGGAGGAGATATGGATAAGTCTCTTGGAATTAATTCTTCACATATTTCCTACACATCACAAAACTCACATATTCTTGAGATATATAAAAATATGTATATTTTCTAATATTTAATCATAAATTCACTTGTAATACAAAAATGAATAAAATGGAAAATAAGAAGGTGAAACCCAAATGTATTTATGAAAATGATATGATAAAAGGTTAATGGGATGATGAAATGTGAGGAATAGTGAAGAAAAAGGTGGATGAAAATATGACATTTTTGAGTCCCAACAACACCTGCACTCCACTTTGAAAGGTGGCTGAAAAATGGAATGATAAAATGGAAAATATGATTACACCATCAGATTCGTGGGGTCGAATAGTGTAAAATCGACTGTCAAATTTTGGAATTCTGACAAAGTGAAAATCTGGGGCTACAGGAATCTTTTAGACTCCCCCTATATTCTTCAAAGATTCTCTCCTTTGGGTCATCTGAAGATCTACTGCTCAGATCAAAATTATGATCTTGCCATTGAGATCCTTGCGAAATTTTGAGAAGAATGAGTATAAAGTTGGTTGCATTCTGACTCTTGCGAATTTCAGCCTCCAAGGAATCTGGAAGATTCCCTCAAGATTCTCAAAGATTCTCCTCCGCTGGAAATCTGCAAATCCGCTTCTCAAAAGGTGAATCCAACCTTGCCATTGCATTCCCTACAAAAATTTGAGAAAAATGACTGTAAACTTGATTACATTTTGATAAAATGAATTTTTACCTCCCAAGGAATCTTTAAGATTCTCTGCAAAAATTTTGTCTCGAAAAGCATGCCATTATTTTTCCTCCTAGAATTGCATCATGGTTCCATTGCTCAAAGCCCCATTCTCGGTCTCTCTCTGTTCCCTGTTCCGCCTTCGTGTGCAAATGAACTAAAGGGTTATATAAACGTTTTCAGGGAGAAATAACAAGAAATCTATTTGGGCAAGTTAGTTAAGGCGAAGGCGGTGAGGCAGGAGGTTGAGGGATCAAATCCAGACCCCTCCAAAAATACACATTGTTTGATTTTATGGCACATTAATTTTTGGCGCGTTGTATTATTTTAAACAGCGGTTAATTTATTTTGGAATGACACGGTTTCGTGTGTTGGTGTATTAAATGGGTTGTTGCATTGATGTGTTTTGGTTTGGACCACCCTTAGAGCAGGCCGGCCACATGGCCAGGCAGGTTCGATTCCTGTCGTCCCACAAATAATGTATGTTATGTTAATATGGGTGGCAGGGTTGGTGGTCTGCCCTCCCATACATTTTTTTTTTTTGTTTTTCATATAACCGTAAACCTTTTTTTTTTAATTCTCGAACCTAGAGGTTATTAGGCCAATTAAAGAGGCAACAATTTGGCCTGCCACCGATGACCAGATTCCGACAACCGCTATCGGTGCAATTTGTAGGTCCATTAACCCTGCCACTTGGCAAAGTCAGCTCTGAACTTTGACTGGCTCTATCTCCCTCATACGAGCTCGGATTTGAGTGGTGTTCACACCATTAGAATCAGGGCGACTAGCACTTCGATATGGTGCTTGTTTGGGAGGGATCTGATCACTTTGAATTTTGACCCTTTTTGTGCCCTCTTAGACTTATGCATGTGTCTGAAGCCACCTGGATCACCCAGTCTGCACCAACAAACCCACGAATATCCAAAACTCTATCAAATCCTGGTCTTCCTTGGTAGCACAAACCATAATCACTAGTGCCTCGCAAATACCTAAAAATGAGCTTCACCGTTGTCCAATGCTCCTTCCCTAGTTTTAACATAAAGCTGCTTAATACTCCCACTGCATGTGCAATATCTGTTCTAGTACAAACCATCGCATACATCAGGCTACCAACTGCACTAGCATTTGGAACACGGGACATGTCCTCTTCCTCTTCTTGTGTCTTGGGACGTTGTTCAGCACATAACTTTACACCTACAAGAATAGGAACCTTCACTAGTTTACTATCTTGCATATTAAACCTCTGCAGTATTGTCTCGACATACTTCCTCTGGTTTAACTAGAGCTTCCTCTTTTCCCGATATCTTTTACTTTCCATGCCCAAAATATAGTTTGCAGCACCAAGATCTTTCATGTCAAATTTGGAGGACAATTGAGTCTTCAAATCCTAGATAATTTCTTTGTCATTTCCAACCAACAACATATCATCCACATACAAGAACAGATAAATAACACTGTCACCAGTTAATTTAAAATACACACAATGATCTGCTTTGCTTCTGGTGAAGTCCCCATATAAATGTATCAAATTTCTGATACCATATCCTCGGTCACTATTTTAACCCATACAGAGACTTTTTTAACTTGCATACCAACTCTTTCTTACCCTTCACCGCAAAGCCTTCAAGTTGCTTCATGTAGATCTCTTCTTCCAAATCCCCGTGAAGAAATGTTGTCTTCACATCTATCTGTTCTACCTCAAAATCAAAAGCAGCAAAAACAGATAAAAGTAATCTAATAAAAGCTACCTTAACAACAGGGGAAAAAATATCACCAAAATCAATTCCCGGCACCTGGGAATAACCTTTTGCTACCAACCGAGCTTTGAATTTCTCCACCTTTCCTTTTGCATTTGTCTTCTTCTTGAACACCCATTTATTGCCAATGGATTTCCTTCCCGCCGCCAACTCTACTAAATCCCAAGCCTCATTTTTGTGCAAAGATGTCATTTCATCAACCATGGCCTTTTTCCAGAGTTTACTATCCTTTGAATCTACTGCTTCCTTCACAGTTCTGGGATCGTCATCAGTAATAGATAAAGCAAAATTTGAATAGAAAGCAGATGGACCATACCTTTATGGATGTCTTCTTTCTCGAACGGATCTTCTCACACTTAGAGTTTGTGGCTCTTCATCTTCTGATTCCTCTTCTGCTGTAGAGTCTGATTCTTCCTCCTTTAGCTCCAACTCTATCTTTTCAGTTCCTTTGGTTAGAATTCATGTTTAATAACATATTTCACCTCTCTGAACACCATATCTCAGTTGTACACCACCTTACTTGTTACTAGGTTCCAAAGTTTATAACCCTTTAAACCATCCTTATACCCAATAAAGATGCACTTTTCAGATTTACTATCTAGCTTTGTTCTTTTCTTCTTTGGACCATGTAAATATGCATCACATCCAAATACCCTCGGATGTGAAAGAGAGGGTTTCTTACCAGTCTATACCTCTTGTGGAGTCTTATCCTCCAACACTGGTGAAGGTGATCTATTGACCAGGTAACATGCAGTCTCCATTGCCTTTGCCTAGAATTCTTTTCCTAACCCAACACCACTGAGCATGCTTCTTGCCCTTTCCATCAACATCTTGTTCATTCTTTCTGCAACTCCATTTTGCTCAAGTGTGTATGGAGTAGTCTTTTTCCGTGCTATACCACACTTCTTACAGAATTCTTCAAATTCCTTCTTGCAAAACTCTCCACCATTATCTGTCATCGACACTTTTATCTTCTTCTCTGTTTGGTTTTCCACCAGAGCCTTAAATTCTCTAAACTTGTCAAAGACTTCAGATTTATTCTTAAGGAAATATATCCATGTATTCCTTGAGAATTCATCTATAAATGATACATAGTACACATACTTACTCAGTGATGGAACCTTCACAGGTCCAAACACATCACTGTGCACAAGCTCTAATATATGTTTCTCTCTCTTACCACCAAAGGGGAAACTCACCCGATTCTACTTCCTATATACACAATTTTCACAGAAATCAAAATCCAAAGAGCTATTAGTCATATCTTCTACGGTACCTTTACCATGAAGTATTTGAAGGCCCTTCTCTCCAATATGTCCAAGCCTCTGATGCCATAGCATGGTCTTTTCTCTAGAGGCCACTAGATTTTCTGCTCCACTTTCAGGAACCATAGAACTGTTGCACCCATCAATAACAATGCTACCTTACAGCTTGTATAGAGTTCCAATCTGAACTCCCCACATCAGTACTAGTGCTCCCCGAACCATCTTGCAGGTATCTTTCTCAAACACTGTTTTTACACCTGCATCATCCAGCTTGCTTACAAAAATCAGATTTCTGGCTAATGCAGGAATATGCAGAACACCTGGAAGTGTTCTAGTCCTTCCACCTTGCAAATTCAACTTAACCTTTCCACGACCAATGATTTTAGCCTTCCTATCATCCCCCAAGAAGACATCACCCCCATCATATTTCTCATACTCGCAGAACCACGCTCTATGGGGAGTGAAGTGAAAGGATGCACCTGAGTCAATAAACCATGCCTCATGATCTACTGGTGTACTTAAAGAAGCCAAGTACACATATCCACCTTCATCTGAGGTGGTTTTTTCCTCTACAGAAGGAGCATAATCAGATCCCTTTCCTTTGTCAGGAGCTTTATATTTATAGTCTCTTTTGTAGTGCCCTTCCTTTCTGCATTTCCAGCACACCTTTACAGGTTTTCCTAGAGATTTAGATCTCCCACTCAGTGACTTATTGTTGTTTTTGTTCTAGGAACTTCCTCTTACAGAAAATGCATCACCATTATGGCTCTCCATATTTTTCCGTCTCATCTCCTCCGTCAGTAAGGATGATACTATTCCATCAAAATGCAAGGTAGTTGCATTGCTACCTATTGCAATAACCAGACTATCCCATGAATCTGGTAGAGAGCACAACAAATTGATGCACTTATCTTCATCTGAAATTTTAATATCAACAGATAATAACTTACTTACCACATTATTAAATGCGTTCAGATGCTCTATCACCGATTCTCCATCTCTCATCCTCAGGTTATATAGATTTTTCTGTAGGAACAGTTTATTCACTAGAGACTTAGAATGGTACAAAGTCCCTAACTTGTCCCACAAATCCTTCATCGTAGCTTCCCCTGATCTAGCTTCTTCCATTCTTCATCAAACACTCCCAGTCGTTACCTGAATCTACCGCGATCCACTAACCTTTATCTACCAACAGATCCTCCATGTTGAGTTTTCATAACTCTTAACTCTGACCATTAAATTTCTCGATATCTATCTTTCCATTTCTCGCCATCTTCTTTCACCACCAAAATCGATCTCGCAGATCTCCGATTGAACAGAATCTACCACAGGCCCGAGTGAAACCCCTCAGCAACAAAGGCGTCCCCTTGAAGCCAAAACAACTCCAATACCAAATGTAGGTTTTAACCCCAGACATAAATTACCTGCATACAAATTCTAAGAACAAAAATAAACAATGCGAGAGCATAACACATATACACAAAGATTTTCACCTGGATCCCAAAACCGTGACTACCAACTTGATTTTTCATTATGTTCCTTTCAATGTTACAATACATATATATACATGCCGAAGCATCCAATACCATGGACCAAAAACCATTGCGCCCAAAACCATGCACAAAACCATAGGTAGGTCCGCCCACCTAATATAGGGTCCAAAAAAAAAATTCCATGGAACGCTGCCCCAGACCCCGTAGAGGGGGGCTAACCGCCCCCCTCAAACCCCCTATGACCACCCCTCTGCACAATCTGTGCAACAAAGGGGGGCTCCACCCCCCCTCTAACCCCCTAATTAACTAGGGGAGCTAGTTGTGGAAAGAATATAACACAACCCAACAATTAACTCATCAAAATTCTAAAAATTAAGTTTGTGTTTAGAAAAAGGGAACAAAATTAAAGCATGTGAATCCTCACGAGATAGATCAATTTTCAAAATAGGCATACTTCATATAAGATTGGATTCTTTGTCCTCATTGTCATGATAATTGTCATAAATTACCTTCTTCTTATGAAAATTTAATGGCTAATTTGAACTAACAGAATAAAAAAATACGAAAGAAGAGGCTTTTTCAATTAAAGAATTATCATCCAAATGAGTAATAGACGCAAAATTTTCAGAACGAGGATTAGGAAAATTATCACTTGAAAGATTAAGTTGATCATCATTGACTATATTCTGATTTGAAAACACATCAGGATAAAGAAAGTAATGCATGCCAGAATATAATGACAGCTAAAATGAATCATTTAGAAAACTTGTATTATATTCCTGGTTTAAAGAATTTCTTTCAAATGTAATTACATGTTCTAAATTTTCCTTTCAAGAAGATAAACTAATATGATCATTATCCAAGTCTTGTTGTCAATTAGATTTTATTGGAACTATTGATCCATCACATGTATCGTTAAAAATGGTTGCAATAACATTTTCAGATTCTGTATTTATAATGGAAACATTTGTTTCAGAACTAAGAAAATGAAAATTACAATTTTATAAGAATAAAGGTTGTGATTCAATTACAAGTTCGGGTTCCATAAAATCTCTTAATGATTCAAGGCTAGTTAATAAGTTAGATGTGTCTTGTTCTTCATTAATTGATTTACTATTTTCAAGATTAGAAGAAACAAGAGTAATAAAATACTAAATTAAATTTTCAATTAAAGGAAAATCATCTAAGTGAAATCTATAACAAAGTGACCAAAATCTATTATAAAAATCATCTAAAGATTCATTATCATACATGTAAAGATTGTCTAACTCTAAACACAAACTATCGTAACTATAATTATGATGTGCTTTTAGAAATACCAGGTAGAAATGCTTCCATGAATGAATTGACTTTGGAGGAAGCACCAGGAACCATTTGTGAATTTGTCCTCTCAACGTAAGAGTAAAAATTCTGCAAATATCATTATCAACAATTATATTAAAAGACTTACATCTATAAACAAAATTAGAAATATGATTTAATGCGGAAATATTACTCTCATCGTTGTACTTTAACTTTGATAAGAATATCATTACCAACAACTATATTAAAAGACTTACATCTATAAAAAAAATAAGAAATATGATTTAATGCAGAAATATTACTATCATCGTTGTACTTAACTTTGATAAGGACACAATCTACTTCTTGGGCATGCCTCGTGTAG
This sequence comes from Pinus tabuliformis, assembly GCA_031772625.1. Lineage (NCBI taxonomy): Eukaryota > Viridiplantae > Streptophyta > Pinopsida > Pinales > Pinaceae > Pinus > Pinus tabuliformis. The sequence continues at coordinate 504,065,978 of CM062812.1, forward strand.
GCTTGCGTGAACTAAACACGTGACCAAGTGTAGGAATGCATATGGGAGCCATGATTAGTTAAAAAATAATATAACAAAATTTAAACAAATAAATAATTCAAGGCCCTCCTTCTAGTGCCAAAATGTTGATGCGTCGAAATTTCCTGCACCAACATGGGGGACAACCACCCAGTCCGGATCTTAAAGCAGCTCCTTTTCCGTTTGGAATAGTGGCTCTGACTAGTTTAAATTAGGTCCAGTTACCTTTTCCCAATCACTATTAGCTTTAAACATGTCTTTAATTTCTAATAGCTATGGACATCAGATTAATTCCTCTAGATAATCAGACAAGAAGAATGACCCTTAAGTTGTTTTTGTGGAACAACCAAACCAATCTAAGGCTTTGCCTCGAAGAGAGGACTTCTTAGATGACACCTGAATGATTTAACTAGTATGCAATTAATCTATCCTATCTTGATTGAAAAAAAAAATACTTCTTCCAATCAAGAGTTGATTTACTAAAAGAAAATATTAAAGAATTGAAGTAAAAATGAAGAAATTATATCAAGGAGATAGCTCTTGAGATCTAACTCCTTGTTAATCTAAAAACTAACCATCAAAAACTTAGTAAATATTTACATTAGTTCTTGATAGAAGTATATTTAATCCCTAAGGTATATGCATATAAAGAAAACTATTTATTGCTCAGGTTTACTTGTTATTTGAATGTGATCTAAAATGGTTGTCTTTAGTACATTGTAATAAAAATTAATCATATACTAAGATAAATGAAAACTTTAAATATAAATTATTTGAATTAAATAGTTAATTAAAAGAATTGTTACAACTCATATCGAAATCAAAATAAATTAACAATTTCCTCATACATGTATTAAAAATTACAGTGTTGGCATATTCAGAAATGATATGATGTTGAACTGTATTAGAAATACACATATAACAGACAAATTGAACTATGGAATGACTACAAATTATGCAAAACAGAACATTAAAACATTGATAAAAATACTCGATGTATCATGCTCTTTTTGTAAAATTCACAGTCTCGATCCTTTTTCTTCATCCCATAGCTCTTCAAAAGTACAGAAATGAAACTAGCTTAAGCTTCTTTAAGTAAAAGAAAAAGAATCAAGATCCTATGAATTCTATTAAAAATACTAAGAGGTACAATAATGCAATCCTCAAAGGCTTTCTTTTTCGAATTTTGGACCCAGCCCAGTCTATTAGGATAGACTTGGAGATACAAAAATGCAAGCCCCCAAGGCTTTCTTTCTTAGATTCCGAACCATTATTCAATCCATTAAGTGGGTTTAAATAGCAATACATTTTTTTTTAAATAACAGGTTTTTGCACGGTGCTAAGAAAATTAATGGAATCCCTCAAATCTTGAAAAAATAAAAACAGCTTTCAAAGATAATCTTCTAAAATTCCATTCTATCTTATTGGCCTCATATTTCAATCAAAAGATCCTCGCATTTGCAGATTCGGTGGAATTGATATGTTTCTTTCTTTGCGCGGCTTTCTTCTCTTCGTTTATACTTGGAAAATAATGAACCATGGATAAGCAATCATAAATCGAAACTGTGTTTTCAGGAAAAGATAAGACCGAATGAAAATAGGCGGGTTGTTTAATTAAATTGAAATCACTTATTAATTAGAAACAAGACTCATTTTATCACAATCACATATAATCAGGGAGTTATAATTAAAATCCAATGGGGGAATTTGAAATCAAATCGCAATCGCATTAGAATTGGAAGCATCCCTATCAGAATCAAATCACAATCACAGCGAAAGGGATCGAATCGCAATCGCAATTAAGCTGGGAGCGGATGAATTATCATCATATTTTGAGCAGGGAGAATCCCTATCGAAATAGACAAAAATCCGAATCATATCAATCAAGACCAAATTGCAATCAAAATGGAATGGGTAGAGGAGGAATATGGCATGTGGCCCTTGAATCTTGCGATTGTGATATCACAATTGCAACAACAGAGCGGTTGGGTACCAATAGTCCCTAAATATTTGTGATTTGCGATCTGCGGGATGATGTGAGGAATGACGTGATGGTGACGTGGCAGATCCATGTGAAAAGGTGATGTGGATGAATGACATGGATATGGCGTCACTGCTGACGTCAAATCACATTCGCATTTGGTATGGACTAGGAGGCATGACCCTTAGAAACTTATGAATGCGCAGACGCGGGGGATTTAGGAACTGGAGTGTAGGATCTCGTCAGGTCTAGCTGATCGCAATCGCAATCAGCATGAAGCAGGAGGCATGACCCTTTGGTAACTATGGATGTGATATTCTATATAGCATTTTATAATCACGGTGGGTCCAGATGGATAGAAGCGAAGTGCTAGCCTTTTTAACTTGCGATTGCACAAACGCAGGGAACTTATGGCCTGACATGTATAATCATGTTGAGTCCATCTTATATCGTATGTCGCAATTGGTGGTGCAGGAATCAACCGCCTTTTGGGATTTGCGATAGCTGCGGATGCACGCTTTTATTAATTACGATTATTTTCCCGTCGGGTCTGGTTAATGAATCGTAATCACATTTCACTAAGGCTGTGGGTATTACCATGGAGTGTTTATTTATCTGTGATGCAGGGAAGGGGTAAAAAATCTTATTATTATTATTTTTTATCAAATAACCCATGTTTAATACTTAGGGCTTAAAAAAATAGCTTAATTATGAGTCTTGGTCTCGGGGCTATTTGGAGATGATTTCGATAATCAAGGTTTAATATTTGGGTTTTAATTAAAAATCCTAAGTATTAAACTTTGGTTATGGGATTTTATTAACAGTTTTTTTTGTTGATTTTCTATTTTTTAATTCTTTGTTTTTTAAGAAATAAAATCAAAGGATTTATAAAACTAAAGGGTACCTATTTTAATATAATATATTTTATAGGAAATTTATAATATATTAAAATGGGGGTTGTTGAACAGTACAACACATTGCTACTGCAATAATGAGTCTGATCTCCCAAAATATTGAAGTACTAGCTACCATAAGGATGCTCCCTCTAAAATTAGAATCCCTTTGAGCCTCGATCTCCCTGTGGGAAATCTCTCTGCTCCTAAATCTACTAATTTCAACGATCGCAACTCATTTTTGTGTCACTAAAATTCAGCTCACTGATCTACCCAATAGCAGCCTTCTAGCTCCATTAAGAAGTCTGCACATAGGGTCTTCTAGATCTTCCTTGAACTAGGGCTTCATAACTCTACCTCCTAACAACTCATTAGTTCTTCAATGATCACTATATATGAGGACTTCAAGGACCGGTTCTAATGTGAACTTGGCTCTGATACCATGTAGAAATTCCTTGCAGATTCAAACTGCTTATGTGATATTCTAAAACAAAAGACTGGAATCTACTCTACTCATCGATCGAGAAATCACAACATAAACATGGTACAAGATTCAATCACATATGCTCAAAGATTTATCTAAGGGAAAATATTTCTACTCAAAACCCCTTCCTATCTTTATATTGCATCATATCATAAAAATAGAGAATATTTACAATGATTGTTCAACCTAAACAATCTCTGCACAAGTATAATCTATCTCACTACCTCACAAGTTGACTCTCGCCAATACTTAGCCAATCTTCTGCTTGTCCAAGCTCCTATTTCCTTGTGTTATTTCTCAAGGAATTATCCCCCTATTAAATAGAAAAATCCTCATCCATAATTGGACAATCCCTATAGGCCCTTCTCTGACTGCATGCACCACCTATACAATTTGGATGATTATACAATAGATAGTACACTACCCTTAAACTCCAATCTCAATTGGGTAACTCGTAGATCACACATGCATGAGTTATTTATGGTTGAATTATCAGTTAACTAGTTTAACATTGAAGCTACACCCCACTACTAGACCTCCTACTAGTTCCTCCAACAATTGGAACTAGTTTAATTGACTTTAACTCAGTTAAACTAAATTAATTAATTACAACTCAAAATAAACTCAACCTAGGCTCCTAAAATTTAGGAACCGCTCTACATGATTCAAGTTAGGCCCTCAACTTGAATCAACTAAGCCAAGTAAGTGAAACTAACTTACTTAACTCGTACATATTGTCTTGTGATGTGGAATTACAATTTTCTCCTAATTTAATTCAAGGGAAAATTAAATCAGGATTTTCTTGTTGCCATTTTGAACAAAAAAGTCATAGTGGAATCTCAAGAGTCATGAGGGAGGTGGAGAGTCACCTCATTAGTTATAAATACACCCTCATAGCTCAAGAGAATATACTTTTAGGACTTGAACTTCCCCTTGGCTTCTATAGCTTAGCATAGGAGAGAAGATCTTTCTTTGGAGGAGAAAGTAGTGACTTAATGTTTCACTATTGCGGATAGTGTGGCAACATTGTAATTTTATATCTTGGGACTTTCACTTAACATATGAAGCTCATAGAGCCAGCACACTTTCATGCATATGTCGTGAATGATTGTGAGACTATTCTTTCATTGTTTACAATGTATGTTTATGTTAACACATACTAATGAAAATGAACTATTTCGTTGGCTTTGGTATGTATCTTGTTGAATGTGCATTGTTACTTGCTTTTATGATTGTTGTTCTCTTTTGAACTACTTTGCAGGTTAATTAATGATCCCATTATGCTCTTGTGTGTCTCTTTTAGGATGGTACTATTACTTTTCTTCTAGAGTCTCACTCTCTCTTTCCTTGTCGTGAAAGCACCTTATATACATTGCAATTGTATGCCTCATAATGTCAACTTACTTGCTTGTTTCAAAAATTGTTTGTATAATCTATTATGCTAACAATTACAGCCAAGGAAATATTAATGGCAACCATTTGTATTTCTAGTTGGGGCTCCTACTCCAAATGGTGTGAGGTCTAATAGGGACTTTATACCGAGGAGACCCCCTTGGTTGACAGATTTCCAACACTGTCAATAGTTGGTTCTAGAAGGAGGGCCAGATGAAAATCTAATCCCATTGATTTTTGAATCTCTTATCCTAAATGGCTCATTCCCAAATCATACTCCTAGGATGTTTTTCTAGTAGATCCATTATTAAACTTTCAATCCCCAAGGAACTTTTTTATAAATTGTCTCAATTGAAGTTTGATGACAAGGGTGGAATATCCATAGCTAAGCATATATCTCATTTTCTCAAGTTTTGTGATTCTCATGAAATTGATTGTGAATATGTTGCTTATATGCTATTCATCCTCACTCTTTAAGGTCGAGTCAAACTATGGTTCCATACCTTACCATCTACTTCTATTCATTCACTTGAACAACTATTCAAGGAGCTTCATCAAGCCTTTGACATGTATGATCACTGAAATGTTTATGAAATAATTATTCAATTTAGAATGAATTTTTATGAATCAATAGAGGATTTTTATAATATATTTATTCACGTATGCTATGAGTTTCCTAAAGAATATGTGGAATGGGATTTCTTCAAGGAAGAGTTTCAGTTCTTGGTTCAAATATCCTTGAAGCAATCTAAATCTTAATCCTGCTCTCCCAACTTTTATTAATCATGAGAAACCTCCAATTTCATAGGAAGAACTTACTATTCCTTTTGTCCCTTGTTGTCCTCCCTTTTCATTGCCTAACAAGGTTGTCTTGATGTTATTTTTGAAGTTGAGAAATATGAAAATTATATTGTTGATTCATTCATCCCATCCTCATTTTATCCCCTTGAACAAGAAAAATATGAATATTCTAATAAATTCATAAATCCTAAGGTGGAGGTTGATCTTTTGATTGTTCATGATCACCATGCACATAATCTTGATCCTGAACCTTTTTCAATAGAAAGCATTGTTTATTCACAAGACACCTGTCATCCACCATCATCTACATATCATTGCTTTTTGTACCCAGATTCACTTGATCAATATGCTCCACTAGCATGTTCTTCAGATACTCTTGATCCTCAATTTTTTGGTCCAAGTTTTAATTAGGTACATGGTGGTCACACTTCACAAGTAGAGGAGCAGAAGGGTGAAGATGATTTTAATCTCTCTTTCCTTTCTCAAAATTCTCTATGTCAAGATGTTGTTCCTTCATTCTTTGCTAGTCTAGAATCTTGTTATATGAGCAATCATTCAAATGAAATCAAATCCCCTAATCGGGATAAAGCCTTAAACAATTATCAACTTAACAACAATGACTTCACTGATATGCATGGTGATGAGTTCTAAAGTATATTGGATGATCACTTGTTTTCATAAGAAGACTTGGATTTGCAAAGCTTTGATTTAGAATATGATTTGATCATAGGAGAGTTTCTCACAGGAATTTCTTCCTCAAACCATCAACCCTTGTGTCGATATGTGTGTAAGGAATCAATTAATATATCATGTTCTTCTGACTCACATTTTGATGGATTAGATCTCAAAACCACACAAGGTAATATGTTTACCATGATGAAGAAGGCGTTGCAGTAATTGTTGAACATATCTCTTACAATTTGGGTAATATATTTGGTGATGTTAACACATATAATGAGACTGATTCCAACAATTTTCATTAGATTCATAATGTTCCCACTAAAATGGTTGATGATAGTTTTCTCCACACAAATGTTGACCTAACCATGCTTTCAAAATTAAATAATTCAACATTTGAAATTTCAGGGACTTGTCAGGAATTCAAGGCACTTTAACTTCATTTGATGGTTATGTTAGGTTCTCACAATCTTGATAGAATCTCTAAACTAGGCCAGGTTATAATTCTATAACATAATTCTATTCTCAGCATTGTTTCATCGGATGTAAGCTCTTTCTTAAAGGATTTTCAGTGTTTTCAAGTTGATTCTCTTAATCTTCAAGATAGATTTTTTTATCGTATAAAATATTCTTGTATGGCTATTTCTACTTTATGCAAATCCCTTGTATCAAATTCAGGATTGGAGCACATATCTTTCATATATGTACATAGTTTTGAAATCTTCCATCCTTATCATTGAGACAAAGATCATCATTCCCTAAAATATCTTTCCCTATCAAACTATACCATGAAAAATCAGCTCCTAATATTTATTGTGAATGTTATGAAACTAATCATTCTTGTTGTAGACCAATAAATCCTTATGAGTGTCATGCAATTCTTAAATCATCTCGTGGATCAAAATCCTCATGTTGATATGGATTCTAGTTTTGATTTGGCATATCCTTCTAATATTTTGTTTTCCTGATATCTTGATTGTGTTCCCAATTTTACAATGTCAATAATTGTTCTCCATATTTTTGGTATAGTATATAATAAGACACAGAGGCAACCAATGGAGAATCAAGTGTGTTGTATGTCAATTCATTAATCTAGTCATAATATTGGTCCCATAATTGTCACTCGATGAATAATTTTCCCACTAGTATGTCTAATGATAGTTGTTTTATATCAATTGATCTTTATGATTTATCATTTAACTATTCAGATACTTGTCAAACAATTGAAGCACTTCACCTTTTGTTGATGGTTATGTCAGGTCCCCACTATCTTGACAAGGTTTCTGAACGAGATCGGGTTATATTTTCTTTGCAAGATTCTCCCAATGATTTGAATGCGTTAATTGAAAGTTCATTCTCCCAAGAGTTTCAAGGTTTTCAAATGAATTATTTTGAATTCCATGACTGGATCTATGATTGGCTGGAAACATCATACTTAGAAACTTTTGTGTTAATAATAAGTTCCAATATTTCATGTCATTTTCCAAGAATGAAAACACAAATGAAGAAACATTCACAAGAATATTTTGAGGTTTGTATGACCATTTTTCTAATCTAAAAGGTGAGGCTATAGTTGGTTAAAATCAGTTTATATGGCACATATTTCTTCCTTTAGAAAATACCTTCTATCTTTTGTGCAAATTATTCACGATCATATTTTTATTTTGACACATTGATTTATATTGGCTTTAATTGCTTGTATATTTTTATTTGAAGGCCAGGAGCAAACTCTATGTCTACATCAGAAATTTCACTATACTTAACCTTGACCTTCTAGATGATTAGATTAGGTGTAGGTCTAGTTGCATTTTAGTTTTCTTTGGCATTGCATTCACCTTCCATCTCTCCCTACATCTAGTTTGTGCATTTGCTTTGTCTTTTGCTTCCCGTATTGCATGTTTCTTTTCTTTTGAGTCCAACATTTCTTTATTATATTTATTTTGTCTCTCTTAACTTGTCATGTATTTTATTTTTTGTTCTATTAAATAAGACTATGCATGAAAACTTCTCTTGTTTGGCTCAAAAGATTATGTGGCAAAGTTTTGAAAAGGAAATTGTGATGACAAGTAACTCTTGTCTAATATGTCTTCCTCTTATTTGTTTTGGCCTACATATTGCTAAGGTCAATTATGTCTCAACGAAAAATATGATTCATTCAACCAAAATCCATTGGTAGAACCATGATTCTCGTACCTATTTTAGGATCTTCATTCCTTGACTCGATATTATAATTGAATGTTGTTTTGCATGTCAATCCAATCAAGTAGAGAAGGAAAAGGGGAAAACTAATGGAAATCATATTAATTACATATGCATATAACCATCTATGAAGGAACAACCTCTCTTGCTCTCAGTAAGTTGAGATCCCTCTTCTTCCCTTGTGATATAAATGTCGATAAAATTCCAATGAGCATAATGAAAATAAAATAAAGGGTGAAAGAAGAGAAAGGATTCATGTGTAGGAAGGTAAAGAAGTAACTTCATTGGGGTACTGAATAGACTTGCTGGCAGTGAAGAAACTCTTGTGTTCCTATAGTGACTCCAGTAGGGTACTAAATAAGCATGTTGGCAGTGGAGCAACACCAAAGATGAAAATCAACTGATAATTCAAAAACATGACTATTCATATTACCCTTCTCCTAGATCAAAACAATTTTGATATGGAAATATTTTTGAATGTGTTCAATCGATAAAGGAAGTAGAGGAGACTACATCTATTACCAGGTCAATGGGGAAGCAAAGGAAATCCATACGATGAATCAATAGTTCCTGAAGGACTAAGACTTTGTGCCTAAAGGTAAACCTAAGCAAAGAAGCTAGAGTTCTTCTAGTGTATCGCCAAGTGTTGTCACTACAACAAACACCCTCCAAAAAATTTCTTACACTTGAATTTAGGAGACTACTTGTGATCTTCTAATCCATCATTCCTTAATTTTTATTAGTCGATTCATGATTGATTTATGGTGCACTAAGTGCTTAAGTCTTCTTCTGAGATTTTAATTGTCAAAGTCACTTGCTTACACATGCTTAACCTTTTGATGAATTCTTAAGTGTACCCTCTTATCGCAAGATCAAAATTCAATGTTTAACCTTGAAGACAGGGATCACACAGTCCTTGAGAGTAGTCACTATGCAATCCCTAAGAGTAGTCCCTAGATAAAGTGACTGTGTAGTGCCTAGTGAGAGTAACTGCACAAATCCCGATGATATTCATTGCACAAATCTAGCTAATAGTGACTATGAAGTTCATAAAGATAGTGACTGCGTATTTCTTTTTGACATTCAATGCAAAATATTAGTTTATTGTGAGTATGAAATCTTATGAGTCAGTCTTAGTTGCAATTATATCATCATTTTAGTGAGTTTCCTCAATTATCACTTTTGTGGGCTTTTACTTTCATAAGTTTCACTTTCAGTTTTGTGACTATCATGTTTTCTTGCTTCCACTTTAACACGTGCCTCTTTTGTTTTCTCTTAACTACAGCATGTGACAATTTCACTTTATTTAGCTTTTGCAAGTGTCATTTTCACCTTTTCTTACTATTGCTAGTGTTGTTTTTTATTGTTTTCACTCCTACATGTGTCACACTTTACCACACGACAAGAGGCAGCCCTAGTGCATTATTTTGTACTATTTGATCATATATATTATAAGAATATGCACTAGCCACTATTCCATATCTTAGCACACTTTCTAGTCATAGTCAATACTCCTACCATAACTTGTATTATAAGTGTTGCAAAGTGATGTTTCAATTGTCACACTTAGAAATAAGTGTTGCTTTGTTGTCACTTCAAGGTATGCATGTGGATTTTGAGTTATGTGGCATGTGTTGATGTTATTTGAATTTGATATCATCATTTCAGGGCTTGTTTGTTCTCCCTAGTCTCATTGATCCCACACTTAGCCATTTTTAGAGCTTTCACTATCTTTGCAACTTCCTCAATCTTAAACAAATATTTCTTCCCCTTGAAATTGTGAATTGCATAGTCATATCTCATAGTGAAGCACCCTTTCCTCATGGAGCCATGCACTGTCTCCATTTTGATAGAAGATCATGGAGACTCCATATCGTCCAAGCTATGGGAGAATGAATATGAAACACATCCAAGAATTATCATGAATATACAAAGGAGGTCATCAAGAATGTTATAACCCTATTTTCCACTCCATTATAGTAAGAGAGACCCAACATCAAATTACCTCAGTTGTTAGCTCAAATGCATCCCCTTTCACCTTTCATTTTACTTATGTCCGATTTATCCCATGTTAAAAGTGTGAAGTTAAATAATTGAGCAATTTCTCATAATTATTTGCCAAAAGATTATAATTATGAGATAATAATTATTTCATAATTGAGATAATGTAGAAAAAGCTCATAATTGTGGTAAAGATTACTAGATTTTTTCATTCCCAAGTAGATCAAATTGACCCGCTTGTGTATGAGTTGGCTAGGGGTCCATTGTTGTAGAAGTTTCCTAACTTCTCAAGCCCCTAGGAGTCTAGATATGTTCTCCCAAAGGATAGAATGAACCTATATAATATCACCAAGAGGAAAGGGGGTTAGAGGAAGATCACTTGTCATCCTTGATTGTTTGTGGTTGTGTGTAGGTGTTGAGATCAAGTGAAAATGAAGTAGACTGCTTGAGTGGAGTGTGAGGATTCTACTACGAATTCAAAACCCTTCACCGATCAAGGAGGAGGTCAGGTTCGTGCTCTTTCTTTTGTAGAATCAAGAATAGTTCGATTTCTGCATGTATGAGCATTGGGTTGGGATTTGGTTGTCTATCCATTGGCTATTATTCTCTTGTTGTTTGGTCAAATTATGTGGACAATAGATCATGGAACAATAGCTCCTTGCATGTAAATTTCATTCAACAATTCTAGCACTTTCAATGAGAGAATTCTTGTTTCTTATATGCTTTACCTTGGGTCTTTGTTGATTTCTCTCCTATTACAAGTTATGAGCTTCCTTGAATTTTTCTAACTTTTTGCAGTTGTTTTCTGGGCTTAATTACCTGAGTATTCAATATTTTTCTTTTTTTTTGCATGACTTTTTTCAGAATTTTTTATTTTTTTCTTTGGTCATTAGCATATTGCTATGTTTTTTTACTAAGTCTTGTTGGTTTCTACCTTGTTATTATAATCCAACGATTGGTCATTATATGCACAACTTATACATGCAACTGGTCTTCTAGCCTTGAAAATTCAAATTTAATCTTTGAAATTTTTTGTCTCTGCTTTGGATCTATGTTGTTTGTTAGAGCTTAGATTTACCTCAGGCTGAGAAAGGTATGATCCAGGGCCAACATCAAACCACGCTTAACCAGGTAGCTAGCCCTACCAGGTCGGGAGAGGGCTCTCTCCGGGTCAATCTCAGCAAATTATGATCACTAAAGGGCTTGAGATGACTGATATAACTACTGATATTAGGCTAGGTATAAGTGCAAAGATTTTGATTGAATAAAATGATGTGTTTGTTGGCTCTAATGAATGGGCAGATCTTGGGTGCAGGGAATAAGGCTCAGTCTTGCAGAGATATCAATGGGGCAAGGTAGGCAACTGATTTTGGCACTTCAAATCGAATGAGATGGAGGGATTAGACAGGTGAGGAGTTGAAGAGGGCAAGAGAAGCCATGGATCCTCTCCAAACAGCTGAAAACATCAAGAAACTAATGCAAACCTCAAGTAGAGCACTGCAACTTCAATGGATTCTACTTTCACTCTTGTTTGATTTAGCTCAAAAGAAATAAGAGAGATAATGACATACATAACACATAAGTAAATTCACAAGTACATAAGAAAGCATTTTACCAAAACAACATGCCACAGGGATCCCAAAGAGTGCTGCAAACCCTGGTCTCAATTCCTTAGCAAAAATACTGATATGAGTGTACAATGAAGCTCCTTACTTTCTCAAGAGTCCAACCATGCTAATGACTGAAAAACCACATAATATAGACAAACCATAGCTCATCCTAGCCTCTAGGGGTCGAGGTCAAATGTTTAGGAGCTGTTCCAACTAATTCTAAACTGAGAACTAGAAATTAGGCAATGGAACAGCATGCCTCCAGAAACTAAGGAACTGATTCATTCAGTTTCAAACAACTTTTTGATAGATGAATCTACCTCCATAAGTGAAAATTTGACATATTTACATCATGATTCATCCATTTTCATTCAATTACATCATAAGTCTGACATTAAGAAAAAGAAAAAGTCAAACTGTCAAAAGCTAGGCGAAAAACACAGTATACTTGGTCAAACTGAGCAACATTTTCCCTATGTGCCGCGCTGATTTCTCTATGCGTAATGCCTGTTTGGAGCCACTTTTGAAGGCCTTCTCGGTGTCCAAATTCGTTTCAAGTGTGCTTTTTGGAAAGATATGCCCATCTACTTTCCAACCCAAGTGGAATTTTTCAATTTGGCCTCCATTTGCCCCTCAAAATTTCAGTTCTCTCAACACTGCTTCCTGTGTGTCAAAATAGGGGCAGTAAGGTCATTTTTTGGGTGTTTTTGACCTTTTTGAAGGTTCAAAACCTGTCAAAATTTCTTGGCCATTGGTAGGAAAGCATATTTTTTCATGAAAAATCCAAATATGTTGAGTTTTTATCATTTGGAGGCCCCCATCAAAAGCGAGCGCTAGGTGGCGCGACGCATAGGGCAGAAAATTCTGTGTTAAAAATTTCTATGCGTAGCGCCTTTTTGCATACCAGTTTTGAGGGCCTTCCCAGTGTCCAAATAGGGTAAAAAATAGCTCGTTGGAAATATTATTGAGTCTACTTTCCAACCCAACTAAAATTTTTCAATTTTGAGTTCATTTGCCCTGTCAAAAATCAAATCTCCCAAGACTGGTCAAAATGTGAAAAATGAGGCTACCTAAAGGTAGAGTGCTGTTGCGGTCAACTTTTGAAAGTCTTCCTCAACTCAAAATTGAGCTCATGATAGCTCATTATAAATCTCTTTGTGTCTAGTTATCATTTGACTCATCAAGAAAGTCATTTTGCCAACCAAGCTAGGAGAAAACTTGATTTTCCCAAGGTCACTTCAGAGGTACATCAATTCTCCTGAGGCAATTGTATTTTTGACATTTCTCTAAAACCATGACACCTGTGTAAAAAGTGAAGGATTTTTTTCTTCCTTGGCCTATTTTGGAAAAAACCCTCTCTCAGTTTTCCGAAAGTCATCTTTTCTGGCTCAAAAACATCATTCGAGTAAAACCTATCCCGATGTGTGTAACAGGGGATTTGTCGAAATGAAGTGAAATGAAGGGGATAAGGGGCTTCTAAATCCTTGAGAGAATTTTGGGAAGTAGGGAGGGATGTTAGGAAGCAGGGGAAAGTGGAATTTCAAATATTGAGTGAGGGGAAGGGGTCCAAAAGGACAAAACACAGGCTTAGCCTAGAAAATTGTCAAGTTGTAGCAAGAAACTAGGGTTTGTGCGAAAATGAGGAATTTGGGGGATCTCAGTGATGAGAAGTGTTTAATAAGGTACATTAAGGATAGGGGAAGGTGTATGAACATCAGGATACAAGTTTTGCTGATGATTTTACCATCCAAGAGAAATTAGCTTCAAAACCCTAGGAGAGGGAAATGAACCTTACCTAGGCACAACTGAAGCATGAACAAGGTGTAAAATGACCCATTGGAACCTGACATGATGATGACAACCCTTTGAATGATGGTACACTCATCTAAATGGTGACATGAATCTCTTGGAAAGAATCACTGACAGTTTCATCATCCCCCTCATAGGGAGGATCAAACTCCATGTTTACTAGTAAGTAAGTTTTCTTGATGAGTAATAGGAGATTTATGGTGTTTTCAATTTTCTGCCACCAAAGGTAAAAATATATGAGGGACTGTGGAGGGAGAGAGCATAAGGGATTTTGGGACTATTAGGACAGGGTTTTAGGCTTTGGGATAATAATTAGGGTTTGGGAATTTTGTAGCTAGGGTTTGGGATAATGGGAATTGGGGATAGGGGTGAATGAATATGGGAGTTGGGGAATGGGTGGATAAGTTGAGAAAATGTGTGGAGAAGTGAAAACAATGAAGAAGTGGAAGAATAAACTTGGCAGTAAAATGACAAATACAAACCCTAGGCAATATTTTTTTAGAAATGGCAAGGAAGTAGGGTTTGATTTTTCTTTTACATAGCCACCATAAATTGTGTGATAAACTCCTTCACTAGCAAGGAAGAGGGCATAACTTACTTGCACACTAGAAGACTTGAGTGATTTTGGAAATTTGAGGGAATTTTTAAGCAAATCGGGCTTGGCAGCTCTATGCACCACGCCAGTATAAATTTAACATTGTGGAGGGTGGCCCAATGCGCCACGCCACTTGTATGCATCGCGCCTCTCACCCAATGCGCCATGCCTCCAAAACTAGAACTCTTTGCTGCGATTTTGCTTCCTTTCTCCAACATGACCTTCACTTTGCTCAATCTTTCTTCTTTGAGTGCCAATGAGCTTTTGAATTGTAAAGATGATTTATATACAAGAGCTTTTGATTTTTCCTTCATAAAACCCACTTTTATAATGTTTGCAATGTGACTTTACTTGTCAACTCTGTTTTTTGAGCTTTTCACTTCTTTGAGCTTTTTGATGAACTGAATGACTTGATTTGTGTTTGCTTTGCAGGGGATGGAGCTACTGAGGCTTGGCAAGGTAACCAGGGTTGCCACTGAAGTGATTTACATACGAAGAACTGAAAGTACATGAATTTATACAATAAAAGCCTAAAATACTCTGTTTTTCCTCAAAACAGAGTTTTTGAGGAAAAATACATTTCTGAGTGAAATTTATTGATACTGGAACTTTATTCAACCACCTCATGCACCTGCTGACTGTTATTGGACATTTTGGAGACCTTTTTTATGAAACCCTAGGCCTAATGAAAGTGAAACCCTAAAAATGACTTTTGGAATTTTAAAAACAAAAAGGTGACTGCATATGATCTTGATAAATGAAAATGGGCCAGCAAGTAAAAGACATGAGGGAAAATGTACAACAAACCACTACCGTCAGATGATCCATGCTCCTAATGGAATGCAGCTGACTAAGCGAGACACCTAATATGAAATGCAACAAGAGGATTTGATCTCTAACGGAGGGATGAATATACCGACACTAACATTGGCTCCAATGGGGATGGTAGCTCCTTGGAGGTGCCAAGAACTACAGATCTCTGGGAAAGCAGGCAGTGCCTTCGTCCATTGGGCTATGGGGTCAATAACTTTGACAAATCGAAACCAAACTCTTGACTCAAAACTGGACTCAATTACATGACTGAAAACTGACTCAAAACTGACTTAACACTTAAACACAACCGACAAACTGGAAATGATGCTCAAAGTAGAGCTTATTCATCATAACCTACTCTAACAGTTTCATTCATCACCTGATCAAGTGAAATGAAACAACCAATGCAACCAAGTAAGTATTTCGACTGTTGTTTTTATTCTCCAGAAGTTCTTGCTTATGAACAACAAGAGAGAACTACTAAAAGGCAACTCCCATGAAAACTTGTGAACAAATCCGTTGAACACTAAGGATTCTCTATCCGCCTCCAAAAACACTGCATAAGGATCTCTAAGTTCATGCACACTGGGACTTAGCTCATCCAATGGATTACTTCTCTTCTCTTCATACCATGAATGAAAACTTTGATCTGAGCTTTGTGACAAGACTCCTGCTGAAAATGACAAAGAAACCGGCTTCCAGATCAAGTTTGTATCAATACTTTTGTCAAGCTCACAAATAGGAGAATGACTTTGACTACAGACATTATCCAACACATCAGCTATTGGATTGTGAAAAACTTGAAAAGACTGCTGCAACCCATTTTCTATTGGTTCCGATGAGATTGCATGACTTTCTACAGGCTGCTCATTTGAAGATACACTATGCAATTTTCCCTTCAAAAACTGAAATGATTCAAAACAAAATGGTATAGAATCATCTTATATCATTTTATTGTATGTTCCAGCTTCCAAGTCTTCATCTGCAACTTGACAATCAATGGTATTCGGGGGCTACAAATCTGGATATGAGAATTCTTGAACAAGGTTTTCATTGCCCTCAAGATGGTCCAAATCAAGACTTGTTGATAGTTGATTTCTGATTGCATGAATGTTGTCTCTAATGAACTGAAACGAAGCAAAACAAAAAGGCAAAGATCCTTCACTTACTTCGAAATTTGCTACACTTTCCTCGTCATTTCCATAGTTGATATATGATGGTTGAACATTGTATTCGAGCTGCTGAAAATGAACTTCCTCCTCCCACAAACTAGCTGCTTGTTTTTCTGCAAGATTAGCTTCTGTTTGGAGAACATAATCATCATCATATTGATCAAACTGAGGCAAATCATCAGTATAAAACACATCATCAAGCATACATGTCATATCAACAGATCTCTCTTCTCCAAGATGATCTATAAAACAATCATTATCAGATCTATGACAACTGGGATAAGAAAGAAAATGTTTTGGAGCAGCAACTTGTTCTTCTTCGATCAGCGAGCGATGGGCTTGAACACTATACTCATTCCTTGTGGTGATCCTTTGCATTATCTCTTCCACTGCACTTACCAAAATGTCAAGCTTTACCTCTAAAGATGTTGATTCCTCTAGATCTATGTTTTTCATCTCTTCTTCCTTCAGCTTTGCCCTTCTGATCAGCAAATGAACCTCTACATCTACTGCACAGTTCTGCATCTCTTCAATTGTTGCAAGGTTCCTTTCCCTCAACTGAAACTCCATTTCCAGATTAAAGGCACCCGGGTAGTGCAAGAGAGCGGATCCAAGAGGAGGTATTATATTAACAGGCATCGAATGATAAACTTGGTTAAATCTGGCTAAAAACTGTTGTACTGTCTCCCCTGGTTGTCTTTTCAGCTGGCTATACTTTTCTATAATCAAGAAAGGGTTCTATCTTATTACCCACCTGTCGAGGAAAACTTGGACGAACTGCTGGAAATCTGAGATGCTCGCCTCGGGCAGGGTTTTGAACCAACTCTTGACTTTGCCTTGCAAAGAAAGAGCAAAAATCCTAATACCGAAATCCTCTTCATCAACTTCAAAAAGATCAAGAAAAGACTCAAAATTCAATACATGTCTCTCAGCAGTGATGTTGTCGCGTTCACCATCAAATATTGGTAGATATAGGTCATGATTTTTAGGGAAAGCATGGAATATAGGAGGTAAAACCACAGGCTTGTAACAATCTGGAATTTTACAAGGCGTAGGAGTAAATACAGAAGGTATAGAATCACTCTTAGTCTCTTGGGACTCATCAGTTTTAAGACGGTCATCACAAAATTCAGAAGAAAGGTCTTGATCAAGCTCAAAGGTATGCAAATCTTTGGTATTCACAATCTTCAAAGGGAAAGAATCAACTGCAGGCATGGGATCTTTTCTCAAGCATAGTATACTTGGCAAAGCCTTCTTGACATTCTCGAGAAAAGAGAAGAAATAATTTATAACAAAGAACAAAATGTCTTGGATGAAATTCCAACTTGAATACCTGATCTTTCCATATTGTCCTTTCATGTTTTTGCTGGTCAGGTTCATCCTCCAATGGAGTCCTTGGATCTGATCTCAAAACTGATTTGGAATTGCCAGGTGAATGATTTCAGCCTTTCCGGTGTCCGATCGTTGTCCACTATCAACATTCAAATCTGAACTTGATACATGTTACTGGGGCAATTTGCAAGCCAGATGTTCCGTTTATAAGACTAGATCGAAGATTGATTGAAGCAGCTTTTATCTACTTTCGCTAATTCAAAGCAAAAGCGTTTCGAAGGCTACCTGGCTAATCTTCAAACTCCGTCTGTAGTTTATAAAACGAAGAACACTAACAAACAAACAATCTCTTCCCCAGTATGGTGGCCACTATGTTAGAGCCTAGATTTACCTCAGGCTGAAAAAGGTATGATCCAAGGCCAACATCAAACCACGCTTAACCTGGTAGCTAGACCTACCAGGTTGGGAGAGGGCTCTCTCCGGGTCAATCTCAGCAAATTATGATCACTAAAGGGCTTGAGATGACTGATATAACTACTAATATTAGGCTAGGTATAAGTGCAAAGATTTTGATTAAATAAAATGATGTGTTTGTTGGCTCTAATGAATGGGCAGATCTTGGGTGCAGGGAATAAGGCTCAGTCTTGCAGAGATCTCAATGGGGCAAGGTAGGCAACTGATTTTGGCATTTCAAATCAAATGAGATGGATGGATTAGATAGGTGAGGAGTTGAAGAGGGCAAGAGAAGCCATGGATCCTCTCCAAATAGCTGAAAACATCAAGAAACTAAAGCCAACCTCAATTAGAGCATTGCAACTTCAATGGATTCTATTTTCACTCTTGTTTGATTTAGCTCAAAAGAAATAAGAGAGAAAATGACATACATAACAAATAAGTAAATTCACAAGTACATAAGAAAGCACTGTACCAAAACAACATGCCACAGGGATCCCAAAGAGTGTTGTAAACCCTGTCTCAATTCCTTAGCCAAAATACTGATATGAGTGTACAATGAAGCTCCTTACTTTCTCAAGAGTCCAACCATGCTAATGACTAAAAAACCACATAATATAGACGAACCATAGCTCATCCTAGCCTCTAGGGGTTGAGCTCACATTTTTAGGAGCTGTTCCAACTAATTCTAAATTGAGAACTAGAAATTAGGCAGTGGAACAACATGCCTCTAGAAACTAGGGAACTGATTCATTCAGTTTCAAACAACTTTTTGATAAATGAATCTACCTCCATAAGTTAAAATTTGACATATTTACATCATGACCCATCCATTTACATTCAATTACATCATAATTTTGACATTAAGAAAGAGAAAAAGTCAAACTATCAAAAGCTAGGCGAAAAACAGAGTATACTTGGTCAAACTGAGCAAAATTTTCCCTATGCGTCGCGCTGATTTCTCTATGCATAGCGCATGTTTGGAGCCACTTTTGAAGGCCTTCTCGGTGTTAAAATTCACTCCAATTGTACCTGTTGGAAAGGTCTTCCTGTCTACTTTCCAACCCAAGCGGAATTTTTGAATTTGGCCTCCATTTTCCCCTCCAAAATTCAGTTTCTCCCAACACAACTTCTTGTGTGTCAAAATAGGGGCAGTAAGGTCATTTTTTGGGTGTTTTTGACCTTTTTGAGGGCTCAAAACCTGTCAAAATTTCTTGTCCATTGGTAGGAAAGCATATTTTTTCATGAAAAATCCAAAAATTCTGAGTTTTTCTCATTTGGAGGCCCCCATCAAAAGCGAGCACCAGGTGGCGCGACGCATAGGGCAGAAAATTTTGTGTTAAAAATTTCTATGCGTAGTGCCTTTTTGCAGACCAGTTTTGAGGGCCTTCCCGGTTTCCAAATTGGGTGAAAAATAGCTTGTTGGAAAACGTATTGAGTCTACTTTCCAAACCAACTAGATTTTTTCAATTTGGAGTTCATTTTCCATGTCAAAAATCAAATATCCCAAGACTAGTCAAAATGTGAAAAATGAGGTTGCCTAAAGGCAGAGTGCTATTGCAGTCAACTTTTGAAGGTCTTCCTCAACTCAAAATTGAGCTCATGATAGCTCATTGGAAATATATTTGTATCTAATTATCATTTGACACATCAAGCAAGTCATTTGGACAAACAAGCTGGGATAAAACTTGATTTTCCCAAGGTCACTTCAGAGGTACATCAATTCTCTTGAGGCAACTATATTTTTGACATTTCTCTAAAACCATGACACCTGTGTAAAAAGTGAAGGAGGTTTTTCTTCCTTGGTCTATTTTGGACAAAAACCTCTCTCTGTTTTCCAAAATTCATCTTTTCTTGCTCATAAACATCATTGGAGTAAAACCTATCCCGATGTGTGTAACAGGAGATTTGTCGAAATGAAGTGAAATGAAGGGGATAAGGGGCTTCTAAATTCTTGAGAGAATTTTGGGAAGTAGGGAAGGATGTTAGGAAGCAGGGGAAAGTGGAATTTCAAAGATTGAGTGAGGGGAAGGGGTCCAAAAGGACAAAACACAGGCTTCGCCTAGAAAACTTTCAAGTTGTAGCAAGAAACTAGGGTTTCTGCGAAAATGAGGAATTTGGGGGATCTCAATGATGGGAAGTGTTTAATAAGGTACATTAAGGATGGGGGAAGGTGTATGAACATCAGGATACAAGTTTTGCTGATGATTTGACCATCCAAAAGAAATTAGCTTCAAAACCCTAGGAGAGGGAAATGAACCTTACCTAGGCACAACTGAAGCATGAACAAGGTGTAAAATGACCCATTGGAACCTGACATGATGATGACAACCCTTTGAATGATGGTACACTCATCTGAATGGTGACATGAAGCTCTTGGAAAGAATCACCGACAGTTTCATCATCCCTCTCATACGGAGGGTCAGACTCCATGTTTGTTAGTGAGTAAGTTTTCTTGATGAGTAATAGGAGATTTATGGTGTTTTCAATTTTTTGCCACCAAAGGTAAAAATATATGAGGGACTGTGGAGGGAGAGAGTATGAGGGATTTTGGGATTGTTAGGATAGGGTTTTAGGCTTTGGGATAACAATTAGGGTTTGGGAATTTTGTAGCTATGGTTTGGGATAATGGGAATTGGGGATAGGGGTGAATGAATATGGGAGTTAGGGAATGGGTGGATAAGCTGAGAAAATAAGTGGAGGAGTGAAAACAACGAAGGAGTGGAAGAATAAACTTGGCAGTAAAATGACAAATAAAAACCCTAGGCAATATTTTTTTAGAAATGGCAAGGAAGTAGGGTTTGATTTTTCTTTTACATAACCACCATAAATTGTGTGATAAACTCCTTCACTAGCAAGGAGGAGGGCATAACTTACTTGCACACTAGAAGACTTGAGTGATTTTGGCAATTTGAGGGAATTTTTAAGCAAATCGGGCTTGGCAGCTCTATGCGCCACGCCTCAAACCCAACGCGCCGCGCCTCTTGTATGCGTCGTGCCAGTATAAATTTAACATTGTGGAGGGTGGCCCAATGCACCATGCCACTTGTATGCGCTGCGCCTCTCACCCAATGCGCCGCACCTCCAAAACTAGAACTCTTTGTTGCGATTTTGCTTCCTTTCTCCAACATGACCTTCACTTTGCTCAATATTTCTTCTTTGAGTGCCAATGAGCTTTTGAATTGTTAAGATGATTTATATACAAGAACTTTTGATTTTTCCTTCATAAAACCCACTTTTATAATGTTTGCAATGTGACTTTACTTGTCAACTCTGTTTTTTGAGCTTTTCACTTTTTTGAGCTTTTTGATGAACTGAATGACTTGATTTGTGTTTGCTTTGCAGGGGATGGAGCTACTGAGGCTTGGCAAGGTGACCAGGGTTGCCACTGAAGTGATTTACATACGAAGAACTGAAAGTACATGAATTTATACAATAAAAGCCTAAAATACTCTGTTTTTCCTCAAAACAGAGTTTTTGAGGAAAAATACATTTCTGAGTGAAATTTATTGATACTGGAACTTTATTCAACCACCTCATGCACCTGCTGACTGTTATTGGACATTTTGGAGACCTTTTTGATGAAACCCTAGACCTAATGAAAGTGAAACCCTAAAAATGACTTTTGGAATTTTAAAAACAAAAAGGTGACTGCATATGATCTTGATGAATGAAAATGGGCATGAGGGAAAATGTACAACAAACCACTACTGTCAGATGATCCATGCTCCTAATGGAATGCAGCTGACTAAGCGAGACACCTAATATGCAATGCAACAAGAGGATTTGATCTCTGACGTAGGATGAAGATACCGACACTAACATTGTCTTTCTCTTTACTGACTAGTTTTGGTCCAGATTTGTCTTTTGGTGTCTAATTGCCTTAGATTGGATTTATTTTGTTGAGAGGCATTTTTGAATTGTTTTTGGAATTTATCCTCTTGTTTCTTTTTGATCTATTGGATATCGGTTGGATTTATGTTTTGTCAAGGTTAATCCTCTCTATGGATAGAGACGATCCCTCTAGCCCAATGAGTGGGTCTAGCAACCGAAGTGACAATCTACTAGAAACTTTCCTAAGTTTCAATTTAAAAGATAGATGAAGAAGATGACCTACCTCATTCTAATGGTATCTTGATCTCCTTTTTTGAAGACCTTGAATCACTCACGTCATGGGCTCGTTCCTGTTGCTCTTAGCGTTTATGCACCTGCACAAGAGATCAAGACACAACAAGGCATGCAAATACAAATAGCATATTCAAAATCAACCCACTTAACTGATCAAGGAATGTTAAGCTAAAAGACACATGAGGATACACATTTAGGGAAAATGAACTAGCAGTTGTATATTAATAGAAAATAAGGGTAAAAATACAACCAAGCCTTGATGTTGATAGGCTCTCCTTGAATGAATATCCAAGTCCAAGCTAAGCTCTCCAAGCACTCCTTATCCGACCCAAATGAGTAGCATATAGGCATAATCTTAGCATAAGGGTGAAAATAGACATAGACCAACCAGCCTCTAACTTGACCAACCATTTGGGAATGGGAGAGGCTGAATATATAGGTTGGGAAAGGGAGTTAGGATCTCTCCAAAGATAGGAGTAGGCCCTCATCTCAAGGAGGTAGCTCATAGGGATAAGACCAAGAGGCCAATCTGGTAGAATTCGACCTCATCTACGTCGAACAACCTCTAGCTCGCCACTCTGGAAGCTTCTAGATCACGAAGCTTCTCATCCTCTTTGGGAAAATTTCCTTTTTGGGATCATTGCGGGTATACAAGTAAACAAAGCGATGCCATCGCGGGTCGAGTATAATGCAACATGCGATCATCGCAGTTTTAGCATCGTAAGGGTGATGATTCTCAAATTAGGGTTTAAGAGTTATTTCCTTTAAGGAAGTTCAAGGCATTTTCTGATCAATGTCTTAGGAAGCCTATGAACTGCATAGATGAATAAGTACACTGCATTACAGTCATGTTTTGGGCACTTCGGGGTATGTCACAAGGAAGTACAAGAGGCGTGACAAAATATTGTGTAACAGATGCCTCCTAAAGCATGAAGGCATAACGGGGATTGATGGTTGAGATGCTTTACAAGCTTTTGCAAGGAAGAGAACAAACATTGTCAAGAGACTTGCAAATCAAGCATGCATACACATATACATATCTGATATCAAAACATGAATCCATGGTATGGACGTAGCCATCCGGATAATAAGGACCATATGAAAGGATCCATGGGATGGACACAATCATCCAATTGAAAAGGATCATATGTAAATCTAAGATCCAAGGTATGGATGCAACCATCCGATATGGAAGGATCCTCATCATAAATATAAAGTCCCACGGTATGGTCATAGCCATCCATATAGCAAAACATTTGTACAATCATGAATAACACATAATGCCACACAGACTGAGTCATATCAAACAGGACTCAGGGTCTTACGCTCCATCCCAACCCGATCAAAGTACGAATTCTAACATTTGAATGAACGTGTTGTATTTGAACATGCTAGAAAACCACCTGATTACTGGCCATTGTTGTGGACCATTAACAAGCACGAGAGGAACCACCCATAATGACAATGGCTTTCAAGGTACAATAGTAGAATCCATGAATGTGAAAATAAAGCTGATGTCAAACACTCGTGAAATCACCCAATCGAAGGTCAATATTGAAAACCTATCATTGGATGTGAATAACTTTCCATTAAGGCATGCAAGCTCTAAGGTACTCAAAGGGAGTTTCTAAGTCATCTTCCTGGATAATGAGCTGAAGTTGACAAGAAGTAACCCATTGAAGGAGAGTCATAATGAGTCTCCCATCATCGACACGAAACAAGGAATAAAGTGGAATGAAATGAGTAGGATCCAAGACTTTAACAAAGAGTCAGAAAATGTATAGGTAATAGACTGCAAATAGGAATTCTCTTAAACATATTGGCAACATGACTCCGGAGTGTGGCAGCATTTGACTTAACATAGTACCAAGGGTCATAATGACGAAGTGGAATAGTCAAATGAGAAGTAAAATGGATCACCCAAACCCGGAAGGATAAGTGACTGAGTGGGGATATCCCAAACCCGATACGAGAAACAAATGAGTGTCGTGTTCAAGAGTGACATGTTGCCTATACACGAGATGTTTCACTTTCACTTTTTCCCCACTATTTCTACTGAGTGCCTCTTTATTTTTACACAATCTTGAAGAGGATACGATATGCTTCTCATATAAGTTTACCCTTCGGATCAATCCATCCTAGTAAGTTTTACGACTCCTAGGAAGGAGAAACTCGGTCTCATCATGGTGACGGGTCTTTTGCCATTTAATTTTTAATGAGTTCGACGGAAGAATAACTTGATATATTTTTCATATTTAGAGAGTTTGAAAAAGAGATGAAAAAAGAAAACTCCAACAGGTCCCTGGTCCCTTTTCGTAATTTGTCCCTCAAACCCGAATAGGTAGAAAAGAGCTTAAAGATGACTGCACCTAGAGGAACGAGTGGTATAAAAGGATAACAATTGGTTCTGATAATGATAGAACTCTCAAAACATGTAATGGTCAAGAGGCTCACTAATAACACCACTCATCGCAGATGTTCCTCGGGCAAGGGTAAAACAACCAAGTGAAAGCGTATGATCGGCCAAAGAGATGGTAACTATGGAAAGGAAAAAACCAATGCTCATCGAGCAAAAATCGGCTGATAAAAACAACAATCACGAGATGTAAAGTGGGAATGGTTTCATTTTTAGACAATCTTGAAACATCAGAAACCATGCTTCATTATACTCGAAGATGGTTTCATTTTTTCACAAGCTTGAAACATGAGAAAAAACTATACTTATATTTGGTTTCATTTTTACACAAGCTTGAAACCTTGGGTTTGGTTTCATTTTTACACAAACTTGAAACAAAGATAAACTATGCTTGAGATAAGTTTGCATGCCCCCAGCATAATGACTCAATTCAAGGTACATGCCCCAAAAACTTCATTGCATTCACCTAAGTGGATCGAATGAAGGTTCACTCACGAGATCAATCGAAAGACTCTACTGGGACTTTACGAGGTCTATTCAAAGACTTGAATTGGAAGGGGATTTGTTTAACGAGCTTGACACAGGAAAAGAACCATGCTCATGACACCTATTACATTTTTCAACAAGGTTGACATAGTAAAAGAATTATCCTCATGGTCCTTGTTTCATTTTCTAACAAGCTTGACACAAGACAAGGAACTCTACTCCAAGATCTTTGTTTCATTTTTTAAGGAACTTGACACAAGACATGGAACTTTTCTCCAAAAAACCTATTTCATTTTTTAACAAGGTTGACATAGTAAAAGAACTATCCTCATATTCTTTGTTTCTTTAAGAAGCTTGACACAAGACAAGGAACTCTACTCCATATCCCTTGATCAGAGACCAAGACAAGCCATGGCTTCCAAGAGGTTCTCATCAGATGGGAGAACAACACTCTGGAAGGGATACATGTCCAGGGATCCAAATGAAAAATCAGGCTCCAATGCCCACAGTACATGGTGTACTACATCACCTACTAGATCACCAGTAGATGCGGGCATGGAACAGGTGGTCACGTAATTAACCTGTGGCAGGGGTAATATTGCTTGCATATGAGAACCATTTAGGGATGATTATCGAGTTGATTTAGGACCAATGAATGTAAGCTAATTAGTAATCACAATGTTTCCTTCATGCGGGAAACACATCACTCGAAAGAGGGAAGAAATAAGGGCTCCCATGACATAAACATAGTCACAACCAAGGAGTAGATTAAAATCTAAAGGGCCATGGACAATGATCAGGTCTATATAGATAGTGCTTCCTCCCAAAGTAATAGGTAACTTAGGAAGTAATGGCTCACTGGTTCCTCTGTTAAAAGCTAACATATTCTCAGTGATGGGGACAAGCTGAGGAAAACCTAAATCTTGCCAAGCAGTTGAGGACAGGATGCTGACAGATGTGCCCTCATCTATGACTATGCTAGGTACGATCATATGGTAAGCCTGTATCTTAATTTGGAAAGGCACATAAGACGAAAGATGATATCCTACTAGTTGAATCCAATCAAAAGAAGTGACCAAACTACTCGGATCGGGTGTTGTAGGAATGAGAGAGTTGATCTCTTGCTCTATGGGAATAGGAGAAATACTCTCATGTACTTCGGGAATAGGAGGATTTCCCTCCAGTTCATTCGAAATTGAAGAAACCAGAAGAACCTGAGCAGTAAGAGGTTCACTCTCTACCAGAAAGGTACGGTTAACTAAAGGTGGAGTCAAGTCTACCATTTTCTCAACTAATGTGTTGGGCACGGGATCCCCCAAGGGAAGTTTTGGGGCTTAAAGCCCAAATTTTGACTAAATCCAATGTAAAGACTCTGCGTTATGTGGCCGCGGAGCGCAAACTTCTAAATGAGTCATAAGGTTTTCTGCCCTCATTTTTGTAATGTAATGTCGGCTTTAGAGATCTACCAATGGTCCGCGGACCATGGGATTGTATAAATAGAGTGAGGCTCTAAGTTGTAAAGGGGGGATTCAATGGAGAAAGGAAGGATGAATAATTGAGTCTTATCTAAGTGTAGAGTTGAGTCGTTGGGTCGTAGAATAGGAGAAGGCTCTGGAGCTGAGTGTGCAGAGGCCTAGTAGTCCGCAGCTGAGTGTGCGGACCCCTACAGTTGAGTGTGCAAGGCAGGTTGAGTTTGTAACTGATTGAAGCATTAATAAAGAGAAGTTTTATACCATTCCTATGTATATATTTACTGTTTTCTGCATTGAACGTATTTGGTATAAATTACATTTATGATGTTTATATGATGCGCGAACATATATGATTGTGTTGATTAGGTGAATATAAGATAAAGTATCTCCTTACGCAAAGTTAACTAACAGTTATAAGAAGATAAGAAAGATCTGTGGTGTGACTGGGGAAATAGCGCAAATCGTTGCCTTAGCAACACGAAAGCTCCACAGCCCCTGGTTAGGGCTGCGCGAAGGCAATTATAACAAATCATGAAGGTCTCGCAGGTCAAAACAATGCGCGAAGTGGCCTGCGCGAAGGTATTCACAATTGGACTAAATCAACCCCTCAGACATCTCAAGGGTGTGAAAACCTGGTTCCAACATACCCCCATACTGCTTTGGGTGAGACCTCAGTCCACGCACTATAGGTCGTTGCCGAAAGGGCCAGTAATGTAGGGATTCGTTTGGCTAATTAACTTCAAACCTAGGTCAAGCCCCTTCAAATCAACAAGTGGTTCTGTTGCCAGGACAGGAATCTGCATAGGCATGTCTGATGTCATATCATTGGAATCCAACTAAGAAGGAAATTGAAGGTTGGTTGGACAGGAGAATTCGCGAGTTCACGGCGTAGCAGAACAGGAATCCGCGACTGACAAAAGAAGAGTGGTTATACTGCTACCTGTATATAGAGATCCACGAAATATTCTTCGCATCTTTCCCTACTGAGTTGTACGAGTGGATCGCGAAGCTAGCAGATAGCCAAGGAAGGTGGAAACTCGACAATCCTATTATGTGGACCCTAGAGTCGCTGCGCAGATTGGAAGCATCGAAGGATCAGATCACGTGTGCTATTATAGGAGGATTCATTACTGAGTTCATGGTAGACACTTTAGTCAGCTACAGTGAGGCAAAGAGACGCTTTCTCAAAGGACTGCGAGGTAAGTATGTAAAGTCTCAGAATACTTGGATTAAAATGTTATTGTGTGAAAAGAGGGTTATGCAATTACCTTGATGTCCGAAGCTACGCAAAGTGGAAAAACCTATGGAAACGAAGGAAGTAAGGGACTAGAGAATAGCCCTTTGATTTGACCTTTGCGAGGGGATGAGGAAGACCTCACCAAGGTCTCTCCAAAAAGTGCAATCCATTTGATAAGGCAAAGGATTCTGCACATACCACCCCCACCCACACCACCACCAGCTTCACCGCCTTCACCTCCATCTTCGCCCATATGACCTCCGCCACCACCGCGAGTCAATTTGGCAAGCACGATAAAGTTGCCTGTGTTCAAGGGAGCAGGAAATGAGGATTTGAAACAATTTTGGTTCGTGATAAGAGCTGTATAGGAAGCACAGGGAGTTATAGATGAAAATATAAAGAAAGCGACACTGGTTAGTGCCCTGAAGGACCGCACGTTGACCTGGTATATTAAGCACTCCAATGATAATCCAAATGAGAGAATCACAGATATCCAAGCAGCACAAAACAGATAATTTAGCAGGTCGAAGTCTGAATCACAGTCGATCATTAGGTTCAAAGAGATCAAAATGCTACCAGGCAAGACTCCTTGGTAGTTCGATAAGAGGTTGAAGTGTACGATTCGCGAAGCTAATATGAATCTTATGGATGGACAGAATCACGAATGGTTTGTAGCATCGGTAACGCCAAATTTAAGGAGCACTCTATCACAGCAAAAGTTAACAACTCAGGCAGAGGCCTTAGAGACTGCGATGAGGCTGCATGAGACCCTGATGCAGGATCCTAACTTAGGAGTTCAACAGATCCATGCGCAGTTGAAAAAATTATGCCTTGAGATGCAGAATCTAAAACGGGACAAGACAGCTCGCCTGGAAGTGCGCGAAGAGGTATGTGCATAAAATGCAAGGGTCAAGGTCATGATAAGGACCATTGCCCGGTGTTCGCAAATGACCTCGCGAGAGGAGGACCGATTGCGTTAAGATCGAAGGCACAAGCGGGACCTACCGCGGCGCCTGCTTTGTGGTGCATGATTTGTCAAATAGGAGGGAAACACGCTACAGACAACTGTTATTTGTTACAGAAGTACACGCAAAATTCGCAGCAATTGTTTTGTAACTTTTGTAGATTAGTGGGACACGATGAGTGCACTTGTAGAAGCTATGAGCTAATGATGGATAGAACTCCCACCTACAGAGTTCAGGCCAAATCGCGGCCCCTAGACCTGAATGTAGGAGTGGCGCGAACCAGATTTCAGGGGCACAGACAAGGCCGAGGTGGAGGAGGACCTAGAAGAGGTCGCAGACAACTGATATGCTACAATTATGGAGGGCTAGGACATTATGCTCATGATTGTATGAATCCAACGCGTCCATCATGTCTGTATTGTACCTTGTTTCATCATGAGACAGAGGATTGTCCTACACTGATAGCTACCACCTCCCCCGATTTAGAACCTACAAATGATGAGGTCTGAGCTGCGCGAGGAAGATCCAAATGTGAACATTGTGCTCCAAAGTGGAATCGCGATGGGAGATGATAAAGGCAAACAATCTGAAGATAGTACTTAGGTTCGCAAGGCTTCGACAAAAGACGCAGTGTTTGATTTGTAGCGCGCTAAGGAAACCTTCATGGAAGCTAATAAGAGCGCGAGGAAGAGTGCTACCACCTCCCCCGACTTAGAACCTGCAAATGATGAGGTCTGAGCCGCGCGAGGAAGATCCAAATGTGAACATTGTGCTCCAAAGTGGAATCGCGATGGGAGATGATAAAGGCAAACAACCTGAAGATAGTACTTAGGTTCGCAAGGCTTCGACAAAAGACGCAGTGTTTTATTTGTAGCGCGCTAAGGAAACCTTCATGGAAGCTAAGAAGAGCTTCGCTGATGCCTCCACTTCAGGAAGAAAAGATAGACCAGAGCAAGAGATGGACCCATCTATGCTTCTGACGTTCCTGGAAACATGCATGAAGCTACTACGTGATAGTAAGGCTGTAAAAGGATTGCACAAACTCATTAACATATGCGCTTGGACCGGGCCAAGAGAACCGCGCGTAGTCCGAAAGATTGAAAATCACAAGACAAGGACGGGAAGGGAAATGAGGTTAACCACACAGATTGGAGAATATGAGATGGACCAAGTAATTCTAGATTTAGGATCGTCTGTGAACGTTCTACCGAAGCAGACATGGGAGCGCATGGGGAGGCCTACACTGCAATGGTCTCCTATGTAGCTGCGAATGGCGAACTAGCATAAGATAATACCTATGGGAAGATTGCAGGGAATCACTGTGGATATTGAGGGAGCAAGCGCGCTAGAAGACTTTGAAGTAATAAAGATTGTTGATGACAGCAATCCCTACCCTGCGCTCTTAGGAATTGATTGGGCCACTAACATGAACGGGGTGATTAATCTGAAGAAGTGTAAGATGATTTTTTAGAAGAAGTCTCTGCACGTAGTTATACCCTTGGACCCTGCTAAAGGATCGCGTTATATAGAGCCAGTGCGCGATTATGAAAGTGACGATGATTTGGACTACATCTACAAAATAACCGTGCGAGAGCAATATTGGGTAAACCCCACCGCGAACGGACGGATCTCATGGGAACGTGAAAGCTCCTGTACGTTAGATTATGATGAGGAGATAGAGCGATGGAAGAACTGGTTACACGAGGTAACCCCGCTAAACTGTAATATGATGACAAGATCGTTGCACTGCGTATCGACGGAAGTGAGAGATCTACCTACTTATGATGGGTTACATGAGGCAGATACTTTCCTAGATAAGTTTGAAAGGGAGGTGTCGAAAAAACAATGTTTCCAAGCCTTGAATTAGGTATTGTGCACTATGCCCACTAGGTGGTGGGGTACGCATAAGGGAAGTTTTGAAGATTGGCATGCATGTAGGTGGATGATGCACACATGGTTTGGGAAGCCCGAAGTGTGATTGGCCGATAAATACAATGGATGTGATGGTTCGCGCGGACATCTTTCTAGGTGGGTACAAGCATATGGCAAACAACCTACGCGGATGCACATGAACTTCGTGTTGGGAGATACTGTCAATAAGCCTGTGTTGGGGGGGCTGCATATGTTGATGGCTTTTATTGTTCCAAGAATATGATTTTGAAGTTGTTGTGAAACCTGGATGATTGAACAAAGGACCAGATCACCTATCTCGCATTGAGACAAGAGAGGAACCTACTAGTCTTGAGGAAGGATTACCGGACGCATAGCTCTTTGCTATGCATGTAGTGAATGGACATTTTGAAGATACAATCCACTTTCTCATGACTAGAACTGCACCAAAAGAGTACTCCGCCCAGCAGAAGAAGGAACTAGTGGTGCGCATGGCAGATTTCTCTATCATTGCGGGGCACCTATATAAGATGGGAAATTATGAGATACTGTGAAGGTATGTACCTAAATTTGAATGAAGAAATATCCTCACAGACGCTCATGGGGGCGCCATGAGAGGACATTATGCAGGGAGAGAAACCGCGCAGAACATTCTCCGCGCAGGGTTGTGGTGGCCGACCCTTCATCAAGATTCAAAAGCACATTACAAGGCCTATGATGTATGTCAACAAACAGGTAAACCATCGCGGAGGGATGAGATGCCTTTGAATCCACAAATGATGTTGCAGCCCTTTGAAAAGTGGGCGATCGACTTTGTAGGACCTATCAAACCTCAAGGAAAAATGGGTGCGTGATATATTATCACTGCGACAAAGTACATGACTCGTTGGGCATAAGCACAGCCAGTAAAATATTGCACTGCCACGACAGCTGCGAAGTTTCTATTTGAACATGTATTGACATGATTTGGATGTCCGAAGATCTTGATTAGTGATTGTGGTACATATTTCCTGAACAAGACAATCAGCGCTGACATAAGAGTTTCAGGTGTATCATCAAAAAAGCACACCGTATCACCCACAAGCTAACAGGACAATAGAAGCGTTTAACAAAGTTCTAGAGACTGCGCTAACCAAGGTATGCAATGCACAACGAAGTGATTGGGACCTGCGTGTACTTGCAGTATTATGGTCTTATATGATTACATGCAAGAAACTGATGAGACAAACACCTTTTCGGCTGGTCTATGGAGTGGAAGCCATAATTCCTATGGAATACATCGTGCCTAGTCTATGCATAGCAGCATTCATAGGTGTAATGGACCGTGGAGCCCTGGAGGAGAGGCTTGCACAGTTGGAGGAACTCAAGAAAGAACAATTTTTGGCTAGATTTCACCAACAGGTACAAAAGAAGCGTGAAAAGGCCTAGCACAATCGACATATTAAGTTGCACACCTTCAAGGTGAATGATTTGGTGTTACTGTATGATAATAAGTTTGATAAATTCCTGGAAAAACTCAGAATGCATTGGCTGGGACCGTATGTTATTAAGGAGGTCACCGACGGAGGTGCAATGCAGTTGGTAAAGTTAGATGGAGAACCTTTCCCAAGAAAAGTGAGTGGCAGTCAGTTGAAGCCATACACAGGTGGCCCAACTATCTGACTAACTGATCGAAGCACAATCTTAGCACTCCAGGCAACTAAAAAGAGGCGCGGGACTATAAACAAGTGTAGGGAAGCAGTTCAGCTATAGCGGTCTCTTAACAGCGCATCCAGGATGTACAGCAGGAAGCCGCTCAGTGCGCTGCCGACCTTGCAGCAGTTCGGGCAGAGTTGGGAGGTCTCCATGTGAAGATCTCTGCACCGATAGAGTGACTCGAGTGCGAGTCACGATGTTTGTGTTGGGGGCCTGTTGGGTGCGGGATCCCCCAAGGGAATTTTTGGGGCTTAAAGCCCAGATTTTAACTAAATTCGATGCAAAGACTCTGCGTTTTGTGGGTGCGGAGCGCAAACTTGTAAATGAGTCATAGGGTTGTTTGCCCTCATTTTTGTAATGTAATTCTGTCTTTAGAGATCTACCCATGGTCCGCAGACCATGAGATTGTATAAATAGAGCGAGGCTCTAAGTTGTAAAGGGGGGAATCAATGGAGAAAGGAAGGATGAATAATTGAATCCTATCTAAGTGTAGAGTCGAGTCGTTGGGTCGTAGAGCAGGAAAGGGCTCTACATTTGAGTGCGCAGAGGCATAGTAGTCCGTAGCTGAGTGCGTAGAGGCCTAGTAGTCCGTAGCTAAGAGCGCGGACCCTTGTAGCTTGTTATGAAACCAGCTCAAGAAAAGATAGATCAACGCCTTAGAATTCAGCCTCTTCGAGGGGGAAACCTCCTTTACATTACATAAATGAACAATTCTTGGATGATACAAATGAAAATACCTCCTTTCTATATATAGGAGTCTAAGGGGTTATAACATAATCAGAGCCGACATAACAATAATAATGTAAGGGCATAATAATAACAATAGTGGGCTTCTATGGGGCACAATAGTAACAATATGGGCACTACATGGGTACATCAATATAATAAGTGGGTTATACTAATAACAATAAGGGGGTTACACTAGTAGTATAGGGGCCTAACATGCCCCTCTCCTTCAAAAAGCGTTGTCCTCAACGCTTGAGTAGTTCTTGATGCTTCTGTATAAAAATCTTGTCCTCCCATGTGGAATATTCAGTGGGTAATTTCTTCCACTTGATGAAATACTTTGAAATTGATCGATTTCGTAGCTGTCGGGTTCTTGTTTCTATGACTGCTCCAGGTTCCAATATGATTTTTCCTTCCTCTTCAATTTCTGACAATATTGCTTGAATTGGGATCTTTTGCAACTTTTGAATAAGTGACCATACTTCTTCGTCCTTCTTCCATTCATCCCTTGCTTCGTTTATCCAATTTGGTTGGATAATATAAATAGCAAAACACAATGCTTCCACATCCTCATCCTTGAAGAGTATTCTCATTCGGTAAGGTCGCCATTTTTTAAGTGCATGTAGTATTGCCAACATTTCCTTCTCATAAATAGCATGCTTGAGATGTAGCAGTAAAAATACCCAATCACCTACATCAAAACATTTTTCACTACGATGTTGATCTACCTGTTGTTTCATTTGATTTTGCACCGAAGTGGCGTTATCCTTTAAAAGTTGGAGAACTTGCTGTTGATGCTCGATGTGATCTTTCTCTGCTTGAACCTTTTTCTTCTTGATATGTCCTTCTATCTTTTGACGAGTGGTAATTTCTTCCCGTCCTTTACAAGATATGGTTGGATTCATTTCTTGATGCTCAATGTGATCTTTCACTTCTTGAACATTTTTCTTCTTGATGTGTCCTTCTATCTTGATAGTTTGAGGAGTGGTAATTTCGTCCATTGAATTACAAGATATGGTTGGATTCATTTCTTCTTTCTCGATGTGATCTTTCACTACTTGCACCTTTTTCTTCTTGATATGTCCTTCTATCTTGAGAGTTTGAGGAGTGGTAATTCTTTCCAATGCTTTACAAGATATGGTCTGATTCATTTCTTCTTTCTCTGGGGTGGTGTCCTGGCGTATATCCTCTTCTTTTAATGTTTCTTGATCCTTTTCTTCCTCCTCTTCATATTCTATGTAAAATAATTTCTTCTCAGCACACCTATGACCTTTAGTGCATTTGCTATCACAATTGTAACAAAGCCCTTTTTCTCTTTTTTCTTCCAATTGTTGTGGTGTAAAGCTTGTAGGTTGTGGAAGGCTGGGAGAAACAACACTTCCATATTTATAGTTGTAAGGGGTATGCTTCCTGGTTTCCATAATTTTTCTTTCCATTATGTCACAAAGCCCTTTTACTCTTTCCAATTGTTGTGGTGTTGCTCTAAAGAAGGTGTTGCTCTTTGTATCCTCATAATGTGCTATCATTTCCTCCGTGAAAATTGACCACGTAACAAGTTTTTTACGAGAACAAAGCCCTTGATACCATAAAAATTGATCTGGTTCTAAATATGAAGATGCAATACATACCTTTTGTAACAGTTGTACACCATGTAGATCAAAATATTGCTCCATTTGAAGTATCCAATTTACCGGATCCTTGCCATCAAACTTCCTCATCTTGCTTTTTCTTGATTTTAGGAGCTCGACCTTGAAACGACTGTAACTCTGTACTTTTCAATCAGCTAGTTCTGAATTTGTGACCTGCAGTAGCCCTCTGTGTCCTCTTTCCAATGCCATAAGTCTGACCCAAATTGGATTCTCCAAGGAAGAGTTATGCAAAATCTCCCACAATGACTTGATTATAGACTAGTTCAATAGAGCGAACTTGTACGACGTGCCACGAGTCACTGTTTCGACCTTTGGATCTGAAAAACACCCACAAGAAACTACAGTCCATCCTATTTCTGTACCTTCTTACGAAACTTCAATCCGATCCCCAGAGCGAAAGTTATGACGATTTCCCCCAGGTCACCTGTTTTGAATGTAATTCAGGATTCTGCAAAAAGACCAACTTCCTCAGAGCATATCTCCTCAAATATCGCGTGAAAAGATCTGAAATTTGGACCCAAGGTTCAGCGCGATTTCTTCTCAAATGGGTTTTTTTTGCAACTTCTGAAATGTCATAGAAAAAAAGTTATAGCGAAAATGCCACGATGACTTGTTTGGAGCAGCGAAACCCTAGAATCCAAAGCTCTGATACCAAATGTTATGAAACCAGCTCAAGAAAAGATAGAAAAGATAGATCAACGCCTTAGAATCCAGCCTCTTCGAGGGGGTAACCTCCTTTACATTACATAAATGAACAATTCTTGGATGATACAAATGAAAAGACCTCCTTTCTATATATAGGAGTCTAAGGGGTTATAACATAATCAGAGCCGACATAACAATAATAATGTAAGGGAATAATAATAACAATAGTGGGCTTCTATGGGGCACAATAGTAACAATATGGGCACTACATGGGTACATCAATATAATAAGTGGGTTATACTAATAACAATAAGGGGGTTACACTAGTAGTATAGGGGCCTAACATAGTTGAGTGTGCAGGGCAAGCTAAGTCTGTAACTAATTGAAGCATTAATAAAGAGAAGTTTTATACCATTCTTGTGTATTTATTTAGTGTTTTTGGTATTCAATGTATTGGGTATAAATTACATTTCTGTTGTTTATATGATGTGCGAACATATATGATTGTGTTGATTAAGTGAATATAAGATAAATTATTTGCTTACGCGAAGTTAACTAACAGTTATAAGAAGATACGTAAGACCCATGGTGTAACTGGGGGAAATAGCGCAGATCATTGCTTTAGTAGCACAAAAGATCCTCAGCCCATGGTTAGGGCTGCGCGAAGGAAATTATAACAGATCGCGAAGGTCCCGCAAGTCAAGACATTGCGCAAAGTGACCTGCATGAAGGTATTCACAGTTGGACTAAATCAACCCCTCAGACATCTCAAGGGTGCGGAAACCTGGTTCCAACATCCTCCCATATTGCTTCGAGTGAGGCCTCAGTCCACACTCTGCGGGTTGTTGCCGAAAGGGCCAGTAGTGTAGGGATTTGTTTGGCTAATTAACTCCGAACCTGGGTCAGGCCCCTTCAAGCCAACATAATGGTTGGGCGAGAACAGACTCATGAGACTCACTTTCAGAGAGAGTGGGGTTGACCAAAGATGTATTTTGATTAATCAATTGATCAACTAGCAAAGTATCAAGGGAAAGCTTTTGATACCTAGTCGGAAGATGAGGTTGAGAACTTGTAAGATTTTCCAACTCTTTGGAAGATTCATCCACAAGAGGACAAAATTGAATGGGATGATTACCTTCACAAAACTTACAAGGAAACTTGACTTTTCCCTTTTTCCCATGAACTTTAATATTACTAGCTGAAGGTTTATCACCAGCATGATCTCTCGAGGCTGATGACAAAGGTTGATGTGAACCTGCAGACCTTGGGAATACTAGGAAAATTCTGAAGAAGAAGGTCACCCTTACATAACATGCAAGGGAATTTTACTTTCTGGAGCTCGTTGGAAGATTTTTCTTCATTAGTTACATCCATAGCAAATGACTGCTTGGTTGCCCCCTTGCTTATTTTGCTTCTTCTTCTTTGTCCTCTTCTTCATCTTCTTAGCTTCCTAATTACTAGAATCCAAATTCTCACAAGGTGAAGAGGAAGATAGGGGTGAAGAAATAGGCGAAGAAGGTGAGGGGCCAATTTTAGGATCAACATGAAGTTGATGTTGTTCAGGTGGAGGAGAACTCGGTTCAAAAGCAGTTTGGACACTTGGAACCACCGACGTCGAAAACAACCAAACTGGTGGACCAATGGTCAATCCAGGAAGGGACAACGTTTCCATATAAGCAGCACCAGTATTTCCAAAAGAAGGAAAAGGACTGGGATTCCCATCAAAGGGGTTTCCTTGATGGGTAGACTTAGGAAATGTTACCATTGGTATCAACCTAAGATCTACTAAGGAGTATTTCCACAGGAAGGATGTTGTTCTGCGGTCAATTAATTGATTTTAGAATTTGAAACAAAAACTTTGTTTTTCATGTTTTAAGAGTTGAGAAAAGGATGAAAAGGTGACTCCAGTCGATTTCGTTGGTTTAGCAAGCTTGAAAGGACAAGTGCTTGATGATATTTTCAAATTTAAGGAGTCAGAAAAGATCGAAATGACCACTCAAGTAACTCTAGGCAAAAAGGAGTACCAAGTAACCATGAACTACAATATACACCTTAGCAAATAAATTTACCAAGGACTTGACATACGTGCAAGAAATCTCCCCGAATGTTGTGTTCAGTGTATCACGTTTATAGGGCGGCAGACTCGGCTTCCTATGGATAAAGGTTTGCAACCTATGAGGGTCTCCCTTTATATACATGACGGTACTAGGAGCACAAGTTCGTACTAGCACTGTTTAATGCAAGAGAAAATGACAACTGCTGAGTTTTATAGATGTTGGAACACATCTCTAGCCTAGACCACTAAGTATGAGCGTTAATGTTTCAAATGCTCCTTATATTAATTGATATATTTTAAAGTTAATCTTCAATTATGTTTCAGTTTTAAGGCTCAAAACAATGTCACCTGAACACCTATGAGGCAACTATATGAGAAAAGGAAAAAAAAGTGTTTCTATGAAAGCTAGACTAATCAAGGGAAGAAATTTCAACCAATAATTCATCAAACAAAATGCATCATGCAAAATGCCTTCCACTAACTTTCACAATGCAAAATGCGAAAACGAAATCTAATCTTTCATTTCACTAAATGAAATGACAAGATGTGATCCTATAAGACACGAAAATCTCTTTCCGTCACTAGGATGCAATAATGCTTTTTCTTTTCACTTTGATTCAATCAATGCAATATAATGCAATGAGCAAAGGAAAATCCAATCAACTCAACTCAACGAAAATGAAAATTTCTTTCACTTCTGCCTTCCAAACACAATGGAAAAAGTAAAAATGATCTTTACTTCTAACTATCCTAAATGCAACTTTTTTGAAAGCAAAATGGTTTTACTTTACAAAGATGCACTTAGATGAACTTTGTTTTTCTTTCCATTTTGAATGATTTGATGCACCTAATATAGTTTTTAGCTTTCAATCATTGAAAAATGTAATCTATTTTCAATGATGAATCTCAAAAAATAACTTTTCAATGCAACTAATCTAATGCATTTTCACAAAAAGTAAATTTCGAACTACAAGCTAAAACAAATGCAAAATGATATTTTCAATGATTTCCACAAAAAACAACACTCAATCAATCAGAAAAACAAGCATCTAAATGGCACCAACAAGTAGTGAGCGATGACCAATTGA
The DNA here is from genome assembly GCA_031772625.1 of Pinus tabuliformis. Taxonomy (NCBI): domain Eukaryota; kingdom Viridiplantae; phylum Streptophyta; class Pinopsida; order Pinales; family Pinaceae; genus Pinus; species Pinus tabuliformis. The sequence continues at coordinate 504,104,662 of CM062812.1, forward strand.
CTAGAAACCCTAGAACTCAATCATATTTCACTTCAAAGCCAATGAAATAAATTTTGCAAATTAATCAAGACAATCAATCAAAAACACTATAGACGCTATGGAAAACCACTAATAGAGGACATAGAGACTGAAAACAAGAAGGAAAAACCCTATTTTCTCTTATACTTTGGGATCATCACACCTATAATAGGAAAAAGAGTGATAATCACGATTGTACTTAACAAATCTGAGATGTCATTGCGACTGTCAGGGACAAACCTGCGATGGGAAATAAAAATGAAGAAAATATAAGAAGTCTTCAAGACCAGACAAAAATCAATGTCCTTAAGAAATCACCAGCAAGTGAAAATAGTTACAGAAAAGCAAACAAGCTATAAAATTGATGGTTGGTCAAACTCATCACCAATTCAAGGTGAAGGATTGAATGGAAAGGGTTATAGTATCCCCACTGGAGTCGCCATTTTGTTGTCAAGGTTAATCCTCTCCGGACAGAGACGATCCCTCTAGCCCAATGAGTGGGTCTAGCAACCGAAGTGACAATCTACTAGACACTTTCCTAAGTTGCAATTGCAAAGAGAGATGAAGAAGGTGGCCTACCTCGTTCTGATGCTATCTCAATCTCCTTTGTTGAAGACCTTGAATCACTCGCGTCACGGGCTCATTCCTACTTCTCTCAACGTTTATGCACCTGCAAAAGATATCAAGACACAATAAGGCATGCAAATACAAATAGCATATTCAAAAGAAACCTACTTAATTGATCAAGGAATGTTAAGCTAAATGATACATGAGCATACACATTTAGGGAAAATGAACCAACAGTTGTATATTAATAGAAAATAGGGGGAATAACACAACCAAGCCTTGATGTTTATAGGCTCTCCTTGAATGAATACCCAAGTCCAAGCTAATCTCTCCAAGCACTCCTTCTCCAACCCAAATGAGTAGCATATAGGCACAATCTTAGTATAAGGGTGAAAATAGGCATAGACCAACCAAACCTTTGGGAATGGGAAAGGATGAATATATAGGCTGGGAAAGGGAGTTAGGATCTCTCCAAATATAGGAATAGGTCCTCATCTCAAGGGGGTAGGTCATAGGGATAAGACCAAGAGGCCAAGTTGGGAGAATTCGACCTCATCTATACCAAACAACCTCTAGCTCGTTGCTCTTGAAGCTTCTAGATCACGAAGCTTCTCTTCCTCTTTGGGATCATCGCAATATGAAAGGGAACAGAGTGATGCCATCGTTGGTCATGTACAATGCAACGCGTGACCATCGTTGTTTTAAGCCTTATAAGAGTGATGATCCTCAAATTAGGATTTTAGAGCTATTTTCTTCAAGGGAAGCTCAAGGAATTTTCCAATTAATGTATTAGGAAGGATCTAAGCTACATATATGAATGAGTACACTACATAATGGTCATGTTTTGGGCACTTCAGGGTATGTCACAGGGAAGTGCAGGAGGTGTGACAAAATACTGTGTAACACTATGTTTTATGTTGTTGTTAGTTGTTGATATCTATTGGTTTGATCCATTTCTGATTGGTTTATTTGAGGTTTTCCATAGCTAGTGTGTTTCAAGATTCTTTTGGAGATATGTTGGTGTTTTGGTTGAGGCTTGTGTTCTTGCATCTAGATCTCATTTTCATATATATTTGGCTTCTTTCAATCATTGTTTAGATCTATTCCATATCCCACTTTTGGATCCTTTTTCCTTTTGTGTTGTTTGTCACTTATTTCTAAGTGATCTCTTTCTTCTCTTGTTTATTTTTGTCACAATTGGTGGTGTTGTGATCAGTTGTGAAGTTTTCATCTAGAAAATTTTATTTGAGTGTGTTTATCTTGCTTCTTATCACCTTCATTTAATATTATTTAGGCCTTCCCACCTCTAGGGTTTGGTTTAGACCTTTGTAGAACATCAGCCTTTGTTGAGCCATTATGTTGCAACCCTTGCCTTCCTCTTTCACTTTTGGCGCTTTTTTTTATTGATTGAGTTTGTTTGTTTCTTTGGCTTTGTTTTCATAGATTTGATGCTTTTGAGGAACTTTGCATTCTAGATTGGGGACTTTTATTTGGCCTCTTATCGGTTGTTTTAATTTTTGGTTTGTTTTTGGGTCAAATCTTTATAAATTTGGGGTTCTTGTATTTAGGAATTTAGTGAGAGGTGCACTATAATAGGCATTGGTGTGTTGTGATAAAATATTACCCTCCTGTAGTTAGCATTCATTGAAGTGCAAAGGAAAACTTGCATATAGCTACATCAGGGTTACTAACAAGAGTCATTCACACCATCTAAGTTTCACGTCACATCTCGACTATGCAAACAACAACCACTTAAAATTAACACGATAATTGTTAGTGTCGGTATCTTCATCCCTCCGTCAGAGATAAAATTCTCTTGTTGCATTGCATATTAGGTGTCTCGCTCAGTCAGTTGCATTCCATTAGGAGCATGGATCATATGATGGTAGTGGCTTGTTGTACATTTTCCCTCATGTCCTTTACTTGCTGGCCCATTTTCATTCATCAAAAACATATACAATCACCTTTTTGTCTTTAAAGTTTGCAAAAGTCTTTTCTAGGGTTTCATTGTCATTAGGTCTAGGGTTTCATTAGGCTTTCATCAACAAGGTTTTTTAAATGTCCAATAACAGTCAGCAGGCACATGAGGAGGTTCCAGTATCAATAAATTTCATAATCAAGTGTTCAGAGATGTAACAGAGTATTTTAGGCTTTATTGTATAAATTGATGTAATTTCATTTCTTTGTAAATCAGTTCAGAGGCAACCCTGGTCTCCTTCTCCAGCCTCAGTAGCTCCAATCCCCTACAAAGAAAATAGAAAACAAGTCATTCAGTTCATCAAAAAAACTCAAAAAAGTGAAAAGTTCAAAAAAACAGAGTTAAAGGATGAAGTCACATTCCAAACATTATGAAAGTGGGTTTTTATGAAACAAAAATTAAAAAGTCTTTGTATATAAATGATTTCTTCAATTTGAAAATCCCATTTGCATTCAAGCAAAAAAGTGTGAGTAAGAGCAAGGCCGTGGGGGAGCAAACAAGTGAATTGGAGAGAAAATTGTCCGATTTCAGAGGCGCGGCGCACTGGGTGAGTGGCGCGGTGCACACAGAAGGCACGACACATAGGGCCGCGATTTCTAGTACAAAATTGCATGGGAGCGACGCACATACAGGGCGTGGCGCGTTGGGTTTGAGGCACAGCGCATAGAGCTGCCAAGCCCGTTTTGCTCCAAAACTTCATCAAATTGCCCAAAACTCTCAACACTTCCATTGTGCAAGTAAGTTAAACTCTCCTCTTGGTTAGTGAAGGAGTTTGTCATGAAGTTTATGGTCGTTATGTAAACAGAAATCAAACCCTACCTCTTTGCATCTCTCAAAGAAAACTGTGCTTAGGGTTTGCATTTATTATTTTGCTGCCAAGTCCATTTTGCCATTTCCTCACCCTTTCACTCCTTCACTCATTTTCTCACCTTACTCCCCCATTCCCTAACTCCCATATTCCCAAAAAATCATATATCCCTATCCCCAATTCCCATTTCCCAAATTCTAAATATAAATTCCCAAACCCTAGCTGCTATCCCTAAAACTCCCATATCACTCCCTAATCCCTTGTTTCCCTAACTAAACTCTGTCCCAACAGTCCCAAATCCCTCATTTTTTCCCTCCCTCCACAGTCCCTCATATACTTTCCCTTGGTGGCAAAAAAAAAAACCATAAATTTCCTACTCTTCATCAAGAAAACACTCACTAGAAGAAATGGAGTCTGGTCCTTCATATGATCATGAAGAGGAGACACACAGTGATTCTCCTACAGAGGTACATGCACCTAGGAGGCCTCATAGAGGTGGCAAACATATTCGAGAAGAACCTACCACTCTTGCTGAGTTACAAGCCTGCCCTCTTGTCATAACTTGTTTCCAACACCAATCCTGCTATGAATTTTGTGAGATGGTTGCTAGAGTCTAGTTTCACCATGAGTTGGCCCGTTTATTTGTGCTTCATTTACATGATGGTCAAGCCACTCTAGCTGGTGTAACATTTACTTTAACACCAAAATCTATTTCACTAGCAACCGGTATTCCTAACATTGGAGAGCAATGGAAAAAGAGGCAGCAAATTGACAGGCAGCATTATGAACCATACATTAAGCCCGGTTATTTGAGACAACTCAGCAGAGTGTTTCCTTTTCGGTACCTAAAAGATTCTTATGCTCCTTTGATGAAACTGATAATGAATTATTTCAGTTGTGAGGGCCAGTTTTCCCGTTTATATGCCTATCATATCAGGTTGCTGATGCATTTTACCAGGGTGAGGATGATGAACCTCCCCTACTTCATGTGCTGAAATATTGAGAAGATGACCACCCTAGTACAGCACAAGACTCCTCAACAGCAGTTCAACAGTATTTACCATTTTGCTCTCATTAAGATTGTGGTCATCCATCAGCTCGGTTTGCAGGGCATCACTTGGGAGGACTTCATTTCTCGTGAGTTTTTCATAGCTCCTCAGGAACCTCCAGAGGCTTTACATGAGACAGGTGAACCTTCATATCAACATGAGGGTCATGAGACACAGACCGCTAGTATGCCGGTGTTTATCACTTATCAGAAGGGCACTAGACGGTTGTTCGCAGCAACAAAGCGAGTATAATCTCCACCCGGGGTGGAAGGGTTCTTGCTACCTTAATCAGCACAATAGGTTCAGGACAAAGGCAAGAGGCCATTACAGGATGAGGGACCATCAAGTGAGCGGGAGACTGATTTCATTCTCATTAAGGGTGATGATACTGATGTGGGCCCGCAAAGCACAAATCTCAAAGAAATCATCCAAGAGCAGCAGGCGGACATCAATTCCTTGTCCCTCAATTTGGAAAGGGATAAATGGATTATAAAGTACCTGGAGCAAAGAAATAAGCAGCTTGAAATTCAGCAAGTGATTATGGAGTTGCAAAACATTCGGGAGAATCGCCATTCTGCCCAAAGGAGGAGGGTGGAGCTCACGTCACTTGAGCAAGAAATCAATGTCGATCGGGAGTCTTGGCTTGAAAGAGCCAATATCCACTTAGAGAGGTTGTTGGAGAATTCCAACAAGGAGAATACAGTGTTGAGACATATGGCATATCATTACATGGCGAGAAACAAAGTTTGCAAGGCGAGAATCAGGAGCTTAAAGGCAAAATTGAAGAGGGCATCAAAGAGGCGAAAGGAGCATGATAGACTTCAGATATTGGCTGAGGCTTCCTTGGCCCAACACAATGCTTGATGGAGAAGACTCAGCCCAAATTTCAAAAAATTTGGGACGCTTTTTGCATTTTTGAAATTTTTGGCACAAAAGACAGGATTTTCTGCTCTATGTGCCACGCCACCTGGCGCTCGCTTTTGATGGGAGCCTCCAAATGAAAAAAACTCAGCATTTTTTGATTTGGCATGGAAAAATATGCTTTCCTACCAATGGCCAAGAAATTGTGACAGGTTTTGAACCCTCAAAAAGGTCAAAGACACTCAAAAAAATGACCTTACTGCCCCTATTTTGACACATAGGAAGCAATGTTGGAAGAATTGCAATTTGGAGGGGCAAATGGAGGACAAATTGAAAAATTCCAATTGGGTTGGAAATTAGAGAGGCAGAAATTTCCAACAAGCACACTTGGAGTGAATTTGGACACCGGGAAGGCCTCCAAAAGTGGCTCCAAACAGGCGCTATGCATAGAGAAATCAGCGGGGCGCATAGGGGAGATTTTGCTCAATTTGACCAAGTATACTCTGTTTTTCGCCTAGTTTTTGCCAGTTTGACTTTTTCACCTTCTTAATTTCAAATTTGTGATGTAATTTAATGTAAATTTATGGATCATGATGTAAATATGTAAAATTATCACTTATGGAGGTAGATTCATCTATTAAAAAGTTGTTTGAAACTGAATGAATCAGTTCCCTTGTTTCTAGAGGCATGTTGTTCCACTGCCTAATTTCTAGTTCTCAGTTTAGGATTAGTTGGAATAGCTCCTAAACATGTCTTGACCCCTAGAGGCTAGGATGAGCTATGGTTTGTCTATATTATGTGGTTTTTCAGTCATTAGCATGGTTGGACTTTTGAGAAAGCAAGGAGCTTCATTGTACATGCATATCAGCATTTTGGCTAAGGAATTGAGACCAGGGTTTGCAGCACTCTTTGGGATCCCTGTGGAATTTTGTTTTGGTACAGTGCTTTCTTATGTATTTATGAATTTACTTATGTTTTATGTATGACATTATCTATCTCATTTCTTCTTAACTAAATCAAACAAGAGTGAAAGTAGAATCCATTGAAATTGCAGTGCTCTACTTGAGGTTTGCTTTAGTTTCTTGATGTTTTCAACTGTTTGAAGAGAATCCATGGCTTCTCTTGCCCTCTTCAACTCCTAACCTGTCTAATACCACCATCTCATTCGATTTGAAGTCCCAAAATTAGTTTCCTACCTTGGCCCATTGAGATCTCTGCAAGACTGAGCCTCATTCCCAGCACCCAAGATCTGCCTTTCCATTAGAGCCAACAAACACATCATTTTATTCAATCAAACTCTTTGCACATATACCTAGCCTAAGATCAGTAGTCATATCATTCATCTCAAGCCTTAGCGATTATATTTTGCTGAGGTTGACGAGGAGAGAGCCCTCTCCCGACCTGGTAAGGCTAGCTACCAGGTTAAGCGTGGTTTGATGTTGGCCCTGGATCCTACCTTTCTCAGCCTGATGTAGATTTAGGCCCTAACAATAATAATATCAACTAGACTCATTTTTTTCATTTTACTAGTAATACACCAACACTAGCTTTGGCTAGGGTCTTTGAGATAGGTGTGTGAGTCAAATACTCCAAGACTACAAAACAAACTTAGCAGCTTACGGTAGGGAGAAAATCCACTTGCAGTAGTGTGGTATGGGAAGCCCTTCTAACACGAGGGTCAATAATGAGGTCACACTTGGGCTGGGTGAAGTGACATACCCAATTTTTCTTAGTTAAAGGTGGTGCATATTGCATAATTTTCACATATTACATGTTATTAGAATTTTGTTGTAGCAATTGGGGGCCACTTGGGAGGAAAATATCAAGGTGATTTCAGTCTTAGCTATCTTGTTTAAGTGTCTTGCCCTTGTGGGTGGATTTGGTTGACGGATGCCCTCCAAGACATGTTATTTTTGGTGGTAACCCTAGTGGAGAACCTTTTTAGGGCTCATACAGAGGTTTAGGGTTGGCCTCATCTTCTCTATACCTAGGATAGATATTAGTAATACTCTCTCAAATCTCTCAGGGGGTGTCCCACGGCTAATAAGGGAAATTGGACCAAGTTCGTAGCTAAAAGCGTTGGGAAGTCACTAGCATAACAGTCCTACTGCCAACTTCTTTCTATTTGGTTTGCTTGTGTACTACCTCTTAGTACTTTTATAGTGTATGTTTTTTAGTCTGAGTCAGTTGTCTTGGCCTTAGGGTGTTTGCACTAACATAATTGTGTTAATTTATAATTTTTCACCCTGACTAAAAACAATCGTCGTCAGTCACATCATATTCACATTTTTCCTCCTAAATGAGGTGGACTTTTTACTCCTGCATGGAGAGTTCCTGTTGGTACTCAAGAGCTTGACCAACCCATAGTTTTAAAGTCTATACCTAGTCCTTCTAGTAGTGATTTGATCTCTATCAAAACATTGACAATGGACTCAATGTCTCTTGATAATCCACCTTGATCGATCTTCTAGGACCTGAGTTATTACGGCTAAACCCTGACGATTCCACACCTACCTATACTCATGCTCCCTTGTCAATATTCTACCCTATGGCAGAATCTGAGTCATATTTACCCTTTGCATCAGTAGTTTCAGTTGCCATCTCATCATTGCCACCACTTAGTGTGGTTGAACCTACTCCTTCGTCTACGCATCTCACATATTCTTGGGGTATTCCACCAGTCTCATCTATATCTCCTACAAATTTCCTGAATGTTTCCATGCCTCTCTTTCATCTACGCTGACCATGGTCATTAATCTTAGACAGTTGGTAGGGTCAGAAGTCTTTTCTCATAGCTTCGCTCAACATGTGATTCATGTTCCTCAGTTAGGCGTGGTTACTCCTGTAAATGTGTGAGGGGGTCATCAATTGCTCCTAGCCAGCCTTGGGACAAAATTTCTTCAAATATGTCACAAGCCTGGTACAGTTCGTTGTTTGGAGGGACACCAGCTCCCAACACTTTTGTAGGAGTTGCTAGTTTACCTGGGGGCAACCCTGCTGCTAATACCATTACTTCTACGAGTTATCCTCCTTACATCGATGTTACTGCTCAAGATGGTTTATCTATCCCTAATGGATAGAACCTCATTAGCAGTCATTCTCTTGGAGATCTTATGCACTCTGGGGGCATTTACCCTGGGGAGGACTCCTCTCACTAATCATGTTGGCCCACATACTTTATATACTGGGGTGAACCCTTACCAGAGCCAACAATTATTACATCATAATAGTTATATGGGGGGCCTCGAGGTTCATCAGGTAATTCCCCTACCTATGAACTGTTTAGTCAACTTCATAACTAATTTTTATCTTCTCTTGATTTATCGGATTTGGCTAAGTTGACCAATGAACCCATTGGACATGATCCCCAATGGCAACTTATGCCCGTGAAATTACTTTCCGATATCCCCAAATTTGAAGGAAAGCCTAGAGAGAATTTGTTCACTCATGTCACCATGTATCACCTATGGTATTCATTCAACTCTTTAGTATACGATTCAATTAATCTACGCTTGTTCCAATGGACTTTGACTGGGGATGTTTCCAAATGGTACATCAAATTGGACACAACATATTACAATGATTTTTCATCCTTAGCTCAAATCTTTTTGATGCACTTTTAGTTGCCTATGAGGTAAGATATCGATTTTGACCTCTTGTCCAACTTTAAACTTGATGATGCCAAGTTGATTTCCAATCATATTCATGAGTGGAATCATTGTAAGAGGTTTGTGAAAACCAAGCTTCACGATGATATATTGCACAAATGGTTCATTCGATCCTTATGACCTCAAATTGCCAAGGATGTGTCTATTTTTAGAGTTGTCACTGAGGAGCAAGTTATCCTAGCTATCGAGCAACTAGATTTGATCTATTCAAAGTTGAGTACACTTTGTGAAGTACTACCTAATGCTACTAAGCCTTCCATTGGCCCCACCGAAACCTGCTCTTGGCCCACACATTGATGGTGAGATTGGGTCCATTTCGAATTCCTTGAGCTAACTTGTTGCTCAACTTGGGAAACTTATTGTTACAATGCAAGCCCCAACAAGTGCATATGGATCTACAAAAGCACCTTCTTCTGAGCATTCCATGATGTTCTTACGGTAAATTCCACAACACCGAAGAACAATCAACAACTTGGTGGTAAAAATTAAAAGACAAATAAACAGAGAAACCAACCTACTCAGGAAACTCAACCAAACCCTCAGAATCAGGGAGGGGGCACTAGTGAGAGTCTTTGAAAGATCAATTTCGCTTATAATATTTGTCAACGTGAACATTTAACTCATGAGTTCCCTCAAATGGATGAAGTTCATAGGCTTCTTTCACCACCACATTCTACTCAACATCCTACTATTTTAACTCATCCATTTCCTGCACCACCTCCTCCACCTCCGCAAAGGGGCAACGAGGGGCCATGTTTTAATCTTTCCAAAAACTCGTTCGTATTTATGTGCAAATAAACATTAATATGATCACACAAGCTAAATCGTATATTGATGTTCTTGAGTGAAGTTCTTCTCTTAAGGACTCAACCACTCCACCTACTTCCGTTGGACCTCTCACGTTAGGTAATCCTATGGAACCTATTTATCGCCCCCAAGGGTGTCATTCATTAAAAGACACACAATCCCTCTAACCAGGCCGCACAACATTATAGTATTGTTGAATATCTTTCGCAAGCCTCCAATGCCCATGTCGACCTTGGAGATATTGCAAAATTGTCCTAAGTAGGGAAAGGCCTTGTTATCTGCAGTCAGTGGAGTAGAAGCCTCTTATTCAAACCTCATTACGTTCAATGTTGACAAGGCTATTATTTGACTTTCCCATCAAACCATCTTTCAGATTATTGTGTGTATATTTCACAAGAATATTCATCGCACTTTGGTGGATGAAGGCTCTTCCACTTATGTCATGTTAGCGTCATGCTGGAAGACTCTCAGCTCTTTGACACTCGTTAAGTCTAATACCAATCTTCAAGAATTTGATGGCCATAATTTTGTACCTAAGGGGGTTCTTCCCAACTTTTCCATTGAGCTAGGAGGTAAAATTGTTTATGTTTATGTTGAACTTGTTGACGTGACTTTGGATTATAACCTTCTACTTGGACGTAATTGGTTCTATGCCACGACTGTGATTGTCTCATCTGTGTTCTGTGTTCTTTTCTTTCCTCATGAAGGAAATATTGTTACCATTGACCATCTTGACTATTGCATGCCATTGGCCCAACTTTCCACTATGGGGAATTATATCCCACTTGTTGGAAATAGCCCTCGTCAGTATGAGAGTGTTGGTGCAGGCTTGTTCAAAATCTCATCTCTTATTGGGATCCTTCCTCAATTACCATTGCCCAACATTCCTTCATCCTCTTCTAAAGCTCCTATGCATATGATATCTTCTAGAAACTATGGACCTTGTAGACCTCTTGTTCCTTAGGCGGGTGTTGCCTGCTCCTATGGAAGTTGATCAAGCTAGTGAGCATCCTTCACCACATGTTTTGGAAGAGATTTCCCCTCTGGAATTCCCATCAATACCTCCTAACGCTAGTCAGAAACTCCATCCCAAAATGGAATATTTCCAAGTTCTTTTTCCCACATGGGAAATTACTCTGCCTATTCCACATGACTCCTTTGATGACAAACCTCCCTGGAAAGTCAAATCGGTTGTCATGGATCTACCCATTGATAATATTAGGGATGTTATGCCTCTTTCTACATCTAGTATCCTTGATTTGGAACAAGTAGAGCTTGGCAATATAAACTTTGCATCAACTTGGGGGGAAACTCCACAGTGTTCCTTGGAAATGCCACCCGTGGACTGAGTAAAGTCTTGGGTTTCTGATTTTGAACTTTCTAATGAATTTCCCACTTTAGTACCACATTTTGAGGAGCGTCTTGTACCTCATTTATGTCTTGATCCTCCCTTATATCCTTAGGTTGATTTCGAGAAAGCGATTATGTTAGAATATCCCTAGCATGGTCAACCTTTCCAGATTGGGTATTTTGACTTCTTTTGGCATGGCCCCACATTGGTAAGCCATATGCTCCCCTCTCCCTCCATAAGTTCACATATAAAAACACTTGGCCTATGCGCGGCTGTGGGAACCATTTAGCATGACCTATTGGATTGTGTTTTGCTTGTATATATTGTACATAGGAGTGAGATGCTTTATCTCTTTTTTGGTTTGGTGTGTGATGCAAGTATTTGTCATGCCTTATTTATGCCAAAATCCAAAAATATATATAAATTCAAATATATATATATATATATATATATATGGTCCTATTTTTACTTCATACATGTTTATTTCTTTCATTATGTGATTTAACCATGGGTTTAGTATTTCTAGATGATTTTTATAGGACATGGTGGCATTTTTATTGCGACATCCAATGGGCCTGAGGTATGTTTCCTTCGCTAGCATATAAGGGTAGGTAATTATCTCCATCCTCATTACATTTTGACTATCAGTGTCATATTTATGCCTTAGGTCTAACCCTGTCAAGTTGTGACTTTAGCCACTTTCATGTATGCATGTCGTCACTTAGCGATAGAGCTTACCTGATCATGGATACCCTAGTTAGCACCATGTCGCACAGAATGAGTCGATCTTGCGGACAAGATAGACCTTCCTAGAATCTAAAGAAGACCTAACGACAAGCAAACCAACCAGACACTATCTTTCTCTAAATATGCTTCAATAAACAATAGCAAACAAGGGTTTTTAGGGCCTACCTTTGGTCCAACGCAAGCTTGTGGATGCCCTCGCTCTTTTGATCCAAATGAGCTCCTCTTCGCGAATCTACAAACACAAACAAGGCAAACAAATTAAATAGCACCTGAAAAACCAATTGCATAAAACATATTTAACATGAAAGTCAAGGAGTCCATGAAACAAATAACATAAGATACTTGTTGAGAAAAATGAGTTTGATTGTATTAATTCAAAAGAAGAAGAACTTTACAACCTTTGCCTTGATGCTGTACAAGCTCCTCCCAGGGTCCAACAAGATGTCTCCTCTACTTTGACAAGTTTCACTCACTCTCCAATGGAACCAAGAGGTATGTGATCTTTCCTCTCAAGCTCAACCAAAGAGTCTTAATTTCACCAGCATTTACCCTCAAAATGTTCAGCTTCTAACCTCTCTAGTCCTCACCCCAATACCTGTATTTATAGAATTTACTAGGACCTCCTTCAAAGGGATAAAGCCCTCCTTCAAAGGGATAGCTCCTTTAGTCAAGGGATTAGCTCCTTCTCTTTTGGGATGCATGAACCACCTCAGAGCGAACAATCCACGTCAAAATTCCTTCTAGAAAACTCTAGAATTAACCCAAAGTGAGTTTTTTAAGATAAAAATTGCGCCTTTTGACTTTCATAGGGGTCCGCACCTGCACCGTTAGGAACAGAGCGGGTAGGTACGCAGCTTTTGTACACAGAAGGTGCGGGACCGCAAATGACCATGAGAGAAAGTGCGGAACCAGAGTTACATTGATTTTTAATGTCTTTCTCCCACTTCCAAAGCTTGATTTGAAGAGCTAAGGTCTTAGACTTGCTTAGGAGGACAGTACAAGTGATGATAGACCCATACTGATTGCAAATAATCATGGTGATGATATTTTTGTGTAACAGATTGCCCCCTAAAGTGCGAAGTCTGTAGTAGATGAGGATTTCATTTATCATATAGGAAGAGTGAAGTACTTTATCATTTCGAGGATTATCTTGTGGAGAGTCCGGTCGGAACCTGTAAAAACATTCAATGCAAGATATATATATGAGATCATATCATCGCTGAGGTAGGCATTCCCATACTCAAATCAAAACTAACTAGAAAACTATCTACTGCTCTGATATAGGAATGATCCTGTAAAACATCATAAGTATAGACTCGTGTGAACACAGTATGGACGCAGCCATCTGTTTATGAATAGTCCACAACATAATGAATACAAAATTCCTCGTAGCCTGGATGGTGGAAACTAGATCCAGGGTCTTCATTTCTACTTCCCGAAATAGTAGGATTCTATCCATGCGAATAAATGTGTTGATGTCGAACATGGTAGAAACCACTTGATTACCAGTCAATGATGTAAATTGTTAACAAGTGTGAGAGAGACCACCAGTGATGTCAATGGCTCTCAAAGTACTTAGTACAATCCATGAGATGTGAGTAAATGTGTTGATGTCGAACATATCACAGAATCCTTCGATCGAAAGTCAATGATGTAAACTGTCGTCAAAGGCGAGAAACCTGCCATTGAGGCATGCAGATCTCAAGGTACTGACGATTTCTAGATCATCTTTCTAGATAATGAGCTGATGTCGATAGAAAGCGATCCGTCGTAGGCAAGCCCACAACACGAAATCATAGATCAAGTTCAAGAAATTTAGCTGCAAGGACTGACTCAGGGATGGTCAAGATGGATGACAGATATTTTGCAGATGAATGGCTTATTGGCAGTGACCTCTTGAACACATAACGACACGACAGATGGCTTGGTGACAATTGACCCAAAGTTAATACCCAGAAACTGGCTGAAGACTTTCAATGTGGTTTGATCAACTGTTAGGCAAAGGATATCCCAACCCAGGTGAATAAAAGTGTCGTGTTCAAGAGTGGTTACAAAGTATGACAAACAGGCTCATTTTCCTCTCTTTTCCCCCACCATTTCTGGCAAGTACCTCTTTATTTTTGACAAGCTTGAGGAGGATAACATTTGCTTGATTATAAGCTCATCCTTCGGATGATTCCAACTTAGTTTAGATTCGAACCCTAAGAAGGAGCGGTTCGTTCCTGTTTGTAATTGAACAGGTCCTTTACTGTGGAATTTTAACGAGTCCAGTATAGGAGAAACTCGGCGTTTTCAATTTTAGAGAGTCTGAAAAAACTTAAGAAGACTCCAGGGTTGACCTTTTTCGTAAATTTGTGTCTCCCAAGCCCGAAAAAGTATAAAATAATACTTGAGAGAACCGCTTGATCTTTTACGACCAAGGAGTACTTTTCGTTATTAGTGTCACTGATCCGAAAAAGTAAAAAAGCGATCAACGACACGTCGTTTTATAACCAATATCGAATTTGAAACGACAAAAATCCGGCAATCTTTTCATGTTTTTATGGTCGGAAAAGAGCTGTAAGTGGACCATCTTTTAATTACATTTTAACGAGTGTAAAAGAAACGCTCGGCAATCTTTTCATGTTTTAGGACTCAAAAAAGGGCTTAAAGATGACTCTACTTGTTTTTTCGTTGAAAATGATAGATTTTGCCTGAATAATCCTTTATTCTGCACAAAAACACAAACATTACTCATACCTGTTTGAAATGGATAAAAGCGTTGCAAAATACCTTTTCAAAGTGAAACATAAACAAATTTGCGATTTATTTACTCAAAAAACTTATAAAAAGGGCCTTTGTCAATTCATTTTTACCGTTCGAGTTTGGGTGAGAAAATAGTGCTTTTGCTTAGAAAACTTCCCGTGAATATTGTGGAAAATCCAACCGTCGGAATCGAGCGCCGTCTTCTCCAGGTAATCCACATCATCCTACTCTTCATTTTCAACCGTTTAGTTTTTTTATTTAGCCCCTCATTTCATTTTTTGGGAGGGTTTTTAGGCGCAAAACCCGCGCGCGGGGGTCCGCAGGTTTACCATTGCGGACCCGCGGACCCCGACTTTTTCTCCATTGGGAAAAAGCTCGGGGTCCGCACCTTCCGTGTAGACAAAGTGTGGACCCACGCACTGTGTCTAACGTGGAGGGTGCGTACCCCGCAGCAAGGGTTTTGAACCCAAAATTTCTCAAAAATGGACCAATCAAAATGTTTTCTAGCAATCTAATTAATTTTTATACCTGATGCAGAGAATATATCATGCTAGATTGGCGTGAACAGGAGCATGAGGACGTGGATACTGCCGCATGGAATCATCAGCCTTCACTTGATGCTTTGAGGGCATGTGGACTGTACAAATTCTGGACCATTCCTGGCATGAGGGCTCAGGTAGATTTCTTGCAGTGTCTGGTTGACAGATGGAGCATACAGGACCAGTGCTTTTTCATTGGCGGGCACCGGCTCGAAATCGAGCCGGAGGATGTTTATTTCTTGACTGGTTTGCCTAAGAGAGGTGAGGACTTGACTCTATTCGGGACTAGGCCAGGTGGCCAGTCTGTCGATAGCCTCCGGTTAGAGTACTGCAACAGCCAGGCTAAAGACAAAGGGATAGACATAAAGACCATATCCCGTCCTGAGGTCATGGTGATTGCGTTTACTGTCACCAGACTTTGCGGAGCTGCCGCATTACATGTTGCCACCGGATCCCAGATGCGTATGGCAGTTGATTGCTTTCGAGGCACCATCTTCAACTGGTGCAATGCTGTGTTGGCCAATGTGAAAGGCCAACTGACCAGGGCCAAGAGCGGACGACTAAAGACCTTTGGTTATGGGGCTTTGGTCGTGAGTTTTGGCCTGGAGAGGGTTCCTATGCTGATCCCACAGCACCTTACTGTTGGAGCTGGGCTTCCTCGAGAGCCCAAACTGATGCAATGGGTCGCATTCATGGCCCGTCACCCGGACGAGAGGACAGAGGTTGCTCGGTTCAAACCTGAGTATTTCCAATGGTTGGAAAACCAGGTCTTTTCCATTCAGGATTTCCCTTACGCTGGGATAGATTTCCGTGGTGACCCAGACATGGCTCTTCCACCAGGAGAGCAGTGGAACGAGTCAGGTAAAATCCTTTTCAACTTTTCCTATTTAAAATTTTTTTTATTTTTCCATCGTCTCAAAACTGATAGTAAAAATTTGAAATGCAGATGTGGGTCCACAGCGACCAGCCGCTCTCCGGCCTTTCGAGAGGAGGCAACCAGTTGCACCCGCGCCAGCCCCACAGGACGAATCAGCAGAGGTTTTGGCCGAGTTGGAGAGTCATCTTGAGCGCTTGACAGGAGATATTCCTGAGACCACTATAGACGACATTCCTCATCGACTTCAGCGCTATGTGATTGGAGTCCCGGGACCTTTTAGGAGGTTCCTTTGCAAGGTGGCCCGGGCAGTGGTTTCTTATAGAGATCATCACCAGTGATAGGATGATCGCCTTTTGTAGGCACATGTGACATTTTTGTTTTTTGTACTTATCATTTTTTCCGATCATAAGGTGTTTTTCAACCTATGATCGAAGACGATGTATTTTTTGACACACTCCTATATATATATATCATTATTACCAGCTTATCTTGTAAATCATATTATGGAAAGGTTTTAAATTTACATGTATGATTATTGCAAATGTCTATTTAACAATCGAGAAGCAATTGCATCTGCTAATGTATTTAAAGACCTTGGAATATGTTGATATTCAATATAATCAAACTCACGTTCCAAGAGACGCACTCTCAAAAATAATCTTAATAACACTGGATTTCTAATGGCATACACTTTATTAAGCTGTAACACAACGAGTTCAGAATCTAACCTCACTATCAAACTTCGAATCCCAAATGAAATAGATTCAGATAATAACTCAATCACTGCACTATACTCTGCAATGTTGTTTGTTGTTTCACCGAGGCTTACCCCATGCATAGAAACTAACTCGTCAGAGGGCGAATAGATAACCCAAGCTGCGAAGAGATATTCCATGTATTACGACAAGCACCATCAGCAAACCCAATGTATGTTTGGAGAGGCATCGACATCTGCAATATCAAGAGTAAAACTAAGATAAGCAGGAATAATGACGAAAAAACACTCTCTAAGCTAAGCACACTTTTGTTTTTAAACTAAAACACACCAGTTAGAAAGAAAAACTACCCTAACTAAAAATCTCCATACCCCATTCTTTTAAGCATAGTACCTCTTCAAGTAAAGGCCATTTCTGGGTTTACCCAAAGAGTCCCCATCAAAGTCCACCAATTCATAGGCCCCTTTTGCTAGCTTTCGCTTAACAATATAGGGGCCATGCCACATAGGAACGAATTTCCCAGCGCCTAATTTATCATTAGCTTGGTCATACAATAACACTAAGTCTCCTTCCGAAAAATTTCGAGGGGTCACATTCCGATCATACTGAGCTTTCATACGTTTTGCGTGAGTCTCGATCGCCAATGCAGCATCACGTCTGTTGTGGGGAAAAGTATCTGATGCGGATGACCCTATCCCTACTCTAAAGGTGACAGTCTTTAGCAACAACTGAAAGTAAAGTTTTGATGATTTCCTTTATGAAAGTACAGAGAGAATGAAGAAAGATTAACCAACCTGGTGTCTTTCGCTTAGTCGATCCTTGTCCTCTCTCTTTGTCTCTTGTTCCCAGCTCCTTGCTCTCTTTGCCGGTCCAGCCACACACAGATCCTGCACAAACAAGAGAGCGAACTACAAGATACATGTACTCATAACTGAAGCATGGATTAGGATGAATCAAATATACATGTAAATACAATACATCAATGCAATACAAGTATATAGGAGAACATGCAAAACTTTATTGATAGAAGTAACAGGGTTCTGAGAAGGTTACAACCAATAATGGCTCCAATCCAGCAGCACCTCCCCAGCAGCAAGAACTCTCCTCTTCGCCTCTAGTAAAACAATCACCCAATAGCTCTAACTGTAAACCAACAGCACCTCCTTACTTTACACAAAATTCCAGCCTCCTTAGACCTCATAGAAGAGCTCTATATATAGGAGAGAAGAAGAGAGGATGAGTCAGCTTGAGGCTGGCATAGAGCTGACTAGTGTCCTCTCCTTCTTCAGTTAATCTTCAGTTCTTGAGTCCACTTGGAGATCCTTGCTTACACATGGTGATCAAGTACCTCTTACTCATCACAGGGCGAATCTCATGAACCAAGTGTCAGTTTGGAAGCTTCCTGGGCAGTTGACACCTTGCAGGATGACTGTGCCACTTGGCCAATCTCGCCCAGCGCAGGTAGCCTTCATTAATCTTGACTTCCAGCGCAGGTACAAGGAGGGACAGTTGCATTCCAGCGCAGAAGCTCAGTGGAGCAGCTGACATGATCCAAAATAAGCCTGTTTTGAAGTGTTTTCAGGTGGAGAACTGATTGGAAGTGCTGTTGTTTGATGACCTTGTTCTTTTAGGGGTAAGAACAACATGTTTAGGGACTGAGGATCCCTGTGATTATTGACATTTCATGCTCCATGATGCGAGGCACAAAAATGTCTATAACAGTTGCCCCCTAAAGTATGAGGCCGTTTATCGGGTGAAATGCTTTATCTAGAGGGTCCGAAGTTCATTCCAGTGCTGAGGAGGCGCCCTGTAATACAATACAATACAATACATTATTTTTCATTCTATTTTCATGATCTAGCTGAGGCGGGCATTCCCATGCTCAGCTTTTATAAATACATTTTGGTACATATGACAGACGATCGTCTGAAGGTAGACTGATAATTTTCTGCTGAAATTATCATCCTTTGAATAGGATGATCATCTGTTGCAATGATGTACATGACAAATGCTTTTATATTTCCTGAATATATATCGCAGCCCGGATGGATGAAACTAGATCCGGGGTCTTCAAACTCGTTCGATCTTCACTCTAAGTACAAGTCGATCCATGTGAGAATTGCGCTGAAGTCGAACATGGAAAGACATCGCTCGATTACCGGTCAATAATGAAAACCGTTAACAAGCGCGAGAGGAATCACCAATAATGACGATGACCCTCAAGGTACTGCAGTACAATTCACGTGGCGTGAATAAAGGACTTGGCGTCGAACGCCACGCAAAATCTTCTGGTCGAAGGTCATTGATGTATACCTGTCGCCGGAAGTGAGAAACTTGCCATTGAGGCATGCAAGCTTCAAAGTACTGATGGGGGTGTTCCTAGATCAACTTCTTGGATAATGAGCTGAAGTCGACAAGAAGCGATCCGTCAAAGGAGGGCCTTAATGAATCCCACATCAATGACACGGAACGGAGCTAATGACTTTAGTGGAGGTGAAAACAAACTGTGACATATGATTTAGGGTGGCGATCATGAATGGATGAAGGATAATGTATGGCAGTGGATGGGACACGGTTGACACTTTCAGAATGACCCCTCTTGAACATATAACGACACTGATGCGATGGATTGGTAGCATTACCCCAAATGTGGATGGTTTGGCGAGGACCATGGTGATGAGACCGGTGAATGAGACAACCCAACCCGATGTGGTACGGAGGAAAAGTGTCATGTTCAAGAGTGACTTGCTACCATTAAACTTTGATGTTCTCCCAATTTTTCCCCAGTCATTTCTGACCAGTACCTCTTTATTTTTGTCAAGCTTGAGGAGGATAACATATGCTTGTTCTATAACCTGCCCTTCGGGCAAGCCCATCGCTATGATTTAACGAGCCTAGCGATAGGGAAACTCGTTCTCGTCTAAAGACAAGTTTGTCGCTATTTAATCATTTTAACGAGTCTAACGACAAAGAAAACTCGGTCCTTTTCATTTTTAGAGAGTCTGAAAAGGTACAGAAAGTCAACTCCATAATTCCTTTTTCGTCAGCAAATCCCTTAAGTCCGAAAAAGTATAAAACAATACAGAAGGGATGGTTGTTCGGTACTTTTAACGAGCCGAACAAGACAAGCGCTCGATCCTTTTGTGCAATAATCCCTCAGGTCCAAAAAGATTAAAATTTAGAGGAGGGATAGTGTTCCGGTCATTTAACGAGCTGGAAGGCCAAAACTCGGCAAACTTTTCATATTTTACGAGTCAGTGAAAAGAGCTGAAAGAAGACTCGTCTTTTGAGGAACGAGTGATAAACAGGGATAACAATTGATTCCAGGTACAAATTGGAATTTTCCAATCACGGCAGTGTTACGAGGATGGCTAGGTGGAATCACTCTTCGCAGCTGTTTCTCAAAAGAGGTAAACACACAAATGGAAGTGAATGATCGGCCAAATGAACAGTGGAGGTGATGGATGAAAACACGATCAAGGTTCTTATGGCTAATGAATTTACGATCTCAAAAGGTTATTTACCGGTTCATTTTTTCATGAGCTTGAACTCTGGGGGAAACTTTTGCTCACACTTTTCTATTTTTTAACGAGCATAAATTCAGTCATAAAACTGCTCAAATTTGCGTTTATTTTTTAACGAGCATGAACTATATGCTAAAACTGCTCGATATACCAGTCATAAAACGAACGCCTTTCGTAAGGACCAATTTTTATAAAGCTTATGCCTTACCACAGCTATGCTCACTTTTGGCAAATTTTACTTCTGCCCCACAGGCTTCTTTCATGCAAGTTTGGAAACGGCTAATCTTAAAACCAGATAAATAACCGCCCCTAGCTTGCACTCCAGAAGGTTTGCATGCCCCCAGGTATAGGATAGAATTTCGAGGCTGCCCCTCCTCTCCCCTACCTCTGCTTTTCTTTGGGTGTTCACAGTTACTTGTCATCTTGCCAATCAAATGTTAACGATACTTGTCTTCTCGTTATTCTAAGGGGTCTTATGCAGTACTCAGGCTTCCCGTCGGCCCACTTTTAACAAACAGCTATTTCTGACAATGGAAGAACACTACTCAAAGATAAAACATTGGTATTATTGAGGGAGGCTTGCCTCTTTCTTATTATTCCAAAGACGGTTTGATTTGCTGCCGCAAATCAATCTCTTTCTTCGACGATGTCTAACGTTGGGTTACTAAAGATGGTGACCACCCGTTGTAGCAATAGAATCTCTTTGAAGGCTGCTCCTGCTTATCCTTCAAAACATTCGTTTTAATGGGCGAGGCTTGAATTCAAAGACGGTTACTACTTGTTACCGCAAACGGTCTTCATCTTCGGTGTCCCTATTACCTAGACAAGGGGAGCGAGAAGCCAATTATCTCACTCACATAACTTTGACAAAAGAATATTATTCTAGAACAACCCCACTTCCTTCCACGGACGGGGTACGGACTAGTCATATTCTTTTGCGGAAATTCTTCCTTATACCCGGGGTTTCTTCTGCCCGAAGCAGACCAGGGTGCATGCCCCCTGGGTTCCAGTCTTTCTTTCCGAATCACTCGCACTCATCGGGAAGAAGGACTGGGGGTGGAGGCGAATCTTGAGTGAACAGACCATTTAGGAATGGTATTTGACTATTTGCGATGCGAGATCCCGGAAACGAAAGTTGGTCTACGAGCTTGACCACCCTTCCTTCGTGTGGAAAACACATTACTCTAAAGAGTGAGGAGACTATCGCTCCCATGCAATAAATATAGTCCCGCCCAAGGAGTAGGTTATAATCCAAAGGTCCTTGGACGACCATCACGTTCATCTCGACGGTCTTCCCTTTCAATGTAACAGGTACATTGGGGAGGATCCCTAATGGTCGACTGGTTCCTTTATCAAAGCCTGAGAGATTTCTCAATTCAGGTAAAAGCGCTGGGGAACCCAGTGCTTTCCAAGCAACAGAGGAAAGGATACTCACAGACGCCCCTTCATCAATGATAGTACCAGCCATGATCATTCTATAGATCTGGACAATGATTCTGAATGGTACACTGGCTGGTAACCGGGGTCTGCCTAGTTGATTCCAATCAAAGGATACAACCAGGTTGCTTGGTGGTGGGACCGAATATACGGCCGGATATGACTCTGATGATGTTCCTTCCTGCGATAAAGGAATGGGCGCATTGCCCTGACGCTCATCGGAGTCGGTGCTGATGAAAAGAACCTGGATGGTGTCATCCTTATTCTCTTCAGTGATGGTGTCGCATGAAGATGGCTCTTCGGCGACGGTGTCATTTGAAGACGGGTCTTCAATGACGGAGTCATTGGACGATAGAACCTCTGAAGGAAGAACCGGGTCAACTGCCGTTTCGACCTTTAGACTTTCGTCTGGTCTGGATTCAGTAGGTTCATTCTCAATGACCGACACTTCAGCTGACCACTTGAGCGGGCCAGCTGGATTTTCAACTATCGAGGGATTAGGCACGAGTTTTTGGTATCCAGGAGGAAGTCGTAACGGTGATACCGGACGATCTTCCAAAACTCTCTTGGCCTCATCTAAGAATGGACATTTGTGGATGGCATGATTGCCTTCACACAATAGACAGGGTGATCTTGGTCCCCTTCTTTGTCCTTCACTCTCGTTAGTTGACGGATTGCAATCAACATGACAACCAGAGGTTGATGCTACCGGATTGTGCAACCTTGGGGACCAGTCCCTTAGTATCCGGGGAATACAAGGACAATCACGATGGAAGTGGGTCCCTTTGCAAATGACACATGGCGATTTAGGCCCGGTCGGTGCAGTGTGTGGGTTTTTGTCAGCTTTCTTCTGCTTGCCCCCAGTCGCCTTCGCCAGAGGCTCCTTCTGCTTCTTTTCTCTCTTCTTCTTTTCCTTCTTCTCCTTGGGAGGCTGACTTTTGCCGGCTCTACCTTGCGAAGATGAAGGATCAGAGGAAGTATCATAAGAAGTGGAAGGCTGGTGGGTAGTTCTAGATTGTTCTGACTGTTGATTCGACTGCTCAGGATTAGTGGCGATCTGGACTACATTAGTTGAAAAGAGCCATACAGGGAGGCCGATTGTCAATCCTGGAAGTGACAATGTAGCCATATGAGGCGCACCAACATCTCCCCAAGAGGAGAAGGGATTTGGACTTCCGCCAAGGTTATTTCCTTGGTTGGTGGGCTCCATACTTTTCAACTGAAAGATCAACGTGGGAATAATAGGTGATTATGTTCCGCTTAAAATAAATTTTATTAACGACGCTTTTAGACACAAACTTGCTTTTTCATGTTTTAAGAGTCGAGAAAAAGCTAAAGATGACTCTAGTCGCCTTCGATGTATTAACGAGCCCGAAGTGACAAATGCTCGGTTGGACTTTTTCAGTTATAGAGTTTGAAAAAGGCCAAAAGAAACTGCTCTGGAGATCTAGGCAGAGGGTGTGCCAAACCTTTCGCGAAACCACAGAATACGTTTTACGGTATGGGTGGTCGATCTTCGTGAATGCTGTGTTCACTGCATCGCGATCAGTAGGGCGGTCGACACGGCTTCCTAAGGATAAAGGATAAAAGCCTATAGGGGTCTCCCAATATACGCGACGGTACGCGGGAGCTCAAGTCCGTATTAGTGCCACCGACTCTCAGGAGGAATCACCCACCTTCGTAGAGATCGACAGTCACTATGTTTAACGACGCCGGAACACGTCTCTACCTAGACCTCTAGATGTTTGCGTTAAATTCCAAAGCGTTGTTATGTAAATTGAGTTTATTTTAATGTTGATCTTTCTTAACAGTTTGCCTTTCAGGTTCGCCACGAGATGTATATATACAACTTCCTATATGCAATCTAAGAATGAGAAGCAAATCTTTCCAATCTTTCAACTTTGAAAACCTTAATCTACTTGAGGGAAAAGAAAGACACAACTTTTTCCACAGATCAAAGAACACACACTAAAATGCACATCTTCCTAAATCGTCGAGCATACAGTCAAATGCAAAATGCACAATGCATGTATTTCTTTTCGTTATCCTTAATGTTGATGCTAGACAGAAAGGAAACTGTTGTATAATTTTGAATCTAATTTCAAGTAGAAATAAACAAGCTTGTCCACAATCAAAAAGACACCTTATGATAGACTTGTTTAAAACACAGGAAATGTATAGATTCAAACCATGAAATGAAAAGCAAACAAACTCAAACAGCCATGAACAGTAATAAAACTAGCTCTTAAGATCACAAAGACACTTTTACAGTTCAGGATCTAAGAGGCCACAGCTATACTGGTTCGCTTTTCACAATGGGAAACTGTAACTGAAGCAAGAAATACTGAAAGAACATTCACAGTTTCATCACACAACTGAGGCGGAATAATGTCAAGGAGAAGTGGTTTACAGCAAGTACAATGACCAGCAAGCAATCAGCTAAAACTCAGTGAAAACAGGGCCAAGACACAAAGGGAAAGCTGAGCAAGACAATGGCTAACTGGACCAGCGCAGGCTCTGGTCTGTCAGTTTGACTCTCAGCGCAGTTCCCGAAGGGAGCACCTGCGCTGTAATGCAGACTGCCTGTGGACAGCCTGCACTGACTCACGAGAGTTACGTCTACAAAGTTTTCCGGGTCATAAAAAGCTCAAAAATGCACTGTTTTTGCTGAAATAAAAAGCTATAGGTCAAGTACAGGCTAAGGGATGATCAAGAGGATGAAGATCTATCACAAAGAGTAAAGAGTCTTTTGTAGATTAGCTCTTTAAATCTTGAATTTGCTCAGCAAATGAGCAAGAGTAGCAGTCCCTCTACTTCGCTTTTGATATAGTCAAAAGCTTTTCGATTTGGTACTCTTTTCTTCAAGAAATGAATAGAAAAATACTACAAACACCAACAAGATACTAGGCTCCCCAGCGGAGTCGCCAGTTTGTTGTGGGGAAAAGTATCCGATGCGGATGACCCTATCCCTACTCTAAAGGTGACAGTCTTTAGCAACAACTGAAAGTAAAGTTTTGATGATTTCCTTTATGAAAGTACAGAGAGAATGAAGAAAGATTAACCAACCTGGTGTCTTTCGCTTAGTCGATCCTTGTCCTCTCTCTTTGTCTCTTGTTCCCAGCTCCTTGCTCTCTTTGCCGGTCCAGCCACACACAGATCCTGCACAAACAAGAGAGCGAACTACAAGATACATGTACTCATAACTGAAGCATGGATTAGGATGAATCAAATATACATGTAAATACAATACATCAATGCAATACAAGTATATAGGAGAACATGCAAAACTTTATTGATAGAAGTAACAGGGTTCTGAGAAGGTTACAACCAATAATGGCTCCAATCCAGCAGCACCTCCCCAGCAGCAAGAACTCTCCTCTTCGCCTCTAGTAAAACAATCACCCAATAGCTCTAACTGTAAACCAACAGCACCTCCTTACTTTACACAAAATTCCAGCCTCCTTAGACCTCATAGAAGAGCTCTATATATAGGAGAGAAGAAGAGAGGATGAGTCAGCTTGAGGCTGGCATAGAGCTGACTAGTGTCCTCTCCTTCTTCAGTTAATCTTCAGTTCTTGAGTCCACTTGGAGATCCTTGCTTACACATGGTGATCAAGTACCTCTTACTCATCACAGGGCGAATCTCATGAACCAAGTGTCAGTTTGGAAGCTTCCTGGGCAGTTGACACCTTGCAGGATGACTGTGCCACTTGGCCAATCTCGCCCAGCGCAGGTAGCCTTCATTAATCTTGACTTCCAGCGCAGGTACAAGGAGGGACAGTTGCATTCCAGCGCAGAAGCTCAGTGGAGCAGCTGACATGATCCAAAATAAGCCTGTTTTGAAGTGTTTTCAGGTGGAGAACTGATTGGAAGTGCTGTTGTTTGATGACCTTGTTCTTTTAGGGGTAAGAACAACATGTTTAGGGACTGAGGATCCCTGTGATTATTGACATTTCATGCTCCATGATGCGAGGCACAAAAATGTCTATAACAACGTCGATTCTCATCTAATTGAGCTAAGTATAACAAACGCTTTTCCTCTTCGGAAGTAGCTGGAAGTAACTCGATGGCCATTTGCAGTGACAGGATTTCGCACTCAATGGGTAACACAGCTTCCAAACCATAGACTAGTTGGAAAGGAGTGAACCCTATTGATGTTTTTACTAAAGTTCGGTACGCCCAAAGCGCTGAAAAATAACATGTTGTGCCAATTCAACCGATGAATCCCAATGATTCGTCGGATCATGATAACTAAAACTTTGTTGATGGATTCAACCAGACCATTCGCTTGTGGATAATAAGGGGTTGAACTATCGTGACGTAAACCAAGATGGCCTGTAAGTTCGGTCATCATAACGTTTCGAAAATGACGCCCATGATCAGTGATTATCGCTTGTGGGACACCAAACCTAGCAATTATATGATTGAACACGAAAATTGCAGCTGTCTTGCCGTCTGCCTCGAATGTAGGCATCGCCTCGGCCCATTTAGTAAAATAATCTACCGCAAGGATGATATACGCATGCCCCCCGGCCGAGTGAGGGTTACATGTAATAAAATCGATACCCCATTTGGCAAAAGGACCAACGGCAATTATAGGGTGGAGAGGAGCAGGTGGAGCGCGCATCTTGCGATCAAAAATTTGGCAGTTGTGGCATTTCCGGACCGCCGTAATACAATCTTTAAATAAGGACGGCCAGAAATAGCCATCGCGCAATATCTTTTGGGCTGTGGCATACCCAGACATATGACCGCCACATGCTCCAGAGTGACAGTCATTTAGAACCCTTTCAGCTTCTTCATGAGTTAGGCAACGTCGAAAAATAGAGTCCGCCCCACGGCGATAAAGAGTATCTCCAATAATTTTGAATTGTTGGGACTGGAATCGAATTTTCCGACGTTCCGACCTTGAAATTTCTGGCTGAAAGGATTGGGTCTAGACATAGGTGATGATAGCCCCATACCACGGATCTAAAGTGCCGATTAGAAACAAAGATTCGTCGGCAATGGGCTCCTCTGCCACAGTTTCTGTGTCAGCACGCGGGAAGTCACACATTAACTCTGCAAAAACTAAAGATTTCTTAGACTTAGATTTCTCAAACTCCAAGTCGAACTCCTGCAGGATAACGATCCATTTAGAGTACTTGCCCCCTAGCAATTTTTTGGTCAAAATGTAGATCATAGGGTTGCAATCCGAAATTACCGTAGTTTTACGTAGTAAAATGTAGTGACGAAAACGTTGGACAGCTTGAACGGCTGCCAATGCCAATTTCTCCACATGTGAGTATTTTAGCTCAGTTGGATTTAACGTTCGACTAAGGTAATATATCACATGTTCCGTTCCAAATTCATCTTCCTGAACTAAGACCATTCCAATGGTGGAATGGGAGGCAGCGAGATACAAGAAGTAATCCTGGTTGTAGTTGGGAGGATGCAACAACGGTGCATGGGTCAACGCGTGTTTGAGTGCATCAAAAGATTTCTGAGCTATCTCATCCCAAGAAAATTGAGTGTTCTGTTTCAACAACCGTGTAAAACCCTTTGTAACCTCGGCGTAGTTAGGAATGAATCGTCGTAAAAAGTTTGCTTTCCCCTGCAAACTTTGGAGTTGGCGAAGACTCGAAGGAGTAGGCAAATTGATGATAGCTTCGACCTTCGAGGGATCAATGCGAATGCCGGCTTTCGAAACTACAAATCCCAGCAATCGACCCGTTTCTATACAGAAGACACATTTGTGTAGGTTCAATCGAATACGATAATGCCTACACCTCATAAATATTGCTCGTAAATGGACGAGGTGATCGGCTCGATGTAGTGAATGAGCAGGCAAGTCATCGAGATAGGGTTGCACAATGTGCTTGATGTCATGAAACGCATAAGACATCGCCCTCTGAAAAGTTGCTCCGGCATTCTTAAGCCCAAAAGGTAATTTGAAATAAGAAAATGTCCCCCATGGACAAATGAAAGCCATTTTTGGTTGATCGGCAGGTAGAATGTTGATTTGATTGTATCCGGAAAAACCGTCCATAAAGGAAAATATTTCGCTGCCGGCACAATCATCAATGATTTGATCGATATAGGGAGTTGGGTAGTTGTCCTTTGGACAGGCTCGATTAATATCCCTATAGTCGATGCATATTCTTATTGTCCCCTGTTTTTTGTTAACCGGAACAATATTCGATACCCAATCCGTTAACGAGATCGGATAAATGAAACCTGCTTTCAACAGTTTCTCAACTTCTGCTTTAATTGCAGCAGCTTTTCGTGGGTGAATCTGACGCAAACGTTGCCGGACGGGTTTAGCGTCCAGGTAAGTCTTGATCTCATGAACAACAATTGCGGGATCAATTCCTGGCATTTCCTCATAGGACCAGGCAAACACGTCGCAGAATTCTTGAAATAGGGCCTTATATAATTGAATTTCGTCATCTGTACACGAGGCACCTATATGAATGTTCTCAACAATTCCGGGCTTAACCGAAATGTCAATGGGAATAGTTCGAGAGACGTTTCCCAAATTTAACTCTGAATCGGGATGTTTCGTTGGATTTTGAGGTTCCTTGACATATTCAGTCGTAAAGATTGATGAGAAATCATTTTCAAAACGATCATCCTCAGGTAAAAACGAAGATCTGTGATGGAGATCTTCCCATGGTAAATCATCTACACATAGGATTTCACGAATTTGCTCATCAGAGTGAACAAGTTCAGAAAACGTAGTTAAATCCAAGGTTGAAGTGAAAAGTGATTCCTCACGGACCACATTCATTAAGTCATTTTCAGTTGAACACGGGTCGGCAAAAGACTGCACGGCTTCATAGGCAATTTCATATGGACTCAAAGGCATGGAATTACCAAATGAGTCTATTTCAGATTCAGAAGGAACGATCCAAGGATCGTCATAAAAAATAGTGTCTGATGTAATCATATGAATAGTTGCGAATGAAGATGATGCGTTGATCGGAGGAAAAGGAAAAGTTCCCAGTAAACTGACATCTTTAATTAATCCTACTCCAACATCCTTATATGGGATAGTCGTTTTACCGACGTGCTGAATACTCTCCGAAGAGGCTGGGTCAGATGAAAATAAAGCCAGCTGGTCTATTGTTACGATCTTTCCATTATGTGGAAACTTTATGACTCTAAAGACTGATGAAACGACCGCTGTCATAGTGTAAGACCAACTTCGACCCAAGAGAAGGTTGTAGTCTAGAGGGGCATCAACCACCTCCACATCTAGACTAACGGTTTTTCCTTCAACCCCTATAGGAAAATCCTGTAGAATGCCAAACGGATGAAACCCATGGCCATCAAAGGCCTTAAGAATTGTCGGGGATTGATTTAGTGAAGGAGAACAAAACGATCTCCAACATTGTATCGACATAATACACGTTGAGGCTCCCTCATCAATTACAGTCCGATGAACAGGCCTGTTTCTGACTATCACTGGAATCTGGAAAGCCATTTGATGAGGCAAACGCGGTGTACTATTTTCTAGATCAAAGATTATTAGGTTCAGGTCCTGAATATCAACAGCTCCTATAGCCGACAAAAGTAATTTACGCTGTGCTGGGCATGATTGCAGCACTTCCAAAGCCAACATTGCTGAGGGTGAAACAGCTAAATCCTCAACAATGTTATAATTCTGAGCCACTCTCGCATGTGGATTGAAAGCTGACTTTCGAAGTATACCCTTGGCGGGCGGTTTGATTACTAAGTCTGGATTAGGTTTCTCGATCTGTAGTGGATTGGAACCGGGAGCTGAGGTTGATGGATTAGAATGAGAAGATTCTGCTTCTTTGCCATCAACAGGACTTTTACTACCATAATCTTGCGATCGAGTCACAATCCTTACATGGGACATCATCAATATGGGTTCTTCATTGGCACTCGAGGAAGAACCTATCATCTTACTGTCTTGACTTGGAAATGGATCCTTCAAGACAGCAGGAGTTTGGGAACCTTTGACGATCTTCGCAACCTCTGCTCGATGAGGGCAGTCTCTTGTAAAATGTTCTTCGTCACAAATGAGACATGGATAACGAGGTTTGTGCTTTTCATCATTGGATTCCGCTTTTTCAGGTTTCTCCTTTGAACTTTTGTCCGTTTTATTCTTCTTCTTTCCTTTCTTCTTCCCACCGGATTTTGATTTAGCCGTAGATGATTCTACAACGTGAATATCGGCGGAAACCTCTGCAGAAGAATCTCCTGTCGGGGAATCAGGCAAGGTTATAATAGGAGAAGAATTCTTGGAAGACTTCTTCTTACTTTTAGTGTTAACAGTACCAATCATACCATCAGTGGCATGAGATCCCGAAGGAGCTACAGTGATTTGATTTGACTTGGGAAGATCGGGGATCTTTTCATGTAACGTACCTGACTGAGTATAGACCAAGTCAAGGTACTGTGCTTGAGCAATCACTTGCTCCTCAGTAACAACTCCGGCTTTAGCAACATCTTCAGTGATCCTTGGCAACAAAGATTTTACAAACCACACAGCCAAGATTTGATTCGGAATAAATACCTTCACTAAACGTCGTCGACGTCTCCACTCATGAATATGATCTGAAATATACGTGGATGTCGATTGCTTTAGCGAAGTTAACAATTCTGTGCCATTGTCATATCGGACTGGCAACTGGAAATGAGTTAAAAACGAGGTAGCTAACTGACTAAAATTATAAAAAGTGCCTCGCGGTAACTCAATGTACCACTTGGCCGCGAGACCAATTAGAGTGCGCTGGAAAAGTCTAAGATGGATCGAATCATCTGTGATGGAATTAGACGCACACTAGAGGTGGTAAGTCATCACATGGTTCGACGGGTCCTCTCCAGATTTACCTTCGAACTTGGGAATGTCACTGGGCAACTTATTCGACATTGGCGGCCAAAACGGAAGATAATTAATCGGATCGTTCGTTAGGTGCGACAAGTCTGGTAAGTCCAAAGTTGCGATAAATGGTAACTGCCGATTAGGATCCCTAAAACTCTGGGTCATGAGACAAGCCCCAGGAGGAGGATATCCAGGATAACTAGGAATAGGAATCGCGTTCGGGATATTGTATCCTCCCGGAAAACCAGGATTAACCGGACCGTACTGGGGTTGTTGAGGTTGTTGATAAGTGTACCCAGGATACGGTTGATACTGATAAACTGGCTGCTGGACAACAGGACCGAATTGGTACTGTCCTTGGTACGGTT
Organism: Pinus tabuliformis; assembly: GCA_031772625.1. Lineage (NCBI taxonomy): Eukaryota > Viridiplantae > Streptophyta > Pinopsida > Pinales > Pinaceae > Pinus > Pinus tabuliformis. The sequence continues at coordinate 504,135,555 of CM062812.1, forward strand.
GATAGGTGAATTGAGGTTGAATTGTGACAACCGTACTTAAACCAGGTTGTCCTACAGGCATCTGAACTGTAGTTTGAATGGTGGATCCAGACGGTGGTAAAGATGTCTGAGGAGTGGATATAGGAACAGTAGAAACCGGAGCTGTCGATACTCCAGAAGTAGGTGGGGTAGATTGAACAGACGTTGCGGCAGTTGCAGCAGTCGTTTGAGATGGAGTACGAGGCACAGTAGGCCCAGACTGTGAAACTACCGAAGGTACAGAAGTTTGAATGTTAGACTGGACTAGTTGCTGGGTTGAACTAGAAACTAAGGGTTGTCCAGTTTGAGATGACAACTGTACACCTGGCTGCAACACCTGTTGAGTTTGCGATGGATTCCACACTATGTTCATTCCAGGGTACTGACCCATAACAGGTTGAGAATATTGAGGACCATAACCGGGTTGAGGGTAGGATTGATAATTGAAAGGTACATTTCCCGTTCCTTGAACATAAGATTGACCTTGGGGTGGTTGGAAACCTTGGTTGGAGTACTGACCTTGGGGTAGATACCCCTGAGGCACGTACTGATACTGGGGTTGACCTTGAGGTATAAATTGATATTGGGGTTGACCTTGGGGTACATATTGAGTCTGGGGTTGACCTTGAGGAACGTATTGTACCGTAGGTACATACTGTCCTTGAGGTTGCCCCCCAGATGCAAATTGTGTACCTTGAGGTTGCCCCCCATGCGTTAATTGAGGCTGCCCCCCAGGCGGTAACTGGCCACCTTGAGGTTGAGAACTGGGAATAGAACCTGACATCATAAGAATGTCTTCTACGCTCAACGGCTTTGCACCATTGCTTCCAGTGAATAACCCTTGTTCAATGGGTTGAGGAGATGCTCTTGAAAAAGTACCAGAAAGTGACTGATACCCAGAGGGAACAGAAGGACCGCCGTACAAAAAAGATTCAGGCGATTGAGTAAACATGGACGACTGACCTGACATATTTACGGGAGTATAAAAACCTCTAGGGTGATAAGGAGCACGAGGTGGTGAAAAACTTAACACTGGGTTTTCCAAATAATTAGTCAAAGAAAGATACCAAGTAGTACTTCTAGGTGGACTGTAAAAAATTGATTCACTCTCCCTTAGATCAATAACAGGTTGATTTTCAGGGATAGGGATGCCTACTTCTTCTTCCGGAGCAAGTTCTTCAATAGCTATCAAACCAGAAGGAAGATTTTCGGTGATTACTCTTTCTACCCTAGGTGAATTAGGACCACTAGAAGTTGGAGAGACAAACCCCGATGTTGGAGTAACAGGTTCAGATATCTCAGGTTCTTCACCTATATCACTAGTAGATGAAAAGCTACCAGCAAGTTCGGAAACCGAAATGGATTCAGGATTATAACCTGTTTCTAGAGTTTGGTAATCAGGATGTACAACCAACGAAGACTCTCCTTCTTCAGGTGACCCAACTTTACTGCCACTAGGAGTTACGAGGAATTTCAAGCCTTCAAGATGGCTCGGGACTTCTTCAGGAGGTTGGCCCCGAAGTCTACGGGACTTCCTCAATAAATCAGCCACGGTTACAAACTCAGGAGACTGGCCTCGAAGTCTACGGGACTGTCTTGGTAATTCAGCCACAGTTAAAAACTTTTAACTACTTCACACGCAAACAAAGTAAAATCTCAATGAAAAACACCTAAAGCCTCTAAAGAACCAAACAAATTTGAATCACATGCCTAAAGAATCTAGAGATCAAACACACACAAACAGTAACTTTCCGGACCGAAAACACTAGTTGGTGATGAAATCCAACGTCGCAGAATTCAGTACAGAAATGGCGGTTGGAACAGTTACCCCGGCAACCTGCTTAATGAATAGACTGGACCAAGTTCCTCCACTTAACCGTCTCGAGTGAAGTGAACCCCCCAGAAAATCCAAGTGAGTCTAGCCGACGTCTGCTCCAGGTACAGTGGGATCTTCCCACCACTGTCACCTTAGGAAGAATCCTAAAGAATATGGCCACTAAAGTTACCAACTGAGACAAATACACCTGGGGGAACAGTCTACGATCCGATACGCACGCAAGGGCAGAGTAGCAAGCTCAATCCCCTTGAAGGCTCCTTGACATAATCCAAGGTTTACCAACAAGTGACCCCAGGCTCCTCGACAATGGTTAATTCGAGGTTTACCGTTTTTAATACGTGAATATCTGGCGTCGTTCCCAATGAGGAAGGATTGATTCCCACACTGGTTCAGACACGATCTCGTGCTTCTCCTTTAAGAGGAGCTTTCCCAGAGCATAAATGCAACAATTGGATTTCTTCCTACCACAAGATACAGCTACTTGTTTGTTTTTACTGTCTTGGAGAGTTAATTACTCTCCTACTCCAAGACACTAGCCTAAGCTAAGTTGGTGTATCAGAGCCCTAGAAATAAAATGTTACTAGGTGAATTTTACTTTAAGCGTTAATTTTAGTGGTTGTTGTTTAAGTCAAGAGGTGGCGGAGTTGAAACACGTGGTGTAAAGACTCGACTCGAAATCACTAAAAAGATGCACCTAAGATGATTTAAATAATCTTTTCTCTTCGATGAACTTCTAAACTAGGAAAGAGTTTGAGAATACAAATACTTTGTAAACACAAATCTTTCTCAATTAAACAAATTAAAAGAAGAGCTTTTCCTTTCCAAAGCACTCAAAATGAGACAACTAGCTATTTCACACAATTTTCCCTTTTCTTTTCAAAGCGCTCAATCACTACAAAAGACAAACTTTTCCAAAAGAGATTTTTTTTTAATATTTTGTAAATAAGACACTCAAAACTAATGAAAATGACTAACTTTGAGAGCTACAAACTATAAAAAACTACTTGAAGTCAAAGCCTACTAAAAGTCTTTTTGAGGATGTTTTACTTAGCTAAATGTGAGCTAAGGACTAATTTATGCAGAATCACAATTTAGTCAAAAAACAACCAATCTTTCGTTTCTTTTTTAAAAATGAAAATTCCAAACTTTCAACTACAAGCTTTTCGAAATTTTGAAATGAGAAAACTCAAAGCGAATTCCTCAACAAGGGGAGATTTCATAAATGGTCAGACTCATAAGAAGACTGGTAGACACCAAGGTAATCTGAGGTCCCTAGGGCTTCTAAGCTTAGAGCCACTACACAACCAAAAACGAAAAACAAACCCAACAAGCAAAATTCCTAGGAATTCCACCTAAAACCCTAATGCTAATGAAATTAAACCAAGGAAAGTTTTTGACAGGGAACAATCAGGTCTGGGCAATGGCTAAAACCTATAAACAAATTCTAAACTGATAAAAAAGAGAAAAATTTAAAATTTTTCAAATTTTTGACAGGGTACGCAAGCATCCTGTTTACACAGGTGCGTCCACGCTCTGTGCACAAAGCAAAAGTGCGTACAGGTACGCACTGTGCTTAACTCAGAGGGTGCGTACCTCTCCCAAAACTATGAAAAATGAAAACTAACTCAAAATTAACTAAAGTCACCCAATCCCACAATCATCAAGTCAAAAACAGAAACAAAAAATACAGTTTCTCAGGTCAAAGTATAGACAAAGAAAACAATCAAGTCCCCAGTGGAGTTGCCATTTTGTCGCACGGAATGAGTCGATCTTACGGACAAGATAGACCTTCCTAGAATCTAAAGAAGACCTAACGACAACCAAACCAACCAGACACAATCTTTCTCTAAATATGCTTCAATAAACAATAGCAAACAAGGGTTTTTAGGGCCTACCTTTGGTCCAACGCAAGCTTGTGGATGCCCTCGCTCTTTTGATCCAAATGAGCTCCTCTTCGCGAATCCGCAAACACAAACAAGGCAAACAAATTAAATAGCACCTGAAAAACCAATTGCATAAAACATATTTAACATGAAAGTCAAGGAGTCCATGAAACAAATAACATAAGATACTTGTTGAGAAAAATGAGTTTGATTGTATTAATTCAAAAGAAGAAGAACTTTACAACCTTTGCCTTGACGTTGTACAAGCTCCTCCCAGGGTCCAACAAGATGTCTCCTCTACTTTGACAAGTTTCACTCACTCTCCAATGGAACCAAGAGGTATGTGATCTTTCCTCTCAAGCTCAACCAAAGAGTCTTAATTTCACCAGCATTTACCCTCAAAATGTTCAGCTTCTAACGTCTCTAGTCCTCACCCCAATGCCTGTATTTATAGTGCAATGGAGGGAAGTTACTAGGTCCTCCTTCAAAGGGATAAAGCCCTCCTTCAAAGGGATAGCTCCTTTAGTCAAGGGATTAGCTCCTTCTCTTTTGGGATGCATGAACCACCTCAGAGCGAACAATCCACGTCAAAATTCCTTCTAGAAAACTCTAGAATTAACCCAAAGTGAGTTTTTTAAGATAAAAATTGCGCCTTTTGACTTTCACAGGGGTCCGCACCTGCACCGTTAGGAACAGAGCGGGTAGGTATGCAGCTTTTGTACATAGAAGGTGCGGGACCGCAGGTGACCATGAGAGAGTGCGGAACCAGAGTTACATTGATTTTTAATGTCTTTCTCCCACTTCCAAAGCTTGATTTGAAGAGCTGAGGTCTTAGACTTGCTTAGGAGGACAGTACAAGTGATGATAGACCCATACTGACTGCAAATAATCATGGTGACAATATTTTTGTGTAACACACCATTTTTTCGTGTTGGTGTCCATGCAGTCGACTTCATCCTCCTTTCGGAATTCCTCCTTATGAACTGATATGACCTAGAATTTGAGCCTCATGTCCTCTTCTTCATCATATTTTTTGGACATACCTGAGGATGATTCCACACTTTATCCATTTTGATTGCCACTTTTATCATCCTAGTTCTACACGATGAGCCTTGGTTTCTTCATTGCAATGTCATCATCTGTTGGGCCTACCACTCACTTTCACTTGGTGTTTTACCCTTTTTTGGAGGAACCGGTGCGATGAGTGTTCTTATTAGCCATCCTCTTGTCCTCTTTATGAGACAGTTCCACCATCACCAAAACTAGTTTCTACCCATTATACCACTCATCCCTCCAAGAGGAGTCGTCTTTAAGCTCTTTTAAGACTCCTTAATTTAGAAAATATTATCGAGTGAACTTGCCTCCTTCATGCCCGTTAAAGTATTTGAAGGGTCGTCTACCCAATATAAGTTTAACCCTTTTCTAGATTGGGGTAGACTAGTTATAAAAAAGGAATACTCTAGTCTACTATGGCTAGAAGGTTCTCCCTTGTATACTTTTATCTCTTTTTCGGGCTTGGGGGACTAAAATTATGAAAAAGGAACTTTTAGAAAAGATAAAGGGAAGGGAACATTCATTTACGTTAGTCATCAAAAGGTAGCATCAATCGTGTTGCCCTTGAATGTGGCACATGTTTGCATCATTATCTCACAGTTGGGTTTTATCTTGCATAGGAACTTACCATACATATGATTCTATCTACTCCTATGGCTAGTTACTCTTCCATTCATATGGAGTGTGATTCAATTCCTCCTGCATTGTTGCACGATATCACATGGTTCTCATTTGTCATGTTGTCCAGTTACTCTTCCAGTCATATGGAGCGTGCTTCAATTTCTCCTGTATTGTTGCACAATATCACATGGTTCTCATTCGTCATGCTTCCCTATCTCTCTTGTCATGCCTCTATGTGTTTAAGGGAAGTCTCAACCTATGTCAGCCATCTGTAGTAGCATGTTGACCTTTTTGAGACATCCATGCCTATATCAATTGTACTTCATCATTTCATGACTTCATCCATACATCACATCATCCTGGTATGTTATGTGTCAATTGATGGGGGATACATCAAAGCCCTCCTTCGATAGATCTTCTCCTGTCGACTTTAGCTCATTATCCAAGAGCTTGGCATAGGAACCAGTAGTACCTTGGAGCTTTCAGACCTCAATGGTAGGTTACCTCATGATCGAAAGCCAGCTTACATCATTGGCTCCTTATTGGACGAGTTCACTGGTGTTCGATGTCAGCTCATCTATTCACACTCAGTGGACTATACTAGGTACCTTAGGGTCCATTTTCCTCACTAGTGGATTCTCTCGTGTATGTTACTGATTTACCTCATTGGCTGGTAATCAGGGGGTTTCTACCATGTTCAACTTCATCTCATATATTCGCATGATGTAGATTCATACCATTGGGGTTATGTCGAAGACCCTAGGTTAGGGACATATCACTCTTATATAGTATCCCTCCCAGGCTGCAATGGATTTATGTATAATTTATGTACTTTGAGGACTATACTGGGAAACTTATCTATCTACCATGTGTCCTCCTACTAATGTATATTGTGACATAGATCCACATTGTATTTGCTAGTGGATATGCTCTATTGGTTGAGACACATGGATCCATTTTGTATTGTTCGTGGCCATGCAACCTAACATTTCACCTCATGGATTCGTAGTGTATGTTTGGTGTCCATGTTCAATATCTCTTTATGACTGAGCATGGGTATTCCCGCCTTGGGGATGTTATCACCAGAGTTTAGACTTCAACACTTGAGTTCCTCCAATCCATCTTCGTAGTCTTGTCTCCTTCCTCCCATTTTGATCTTTGAGTATTAGTGTAATGCATTTTGGCCATCAATTTATCTTTTGACCTCTTACATTAGGGGGGCATCTATTATAACCTTATTTTCCACTCCATTATAGTAAAAGAGACCCAAAATCAACTTAACTCAGTTGTTGGCTAGAATGCATCCTTTTTCACCTTCTTTTTTTTTTTACTTATGTGAGCTTTATCCCATGTTAAAAGGGTGAAATTACATAATTGAGAAATCTCTCATAATTATTTGCCAAAATATTATAGTTATGAGATAATAATTATTTCATAATTGAGTTACTTGAGAAAAAACTCATAATTGTGGTAAAGGTTTCTAGAGTTTTCCATTCTCAAGGAGATCAACTTGACCCACTTGTGTATAAGTTGGCTAGGTATCCATTATTGTGGAAGTTTCCTAACTTCTCAAGCCCCTAGGTGTCTAGATACATTCTCCCAAAGGATAGGATGTACCTATATAATATCACCAAGAGGAAAGGAGGTTAGAGGAAGATCGCTTGTTATCCTTAAGTGTTTGTGGTTGTGTGTAGGTGTTGAGATCGAGTGCAGATGAAGCAGATTTCTTGAGTTGAGCACAAGGATTCTTCTATTGTAGGTTTTAAACCTGTACAGAAATTACTTGAATACGAATTCTAGAACACAAAAAATAAACAATGTGAGAGCATAACACATAAAACATATACACAGAGATTTCCCCTGGATCCCAAAACCGGAACTACCAGCTTGATTTTTTGTTATGTTCCTTTCAATGTTACAATACATATTTATACATGCCAAAACATCCAAAACCATGGACCGAAAACCATTGCATCCAAAACCATGTGAGAAAAATCATGCACAAAACCATAGGTAGGTCCGCCCAACCTAATATAAGGTCCAAAAACAAAATTTTCTGGGGCGCTGCCCTAGACCCCATAGAGTGGGGTTACTTGCACCCCTCAAACCCCCTGTGACCCCCCTACTACGCAATCGGCGCAACGAAGGGGGGCTCTGACCCCCTTCTAACCCCCTAGTTAACTACGTGGACTAGTCATGGAAAGAATATAACACAACCCAACAGCTATGAATTCAAAAACCTTCACAAAACTTAGAGGAGGTCGGGTTCCTGCCCTTTATTTTATAGCATATAGAATTGTTTGCTTGTTGCATATATGAGCATTGGGTCAGGATTTGGTTGTCTTGTAATTGGCTATTCTTCGCTTGTTATCTACTGATCTTATTTGGACAATAGGTCACGTATCAATAACTCCTTGCATGTAAATTTCATTGCAAAAAAGAAGAGGCTACAAGAGAGAACTTATAGAGCCAAAGCACCAGAAGAACCATCATGAATACATGAAGTAATCTTGGACCATGACTGAATGGTGGAACCTCAGGTTGAGTTGGAAGGTTTTCAAACTCATCTAGACCCTTTGGAGGCTGAAGATGAAGGATAAGAAAAGATCCATCATCAAGAATTCAAATTCATAATAGCAAGGAGAAAGGCTTGGCCTGGACACATCACAACTAAGTTCCATGACATCAATGCCAAGGCATGGCTTGTCCAAGTGACATCACAAAGTCATATGTGTCAATGTACATTTCCACATCATTAATGGAATGTGATTATTGTATTCTCAAGAATGAGAAAATGTAAAATATGTGGAAGACCAAGGGTCCCACATGGAATGTGAAGAGTCACTAGAAAGTTCAAATATAGAATCTCAAAGGTCATGTAGGAATTCGAAAAGTCATAGTAGAAGCTCAAGACTAATGAGGGAGGTCAAGATTCACATGGGAGTTTGAGAGTCACCTCATTAGTTATAAATGCACCCTCATAGCTCAAGCAAATGGACTTTTGGGACTTGAACTTTTCACCTTGGCTTCTCTAGCTTGGCATAGGATAGAAGATCTTTCTTTGGAGGAGCCAGTAATGACTTAATGTTTCACTATTGGGGCTAGTGTGGCAGCATTGTCATTATATATCTTGGGACTTTCACTTAACAAATGAAGCTCATATAGATAACGCATTTTCATGCACATGTCATGAAATATTATGAGATTATTATTTCATTGTTTCCGGTGTATGTTTATGTTAATGCATACTAATGAAAGTGAACTATTTCATTGGCTTTGGTATGTACCTTGTTGAGTGTGAATTTTTACTTGCTTTTATGATCGTTGTTTTCCTATGAACTACTTTGCATGTTAAATAATGATCCCCTTATGCTCTTTTGTGTCTCTTTTAGGATGGTACTATTACTTTTCTTATAAAGGCTCACTCTCTCTTTCCTTGTCATGAAATCCCATTATATACATTGCAATGATATTCCTCGTAGTGTTAACTTGCTTATTTCAAAGATTGTTTGTATAATATCTTATGCTAACAATTACAACCATGGAAGATTCCCAAGAGTAATGGAGATCAATCGTATTTTTGGCTCTACTCCAAATGGTGTGAGGTCCAATTGGGATATCATATTGGGGAGACCCCCTTCGTTGATAGATTTCTATCACGAACAACAGGAATATGTGAGTTTAAGGTTAAAAAAATTGAACAATTAAGGCATATATCCATTGAAGATGTTGCAATGGCCTATGGATTTTAATCACTCTCAAACACTTGTTACCTCTACTTAAAAGTATAAAAGGAATATTGTTTTATCCCAAAATGCATGTGGGCTACCTTGTGTTGCATTATTCATATAATACATGGTTTATCTTAGAACATCCAAGCATTAATACCAATTCCAACCAATGTGAGTAGGGTATATATCATATTATTTTGTGATACTTTTTTTCATGAGGTTTAAAATCATTTATTATGTTAATTTTATCTTATCAACAAGAGAAGATGGTCAATTATGCATGACTAGACAACATTGATATTCAACACAAAATATAAAGTTGTAAAGTAATCCTATTATGTCTAGTCTTACCTTGCATGATTACACACTAAATTGGATAATGTAAAGGTTATAACATTAATGTGAAACTAATTGAAAATCATTATGTGTGCAACCCAATATTTCCTTACAAATAAGCTATTAATAATAGATATACATCTCAACTACATGCGATCTAAAAAATCCCTTCAAGTTGAGGCATCAAACCAAATTTACCTACCAAATTAAGCAACAAAAATTCATTATATAATGAAGCACAAAAGATCCTATATTCTCCTGTAGTCAATTGAAGGACCTCTAAAAAAGGAAATGTCTTAGCCACATCAGTTCTCTAATGTATCTTCATGTGGCACTAAAATTTTCATCTCGTTTACACTATGAGCTAGATATTATTCAACATTATCAAGCAACACTATCACTAAAATAAGCTCAGCAGTGGTCAAAGATGCTTAAACAACAAATTGGAAGGGAATCTAGAAGTTATTAGTATTTATTTAAGTAAATACATATACAAGTTCTATGTGGAGCAGTAACTTGAATGAAATACTACTAAACACAATGCAGTCATGACAGACAAAGGGTCTACAAAGGCCAACAACAAGCTACTTATATCATATGAACTCCAGAAAATCAAGATAGATTAAATACAATTGACGACTCCAACATAATGTTTAGACAAGTGAACACATTTTCACTTTCTAATTGAACCAATGTCATATGGTTCAGGTTTAAGTTCAAGTTTGGCAACCATTAGGTTTAGTTTGAAATCAATTTTTTCAATGAGTTTCAGATGAGGTTTGCTAGTTTAGTTTTGACTATATATACATACACACACACACACACATTAAGTGATATATTTTCCCAATCCTTGGTCCTCAATGAAATGGATTATGGAAGGTCGTCCCTACTCCATTATAAGTATGTGACATTTGAAACAATGGAAATAGTCCAACGGCTTATCCACTTGAGAACTAAATCAGAGTCACAGGTTGTTGGAGACTGTAGTCAAGACTAAAAGTTCAACTACTAGAACTGGTAGAGTTGAGTTGAAGCCTAAAAGGCTAAGAATATTGAACCTTCAAGGGTTTACAAACCACAATTTACTATTTAGAAGTGGTATTTGCAAACAAGGCTTAAAGATTGAAAACAAGCACGTGAAAAATGAACATGCAGGGTAGATATAGTATCAAAATATAATGAAAATGCAGTGATGCTTCCAGGTTGAGAATGAATGTCAATGTGTGGAGGAATAGAGCTATATAGATAACCCAATGCATTTGAAGAATTTTCCTCTTCAATGCTCATCCAACCCTACTTCCTGGTAGCTGGGAAAATGCTACTCTCCTAATCTCTTGAGTAATTTACTTCCTTGCATTGAATTTCCTGTGAGGTCTCTATTTTTGTGTCTTGTTTGGAATTTCCAATCCTATAGGTTTTAGAAAAAATGCAAACAATAATGGTCTTTCCAGCATTAACTGATGCTTCTTTGATGCTAGTGAATTTTGTAATTCACTGATTTGTGACTCACATTCATTTGTTTTTTGCTAGTAGAACTCCCAAGAAACAGGCTGAAAATGTCGAACAAAAGTCATGCCTTCCTTCCACCTCTTCTCTTGCCAATGAGCATGAATGGATTTCACTACTTCCACAGATGAAATATCCCAATAGAAGTCAGCTACTTCATCATTATTCAATAGCTCACATTGGTGTGTGAAGGAAGCCTTCTCTAGTAAATCCATAATTCTCCCAAATGTTTCTTCCAATACTTGACTCGGTTGGCAACCTTCATCACCAACCCTCATATTGTTTAAGACACTAAGCCACTCTTCATCCTCACTTTCCATGCCATACATGACACGGGAAGTGTTCAAATCCATTTCAACTTCACTCTCTAATTGTCAGATATATTTTGAAGCAGAGTAGACAAAATTAGAACTGCAATCGTAATCCTCTATCTTGCGCACTCTAGGTATTGGTATGTTCCTCACTGAGGTAGCTTGCAAAATCCGATTGTGGCATTCTTCATGCAATTCTTTGAATAGAGCCCATTGCTTCCTATCAAGAAACTCCAAGCTCCAATCCTTCCCACCTCTCCATATCATAGCATGGGTGTAACAATTTGTTGTGCCTTACGGGTATATTTTGTAAATCTAGATAGTTTCATAGCAAGCATCCACTCATTATGATATGAAGCTTCAAGCACAAATTGAGCACCACATTCTCTCCACCCTCTTTCAACTTCCACAACCATGATATTTTTACTACAAAATACATAATCTAAATGCATTCTTAGATGTGAAGAATTATCAGAGTTCTTCTTCTTCTTGTATTCCTTACTTTTCCTTGAAGGACGACCCCATCTCATATGACCTCTCACAATCGTGACGAATTTCCCTATAACAACTTCCTCCCCACCATCCATAGCCATGTGAGAATCCTCCACTTCAAACTCAATTACTGGTGAATTCAATCCCTGAGCAGAACGAGGCCTTGAACTCCTAGAAAATTGTGATTATCCTCTATTCATCAAGCATCTCCTTTTATACCCTCCATTAAGAAAAAAATATAAAATGATTGATTTTGTAAAAGTCTTTTATCCTCTATAAAAAAAAATTAAAATGACAAGAAACATCATTGATCAAAAGCTATGATCACATACTATTTATGTTTTTATTAAGATTTAGAAAAGCATCTCTTAGTTCAAGCCAAAGTTGTAGATGATAAGCATAGGGATGTAGTGGGAAAGAAAGGTGGCTAAAGTCAAGAGTAAAGAAAATCTTTCTACGGTGGGGCTGCAATGTGTACTGTTCTTTTTAATTTTCATACAAACCTTGACCCACAAATTCATGCTCCCAAACTTTATACTCTTTGTACAGTTCCCAAGACACACCATTTTTAGTATTTTTTAAAATTACACCAACTTTAGAAGGTCTGCCTACCTACCTTTCTTTGTATCTATTTTCATCATGATGATGTAAAACATATTTTGATAACAATGAACTAGTTCATTGTGAAAAAAATTATGTAATTGGCTCCAAATTCACTATAATTTTAGGTATCCTGCATATCTCTGATTTTGGGTCTCAAAGCAGAACAAGCTTGGGGCACAATGTTTTCTTCCATGGTGTTCCATCCTTTGGCTATGTGCATTTCTCTACTTGGATCTTCATTACACCTGGTTGCAGCTCACACCCATGCTCATGGTATGTAAATGGATGCTCTTATCCACAACGTTGTTTTATCAATGTTTTCATAGTTTTCCAGCAGAGGAAATTGTCATTCTTGCACAAATCCAAGGCATGGTAATTCTTAATCTATGGTCTAAAATGAAGTTTAAAAGTGTTCTTGTGAGCCCACCTGAGTAGTCCTTGTTAGTTATTAGTGACCCATTTGTATGGGATGTTATATACTGCGAAAATTTGGACAAATTGGCAATGGAAACTCCAAGTTAATAGAGAGCTTAATCCTTCCACACACATATACCTTACTGTGAAAGGCAATGCTAAGGGTAACAAGGTGTTAGTGGAAACTCTGTAAATCCCTTTCATTGTGGGAAATTATGTTTTCAGAGAATCGAATGAAAACATGCATGTGTCTTTCATGGAGATGTCTAAGACATTTCCTAAATGCACATGATTCTTCTGACTGATAATGGGGCACACTGCTTCAAATGTTATGCTTTTCTCATTTGAAAAGAAATGGTTGTTAAACATAGACATGCCTAACCACCACACTGATTGAATGTTTTCCAATTTATTTTACATTTTTAAATAAATATGTGTGCACCAATGCACATATTGGTGATTCTCATAGTCACAAAGCATTATTTCTTTGCATAGTTTTGTGCACCAGGCATGAAAATTGAGTGTTGTTCTCAAGTATGCCTTGCTACTGCATAAACTTTCCATGGCAGCATTTGCATTTGATCATATGGTAACAATGACATGTAGTTTCCTGAGTCAAAAGAATTATATTATCACCTGTTGTATTCTAGTGGCGTGCCATCCCATTGCTTATTTAATCCCAATGTATATATCCATTGCCAAGGAAATCTTGCCATCTACTTAAATTGATTTATCGTACAAGCATAAGGTCTTGTGGCACTATACGATTAAATCCAGGTCTCCACTCTGCACATGAATATTTGTTTTTAAATCCAAATCCAGGGTTTTTAAGTCTACCTTCCCTTTAGGTTGATATAAAATGAAGATAGTTTGAGTGTTTTGGTGGATTTATATCACCGAAATTTAATCTTCGGGGATGGTTGGATCATTAAAGAGATTAGGAAATAAGCTCCATGCCAAGTTTGTTGGTTTATTTTGGGTCAAGTTACCCTGCTTTGGTATAGAGTGTGTATGTGTTAATGGAAAAAGTATGCTTTTCCTAGACTTTGTTGGTGATATGAAGAATCATCTTCCAATGCCTCAATTACTTTTTACAGGAGTGAGCCTGCATTAGTTTTTCATTCCAAGGGGAAAAATCTACATAGGGTATTTTATAGTAAACATACAAGAATAAAAGAAAAATAATGATATCAAAAGTAGGGTAACAAATAATTAATTCAAGCAAAAGAGATACAAAGGATAAAAAAAAAACATGTAGAATGTTGTGAATGATGAACTGTAACGGGTTCCCCACCTATGCATTGTAATTTCCTACTACAACTCTGCAGTATCTCGTGGAGAATCAATTATGGAATGAAGGTGTGACTACTCTGCCTTATCTGATTTTTTTAAGGGAAAACTTGTGAATTTCAATGCTTGATTATTTGTTATTTGGAAGAATAGGGGCATGTGGTTAATGTTGACCATGTTGCCCACAAAGTGCCTGTCTAATATGTTGGGGCAAAAAAGGCAGATTCAAAAGGCATATATTTTGGCCTATTACTATTTATTTCTACCATGGTGGATCTTTGTTATGCTAACCCCTATTTTGAAAAAGGATAATTCAAATGATAGAAATTTCTTATCTGTTATTGTCAACTGTGTACCTTTTTCTATGGCCATTGCAACATTCCTTGGTTCCAAGCATGTCCAATTTCCTAACTCTTTATGTAGTTGATTGTTGCTCATCTTATCTAGTACCTTTATTTAAGATTTTTTTTACTATGAACTCTTGAGTATTCATGGAAAAATGATCTTAAACCAACCCCATTTCTATGAGTGAAAGGAATGTGCCTCATTCAAGGGTACTAGAGAATCAAAAGCCTTGTGTTTTTCTCTCAAATCTCACTTTTTTTCTCGACAAAATCAAAAGTACCATCTTGGGTCTTGGACCTTCTAGAATATGGGATTATGTTGGTCTGCAAGATGATGGTGATGATTGTTGAGAAATCTAGCTTTTTGCAATGGTTGTCATTCATATCTCTTTGAGCCACAACTCCTTAGATCTAATCCTGTAAGAATTTTGTTATAGGTTGCTCCACTCGAACTCCAAATGTAAACCTTTTGATTCTAGTGCCAAATGTTTCACTATATGTTGAGAATGCAACAAGATGATGGAGCTTAGTGGAAAGGAGTCGCCTTCACTAAGTGGGCCCGCAGGCTATTTTTGGCGCAAAGTCTATTTTTAGACATATGGATCATGGTCTATGAGTTGCAGGATGTTGTTTATGGATGATTGGTCATGTTAGGAAAAATAGATGCACTTCTATTTTTGGTTCACAGTGGAGTGATCAGAGTCTATTTTTAGACTGCCAGGCTAAAAATCGAAACAGTCAAATATTATTAGCCCTTAGTAATATTTGGACTCTAAACATTATCTTATTCTCTTGGAGCACTTCAGTTCGAGCTACGGATGTGGCACATGCAGCTGACAAAAGGAATCACGTGGTTTCTTATGTGTTAGTTGAGCTATTGCATGGAGGACTTCAGTTAGAACTCATGCATGTGAGTTCTGTGGAGTTGGATTGTGGAGTTGATGGAGTTGTGTTCAGTTTGACTTGGTTAAACTAGTTGTAATTAGTCTAACTACAAATAGACTAGTGATGAGTGATGTGAATTTTGATTAAATTAATTCACTAATTATTAACTCATAATGCAACTGAAGAATACATCAGTTATCTCATTGCATGTACAGTTCAGTGGAGATAGGTGTTAGAGGTTGAGATTGCTATCAGTTGTGACTATAGTTGTGCATGAGATCTTACACAATCAATGGATTGAGTGTGCCCATGAGGATTGCGCAGTATATGCCCAGTGAAATAGCCTGTGCTCACGTGATTTTCACTTGGTATTGTGCAATAGAGGCAGGCAAAGCAGCGGAGAAGATTTGAACCTGTGACTTGTTCGGATCTGAGCTAGTTTTGTGTGTAACAGGTGGGGATAGTGCTGGATACTTGTGAGGAGTATTGTACTATGTATTGTTACATGTTCTCAATCATTATAATATACAGATAGTGTGGGGTTTTCAGCTGTATGCTTTCCCCGGGTTACATACTGTGTTAATGTGTGCATGCGATTGATGTTTCATTGTTTTTAATGCTGCTAAATTGATGATCAACATAGAGGAGATTATGTATTGTGCATGTATTCTGCAATAGTGTATAATAGGGATAATCTTTGTGAATAAGTGTCATATTATTCAAAATTTATACATGGCATCAGAGCTGGTTGATTTGTAGAAAAAGTTCTACAGGATATCAAAGCGAGGATTGATCATCAGATCTATTATTCAGAAAGTGTTTACATTTTATTTCTTTAGGCAGAGTCTGTAATCGAGCCAGGTAGCCTCTAGATTCATCCTTCTTTTGGAAGGTGAGATGTCCGGTAAATTCCCATACAGTCGATCTCTGTACAAGAAATACTTTGTTCTCACGAATTTTAGATCAGAAGCGGTTGAGTTTTGAGCTAGTGGAATGGCGCTCAAGGATAAACTCAGAAACATTAAGTGTGAGAATGGAGACAGTATGCCCCAGTATCTCACGAAGTTCACCCAATGCTAGGATGAGTTGGGAAGTGTGGGGGTGACTGTTGATGATGAGGACTTGGTGAGCTTGGCTCTCCTTGGTCTTCCGAAGAGTTGGCATTCCTATCAGGACTCTGTCAATGGTCGGGAGAAATTGCCAGGATGGGAGAGACTTTAGTCAGATCTTGTGCAAGAGGAGATCAGGCGGAATACCAGGGACGACTCTTCATCAAAGGGACCTGATGAAGAAAGTTGCACTTTGGCTGCCAAAGCAAAGAATGGGAAGAGCAATAAAGCTTCTCAGTCTGGTGTGAAAGGCAAGAAGCAGGACATGTCCAAGGTGAAGTGTTTTCACTGTCACCAGCACGGACACTATGCCACTAATTGTTCGCAGAAGAAGAAGAACAAGCAAGCTGCTGGATCTGCAGCAGGAGAGGCTCTGGCCTCGCAGTTTGAGCTTGATTTTTCATTGATCGCATGCTTGGTTTCAAGTGTGATGGGATCGGTGTGGTTCTTGTACAGTGGTGCGTCTTTTCACATGGCAGGAGATCGAGATTTGTTTTTTGATCTGGAGGACAAAGATCTTGGAGTGCACAGCAAGATGGGCGATGATGGTAGATACAGTGCGACCGGTATCGGTACCATTTCCTTTGAGAGGGAGTCTGGTAAACCCTTCGTATTGAAGGAAGTGATGCATGTTCCAGGATTGAAGAAGAATCTTATCTCTGTGGCGATGTTAGAAGACAAGGGATATGATGTTGTCTTCAGCAAGGGAAAGGATTTCATGTGCAGCAAGACAACTGGAGAAACCCGGAAGATAGGGGTTCAAGTCAGGAACCTTTATCAGTTGCATGTAGATGCATGCAAAGCCTTGAGAAGCGAGGCAACTGATGGAGACTTGGTGGTTGAGAGGGAGCATATATTACCTCTCAACATGAAAAGCCAGAAGAAGTCTGAGACAATTGTGGAGGAGCCACGATTGGTGCAGCAGCTTTAGGAGGTTGTGGAGCAGCCACAACAGGGTAAGTTGAGTGGAGATTGAGTAGAGACGTATACTCATGCAGAGACCTCCAGTAGGGGGAAACTTCGAGCCAGGTGGGCAGAGGGATCGCATGCAGCCATACCTCCAGGTAGGAGGTGGGGTGATGTGGATTGATCGTCTCAAGGATGAGGGGCAGGATCCTTGAGGTACCCAACCTCTTGGATGAGACCTTGCTACGAGAGCCCCGATGTGGAGTAGCAGGAACTGACTGATTGGGTAGAGACAGATGCGGATGGAGCAGCAGAGAGAGCGACAGTGTAGGGAATCCCAAGACAACGCATAGCTAGCAGGCTACAGCAATGCGAGAGGCACAAGTGTTTTGCACAGTGCTAGGTGGCACAGAGAGGTGTGCAATGGTGCGAGATGCATGGAGATGTTGCAGTAGCGCAGATGTCATAGAGGGAGCACTTTTCAGCAGTAGGTAGAGCTTCAGCATCAGAGTATGTTTCTAGCCCAACAAAGTGGTCAGTTGGGAGTGTTTTTGTTCCAAGTGTTGTTGGAGCAAGTGGAGCGGAGAATCATGTTGCATGCAGAACATTCCAGAGTTGCAGGATAGGGATTGCAGATAATCCATATCTTGTTGAGAGGGAGTGTTGAGAATGCAACAAGATGATGGAGCTTAGTGGAAAGGAGTCACCTTCACTAAGTGGGCCCACAGGCTATTTTTGGCGCAAAGTCTATTTTTAGACTATGTCTATCTTTAGACATATGGATCATGGTCTATGAGTTGCAGGATGTTGTTTATGGATGATTGGTCATGTTGGGAAAAATATATGGACTTCTATTTTTGGTTCACAGCAGAGTGATCAAAGTCTATTTTTAGACTGTCAGGCTAAAAATATAAACAGTCAAATATTATTAGCCCTTAGTAATATTTGGACTCTAAACATTATCTTATTCTCTTGGAGCACTTCAGTTCGAGCTACGGATGTGGCACATGCAGCTGACAAAAGGAATCACATGGTTTCTTATGTGTTAGTTGAGCTATTGCATGGAGGACTTCAATTAGAACTCATGCATGTGAGTTCTGTGGAGTTGGATTATGGAGTTGATGGAGTTGTGTTCAGTTTGACTTGGTTACACTAGTTGTAATTAGTCTAACTGCAAATAGAATAGTGATGAGTGATGTGAATTAATTGATTAAATTAATTCACTAATTATTAACTCATAATGCAACTGAAGAATAAATCAGTTAACTCAGTGCATGTACAGTTCAGTGGAGACAGGTGTTAGAGGTTGAGATTGCTATCAGTTGTGACTATAGTTGTGCATGAGATCTTGCACAATCAATGGATTGAGTGTTCCCATGAGGATTGCGCAGTATATGCCCAGTGAAATAGCATGTGCTCACGTGATTTTCACTTGGTATTGTGCAATAGAGGCAAGCAAAGCAGCGGAGAAGATTTGAACCTGTGACTTGTTCGGATCTGAGCTAGTTTTGTGTGTAACAGGTGGAGATAGTGTTGGATACTTGTGAGGAGTATTGTACTATGTATTGTTACATGTTCTCAATCATTATAATATACAGATAGTGTGGGGTTTTCAGTTGTATGCTTTCCCCGGGTTACATACTGTGTTAATGTGTGCATGCGATTGATGTTTCATTGTTTTTAATGCTGCTAAATTGATGATCAACATAGAGGAGATTATGTATTATAGAATTTAGGCTTCTGTGATCCATATCAAGTTTTTGAAAGATTTTTCGGCGAAAATCACATGAAATACCATTTTTCGACGTGTTTCGAACCAACCAGTGTGGTTCATCGTCAGGACAAGTTGAAGAAACAGATCCAACTTAGCATGTTAAATAGTCTGAGCAGAGCCTCCAACGGCTAGTTTGACTCTAGGACTGGGGTCAAAATAATTTAATTAGTTATATTCAGGACCAATCCCTTAAAATATATATAAAAATATATAAAATATTTTTAATGGGTGTTTAATTCAAAAAGTATTATTAAAAAATTATAAGATTATGTATTGTGCATGTATTCCGCAATAGTGTATAATCGGGATAATCTTTGTGAACAAGTGTCATATTATTCAAAATTTCTACACTATAAACATCTTATTGATGATTCTATTTATACAAGAATTGGCAGATTAGTTGTCTGTTGGACAAATCAATAACCAGATTGACTGTGTAGTAAAAGCACACTGCCACAATAGAAATAAATGCCAAGTAATGAAATCTATTAATAGGCTTTAAATTGACTAACAATATTGCATTTAGAGATAATGCTCGTGGAGTATTGCAAGGAAAATCTTTGTTACAATAATTCCATAATTTTCATTTCATAATTGGGGCAGAGAAGGCCTCTACCTCCCAGGCATTATGATTAGAATTTCGCAGTGGGTAATATGGCACTATTTTCTAGGTAGTATATCTTAACTCTAGTATTGAATATGTATTCTTGGTCCATGAGTTCATATTGTCCTATAATCGAGATAGATTGTATAGTGCAATTAGGCACCTGGAATGCAGCCCAGCAAGACTAACATGTAGACAATCTATGTAAAACATGTAAATATAAGTAGCAAAAGATATTTTCCTATTGTAGTAGGCAATGATCATAGATATGATCAAATCTCCCTTTTGGTTTATCATATGATTTTGATAAATATTGAGCACTTCATCTCAATTTAGGATTCTTGTTCATTGTTGAAGCCTGGAATTTATCTGTCAGTTATAGTAATGATGAAAAATCTTAATTAGTTACTCATTAAAATAAAACAACAAAAGTTTTACAGGATGTGTTACAGTTAGCATCTCAAAATAATTCTAGATTAGTTTTGGACTATGAAGCTAAGCTTGCTTCTGCAATTTTGGTAGCAACAACTACTTCATTGATCACTAAGGCTATAACAACAGCAGCCAAGATTGCATCCGATGCTGCTTTACAAGAAAATCACATGGCAATGGAGGCTTTGAGTTCTGATGGTAAACATGATGTTATTTTCTCTAGTGAAGTTGGATTGCTTGAAGGCATCTAGGGCCATTCCTATTCAATCATTGCAACTGCCAGGGAAGCTACCAAAAATAGGGTTGAAGCTGCTTTTGCTGCTACAAAGAGGGTAGAGAATTTGGATGAAGTTGTGAGGGCAACTAATCTAGATGCACAAGTTGTATCTCAAGCAAGAGTTTTTGTGGCCATGGGTTATCTTGTTCCATTAATGTTGAATGTTTTACTGGAAGTTGTTCCAAATGCTTATTGGAAGCTAATGGACCAAGAAGAAAATACTCAAAAATATGATAATCTTCACAGTGAAACACCAACTCAAAAATTTGTTATTAAAAATGACATTATTGTATAAGAGAGATGCGTTCAAGAATGAAACCTCAAGGAATACAAAAGAAGGCTTGAAGGGTCCTACAACAGAATTGTCAAAGCATGTGGAGAAGGATGTCACACAAATGCTAGATTATTCACAATATGATATCTCAACAAAAAAGGATGTGGAAGCTCGTAATAAGAATCAAGGTCTTCGTATAACCCAACTTGCAATACTTGTTTCTATTACAAAGATAGTTGCAAGGGGGGAAACAACAACTCTTGAAACTGAACCTAGTTCTAAAAATCACAAGGAGCCATTTGCTTCAAAGGCTAATGACATCAAGGAGGGATCACATGTGGAGGATGGTGATCTAGCAAGGATATTTTCACTTCTCTGATATTTTCTTTAGCATTGCAATATCCTTGATCATTTCCTCTGTGATTGATAAGAGAAAACACTGATTGGAAATTAAATTTTTGTTAACAACCTAAATTCCTTGTTTGGTTCTCAAAATCATGTTGAATCATTGAAATATTTCTAGGTTGTCTCTGATGAAGAGGGTCTTTAGGATGTTTGGTTTTCATCCAAAGTATTGAGCTTGAAGGATGGGAAAACTTTTGTCCGTTATGATTAACTACTTTCAAATGAAGGTCATCTAAATTATCAAACTTAGTATCTTGCATCTTTCTCTATTTTACAAATATCTTTCTAAGTTATTTTTTAAGTGGAAATCATTGATTTAATAAAGGAAGCATACATGATATGATTTATGGCATGTCCTTCAACTTATGCAGGCCCAGGTAAGCTTCAAGAGTGGATACCTCCGAAGGGAGATAACGGAAAAACACCTAGAATTCGTATGGCTCATCCTATGTCTGTAATCAAATTTGAAGGCACATGGAAGCGCCACAGAGAAACTATGGGTAATTATATTTGGTCTGTGGGAGATCATGTGGATGCATGGATTCGTGATGGGTAAGCTCTTGTCATTTTTCTCACATCAAGTTTATATTAGAGCACCAGACAATGTTTGCACAATCTCTTAATTTTTATACTTATCTATGGCTTTTTGTCTATATTGCATGATTTAAAGGGAAGTGGCCATGAAATTGTTCTTCCTTCTTACATTTTATTGCCTATAAATTAACATCTTTGATTTCTTATATTTCTTCTTATTTTTGTGACTTGAAGCATGAAGTTATACATATTCTTCACTCAATAAGATCACTTATTTTTTTGACATGTTGTTAGTGAATGATGTGGCTTCATGGGTTTGTTCCTGCAACGGTTCGCTAAAATGGGTCAACATCTGGTCAGTTGGTTTGACTGTTGTCTGGAGTCAACCATTTGGGTTGCTGGGTAGTAACTTTCCATCTGAGTTGTCTCATGGTTGTCATCCTCATTTTGACTCATTTCTTTTCAAGCCTCCCCACATACCCCAATACACACTGCAATCATTGTGGTTACATCAGTTGAAGAAACTAGTTGGTTTCAAATCATTGGTACCATTCCATAATGGTTGCTCCTGATATTAGCAAGCAACCATTTGGGATTGTGGCAGGATTGGTTGGGGTGAGGGTTTTCCCAAATTCCACAGTCAAGTATCATCAAACCAGTACAATTGTCAGAATATGTTGTTTGCTTCAGCTAGTTGATTGTTTTTTTCTTTCCCACATCAATGGCATCTGTAAACATTTTCTAGCTTTGTAAAACATCATAACAACTAAATCCTAACTTGCTTAAAATTCTCCCCTTTATCTTGAAGACATCTAAGTTTCAACTATTTTCTACATATGTTACTATCATGTACACATTATGTTGAATGATTGTTCACTAGACAAGTGTTTGAACAACACTTTCCCTTAGGCTCTGACCATAGGTCCATGTACTATTTCTCTAGCACCACATATGTTTTAGAGTGCAAACACCACCATGGAATGGGGAGAGAGATAAATATCTCATATTAATGTTGGCAGCTGCAACAAATATATCATAGTGCTCGTTGCTCAGGACTAGCCCAAGATCACATGTTTTAGCACTAACAATATACTAAAAATGCTTATAAGATACCAACTATTCAATATAATTGTCGGAGCTTGTTGTTTGATCCTCCAACAAACTTCATTCTTAAGAGGAATAAATAAAGAGGATACATGCATATAACTATTGAAATTGTTTTAATTTCACAAAATTCACGAAGGAATTCACACAATTTATCACCAAAGCTTTCAATTTACTTGCCATTTCAAATCAAGATTTAGTATAATTAATATTTATTATGGTCACGTAAGTAAATAGTTTTTTCCTTTACGTAAATAAAAGTACATTAAGTACTTTAGTCTAATCAATAAATTAATGGAAAATCGGTATGCAACCTTTTTCACTCTTCACTTGTATAAATGTTAGAAGACCTATTGCTCAACAAACAAATATTTGATTGTTTTCTCTCTCTGCTCTACTAGTTTATTTTTCTGATTTGGTATCACAGCCAAGGTGTGAATAAACCAAGGCTGAAAATGAGTGAGGGATTCAGGGATTGGACTACCCAATGATGGTTTGGTGAACTACATTAGATCATAGAGATATCACATTGAAGTTTCCAATATGGTCGTATTTTTTAAAGTAGCCATACATTTCCACATGATTTTGGAGATGCAACTACACAAATTTTAGATATATGTTTTTAAAGGAGTCATACATTTTCATATGAATTCATTGCGACAAAGGAACATAGAAATCATTTTGATGAAAGAAAGGATTAGAGAACCAAAGTACTTCTTGAATCAATTCGTGTACATATATGTGGACCAATGAAGACACTATCGTCCTTTTGTGCAATGTACTTTTTTCTATTTGTAGATGAGTTTTTAAGATAATGTGGGTGCATTTCCTAAGTTAAAAATCAGATGCCTTTTCCAAGTTCCAATAATTTAGATCTATGGTAGAGAAGCAATCAAGGAGAAGCATCAAATTTTCTAATGCATAATGATGGTGAGTTGTCTTCTCACAATTTTAATAACTTTTGTAATCAAGAAGGAATACATAGACAATATACTACACCCTATACTCCAAGACAAAATAGAGTTGTACAAAGAAGTAATTGGACCATTATGGAGATGGCTAGGTGTACGTTAGAGAGAAAACTTATTCCTCATAAATATTGGGTAGAGGTTGTTGATATTGTTATATTTTTTCTAAATAGGTCACCCACAATGTTTGTTCCAACTATGACCTCAGAGGAGGCTTGGTCTGGAAAGAAGGTTAAGGTTAGTCATCTCAATGTTTTTGGTTCGTTACCATCCTTTCTTTTGATGCAGAGATTAGAATTAGAAAAACTTCTTCTGATCTTGCAAATGAGGTCAGAGTAATTATCAAGGTAAAAGTTGAATTATTTTCCACTTTTGATATGACAAATTTAGGCCTCCTATATTACTGTTAGGTGTAGAAGTTTGGAAGACTAATACATATATTTTTGGTTCACAAACTAAGTGTGGAAAGGGTCTGTTAGAAAAACATAGGATGGCTGATTGTAAAAGTTCGTCTACACCTATGGAGAAAGGGCTGAAATTTTCTGCCAAAGTTGACTGAAAATCAACAAATGAGTCAATTTTCAGTCAACTAGTGGAAGTCTGATCTATCCTACAACTACTAGGCCAGATATTAGCTTTGTAATCAACGACATATCCATGTTCATGACACATATGAGAGTAGGAAATTAGAAAACAACAAAAATGATTCTGAGATATGTTAAAGGTACAATAGATTTCAGAATATTACATGGTGAAAGTGATGTCGGATAGTTAACAGGCTATGCTGATTATGATTGGATAGGATCAGTGGATGATTGGAATTTAACAATTGGTTATCTATTCAGTCTTAGAACAAGTGAAACATTATGGGCTAGCAAGAAACATGTTGTTTCTCTTTCTTCTAGAAGACATAATACAAGGCAACAACAAAAGGAGCATGTGAGACAATTTGGCGTAGAAAATACTTATGGAATTCATGTTTGAGAAAACTAAGCCAACAATTATTTTTTGTGACAATCAGGGTGTTCTCAAATTAGCAAAGAATCTAGTTTGACTCTTTCCTAAGCACACTAAACACATTGGTGTACATTGTCATTTCATCAGAGAACTCGATAATGGTGTCACGTTTCGTATTTGATTCATTTGTTGTTGGAGATCCCTCAGGAACCTGAGCCATCAACTATGGAAATGTTTCTAGTAGGGATTCCTATGGTTTTTAATGTTGTGATTCTTTCACCTCATAGTTATTTTGGGCAAGCAAATGTTTTAGGAATTCTAGAAAAGACACCGGTGGATAGGTAAATATATATTTTTTTAATTGCAAAGTCCATTCCATGGTATACTCTTTTTATTGTTTGATTGTATTTTGAACATTTCTTTTGATTTTGTTTTGTCTTTTAACTATGAAATTGAAAATACTTGGTATCCTGTCCATTTAAACAACATCCCAATCTTGAAGAGGAGATTAGTATTACACGATACTAATTGAAATCCTTTTAGTTGTTTTGTGATAAAATATTTTCATGAATATTAGAAAAGTTTACTTTGATGTTTTGTTCGAGCACATGATGTCTATATACTTGACCAAGTTCATGCGTTATAGAATGAAATGTTTTTGTGAATAAAACAACAAGGATTAGACATCACACCTCATATTATTTGTTTTCACAAGTTATCTATAGCCTTAGCTTTTTAGCATGTAACTATAGAAATTCTCACTGTAGATTAACCTGATTATGCAATATAACTAAAGTAAAATACTTAATCTACTTCTACAATCAAACTTGCGGAAGCTTAATAGATTTGAGCAAGATCAAGCGGAACACATATAACAGAGAAGAAGAATCAATGCACATGAAACACAGAAAATACTTAGGGGAAAGCCTCAGCGAAAATCCCGCTATCTGTATTATCATACAAGGTGGAAATACATCAATATTACACAAAGCTTTAGCTCCCACAACTAGCCAGCTCTCAGTACAATCCTTCTGGATGCTCACGGGCAAACAAGGCTTCTCACAAACCTTCTCCTCTTCCCTCCAAGCCTCCTATTTCCTTGCGTTGTTTCTCCTAGGTGATCCTACTGTTACCAAGGGTAACATTGATCACTCACACTGATCTCAAACCCTGTAAAACTGCACAATCCTCAAGGAACCTTATTCCTTTTGTATGGATGAGTTTCCTTTATAGGAAAATTCCTCCAACTGATAGTACGATGTCCCTGTCTTTAATCCCAACTGGGTCTTTGTCTGAACTGACATGCTTGAGTTATTTATGAGAGAATCCTCAGTTATCTGGAGTACACTAGTTGCATGCATGCATGCATTAACTGACTGAACTCACAATCAATTCCTCAAACTATTTGGAACTAATTTAATTGGACTTAACTCAGTAAACTGAGCTAAAAAATTACAAGTCAAATATAACTCATCCTTATCTCCTTAATCAAGGGATAATATCCTTAATTTAAGGGATAACTGTTGCACGACTTCACAAAGACTTCTAGCTTGAATTTCTCCAACTAATTAACTCGAGATGAATTAATTAATTATTTTCCAAGCAACTGGTGAGACTAAATTCGAATTTTAATTCACAATTCTAATTCAAGGACAAATTAAAATTGGAATATTTTGAATGCTATTTTTAGCATTTCTTGTTGTTGTTTTCAACAGTAACTTAATTGGCATGTTTGTGCCTAACCTTTTTCTGAATGTTCATTACTAAGTTACTAAGGTGTTTTTCTATTGTGACGTTTTATTTACTTTGTTTATACAAGTCATCTGGCCATATAGTGGCCACTATCGCCTAACTGAAGAAAATTTGTTAAAGTTTCTTGATTTTATGGGGAAAAATGGCATTGACATTATTAATGTTAAGGTATATGTCATATAAATATTTTATAGTCTAATTTAATTTATATTCCAATATTCATCTTCTTTCATGTCTTATACTCTACATTGTATCTTCTTTCGTTTTCAGGAGAGGAACTTAGTATTTATGGTAAGAAACAGGAATTGAAGAAAGAGAACAATAACACTAGAGTGACAAATGCAAAAAGAGAGGGAGAAGAGAATTGGTCTAGTGATACCCTTATAGCTAATATCCTGCATAAGACACACACATAGAGACTGATGGTCAAGTCTTTAGAGTTGGTGAATTCACTTGCAATGTCTTGAAAACACAGTGATAATGTTTTGAAGTGATGAAACAATATTTCATGTGTCAATTGTAGTCCAACCAATATTATGTTGGAAACTCATATTGTAATACTTGATATTTTATGTAATATAATTTATGTGGTTGGAATTATTTATAGTTGCACTTGATATTATTTAGTATTTTAATTAATATATGTAACTTTGTGTTTTCATATTAGATGAACATGCACATTGTATGACCTTTTTTTTTAGTCGCAAAATCATACTAATTAATTTATGTTGATTAATAATGAACACATAAAATCAATCTAAAACTACTAAATTGGTAGTTTATATTGATTAATGATGAATACAAATCAAATAAATACACAACTAAATTAGTCTTTTATAATGATTATTAATGAAAGTAAATGAAATAAATATAAACTACCAAATCAGTTGTTTATATAGTGAATATAAAACTACCAAAAAAAGATAAATGACTACTACAAATGATAAATTTGTGATTACAAATGATGACTAAATTTTGCACATATACGACTATTAGTCGCTAATTTACAGTATCTTATAACACAACCAAAATTTAATCATATTTTGTTGGTCATTAATTGGTTTCAAACGATGACTAAATTTTGCATATATATGACTATTAGTAGCTAATTTACAGTGTATTATAACGCGGCCAGCATTTTAGTCATATTTCTTTGGTCATTAATTAGTTTTCTCGGGTGATCATATAGTAATATTGTGTTGTATATTTGGTCATTAATGACTAAATCAATGAATAAATTAAATACCAAATTAATGACTAAATACACTACTAAACAATAAAATTGAGACAACCAATTAATGACTAAGCTAAAAACGACTAAATGTTGGTCGCATTATAAGATACTGTAAATTAGCTACTATTAGTCACCGACTAGAAAATGGTTGTTTATATGCAAATTTTAGTCATTTTTTTAGTAACTATTAGCCATTTTGTACTAGTGGTAGTTCTCTAAGGTTGGAGGTGGTGTAGCCTTTGGATTCCCTTGACTAGCTGGTAGGTGGAGGTGCCATAGCCTCTGGATTTCCTATTTCAACTTGACTTCTTGTATTAGTTGGTAGGTGGACATGGTGTACTCTCTTGATTCCCTGTTTCAGTTGAAGGGTGGAGATGGTGTTGTCTCTAGATTCTCTCGATTAGCTAGTGGGTGGAGGTGGATTGACCTCTCAATTCCTTATTCCAGCTGACAACATTGGTTAATTCTTTTGAGCTCTCTTTCTCAAGCTCTGAAATCTAGGTCGAGGGTGATTAGTTGTAAGAAAGGTTCTAGTGTAGGCCAATCTAAGGTTGAGTGGAGAGTTGAAATCCCAATATCAGTTGCCAAACTTCTCTTATAAGATAAGTGCTTACTTAAGTTCTTATCCATTGAATATTATGTACATGTTTATTGTGTTGTTAAAATATTTATGCTAATGTTGAGGAGTTTTTATTTCCCATGCCAATAATGTGGAATGTTATTCCTGGATGATTAGTGAGGATTGTCATTTCTTGTATGAATAATATGGGAAGTTGATTTCCTTAGTGATTGCTGAGGAATGTTTTATGTCTGGTGCAATAATGAGGAATGTCGATTTACTGCAAGTTAATGAGGAATGGTTTAATTCCTATGTGATAATGAAGAAGTGACAAACTTATGTACATAATATATGAGTTTGAATTCAATCTAAATACCTAAGTGTGAAAGATGGGTGAGTTATAGCTCCAAATCTCACTCTTATGGTTTGTGATGCTGCACTCATGGCCTAGGGCAACCCCTCCTTCCAGACCTGGTCCAAAAATTTTAAAAATAGTGTTTTTTCCCTTATACGCGACATTTCCCTGAGTAAAACGCGTGTATACGCGGGTAGGCATATACCCAACCCGCGTATATGTACTAAAACACTTAAAAAATATAAAACTCCTTAATTTCGGGTGGAGATCACGGGTTTTACCTGCTGATCACCTGTTAGTGCCCGTGGCCCAACTGTTCCCAACCAACTCCCAACTAAAAAACTACTTTGGGAGAGGTATAAAAAGACCTCAATGGGAAGGCCTAAGAGAGGAGAGAAGAGAGAGAAAGGTTATTATGCTGAGATTTTTCCCCTGACCAGGTCTGAAGACCCTTGTGCCTTCTGCACTTCCCCCATTTGTATAGGAAACCCTTGTTTCCTTGTGTGTTGATGTTCATCCACTACTTGCGACATCATGGAGTAAGTCATGGAAGGAGTTTGTTAAAGGCTTGAGGTTGGACGAATCCGGAAGGAAGCTTTGCTTGGAGCCTGCGAAAGGTCACTCAGGTGAAATTATTCCTTTTCTGTACTTTATTTGTCTATAATAAAAGAAACACATGTCTTGGTTCCTGATATAAATCTTCTTTATGTTTATGATATTCATGTTGGAATTCATATGTGAATGGTTGTTTAAAGTTCATAACTAACTACCTTTCTTTATAACATGAAGATGGTTTCCTTATAAGGTTTTGTCCATATACTGTTGTGCTCTCTGGAATTGGTTGTTTTGCAGGACAAAGGAGCAAGAGGAACTCGAAGAAGGGTTTGGACCCTAAAGGACCTTCTCAAATGTAGGACCTAAGGTACGCCCCCTTATCATAAAACTTGCTTATAATAGCATAATGGTTGTGTGAATGTGTGTTTCTCTGTATAGAAAACTTTCAGTCTGCTAGGGTTTCAACCCAAAAGCCCTAGGGGAACATTTCCCTTAACAGAATTGGCAACTCCGATGGGGACAACACTCTTGTTATTCCTAGTTTGGGTGTTTTCAAGCCAATCAGGGCTCAGCTACCTGTTTGCTTGTTGTTGCTGCGTGCTCTGTTCTTGAATTCTAAGTTTTGCCAGTTTCTTCAATTTGTTTCTTATTTTCTTGAAATCTTTTATATACGTTGTTTTTCTTAGTTACAGAAGCGTATATACGCATGTTTCCTTAAGTAAACCCGCGTATACGCAGGTTTCCTTAGGCATAGTCACGTATATCTTGCAATTTTCAAGATTTTTAAATCTTTTTATCTCTAAAGGTCTGTCTGCTGGTTTGATTCAGTTCGAAATAGTCACGGTCCAGTATCAGTTGTTAGTTTTACAACAAGCATCTTGTTCCAAATTCTCTCTAATTGTAAGGAGTATTGGTCTTGTTTTTGTTGTCGCAAGCGTCATCGTTTTTGTTTAAGCACGCAAGATTTCTTGTTGGGAATCTTGGCTGCTCTGATTCATCAGGGCAAGAAGATTGATCTCAATCTTTGTGTTAAATTTTGCTTTTGGTGACTTTTTGTTTGCTTGACAAAACCGCTTTTTGTGACCATCCACTTCTTTGTTTCATGAAAGTTCTTGATTGATACTTTCTTGAAATTTGTCTTTTTGATCTTTTTGGTCTTTGTTGCCAAAGCTTTCATTGCTGCTTTTGGTTGTTAAGAGCATCTTTAAACACATTTTTTTTGTTGAGTTTTCATCCATTGTGTGGTGTCAAACTTGCAAAAGTTTTTGTTGCCTATTCTTTAATCACAAAGTTTCAGTCTTGTTGAGAGCATTTTTGAAAAGACTCTTTTGTTGTTGCTTTTGAAGAAAACTTTTTGAAAAACTTAGTTTTGCTTTCTTGAACTTGGTTTTGATTTGGTTTCCTTTTAGTGAATGAAAGTGCTTTATGTTTGACTTGGAACTTGTTTTTAGTGTTTAGATGAAATGAATGGTAGCATATCATATTCCATCTGAACATCTTAAGTGGAAAAATAAAAATTGATAAGCAAGCAACTTTCATTTCTTGATTTTAGAGTAGTTTTGAATCTTGCATCAGCATATATTTGTTGCATTAGGATATATTTGCATATCTTTTTAGGCATCCATAGCTTTGTTAACTTTTGTGAGTGTGAAGCGTGAATTAACGAAAAGAAAAGAAAAACTTGTTTTATTAGAAGTTCCTCTGAACCCTGTAGAAATTGCTTTTCATCGAAAAACGAAAACAAGTGCATTTGCATGTAGTTAGGTTTTTATTAATTTCTTTTGCATCAAAACACCACTAGTTTCACTTCCGTTTATCCCGTGACTTAAAGAACAGCCTATTTTAAAATCAAGCGCTAATTAAAATTCACTAAAAAAAAATTTTAAGTTAGATACACCAACAAGTTTTAGGATTTTAGGGCCTTGGATTAGGTGAGTGGAGAGTTAACTCTCCAAGGCCATTTAAACTGTCAAAAATAGGAGTCTAAATAGTGAGTGAAAATCCAATAGTGTTAGGAAGACCAGGAAAGCTCCGGATCTGGGAGTTAAGCACGAGGGTCTGTGAAGACAGGGAAGAGAGATACCCCCTCTCCTACTTGTCCGAACTTACCTCATGACTATTCCGCCTAGCTTTTGCAACGAGTTGGTATCCATAGTTGTTACTCCTAGGGATCTACACAGGTGGCTGCGGAGGGGAATCCCGTGGCACCTGAGGTCGACGTTGCATCACTCTCAACGGTACTACTGGAGGGCACCCTTGCGAAGCTTTGGGGCTTGCACCGGCGCAGGCTGTTGTTAGGAGGTCAGCGTAACTTCCTTTGTTACCTTTGCTGATAGGACTGGGCCCTCATCATCCCAGACTATCTTTGGAAGGCCCCTTAATTCACTTTCTTGTATTTTGGTGTCCAATCCTAATCACCCAGAGCGGAAATACTTGGAAGTTGTTTGACTGGCTGTTATCTTTAGGGACTTTATAGTGTGTGCTCTGTGCTCTTAGTTGGACTAGCTTTCAATTTTTTGAGTCTTTAGTTAGATCTTAACAAGAAATTCAAAGTGGTTGACCGATCTCCTAGACGGTCTCGAAGACTTCGTGGTCTTTCACCACCAAGTTTATAGCCTTCTCCTAGAAGGCGTAGAGGTAATACTGATGGTGGGTTTCATCCCATGGCAGTTGACGCATCGGGGATTGATCCTCCTCTTAGGGGCATTAGTGTTCAAGCAAGGCCTGGCACTTCCGCAGAACAAGAGAGAGACACTCCAGTTCTTTCTCGAGTTCTCTTTCAAGCGGAGAATAACATAGAGGTAGAAGAACTCTCAGAGTTGTTAGCGGCTCTGAATTCTCCCCTACCATCTAGCCATCCGGACGCATTACAATACGTTGGGACTCTGACGCATAGACCGTCAAGTCCAGGTTACGCTACGTGCTTATCATCGATGACCACTACTAGAAGCATGGCTTCTACTACAAGTGCTACAAGGATGCAGACTCCAACATCAGTACAAGGGGGAGGAACAATTTCCATCTCCTCTACTTCTTTGTTTGGATCTTTTGCTAGCACATCTTTAGTTGGGTCTACCTCCATTTCGTCCACGAGTGGAAATTCCCAAACCAATGCTTTTGGTTCTGGATTCTTCCCATTTGGCACCCATTCACAGGGTATTCCATCAGTTCCGTTTAGTGCCACCACGTCCATGATGGGTGGATCGGCTTCATTCCAAGGTTTTCCTTTCAGAAGTGGTCATATACCACATTCCAACCCGACGATAGGATCCATGCCTTTTTCTTCTATAGGACAAAGCAACAATCCTTTCCAAGGTTGGACTAACCCTGGGTTAGTGGCGCGGGAGCTGGGAATCCATTTTTTGGCCAACAAGGGAATAGGTCGTACTCCACAGTTAGTTTGTTTCAAAGTATTCCTCCCTTAGCTTCGGTTTGGAATCCGTATCAGGGGTTATCAACTCCTTATAATTCTTTAGGAGGAAACTTTGCTAGTTATGGAGGCTTTGCGGCCGGAGTTGGTCAAACTCCTAATTTTGCTGGATCACAAGGCTTGCCTTTTGGTTCAGCCTGTTCTGTTGGTTACTTCGGGCAGCCTAGTGCCTTCCAAAATCGAAGCCAATCTTTTCATAACTTTGGGAGCTCCGCCCAGTCTGGGTGGAATCCCCAAGGTCCTCCTAGGCTTCCGTTTCTGGCAACTTTGAACTTGCCAGATCTCACTAAGTTAACAAATGATCCAATCAAGTACAATCTGGCCTGGCCTCCGGTCCCAACCAAACTCCCTTCGGACATTCCAAAATTCGAAGGGAAGAACGGTGAAGACCCAGGCGACCATGTAACCACATTCCATTTGTGGTGCTCATCAAACTCCCTTATCGATGACTCGATTAGGTTGAGACGCTTTCAACGCACCTTGACTGGTAATGCGGCCAAATGGTATATAGAGTTGCCAAGGGGGCAGCTTTACATCTTTCGCTGACTTAGCTAATATTTTCTTAAATCATTTCCAATTGCCTGTCCGTTATGATGCCAGAACTGAACTTCTGGCCATTTTTCGTCAGGATAAGGCAACTCACATTTCTGACCATATTCAGGAATGGAGACAGAGAAAGAGGCTCATTAAAGCCGAAATCCCTTCGGAGTACCATCTCGAATGGTTTTTGAAATTGTTACAACCCGAGATCTCTAAGGATGTCTCCATGTCTGGAGTCTATTCTGAGGAGCAAGCCATTTTTAGGGCCCAGCAATTAGAATTGATCTACTCTCAGTCTGGGATCCTACAAAAATACTTGTCGGATGCTCCTGGGTCTAAGGTTGACATAGCTAAGTCGAAGCCAGGTCCCCATGCAGATGGTATCGTTGGGTCGGTAGACACTAATGCGGTGAATTTGTTGAACCAATTGCAACAATTGTCTTTACAAACTACTTCTAACAACCAAGTCACATCGTCTAACCCTCCGGCTTCCCAAACCTCTTCGATTAATGTCGTCCAATCTGATAACCCCAAAGGAAATCAAAATTCCAATGGGAAAAAGAAAGGACGAGGTAAGAAAAAGAACCAGGATGGGAAGGCTGACACAAATAAATCTGGCAATAATGCTGGTGGTGGTAGAAATGAGTCTAGAAAGAAAGTCAAGTTTCCATGCAAGTTGTGCAGTGGAGACCATTTAACTCACCTCTGCCCCAAGATTGAAGACGCTCAGCGCTTGTTAGGGTAGCAAGGGACTTCTAGTTCTCAGGCTGTGTTAACCAACCCTTTTCCCCAAGGGCAGCAACTTCTTGCTGGCGCGAGTTCAAACCCTGGAACCTCCGCAGGGGGCAACCAGGAAGGGGAAAAATCATCAAATGTTTTCATGATGGGTTCTAACGTCCATGTGGCTACTCGGTCACGTGATTACGATGAAGCTGAAACTTCCAAGGACAAGACTGCTCCCGGAAATACCGACCTTCATATTGAGCGACCCCCTGTCGAGACTATACCATAGATACCGAAAGGTTCCGCTAAACGCGCGACTATTAATCCTAATGCTAGGGCCGCCCAGAATTACTCCATTGTTGAGGATCTGGTTCAAAGTCCATGCGCCATGTCCGCTTTAGAGGTTCTCCAGTCGTGTCCGGCTCAACGAATTGCTTTACTTTCTGTGATTGGGGCAGTTGATCCAACTAACTCTTTAGTGCTCACTTTTGACATGTTAAATGTCAAAAAGCGACTCCCTCATCATATGGCTTTCCAAATAAAGTCTACATACCGGAAAATTAACATTTTTCGTACCGTTATCGATGAAGGAGCTTCCACGTGCGTCATGTCGATGTCATGTTGGAAGGCTATTGGATCGCCTTCGGCTGTTCCTTCACCTACCGTCTTGACTGCATTTGATGGTCATTCTCATAAGCCGCATGGGATTATCCCGGCCTTTCCTATATGTGTTGGGAGGAAGGTCGTCAATATTGAAGTAGAAGTCATAGATGATAACCTAGACTACAATCTCCTCTTAGGAAGGAACTGGGTATACGAAATGGACGCCATTGTCTCGACCCTGTTTCGTGTCATTTGCTTTCCTCATGAGTGGAAAATCGTTAAGGTTGATCAATTGGATTATTGTCCAGTCGATCCTCAAGCAAGCTCTGACTCTATTGTTCCCTTAGTGGATAACCCTCGTCCGCCTACTAAGAATTTAGGAGTGGGGATGTATTCCTCATTGATGGGTACCTTTGATCTTCCCTCTTCTTTCGCTAAAATCCATGTTGTTTCATCATCTAAGGAGTCTCCTCGAGAAGAGTTCTTCCAAACTCATTATTTTTCATACACTTGGACCTTGCCTTCACCTACGACCACACTAGTTGAAGGACAAGTAAATGGAATAGCATTCCCTATATCTGCAGCTGAGCTTAGATATCAGTCTATCGTTAACTCTGCAGATGACCACTCTACTCCTTTTTCCGAAGAGGAGTTAGATGGTGATGTGGCCCCAGCCTAGAGCCTTGATTCTACCTCTGCCTTGGACTGCTTAGATTCAGTTTTACCTTCTGAAGAAGCAATCCTCGAAGCAATGATGGGTATAGATCGACCTTGGGAAGACTTACACCATCGTTCATACTTTCTTCCTCCATTGCAGGAAGTAGAATCTAGATTCTCCGAGCTCTTTATTAGTGATGTTTGTACGGTGTCAAATCCTTTGGCTCCAGCACACGTTCGTGCCGAAGGTAATATGTCGGTGATTTCAAAAACGATACCTATAAACATCTCTAGGGACCCTAACGTGATCGAGAATCTCTTCGGAATTGAATGTTCCCCTGAAGAAATTCAAATTTACACCGACCTGTTCAAGGAATTTCGAGATTTATTTGCTTGGTCTTATGAAGAAATGCCTGGCATTGACCCATCTATAGCTCAACATGAGATCAAGATGTATGAGAACGCCAAACCGGTTTGTCAAAGGCTTCGGCCGGTTAACCCTAGGAAAGAAGCAGCTATCAAAGCTGAAGTTGAGAAGCTGCTAAAGGTGGGTTTCATATTACCAACCCGCGTATACGCCGCGGTGAAATTTTTGGCAAAAAATTCAACGGTGAAACATCAATTAAAAATCTTAAAACCAATCACAATCAATTGCAAGCTAAGTATAAGAGTTACATGGAGGTTTTTGACAAATTTGAACGGTTGAATTTGGCGTACGGAAAGTTTGCTCCTTTTGCTCCAACTCTTTGCTCTCAAACTCAAATGGTGAAAATGGTGAGTCCAAAATCCTTTTTATAGGTTTTGAAAATGAATTTTTTTTTCAAAATTTTATTTTGTTTGGCCTCATGTGAATTTTAACTTGGGAGCTTGGAATGTCAAGAATGGTTTGTTTTTCAGGACATTTTGGACGTTTTTTCGACAGTTTCGAGACAGTTCCATGACTGCTGACCCATCATGGCAGGTGTCGTTTTCTCACTGGCATATAGGTTAGGGACACCATTTTTCCATTGCATTATGCATACTAGCCTCCATTTGCCGATACATCTGCCATAGGGTCGACCCCATCGTGTTATGGTTCGTAAGCCATCTTCACTCGCCGATTCTTTAAATCATAACACGATGGTAGAGCCATCCTTTACATGGGCATCGTAGTTAGCACCTCACTGACAATTGTTGCCCATGCTGCTCCGATTTGAGTAGGCTCAGGAGTCCTCTGTAGTCCCGCCATGACTTATGCGTTGAAGACTCATTCCTCTTTGCTTCTTTGCTTCGTTCTGGCCTTATACCCTAGAGGCTCCTTTGTGTTGAGTTGTACTACTGCATTGCATGTTGACCACTTGCACCTTTTGGCCTAGAGCTGGCTTCACTTGGACTCGTGTTTAAGCCAACTTTTGACCATGACGACTGCAAAATCAACCTTGCATACCTTTGACTTCTGCAACTTGATGCACCTTGACCCGTGGAAGGAACACACCTTTGAGTGTCACTGACCAGTTTTCACCTCCCTGCATTGAGCATAGGAATGTTCCATTCCCAGGAACTAGATCATCTGTTTCATCGACACTCATTCTTTCCACTATACCATAGCATTCTTTTATTCTTTTTCAAGCTTAACAGAAAAAGACAAAAAAATTAAATATTCCAAAAAGAGCAGGAACGGGACAGTATTTCCATTTATTGTTGGCAACTAGAGTCAGTCGTGTTGCCCTTGAACAAAGCACTCAAAGCAAAGTCTCCTCCGTTTGGGCGGGATTTAGTTTGACTTAGGTACGCCTTAACCTTGTTATTGAGTCAGTTCTCCCCCGATTGGTTATCTCTTCCAATCATATGGAGGGTTCGTTCGTGCCTCCTGCATGACGAACTTATACAGAGTCATGATATGTTGCCACATAGTCACATTGAGTTGTGATTTTGTTCAAGGGAAGTTAGCCTGAGTCGGCCTCTCTGCGGTGTCTCTTGACTCATTTTTTAGTCGGCCATCCCTGGTTGTCAGTGTCATGTCTATCATCACATCATCTATATTGGTCCTTTACTCGTGCCAGTTTGAGAAGGTCTCCATTGACTTCTTGCTGGCGGGTCTTGTCCTTATCGACGACGACATCTTGCTTTGAGGACAGGCCTAGAGCTGCACCCTGGCCCTATTTTCATTATTGATAGGTCACCTTGTGCTCAGCATCGATCAGTATCATGGGTCTTTGACTGAGTGGTTTCCCTTGTGTTCGACATCGGCGTACATTATCACACATTGGGATTCGTGCAGTACCTTGGTTTCCATTTGACCCTATCGGTGGATACCTCGCCTCTGTGTCAGCTTCCATTATTGGTTGGTTCAGAGGGTTTCTATCATGCGCTAGCCAGATCTTGTGTACGCCGAAAATGTACTTTGGTTGGGTTACTACATCTCTTTCGTCTGATTCCTTCCACATTATTGGCCTATGGGTTACACTCGCGCTAGATTGATGAAGGATGCCTTAATGCCTTCCTTCTAGCGGATCTTTCCCTATCGACTCTAACTCATTCCTCTGGGGCAAAGATCTAGAGTCCATTTGGCAGTACCTTGGGGTTTGCGGTCATTAGTGGTAGATCCTTCGCTATCGACAGTGGGAAACCATCATTGTCTCCTGATCGATAGATTCTTACAGGTGTTCGACTCCAGCTCATCTATTCATACTTGTTAGATTGTACTGGGTACCTTGACGCTCATTATCATTATCGGTAAGTAGTCTCGCGTTTGTTAACAGTATACATCAATGACCGGTAATCAAACGATTTCTCACATGGTTGACTTCAGATCATTTATTCCCATGGTGTAGAAATGTACCACGGCGGTCGGTGAAGACCTCAGGTTGTATCAGCATTCATTGGTTCACTTGACAGTTGCTCCTGTTGCTGCTAGTTGATACCACTCCACCTTATATGTTGCAGTTAGTCATGGCGACATTCTATATGCTGGCACCTGAGTTTGCAGTGTAGTACCATCCTATTCCATCATGTACAGTTGGTACCTTTTGGGATCAGTCTTTGATATCAGTGATCTGTTGCATCTTTCAGTATCATTGACAGTCTTATATGTGATATTCATACATGTACTTGTTCGATCATGATCAGATGATCCATTATGTATTTTCCAGTCATTTATACTTGTATACTTAGTGGATCTGCTTGTACTTGATATGCGGACATGCTTTACTTTTTCTGAGCATGGGTATGCCCGCCTCAGACAGTGTTTCTTTCTGATCTCCTTTTGTGGCTTGGCAGGCTGAATTCTGGTGAAGTCCTCCTCAGTTTTTGACAGATTTCCTTTCCATGTACTTTCTTAATACATTTCGGCCATCATGTACCCCTTCTGACCTCATCTATTAGGGTGCATCTGTTATAGCTCCAAATCTCACTCTTATGGTTTATGATGCTGCACTCATGGCCTAGGGCAACCCCTCCTTCCAGACCTGGTCCAAAAAATAAAAAAACAATGTTTTTTCCCTTATACGTGACATTGCCCTGAGTTAAACGTGTGTATACGTGGGTAGGCATATACCCAACCCGCGTATATGTACTAAAACACTTAAAAAAATATAAAACTCCTTAATGTCGGGCGGAGATCGCGGGTTTTACCTGCTGATCACCTGTTAGTGCCCATGGCCCAACTATTCCCAACCAACTCCCAACTAAAAAACTACTTTGGGAGAGGTATAAAAAGACCTCAATGGGAAGGCCTAAGAGAGGAGAGAAGAGAGACAAAGGTTATTATGCTGAGGTTTTTCCACTAACCAGGTCTGAAGACCCATGTGCCTTCTGCACTTCCCCCATTTGTACAGGAAACCCTTGTTTCCTTGTGTGTTGATGTTCATCCACTACTTGTGACATCATGGAGTAAGT
The DNA here is from genome assembly GCA_031772625.1 of Pinus tabuliformis. Classification (NCBI taxonomy): domain Eukaryota; kingdom Viridiplantae; phylum Streptophyta; class Pinopsida; order Pinales; family Pinaceae; genus Pinus; species Pinus tabuliformis. The sequence goes on from CM062812.1 coordinate 504,174,507, forward strand.
CATGGAAGGAGTTTGTTAAAGGCTTGAGGCTGGACGAATCCGAAAGGAAGCTTTGCTTGGAGCCTGCGAAAGGTGACTCAGGCGAAATTATTCCTTTTCTGTACTTTATTTGTCTATAATAAAAGAAACACATGTCTTGGTTCCTGATATAAATCTTCTTTATGTTTATGATATTCATGTTGGAATTCATATGTGAATGGTTGTTTAAAGTTCATAACTAACTACCTTTCTTTATAACATGAAGATGGTTTCTTTATAAGGTTTTGTCCATATATTGTTGTGCTCTTCGGAATTGGTTGTTTTGCAAGACAAGGGAACAAGAGGAACTCGAAGAAGGGTTTGTACCCTAAAGGACCTTCTCAAACGTAGGACCTAAGGTACGCCCCCTTATCATAGAACTTGCTTATAATAGCATAATGGTTGTGTGAATGTGTGTTTCTCTATATAGACAACTTTCACTCTGCTAGGGTTTCAACCCAAAAGCCCTAGGGAAACATTTCCCTTAACAGGGTGAATCTCTATCGTATGATTAAATCCCTTCATCTAAAATGATTTGTAATGATAGGCCCTGTATATGACTTTGCATGCAAAGGGAAGGTATTTCCTCGTATTATATATATATATGTGTGTGTGTGTGTGTGTGCCGAGTTGAGTAATATAAAGCTTAAGAGAGAGAGAGGGATGTATGGTACCCTATCGAGGGCGTCCTTGTCCATGTATTCATACATATATTGTAAAGCTTAGGAGAGATAGGCATTGTCAAATGTAGAGAGTCCTCAAATGAGGCTCATGTACATATATAAGCTCAAGAGAAATAGGTGTCACAAAGCGCTGAGATTCCTCAGTGGAGGTTCGCTTATGTGTGTGTGTGTATAGATATATATATCAAGGCGCCTGAGCATATGAATGTATGTATGTCAAGTTGAGTAATATAAAGCTTAAGAGAGAGAGGCATGTATAGTAGTGTGTCGAGGGCATTATTTTCCACGTATTCATACATATATTGTAAAGCTCGGGAGAGATAAGAACTGTAAAATGTAGAGAGTCCTCAGATGAGTCTCGTGTACATATATAAGCTCAAGAGAAATAGGTTCACCAAGCGCTGAGAGTCCTTGGTGGAGGCCAACTTATATGTGTGTGTGTATCAAGGCACTTGAGCTACCATAGTTATCAGAGGGAGGTTGAAGGCACGAAAAACACCAAAATTATTTATAATGTAAAACCCAAATTTTATAGCATAACTAGACTTCAACGGGTCCCAAGTGTGAGAGGCCACATGGACAAGATGATGTCATCATGATGTCATATTGAGCTAACATCACCTCCGGGCCTCGGTTGGGCTTGATGTGTGCACACGAGGGTCAAGGCTGAGGTTGACGACCATAGTTGAAAAATGAGGTTGATAGAAAAGTTATTCGATATGTGACAGTAAAGTTGAATTCTCAGAGTCTTGAGCCTCGGGGTGACAACATTCAATGCAAATGGCCTAGGCTATGTATAGGCTGAGTCAGGAATAAAGTTTGGCATTTGACGCAAAGGTTTCTTCGTCTTGGGCCCTTGGGGTCTTAGGACCTAGGGTTGGTAAGTCATGTTGTATGGTTCGGGCCCGAAAGATTGAGGAAAAATGGGTCGAGATCGAGATTTCCTATAATGGTAAATGGTTACCAAACAAGCCAAGGGGTTGGTGCAGTGGGTCTTAGGCAAGGTGACATAGCTCACGCCATGGTGGCATATTTATGAGTAGTGTGCTAATGTGGACTTATTTGAGGATGACATGGCAATGAGGTGGAGTACCACATTAGGGAGCGGGGGGAGGGGGGGGCGCATGTGGGTTCCATGTGGTAGAGCTCAATGACATGGAAAGAGGTTATTCACCGAACCTTTAAGTGGCATATCTTTTGATCTAGGAGTAGGATTGAGGAAATAAATTATATCATCGGAAAGCTCTCGATGAGCCGGACGCAATGGGGATGTTTATTTTAATCTTTGAGGAGTTTTAAAATGATGAAATTATTAGACCCCATTTCCATGATAGGACATTGGAGGTCAGTTCAATGATAGTAATGCCTTCTTCCACCCTTAGTATGGGCTACGAGTTGGATGGGGGGTTGCTACTGGTGGCTTGTTTCCACTCTAGCCAAATACCCCAAGCAAGTGTAAATGGGAGAGGGGTGTATGAAGAAGACTTGTGGGATTGGAACCTGTTGATGCCTCGAAAATCGCTGCAACAACATTGGGGGATAACCACCCGGTCCGGACCTTAAAAGCAGCTCTTTTTCCGTTTGGTGTGGTGGCTCCGACTGTTCATCTAGGTCCAATTACCTTCTCCCTATTGCTATTGGTTTATAGTGTATCTTTAACTACCAATAGACAGGGACATCAAATCACTTCTTCTTGCTGATCAGGCAAGAGAATGACTCTTAAGCTGATTCGGGTTCAGCCAAGCCACAACTAAAGTTTTGCCTCTTTGAGGAGAGGACTTAAAAGAATGTAGAATTTACTCTAAATGCAAGCTTATTCTATGATGCAAGCAAAAGAAACTAATCTAAATCCTATCTTAATTAGGCAGATATAGATCTAACCCAACTAAGAGCAAGATAATTAAAGTATTGGGATTTAGATATGTCCTGTTTATAATGAATACCAGGTTAATGAAGTAGTTCAATTAACTGATATTATGGATATCAAAACACATCCTATTGAGACCTCTTAACTGAAATAATAAACCAACAACACTTAGGAAGTAGTTCACATAAATGATATTGATTATCAAATCAGCAAATTCAATAATTGAATAATGATATGTGGAAATAATTCACAACATATTACCACTCAATAAATCAGTTTTAATAAGGCAGATTTCTGAGTAAATAGTTACTCAGAAATCAGAATTAATCCATAAGAACAGAGATACATGATAACAACATTGAGACAAACTACCCATATTGACAATAGTGCACAAACATGAATAAAATTACACATTCCTGTTACCATAAAAATGAAACTGATATTTAAAACAGTAGTATTAAAAATACCAATTTATTGCATCCATTTCTCTGTCCTTGGTCTCCAACAGCCCTTTACATTGCTTGAACTTCTGCTTTCAAAACTAGAGCCACAATAGTGCAAGCTTTGTTCTTCATGCATAATTCAATATACAAAGGGAAAATCCTCAATAATCCCCAGATCTGAGATTTTTCACTCCTCTCTCCTACAACTCTAAATTCCAATTACAATAGTGCTTTCATGGAGTCTAAAATTGCAGAGGAGAGCAGCCCTTTTTACATTCTGCAATTTGTTATTTATAATATTTGTCAAGGAATTCTTGAGAGAAGAGTTTGTTGAAGAGAAATCTGCTAAATCCAATTTTACTTGCTCCTAATTCTGATCTTCAATTGCTGGAGCATTCTCATTGCTTGAAATCCTTTTCTCCATATCTTTTCCACTGTTTTCCTGCAAAAGAAATCAAAATAAATTAAAATGCAATCAAAATATCATTTCTGGCAATTAAATCAAACCCAATCAAATTCTATTTAAATAAATAATTAAAAACAAAATATAAGCTCTGTGTTTGATGCTTGGAATGGTTTGATTGGTAAAGGATATCATTGGCCAATGGATCTGCAATTAGAAGAGGCTTTGGATAAATGAAATTGAAGAAAATAACTCAGAAAATCGATTTTGTTTTTCAAAATTCGGAGCCTGATCTTCTGCCTGATTTTTTACTCAATAAATGAGTAAATCTGTTGGTGAAACCTCCTCCAAAATGTTCTCCTTGATTTTATCTTTCCAATGAGCCGTCCTGGGCCTCATTTGGCCAAGTATAACTCAATCTATGAGCTTCCAAAGTTGAGGAGTCAAATCTGGCATGAATCTGGAAATTCTGTTGCTGGGCTAAAAAAATGTAATTAAAAACTAATCCTAAATTAGTCTCTAATTAATTCTAATTTAATTGCTAATTATAAACTAAACTAACTATTAGTAAACTATTTATTAATTTAACTAATTATAAATGAATTTAATCTAATTAAAAAACTAATTAATCTAAATGATACTTAAATTTAAATTAATCAAATTAATTAACTGTTATAAATTAATTAATATGATTAATTTAAAATTTATTAATTAAATAATATATATTAACTAATTTAAAATATTAAAAAATTAATTTAATATCTTATATTATATCATTAAATTAATATATCTACCCTTCCTCACTTCACTCATACGTGAGTGATTTAAAACAAAACAAATATTAAAACATATGATAAAGAAAACAATTATCAAACCTTTTCATGAGACTAAGGTTAAACCACCGTATTTTATCGCATCGGCAAATCCAGAGACACGAGTTTGATGTTGGGCTTTTAATATAATGCGAAATCCCGATGCGATATATTGCATCGGGGGAATGGTTAATGGGCGTATCGGGGGCTTTTATAATTTGTTGCGAAATGAACTCCCGATCCGATATCGCATCGGGGAATGACTAATGGATATTTCGAGGGCTTTTAAAATATGATGCATATAAACTTGCGATGCGATTTTATTTATTTTTTTTATTTTTTTATATTAAATTTTAATTTAATTAAATTAATTATATTAATTAAATTTAATTAAATTAATATTTAATATTATTTTTTGGTTTTGATTTTATTTTAATGAATTTTAGGTAAATTGCGAAATTACCTAAACTACAGTCACTTGAGAAATAATTAAAAATAATAAAAATAAACTACAGCCACTTGAATGTTTGGGTTTTTTGAGATTAAGATTTGATTTGGAAATTGGAGTGAATTTCTTAATCATCCCGATAATTAATGATTTGGCTGCATAACTAAAAATGAAAAATGTTAGTAAAAACTCGCTACGGGTTAATATTTAAAATGAATGTCTTATTGAACTAATTTATTTACAAAATGCAATATTGTACATTTTATACATTTTTAACCCAGGCTAGATAAATGATGAGACTTCAAAGGAGTGCCATTTTCAAACCAGTTGACCAAATGAGGCGAACCAAGCGTCAATGGGAAGCTTATAGAAAATCGATTCTAACAAAGCAATCAAAACACGAATCCAAAGAAAACTAAAAATTAACAAAAGCGTAAGGCAATCAACTAAAATAAAAATCCCAAAAGGTGTTTAGCCAAATTTTTATAGAAAGGGTCCCCATTATTTGAGTTGAGCAAGTCAATAATGGGGGGGTTGTGTTTTCACCACAACAGAACCATGAACCAAGACATTTTTTAATGGAAGGACCAACTGACACATAAGAGGGATCAATAACTTTATGAACCTCACCCCACACCTACTGAGAGAAATAACAATCCAAGAAAAGGTGTTGAACAAATCCAGAATCTAGACAAGAAAGGGGGCACTTTACAGGACCATAGAAAGATTTTTTTTGGAGATTGTCCCAGGTAGGAGCCTCATTGTGTAAAATCATCCACTTGAATAGTCGAGCCCTTACAGGGAATTGCACCTTCCAAAGTTTCTTACCCCACTAGGGACTGGTCTGTGCAATTACACCCTGAGAGAGAAATAAATAACTTGCCTTTGGGGTACCTACCAAACTAATGAGGGGTCCTGACCAGAGATTCAGGTTGATTCGAGAGAAGAACACGGGAATAAGAAAGAGATTGAATATAGTGGTTCCAGCCTTGGGATAAATCTGCAGGAATATCAAGATCATGGATGGAAAGCCACCATTGAGGGATATATAAAGCCTCACATTTAGAAGGTCAATAAGAGGATCAAGGAGAATGGGTCCCAACCGATAATAATGTTAGCATCATTCTCGGCCTTCCGTCATAATCCCTTGGAGATAAGAAGGAAGAATTTAATCTGAGATTTCCAAAAAAGGGAACAAATATTTTGAGATTTGTGAGTGGAATGTATCCATTCCACTAAGGTCCACCTTCAGAATGGAAGCCTTGAGCTTATGGGTATGAATGTTATGCATACTTTCTTGGGAAATACCTATGGCTTCATGAATCTACCTATCTCGAAGAAAACCAAATTGTTTTGCAGTGATGTGATATGAGAGAACGTCCTTGATCTTGTTGGCAATAATTTTGGAGATAATCTTATAAATAGTATTGCATAGGGAGATCAGAATTTGGGTTATAAACCTTCAAAATTAGAGCAATAAAAGTAGTGTTAAAAGGAGCCATCACCTAGGGAGGAGGTATGGAGTATTCAATGATTTTGAGCAGGTCATCGCCTTAAAAATCAAAGTATCCTATGTAAAACTCCAGCAGAAGTCCATTGAGACCAGGGTCTTTCCCTTTCTGGAAACTATGGAGAACCGAATCAATTTCTACTTTGCATATTTCCACCATGAGCGAATCACTCTCCCCTTCCTCCAAAAACCCATGAAAGAGATATGCAATATTCATAATTTGTGTTATAGTTTCCCTTCTGTCTTTCTGGAAGAGAGATGAAAAATTCTTGACACCTTTAGCAATAATTTATGAATGAGAAGTGGTTGGGGGGTATTCTCACAATAAATAGACCAAATGGTGTTTATATACAGTCTTCCTATAGTAGGCAAAGTGATGGAAAAACTTAGTGTTCTCATCTCCAGCTTGTAGCCAGAGGGTCTGACTCTTAATACGCCAGTTCTCTTTGTCCACTAAAATGGATTTTATTTTTCTCCCAAAAAGAGATTTGGGCTTTGAGGTTGCCTCGCGGCTGAGAAAATATTTCTAGGTCATACAAGGCCTTGAGATGAGTCTCATATTTAACAAGGGTTTTTGAATCTCGATACTCTTTTCCTTGGCCCAAACTAAGATTGTTGATTTCACCCTTTTAAGATTCTCTTGGAACTAAAGCAAAGGAGAAGAGCCAATAGAGAGATCAAAGAGTTGCCACACATCCTTGATTTCTTGGTGAAAAGAGAAGTCCTCGAACTAGTGATGATTGAGTTTGAAGGGGCAGGGAGGCTTGGATGGACTCGAGGATAATTCCAAAATAATAGGATTGTGATCCAAATCTCCTCCGGTGGCTACCCATTTTCTTGGATGAATGTTACTCTCCAAAAGGGCCTCCATAAGAAGAAAGCAATCATTTCTTTTAGCCACTTGGTCAACCCCGGATCTATTATTTCTCCACATCAACAATAGCTTTACAGGTTGGATGTTAAAGACGTCTAGGGAATCCAAATGTTCAAAGAAAAAATTCGATAACAGATCAACCCTAAATGTTGGACCCTAGATCTCTATAGAACCCAAGGAAAAATTTAGATCCCCCTATGATGAGAAGTTGGTGTTGAATGTAAGAGCTTTCACAAAGGGAGGTCCAAAAACCTTCCCGATCTTGACAAGGCTTATATATGTTCAAAAATTGCAGGTTTATATTCATATTAATAGACCACAAGTTGAGACACAATCTATCTCGGATGGAGAAATGAGGATTCCACCACAAGAGTAATGCCCCTTAGCATCCAGTCGAATCTGAAGCAGTTAAAATCCAGTTGGGAAAGCATTTTGCAAGTAGGGTAGAAGCTTAGTCTCCATCTGTCATTGTTTCTTGGAGAAAAATAACCTTAGGACTATGTAGATCCACCAATCTCTTAATGGTAAGGGATTTTTAGGCATTGGCTAGTCCTAGACAATTCAAAGAGGAGGAAATAATTTGGCCACCACATCGAGGTTGATGTTCTCAATGCCCCAAGAATGGATTTTTGTTTGCTTGACCAAATCCTCGTACTACCTTTCTACTGAGCTTTGTGAGCAAATTTCTTATCAGAGATTTCAAAAAATACCCCCACCCACAAGTTCATAGTTTCTATCAGAGAGTATGAATCTAAGCATTCCCAAACCATTCATGATCGAAATTAATAGTGATTCTAGCCAAAGGAGCCAACTAAGGGGGTATACAATAAGGCCAGATGCAAAGGGGAATATGGGGGTAGAAAATGGGAGGGCAGTCGAGACACGAGCCCAGAATATGGGAAGCCAAGAAAGGAGTGGGGAGAGGAAATGAGGGAGGAACAACGAGGAAAGGAGAGGAGCTAAGAACTGAACTGGAAACTGAGTGGCCACATCCTAGTTGTAGACCCCTGTTAGCTAAGAAAATCATCCTTGTTGTGCTTGAGTTGCCTCATCATCCCCCAGATCTCTACGAACCCACTTCAACTTCTTTGGACCCATTTTATAGTTTTTTCCTAGGTGTCCATGGGAGTGGCAATGACCACAGTAGAAGGGGACACCCTCATAATCGAGTGACTTCTTAAATGTGTGACTTCCCCATTTGATTGTGAGCATGTAAACGAAGCCCTTGCCTGAATTCATTCTCACTAGTATATGAGTCAAGCCCATATACCATGATGTAAAGTAGGAGGAGTCACCTTCAATTAAATAACCCAAGGTATTACCAATCTCTTTGAAGACTTCAAAGACCAGTGGATCAATAGAATACTCGGTAGCCAAACGTAAATAAGCACAAACCCTTGGTGAGAAGACTACATATCGAAATCAATCAGTCATTTTTTAAGTCTGATAACCTAGTTTCCCCATTTCGAGTGAACTTGGAACAACCGATTTGCATCTAGTGACAAATGTGTTATCAAGGCCATCCACCCCACAGTGAGGAGCAAGCATCGTAGAGAATAACCCAAAAAAGGTATGAAAAATGAGCTAGTCCACCACCTCAGTATCGCAACTGACATTCTTCGGCTCACGAATCTACCCATAACAACATTTGATTCCATAACCCGAATATTACTCAACTTGATGTTTTCATTGAGGGTTAGATTGAATTCTTTGGTTTTCCTCTTAATACATTTCTTGTATGGGTTTTCCATTCCTTTGCCAATTGGAGCTTGGTTTTGCTAATGCGGAAATGCTTGGCTAGATCCTAGAATACCGCTCAACATGTCTTGGGAAATATATTTACCAATAAACCCTAACTTGTCTGCTTCTTGAATACCACCCAGCCGAAACTCCTCCACGCAAGAAACCACTACATGGTGAAAGGTTAGTGAAAAAGAGAGAGGGTATTTCAAGACTACATGAGTAGGTAGGGTATTGCTTGAGGAAGAATATGGAGAATTTTCGTCATTTGTCGAGCTCATGTAGAGAGATGGCGGGGACAAAGGATCTGTGTTCAAGATGCCCTGCTGTCAAATCAAAGCCCTAGTGATGCAGGCATGATGCCATGCAAAAACTAGATCCGCTAGATATTGCGAGCTGGGATAGGGACTAACATCCCTATCTGCCATGTTAGAAGGAGAGACATGTAGGCTAGGCCAAATAGAAGCCCCTTCCAAAGGGTTCAACAAATAATCCACCAACTCATCACAATCATACATCTTGGTAGATTTGCAATAGATCGAGTTGGAAAAAATATAGCTTCCATGAGGCTAAGAAGAAACAAGAAGGTTTAGATCAACTACGGGAAACTTGTTGCCAAAACCTCCAAATCTGCAGCAGAAACTCTAGAGTAAAGAAGCTCCATCATGATCAACCCATCACCTGATTTGTCTAGCAAGAGGGTTTTTTAACCATAAATTACAGGGAAAATTTTAAGAACCCCCCCCCCAAATTTATAAATATAATAATTGGGCGAATCTCCATGGTTTATAGGAAAAATGGAAGGCGATTTTATCAATAATATAATATGTATATATAATTTTCTGGCGAATCTCTCACCAGGCATGGCGAATATTTTACTCAATTATAAAATCTTGTAAGAACTTGGCAAGTCTTTCACTAAATAATAAAACTTTGTAAAGTCCTAGTGAATTTTAGCATTGTGAACTCTTAGAGAATTTTTTGAAGAAGTATAAAACCATATATGATAAGAACCACATGGTGGCAATATCACTAATTTTTTTCACATTTCCACGACATGGAACTTGTCTATAAAATTATAAAAAAACCAACCAAGTCCCTTATAATATGTAGGTAAGCTTATAACAGAGTCTGATACCTCTATTATGCTTGTCTTCATTCAAGTGTCATAGCTGCTATACTTAACACTGTGAATCACAACTCTCTCAGAACTCAACTCTATAGTGTACTTAAAACCTTTGGAAATTGAATCTGACAACTCTATAAAAAGGATTAGTGAAATAGAAGCTTTTGTGAATGAGCCCACTAACTATCACTGCTAAACAATCAATCTAGACTATGAAGTCTTCCATCTTGATCACAATCGTGCTCACGATCAAGGGAGTGCGATCACCTGGCCTGACATAATGGCCATCATAGCTTCCCTGCCAATACACAAGTATGTTCTTGTTTGCAGTTAGAAAAATTACCAAAATTACAATCTATTTACTCCAGCCTATGTTGGAAAGTTATAGAAGGATGACTAGTGCAATCAATCCATTCCTTTTAGCCCTGGATTTGTTTCAGTTTAAAACAGAAGTATACAAATATACTTGTCCAATGTCTACTGCTACTGAGCATTAGTTAATTCATAAGAAAGTATGTAAACACACAAACATAAATTCACACTCATGAATATCCCAACTTTCTATCAAGTTCTATGACTAGTGATGGAAATCACAATTATTTTCAAAATCCTGGAATCATGCCTAAGCATCCTCTATGAATGACCCAATGCCTTCCTGGTTAGCTGTCTACATTAAAGTTGCAACAAACAATATGACATTAGGCATGGCTTGAAAGTAACAAACCGCTGCAGAACTCGGGCATAGATGGCAAGTGCAGACCGCGTTTTCAAGATATCGGTTAGAAAATCCATAGCATATAATAGCACAAATTGAGAAACTCATAATGTCCTGTCTGTTGAATATTGTAGCCAATTTTCTCACAGATTATACTGCAGAGCATAAAACTACTGATAAATTAACATAACACACAGGCTTCATATTCCTTGTATATGGCTTCATATTCTTTGTTTTTCTTCAAGTTTGTTGCTTTACAAGACTTAAATTATTCCTTCTGAATTTGTTTTACAAGACTTAAATTATTAAAGATAATAACAAATCTTCCCAACCATTCAAGATAAATCTGATTTAACTTGAATGCACATATTCTTTATTTCCATTATCTAAATGTTTTACTGTCATGAAAAATATATATTTCCATCTCAACATGAGCTAGCAAGAGTGCCTGTATGTAACATGATATAGTGGATGAAGGAGCCAACAATGAACCACAAAAGGAGCATATTGTTGCATCTGAAAAAGCTTATGGGGTAATGCTATTTCCTTGTAGTATTTAGTCATTTATTTCTAAATCTAGGGTATTGAATCTAGCAAAACATGATTTGAATTATAGTTGTTATCTTAGGATAAAATAGGGGCTACTTGTTACTTGAAGAGGATAGCATTTCTCTCTATCCGTATAAAAAAAATTCTACTCATGATATCATTTTATGTTAATTGGATATTGACAGTTTGTATTTAGTTTATTTCAGCGTTTTATTCTAGTCATTCATATATAATCTCTTATGTTATTGGTCATACATATATTATTGTTAACCTATTACTATTTATGTAGTTCAATCATAATTGATTCTTCAATATGTAAGAGGATGGCACATAGATATAGGCATCGAATCTTCTGTACATTCATTCTGAAAATCTTAATATAATTCTCCTATTCTTTCTCCTACTTTCTTTGTGAGGCCAGTGTATGTACATTTTTAGAATATCTCTTCATCATCTCATCTCACCTATTTGAATCTTTGTTAAGTTGGCAAGTTCATATTCGGCAAATTGTGCTATGAATGTTTAATGCTTTCTTTGTTCAACACTTTTCATTGGAAACTAGACTTCTATTAATGTTGAAACATTATGCTGCCTCTCTATTTTTCTATTAAAATGTATGACTGAAGTCTGAGACTGCCAAACCTCAAGCTTTGTTGCCAACAAAATGCCTCACTAGGCAGAGTAATTAACCCCTTAAACTACATGTTCCACAATCTGGGTAGACTAGGGTATGAGGGACTACAAAGCCCTTAACAAAAAAAGGAGGATACCTGCATGTTTACTGTTTGATCCAAACACTTTAACATAAAACAAAGGATATAAAAACTTCTGCATGCATTCCTTCAATGGACAGAGTTAACATGGCAGTGATTCAGGAAAAATTGGAAAAGGCGCTTTACACAGTTGAGTGCTAGTAAGGGTAGCTCTACTTGTCAGGAATATCAAGAACCAAGTAGCTCACTGTAAGAAAATGGTTAATGCTAAGGATGGTCCACCAACAGTGTTGTTCAACTAAATGAAGAGTTGAACTGTAGGCCGCTGCTTACAAGTTTGGAGGACCTTGGAAATGGTGTTCTTCCCAAGAGTTGAATCTCGAACAAGTGGCACCAGCCTACATGGTCCTTGACTTCAATCTGTGCATAATGTCTGGCACTTTGATCTACAGAAATGGCATAGAGGTGGTATATAATGTAATTGTGTCCTTCAGAACATAGATTGGTTGTCATCAATGTGCCACCGCAATGGCCAACTGGTCAGGAAGAATACACAGCCCCTCTTCTATTGCAGAAACCCTGTTACGGGTTAACAAGAAGAAAGAAAAAACCCAAAAAAAGAAGATCAAAAATCCAACTTTAGCCTGAACAAAAATGTGTCCATGCAAAATAAAGAGGGCCTAGTGCAATACTTGCACCACTCTGAGAAATGAATTGGATCTTTTTAAAGGTAATTGCTGGTTTAGCCATTACCTTTAAAAACTAACCAAGGGAAAACATTTACAGAAGTTCTAATATTGTAAGCCTTACCATTTCCTTTTCATTTGTCAAGTTTAATTTCCACATTTTTTATTTCAATGAAACATTAAAGGCTGCAAACTTTGTGGTTATGATCCAACTGGTAGAATAAGGATGACTTTCTATGAAGCTCAAACCACTCACAGGACCCTTTAATACCACGGGGTCTACAAAACCACAAGACTGACATAATAGATTTCATGCTTCAAGAAAACAGAAATACTTCAAGCTTGACTTCCATTACATTTTTTTACACGCACTATATGGTCTACCCTGTCCTCTGAGATGGACAGAGGTTCTTTGTGAAGACACACCAAATACAACCGAGTGATTTATGGCACAATGATTAAATAATGATAAGCCAACAAAATATGTACTATTAAACATAAGATATGCTCACTCAAGGGAAAGATTACTAGCCGAGGATTTATACTCCAAACACCTAATTGGAAGTTGGTTTATGTGGCCTCAAACCAAATGCACTTGGACTCATATTTTTTCCTTGACTAACCAGGGGAATGCCCGAATGCTTTTCCCCTCTGTGAGGGCTATGTGTCTGTCTGATCTCACTTATACGGGGGCTATATATTTGTTTAGCTTCTGCAACTTGGGGACTTAATGCAGACTCGGATCCATGAATTGGTGTGCAATCACTCAAGCTAGTTATTCGTGGACTATATGTGTGTTTGACCTCACCGCGACTTCATGTAATCATCTCATCCAAAACTTCGCCATCATTTGCACCTGTTCCCATGCTTCCTAGTCCGAACCCCTGAATTCCAGCTTCCTGCAATCAATATATGTTATAGTTCAATTTATTATTGTTCATGTTGCAGGGCTTATGAAATAGAATTGAGTAATATTTTTAAAATTTGTTTGATATGTGTCTTGCACTCATTGTTATATTGCATGGCATTCCAGGGGCTTCTTCATACTCTGCTGCATCCAATTCTTGAAGATGTGCTCCTTTGAAAAACTTGGGAAGGATATACTGCCTCGCTGGGACTAACAAGTTACAACATGATTAGTAGTGGGAAGAGAACACCATCTATAGGCACCCATGTGATACCAAAACATGCCAACAAATAACATGTCTGGAAAATGGTGAAAGTGGCAATTGTCTTGAAAGGCACCGTTTCAAGAAATGTAGCATGATACTCCTAAAGTTCTCTATAACCATCAGTTCAACATTGATCAGCTTTGAAAACTATATTACAAGCATTAAATTCAATCACATTATAGTTTGAATAAAGTTCATACTTGTATCTACGGCTTGGAGCAGTGAAAAGAAACAATAGCCTTTCCCAAAATTGATTTCCTGGCAAACTCTCTATGGCCATGAAGGCAAAGTAACCCCAAAGCATAGAAGTTGGGATCTTTCTAATGATGGGCATTACTGCAAAGCAGCCAACCACCATCAGAGATTGCAACAAATTACTCAATTGTTGTTCTTTCACCTCAACAAGAAGCAGGTCATCCACGTCCTTGTCAACATTAAAAATTGATTCATCAACTGGGGCATCCATATTCCCAGTACTTGCGGCCAACTGAATTGTGGACTCTTTCAATTCCTTAAGTGCCTGCATAAATGGTTGGGACATGACAAGACAAATAAATAAAGGGAGAGGAAAATTAGATAAAATGAAACACCCAAACTCAAAAATAAGACCATTACCAAGGCAGGTGGAGGCTGATAAACCATTGGGGTCTGCATTTGCTCATAGGCTTCTTGCATGTTTCTGTATAATTGCCCTAAGGTTGAATTTTTCTGCATACTTTTCCAGATTGTTGTCACTAACTTGCTAAGCACCAACTGTAACAAAAGTACTTGTAAGTTACTCGTCTATAAAATGTCTGAATTGTGTCTTTTCCCTGAGAAGTTGCAATTGATAATTCCAATATATTAGTACCTGATGTTTGAGGGTAGCTAAGCCTTTCATGTGCATTGGAGATTCAGGAATAACACCATTTGAAGGAGGTATGCCAACAATACCACATAAAATAGTCTGTCACAATAAAAGGAAAATTTATGAATCCACTAGAGATTTTTTATGGAGGTGAAAACAAAGAATGAAGAGTTAGATCAAGATGTCTTCAGGAGAGCAAAAGCTCTTCCAGAATAGGGTAGCCAGTGATAGTTGAACCTAAACATGAACCCTGACAAAAATTACAACATAGTTCTAAATAATATATATTTACTGTGGTAATGGGCCTTGACACAATCTCTGCAATAATGGCCCTGCTTGATACAACATCATTTTTCAAGGGTTTTTTGTGAAGTTTCCTTTAAACTTTTCTATGCAGACTTCTTCCCTTTCTTCTTAGTGATTTCAGTGTAAGTGCTCGGTATACACTCTTTTAAGTGAATCTGTTCCAGCAATGTTCTTTCTGCAGTAACATTCCACCAAGAAAGTTAGCCACTTTATCAGTGGCATTCACACTGGTCACAAATGGCTGAAACATTTTTTTCAACCATTGGAACAGTGGCACTACGAACTTTAGGATCAATTCTATCATCAACTGCTCCAAATTGATCTTGCACATCTTGAATACGTATCGTATAAACAGTGATATACACAACCAATCATTTAAAATGCATACAGTCATTTCCTAGAATAGAGAATCCTTGTTCTGTTAGAGAATCCTAGTCCAAATCTTACAAGAACTAATCAAACTTCTAATTTGAGGACTAATATGATCTGCAATAGTAAAACTTATAATGTACTGCACATCTTCATTGTGCGCCAAAAGCTTTACTAATTCTTTAGCAACAGTGCAATTTGTCTTCTTACCCTCCACAAGTCTTAACAATCAATTCTTCAATTATATGTTTAGCACCCTTCACTTGAAGATAGGATAATTCTTCCCATCAAGCTTAACGTTGGGTAGAGGGATGCTTTAAAATTAAGATGAAGCTATCCTCCCCCTTGCTCAACAATTCTCTACAGATCTCAGAACAGAACCAAAGGTAATCTCAGGAACAGCGTACTATACTACTATGACAAAGAACCACAATTCTGAAAGAAACATCAGTTTGGTTAGGATCTTCAAACAGCTACCAAGGAATCAAGCAAATGCTGCTCTGCAATTCCAAGACTTCAAGTATCCAGATGCATTGCATTGCTCTATGGCACATCAATGCAATTAATTAAGCATAGAAATAACATCTCTATGTAGCGGCACTTAAAATATTACAAAAGGTGATCATTCACTGAGGTACATTCCAAAAAATATATGATTATTGTTGCCACATCATCCAGATTTAGAATAATAATCTATTGGAATGGACACATTGATAAAAATTCCATTGTTGAGTTTGGGTTTGAGTTATTTCTTCCTCTAACTGCTCTCCAAAGCTAACTATTCAAACCAAGTCACCCTTCAATGACATACAACTCACAAGGTTCTCAAAGGCAGAAAATTCAAAAGCGTATAACAGTTAATATGTCCTTTACTGCTCCATTTTCAGGTGAAAGATTCTCAGTAATATAAATAGATCTTCCAATAGTCAACATGTAACAACAACCAAGAAAATATAGGAATCCACCAATAAACTATAATGCAAGGTCTTTTTTCTCTTTTCGAAAGGTTTCCATGAAAAACTTGTTCAAATTCATTTGTAGAGTAAGCACATAAAACGTTACTGTAATTAACCTTGAGCATGGAACATAATTCTTCTTAATCTCCATGATATTCAAGAATCAAACTCCAATGGCAGCATTGGCTTCAACACGTCTTCCTTTTATCCCTTCAAAGCTGCCATGGGTCATGATGGCTTGATCAATGATCGCATGCTCTTAAGACCAACAGTCTATACATAATTAGACTACAGTCTATACAACAGTCTATACAGACACTGTGTTCAATCCAGATTTTGATTACAAACACCATTGAGGCCATACGGTATCTCCAATTTTTCACATCATTGAGGTCATCAGTATCTCCAGTTTCAAACAGCATTCAGACCACATTTGCTTCAAAGTGCTTACAAGTATTGTCAAACGGCAGTACATTCTAAATTTACTCATATTACACTTGAGAACTAGAACACATACCGCTTGAGAAGAGAGTTGCTGCCGCTTCAAGTACCTCAAGTGTAATATGAGTAAAGTTAGGCCTAAGCACCTTTATTATTGAGATTGAGTGCTTTCAAATACCAGGAGACAGGTGTGTGTGTTGACTTCAAGTTTGGCCTGGGAGAATTATTACACACTTTAAGCAGATTCTGTGAGGTTTCAAGGCACAGTGGGAACAAATCTTCAACTAAGGAGGTTGAGAACTGTTTAGTGACCTAGAACAACTAAGTGGGTTATGCGAAGATATTTATTAAGGGTGGTTGTGTTGAAGGTAGTAGGGAGGTTTAGAACGCAAGACAGGGGCGAGTATAGTCACTATGAGAAAGAACTTGTGGAAAATCTGGGAAAATCAAGATTGTTTGTTATGTCAAAGGTCAAAGGAATAGAGCAATTGACTAGTGGGTCATAACGTAAGGTTCCACAGTTAAGGCTGCTAGAAAAAGGGACCGGAAGAGCCAAAAATGGGAAGGTGAATGAATGAGATGGACTACGTTGAATGATGGAAATATGAGAGTAGCCAAAAGGTATGCATTAAGTGGTACTAGAGCAATATTGATGCTCTTGGGGATTGACAAGTGATTGAGGAGGTTTCTGCAGTGAACCAAAAAGATTTATAAGATTGCTCGTGAAGAAGAGACATCAAAGTTGAGACAAAGAAACCAAGAAAATTTTGGGCAAGAGGAACCTAAGAAAAAAAGTGAGGAGAGAAAGAGATTGAGAACGGAATACAGGATTGGAGCATATTAAAGAAGTACCAACCAAGTGTAGAGCTAGGAAGAACTGAGATATTGAGACCTCAGAGGTTAAGGAACTAGTAGGTAACTGGTTTGTATTTTTTTTTAAATGTATACAAGGAGTTAATCCTTACAGTGGTAATAGTAGAAGGAGTGGTAACAGAGGACCAATAAAGTTCTTAAAGTGTATGGCAAGAAACTTACGACAAATAGGCTACAAAACAAAACATAGAAGGTTTCTAGCTGAGGTCCGCAAAGAGAAGAGAACAAGTGGAGTTCTCAAAAGGTGAGAAAAGTGTAGAAGCCATAGAAGACCAGAGCATGCTCAAGTGGGTTCCAGAGGAGGGAACCAGAGGAATACCAAAAGCCTAGGTTGAGGTGAAGTGGGTGAGATATTGGGTAACAAGTGATGGAGAAGAATTGTTAAAGGGGCTTGAGTGTAGCTCACAATGAGCAAGAGAAAGCTCACAAGAAAGGAGGAAAGAAGATGGCTACTGATGGACATAATTCAAAGAGAGGCCATAACAAAAGGGAGAAGCATGCCAAGGAAAATGGCATGAGTAAAGAAGAAATTGAAAAGGAGATTTATGAGTTGAAGGAGAGATTCAACATAGTCAAAATGAGGCTTGAAAGAGAATACCAAAGGTAGAGATGGGACCTAAGGAAGAAGGCCAAATTACTTGTCAGAAAAAAGATTTTAAGAGGAAGCCCCCTAAAGCTAGAAAGCTAGGGAGGAAGATGAAGCACCTGTTGAGCCTAAAGTTGAATTAGTTCACTATTTTGAACCAGAGCAGGGAATAGTCCTTGATGATGAGGAAGATGTTGAAGAGAGACTATCAGAGAGTCTCATGGACTGCATAAAGAGTTCAAATCAACATATGGATTTGTTGATAGAAGATATGGTGGAAAAAGCATCATAAGAGTAGAGGGAGCTACACAAAGAGGATGTCGATGAGACAATAAATGAAAGTCTCATGGGAGGTTAGCTAGAAGTGCTCGTAACATATATACCATATGGGGCTAAAGAGCTTGGTGATTATGATACTGATGCTATGTGTATAGATGCAGATGATAAGGATTTTCAAGAGGGACAATCATTCATAGTTGTCATAAGAATAGAAGAAAGAGAAGGAGTACCTTCCTAAAGCATGGAAGGAAGACAAAATTTGATGTTGGAGGCATCAGAAGAGGCCAGGTAACCTTTTATTTTTAAAATTGGTGAATTTTATGTGAATGCATGCTTTGCATGTGAGGAGAATGGACAACTGGTCCAAAAGGAGAACGAGAGCACTAAATTGATCCAAGAAATTCAAATTGAGGTAGTAGATGCTAGACAATCCTCAAGGAAGGATGAGTTTCCAAAAGGAAAAAACAATGCATAATGAAGCCAAGATAACCTTGCAAGCAATTTTCAGAAGTGACCATGGATCCTAGCAGCCATGTGAAAGATGGATAACAAAACCAAGTTTATGTTAAGACAAGGAAGGAGGCAAAATTATCCCTCAAATGTCATTAAGGAGGAGGCCTTGAACAATCAAAGAATGCATCTATAAGAGAGAAATTGTAGAAGAGGGGATGAACAACATCATGATGCAATGTTCTTTAGAGATCGGTTGATCAATCCAAGGTTTAAGGATTGGCTTGAGTAACATTGTTCAAAGAATGCAATCAATAAGACAAAGGTGTCAAGCTTATTGCTGCAACTGGAGAGCTTGGTTCAACAACAAGAATTATGAATGTTGGCACCCAAGGTATAGTACAATTAACCACAAAGAGAGACTCATTTGTCATGTGAAGTCCTTGAGATGAAGACTACAATTGTGGAGGAGATTGTATTCTAGTATGATGGCAAAGGATAACCAAATGAAGAGGAGAAGGGAGAAGGATTATCTCTCATCGGGCAACGATGGTGGAGGTAACCAAGAAAATATAGGAATCCACCAATAAACTATAATGCAAGGTCTTTTTTCTCTTTTCGAAAGGTTTCCATGAAAAACTTGTTCAAATTCATTTGTAGAGTAAGCACATAAAACGTTACTGTAATTAACCTTGAGCATGGAACATAATTCTTCTTAATCTCCATGATATT
This sequence comes from Pinus tabuliformis, assembly GCA_031772625.1. Classification (NCBI taxonomy): domain Eukaryota; kingdom Viridiplantae; phylum Streptophyta; class Pinopsida; order Pinales; family Pinaceae; genus Pinus; species Pinus tabuliformis. Next base: position 504,194,105 of record CM062812.1, read on the forward strand.
CAAGAATCAAACTCCAATGGCAGCATTGGCTTCAACACGTCTTCCTTTTATCCCTTCAAAGCTGCCATGGGTCATGATGGCTTGATCAATGATCGCATGCTCTTAAGACCAACAGTCTATACATAATTAGACTACAGTCTATACAACAGTCTATACAGACATTGTGTTCAATCCAGATTTTGATTACAAACACCATTGAGGCCATACGGTATCTCCAATTTTTCACATCATTGAGGTCATCAGTATCTCCAGTTTCAAACAGCATTCAGGCCACATTTGCTTCAAAGTGCTTACAAGTATTGTCAAATGGCAGTACATTCTAAATTTACTCATATTACACTTGAGAACTAGAACACATACCGCTTGAGAAGAGAGTTGCTGCCGCTTCAAGTACCTCAAGCTCAAACTAGTCTGTTGTTCTTTCTTGCATCAAAAGAACTGAGTACAATAAGAAACAAGTTCCATGAGTATAAAATCAACAAATACAAATGAATATTACATTTTTTATCATCACCCAACGAACAAGAACCAAACAAAACTCAAGTCTAAGGGAAGGTTTATCAACTTGATGTCGAAAGAAGTACCATGAATAGGTATACCCCATCTTCCGGAAAGCAATTGCAATCCCTGAGAAAAGAAATCATCTTATTGTCTACCACAGTACAGACTATCGACATCTGAGACAAAAATTCATTCCCAAGTAGTCCAAAGCACCTCATAGCAGTTTCTCTATTACAAATCAGACAATATTAATACAACAGATTTCTTGCCTCGAAAACTTTTCAAAAGGTCTATACAAAACTTGAACTACAGTCTATACAGACACTGTGTTCAATCCAAATTTTGATTACAAACACCATTGAGGCCATACGGTATCTCCAATTTTTCACATCATTGAGGTCATCAGTATCTCCAGTTTCAAACAGCATTCAGGCCACATTTGATATAAATAGTGCTAACTGACCCATGACTCAGGCAAGAAAACACCCAATTCCCCCACTCAACCCTATGAACCAGCCCATACTTGGCAACATGACTATAACGCTCCCTCTCACCATAAAAGACATTTGAGACAATTGTACCGAGATCAAGCTGAATGAAAAATATGAACAATACAACAATCATTGCCTAGATCTTTCCAACACGAACAATACATGGGAATCAGAAGCAGGAAGTTGCCTTCTCCATCACAATATTCATCTTGGGATACTGGCAGACTGCAAACATCCAAATGCTGTAATATTTAGGGTAAGTACTGATAACTTTCCAGCTCAACAACACAACAAAAGGGAGGACACAGACAATCATAAAAAGAGTAAGCAGATCACGACTACTTATCCCATGCTTGAATATCAGCAGAGTTAATATACCTTTTACACGAACATGAGAATAAAGGGGCCTAATTTCTCGCGCTCAACCAACAATTCGGTCAAGTACCGACTGTTGTTGTTGCTGCTGCAGTGGCATGAGCCGTTCAAATCCAAGAAACAATGGATACCGAAACCAGAGAAGAATAAGCGGATTGAAATCTGAAAATGCAAGAATATCCCACCGAAACTGCTGCTGCTAGATTTGTGAACTAGGATGAAAAAACCTATTTCAAAACCATTTTTATACAGGGACCCAGGGAGCCATATACACCAAAACAGCGGGCTGAATCCGTCAAAACAGGGAGCCGCCCTCCCTCCGCCCTCCATTTCAAAATAAATCTAACATCCCATGACCAAATCGACCCTCACAAACCACTCCCGGGACCAAATCGACCCTCGCAAACCACTCCCAGACCAGAAAATCCAAACTGTAAATCAAAATGGGGGCGATTTTCATCAAATACGATTCCGCAAATATCAAAATGGGGCGATTTTGATCAAATACGATTCGGTTAGTTTATCCGCCCTGGGCTAAAATAAAAAAATAAATTAATTTTTAAATAAAATATGGGCTAATTATATAAAAAAAAAAATTATTATTTTAATTAAAAATTCGCCCCATTAAAATATAAAAAGCCTTAAATTTCGCCTTTGGGCTATTATTCGCCCCTAAAATTAACCTTGATAAATTATAATAACCATTTTTCCTATACAATCCAATATGCCCTTTAACCTTGATTCTCTCCATTTCTGTTGGAATTGTTAATACTATATTACTATATATATATATATATATATATATATATAGTTTTTATTTTCTTGATAATAAATTATAGTAATCATTTTTAAAGATAATATCATTTTTAATGTTATTCATGAGTATTTTCACCAAGAGACCCTCTCTAGCCTAGTATGGAAGAGATGTTGTAATGTCGTGTCATGTCTTGTTAAACATTTTGACTCAGCCAAATTATATTAAAAAAATACAATAAAATAATAAAATAAATAATTAAATTAAATTAAATTTACCATTGACAGTTTTTGGGTCTGGGTTTTGACAACCCATGATTTTTCCAATGGTATTCTTACCCTTAACCATTCTCGGAAAATTACATATAATTCATTTTCATGGTGTTGTGCCCTACAACAACCCCCCATTTCATAACATTTTTATCACAAACAATTTACATATGAAATGGGTCCCTTTTAAAATTTTTAATTGGCATTAATAAACTTGTTCAAATAAGGTATGATAATCAAATGAATTTATGCAAAAAACCCTTGTTGAACAAATGATAAGCAATTTTTGGTTAAGTCCAAAAAAGTAATCACAAGTTCGGTTGCCATCTTGGTTTTTCCCGATGCGATATCGCTATCGGCCATCGGCAATAGCCAATGCACACACAAAAGGGCACATACCTTTTCCCCGATGCGACGCGATATCGGCGATCGGCTATCGGCACGGCACTATGTCTTGTGGAAAATATTTTAACACTCCGGCCCGATGCGATATCGCATATCGGCAATCGGTACAATCCTACGCATTTTCATAAGACGTTTATATCCTTTCCCCGATGCGATATCGCTATCGGCATTCGCTAAAAGCAATTGATACACATTCAGGGGATATGTTCGCGCGCCGAATGCGATATCGCAATCGGCGTTCGCTAAAGAACTTTCCCAAGTGATAACGCCACACACACACTTCCGATGCGATATGATGACGCTTAATGATGACCTCAGTTCCAAAAGGTGATTATTTCAAAGCATTAAAGTTATATTTAAAATCGATTTGACAAAACCACAGATTTCAAAATGCCGTTAAGTAAAGGGATAAGGTAATGCATGCGTATTTAAAGCTTTGCCCCTTCGAATTAACGAGCAATTACGATTAGACTTTTGAAAAAATCTATTACACGCTTTAAGGGGTCATTCGGTTTAATAACTTAAGTAATGGTCATTTATGAAGCTGCAGGCCGTAAAATCATCATCATTGCATCTACGGTGCCTTCTCAAATCATTAGATCCGCAGCCTCTTTTAGGAATAATCTCGCCACGCTTCAAATCATATATTTATCCCGTTATGGATTGTCATTGTTATTTCTTTGTTACGATTTCTCTTGCACTTGTGTAGAATTCGACTACCGAGAGAAGTCTGAATATGATGGGAAAGAAGTTCAAGAAGGTGGCAGGTTCTACTGCGATACCTGCCTCAGGCCAAGCTGCTACACCTTCAAGGAAAGGCTTAATCTCAGATACTACATGCACTGGTCTTACTGGTACTACATGGCAAGGGACATACAATTTGCTAGAAGGAGAACAACCAGAAGTGACAGTAACGGAGGCAAGTGTGGATGAATTAAGAAAGTCTGAGGCAACTCTTAAAGATTTGGCTGACTCTTTTCTGCACAGAATAGCAGCCAGGGAACAAGTCTTGCCTTATACTGATGTGGTACGTTGGGCAATTGAAGAAATTCCTCTCACTAATAGAACCTTCGTTTCTAAGGATGGAAGGATTTTCGGCTCCTTCAAGCCTGACGACTTGAGACGAATGTATCATTTTCCCAATCCTGAGCAAGTCTATAACAGAGCATTTGTGGAGAAATTCGCCAGAGAGAATGAATCACCAGCCGAACCTCTCCGAGATTGGAGGCAAAATCCAGCAAAACACAAGCAGGATATGTCGGGTAAGTACTCCAATGCCTCTTTGGCTTCACCTTACTGCTATGCTGGAATTATGATGTGTAGATTGTGGGGATTTCATGATTCTGCAAATATCCATGTTGATATGGTTCCCTTAATGGAAGCGGCCGTTAATAGTATAATTATGGATTGGGCCACTATCCTGTCTGATAAGTTGGTCTTAGCTATTCGTGAGTTTAGGGCCAAAGCCAGAGTCACTGAGAGAAAAATCCCACCTTTTTATTACTCTGCATACATTATGGATGCCCTTTGTTTTAATTCTGAGTTTCCTGTCCTTGGTTGGAGATGGACAACCCATGACCCAACACCTATTCATTTGTATCATCGTAAATTGTGGAAACCCTCTCACAAAGACCATTTGTACCAAATTTGCAATGGTTTTATGGTTCCCGTTCACTATTCTATTTTTGACAGACCTATCCCTAGGATTTCCTATGAAGCCTCTTTTGACCTGCCAGCCGTAGCCCATTGGTTCGGCGAAGAATGTTTTTCTTATATCAGAGTTTTTGGAAGCAAGGCCAGGCCACATGTTCTTCCCGTATACATGCCAGACAAACTGTTAGCCCGAGAAATCTCTTATCAGATAATGTCTGAAGGTGTTACCCAAACTCTCAAAGAGGAGAAGAAGAGAGGATGGCCATCTTTTCCTTTAAGAATTGGAGTTTATACGCTGCTAAATTATAAGCATGCAGAAAAGGAAGCAGCAAAACTCCAAATGCTATCTCTAGTTTCTATTCCCAACAGACTCTATGACCCGAAAAAGACTGCTTTCATTGCCTTGGAACAGGCTAAGCTGACAAAGGTTATTCACCAAGAAGACCAGTTTGACGACCTGTTCATGGGTGCTGATTCAATAAGCCAAGTCAAACAACTTGCTGCGATGAGATATGAAGATATGGAATTAACTGAATTTAATAAACTTAGAAAGCAAAGGTTGCAAACTTTGCCTCTAAAGTTATTATCTACAACCCCAACTTCATCCTCAAGCGAGCCTGATCAGACAGAAATAAATTCACCTCCCGTTACAATTAGAGAACAGGAGGAAAGTCAAAGAAAGCTGCAGGCAGAAAGTCATAGAAGAGAACAAATAGAAAGGCAGCAAAAAGCACAAATTGAAGAAGAGCAAAGAAGGCAAAGGGAGCAAGAAGAGCAAAGAAGACAAAGGGAGATAGAAGAACAGAGACAGAGAGAAATAGAAGAACAGAGGAAAAGAGAGGAAGAAGAAAAAATAAGGAAAGAACTGGAAGATAGGCAGAAAAAGGAATTGGAGGAACAGCAACGGAGAGTACAAGAGGAGCAACAGAGGAAGGCATTCGAAGAACAGCAGAGAATTGAAAAAGAAAAAGAACAGAGTAAGCAAATCTCTGTTGATACTGAATTGATTAAGGAATGGAATCAATTTGATTCCATTATAAGTGGTAAAGAAGCCTCCAAAGACTCAGATGCCTTAAAGACTCCCGATACTACTGTTTCTCCGGTTCTTGAAGGAACCAGCGGCCCACCCACAGTACAGAACGTTGAAGAAGTTACTCAGAATCCATCTGATCAAGTTGATCTTCAAGTAGAGGAAATTCCTCCTCTAGACATTTTCTACATCCCTAAGCATAGAGCCGTTGTAAGACGCTCAAGGAAGAGGCGAAGGCTTGATCAACCTTCTATTTCAAATGAGCAAACAGTCACGGGCAATGTCGTCTGGAAGGGAGAATTAAGTCCCTCTAAAGATTTAACAAAGCTGTCGCAATTTGCGGGAGCTTATTCAGCAGCAACCATTGACAAAGCATCCGAAGTGAGTCTTCTTTTGAAGACTAAAGAGCATGAGGTATATGCATTGCAAGCAGAAGTGATAGAGGCAAAGAATAAGGTGACACAGGCAGAAGAACAATTGCTGGCTCAACAACAAGAGAATCATTTGTTAATCCAGCAAATTGAAAAACTAAGGATAGACCAAAGTGACATTAAAGCACATGAATTGGCAGAGGCATTATCACAGTTGGAGGCATCAAATGAGCTGTTAATGAAATCTAAAGAGGATCAAATAGTTCAGCTCTCAGCACAGCTTGAAGGTATTAAAGGTGCCAAGAGTATTGAAGATTTCAGAACAGAGGCAACTCTGATAAACGGCGCTTTGATATCTCAGATCAGACTTTTGTGCCAACAGCTAGTTGAAGCTGAGTCACTTTGTGATATATCTACAGCAGTATGTGAGCAAATCGAGAAAGCCAGGACTAACTTGGATCAGGCCGAAGATGAAATAATAGAATATATTGAATGGCAAGATACTCCAGAAGGGCAAGCTGCTAATTTAGCCCGAATCAGTGTAACATACAAGAACATACTTTTCATGGAATGGGAAACACAGGTAATGAAGGCAGAGAGGGCAGCATCCAGGTGCAAAACAATTTCCAAAAACATGATCAATATAGTCAATGATACATTGTATCTGGCTAACATGATTTCACAGTGCACACCTGGAAACATAACAACCGCGAATATGCTGGAGCACAAGAATTATCCTAAGCTGGAAGAACAAGGGCGGTTAATTACTGGAGTGAATACCTTGACCTCCGATGCATACTGGCTTTTCCTGATTAAACCGCATTCTCAAAGGTCGGCTCTTAACTGCCTAACCGACGCTCTCACATACCTGATCGCCGATTTCCAAGATGCCACATATGATGCACAGCTGACTTCTCGCCTCAATACTCCACCAGAAGTAGAGCCAATGCTGGCGATATGTCAGCGAAAGAGTAAAGGCAAAGAGACAGCTGACTGAAGCATCGCCGCCGACTGCCGAATCACCCAAATGCAAAATGATATTTGTTGATGCCGATTTCTTAGTTTTCAGTTTTTAGATATTTAGTAGTTAGATTAGCATAGTATTTATAGACCCTTTCATTGTTTTGGAAAGGGTCGTAAAATTTTGTAAAAGACTAAAAGGCTGAAGTTTGCACTATTGTGCTTCAGTCTATATTCTTTTTGAAACTCGACCACTGGTCCTTAATTTTACTTGGAATGTTGTTTAAGTAAATTGTGCACTATTGTCGTTTGCTTGGAATGCTTTCTGGTTGGAAGGAAGGACTGCGACATAGCGATTAATATATTGGATTGATCAAACAGCTTGCATGGTACTATTATCTGTATCTGTTCTCTTTTCAGTTATATGAATTGCTGTGTTATTACTTTGCTATTATTGAATACATGTATGTAATACAACCACAAGTCTTCATTTCATATCACTATTGAATGTTTTGTGATTTGTTATCTTTCACTCATGTATGTATCAATGATATAAATGACTGAGTGCAGTAATTCGCTATTATAGCTCTGCGTAACTACTTACGCAGAGCAATCTCAAATGATTAAACATCTATGCTTGTTGTTAGTGTCATCTATATGCCTGTCATTAAGCATAGTTTATCAAACGCTGTACTGTCTGAATTGATAAGTCCCGGGATTAGATTATAGTTTTTTGTATTTCTTTTATAGTTTAGTTATTTGTTTATTATCATTTCATATCTTAAATCATCCATCCATCCCGTTTACTTATAATCTTTGGGAAACTGGTCCCGTTATCCCCAGTCGGAGCCACTATTCCAAACGGAAAAGGAGCTGCACTAAGTTCCGGACCGGGTGGTTTCCCCGATGTTGTTGCAACGAATTTCGGGGCATCAACACATGGCTACAAGGATTCAAACTATAACACAGGTGGGAGCTACAAGAATAATTAAAAGTATCAGAGTAGCCCATTTTCCCATATTGTTTATCCGTAATGTATTTTCAGTTGGAATGGTTTTTTTTTGTATTGTCATTTACATTTGTTTTGGACTGGGAGCTTAGTATGGTGCTTGAATTGGTTGGCGACGTCGAGCTTTGTGAGCTATGTGATATTTAATAAGGCTGGAGGTCAACTATTGCTTTAATTTTGTTTTCATGTTGAACCAAGTGAATGTACATGCCTTTTTTATTATGCCCATACGCTTTTGGGACCTTTTTGGATTTATCCAATAAGGTTGTAGAATAAGAAAAGTGTAGAGTACATATTTTGTTGTAATAATTGGTTGGTGTTGAGATTTTTTTATTGGAACACAATATAGGTCAAATACTAGTCTGCTACGGGCTTTTGTGGGGGGGGGGGGGGGGGTGGGGTTGGGTCCAAATACAAATATGTAAAATTAAGCATGTTCCCCAGAAATGTAAAGCTTTGAAAATAAAAGTTTTTTTATTTGGTTTCTCCTTTACATTGGAAACACATTTTCCTTTGTTTCGGGTCACAATGATTACCAACAACAATCATGTAGATATAGATAATAGATTAATGCACCTACACTAATTAACTTGAGGTGAGAGCTTGTTGTGCAGGGCTCGAAAGCTTTTCTCTCATAGCTTCTTTACCATGTCTTTACTTGCCCACTTCTGAGATCAAGCCTTTCGTATACTGGTTATTGATTTGGAACTACACTTAGAACTTGTCTGGTGTCGATATCGGTGAGGGAACGAGAGAGGACAAAGTCCTTATCCATTAGCCCCAAACAATAGAACATGCCACTGATATTAATGAACGAAAAAAATTCACATAAGTATGCATGATGATGCATATATCATTTCTTATATCAATTGCAAATTCATATTTTCAATGGATATGGAATAAAGTTTCATGGAAAATATGGAGCATGGTCAACAATTAATTTTATTTACATTTGTTGAATATAAAAATTTGTAATTGATATAAATTTAGGGCTTGTATATGAGTTGCATTTGTATACTAGTTGTATATGCTCACTATAGGTGGTCAAAATAGTTTGATTTGGAATTGGTTTCCATCATATCACTTTGTTTATTTGCATGGGACTCTCATCCCTCTTTATGATAGGGATGATGGGAATTTTGAAGGTTAATTATTTATTGTATGGATATAGAAGCCACTAAGCCCAAGGGCTCGTAAATATGTTAGAAAATACTAGCCCATCGCTCAAACATGGGAAATCTAACTAAAACATACATATTTTCGCTTGTCTTTTGAATAAGAGGCTGAAGAAATTTGTTTACCCTATTTGAATATGATTTCTGAGATATAATATTTAATTAAATATAAAATGTTACCCAATTCGAATTATGATTAAAATGACCAATTAAGAATGGTCATGATATACAAAGTTAAGCAATTTGCTTGGGAGAAGAAATTGCTAAATGAATTGTACACTCTCTAATATTTATTGGGAAAATATTGAAAGGAAAGTAACAGTTTGTGCACTTTACAGGATCATCTTCTAAGATCACACTAGTCATATGATATCTATGGTTTGATATGCAACACACAATTAAAACTAAACAAATGAAAAATCTCTACTATTTATATTTACATTTACATCTTCTGAAGTAGGTTACCCTTTTATGGCCCCTTTGACACCTCGATTGTTAGAAATGGAGCATTCTAATAGTCTGCGAAAGGTATGTAGAAAATGTAACCATTTCCAAATTTGAGCTCTCTACTTGTTTTGAAATGGGATGTTGTGTTGTAGCTTCTAAGTACTCTAGGGATTTAGTTGTTTCATATTTTGAGGGGTAATATCTTGGATGGACGTCTGGAGTCTCAATGTCTCCATGATGTTGTATCTATGCATTAGGTGAAATGGAGAAGATCCATGGCTTGGAGTTGTTTCCACACTTGGAGTTCCCCCTTAGCTTGAAAATCCAGACTTTGACATTCTGATTTTGCTTGAAAATCTATAGTCTAAATTTTGTTTTATTCATATTTTTCTTAGCTCTTTGATACCATTTCTCAATCCACTAGCTATCCGTTCTTCGAATATTGTGTTGTGCATTGAATTTCCTTTTTCTTATATTTTTCTTAGCTCTTTGATGCCATCTTCTCAAAGAACTAGCTATCTATTCATCAAATATTGTGTTCTTCATGTGAGAATTTATCTGCAAAGTTGATCTATATGTAGATCTGAAAATTATTAACTAGCCTAGATCCATCTTAATTCTAGATCTACCATGTGCACAGAGGGATCATATCTCTTTTCACTCAAAAAAAGTTTGCTCGTCAAGAGATTTGATCCCTCTTGACTCCCAATAGATCCAAAGTTAAGATGAATCTAGATTGATCTATAATACTTTTAAAACATCTAAACCAAACAAAATATTAGTTAAGATGACTCTAAAATATGTTACCTACTTTTTATTATGATTTTTTTTTTTAATCTTATAATTTTATAATATATTTTTTTTAATCTTATAATAAATTTATTTTTAATTGTTATAATTTGAAAATATAGAAAAATATAATTTTCATATTATATATATAAACTCAAAATTAAACCAAACTTTCAAATTTTAAAATAAAATAAAATTCTATTTATTTCACACTTTTATCCATACCTAAAATAAAATCTATTTAAATTAACAAAGTCTTATTATTTTCTGTATTCAAGCTTCTGTGATCCATAATAAATTAAGACTAAGCAAAATCTTTCTGTAGAAATCACATAAGAGAAACTTTTGGCCCACGCTTTTCAAACCAACAAGTGTGATTTCTACCAAAAGACTTTACTTAAAATCTTATTATTTCTGCTCATTAACATAATTTCTACACTTAAAGTGTGATTTCTACCAAAAAAACTTTGGTTAAAATCTTATTATTTCTACTCATTAACATAAACATCATAACAATAATATTTTTTTTATAATTAAAAAATAATAATTTAAAATATAAAAAAAATTGAAATTTTAAAATAAAATATAATTCTATTGATTTTACACTTTTTATCCATGTCTAAAATAAAATCTATTTTAATTAAGAGTCTCCTACTATTTATACTCCTTAAAAGAAACATCATATCGAATCTTACTATTTATACTCTTTAATAGAAACATCACAACAAAAACAATATTAAATGCGTGATGGGCTATATCTTAACAAAAAGAATAATAAATGTGTCATGGGATGTACTAGAAATCATGTCCAACCAACATGATTCATGGATGTTGGAGGAGCGAGTAGCACTTACCGTTTACAATGACAAAAGCAAAAAAGGAAAAAGATAAAAGTTCTATAAAAGGAAAAAGCACTTACCGTTTATAATGAAAAAGGCAAAAAGATAAAAGAGGATCCGGATTTGATTCACGGAGGCTGATGGCGGTTGGGTCCTGGGTATATATATGGGGAGAAGGGAGTTTGAGTTTTGTTTCCTCGTCTGCTCTATTCCTCTGTTCTCATCTCATTCGTTTTCACTTTCTTTTGTTCCGTTTTGCTCGATGATTTTATGTTTGTTTTCAGTTTAGTGAGCATGGCCATGCTCTGCTTTTCTTTGGTTTGGTTGATGACTATTACTGCTTGCTTTTATTATGCTCCTTTCTATGAACGTTTCTGTTTATTTCGATTTCTGGTATGGAATTGAAAATGAACATGTAGAACAGAGGAAGAAACTGAAAAGAAAAAAAAGGAGATGAGGTTAAGGAATTTTTCTGGCTTGGAATTGAAAATGAACGTGCAGAACAGAGGAAGAAACTGGAAAGTAAAAGAGGAGGCGAGGGTAAGGAAATTTTCTGGGCATACATATCATAGGTTTCGAGGGAAGAATGCCAAATAGCGGCTTCAACTCCAGCTGGATGAATTATGAATTTATTGGCAGTATTTAACATTTTATTTTGCTTTTTCCTTTGCATTTTCGGCAGGCAGATTGAGATTGAGCAGATATAGTGAATTTTGCTCATATGGTCGCATTCATATGGAAGTTGCACATAGTGGTCCCAGGTCTAACTCTCTCTCTGTATGTCCCAGCGGAGTATTTACCAATTTAACTTGGGTGGGTGGTTATTTTATCCTTGTTTTGAAGTTACATTAAACCCATAAAAACTTCATTAATTCCGGGCTGGGTATCTCATATTTGTGTTTTTTTGAGTATTTACCAATTTAACTTGGGTGGGTGGTTATTTTATCCTTGTTTTGAAGCTACATTAAACCCATAAAAACTTCATTAATTCCGGGCTGGGTATCTCATATTTGTGTTTTTTTGTTGTTGTAGCTTGAGAAATGGGAACCATAGTGGTTTAAATCATGATGATCAGGATGAAATGGAAGTCACATTAAACCCATAAAAACTTCATTAATTCCGGGCTGGGTATCTCATATTTGTGTTTTTTTGTTGTTGTAGCTTGAGAAATGGGAACCAGAGTGGTTTAAATCATGATGATCAGGCTGAAATGGATGACTAAACTATTTTGAGGAAAAATAGATGGGATTAACCCTATGTTATGGTCAAGTGTATAGAGCAGAGCATCCATAGATGAATCGGGCACAACATTTTTCGAGTAATGTGTCTGATTATCTCCCACGCAGAGGGGACGAGAAGAGAGTTATAAATTTTATTTCATTTGAATCTATTGTAGCCCTAAAATTCTTAGGGTCCATGCATTTAACTCCATAGCCTATGTAATACGGTCGAAGCCCTGTTAGCAGATGCTTTAAAAGAGGTATAAATTTATTTCAGTTGAATCTATTGCAGCCCGGAAAGTCTTTCAGGGCCATGCATTTAACTCTATAGCCCATGTAATACGGTCACCAAAAGTCTTTCAGGGCTATGCATTTAACTTCATAACCTATGTAATACGGTTGAAGCCCTATTAGCCCTATTAGCAGATGCTTTATGTTTTTATAAAATGTTCAATGCAGATACATTGTTGAATATATGCGCAGTAGCCAGAGGGAGCAACATTTAGTCCTGCTATGGTGATGGATTTTTCTGGGTGCAAATATTTTATAAAATTTCCTTTAAGTCAATATGCGAAGGTGAGTACCATCATCCCCTGCAGTAAGTGAGATGCTTAATTTATATATCTGTTTTTTATGAATGTTTGTGTTTATTTTGATTTTTTGTTTGGAATTAACAATGAAAATGCAGAATAGCGGCAGAAATTGAAAAGAAAAAGAGGAGATGAGGTTATGGAAATGTTTGGGTGTACATGTCACGGGTTTCAAATGCCCAATAGTGGATTCAGCTGGATTTTTAATACTCCTTTTGCAATGAACGACTCCTTAATTTGTGTAATGTAATGAGTTATGGATTTATTGGCACCGTTTAACATTTTATTTTGCTTTTTGTTTTGCATTTGCATTTTTGACAGACAGGGAGATACAGAGTGAATTTTTCTCATATGGACGTTGCACAGAGTGGTGGTTGGGTATTTTATCCTTATTTTGAAGTCACATTAAAACCCATAAAGACTCCATTAATTCTGGGCTGGTTATCTCATATTTGTGTTTTTTTATTGTTGCAGGTTGAGAAATGGGAACCATGATGGTTTAAATAATGAGGATTAGGATGAAATGGAGGATAGGACTATTTTGAACTAAAATAGATGGGATTATCCCTACACTATGGTCAATGTCCAGTGAAGAACATCTGTAGAAGAATCGGACACAACATTTTCCGAACTCTGTCGCTGGTCATCTCTCACACACAGAGGAGGCAGGACGATAGAGGACGAAAGGAGAGGTATAAATTTCATTTCATTTGAATCTATTGCAGCCCCAAAAGTCTTTCAGGTCCATGCATTTAACTCCATAGCCCATATATACCGTCGAAGCCCTGTTAACATGCTTTATGTTTCTACAAATGTGCAATGCAGATACCTTGTTGAGTGCCTTACTATGATGATGGATTTTTCTGGGTGCAAATATTTTATAAAATTTCACTTGGTGTCAATTTGGTGAGTACATCATCCCCTAGTATAACTAAAATGCTTAATTTATATATTTGTTTTTCAAGTACAAAATGATGAATGGATTAAAAACTTTGTGGGGATCGAAACGAAACATACACTTCTTTGTTCTTTATGAAACAGACCCCTGTTTGTTTTTGTCTGTTGTTTCCAACATCTTTTGAGTAGAGAGACAGTTCTATGGTGAAGAGGGAAGTTCATCCAGAAGAGCCCAAATCTTTCAATGCAGGTTTAATATTAAAAAAATGAAATAAACCTGAAGATCTAAGGCATAGAAACATAATAAATTCTTTTAATTAAGTAGCTTATAGCTGGGTATCATCACTGTAATCAACAAATTACTTTATTAATTAGACTAATCTACTTTGTAATTAGACTAATACGCTAGGCGATAGATTTTTTTATTTAGAGAGATTAGAGAGATCTGGTGTGTGGCCGTGGGCCCAATTTAATAAAAATTTATAAACACGTTTCACTTTGAGGTTGGCGTTATTTGCACCGCTGCCACTAACCTGGAGACCTAGTAGAAACTTCTCCGTATGCTGTACGTAAGAAACCCAGATGCTACTGCTTTTTGCTCCTTCGAATCAACCGTAGTACACCAATTTCATGATGCAAGAAGCATCCCAATGCTCTGTAGCCGGGTTTTTATTGCTCTATCAATCTCATCAGATATTTTTTTGGAAATTCAATTATGAAATTTATTTACGAGTGTGAATTGCCGTAGTCTACGAATATGAAAAACCCCTTATAGAATGTAACCTCACCAGAATGAATGTAAGAATTCGTAAGATGGGATAACATATGAGTCATCGCATTGGGCGCATTCTCGGTTTGAAAGTCGAAATTCGCCATGTCTGAACGGTTTTCAAACAAATTCGATCTCAGTTCAATGAATATCAAATCGATCCTAAGTATGATTTCTTGCCCTAACTCCAAGGCGAATAAATTTGCCTGTAACGGTGCAGATTTGTTGAATTTCGACATAGAACAAAGTGGCAAGAAGAAAACAAAAATACCCAAACTCATATCGCCCTCTCCACGTGGTTTTCGTTCTCCAAGCCACCCGACGATAGATGGACTATTGGTTAGTGTTTTTTTTAAGTTTCCCTGTATGTTTTTGGGGTAAAAAATTAGCCAAAACTTGATAGCGATTTATTGTAATTTCTATAATATCTACAGAGTATGTTAGAATATATATCTTAAATCTAATGTTTTAGAATCAATCATTTTTGAAAATTTTACAGAAAAATTCTGAATGGAATATTTTTCATGAACGAGGCGTCCGCCACTTTATACTATAGTTGTCTCAATTCAACGATGCATATTGACACATTCTAGTTGAGATTGCAACACGCGGCACTGGTGAATCTAGATCTCTCATCCGTCGTTATATCAGCGAGCCTAAAGATTCTTAGCTTTTTCTTCGGGCAGTCTCTGGGTCTCTGTTTCAACTATCTTTTAGGTTTCTGCTATTTTACAGGGATGATTTATAGAGCTTACTAGGGGCGTTGTTTTTATTATGTTGATCCAAACTTCGTGAGTGGGCAAATTTTTATAAGAAGAAGAATAATTAAGCAATTGGAGACGGAAAGACTCTGTTCATTCTACCGGATGGATTTGTTTGCTTTCTTCTGTCCTCACTCAAACACCTAATAAATTTTGCTTATATTTTCTGCGTGGATGTTGACATTCATTTTATTCGAATCGTAGGCCTAATATCCGACTCCATGGTATATTTTCAGGTTTTTTGACTTCTTCCGTGGTCGAAATCTTGAAAACCCGGTTGAAAATATTCGGCTCTTGTGAATCCTGGGATATCTCGTCTATCACTATATTACAGAGCATAGAGTTAGTGTTCTTCCGCTCCGATGGGCCTATCTTTTCTTAAGGCAGTCTTCGGATCTTTTCCGCTTCTGCTATTTTTTTTTCCACCTCTAATGACAAAGTTAACCTGTAGAGCTTTCAAAGGAGAATATATGCTTATGGCTATGAGTTTCACTGTCATTATGGCTGTGAGTTTCACTGTCATTATGTTCAACAAGAATTCCTGAGTTGGCGAAGTTTCGGAAGAAGAAGATTGCCAAAGCTACTGGAGGTGGAAGGACTCTTCTCATTCTATCCTGATGGATTTTTTTGGCTTCTTCTGTCCTCATTCACCTTAGGTAATGAATTTTACTTATATTTTCTGTATTTTAAAATTCATTGTATTATAATTACAGGCATAATTTCTGACTCCATATTATAATTTTTTCTATTTCTTTTAGCTCCTCACTGGTCGAAATCCTGAAACCCTATTATACCGTTTTAATTTTGATATGCACATTTTCAGGCTGATTTGCCTATTGAAAAAATTTGATACTCATTTTCAGGTTAACTTTCTCTTCAATAGTTCTTTAGGGCAACATGAACTAATTTGTGAATGACAGTATCAAATAGTGCCTCAATCTGTTTTTCTCGTGTTTTTCTTAAAGTCTTGCGTCGACTATGCAACTTAGAGTTACAATTCTCCCTTGTTACTCAACATACTCAACTCCGTATTGCAATCCTTCAACTGTAGATTCATTTAACACAAACAATGCTTATGACTCCAGCACAGACATTTCACTGCCATTATTAATCAGTCGAGCTTTCTGATTCTGCAAATTGTCAGAAAGAAGAGAAATGCTAAATCAATAGGAGGCAGAAAGACACTGTGCATTCAACCTAGACTGAGTAGTTCGTCATCTTGTGTCCTCGCACACCCTTGGTAATTTTTGTTCCTATTTCCATCTTGTATTTTGATACTCTTTATATTGAAATTTCAGGCCTCATCTCTGTAGTTTAAAAATTATATTCTAATCTCTACAGGTCATGATCTGAAAATAATTTCCTTCTCTGTTCAATAAACAGATGAATCCAGAATGCTTTGTCATCTTGATTTTGCTAGCTTAATGGTTGTCTCTCTCCTTCTCTCGGAAGAGTTATGCTGTGTGGTGTTGTTTCAATGTGAGCTGTGTGGTGTTGTTTCAATGTGAGCTGTGTGGTGTTGTTTCAATGTGAGCTGTGTGGTGTTGTCTCAATGTGAGTTGTGTGGTGTTGTCTCAATGTGAGTTGTGTTATGTGTCATGTGCTAGTATGTAAGTTTGTGGGTCTGTGGGATGTTTATGTTTGTGGGTCCGTGATAATTGAGAGAGGGAGAGAGGGAGACCATGGCAAAGGAGCGCATGGAATCACTTTTGATGGGCAAACATGATTCATAGATGATGTCTTCACGGTGAGTGTCTAATATCTAATGCTGAAAGGAAATCTATATTCATGTTGATGGGAAAACATGATTCATATGATGTCTTCACGTTGAGTGTCTAATGTCTAATTTTGAAAGGAAATCTATATTCATGTATAGAATTGTTATTTGATTCCTTGTCATTTCTTTTTCTAATGAGTTAAAGTTTACTATGCAGAAACTAACAATATTGCGGCACACTAAACTAGAGACTCTGGTTAGGCCCACAATGAATAAACAAGCCTTCCCCATCGAAGAGTTTCTATAAATCGAACCCTTCAACAATGATTTTGTTGGCCAACAAAGTTAAGGTCAGTGCATTTTGATTAATAACTATTTTTGATTTGCTGGAAATTCCTTTAACATTCAAAAATACATATATTTGATGCATGGAGATTTTACTTATAACATTAAAAAATACACAACCCTTTCTAAGCTCTTCTTTTGATATTTGATGCATGGAGATTTTACTTATAACATTAAAAAATACACAACCCTTTCTATGCTCTTCTTTTGATATTTGATGTACGGAGATTTTACTTTTGCTAGTCTATTCTCATCATCATAGTTGATTTTTTTTCCTTTATATGTAGTCTTTCTTGTGCTATTCTGAGCACATGAATTTTCCTTTTGTGAGCAAAACCAAACCATTCTTTTACGATAAAGTTAGGGAAAATTCTTTTTAAGCCTATTTGCTAGATATATTGTTGAAATGTATGCAATTGCATAGTGAGATAAGCTTATAACCATCAAATTTGTATTAATCATTTTGTTTTGGAATTAGATCTATAAATGTTTATTAAGTGCACCCCACCAAAAAATTTAGATTCTTCTATCACTTTTAGCGTCTCCTCTTCTCGGAAGTCATAGAAACACAAATAAAACAAAATTCCACCATCCAACCGTGTGGACTCAGACTCTTTGCCTTGCCTTCTTAAAAGATTGTAGAACTGATTTGTGTCCCTCTTTGGTGACTTTAGCTTCATGTTCCTTATTTTGTTGTTATTTAATCTCATTTATGTCTGCCTTAGGAGATTCTTGGAATAAAATTGTGAAATGCCTTACTCCTTATGCTATCTTTGAGAATTTTCTTAGCTTCCTTCATTCTTTCTTTACTGAGTTCCCATGAACTTTTAATGTTCCTTCAGTGTTTTATGTAGTTTTTGAAGAATTTAGTATTCTTGTTGCCCTCAACAACTGCCAAGTAGCCCTGTTCTTCAATCTTTACTTTATTTGTTCCTGATCCAATAGTTTCATTTTGTATTCCTTTTTAAATTTTTTAGATTAGTATTCCCCTTGTTTGTAAAGACTCCTTCCATATTTGTTTCAAGCAATTTCTTGGTTTGTTCCTTGGTCTCAACAAACTTTTGTAGAGCTTACTGGGCTTTTTTCATTGCCCACTTTTCTATAATGTTTTAAACTTTCATCAAATTTATTGCAAATTGATAAATAGTTTTCTCCCTTGTATGAGTTTCATATTTTTTCCAATCACGAGTGACCAAATTATTGAAACCTTCTTCTCCTAGAAAATCTTGGTTAAATTTAAAATGGTTCTAGGTGTTTCTTTCATCTTTTTCTAATTGTAGCAATATGGCTAGATGGTCTGAAGATCTCTCCACCCCTAACCATGACTTCAAGTCTTTCCACATCCTCCAAAATATTTTTATGTTACCAAAACCCTATCTAATCTCCTTTATTCCCCCTTCCTTTTCTAAAGATCCCCCATGTCGGAACTAGGCCAATAGTTTCCACATCATAGAACCCATGAATCTCCAAACCTTTGAGATAAATAATCAATAGATGGGGGTCTTGTTTAGCATTTCAACAACCCCCCCCCCCAACCCACCAAAAAAAAAAAAAAAAAAAACTTTTCCCAACCTTCATTGCTAGATTCAAGTCGCCCCCCTAGGATGACATATTTTTGGCTACTGTGTAAATTCTAAAATTGTCCTCACCTTGCTATCCCCTAATGGACCATAAAGATCAATGAAGGAAAGAACTTTCCTCAATTCCTCCTGTTAGAAAATCAGAAAGGCAGAAATATTTTCTTATCTTGATAATTACTTGTGATGTATTTGTTCTTTATGTTATCTTCTTTTCATTAAGCAATTACCAAATCATAAAAGTATGAAGATCAAAACAACAAAAGACACAGTGTAGGCTCTCAGCTAGGGAAAAACCCCTCCCAAGGGAAATCCCAACCAAAATTTTCTTCTTCAAGAACCAATTCAAAGTAAGACAACCAAGACCTCTAGACCAACATGAAACCTTCCTACATCCACTAAGTCAACCTTCCAAAAAATACTAGTCAAAGTCTATCCAAGACTTTTAAAGTCAATATAAGTCAAACACTTAAAAACAAGTCAAACAGGGTCTTGACCCTCTTCCTCACTCCGAAAGTCTCGGCCTGCAGTAGCTTGGACTTGCGGTAACCTTGACTGCGCGCATGTGTGACAAAAACAAATATATTTCTGGTCTTTCTTGCTTGAAAATTGTTCCTTCCTTCCTTGCTAGGGTTTATCTTCTCTTGCAATGGGATAGACCTTCCTTTTGTGCCTTTCACACTTCTTTTCTTCACTAGAATTGCAGATCGAATGCTTCTTGGATGGATGTCGAATGTCTCTTCTATATATAGTCTTCATGTGAGGTCGAACAACCTTCATGAAGCCGACTTGATAAGAGGAGAAGGCCGATTTGATGGAGGAGGCATAATTTATATTTTTGACGTAAAAACAAATTTCTTTCTTGATACAAAAGCCCAAGAAGGGTCTATTATTACATGATGACAAGGATTATGACTCTTTACACAACCTTAGAAGCACTCAATGGGTGCTTTGACCTATAAACATAATAATTTGAGCATGAAATCCATACTTATAAAAATAATTTTTCTTTAATCTTTACAATAATTTTCTTATCTTCTCTTTACATATACATAACAATTACATGAAGACCGATACTAGTTACATTTTCAACACTCCCTCTTAACTAGGGAGGTATTCATAATTGTTTAACTAGTACAAGGATAGCCTGAAGTTGAAATGTTCCAAGAAGAGTACAACAACATATACAATGCTAGATACCATCTAGGCCAAAAATGCCAAGATATCAATTCACCAAGGTACCAACTCAACAAGAATCTAGGCATCATCAAGGCTACCTACCAAAACACCAACTCAACTTATCAAGGATCCAAGTGTCATCTAGGCTACCTGCCAAGGCACTAATTCAAGGATCCAAGTGTTAATTACCAAGATACTAATTCAAGGATCCAAGTGTTAATTACCAAGACACTAACTCATCAGGGATCCAAGTGTCATCTACCAAGACACTAACTCATCAGGGACCCAGGTGTCATCTAGGCTACCTGCCAAGACACCTACTTATCGCGGATCCCGGTGTCATCTAGGCCAATATATCAATTTCAACAGAGCTTTGAACATCATCTGGGCCAAGACACCGACCAAATAAGGGATCTAGGTACCATCTAGGCTACCTGCCAAGGTACCATCCCAACAGGGACTAAGGTGTCATCTAGGCCAATATATCAACTTTAACTGAGATCTCAATACCAACTAGGCCAAGACACCAACCCTCTCAGGGATCTAGACATCATCAAGGTCAAGATATCCACCCTAAACAGGGATCTCCATAACATCTAGACCAAGATACCTTCCCTCACAATGATCTAGGTATCTACACCAAGATTTCCTCCCTTACAAGGATCTAGATATCAACTAGGCCAAGACACCAACCCTAACTGGGTTCTGTGTACCATCTAAGCCAAGATATCCTCCCTCACATTGTTCTAGGTATCGTCTAGGCTAACTGCCAAGATACCAACTCTATCACCACTCTCTCCTCATGGCCTTCACTAGACGTATGAATGTTAGTCCTAGCCTAGTGCATGACACACGAAGTAGAGAATCATGTCCTCCCTCTCAATTAGGGAGGATACACACTTTCCTTCACAAAGGAAATATATCCAAGCTCCCTCTGAACTAGAGAGATAAGTCCATCAATTATTTTATTCTTCTTCCAGTCACACAGGTTCTTCTTCCTGCATCATCATGTCATTAGAGAACTTTGACCTTTTGGAACATCAATTTTTTTTTATCTTTTATGTCTTTCAATTATCAATGTCATCAGGATTTCTACAACTCCCTCTATCCATCATGCTCATCATCGAAAAGTCATCATCAAGCACGAGGTAGACTTTCATATTTACAATTTTGTACCTGCAAATCTCATCAACAAGTACAACACAAGCTCCTTATCAAGGATTACTTCATCAACTGCCTGTAATTCATCTCTTATACGGGAAATCCTTACAAAGTAAGAAGACACTATATCATCTTTAGTCATTTTGACAGTTCGAAGTTCATTCTTTAGACTTGCCACTTGTCTAATATTCTTGATTGTAAATAACTTGGAGAGGGCATTGTACATTTTCTTTGAAGTATCTAGAGTGGATATGTAGGGAATCAAGTTGTCTTTAACTCCATCCACAATTAGGCTCATGGCTATATTGTCATTTTCCTTGTACTTCTCCTTTCCAACATCATTAGTTGGTTCTTTGACTTTTCCTGGTACTAAGTCCAATACTTTATTCCTTGCAAGGATGAGGTCCATCCTTGTCTTCCATGCTCTAAAGTTAGAAGCTCCTTGAAGTTTACTCTAAGATTTCATTGATGATGCCATAGATATATTTGACAAAGTCACTCTTGATGATGTCTTAATCTCCTTGAGGTCTTTTATTGAACTTCCAAAGGGTTGCTTACTATTCCAATACCTTTTTTAAGGGAGGTCCCAAAACTTCTTTCAAAACTTCCAAGACTTCCTTCTTTCTTCCAAACAGATCTTCAAGGGTCCAAAAACTTCTCTTCTTTCTCCTTTAATCCTTTCCAGAATTCTTACTAGAGAGCAAATGATCTTCAAGCTGCCTTTTTCCTTTCTTCACCTTAGCTCTGATACCATTTTAGAAAATCAAAAAGGCAGAAAGATTCTCTTATCTTGATAATTACTTGTGATTTATTTGTTCTTTATGTTATCTTCTTTATGTCTTCTTTATCTTCTTTTCATCAAGCAATTACCAAATCATAAAAGTATGAAAATCAAAACAGCAAAGGACACATTGTGTAGGCTCTCAGCCAGGGCAAAACCTTTCTCTTAGGGGGAAACCCAATCAAAATTCTCCTCTTCTTCAAGAACCCATTCAAAGCAAAACAAGCAAGACCTCTAGACCAACATGAAACCTTCCTCCATCCACCAAGTCATCCTTCCAAGAAAGGCTAGTCAAAGTCTAGTTAAGACCTTCAAAGTCAATACAAGTCAAGCACTTCAAAACCAAGTCAAATAGGGTCTCGACCCTCTTCCTCACTCTGAAATTCTTGGCCTATCGTTGCTAGGACTTGCGGTAACCCTAACTGCTCGCACGTGTGACAAAACAAAGATATTTTCGGTCTTTCTTGCTTGACAATTGTTCCTTCCTTCCTCACTAGGGTTTATCTTCTCTTGCAATGGGATGGACCTTCCTTTTATGCCTTTCATACTGCTTTTCTTCATTAGAATTGCATATCGAATGCTTCTTGGATGGATGTCTAATGTCTCTTCTATATATAGTCTTCATGTGAGGTCGACTTGATAAGAGGGGAAGGCCGACTTGATGGAGGAGCCATAATTTATATTTTGACATAAAATCAAATTTATTTCTTGACACAAAAAGCCCAAGAAGTGTCTCTATTACATGATGACAAGGACTGTGACTCATGACCCAACCCTAGAAGCACTCAATGGGTGCTTTGACCTATAAACATAATAATTTGAGACTTATAAAAATAAATTTTCTTTGATCTCTACAATAATTTTCTTTTCTTCTCTTTACAAATACATAAGAATTAAGTGATTTTCTTTCCTTCCCTTTACAAATACATAAGAATTACATGAGCCAAACAACGATTATGAAGACTAATACTAGTTACATTTTTAGCACCTTGGACCCTAGTTGAATTTGGATACTTGTAAGTATATATGATGCATTATTAAGTTCCATAGCGTTATTCCATCCAGTTAGTGTCAAAATTTCCAATGCAATTTAATTTAGTGCATTACATAAATTTCACCTCATTAGAGGTTTCCTTTATCTTAAACCCTATGACTTTTAAGCATTTTGGATGTTATGAAATATACAACAAAACAACAATGGAAGTAATATTTCAATCCTTAACAACCCAATATTCTAGGCAATCTAAGGAGAAAATATTTTTTTCCTTTGTGAAATACACATCTCGATGAAACCTGTCGAGCACTTCCTCCCAAAGGATGGTATTTAGGGTAAGGTAAACTTTGCAAAATCTTAAGGCTTTGTCAACATTGGTGTTAAGGTTGTTACAACAATATACTTACTGACAAATCAACAAGGCACTTGTAGGAATTGAACCTAAATGGGGAGGGTGATACTCCTTATCACTACCACCTAAGGTAGACCCATTTAATTCCAAGAAGAAAGATATTAAAGTGACTTAATAAGTTTTATCCCTTTAGGACAATATTACAATGCACAAATCATATCCAAAAACCCACTTTTACAACAATTGGAATAGCAATAAAGCAACCCTTAACTTTTTCAAGTATGATAATAATTCACTTATTAATATACAAACTGTTACAACAAAATCTAGCACTTCTCAAGATAAAGTCCAAAATTTCAAGTGCAAAATCCATTGTACTTGAGGGTTGGTGAGGTTTTCTCACTTTTAGACAACTCCCTTCTAGCTCAAGGGAGTTCTCCTTAGTAGATCTCCAAGGATATAATGCCCTAGTCAAACCAAGTGAAGAGTCCCTTGAGACTTCTTTTTCAAATACCACCAATCAAAGGATTTACCACCTAGGGTTAATGGCGGCTGGGGTTGATAGGGTTCTCCTAGGTAATTTCAAAGATTTACATTCAAAGGGTAGTTCCCCAAACACACATAATCAAGGGATTACTGAGTAATTTTGAAGAGTAAACCTTAGCAAATTGTCTTAAAGGATTTTAAAGGAAAGAAGTTGATGGAAGATAGAAAGATTTACGTTCAAAGGGTAGTTCCCCAAACACACATAATCTAGGGATTACTGGGTAATTTTGAAGAGTAAACCTTAGCAAATTGTCTTAAAGGATTTTAAAGGAAAGAAGGTGATGGAAGATAGAAAGATTTACGTTCAAAGGGTAGTTCCCCAAACACACATAATCAAGGGATTACTGGGTAATTTCGAAGAGTAAACCTTAGCAAATTGTCTTAAAGGATTTTAAAGGAAGAGGGTGATGGAAGATAGAAGATCACTGCCTTAACTTGCCAATATATATCTATATATCTATATCTATATATATATATATATATATATTTGTTAATTTTGGTATGTTCTATGCTTAAGAGCAATTTAGTTCAATTTCTTAATTAGCCCAATATTAATATTCAGTTTAGCAATCACATCAACATGATAGTAAAATGCAGATAGAACATAAACATAAACAGTAGAGGACAAGCCAAAACAAGAGGACACAAGATGTGGCACCAGCCAGAGACAAACCCCAATGTGGGGAACCCTTGATCAATTCTTCTTATATTCTTCAATATTCCAGTAGAGAGAGATAATACAAAATTTACAAATTTGATAATTTATGACAGCGGCAGTAAAGCCCTAACTAGAAAAGTAAACCCTGGTCAAATAGGGCAGAATTCTTCCTTCAAGCAGCTCGGCCAAACCCAGTCAACTTCGACCTCCAACAACAAACCCAAATAGTCCAAAATAGCCCCGAAAAAGTCAATGCTGGTAAAACAGGGCATAATTCTTCCTTCAAGAAGCTCGGTCAAACCCAGTGAACTTCGGCCTCCAACAACAAACCCAAATAATCCAAAACAACCCCGAAAAGTCTAGTCAAATGCTAGTCAATGAAAGTCAAATTGCAGCCAGCAACTAGGGCAATCAATGCTGGTCAAACCAGAGGTCAGATCACCTTGATTTCTGTGCCAAAATCTGCGGCATGGCAAGGAGAAGCAACCACACCCAAAGCGTAGTCAAAGAGAGGTCAACGTTGGTCAACGCAGCCCAAAACAACACCTCTGCACTTCGATCAAACCTGGTCAATGCAACTAAACAGAAAATCCTCCTTCCTCCTCCCTCCTTCGCACATGTGAGAGAAAGTTGCCCTAATCTGCGTACCCAATCAAGTGAGGAGAGAGAGATGAGTGAAGATGAGATGATGGAATAATGACTTGAGGTCTCCTCCTTTTATATGCAACGTTGAGGATGAACTGGGGTAAAAATGCATGTTTTGATTGTTGGCCAACCTTGACAATTTCAATAATACAAATAAATTCATATCTTCATTTTAATATGTCGGAATCAGATGATCTTTAGATCAATCCTACACCTCTCGGAGAGAAGAATCCAAGAAAAATATCAGCTGTCATAAATAAGGTGACCCATATGGAGTTTGGCCCTAGTTGCCAATTTTAACACTCCCTCTCAACTAGGGAGAACTCCATCTGCTAATCCATCTGCCAGTCGGTACTATCTTTGCCATCACTGCATTACACTGCTCTGCTGAACTATGAAGAAGAAGAAGTGATCGAGAATGTATCATACCATTCTCTATTGACCCGAAGTCAGTCCCAGATAAAAGAGTGTCTCATACTACTCTTACTGACACAAAGTCAGTTCCAATAAAGCGAGTGTGTCATACCACTATTACTGACCTGAAGTCAGTTCTAATAAAGAGAGTGTCATACCACTCTTACTGACTCGAAGTCAGTTCCAATTGATCCCAGATCAATATCATCCTAGCATAGGGAGTATGGTAGTACACTATGCGTCCATCGGTAGTACTATGGTCCCTATCTTCATTTCCCTACTCATTGCCCAGATGAGAGGTACTTCCCATGAGTCCCAGACTGCATGGGTAGGATGTCTCAGCATGAGAAGGATGAACCACTCATCCTGCCTACATGTTGCCACAGGGTATCACAGGGGAAGGCTGAACCACTCACCCTATGGTTGCTCATCACTCTAAGAGGTACCCCAGGTCCCCCGGAGCTCCCAGAGCTCAATGTCTATATCATATAGGACCCTCATAAGAGGGTCTCTTCACGACTCCTAGTTGTTCTTGGAAAGTCAAGAATTTGACCTTTCCCATGGTGTTTGTCAGAATGTCAACACCCTGCCCATCAGTCCCAATGTGAAGGAGCCTTATTGCTCCTCGTTATACCATATCCCAGATAAAGTGGTACCTGATATCGATGTGCTTGGAGTGATCATGAAATACGGGATTCTCTGATAATCAAATCCTACTCTGGTTGTCGCAGAGGATCATAGTGGTATCCAACACATGTCCAAACAACTCACTGAAGAGCTTCCTCAACCAGACAACTTCACAAAAGGCCATACTTGCAACTATGTATTCGGCCTCAGCGGTGCTCAAGGCAACTGATTTTTTCTTCCTACTCATCCAGGATATCGAAGCAGAACCTAAAGAAAAGCAACACCCAGAAGTGCTCTTACGATCCGCCACACTGCCAGCCCAATCAACATCAGAATAACCATGCAGCCTCACATCTTCGACAATGTATCTCAGTCGACAATGGATCTTTGCCTCAGGTAGAGTAAAAAACCCTTGTTACCTTAGATTCGATCTTAGGAACCCTTCGTTGCTTCAGTCCTAGCCTCAAAAACCTTTGATGCTTCAGTGCTAGCTTTAGAACCCTTTGCTGTCTTAGACCATGCCCTAGAATACTTGCTTTCACAGGTTTTCTAACTCAAAATCCTTGTTGTCACAAGATAGATGAATGTTGCCCCAAAACTTATTCTAAATAGAGCAAAGAGAAAGGATTGGCTAGGGTGGAATCTTTCACCACTGAAATCAATAACATAAAAAGGGTCTTAAAATCCTCCAAGAGCCTCAACTCAAAAATCAGAAAGATATAAATGATTCTCCTCTCTCCTTTCTAGAGATTCCCTTTGGGGTTATCCCTCCTAAATTTGAATTTAAGTGGCTAACAATTTTCCCATCATTTGCCCCAATTTTGGCCTTTATTGCAAATTTTCCTCCACTTACTCCAAATTATCTAATGTTACCCCAATAACATTAAGTAATGGGTTCCCCCCATTACAATTTATCATAGCCTATGGAGTTAGATAGGCTAATTTGTCATTCCTTTGGTGATTAATTACAAGAGGACATTACGCACAAGCCCTGAAAGTTGAAACAAACTATCCAAAAAGGTCTTCCACTCGTAGCATCCAGCTCCCTTGCTTTGCCAAAAATGCGAATAAAAGTGGAATTTTCCTTTAATAGATGTGAGAGGTTAAAGTGGGTGCTTATGTCTTCAAAATGATAATGTCACCCCACATGGAGCAAGAAAACTCAACGATGACAATTCCCTTCTTGCAAATGAAGTGAACCATCTCAATAGGGGCCAACCTTGATCTTTAGAATATGTTAGCTTCATGCTTTCCAAGAACCCTACATATTGCAACCTCTAACTCATGATAACTTTCACGGTGTTGTTGTCTTGTTGCTTTCATTTTGGACATCTCCTAACTCACTTTAGATGATATTATAGTGGTTTTATAAGGCTTTATCTAATCAAACTCTCCTTTAAACTATATGAGAATTCACTGGAAGCAAAAGGAATGAAACCCTAATCTAAGACTTCAAGATGCTCGAAGATGATCATAAGATACCTTGAGACTCCAAGTGAGATTGAAACCAAGTACAAATGAATAGGTAAGAGAGAGCAGTATCCAAACTCTCCTTTAAATTATATGAGAATTCATTGGAAGCAAAAGGGATTAAACCCTAATCTTAGACTTCAAGATGCTCTAATAAGATCATAAGATACTTGCGACTCCAAGTGAGAGTTAAACCAAGTACAAATGAATAGGTAAGAGAGATTAATCTCCAACAAAGATGTCAGGTTTCCTTGTGAACCCTAGCTAACCACCCCAAGAAGGCAAGTACAAAGAGAAGAGTATAATGATGATGGTGATCAAAGGACTCTCTCCTATATATATATATATAGGAGTGAGGGAGGCCAATAATAATATCTGGGCCCAAGCCCTTATAAACAACCTACATTAAATGCTTTGTAGGACAACTCAATTAAAGTGCCTACTCTAAGAGTACATATGTGTTGCTCCAAGGTGATGTGCACAATAAAGGCCCAAAGATGACATATCTACAAATGGTGTGGTGTGTCTACATGTCTCCATCACAAGCTGACACAGATTCCATTGCTCCTCATAAGCCAAGTACTTGTTTGGGTTCACTCCTTGTAGGACCATTATCATAACTTATTAATCATTGAGCCAACTCCAAGCCTCCATCCAAGAATTGCATTTACTGTAATATCCCAAACGGGAAAATTTCGCAGCTCCTCAGAATTTAACTCAACAAAAATTACTTCATAAAAATTTCATTCATTTAGCAAAAGATTTCCATGTAAAATATAACAAATAGAATGCTGCAATTTAAGAATACGATGAGTAGAAATAATCTCAACTTTATTATAATAGATAAACTGGGGTTTACATGTTGATACAACCAATATAGCTGAGATGAAAACTGGCCTCAAGAAGCTGCTCCAATGCTGCACTGGCCCTCCAAAACTGAACTGAAATGCAACTGCTAGGCCGTCTTGTGAATTTTGGATGAATTCACCAAGGGAAGAGGTGGGTACTTGCCCACTTTCACTTAATCGCTTGAGGGTTTCTATCTTGGGGCTACTGCTGAAGTTGGGAACTCCAGTTTCTCCAAACCTCTCCACAAGAAAGAAACTCGAATCCAAGATATCCCCAAATGATCTCCTCCTCCTTTTGATTGTTCTCGAATCTTCTAGAAGTGTCTTATAGAATTTAACTCACAAAAATTACTTTATAAAAAGTTCATTCATTTAACAAAAGATTGCCATGTAAAATATAACAAATAGAATGTTGCAATTTAAGAATATGATGAGCAGAAATAATCTCAGCTTTATTATAATAAATAAACCGAGGTTTACATGTTGATACAACCAATATAGTTGAGATGAAAACTAGCCTTAAGAATCTGCTCCATTACTGCACTGGCCCTCCAAAAGTAAATTGAAATGTAACTACTAGGCTCTCTTGTGAATTTTGGATGAATTCACCAAGGGGAGAGGTTGGTACTCGCCCATTCTCACTGAGGTGGGTACTCACCTACTCTTACTGATTCCATCCTGGGGCTACTCCTAAAGCTATGAACTTCGATTTCTCCAAACCTCTCCACAAGAAAGTAAAGCTCAAATCCAAGATATCCCCAAATGATCTCCTCCTCTCCTCCTCTTGATAGATCTCCAATCTTTTAGAAGTGTCTTATTTTATTTATTTTCTAGAAGCTCCCTCGAGACTCCATCTTAGTGGTTTTTTAATTTTAATTTACTTAAGTCACTTTTAACCTTTTTTATTTTTAATTAATTGACTGACTAATTAGAGTCACTTTCAATTCGGGTTGTTTTTGTCCATTGTTTTAAGGTTTATGTGAAAAACCATGGGCAACACATGGTTTTCTCTTGTTTCGCTTCCCAATGGTTAGTTTCTTGTGGTGGCCACTGGTTTGACTTTATTTACCATGGCTGTTGATAGATTTTCACAAGCCAACTTCAATTTGAGTGTACTCGCTTTATTGTGCTCAGTGTTGCCACTACTTGTTGTATTCTCTTCAATTTCTAGATGTTGCTTGTCCCCGCCGCCTGGAGCGTGAAGGGAATAGTGGTTGCGATTTGTGGCTCGTGGGTACTCATTGCTACTCATATAGCTTTAAGTTTATTGATTGATTTTGATTTTTTATTATTTAATGTCATATATATATATGTTGAAAAATATGTATAGTTGAACTTAATGTCGAACCTCATAGGAACCTCATCAGAAAATTCGAATTCGAACCCGAACCATGTGACATAGACTAGAAGCATGAAGCAAGCAGTAGAAAAAGGGGAGAAATCGGAACAAGGAGGACAAGAAGTAGAAGAACACAATGAGAGGAGAGCAAGGGAGAAGGAATCGAGAGGTGAACAGAGGAGAAGGCAAGACAAGGAGAGGACAATCAAAGGCAAGAAGGTCTCTTGGTAGTCACTCGAAGGGTGTGTTGTGCAAGGAGGGCGCCTCCACCTGAACATCGTGGGGTCTGCATCACGACGATAGTAAATCGAATTTCGGTGTCAGAAATAAGCCTCCATCATGCTGCTGAACTGTACATTTGGCATTTACTGCATTAAACTGTCACTTCTTTGCATCCAATTAACAACTGGGTTGTAGGGCATTGCACAATGGCGAAATCATTACCATGAATCTATTCGTAGCACTACAATTTCCCAAAAATCTTGTAGTCGTATAATTGCTGGGTTAGTTTTACCATCCAAGAGTTAGGAACCTTGCGGACATGCCTGTGGCTTAGCCACATTCCAACAATCAAAGGCAAGAAGGTCTCTTGGTAGCCACTCGAAGGGTGTGTTTCTGCAAGGAGGGCGTCACACCTGAACATCGTGGGGTCTGCATCACGAGGATAGTAAACAGAATTTCGGTGTCAGAAGTAAGCCTCCACATTGTGTCGCTGAACTGTACATTTGACATTTACTGCATTAAACTGTCACTTCTCTGCATCCAATTAACAACTAGGTTCTAGGGTATAGCACAATGGCAAAGTCATTACCATGACCCTATTCTTAGCACTACAATTTCCCAAAAATCTTATAGTTGTATAATTGTTGGGTTAGTCTTACTGTCTAAGAGTTAGGAACCTTGCAGACATGCCTGTGGCTTAGCCACCTTCCAACATGTGCAGTATGGAGACCTGGAACGTTTTCATGCTGAATGCTATACAATAAACTTAACCCTAGTCTCTTAGTGAAGAACAAGCAACTGTCTAGCCTCTAGGAGGGTTTTTGGATTGGCCATTGGGTGGAAGAAGACCTCCCCTGGAATGCAAACTCACTGTAGTTTCGAATTGAGTCTTGTAAGAACACAGTTGTAGAAGCTATTAGTTCACTACACCTCAAATTACCGCAGAAGGGCGCTAGGCAGACAGGGTTACATGGCTTCAGAAAACCTTGCTGATGGATTGATGTCCTTGAAGTTTGATGTGTTTGTTGTGCTGCCCGAACGATTTCTGGCAAAGAAGCCATAATTCGAGAAAGGGGATTGCCATTTCTGTACATTCTTCTGAGTGGCTCTGAAAGTAATCAAGTCAACTACCAAACAAATCAAGCTTGACCTGAGCTGAGGTCAGATGCCATTTGATTCTTAGGTCATGTCCTTACTTGTTCACCATTCCATTCTTGTTGAGGAAACGGAAGTGGAATTACCATATTTGCAGCTAGAAGGATTTCACTCATCTCAAGCTTTATAGTGTATTATCTGGCCTTTTGTCCTTTCTGTAGGGAATCCAATGTGAGATTGAAACTAAGTATTTACCTAATTGTGGCTAGCCTCATTTGCAATTCCTGTACATTCCTTGCATTCACATTGGCCACATTGGCAATATGCTGAACTCTATTATTTTTATACCCATTCATATTTGAATTGAATTATTCATATAGTTTAATAGCAGGTTGTATTAGAGTTTCTTGTGACTCATCCTGCCCCTTACCACTTGAATTGCCTGTGGGTGGAGGATGACCTCCTTAGAAATCCAGAATATGCCTGTAAGCTGTATACACTTAATCCAGAAGGGTGGAGGTGGGGAAAATCCTCTGGAATCCCAAATGCATCTGGAGGTCTGGTCAGTGGGACAGGTTCCTCATGCTAGGGGGTGACAACTGCATTACTGGCAGTTGTCAGCGGATGGGAGGAGAGTTGTGAGCCTGGTCCCATTGCCCTTCCCAGATCACACGCTGTTGAGTAACCTGAGGTCTTGGCTCGCTTAAAAAACTTCAGGATTACATGCTTAGGCATGGTTAAAGGAGTGGATTCAAGACTGACAACACATAGTTTCCCTGGATATTAGCCTGAGGTACTAGAGTCTCAAGGTCTGTATAGTGCCTAGACATATAAGATTAGCTACGTGCCCTGTTTCATCAGGCATTTTAATGGCTAGTCTGTGCATCATTTTGTAATCCCCGGGAGTCATAACAAGGGATTTACTCTCCTGTTGTGAGCTGCTTAACACTGCCATATTAAACAGTATCTGGTAATCTTCTCAACGGTTTGGTTGTATGCCACCCCATTGTATGGATAAGTACTGACAGGACAGAACCTTTGTAGGCAACCTTAGTATGCAGCCTACTGTCTAAAATGGGACCTATCATCCAACAATACAATACCCTTGCATGACACAACATCACAGTAAATAAATTGATTGCTTTCAGCGTGGATGGTACATGTGAGGTCATTGATTCACTGCCCTGTTTTACCACAGAAGCATAAGGTAGCATTACAATATGCAGTCAGCAACGTCATAAGCTATTATTAGACTCATCGGAAGCTAATTCATGTGATGCTACTGGTGATTCTCACTAGGCATCATTGGTTACCCCATGAATTGCAAGTACAGGCTGCATGGATAGTGGTACTCTTAGAGGTATTGAAATAAGGCTAAGCACCAGTATGCCACTTAACATCAGTGTGTTATATCCAGCATTATTGGTAAAAGGCATTTGAGTTCTTAATTCAAGCCTAATGAAACAATAA
The DNA here is from genome assembly GCA_031772625.1 of Pinus tabuliformis. Lineage (NCBI taxonomy): Eukaryota > Viridiplantae > Streptophyta > Pinopsida > Pinales > Pinaceae > Pinus > Pinus tabuliformis. Next base: position 504,226,850 of record CM062812.1, read on the forward strand.
TGTGGCTTACGATTGACCTCACTATCTCATGCACAAAGATCACAAGCCTACTATTTTTTCTGCACTTGTCCCTAATTGTTTCATAATTTAACACGCCTTATCAGTGGTTGCATAGCTAGTATGAATAGACTAAATCTAGCATGGATACTGCTAGTCAAACAACCATATTTGGTGCATGTACTAGATAATTTACAGTGAGGTAAATATAGCCATAAGACCCCTGATATAATAAAGGCTTTTTCTATCAATGTGCTCACAAAATGTTTTCTGTGTTGGATTTTTTTATTTTAAAAAGGGACTCGTTATGTATATCTAGAATATAATACAATAGGATCTTCACGTCAATTGAGATCAGACCTTTAGATCAAGTAACCATTGAATGTGAGGAAGTCAATCCAATTATTATGATGAAAACCAGCTGACAAAATTTTCAAGATAATAAACTAAAATGAATATTATTAGTGTTTTGTTTCTTCAGATTGCATTGATTCACTTAGATGGCAGACTTATTGTAATGAAATCAAGATTCACTTAGATGGCAGATTTATTGTAATGAAATCGATCGACCACATTTGCAAAATCAGAAAAATAAATCATTTCCTTCTCTCTTAAATGGCAGATTGTAAACCAATTAGGCAGTATTCATTGTTATTGAATGGATGGGAAATAATTGCCTAGATATAATACAATAGGATCTTCATGTCAATTGAGATCAGACCTTTAGATCAAGTAACCATTGAATGTGAGGAAGTCAATCCAATTATTATGATGAAAACCAGCTGACAAAATTTGCAAGATAATTAACTAAAATGAATATTATTAGTGTTTTGTTTCTTCAGATTGCATTGATTCACTTAGATGGCAGACTTATTGTAATGAAATCAAATCGACCGCATTTGCAAAATCAGAAAAATAAATCATTTCCTTCTCTCTTAAATGGAAGATTATAAACCAATTAGGCAGTATTCATTGTTATTGAATGGATGGGAAATAATTACATCTAGGCATTAATCTCAATCCATTTAAAATTTCTTCCCTTGATAGTGTACTGTCTGTAATCTCTTATTCTGGTTGATGAGTGGTAACAAGCTCAAGGCCGATATATCACAAAATTATTACCTCGTTACATCAACCATTCGCTGTGTGTGCTCAAAATCTTTGCCAGCGATGTCTTTTTTTTTTTACCCATTTAATGTCAGTGTATATTTGCTAGAATATACACTTCAAGATGGTGTTAAGATGGTGTTGTGTGTTAAATGCATTACTCATACAACATGGTGTCAAGATATATAATTAAGTGTTGTGTGTTGAATGTATTATTCATTTAGGGTTGTTACAGATTCCATGGAAAGCACATTATAGTGATGAGTTGTTCTAAGATGAGTATGAGGTCTGGAAACACAACCCTATAAAGAGACCAGCAAAAGTCTGCCAAAGTCGGAAGTTTGATGCTTGGATGTAAGATACATTCTATCAATTTTCTTACAATCTCGTTTGGGATCAACATTCTTATAGACCTCAGCTAGAAGAAATGACTACTTAAATGCTTGGTTGAAAAGTCTTGTATCAAAGTTGTGATCCACTCCTTAGTCAGATCACAGGAATGTATCAAAGGATAATTATGATGACTATTGAAGGAGCCACGTCACCTACAATTTCAGTGATGAAACTCACAGTATGATCTTCAGTCATACAAAAATATTGATACGCCTTCTGATCTAGGAAATTCATCTTGATATTTCAAATGACAACATCATAATTTGGGTTATGGCTCAAAGCAAGATAAAGTCAATGCTGAAAGTTGAAGTGTGAGATAACAAACCTGTGTTTTTCCTTGAAAATATTGCATTGTGTTCAGAAGCAGGATGTTGAAAAGCTCAATGCTGAAAGTTGAAGTGTGAGATAACAAACCTGTGTTTTTCCTTGAAAATATTGCATTGTGTTCAGAAGCAGGATGTTGAAAAGCTCATGAAAGTATTGACGCCATTTGTTGTCATGAATATTACCTTGCTAAGTAAAGGACCTGGAAGATGCAGTGCATTTGGCTATTGCTGGTGCCAAGGACATTTGAAGGATGGGACCTATTTTTGTTCAATCTTGAAAGTTAAGAATTTGAAATAAGGAAAAAGAACACCGCCAAAGCACATTGTGATGGAGCAAGTTCACCTTTTGACATAACAAACTTATAATGAAGAAAAAAGCCGAGTCCTCTTTTAAGTTTAGAGACAAAAGTACTCTCAAGAAAGATGAGTCATTTGCAAAACTGAATTATTACTAAAGGATGAGTTACTAAGATTGAAAAGGTCAAAATAAATGTTCAGCTGAAAATACAGAGTTGCAGGAATATCCTTACTAGTACCGTTGAAGCAGTAACCAAGTATGCTATGGGTCTATCATATTTATCTCTTGACAAAGACATCTCATTGGAAGATCCATGATCTTGACTCATTCACTTAGTTTGATATCAAGATGAAATATCCTTTGATTGTTTTCCGAGGCATTGCGAGGCATTGGGACTCTATGATTTTTTGGACATTTGGTTATGAAAAGGAAAATTGGCACATTACAAAGTCTGATTGGACTTGCAAGGGGTGTAAAATGTAACTAGGATTCATCTTAGAAGTCTTGAATGTAAAAATCCTAGGGTTTGTAGATAAAACCCTAGATCTAGATTAACATTTTCGCTGAAAGAAGAAACCCTAGCCTATGCAAGGAAGGAATGGCAGCATGTTGATGATGAGGACAAGGACTATAAAATTGCAAGATGGATGCAAGAAGGATATGATCAAGAGGGAGCTAACATTTCCTATGATCCTCAAAAGATAGATAACTTATATCTCTCTTCCTTGATTATTGTTGCTAGCTAGCCTCTTGTCTTTGTTTCTCTTTGCTGGGTTATAATCGTTCTTCTGTGACCTCCTAGTGAGGATTGCAGGTACATAGCGAAGGTTGCCAAGACTCTAGCGGCAGATGGAAGAAGTGGAAGAACAAAGTAAAGCTTGTGACAAGAGGATATTCCCAAAATTGGTGATGTGTTGAAACTTGAGAGATATTATATTAGATGTGATCTGAGCTTAGAGGGAGGAGGCAGAGCGACAAATATGAAGTATACCTTGATTGTGTCAAAGGGAAGTCAGTGGAGATTTCCAAATAGATCTACATGATCTAGCATGTAGCAGATGGCAGTGTTACTACAAAATCTAGTAGGCTTTGGAGAGGTACACCCTACAAGACTAAAAGCTAGACTAGGTGCTAACAATGGGGTGAAGGCCTAATGTCACCTCTGCCAAAACCCCTGCTCTTTACGAATTTTCATTGAGGGGAGGAGTCCCAGTACGAGGGAGATCACTTAAAATGGATATGATAGGTATAAGGTACAAGGTGATCAAGCTACGACTCATTCAAAAGAGAGACTCAATAATGTTTCAGAGCTTCAAGGAAGCAAAACACTCTCTAAGAAAAGCCTTAGATATCAAGGTTCAAGACCTAGGGTTTTGAGGTTTTTCAATGGTGATAGGTATTCACAAGGTCAAGAACAAAGAGAAAGGGTTCCTTGCAAAGATAATAAGTTATTCCAAGGCTTTGAAACCCTTAAGAAAGTCCTCAAGTTGATACCCCACCAAAATAATAGGTCATGTATCCAAGACCCACCTCTTGATGTTTAGGTTCTCAAACCACCAAAAAGCCTCCTCCCTAAAATTTTGTTCCAAGCCCTAGTTTTTTTCTCTAGCCTCAAAAGGACCAAATTTAAGGAGATAAATTTATGGAGAAAATCAAGGAAAATTTTAGGGGCTAATATTCGTAGGTGGGCTAATAATCCATGCTTTTTCCAAAAAAAAGATTCATTAATTTCCATTTTTCTAAAAATAAATTCACCCAAATTTTATAGTATAAAATTATTTTACCTTAAAAATCACTAATATTATATATTGTTTAATATAAAATAATTATAAATATAAACATTTTTACAAAATTTCATCAAACATATTAAAATTTGGATATTAGAGACTAGTAAGATTCGCCAAGATTGCTAAACTTTAAGATAAACTTTCATCCTTAAAATTTTTCAAAGACTTGGACTAATGCCTTGTCCTTTAGGCATATGGAGTCAAAGACTTGGACTAGTGCCTTGCCCTTTAGGCATATGGAGTCAAGGATGTGATAGATAAGCCAAATTTGTTGCTAAGGAGGCTGAAATTTCATACCCTAGGTATCAAAATTCTGGCATTTACCCACTCAATAATAAATGGAGTTTGATGGAGAGTTATAAGAATTCCCCCACTAAGAACATTCGTTGCATGTTATGCAATGAGTAGAATATGCAATTCTCAACTAGATAGTCTTTAAAATTTATTTTCAAGAAATTAGGGTGCAATCAAGCATAATCTAGAAGCAACAATTCCATACATTAGACAAATTCAAAATGATAATATTCAACAATAGGCACTTACAAGATAACATGCAGTGTATCCATCCATTCACCAAACAAATAGCTCCAAAGACAATTCAAAATAGCTTCCAAATATCAAAATGTATTCCAAGAACCTCGAATAGCCAAGAATGAACAATTGCGATTTCTCTTATTAGGTCCGAATTCTCTAAGTGGTGATGATGAGAGAGTGAAATGACCTCTCTCTTATCTATACATGTCTAATGATCTCTATTTTAGCCTAGGAGCCCCTCAAATTGTAAAATAATGGGCTTGATACTAGGCGAGGTTACAAGGCAACCTCATAGCCAATGCAAAACATGAAAATTAACACACAAAAGCGTTGAGAAATCTATAGGGCAATGGATAAAATGATTTCTCTTTAGCTTGATAACCACTTGTGATATCTTTTTACTTTTTCTTACTTATTAGCTTCTTCTTGTATTATTATGTTATTCTTATCATCAAATAGCTACCAAAAACAAGAAGATCAACAGTACACAAGAACAAAGGATATAGGCTGCAAGCCAGGGCCAAAACCTCTCCACTTGAGAGGAAAACCCACAAATCTCTTCTTTTCTTATAGATTCTACAATTGACGAATTTCAAAAGCTCTAGACTAAGACCAATACCTCTCCTAGACCAAGTCCAACCTTCTCCTAGACCAAGTCCAACCTTCTTGATGATGTGTTTCCTTTATCTACGTCAAACCCAGTGAAATCTCTTCCAGTAGCACAACATTGACCCAACAATAGATTTTTGGCCTCTATTGCAACTTTGAAATTTTCAGCCCTCCAAGCAACATCTGCTTCCACACGTGTGAGACTATTTCAGGCTTCTAAGATTTCTTGAGACCTTCACTTGACTTTCTCCTTTTTTTGGTGCTTGAGGATGACCTAATGAGCCCTCCTTCGACCTTCTTTCTATACTTTCTCCAAGTTCGATCCTACAACAACAAAACCCTAACTCATCACTAGAAACCCTAGTCTCCTTCCTTCGCACATGTGAAGAGAGAGAGAGATAGAAATTACCCAAGCACTTGATCTTCATCCTTCTTCTTCCTTCGCTAGCCTCTTTCTTCTTCTCCTTCTTTTGCTTAATGAGAGAATGAATTGTCTCTAGGAGGTCAAGTTCCCTCCTATATATAGGCTTCCAAGGTGGACAAAATACCTCAATTTAGGCAGACTTCTTAGCTGGCAGGCCGACTTGGTCTTGGAGGCTGTTTTGACACCTCTAAATACAAAAATAATTCTTTTTACAAGCTACAATGCGCTTGATGGGGTCTTCAACATATAACAATGACTCTTTTGACTTCTAGACCTAGGAAAAACCCTGGAAGCACTCAATGGTTTCTTGACCTCAAAAATAAAATACCTTGAACATGAAACCCATGCCTCAAAAATAACAATAATATTTTTTCTGTAGTTTTACAATATACAAGAATTAAAAGTACATTTCATATTTATGAAGATCGAACCTAGTTACACATTTTTCAACACTCCCTCTTAACTAGGGAGGTATTCATAAATGGTACATGGACATTCTCAATCTAAAGAGATCTCATAAGAGTCGGATTGGTAACCCATCTGTTTAGCATCATATCATCTAGCATTGTCACAATACAAGGCTGATCTAGGTGGATATTGGTGGCTACCCGCCTATTCCACCTAGACCTCTAGTTGATTTTCATCAGTTTCCTTGATTATAGCACAATTTACTATTTTTAGCATTTTTTCGGGTCCTGAACTTTCGAAGCTGTTTTGATCCTCTAAACGACATTTTTTTGAGGTCCATAGCAGACCTGTAGCCGTGGGCATTGGCCTGTCACAAATCCTGTAGTACTCGAATAGGTCTTTTTGACGAGGTATCGTATGTGCACCAAACATAGATCATATGACCAAGATACAACCTCGGCAAGTTGGGCATCTATGACCAAGTTACAACCTCGGGAAGTTGGCTGCCCAACTAACCCCAATAGGGCTGACAAAATCTTGGCGTTCCATCTCCTAGGGTTAGTTTTTTGGTTGTTTAGGGTTTGCCCTTGTTGTTCAATAATAAAAAGGCCCTTGAGCCTCATTGTAATATAGTTCAGAGGCATGTAGTTGCCACATCTCTTCTCAGAGATAAGCAACCATCATCCGAGCTAGTTTATTTCCATTTTGTTTGTAAGCATCTTTAAGTTCTTTGATATTAATGAAATGATGATTTATTTTTGTTGCATCTCTGTGTTTATGTTTATATCTATATTTTGATGTGTTCCTGCATAAGTCTGGATCAGTGTTATTAGAGTGGTTTGCTCCTTCTATGTTTTTCTTTTTATTTCCCTAACGAGGTCAAGGTATAAGGAGTTAGGGCTCAAACTGGTTGAACCTTTGTAAGACCAACCTCACAAACCTTGACAACCTCCCATGGCGGAAGAAAAGAAAGACGAGGGAGTAGGAGATCCTTTCAAAATATTGCTCGAGGAAGCCCTCGAGCGACAAAGGAACACGATGATGGATAACTTTGTCTAGATCCTTTGGCTACCCATAGGCGACACATCTTCATCCAACAACCACGCTGGAGGTGCCACTCCCTTTAAGGTACAAGTCAACTTTGACATTCCCATATTTGAAGGCTAGATAGATGTAGATGTCGTAGATAGACGGTTAAATCTGTTGGAAGGATATTTTAAGGTTCATGACTTTTCCAATTGGGAAAAGATTACTTTTGCACTCCTCAAAGCCGCCTCCCATGTTGAGGATCGGTGGGAAACCTACTATGAACAGAAGGACGAGAGGGAACCCTCACTTTTTTTTCAGCCGCACCCACTTGGAATTCTTTCTGAGACACCATCAAGGAACAATATTACCCTATCGGGAGCTATGAAGATAAATACATAAAGTGGACCATGCTACAGCAGGCAAGGGACCAAGACGTGTCGGAGTTCACAAATATTTTTAATAGCCTTCGCACGAAGTTGGGTATCAAGGATTCTGAGTGACATTTGGTACTCAAGTACCGTGGTTGTCTACACAAGTACATCCAGAATGATATGGAGTTCCTGGACATCTCGTTTGGCGCCGCCTATAGATACGTTGTCAAGATCAAGCATAAATTTAAACAAAAGAAGCGATACTTTGGATCTACGAACGCGAAGCAAGGGAAAGGCGCCCCCAAACTGTAGAACAAAGGAGAAAGCCAAGGCAGGGTGACCCAGGACAACCTGCCAAAGCTGCAAGCAAAGAACAACACCACAAAGACATAGGACACATGGAAATGGTGTGAATTCCATAAGAGTTCCACTCACAACACAAGTAAGTGTCGAGCCAAACAGTCACTGGTGGCCGGGGTGAAGGCTTTCGAATCAGATTCATGTTCCAACATTGAGTTAGAACCTGACAAGGGGAATGACAAAGGGAAGCAGATTATTGATGCAGAGCCTAGTGTCATCGTTGCCACCACCAAGATCTAGAAGATTGAGCCTGAAGATCCAGAGGAGGGGAAACGACTCTTCCACTCACAGATGTGGGGGAAGGGTTCTCCGCTGCAGTTCATTGTCGACAACGAAAGCCAAAAGAACCTCATTTTAGCAGAGGTCATGAAGCGGTTGGGCCTACCGACCACACCACACCTGCAGTTGTACACCATTGGGTGGCTTCACCAAGGACGAAATCTCCGCGTCAGCGAATAGTGTTGCCTTTCCTACAACATCAAGCCCTTCACAAATGAGGTACTATGTGATGTTGCTCCTCTTGAAGTTTTTGATGTATTATTAGGCCAACCATACTTCTGGAAGCATCATGTTGTGTATGAGTCTAGGCCTCGCACTCTTATTATTTATTTGGGCAATAAGTTATACAAGATACCAGAGGTAACATCGCCTACCACCATCTCTTTGATCTCTGCAAAGCAATGCAGTAAGATCATTTCCTAGAACGGGTAATTTGTCTTCCTTATGATTTTCCCTCAGGGCAAGAAGACGACTGTGGCCACATCCACAGCCTCCAGACAGGGCTCCTCCACACAACAACAGCAGATGGACAAGGTCGTAGAGGAGTACAGGGATATCTTCACCTCACCCACAGGGGTACCCTACACTGTCAGGTCAAGAACTCCATCGATCTGACCCCGGGCATGTCGCTACCCGACAAACCGATCTACCGACACTCTTTTCTAGAGAACGATGAAATTAAGAGGCAGATTCAGGAGGTGTTGTAGAAAGGGCACATCAGGCCAAGTTCACCACCCTGTGGGAGCCCGATCGTGTTTGTACAGAAGAAAGATGACACCTAGAGACTTTGAATTGACTATCGAGCACTGAATAAGATCACTGTCCAGAATAGGTATCCAATCCCATGAATTGATGACCTTCTAGACCAACTCAAGGGGCCAAATATTTCAGCAAGATTGATTTGAAGTTTGGTTATCACTAGGTGCCAATTGAACCCTCCGATGTGTGGAAGGCTCCTTCAAATCCAAGGAGGGCCTTTTCGAATGGTTGGTCATGCCTTTTGGGTTGCCGAATGCCCTCGCAACCTTCATGAGGCTAATGACGACATTTTGTGACCCTTCACCAACTCATTTGTGGTAGTGTATTTGGACATTTCGGAGTAGGAAAAACAGTGGCAGTGTTGCATAAGTATTTTTATTGGTCGAACCTTTGACAGGATGTTGGGAAGTACATCAGATCTTGCACTGCCTGTGTCATTGCCAAACCGTCAAGAAGCAAGGCCTATATACTCCTCTCCCTGCTCCTAGTCGGCCTTGGGAATCCATCTCCATGGATTACATGTCAGGCCTTCCTTCTATTAAGTATGAAAATGACTGCGTTTTCGTGGTCATCGACATATTCCCTAAGATGGACATTTTGGCGGCCTACAAGAAGAGTATCATAGTAGAAGCCACTGCCAAACTCTTCTTTGAACGATTATGGGTACACTTTGGGATCCCACAGTCCATTATCTCAGATCAGAACAGCAGGTTCCTAAGTGCATTCTGGTCAAACCTCTGGTTGTTGTTGGATACCAAGCTCACTAAGTCCACAACTTTCCACCCCCAAACTGATGGCCAAAAAGAGGTTGCCAACAGAATGATCGTGCACATCCTGCGCATGTACAACTCGAAGCACCCACACACATGGGATGAGAGCCTTCCCTATGTCCAACACAGCTACAATAGAGCTCTCCACAACTCAACTGACCACAACCCCTTTTAGGTGGGATTGGGATTCCAACTACTATGTCCCATTGATGTTGCCATACCATTTGCAGCTACTTAGGCAGATTCGACTCATGTCTAGTCTGAAGTTGACAGGGCTAACAACTTCATTGAGCACATTCAACACATCCGCCAGTAGGTCCATGACATATTGGACATAGCAAATGCTAAGTATAAACAACGTCATGATCAACATTGAGTACCACACAAGTTCCAAGTGGGCGACAAAGTTTGGTTACATTTGCAGAAAGAGCACCTCGTTGGGTCCCACTGCAAGATTCGCCTGCTCTGATATGGGACTTACACCATCATTAAGGTTGTAGGGGATAATGCTTTCTAGCTCAACATTCCAACGTTCCTTGGTTTGCACCCAATATTCAATGTGGACCCATTACGACCATACTTCCCCCATTGTTGGACACATCAGACATTGCTAAGGAGCAAACACCAACAAAGATCAACCCTAGCTGCATTGAACAGGCTACAACTGATAGGATTATGGACACTCAAGTCAAGAAAACTCACCAGCAAAGGATCCAACTATATCGAGTTGTAAAGCAAGCCAACTCCTTCACTAGGGCAAGTGGCTCATCAGGGACCAGGTTCAATAGAAATTTCCTCACCTCATGGAGGCTCTGCATGCAATGGGGACCATTGCTTCGTAAGGGGGGAGGATTGATCCAGGCGGATATGTGGTCACCCACCTATTCCACCTAGATCTCAAGTCAGTTTCATTAGTGTCCTTGATTATAGCACAATTAACTATTTTAAGCAATTTTTCGGGTCCTGAACTTCAGGAGCTGTTTTGACCCCCTAAACGACGTTTTTTTGAGGTCCACAACAGGCCTGTAGTCGTAGGAAGGGCCTACCGCAAATCTTGTAGCACTCGGATAGATATTTCTAACGAGGTATCGTACACGCCAAACAGAGATCATATGACCAAGTTACGGCCCTGAGAAGTTGGTTTCCCAACTAACCCCAACGGGGCCCATAAACTCTTGGCGTTCCATCTCCCAGGGTTATGTTTGGTTGTTTAGGGTTTCCCATTGTTATTCAATAATAAAAAGGCTCTTGAGCTTCATTGTAATACAGTTCAGAGGCATGTAGTCGCCACATATCTTCCTAAAGATAAGCTACCGTCACCCCAGCGAATTTATTTCCATTATGCTTGTAAGCATCTTTCAGTTCTTTGATATTAATGAAATGAAGATTTATTTCTGCTGCATCTCTGTGTTTATGTTTATATCTGTATTTTGTTGCGTTCCTGCACAAATCCAAATCAAAGGCCTTGACCAACAACTCTTATCTCTCCACAAGATCAGAGCACAATGCTGGCGAGACCAATGACTTATAGACACTATCATCATTCTCTCAAGGCACATACCCCACCCAGGTGTTCACAGGGTATGTCCTTCCAGGACTATTCTTATCTTGGATTTCCAGTCCTCAAAGAATATCGGTCCTCTACAACTACTCTTATCTTGGATGCCCTACCTCATCCTCAATGAGTATCAGATGCCAGATGCTTACCCAATCCTCCATTCTTTCTTCCCAAAGTGAAGACAAGAATGATGTGTCTATCTTTCCTTCTCAACCAGGGAGGATATGTCAACCAGTCCAAGATTGTCTCTCAAATATGCAAGCTTCTTGTTAGGAAGAAATTTTGTCAAGATGTCAGCTACCTGGTCGTCAGTGGAGATATACTGTAGCTGCAACACTCCATCCTACACCAACTTTTGAATGTAGTGATACTTGTTATTTATGTGCTTTGTCTTTCCATTAAACACTGGGTTTTCAGACAACCTTATACAACTGGTGTTGTCACAATGTATCACTGTAGGGCCCATTGGTCCTTCAAACAAATTGGACACAACTTCTTCAACCAGACAACTTCTCTGCTTACTTCACAGGCTGCAATATATTCAGCCTCAGCACTACTCAAAGCAACCGATTCTTGCTTTTTGCTCATGCAAGAGACCATGAAGGATCCCAAACTAAAACATCCTCCAATAGTGCTTCTTCCATCCTGCTCACTCTCTTCCTAGTCGGAATTTGTATATCCAATCAAGTGGACATCATTCATCTTGTCATTATTCAGGCAGTAGTGGATTATTCCTTGCAGATATCTCAGTATATGATTGTTTGTCAAACCTCTTCAACATCTTGATCACATACTTTCCTTGACCTAGATAAATCTCATCGGGTCCCTGCCAAACTTCGAGTCCCAAATAATAGTGCATCAACCATAAATCCTTCATGTCGAATTCTGCTGCTAGTTGCCTCTTGCACTCTTGGATACGACCTTCCACACCTGTCATGAGAAGATCATCCACATATAGAACAATGATTATAGGCTCATCCTTCACAACCTTGATGTATAGATTCGGATCGGCAAATCTCTTTGAGAAGCCCAATTTCTCTATCTTTGACTTCAAATTCCAAGGGTTGCTCTATATAGAATTCTTCATCAATAGTGCCATTCGAGAATGCAGTTTTGACATCCATTTGATGGGTATTCCATCCCATCGACGCTGTTAAAGAGACTAATGAACATATAGTTGTATACCTTGCTGTAGGTGCAAATGTCTCTTCATAGTTGATGCCTTTCTGTTGAGAGAAGCCCCTAGCCACAAATCTTGCCCTATATTTGTCAATACTTCCATCTGCTGCATGTTTAATCTTATCGAACCACTTGGAAGTTACCACAAATTTGTCTTCGGGTCTAGGTACGATCTCCCAAACTCCATTTTTCGTTATGGATTGATATTCTTCATTCATGGCTCTTTCCATTCCTGATGTTTGACAACCTCTTCAAAGGTGGATGGTTCAAATTCTATTAACTTCGTCATGTAGGCTGCATACCTAAATATCTTTTGGGCTTATTACTTTCCATGAATGTGCCTTTGGTTGCTTCATGTCCCTCTGCATCTAAAAAAGTAGATTTCAACCATAGTTTTAAAAACCAGAACCGGTGACCGGACTGGTCCACCTAATAAACCGGGTTTCAAACCAGAGTCGGTCAAACTGGGACTGGTCAGATCTCAATGAACCAGTTTAAAAAAAAAATACATGAAATAATCAATTTTTAATGAAAAAACTATTTTTAAGATTTTAAACCATGATTCCAAACCAATAGAGACAAAATATGCAAATTTTGCTCATCTATATACCATGTAAAGGTGAATATCTCAAATTGGCACCAAGTGCAATACATATCATCGACAAAATACATAAGAAATGAGGCTCTAAATGGCCTATAAAGTCCAAAAACAATGCTGCAAGCTATGGGGCAATTGGCCTACTACAAGACTACAAGTCTACTGGTGCATATCAGTGTTCAACATGATCATTCCTCATCATGATAAAATTCATCACCACTACTAGACACAAGATCATCAACAGGAGCTACATAAACATCATCTAGATCAGAGTCTGAGGAGCTACATAGACATGAAATAGAAAGTAGATTCTTTTGCAAACCTGGAACAAATAGGATGTTGTTGAGATGAATGGTTCCTCCATTCTCTAGCTCTAGTGAGGTTGATCCAATTCCTCTTACAGGATAGCTCTTCTTGTCACCAAGCTCAACGAAGTAAGAAAATTTTCCTCTTGATAAGGTCTTTAGTTGCTTGTGCTTTGCAACGATATGCCTTGATGCTCCACTGTCGATTATCCAAATGTTCTCATCTTCAAATGTGCCAGTAAGAGCTGAGAATGGTCCTTCGTCCTTTGTAGATGTCTTGGTCATATCATTCTTGAAAAATAGGAGATTCCACAATGCCTTGATGCCCTTCTTGAGATGACTTGCTACCATCGAACACTTCTTTAGAAACTTCTTCAAGGGAGTAGTGATCTTCATCATGCCCTTAGCCAACCTTAGCTCTGATACCATGTTGAGAAATCTATAGGGCAATTGATAGAATGATTTTTCTTTAGCTTCTTCTTGTTATTATTATCATCAAACAACTACCAAAAACAAAAACAAGAAGATCAACATTACATAAGAAAACAGGGTATAGGCTACAAAGCAGGGCTAAAACCTCTCCACTTGAGAGGAAAACCCACAAATCTCTTCTCTTCTTATAGATTCTTCAATTGACGAATTCCAAGACCAAGTCCAACCTTCTTGATGATGTGGTTCCTTTATCTAAGTCAAACTGAGTCAAATCTCTTCTAGTAGCACAACTTCGACCCCCAAAAACAAATTTTTGGCCTCTACATAAGGTCTGAAATTTTCGACCCTCCCAACAACATTTGCTTCCATACGTGTGAGCTTATTTCGGGCTTCCAAGACTTCTTGAGACCTTTGCTTGACTTTCTCCTTTTTCTAGGGCTGGAGGATGACCTAATGAGCCTTCCTTCGACCTTCTTTCTGTGCTTTCTCCAAGTTTGATCTTGTAACATCAAAACCCTAACCTAGTAGCAGAAACCCTAGTCTCCTTCGTTCGCACGTGTGAAGAGAGAGAAATTACCCAAGCAGTAGATCTTCGTCCTTCTTCTTCCTTCGCTAGCCTCTTTCTTCTTGTTCTTCACTTGATTGATGAGAGAATGAATTGTGTCTCTAGGAGGTTGAGTTCCCTCCTATATATAGGCTTCCAAGGCGGACGAAATACCTCAAATTAAGTCGACTTCTTAGTTGGTAGGCTGACTTGGTCTTAGAGGGTATTTTGACACATTTAAATACACAAATAATTATTTTTACAAGTTACAATGTGCTCAATGGGGTCTTCAACACATGACAATGACTCTTTTGACTTCTTGTCCTAGGACAAACCCTAGAAGCACTCAATGGGTGCTTGATCTCTAAAATAAAAACCCTGAACACGAAACCCATGTTTCAAAAATAAAAATAAATTTTTTTCTTTCATTTTACAATATACGAGAATCAAAAGTACATTTCATATTTATGAGCACTGAACCTAGTTACACATTTTTCAACAAAAAGAGGCTGAAATGTTGATGTCATGCATGTGTAGGCCCTTTTAGGGTATGCATTGGGATCCTTTGGTGTTAAGTCGAGTGTAGAGGGCTGCAAAAATCTAGATCTAGTGTTGGCCCTAAATCTTCGTGTAAATCATCCTTTGGACCCTAGTTTTGTGTAGGCACAAAATGGGTCTCATGGGTCTCCTCGTGATAGAATAGGTTGGTTTTGCTCCAATGTTGAGTGCTTAGAGGATGGTGCTAGTCCTCCCATGTCTCAAGGGTTGAGACAAACCTCATTTGGGCCTTAGATCTGCTGCCAAATTCCCATATATATTGCTAAGTCAGCTGGGGGCATGCTAGTCCAAGTGCATCATCTCATGAATAATGTGGGGCAAAGTGTAGGCTATCGGGGTGATGTAGGTGCCCATGGAATGGAATGATGTTTTCCAAGTGATAGGAACCCCATGGCTCTCAATGCTTCACTTGTAGGGTGTCACAATGCTCCTCTAGTGGACCTGCGCCCCAGTTAAGATGCCCAACCTATGATGAAAACCACCAAGTGCATCATCCCATGAACAACGTGGGGCAAAGTGAAGGCTATTAGGGTGATGTAGGTGCCCATGGAATGGAATGATGCTGTCCAAGTGATAGGAATCCCATGGCTCTCAATGCTTCACTTGTAGGGTGTCACAATTCTCCTTTAGTGGACCTGCACCCCAGTTAAGTTCCCAACGTATGATGAAAACCACCTGCCAATCACACATAATGTCTAGTGTTTCATCTTCACTATTAGGTACAATTAATCATTAGTGCATCCAATTCACCACTTGCCAATCACACATAATGTCTAGTGTTGCATCTTCACCATTAGGTACAATTAATCATTAGTGCATCTATGTGAACCAAGCTTGTTAACCAAGGCAAATTGAGACTTCATGCGGGGCTCATCTTCCAAATTTGGGGCTTTGATCACATAATAGTGTTACATCCATAGGTAGGAGTGGCTAATAAACAACTCTATTAGGTGTTCCTAACCCCTAAGGGGAAAATCATGTCCTTGGTACATCCTTCAATCAATAGGTGGCATATGAGTAATGATGGTAAGGATTGTTGTGGATGAAGGGGTCTCAGGGCCATATACCATGGGATAAGGGGTAACAACAATGAGGAAGTCCACATGTTGGGTGTAGAGATGTGAGGAGGGCAATCGTGGTTGCATGAGTTACCCCAACCTTTGCTTTTCCACCCCTCTTTATTTGTTTTTTTCTTTTTCTTGATTTTTCTTTGTATTATTGCTCGAAGATTTAGGAAATGAGAGCATGTTGTGAATGATGTATAACAATTATTATCCGCCTTAAAGGTGGGGCAATTCATCGCCCACTAGGGGTTGGGACATGCAAGGGTTCCTTTTTAATGATGTGAAAGGGCAATTTTTGCCCAAGGAACTAGTTGATGGCTATAATGATAAGGAGCAGAGCTAATGCTTGGTTTTTGCCCACATGTTATTATTAATGTCCCAACCATCTTGATTTTCTTTTCTTTTTGTTTCTTGCTTGTGGCCATGATATGATTTTAACTTTCTTTTAGCTTTATCAACCTCTGGGGCAACGTTTCTAGGCTCGACTCAGATTTGTGGACAAGGGGAGGGGGTGTGCCAATGCTTTTGGACACAAAAGAAAAATAGTGAATAGGGCTCGTAATGTGCGGAAGGAAGTGATAAATATGGAATGGGAAAATGAGACCACACTACCAAAATCAGGGTTTCCAAATAGTGCCTTTCGTAAAGCCATAAAACCATAGCCAATAGAGAAGATCCCACGGGAACAAAACAATGGTCAAATCCCTTCCTTCTTCCAAGTCACCCAATAATCCATGCCAAAATTCCCAAATGAAAAACAAGCATAATCACCCTATTGCACAATGAAAAACATACCTTGTGGGTCGAATTGCGCACCTTCTAACATGTGCTCTTGACGAATGGGCAAGGGAACATACAACTGATGCATGCGATGGAGATAAAATGGCATATCACATGCTACAAAGTGGTTGTAAGGTGTTGTTGGCTATCAGCTGGAAGAAGATGAATAGGAGAAAAGTTCTTCTAGGCATACCCACTTTTGGTGGGTAACGGGCAGCATAAAGCAAGATTTGAGAGCTCTCCCAGAAAGGGGGAGAGAATTGTGAAGAAACATTTTCTCCAGGTACACTTCTATTAGAAATTATTGTTGCTTATGTTATGGAATTACATCAGATGGATGTAGAGGCCATTTTGAGGAAGAAGTGTACATGGGACCACCTCAAGGCTTTGAGGGTCATGAAAGAATCTCTTGATTGCAAAAAGAAGAATGTACCTCAAACTTGGATTGATGGATCAAGGTTGATCCTATATGTTTTGTTTCTCACGAATGCAGAAGGACTCATGTGTCAGAGGGAGCAGTTATGGTAAAAAAAACTCGCTTCCGTAATAGAGGAATCAATCAGGGAGCCATGTTTTAGCTTCTGAGGGATTTGACCTCTGAGTTCAAGATGATGGACTGTCATTGAGATTGTCAGACTAGATAGCTGATATGCTAGAAAATGACAGTGGCAGAGGGAGCAACTAGGATTACCAAAACATGATCTCTTTTAGAAAGAGCACACAGTCAGGGTAACAGAGAAATAGTCAATCAACTTATGGTCAAACCAAGATGTGGCTCAGCATATGTTGAAGTACCGACATGGTACAGTTGGTTATGGCACAACCAAATATAGTTTGAGATATGACTCAAAAAATAAAGTACCACTGCAGAGATATACAAATTCAAATTGGGTAGAAGTAAAAAAGAGTTCATTAGGATATCACTTCAATTTGTGCTCTGTTATGATTTCTTGGATGAGCAGGAAACAGATATTTGACGCACTTAGTTTTGCAAAGGCAAAATATATTGTAGCTTGGTTGGCAAGTTGAGTAGTAGTATGGCTTCATAAACTACTTATAGGATTGTTTGATCAAGTGCAGACGATGACCATAATGATAGGTCAGAGCACAGAGAGATCTATTACCAAGACATGGTACAAAAATAAGCGTTATGGCTCCAGTACTATTCTACAGTCAACCAAATTGCTGACAAAGCCTTTGTCCTGGGATGAAGTCTATATACTTCAAGAACATGCTTGAAGTGATTAATTATGTCTCTCTTAGCAATAAGGAGTGATGAAATTGCAACATCGAGGATTGTCATTCTCCCTAGGTGAGGTTGACCAAGATTAAGGAAAATGGTCCAGAGTGTTGATGTGATAGCATCATGGATAGACACTCTCCTTGTGTCAAGTATGACCAGAATTAGGGCGAATTGTCCAGTGGAGGATAATCTTTCCTCTTGTGTAAGTATGTTGACCATAATTAGGAAAAATGGTCCCAGAGGCCCGATAGTCACTCAGTTGAGTGGGTGCCTTTCAGCATCAGGCTCAATGTACTCTCCAAATAGGTTGAGTGAGTCCATTTAGCATCATGGCCTAGAGTGAGGCTTTTGGATTTGGGACCAGAGTACTCAAATGGATTGAGCATGTCCTTAGGGTTTCACCACAAGTCAAAGAGATTGACCAGGATGATGGCGAGCCAAGACTAGTCAGTGTATCATCAATAACCAAAATCATGGTGACTAGTTGATGCTACTGATGTACCATGTGTTAAGAGTATCGACTAGGATTGTGGTGATGGTGCACCATAGGTCAGAGGTACCAACTGGAATTATGGTAACTAATTGATGATGTTCACTTACCATGAGCCAGAGTTGTTGACTAGGATTATGGTAATTGAATGTTGTTGATGTTAATGATGAATTTGCTATAATCTTTTCTTAGAGAATTCTGTCAAAATGAGAAGATATAGATAGTCATTATGAATACCTCCCTAACTAAGAGGGAGTGTTGAAGTTTTGTAGTTATCGCTAGTCTTCATAATTAATATTTTAGCTCTTATTAGTAATGATAAATATAAAGCATGTTCTTCATCCTGTTCTTGAAAGAGAAATTTTAAGGCATGTTCTTTATGTTCTTTTCAAAAGAGAAAATTTGAATTTTGAAAATTGAATTTTTGGCTCCAAAGAAGCCAAGTTGGCCGTCCTCTTTTTTCACGATACTAGAGTTTAGGTTAGAATCTTACAATCACTGACGCTACCAATCCAAGTATCACAACAAACTACTTTGCATAGCAGAATAATATATAACAATAAATTTACTAATGCACAAAATATATAATTTTTTACAATTTTTACAACAACCCAATGTCATGTCCATTCTCAAACACTTTTGTAATAGGGTGCTGCTTCACAATTTTGCACAATTTTGGCTAAGGAAGAGAACCCATCATTTTCGACTTAGGGACTTAGGAGGCAATTCGACTTAATTTGGTTGCTAGTGGAATGTGGGGGCCACCCACATGGGAATTTGAATTGGCCCATTCGAATAGCTTGGAGGGAAAGTCGAGTAGGTGGATGGAGGGGCCCACATGAGGCAAGGGAGGCCTAAGCAGTTATAAGGAGAGAGCAACTCTCATTTTGGGATTCATTCATACATCTTGCAAACAAAATCACTTGACTGTTCACTTTGCTGTTTAGCTGAGTCAACCGGCTGCTGTTTAGCCACGAATCTCTCAAGCGGAAGATCCAACCTCTACTTTGGGGGACCATCCATGCCCACCCTAGAAAGGTAGTTCTACAAGGATTTCGGGAGTTCCAGGGCAGTGACATAGCACCACCAACCAGTGCAGAGCAAGGAGTGCGTATTTCTGGGCAGCCAAGAAACATGTAGAGGGAGATTGAGGCAAGTAGAGATCTGATTGCTTGTCCGGGAGTTGGGGAGTTGAGCTAGCAACATTAGACCAACGTTCTTGCTGGGTTTTACAGCCACCTAAGCCAAGATTCCAGCAATTCGAACTGTTGGGCTGGGGGACAACACAAAGGCCACACAACAGATTTTCATGGTACTTGGGAGCATCTGAGTTGGGCCAAGAGATCATCGGGGAGTCAAGTATTGGATAGCATGGGTGAAATCAACATTTTGGAAAAGTTTTCAGATGGATTTACAGGCAGTTTCCAGCAAGTCGAAATTGACAGCTAGCGCTAAGGTGAGGCTCCAAGGGGTACGAAAATCAAAAGTCTAAACCAGCCAAAATTTTCTGGGTTTTTGACAAGGATCCCAAATATAAAGTTTCATAATTTTTTGAGCACCAGAGGTGGGGTTTTAAGCTGAATATTTGCGGCTGACAGTGCAGAATCACTGGGGATTGAATAGTGCCTTTGGGGGTCGATTTTGGGAAGTCGAAATCGGGCCAAACCATTTTTGGGTTTTTGTGGGTTTTGGCCAAGAAGTCTGGGGTTAAAAGCATATAAATTTCTAGGCAGTTTTAGTGCACCTCCCATCCATTCAACTTAAGTAGGGCAATAGTTTTTAGGCAACTTAGTGTAGATTGGTGCAGCAGCTGAACAACCTTCAGCTCAGTGATTTTCCTACCTGGGTTGTGTCCTGCTTGTCCTTTCAGACAAGCCCAGGTGCACTGTTTCATCATCTATTGTATTTGACTTGCAAAAATATAATAAAATGGCTCAAAAGTTCTCCATTTGTAGCTTTTATATGGGTGTTTGCTGAATATTTCGTTTTTAGTAATTTGCTGCATGTATTATTTTCTTGTTATCACTTGTATTCCTATTAAGGATCATTACAGTGGTATCAGAGCATGATCTTGGTCCAACTATGGGAAATTAGCTAAAAGATCATGGAAGTTTTGGGTATGAGTGCATATTGATGGGTGAAATCGGAGACAAACCCATGGTTCAAGGGAAATCCAATATGCAGAAATTCTGGGGTAGAATTCATTGGGACGATGAGAGGTTGGCCTAGTTGAGGAGGGTGATAGACCAAACCCATTCTCACCCTTACTACAAAGATGTTAGATGTGAGCAGGCTGTGCGGGTGCAACCATCTACATCGTGTGGGGAAAGTCGACCAGATTAGGGCACCAGATCTCCTGAAAAGGAGCAGACAGAACAAAGACGGTTAGAGGGTGAGACTAGGGGGCGCTTTTATTGGTGGAGACCTGGCTTTGGATATCAGGAGCCTGAGGAGGAGGTTGAGCATGATGCTAAGAGCCCACAAGATGGTGAGGAGCACATCGATATACTTGGTGTAGCGCAGGAGTCACCTTTATTAGATACCTCCTTGATAGCCCTAGTTGACACCCTGGTGGATAGGATAGAGCCTACTCGCATAGAGTCATTTGTTGAGGGGTTGCCATCCCTGAACGAGATGCCAACAATTATTGAGGTATTTGGAGCCATGACCGAGTTTACAGGTGATAGATGCCCACGACAGTTCCATCAGTTTCAGGCCAACCTTCTAGCATTAAAAAGGAAGGCCGCGTTAGTGCGAGAGGCGATTTTGCAACAGAACAAGGAGCTGGAGGGCATGAGAGTGGTTTGTGCCGAGTCCACGACCAAATTGACTCATGTTGGGGAGTTGTTGGATTCCCTACTCGTGCAGCTAGAGTGCACATTGGAGCGTGAGAGTAGCCCTCTTCGGGCATACATAGACGGGGCTGGCAACCTTGTTAGGTTACCTTGGCCCATTGGACAGAGGGAGACAGAGCTACCTAGTCAGATTGTATGTATTGACCAGGATAGCGATATGAGACGACCCGAGTTGCACAGGGTGCAACACCCGCATGTTGGGGTTGTTCTATGTGCGGGAGTTCGTGCATTCGATCCCTCTCTTGGGGTGGGTGGCGAGAGATTCTAAGTTGGTACCTGGTGGAGTGGACTATGGAGATGGTAGTGGACCTAGGTGGAGGTCAACAGGAGTTTCCAGGCATTAGGGATGCTGGAAGCCCCGAATGGCATTGGGATCCAGGAGGGACCACCTATCATTTCCCATGTATGCTGGTTGACTACAACCGGGATGGTGCAGTTGACCGAGTAGCTGAGCATGCACATTTGCTAGGGGAGTCTTGGTCAGCACCAGTGGCAGACCAGTTTATGGACAAAATCTTTTGGTTTTCTTGGTATGGCATTTGTACACGAGATCAGAGGGTGATCAACATCCTCTTATAGGAGTTTGTCGGAGGAGGTGGCATTGGCAGGCCACCAGACGGTGCCTTGCATGGAGCTGGGGGCTCTTCACTTTTGTGCGGGGCACAAAGGACACATAGGAGCGGAGCAGTGGTGGCATCACTGCTGACACATAGGGAGAGTCACTTCTCGGATCCCTCTGGGGGATTTGGAGGGAAGATCCATTCATCGGTGGGGATAATGATGCGATGGTGGAGGTGATGATACTGATTGGGTGTGGCCTGACACGTAGAGACATAACTCTAGGCAATCATATCCAGGGATGCGTGGGAGCATCTAACATTGAGCAGTGGTGTACAGGTGGCAATGGAGATGCATGGTGGTGTGCTGTAGTGTGTTGGACTACGTTGCGGAGTGGGAGTGCCTCACATCGCAGTGAGTACATGCGGGGAGTGATAGGTGCAGTGACACAGGTAGGAAGCAAGATGGTACAGGATGGCATAACTGCAGCTGAGGGTATCCAACAATGTACAAGGGTAGGCCGCAGTGTACAGTGGCATGTCTAGGAGTACTGGGATGATCAGTGGTATGGAGAGACTTATGGTGCTGCATAACGAGATCTTGGAGTGCTGCCTCCAGGGACACCCATTGACGAAGATACCGGGCATACCTTTGGGTGTAGTTCACCCAGGATCGATGGGGACACAGATGAGCGATACTTGATGGTATCCGTGGGGACTCACACTCCTGACCCTCTTCTACGTCACTTACAGGAACGGGTGATCTAGTTGTTGTCCTTTGACACTCTGGGCACGAGTAGTAGGGGATGGGGAGCTCACCCAAGATATTTGGATTAGACTTGGTGCGATAGAGGGGAGACTTCTTAGCATGGGTATCGAGTCGGTGCGCGAGTTGACAGCCACAGGTCGAGGGATGAGGTGATCACTGACAGGGATGGCATATCATTCATCACTGATCCTATGCTTGGGGCGCTGGTCACAAGGGAGACATGTTTCACTCTTTCCACAAGGCATGTCTGGACCATGCATGACCAAAGGATACCATGTACGACTGAGATAGTTGTCTAGTATGTATTCGGGTTCCCGACATTGTATCGACACATTCTCCAGGGGGCGGGTAGCCGAACCAGTGGCGATGGTTGGCAGGAGTAGGATGGATCCACATACATTAAGTCGATTGCGCGTATCAAATACCCATCTATCGGTTGCATTAAGGGGGTAGCTATTTGGCACACGTGGTTTCCAGTAGTCATCAGTAATACATAGTGGCAGACATTGGACAGTTTAGCATGCCTCAGATTAGTTCATGATGTATGGAGCCTATATATAGGTGGCATGCACAGACTAGAGATGAGGGCCAAAGGGATTCCATCGGTTGTCAGGGCTATGTCGCAACAGGTCTGCCTATGGGATGCAGGGATTCAGTGGATCGATAGATCACTTGTGATGAGTGGAGTCGTGGCAGAGAGAGATATAGTTCGCTCTTGGGATGACACATGGGGGTTTCATCATATGGGGAGGCAGACATTCTCTATTGCTGCACAGGTTTGGAGTTAGATTTTAATGGGTAGGCCTTGGTGCCATAGAGATGTCTAGGCAGGATGTGTCTCGCCTCTTCCACCATCGAGTTCCAGGAGAGGAGGATACTGTCTGCGCATGATGGGGAGTATGACATAGTCAGAGTAGCGCAATGTCAACATGGTGGCACCACTCTGGGACTAGTGGGAACTGGGGCATCACATCTCTTCACAACTCAATAACCTTTAGGGATGCGTTAGCTACTACAGGGGGAGATCATACAGATCTTCCATTGGGCTTTAGCGAGTCACTGACGGAGCAAGGGACTTCTAGTACTTGCACTGGGTAGGATAGTGAGTGGAGCGAGGGGAGCTTCATGTTGGACAGGATGGCCTGGGATCCTGGTATTGAAGGATTCTTTCATATCAGGACAGTGTTGAGGTCAGGGACGATTCAGTGGCACATCTGGGACCCTGGCACATGTTGCAGTGACAGTGGGGAGCAACAGTTAGAGAGGATGCTCGTTCAGGCATTGCTTGAGGACAAACGATTTTTGGAGCATTGGAAGAACTTGTAGGATGAGGATGCCACCTGGGACGGTGAGCATGTATTGGAATTTGGAGCACCCATGTTTGAGGTTGCTTGAGGGCAAGCAACATTTGGGAGGGGAGGACTGTCATGTCCCTTCTCAAACACATTTGTAACAGGGTGCTGCTACACAATTTTGCACAATTTTGGCTAAGGAAGAGAACCCATCATTTTCGACTTAGGGACTTAGGAGGCAATTCGACTTAATTTGGTTGCTAGTGGAATGTGGGGGCCACCCACATGGGAATTCGAATTGGCCCATTCGAATAGCTTGGAGGGAAAGTCGAATAGGTGGATGGAGGGGCCCACATGAGGCAAGGGAGGCCCAAGGAGTTATAAGGAGGGAGAAACTCTCATTTTGGGATTCATTCATACATCTTGCAAACAAAATCACTTGACTGTTCACTTTGCTGTTTAGCTGAGTCAATCGACTGTTTAGCCACGAATCTCTCAAGCAGGGGATTCAACCTCTACTTCAGGGGACCATCCGTGCCCACCCTAGAGAGGCAATTCTACAAGGATTTCAGGAGTTCCGGGGCAGTGACATAGCACCACCAACCAGCGCAGAGCAAGGAGTGCGTATTTCTAGGCAACCAGGAAACACGCAGAGGGAGATTGAGGCAAGCAGAGATCTGATTGCTTTTCCGGGAGTTGGGGAGCTGAGGTAGCAACATTAGACTAATGTTCTTGCTGGGTTTTACAGCCCCCTGAGCCAAAATTCCAGCAATTCGAACTATTGGGCTGGGGGACAGCGCAGAGGCCACACAATAGATTTTTGTGGTACTTGGGAGCAGCTGAGTTGGGCCAAGAGATCATTCGGGGAGTCAAGTATTGGATAGCATGGGTGAACTCAGCGTTTTGGAGAAGTTTTTAGGTGGATTTACAGGCAGTTTCCAGTAAGTTGAAATTGGCAGCTAGAGTTGAGGTGAGGTTCCAAGGAGGTCAAAAATCAGAGGTCTAAACCATCCAAAATCATTTCTAGGTTTTTCTGGGTTTTTGACAAGGATCCAAAATATAAAGTTTCATAATTTTTTGAGCACCGGAGGTGGGGTTTTAAGCCGAATCTTTGCGTTTTGGCCAAGAAGTCTGGGGTTAAAAACATATAAATTTCTCGGCAGTTTTAGTGTACCTCCTAGCCATTCAAACTTCAACAGAGCAACAATTTCTAGGCAGCGTAGTGCAGATTGGTGCAGCAGATGGGGCAACCTTCAACTCAACCATTTTCCTACCTGGATTTGGTCCTGCTTGTCCTTTCAGACAAGCCCAGGTGCACTGTTCCATTATCTATTGTATTGGACTTGCAGAAATATAATAAAATGGCTCAGAAATTCTCCATTTGCAACTTTTATATAGTTGTTTGATGAATATTTCGTTTTTGTAATTTGATGCATGTATTATTTTCTTGTTATCACTTGTATTTCTATTGAGGATCATTACACCCAACTTCGTTATATTAATCAACTGTTAATACAACAGTCTAGGGCTTACGTACTAGGGATAATGACCTTCATACATCCACTAGTACAAGTATACAAGAATAAGATACACTGGCGATCTAGGGATAATGGCTCTCATATATTCCCTAGTACAAGTATACAAGAATAAGATACACTGACGATCTAATTGATGTAGAGCTCAATCACAACTACTTTGCCGTATCCAGAACACATTGCCTTTATCAATGCATCAACTCCTTTAGGCCATTGAACTCTGCTCTCCAATCTTCCCTCTAGCTGATCATAAGTCCATCTATAACCAACACATAGGGTCTTCACGCTCACTAGCAGCTCCTTCACCCTTTAAGGCCACAACAGTTTGAGTGTTCTTGCCCACTGTTGCTCCTCAGCTACATAGGGACTTCTTATCTTCCTACGCTACTCAAATGAAGACAAAAATAGGGGAGGAGGGTTGCCTGCTATCACTGCTAGAAGTGCTTCTCCAACAATGAGCACATCAACTCTGCCTCTCCTATCAGCTCATTAGTCCTTCAATGCACTGCACTTAGGGCACCCTTGGAAACCTCCTTGCTGCCCTCCAACATCCTTGAGATTACCAATACAAATTTTTCCTATACTAGGACCGCTAACCTCCTAGCAAACCATCAACTTAGAGAGCATTTACCTTTGATTAAGGGAACCTTCTTCCAGTTGTCTGCAACTAGGTTTGAAAACAATTGTCTTGAAGTTTTTTGGCCTTGTTAGGGCACCAGACCAACCCTCAACTAGTCCTCAAAACAACCTCCAATCTCTGCGTCCTCCCTTCCATACGACCTGTCCCTAACAACGTTGCTCCTCCAGTGTATTGCGACCTTATTTCAAGCTGTTCCAACCAAGGTTCAACACCTAAACAAGGGTTCGTCCTGCATTCTACTTCACTCGTACCTGCAATGGATATAAGACAAACCTAAAACAATCCCAAAAACTCCATGTCCTTGTCCTCTTTCCTGAGTTGCAACTGCCTCACTTCAAATGCTATCACATATGATATATTTGCACTTGGTTGACGCCTTCTAACCTCAATGAGTCCCTTATTTATATGTTTCATGGGTGGCCCAACTAGTCCTCTTCTAGGGCTGTCCTAAACCAAGGCCAACTTGATTTTTGTGACACTTTGCCCTCACATAATCTTCAAAAAATATTTTCTCCATTTCTAGACCTCCCATTTGAGTGATTTTTGTTGCCCCTTGCTCCTCTAGGGATCCTCTAACACCTCCATGTGTCAAATCACTCAACCTCTTCTTGTTTTTGGCTCTCCCATCCAAGCCCATAAAGCAATTTTGTGGCGATATTAGGAAGAATAATAATGCCATTAGGTTGTCTTGTATAAATGATTTACTAATCCAGTGCCCCTTACAAACTTAAAGCCAGATGAACCTACTTGAATGCATTTATAAATGAACCCTTCCTCCTTTTTATACTATTTTGGCTAACATTACTTCAGGGCCAAACCCCTGAAATTATGATTATATAAATAGGGTTGATCCGCTTACAAGTATTTCTCCTACATAGGTTTTCTTTCTTGAACTTGTTTTCTTTTGTTTTTCTTTAGTCTTGTTTTTAATTAGAGTTCAATCTTGAATTAACCTTTCAAATAAGTTACCATGCCTGTTGTCCCATTCATAACTGTTGTTGGTATCAAATTTGCTTGGAAATGTTTTCATAATATTGTTGATCTCTAAGTAAGATTTTTCATAAAATGTTTTGATATTTGTTCCATGTTTCTTAGAACATTTTGTGTGTATTTAATATTACTCAATACTTTTTTTGGTGTATAGGGTGTTCTTGGTTGGACATCAATGCATTTTGGGGTTGTAGATCAATGTTTATCTTTACTCGTTTTATTTTTTTGGTGCGCAGGAAGTCCTTGGTTGGACTTCAACGCATTTTGGGGTTGTAGATCAATGTTTCTCTTTACTTGTTTTTATTTTTGTTAATTTTGTTGTTTTTTCGCTCCTGTTCGTTCTTATTTGGTGTAAAACCCATGCGTGCTTTGATATGGAAACCTATTTTGTAGCAACATATATGTATGGTCCCATATGTGTTTTTGTTTAAATTTGAGACATCTTACATTATTAATCATTTGTTTAATTATTGAATGTAATGCAATGTAGGTAAAGGAATGTGGAGGATTTGTGATGAAACTATTGAACTATTTCCATGAAAGAGACATTGTAGTAGAGTGCAAAGGTTGAGGTTAGTTTTCTGTCCCATATGTGTTTTTGTTTAAATTTGAGACATCTTACATTATTAATCATTTGTTTAATTATTGAATGTAATGCAGTGTAGGTAAAGGAATGTGGAGGACTTGTGATGAAACTATTGAACTATTTCCATGAAAGAGACATTGTAGTAGAGTGCAGAGGTTGAGGTTAGTTTTCTTTTGATGCAAATGCCATCTATGATCTACTATGTAATCTTTCTTATTACAAATACTCTAGATCTCCTCCCTCCTTACATATTTAGTGTTTATGATTTTTGGGGTTTGCATAAGATGTATTTTCTAGTGAATAAGATTACTCATAATATTTTCAGTCTCCACTAAGATTTGTCATAAGATATTGTGATCTTTGTTTCATAATTCTCACAATATTCGATGTGTATTTAATATCTGTCAACATATTTTTTAGTCTCTATTTAATACTTATTTATTATTTGATATGCAGGATGTCCTTGGTTCGCCATGGATGCTTTAGTTATAGTGCAAGAGTCTATTCTTATTTGTCTTTATTTTTATTTTTGTTATTTTTGTATTTTTGGTTATATTGTTTTCTTTGTTGTTTTATTTTACGTTTTTCATGTTATGGTTGTTATATATTTTGTATTGGTGAGCATGGCCATGCTAATTGATGGTTTGATATTTATTTATTATGTGTTTTTTAATTTAATTTTCTTTTGTTCACATTTTCTTTTGGGTTGAATAGTGTGGGTTTAGCGATGATCTATAGTCCTCGAGTGTAATGGGTAAAGGAAAATGAGCAAAAGAAAATGAGGTATGTATGGGAGAATTTGCTTGTTTATGCATAAAGGTGACCAAGGTATGTATGGGGAACTTGTTTGTTACTAACATAATTATATGATTTTATGTCCATTTTTATTTAACTCATATGTTGCTCCATCATTGTATCATGTGTGGGTTTAGCGATGATCCATAGT
Source organism: Pinus tabuliformis (assembly GCA_031772625.1). Taxonomy (NCBI): domain Eukaryota; kingdom Viridiplantae; phylum Streptophyta; class Pinopsida; order Pinales; family Pinaceae; genus Pinus; species Pinus tabuliformis. The sequence continues at coordinate 504,255,222 of CM062812.1, forward strand.
CCTCGAGTGTAATGGGCGAAGGCAAGAAGGCAAAGGAGGTATGTATGAGAGAATTTGCTTGTTTATGCATAAATGTGACCAAGGTAAGTATGGGGAACTTGTTTATTACTAACATATATGTTGCTCCTTTAACTCATATGTTGCTCCTTTAACTCATATGTTGCTCCATCATTGTATCATGTGTGTTTGTTGAAATGTAGATGCAATACAAATTAAGGGTTAATTAAGGGTTGAATAGTGTGGGTTTAGGGATGATCCATAGTTCACAAGTATAATGGGCAAAGATGAAGGAGGTATGTATATGTATGAGGGATTTGCTCTTTTATGCATAAAGGAGAACAAGGTATGTATGGGAATTTACTTGTTTGTTACTACATAATTATATGGTTTTATGCCCATTTTTATTTAACTCATATGTTGCTCCATCATTGTATCATGTGTGTTTGTTGAAATGTAGATGCAATACAAATTAAGGGTTGAATAGTGTGGAGGGATGACATATATGTTGCTCCATCATTGTATCATGTGTGTTTGTTGAAATGTAAATGCAATACAAATTAAGGGTTGAATAGTGTGGGTTTAGGGATGATCCATAGTTCACAGGTATAATGGGAAAAGACGAAGGAGCTATGTATATGTATGGGGGATTTGCTCTTTTATGCATAAAGGAGAACAAGGTATGTATGGGGAACTTGTTTTCTAGTACATAATTATATAGTTTTATGTTGATTTTTTATTTAACTCATATGTTGCTTCATCATTGTATCATGTGTGTTTGTTGATATGTAGATGTCACATAGATTAAGAAAGGTGAAGGAACACATGACACTACTATTTAATAGTTTCATGTCAATTTTTATTTAACTCATATGTTGCTTCATCATTGTATCATGCGTGTTTGTTGAAATGTAGATGCCACATAGATTAAGAAAGGTGAAGGAACACATGACACTACTATTCTCTTTGCATGGGAGAGACAGAAGGTGAGTTATATTTTGTTACAAAACTCATTTTTAAATTAGATGCATATTATATTATTTGAGATTTATTTATATAATGATTGTTATGCAAATGTGGGTAAAGCAAGGTGGTGCGTAGTATCGAGGGAACTACGGAGTTTTTTTGTATGAGAGAGACTTGCAAATGTTTAGGAGAACAAAGGAAAAAAGTGTGTTTTGTTTTGGTTAGACATGGATATCTTCCCGTTTCATTACAATCGTTCTCCTTCCCCCTTCTTTATTGAGGAATTATGATTTTTGGTCATTACATAAGATGTACTTTTGCATAATATTATTCATAAGACATTTTGTTTTGGCTTATGATTTCTCATAGTATATGTTAGCATCTATTTGGTACATTGTGTGGCAACTTAAACCAGGTCCTAACAACCCATGATTACACAAGCATACTAGGTGAACCCATGGTTACACAAGTATAGTGGGTGAAGGCGAAGATTGAGGTGATATGTATAGTTCCATCTGTGTGTACTTAAATTCAAGGCATCTTACATTATTGGTCATCTATCTAATTATTGACCACATATGTTGTAATGTAGGTAATGCAAATGTGGAGAATCACTCACTAAAGTGTTGAAATGTATTTGTGAGTGGGAGACTGTGGTAGAGGTCAAAGGTATGTGTGAGGGCAAAGGTATGTGTGAGTTTTCTTTTGGTGCAAATATTCATATATCATCCACTATTTACCTATATATGATCATCCCTCATTATCTATTTAGGTTTTATGATTTTTAGTCTTTACATAAGTTGTACTTTCTAGTGCATAAAATTATTCATAATATCTCACAACATTTTGTGTGTATTTAGTTTTTTCCGTGATGTCTTATTGAGTGCAATGCAATGCAAATAATGGAATGTAAAGAATATGGAATGTAAAGAATCACTAGCTAAACTACTGAAATATCTTTATCAGAGAGATAAAGGTAAAGACAAATGTAGAGGTAAGTTCTTTTTTGTACAAAATCTGTTTATGATTTGTTACGAGGTCTTTCTCATTTCAAATACAGCGTTCTCCTCCCTCTTAACGATTTAGGTTTGATTAATTGTGCATAAGGTTACTCATAATATTGTGCATAAGGTTACTCCTAATATTGTTGGTCTCTAATTAAGATTTCTAATAAGATATTTTGATATTTTTTCATGTTACTCACCATTGTGTATTTAATATTACTCATATTTTTTGTGTGCAGGGTGTTATTAGTTGGCCATCGACGCATTTTGGGGTTGCAGATTGGTGTCTCCATCTGTTGTTTCTCTTTTCTTTTTATCTTTTTATAAGTTTTGTTGTTTTTTGTTATTGTTGTGATTTTCCCTTTGTTTTGTTTATTTTTGTTTTTTTTTTCACATTTGTGAGCATGGCCATGCTAATTTGTAGTTTGATGTTTTTTTCTTCTTATGTGCTCTCCTTTTCTGTTTTTCTTGTTTTGTTCTTTTGGTTTGGGTTTGTGGGTGGGAGGGAAGCAATCAAACAAGTCATTTGGTTTAGTTCCAAAAGTGTAGTGGGCAATGGCAATGGAGGTATGTATTAAGGAATTTACTTGTTTACTGGTATATAGTGTTATCCTTTTGTAATTTAACTCATTTGGTGCTTCATACTTATTTGTTTTGTTTGAATTTAAATGCAATGTAGGTTAAGGAAGACATAGGAGCACTATAACAAAGGTAGAGGCAAAACCATAATTATATGGTTTTATGTCCATTTTTATTTAACTCATATGTTGCTCCATCATTGTATCATGTGTGTTTGTTGAAATGTAAATGCAATACAAATTAAGGGTTGAAGTGTAATGGACAAAGGTGAAGAAGGTATGTATATGTATGGGGGGTTTGCTTGTTTATGCATAAAGGTGAACAAGGTATGTATGGGGAACTTACTTGTTTGTTACTAAATAATTATATAGTTTTATGTCCATTTTTATTTAACTCATATGTTGCTTCATCATTGTATCTTGTGTGTTTGTTGAAATGTAGATGTGACATAGATTAAGAAAGGTGAAGGAACATGTGAAACTACTATTCTCTTAGCGTGAGAGAGATGTGAGTCACCATAGCAAAGGTAGACCTTTGAAGCAAAGATAGAGGGTGAGTTATATTTTGTTACAAAACTCATTTTTAAATTAGATGCATATTATATTATTTGAGATTTATTTATATAATGAATGTTATGCAAATGTCGGTAAAGCAAGGTGGTGCATAGTGTTGAGGAAACTACATAATTTTTTTGTATGAGAGAGACTTGCAAATGGAAGGAGAACAAAGGAAAAAAGTGTGTTCTCTTTTGGTTAGACATGGATATCTTCTCGTTTCATTACAATCGTTCTCCTTCCCCCTTCCTTATTGAGGAATTATGATTTTTGGGCATTACATAAGATGTACTTTTGCATAATATTACTCATAAGACATTTTGTTTTGGTTTATGATTTCTCATAATGTATTAATTATCTGTTTGGTACATCGTGTGGCAACTTAAACTAGGTCCTAACAACCCATGATTACATGAGCATGCTGGGTAAACCCATGGTTACACAAGAATAGTGGGTGAAGGCGAAGATTGAGGTGATATGCATGGTTCCATCTTCCTTGTACTTAAATTCAAGGCATCTTACGTTATTTGTGATCTATTTAATTATTGACCATGTACGTTGTAATGCAGGTAATGTAAATGTGGAGAATCACTAACTAAAGTGTCGAAATGTATTTGTGAGTGGGAGATTGTGGTAGAGTGCAAAGGGAGAGGCAAACGTATGTGTGAGTTTTCTTTTGGAGCAAATATTCATATATCTTCCACTATTACCAATATACAATCATCCCTTGTTATTTATTTAGGGCTTATGATTTTTATTCTTTACATAGATTGTACTTTCTAGTGCATAAAATTATTCATAATATCTCACAACATTTTGTGTGTATTTAGTTTTTTCATAATGTCTTATTGAGTGCAAAGCAATGCAGATAATTTGATGTGAAGAATCACTAGTTAAACTACTGAAATATATTTATCAGAGAGAGATTGTAGTAAAGGTAAAGACAAAGGTAGAGGTGAGTTCTTTTTTGTGCAAAATCTATTTATGATTTGTTACGAGATCTTTCTCATTTCAAAATACAATGTTCTCCCATTGTGCATAAGGTTACTCATAATCTTGTGCATAAGGTTACTCATAATATTGTTGGTTTCTAATTAAGATTTCTCATAAGATATTTTGATATTTTTTTCATGTTACTCAATATTGTGTATTTAATATTGCTCATATGTTTGGTGTGCAGGGTATTATTAGTTGGCCATTGACGCATTTTGGGGTTGCAGATTAGTGCCTTCGTTTGTTGTTTCTCTATTTTTAGTAGTTTTGTTGTTTTTTGCTTCTTGTTTTTTTACATTTGTGAGCATGGCCATGCTAATTTCTAGTTTGATATTTTTTTGTCTTATGCTCTCTCCTTTTCCATTTTTCTTGTTTTTGTTCTTTTCTTTTGGGTTTGTGGGTGAGAGGGAAGCAATCAAACAAGTCATTTGGTTTAGTTCCAAAAGTGTTGTGGGCAATGCCAATGGAGGTATGTATCAAGGAATTTACTTGTTTACTGGAATATAGTTTTATCCTTTTTTAATTTAACTCTTTTGGTGCTTCATACTTATTTGTTTTGTTTGAATTTAAATGCAATGTAGGTTAAGGAAGACAGAGGAGCACTATAACAAAGGTAGAGGCAAAACCATAATTATATGGTTTTATGTCCATTTTTATTTAACTCATATGTGCTCCATCATTGTATCATGTGTGTTTGTTGAAATGTAGATGCAATACAAATTAAGGGTTGAATAGTGTGGAGGGATGATCCATAGTTCACAAGTGTAATGGGCAAAGGTGAAGAAAGTATGTATATGTATGGGGGATTTATGCATAAAGGTGAACAAGGTGTGTATGGGAATTTACTTGTTTGTTACTACATAATTATAGTTTTATGTCCATTTTTATTTAACTCATATGTTGCTTCATTGTTGTATCATGTACATTTGTTGAAATGTAGATGTGACATAGATTAAGAAAGGTGAAGGAACACGTGAAACTACTATTCTCTTTGCGTGAGAGAGATGTGAGTCACTATAGAAAAGGTACACCTTTCAAGAAAAGATAAAGGGTGAGCTATATTTTGTTACAAAACTCATTTTTAAATTAGATACAAATTATATTATTTCAGATTTATTTATATAATGAGTGTTATGCAAATTTGGGTAAAGCAAGGTGGTGCGTAGTATGAGAGAGACTTGCAAATGTTTAGGAGAACAAAGGAAAAAAATGTATTCTCTTTTGGTTAGACATGGATATCTTCTCGTTTCATTACAATCGTTCTCCTTCCTTTGGTCATCACAGAACATGTACTTTTGCATAATATTACTGATAAGACATTTTGTTTTGGTTTATGATTTCTCATAATATATCTAAGCATTTGTTTGGTACATTGTGTGGCAACTTAAATTAGGTCCTAACAACCCATGATTACACAAGGATACTGGGTGAACCCATGGTCACACAAGCATAGTGGGTGAAGGCGAAGATTGAGGTGATGTATATGGTTCCATCTGTGTGCACTTAAATTCAAGGCATCTTACATTATTTGTCATCTATCTAATTGTTGACGACGTACGTTGTAATGTACATAATGTAAATGTGGAGAATCACTAACTAAAGTGTTGAAATGTATTTACCTATATACGATCAATCCTCGTTATTTATTTAGGGTTTATGATATTTAGTCTTTACATAAGTTGTACTTTCTAGTGCATAAAGTTATTCATAATATCTCACAACATTTTGTGTGTATTTAGTTTTTTTTCGTAATGTCTTATTGAGTGCAATGCAACGCAGATAATGGAATGTGAAGAATCACACGTTAAGCTACGAAAATATCTTTATCAGAGAGATAAAGGTAAAGACAAAGGTAGAGGTGAGTTTTTTTTTTTGCGAAATTTGTTTATGATTTGTTACGAGGTATTTCTCCTTTCAAATACAACATTTTCCTCCCTCTTAACAATTTACCTCTCTTTTCAAATACAACGTTCTCCTCTCTCTTAACGATTTAGGTTTGATTAATTGTGCATAAGGTTACTCATTATCTCAATGTGCATAAGGTTACTCATAATATTGTTGTTCTCTAATTAAGATTTCTCATAAGATATTTTGATATTTTTATCATGTTACTCAACATTGTGTATTTAATATTACTCATATTTTTGGTGTGTAGGGTGTTAATAGTTGGCCATCGACGCATTTTGGGGTCGCAGATTGGTGTCTCCATCTGTTGTTTCTCATTTCTTTTTCTCTTTTTATTAGTTTTGTTGTTTTTTGTTATTGTTGTGATTTTCCTTTTGTTTTGTTTATTTTTATTTTTTTCACATTTGTGAGCGTGGCCATGCTAATTTGTAGTTTGATATTTTTTTCTTCTTCTGCGCTCTTCTTTGCTATTTTCTTATTTTTGTTCTTTTGTTTTGGGTTTGTCGCTGAGAGGGAAACAATCAAACAAGTCATTTGATTTAGTTCCAAAAGTGTAGTGGGAAATGGCAATGGAGGTATGTATTAAGTAATTTACTTGTTTACTGGTATATAGTTTTATACTTTTAATTTAACTCATTTGGTGCTTCATACTTATCTCATTTGCTTAAATTTAAATGCAATGTAGGTTAAGGAAGACAAAGGAGCACTATAACAAAGCTAGAGGCAAAACCATAATTATATGATTTTGTGTTCATTTTTATTTAACTCATTTGTTGCCCCATCATTGTATCATGTGTGTTTGTTGAATATAGATGCAATACAAATTAAGGTTTGAATAGTGTGAAGGGATGATCCATAGTTTACCACTATAACAAAGGTAGAGGCAAAACCATAATTATATGATTTTATGTCCATTTTTATTTAACTCATTTGTTGCCCCATCATTGTATCATGTGTGTTTGTTGAGATATAGATGCAATACAAATTAAGGTTTGAATAGTGTGAAGGGATGATCCATAGTTCACAAGTGTAATGGGCAAAGGTGAAGAAGGTTATATGTATGGCATAAAGGTGAACAAGGTATGTATGCTGATGAAGGTTATATGTATCGCATAAAGGTGAACAAGGTATGTATGATGATGAAGGTTATATGTATCGCATAAAGGTGAACAAGGTATGTATGAGGAACGCACTTGTTTGTTACTACATAGTTATATAGTTTTATGTCCATTTTATTTAACTCATATGTTGCTTCATCATTTTATCACGTGTGTTTGTTGAAATGTAGATGTGACATAGATTAAGAAAGGTGAAGGAACACATGAAACTACTATTCTCTTTGCGTGAGAAAGATGTGAGTCACCATAGAAAAGGTAGACCTCTGAAGCAAAGATAGACGCCCATTATATTATTTGAGATTTATTTATATAATGAGTGTTATGCAAACATGGGTAAAGCAAGGTGGTGCGTAGTATCCAGGAAACTACATTTTTTTTTGTATGAGAGCGACTTGCCAATGTTTAGTAGAACAAGGAAAAAAAGTGTGTTCTCTTTTGTTTAGGCATGGATATCTTCTCGTTTCATTACAATTGTTCTTTTGCCCGCTTCCTTATTGAGGAATTATGATTTTTGGGCATTACATAAGATGTACTTTTGCATAATATTACTCATAAGACATTTTGTTTTGGTTTATGATTTCTCATAATATATCTAAGCATCTGTTTGGTACATTGTGTGGCAACTTAAACTAGGTCCTAACAACCCATGATTACACAAGCATACTGGGTGAACCCATGGCTACACAAGCATAGTGGGTGAAGGCGAAGATTGAGGTGATATGTATGGTTCCATCTACGTGTACTTAAATTCAAGGCATCCTACATTACTTGTCATCTATCTACTTATTGACCATGTACATTGTAATGCAGGTAATGTAAATGTGGAGAATCACTAACTAAAGTGTTGAAATGTATTTGTGAGTGGGAAACTGTGGTAGAGTGCAAAGGCAGAGGCAAAGGTATGTGTGAGTTTTATTTTGGTGAAAATATTCATATATTATCCACTATTTACTTAATATACCATCATCTCTCGTTATCTATTTAGGGTTTATGATTTTTAGTCTTTAGATAAGTTGAATTTGTTAGTGCATAAAATATTCATAATATCTCACAACATTTTGTATGTATTTAATTTTTTCATAATGTCTTATTGAGTGAAATGCAATGTAGATAATGGAATGTGAAGAATCGCTAGTTAAACTATTGGAATATATTTATCAGAGAGAGATTGTAGTAGAGTGTAAAGGTAAAGACATAGGTAGGGTTGAGTTCTTTTTTGTGCAAAGTTTGTTTATGATTTGTTACGAGGTCTTTCTCCTTTCAAATACAATGTTCTCCTCTCTCTTGACGATTTAGGTTTGATTAATTATGCATAAGGTTACTCATAATCTTGTGCATAAGGTTACTCATAATATTGTTGGTCTCTAATAAAGATTTCTCATAAGATATTTTGATAATTTTTTCATGTTACTCAACATTGTGTATTTAATATTACTCATATTTTTGTGTGCAGGGAGTTATTAGTTGGCCATCGACGCATTTTGGGGTTGCAGATTGGTGTCTCCATCTATTGTTTTTTTTTGTTTTTTGTTTTTTTGTTTTTATCTTTCTATTCTTTTATTGTTTTTTGTTATTGTGGTGTTTTCCTGTTGTTTTGTTTATTTTGTTGTTTTTCACATTTGTGAGCATGGCCATGCTAATTTGTAGTTTGTTGTTTTTTTCTTCTTATGCGCTCTCATTTTCTATTTTTCTTGTTTTTTTTCTTTTTTTGGGTTTGTGGGTGAGAGGGAAGCAATCAAACAAGTCATTTGGTTTAGTTCCAAAAGTGTAGTGGGGAATGGAGGTATGTATGAAGGAATTTACTTGTTTATTGGTATATAGTTTTTTTGTTTTTTGTTTTAATTTAACTCATTTGGTGCTTCATACTTATCTCATGCGTTTATTTTTTTGCGCAATGTAGGTTAAGGAAGATAGAGGAGCACTATAACAAAGGTAGAGGCAAAACCATAGTTATATGGTTTTATGTTCATTTATTTAACTCATACGTTGCTCCATCATTGTATCATGTGTGTTTGTTGAAATGTAGATGTAATACAAATTAAGGGTTGAGTAGTGTGGAGGGATGATCCATAGTTCACAAGTGTAATGGGAAAAGGTGAAGAAGGTATGTATATGTAGGGGGGATTTCCTTGTTTATGCATAAAGGTGAACAAAGGTATGTATGGGGAACTTACTTGTTTGTTACTACATAATTATATAGTTTTATTTCCATTTTTATTTAACTCATTTGTTGCTTCATCATTGTATCATGTGTGTTTGTTGAAATGTAGATGTGACATAGATTAAGAAAGGTGAAGGAACACATGAAACTACTATTCTCTTTGCGTGAGAGAGACGTGAGTCACCACTACATGATTATATAGTTTTATTTCCATTTTTATTTAACTCATTTGTTGCTTCATCATTGTATCATGTGAGTTTGTTGAAATGTAGATGTGACATAGGTTAAGAAAGGTGAAGGAACACATGAAACTACTATTCTCTTTGCGTGAGAGAGACATGAGTTGCCATAGCAAAGGTAGACCTTTGAAACAAAGATAGAGGGTGAGTTATATTTTGTTACAAAACTCATTTTTAAATTAGATGGATATTATATTATTTGAGATTTATTTATATAATGAGTGTTATGCAAATGTGGGTTAAAGCAAGGTGGTGTGTAGTATTGAGGAAACTTTGATTTTTTTTTTTGTATGAGAGAGACTTGCAAATGTTTAGGAGGACAAAGGAAAAAAATGCTCTCTTTTGGTTAGACATGGATATCTTCTCGTTTCATTACAATCATTCTCCTTCCCCCTTCCTTCTTGAGAAATTATGATTTTTGGGCATTACATAAGATGTACTTTTGCATAATATTACTCGTAAGACATTTTGTTTTGGTTTATGATTTCTCATAATATATCTACGCATCTGTTTGATACATTGTGTGGCAACTTAAACCAGGTCCTAACAACCCATGATTACACCAACATACTGGGTGAACCCATGGCTACACAAGCATAGTGGGTGAAGGCGTAGATTGAGGTGATATGTATGGTTCCATTTGTGTGTACTTAAATTCAAGGCATCTTACATTATTTGTTATCTATCTAATTATTGACCACGTATGTTGTAATGCAGGTAGTGTAAATGTGGGGAATCACTAACTAAAGTGTTGAAATGTATTTGTGAGTGGGAGACTGTGGTAGAGTGCAAAGGTATGTGTTAGTTTTATTTTGGTGCAAATATTCATATATCATTCATTATTTACCTATATACTATCATCCCTTGTTATCTATTTAGGGTTTATGATTTTTAGTCTTTACATAAGTTGTATTTTCTAGTGCATAAAATTATTCATAATATCTCACAACATTTTGTGTGTATTTAGTCTTTTTCATAATGTCTTATTGAGTGCAATGCAATGCAGATAATGAAATGTGAAGAATCACTAGTTAAACTATTGAAATATCTTTATTACATAGAGATTGTAGTAGAGTGTAAAGGTAAGGACAAAAGTAGAGGTGAGTTCTTTTTTGTGCAAAGTCTGTTTATGATTTGTTATGCAGTCTTTCTCCTTTCTAATACAATGTTCTCCTCCCTCTTAACGATTTAGGTTTGATTAATTGTTCATAAGGTTACTCATAATCTTGTGCATAAGGTTACTCATAATATTGTTGGTCTTTAATTAAGATTTCTCATAAGATATTTTGATTTTTTTCATGTTACTCAAAATTGTGTATTTAATCTTACTCATACTTTTGGTGTGCAGGGTGTTATTAGTTGGCCATCGATGCATTTTGGGGTTGCGGATTGGTGTTTCCGTCTGGTGGTTTTGTTTTGTTTTTATATTTTTATTAGATTTTTTGTTTTTTTGTTATTATTGTGATTTTCCCTTTGTTTTGTTTTTTTTTTCATATTTGTGAGCATGGCCATGCTAATTTGTAGTTTGAAATTTGAATTTTTTTCTTCTTCTTATGCGCTCTCCTTTTTTATTTTTTTTGTTTTTGTTCTTTTGTTTTGGGTCTGTGGGTGAGAGGGAAGCAATCAAACAAATCATTTGGTTTAGTTCCAAAAGTGTAGTGGGCAATGACAATGGAGGTATGTATTAAGGATTTGGTTTAGTTCCAAAAGTGTAGTGGGCAATGGCAATGGAGGTATGTATTAAGGAATTTACTTGTTTACTGGTATATAGTTTTATCCTTTTTTAATTTAACTCATTTGGTGCTTCATACTTGTTTGTTTTGTTTGAATTTAAATGAAATGTAGGTTAATGAAGACAGGGGAGCACTATAACAAAGGTAGAGGCAAAACCATAATTATATGGTTTTATGTTCATTTATTTAATTCATATGTTGCTCTATCATTGTATCATGTGTGTTTGTTGAAATGTAGATGCAATACAAATTAAGGGTTGAGTAGTGTGGAGGGATGATCAATAGTTCACAAGTGTAATGGGAAAAGGTGAAGAAGGTATGTATATGTATGGGGGATTTCCTTATTTATGCATAAAGGTGAACAAGGTATGTATGGAGAACTTACTTGTTTGTTACTACATAATTATATAGTTTTATGTCCATTTTTATTTAATTCATATGTTGCTTCATCATTGTATCATGTGTGTTTGCTAAAATGTAGATGTGACATATATTAAGAAAGATGAAGGAACACGTGAAACTACTGTTCTCTTTGCGTGAGAGAGATGTGAGTCACCATAGCAAAGGTAGACCTTTGAAACGAAAATAGAGGGTGAGTTGTACTTTGTTACAAAACACATTTTTAAATTAGATGCATATTATATATTTGAGATTTATTTATATAATGAGTGTTATGCAAATGTGGGTAAAGCAAGGTGGTGCGTAGTCTTGAGGAAACTACGGATTTTTTTTTTGTATGAGAGAGACTCGCAAATGTTTGGGAGAAAAAAGGAAAGAAGTGTGTTCTCTTTTGGTTAGACATGCATATCTTCTCGTTTCATTACAATCATTCTCCTTCCCCCCTTCCTTATTGAGGAATTATGATTTTTGGTCATTACATCAGATGTACTTTTCCATAATATTACTCATAAGACATTTTGTTTTGGTTTATGATTTCTCTTAATATATCTAAGTATCTATTTGGTATATTATGTGGCAACTTAAACCAGGTCCTAACAACCCATGATTACACAAGAATATTGGGTGAACCCATCGTTACACAAGCCTAGTGGGTGAAGGCGAAGATTGAGGTGATATGTATGGTTCCATCTGTTTGTACTTAAATTCAAGGCATCTTACATTATTTGTCATCTATCTAATTATTGACCACGTACATTGTAATACAGGGAATATAAATGTGGAGAGTCACTAACTAAAGTGTTGAAATGTATTTGTCAGTGGGAGATTGTGGTAGAGTGAAAATGCAAAAGAAAAGGTATCTGTGAGTTTTCTTTTGGTGAAAATATTCATATATCATCCACTATTTACCTATATACGATCATCCCTCGTCATATATTTAGGGTTTATGATTTTTAGTCTTTACATAAGTTGTACTTTCTAGTGCATAAAATTATTCATAATATCTCACAACATTTTGTGTGTATTTAGTTTTTTTCATAATGTCTTATTGAGTGCAATGCAATGCAGATAATGGAATGTGAAGAATCATTAGTTAAACTACTGAAATATCTTTCTCAGAGAGAGATTGTAGTAGAGTGTAAAGGTAAAGACAAAGGTAGAGGTGAGTTCTTTTTTGTGCAAAATTTGTTTATGATTTGTTACGAGGTCTTTCTTGTTTCAAATACAATGTTCTCCTCCCTCTCAATGGTTTAGGTTTAATTAATGCATAAGGTTACTCGTAATATTGTTGGTCTCTAATTAGGAATTATTATAAGATATTTTGAAATTTTTTTCTTGTTACTCAACATTGTGTATTTAATATTACTCATATTTTTGGTGTGCAGGGCGTTATTAGTTGGCCATCGACGCATTTTGGGGTTGCAGAGTGGTGTTTCCATCTGTTGTTTCTCTTTTCTTTTTATCTTTTTATTAGTTTTGGTTTTTTTACGTTATTGTTGTGATTTTCCTTTCGTTTTTTGTTTTTTTTTCCACATTTGTGAGCATGGCCATGCTAATTTGTAGTTTGATATTTTCTTCTTACGAGCTCTCTTTTTCTATTTTTCTTGTTTTTATTCTTTTGTTTTGGCTTTGTGGGTGAGAGGGAAGCAATCAAACAAGTCATTTGGTTTAGTTCCAAAAGTGTAGTGGGCAATGGAAATGGAGGTATGTATTAAGGAATTTACTTGTTTACTACTATATAGCTTTATCCTTTTTTTATTTAACTCATTTGATGCTTCATACTTATCTCATTTGTTTAAATTTAAATGCAATTTAGGTTAAGGAAGACGGGAGCACTATAACAAAGGTAGAGACAATGACATAGAGGGTGAGTTATCTTTTGCAATAGAAGTTTGAGTTTTCTTTTGTTTTAGTTTTTCCACTCCTATGGATCTTTGTTTTTGCATTTGTGATCATGGCCTCCTTGGTTTGATGGTAAACCAAGTCAAATATCTGAAACACTAATAAAAACTACATCTTCAAATGTGCCCCTCTAGAAAAGTTATTCAATCAAATTAGACAAGATTTGTGGACAACTACAACTCATGCCATGCACATAACTCAACCCCATGAGAAGATGTGCAAGTCAACCTTCCCTTCACATGCATGGATATCTAAGTCACTCAACCCACCAAATTGAAAATCTTCAGGTGAATGCATGGGATCATTTGTAAATAATTCTTTTCTAGTGAACAATATACAATAAATGATGGACCATATCATGTTGTAACTAAATACAACGTGCCAACTGCAAATGCCAAAACAAACACCCTTAATCATCATAAACAATTTGCATAAACTTTGTACCATGAAACCATATACCACAAACTGGCTGTTGGTTTTCAAATATGTGGGTAATGTATTCTAGATGTTTGTCTTTTAAACACATGTAATCTCCTCAAATAGGTTGTTGTTGTATTTATGAAGAAGTATTGTCTCGACTATCACTTATTATGCTAGTTGCTACTAGAAGATTAAACTAATGCTACAAGCGCCTAATGTAGATCAGATTTATTAGTGTAGAAACATTTTTTACATTCTCATACAAGATCTCTAACCTCCCTTTCAAGTGCTAATGCATGTAGGGCTGGCTTAGAACAAACAAATTTGAAACTGGAACCATTAGTAGACCAATTCAAGGGCTTTCCATAGCATAAATATCATTGGTGTAGGGTGCTACAATTGTGTATTAGTGTTGCATCCTCTAGCAACCTTGATGTTCAATATAAGAGGAAGGCCATTTTGAAATGACATAGTCTAACTTATAGATAAAATGACCTTTTTCATTGGAATTCGACGATACTATCAAGATTGTGATTTTTTGTTGTTTAAAAAACATTTTTGAATGCATAAATGGATTCAAGACCCTAAAAATTCCTAGGGCACTCGAATTATAGATCAAACAAAACTCATTTAATTGAAAATATCTGTCGGACTTTGGTAAAAATTGAGAAGGAATAATTCATTGAAAAAAGCCATTTCATATATTAGTTAGACTACATGATTTTGAAATAATCTCTTGCTCCATGACTAAAATAGGCTCATGGGTGCTTCCACTATCCAAAAGCCCTCAACATAAGCTTACCACAAATAAGCCCCTCTTTACCTTTAATTTATTCTTAGACCTCAAAATAGATTAGGGCCGACCTTTCAAAGTTATGAATACAAGCAAAACCAACATAAATTTGTGGATGTCTTTTTGTTCGGAAATGTTTGCTTTTTGGCAATGTCTTATTGAATTTTGCTCTTGTTTTGTAATAGTTCTTTGTCCTTGCCTTGAATTTTTTACATTTGAGATAATGTAGGATTTGTAATGCCTTTTGAATTTTTGAGAGTTCCTTTCAACATTGAACCTCGACTATCAACTGTGACATATCTCAATATCTTGACTTTTGTGATACCATAATCCTCTTGTGGTTTCCTTACTATGTTAATTTTAGTGATTCCAATTCCTTAATGGCCCAAGACTTGCATTATGGTGATGCATGAACAAAATATTTCTTTTTTTTTTTATCTAGCTAGAAAACAAGGTTGAATTGGAGACATAGAGAAATATTTCAAACCCACAATGATAGGTCTACAACACTAAATAACGGCATATTGGTGTTGAAAAGAATTCCAAATTTTTACTCTGGCTACTAAAACCGACTCCCTTGAGCTCTGTGTGTAATTATAGGGACATGCTTTCATTGTTTGAAGGTGAGACAGATTGTAAGTTTGTGAATAGTAAGTATGACACCCAAAACAACACTAAAATTTGAACAAGGAACCACAAAAAAGGTTTCTATCAAGAAGAAGAAGAATGCCATGTATTGTATAAATGATTTGCCAATCTAGTGCCCCTTTCAAACTCGGAGGTAGGCAAACCTACATGAATGCCTTTATAAATGAACCCTTCCTCCTTTTTATACTATGTTTTCTAACATCACTTTAGGGCCAAACCCCTAAAATTATGACTATATAAATAGGGTTGATTGGCTTAGATAGGTATTTGTCCTACATAGGCTGGATTTCTTGAACTTGTTATACTTTTTTTTCGTTATTCTTGTTTTTAATTGAAGTTCAATTTTGAATTAACCTTTCAAATAATCTGCCATGCTTGTAGTTCCATTCATAATTGTCGTTGGTATCAAAATTTTCTTGGAAATTTTCTTATGGAAAAGGATTGCCTCAATGCTTTTAAAAAGAAGAAGAAGAAAGGAAGGCCAAATTTAAAGGATTGCCTCAATGCTTTTAAAAAAAGAAAGGCCCAATTTGATTCATATCTCGTGTTAAGAAAACTTCTATTACAAAGTTTGACATGGGACTATCCCAAAATGTTGATGTGACTTTTGGTTTAAGAACAATGCCCCGGATAAAGTCAATATGAGGAAACAAAGGTGGAGCATATCCTTCATGAATGCACGAAGACCTTTAACATAGAGTGATCTCTTCCTTGTTGATGTTTGTGGCTTGGGAAAGACCTCTAACCTAAAGTGATCTCTTCCTTGTTGATGTTTGTAGCTTGAGAAAGTACTTCTGCATAGGCCTAAGTGTTTGGGTGTGTAGAAGCCACCATAATACACCCTTATACCTTAGTAATTACAGTAATTTCTTTCATAAGATAAGGTGATTTTAATTTAATGAAATGCGAAGGTTCTCTCTAATAGTGAATTAGATGAATCTCAGTTGTCGAGAGATCTAATTTTTGTTGAGAAATATAGGGCATTCAATGAATAACAATATATCTTCTTGATAATTGCTTGTGATGCTCTTTTCTTCTTAATCTTATATTCAATTCTTTGTTAGCTTATTAATGTGTTCTTTCATCAAGACAATTACCAATATGCAATAATAAAAGAGACAAGTGACACAGTATATAGGCTTCTCCAGCCAGGGCCAAAACCTCTCACCTCTTGAGAGGAAAACCCGATCAAAATTCTTCTTCTTAGATCTTCAATTGATAAGTACCAAGACCATGACACAGACCCTTGACTCTAGTATCCTTCCAAGAACCTTGTCACCAACCTTGATACTCTGCCTCTTCGTTTTGCTTTTCTCACACTGCTTTCCTTGGCTTCTTCTAGAGAAACTCGGTCTCTAACCTTCTTATTGCTCCTCCTTAGCTTCCTTAGAGAATCTCGGTCTCTAGGTCTTTACTTCGACCTCCCAGAAGGGTCTTTCTCTAGCTGCCCTAACTTCGCACTTCCTAGAAGATTTTGTTGCCCAGACTTCGCACTGCCCCAAAAGATTCTGCTGCCCAGAAGATTTCGTTGTCCCAGAAGATTCTGCTGCCTAGAAGAAATTTCGTTGTCCCAGAGGAAAGTCTTTTCGCTGGCCCAGAAGAAACCCTAATTTCGTATTACCTAGAAGAATCCCTTTCTTTCTTCACACTTTGCCTTCTCTTCCTTCTTCGTACTGCTGCTTCCCTTCCTTCTTTCACACTTCTTGTCTCAAGTGAGTCGAGTTCTTTTCTTGACATGGAGGACTAGTTAGGCTATATATACCCCTCCTTCGATGCCCTTTAGGCTGACTTGACAGCTGGAGTTAGGCCGACTTTACCTAGCAACTTTCTCATCGTTTGTAGGTCGAATTGAAGAGGTTTGGTGACAAGTTCTTGGAGGATATTTTACATAGAAAATATTGACCTTTTACAAAGTGTAACATGACTTCATTTACATTATAATGACTTACATTTTATGACTAGATGAAAAATAAATCCTAAAGACTCTCAATTGGAGTGTTGACTCAAAAACAAAATCCTTGCTCATGAAACCCATGAAGCAAGTCAATAAAATAATTTCATTTTTTCTTTATTTACATCTTATTACATAAAATCATATTTACTTGTCAATATGAAGACCGAACCTAGTTACACTTTTCAACACTCCCTCTTAACTAAGGAGGTATTCATAATGGTACCTTAGACTTTGTTATTCTGAAGAATCTCTTAAGAAGAATTCGGATTAGTAACTCATTTGTTATAGCATCATACCAACCAACATTGTCATATAGCAAGGCCTTGACTAACAACTCTATCTCTCCACAAGATCATAGCACAATGTTGGTGAGACTAATGATTTATAGACATACTCATCATTGTCTCTCACGGAACATACCCCACCCGGGTTCTCACTTTTCAACACTTCCTCTTAACTAAGGAGGTATTCATAATGGTACCTTGGACTTTCTCAATCTGAAGAATCTCTTCAGAAGAATTCGGATTTGTAACTCATTTGTTATAACATCATACCAACCAACATTGTCATATAGCAAGGCCTTGACTAACAAATCTATCTCTTCACAAGATCAGAGCACAATGTTGGTGAGACCAATGATTATAGACATACTCATCATTGTCTCTCCCGGAACATACCCCACCCGAGTTCTCTTAGGGTATGCTCCATGAGGACTATTCTTATCTTGGACTCCCCAGTCCTCAAAGAAGATAGGTCCTCCACGACTACTCTTATTGTTGGATGCCCTATCTCATCCTCAAAGAGTATCAGATGCAAAATGATTACACAATCCTCCATTCTGCCTTCCCAGGTGAAGAATAGAAGATGTCTATTTCTCTCCTTTTCAAATCAGGAGGATATATTCCATTAAAGGAATGTACTCATTCCATCACAAAGGAATGTACCTAAGCTTCCTGCTTAGGAATTTCCAAGTTTCTTCCAAGTAAGAAACTTCTTTATCATGCTCCCTCTTAACTAGGGGCTTTCTGCAGCTTCTCTTGTGGAGATCCTAGAACAACCAGTTGTTTGAAGAGCTCCTTCCTTTAATGTCATGAATTTCTTCTTCGTTAAGGAGTCTTCAACTTTGGGGACTTCTACATAGGGCATAGTTCATTCATCACTTTTATTCATGAGTTAGTCATGTCTTCAACTCATCAGAAAGTGATCCATCATATCTTTCATCTGTCTTTGCTTCATGTTATTTTGCTTTCATGCCATATTTTTTGGAAGGACATTACATCCTTCTATATGGTCCACCTACATAAGCTCATCCAGATATTAGTTAAAAAATAATCAACGAACATATCAAATCAAGGTTACCTTTACCATGACATCTTCCTTTAAGTATCAACATCCTACATGTAGATTGACACATCTCCCACTGATATTCATTGTCAAGGGTCTCTATCTTTTTCAACTTTCATCAGAACCTTCACATCTTTCCAGGAGATCTTTTAGTCAAATCTTCTTGGACTTCGGATGTTGAATGCCTTCTATCTTCGTTGCATATCATCACGATCTCTTCCTATCCCTTCACACTTTATTCCTGGGAGCTTCCAATCTTAGTTCCTGATTGTAGTTAGTTTCCTCATGATTCATATGAGAACATATTATGTTGATTTCATCTGGTAACACTTATGCTTTTTTGCAAACTTTCAGAGGAGGAGATCCTTTTCTTTTCTTTGACCATAGTGATCTATATTATCTGCAACCATATGGCTTCTACCATAATCTGTGTAAGCATACATACCGCATCTTCCTTTCGGTCATTCAGACTTCAGTAGCAGCTTCATTTGAATGAGGGAACTTCATCTTGCTCTTCGTTTGATGTCATCATACCTTCATTCCTTGAATCCCACGAGATGGAATTCTTGATTAGTGAATACTCCAATGAGAATTACATTAGAGAGACTTGAGGATGTTTCATATTCTAACTCGACAGATGTTTTTCTTTATAGATTCTGTACGATGACTCTTGTCTATGATGACATTCATTTCTTTTTATACATATCATTGAGGTTTCCCAAGAGCTTCCTATTCTATTGTAAACAAGAAGATTTATCCCAGACATACTTTCTTCCTCCCATGTCACGAGCTCTTACTTCCAATGATTCTGTCATGACGCTACTTTGATGTATTCTATCCTATCTATAATTTACAAGTGAAAAGTACCTTCTTGTGAGGAAGATCATCATGGTCATAATAGAGATCTTTTACTTCATTCATTCTTCGGCTTCTTAGACTCAAGTTCTTTCACTTCTTCGGTGATGTGGGCTTCTTCCCTATTTCTCTTGTCCTTACCACGTTTAGGGCAATCTCTTTTATAGTGCCCCAGTTCTTGACATCCATAGCATCTTACTTTATCCATGTTCCTCCTTTTCTTTTGAGGACCAAACCTTCCAAATTTTCCTTTCCTTCTTGTTGTAGCAGCATATGCTTGATTTTGCTCACTTGGTCCAACATCAAGCTTTGACTTCAATCTCGTTTCTTCGATCTTACAGAGTGGCCATAGATCTTGAAATGGAGTAGTGTCTTTCTTCACATATAAGCTTGAAGTGAAGTTACCCCATTCTTCCGGTAGTGCATTCAACACCACTGTGGTCATCTCACTATCAGACATTACTTATCCTAATTCTTGTAGTTGATACCGGATTTCTGATATCCTCCTAAAGTATGAGGCTATTCCATCTTCCTTTGATATCTTTAGTTTGAAGAGTTCTTGCCTTAGAGAAATTACTTCTCCAGCAATACTTATCGAAAACAACTCTACCAATTTTTCATATATAGCTTTTGTTGTTTCCAACTTTGATATGTATGGGATTAGAGCGTCTTTTATAGATTCTATAAGAATCCTCTGGGCTCTCACTTCTCCCTTCATGTATTTACCATGTGCTACTAGAATGGTGTGAGTCAAGACCAAAAGGGACGTGGTAATCAGAGAGGACGAATTGGTAGTAGCATGGTGTGAGCCGAGACCATAAGGGACGTGGTAATCACAAAGGTTGAATTGGCAGTAGCAGAGGTAGAGGCTAGTTGGGATGCAAGTGTAGCATACAATCGCTAGTTGAGCTAACAATCAAAATAGTAGTCGATAGTTGCAACGTAGGCTAGCTCTAATAGGCTTTATAACCAAGGAAGTAGAGGGTTGTTAAAGAAGCCTGTAGCCATCACCGAGTTGTTGTCGGGGATGTATGGGGCAAAGAAAAACAGTTGTCGAAGACAACAATCATGAAGCCAAGAGGGAAAGACGAGCCGTTGTCAAATCTAGCAAGGTCAGGGATAGAATTGTTAGCCGACAAGAGAGTTGCGATTGTTCAGTCCATTTGGTGCCGCAAAGTGGTCAAAATGTAGTCGTTCCAACAAGGAGAGCTGCATTGTAGAGGAATCTAGCAATCAAACCATAGATTGACAAAAGTCCTAGAAGTATCGCTGAGAAAGTGGAGAGATTATAAAAGGTCTATACAAGGGTGGAGAGTTGCATAAGTGTGATGCTAGATTGTAGAACAATGAGCAGTAATAGGTGGTCACCTCTTAGAGGGATACCATACGAGTTGGTGGGATGGAGCAATGGTGAAAACAATGTAGGAAGTCGACAAAGGAGAAGTTGTAGCCATACAGTTCGTATAGGAGCCACATATCAATCGTAATGTACAGATCTAAATTTCTAGCAGCAAAATTTTTCAGTAACATTTCGGATTTGGAGCCCAACTAGTCTGTGAGGTTTGAGGATAGGTTGGAGGGTGCATCTAAATTCACTCCCTGAAAGGTGAGGGTTTCACTGATTCTCATGGAGAATGGCATATGGGAGTTTGCTAATGTGAAAATTTCATCTATCACAACAATTGGAAATTATTTTCCTAACTGTTAGTTTATTTAACAATTTATTTGCTACAACAAATATCAAATAATTCACACTGTGATTTTCACCAATAAACTATGGAAGAAAATAGCGTTGGAAACTGAGAAAATCTAGCACACAAAAATATGACAGTTATTTTTGGACAAATGTCCCCGGAAAAACCCAACTTGGGAAAATTAGTGCAACAATTGAGGGTTTTTATTATTATGCAGCAGTGGGAAATTCCGAGTACAATAATATGGATGCCGAATGCTATCTATCCTGCAGAGAAAATACTGGCAAAAATATCTAGAGGGAAATTACCCTCACTCCGAGCAATCTCGATACTCCACTGCTACAGAAAAGCAAGTTGTCCAACTAGGCCTGCTCAGGCTCTGTGTCAAGCTGAAGTTGCCTACCACACGTGTTACCCGAATTTTCTGCTAATCAAGCCTTCTTGCCTGCTGTTGGCTGGGAAAACGCTTCTCAGACCCTCTGGAACCTCTGTCTGGCCTCTGGAACTGAAAACGTCATCCTTCCTCAGCAGATCGAACTGCCCAGTGAATCTTCTGCGCTGCCTCTGCGCAGCTTCCTCGAGAAATTTCGACCTCTCTGCAAATGCACTCGCTGGATCTGGAAAACTTCCTCTAGCCTCACTGTCTCTACCCCTCACTATTTCTGCGTTCTTCTTTGGCTTTCTAGCAAATGTCGCTGCTCTTTGGAATTCGAATGGCCAAACAAATCGAATCCCACAAGTGTATTCTCCATCTATCCATCGACTTCTTCTTATAATCGTTTGTTGGAGCACCAACGACCAAAGTTAAAACTTAATCAAGGGCCCAAATTAATTCCTTGTCGATCCATGTGAGTTTATAGAGAATTCTCACCTTATCTCAATTAATATTGACCATATTCCCTAAGTTTAGACTTAGGAAATTTTTAAAAATCGGCTATTAATCTAATTTAGACACTTCTCGGTGGAATTTCCATAAACAATTTATGGGTTATGGAGATCTCATGCGTTTTAGCCTCTCTACAATGTTTCAAGACTAGCACACATCCGATGCTACAAAAACTAACACTCCCTCTTAGCGAGGATTGTGTTTCACTGTTGCACACCCTACCACAACACCGTCTCTGTACCACCTTATATAATGGTGCTGACGTCTGACAGGAAACTTTGCTGGAAATGACTATGTTGCTCCCTTAGTCACAGCGTTGCTCCCTCAGTCATTGCGCTGCTCCCTTAGTCATTGCGATGCTCCCTTAGTCATTGCGCTGCTCCCTTAGTCATTGCGATGCTCCCTTAGTCATTGCGCTGCTCCCTCAGTCACTGCGCTGTTCCCTCAGTCACTGCGCTGTTCCCTTAGTCACTGTGTTGTTTCCTCAGTCACTGCCCATCAACCACAATGCTAACTTTGATTCATCTGCCACTGACTGTAGCTGAACCAAACTGCTGCATCTGTGACGCTGTTGACACTGCACTGTACATTTTGTACTGCTGCCAACTCTGCATCTGCATATTAACTCCATCTCATCTGTTGTTGTTGCAACCACAACTACTACAACTAAGAAGCATCCTAAATACTGAATCAATTGTGTTCAGTATGATGCATTTGTTTCCTAAGCATCTGACTGCTTCTAGCCTCTGCACTGTCACTGGAGAATTTGCGTTGTTGTTGACTCTGTATTGAGCCACTTGCTCTGTTGCCAACTCTGCATTGCGCTCCCCAGCACTTGACTGCTACTAGTCTACAACTATCACTCTGGAATTTGATTGCATCTCTGACATTGATCCATCCTGCTACTGAATACTATGGCCCCCCATAGCTAGGTGATCATCCATGAGGTGGACTCCTCAATGGACACTGTTCTATCTTTGCAATCTCTTGGACTACAGCTCTAAGTCGCCCCACCTCTCTCCTAGAGGTATGGCTGCCATCATAGCCAAATCTTATCTACTCATACTGTTGTTACTGCTACTGCTTCTGCACTGCTGCTACTTCTGCACCGCTGCTGCAACCACTGTAATAATGAGTCTGATCTCCCCAGATCCTGAAGTACTAGCTTCCATAGGGTTTCTCCCTCTGAAACTAGTCTCCTTTTGAGTGTCAATCTCCTTATGGGAAATCTCTCTGCTCCCTTCGTTCAACTTACACTGTCCTCCTACATTGGAATTGGATTTCGTAGCTCTGTGCTGGGAATCTTCTGGCTAGAATTGCACCTGCATATTGCTACTGGGCAATTCACCCTACCAGTGTCACTGCATCTAGCTTTGCAACTGTCTTACGTGTACTGATTGCAACTAGATTTGCAACTGTCATCTAAATTATTGACAACGCCTGCTCACACTAAGTCTGCTACTATGATGCTATGGGCTCCTATAGCAAAGGTAATGGTCCCGCTGTAACAATTTGGAACTGATCGAACTGATCTCCTTGTTGCAACTGTGCTGGACCTTGGCCATCTCGCACATTGGAGCCTCGCACTCCTCCACCACTTGGATCTAGTTCCCTATTACCTCCTTTTGAGCCTTGTCCCTTACTGAACCTTTCTTCACTTTGCAACTTGCACTAGACAACTCACACTTCCTTCAACACCTGTCTCCGACAGCTGGAAGTCGATTCACTGCTCAGATCCCCATTCTGGCTAATTCATACGACCTCATTTGGAAACTTGTATGACCATCTCGACAAAGCTGCAAAATTTGCGAATCTCAAAAACTGGGATGGAAATCTCCCTCTTTCACCTACTCGGCTGTTGAATCTGCTATTTGCACTCCCTTCTGGAGTGAGAAATTTTGCTCATGGCAACTGCTAATCTGTAATTGAAAAATCAGGTCTCTGAAACTCGAAACCCCTTGAGAGAAATTTTCCCTTTATTGTGTGTGCTTTTCTCTTTCCACCTGACACGGATTTTGTTGCTGCAAAACCCTCTGCGTCCAACCAAGGAATCTGCTCAGTGAAAAATCTGAGCTGTTACTGCTCCCTTTGACTACTGGAATCACTATCATGGGAAAATCAATTTTTCTGCCAACCTGCAACTGAAATCAAACCCTTGCCCAACAATTCGATTTGCTTGTCTAGGTATTGTGCAACCTCTGAGAATTTCAGCCTGTTGCTCCTCTAAACAGTGAAATTCCCTTCTTCGCTTTTGAGCTTTTCTTGCCTCATCACTCGCATTCCGATACCATGTGAAAATTTCATCTATCACAACAATTGAAAATTATTTTCTTAATTGTTAATTTATTTAACAATTTATCTGCTATGACAAATATCAAATAATTTGCACTGTGATTTTCACCAACACACTGTGGAAGAAAATAACGCTCGAGAAAATCTAGCACACATAAAAATATGACACAATTATTTTTGGACAAATGTCCCCACAAAAACCCAACTTCGGAAGTCGATGCAGCAGTTGAGGGTTTTTATTATTATGCAGCGGTGAGAAATTTTGAGTACAATAATCTAGATATCGAATGTTGGCTATCCTGCAAAGAAAATACTGGCAAAAATATCCAGAGGGAAATTACCCTCACTTCGAGCAATCCCAACACTCGACTGCTACTGAAAAGCAAGTCGTCCAACTGGGCCTGCGCAGGCTCTGCGTCAAGCTGAAGCCGCCTGCCACACGTGCTGCCTGAATTGTCTGTTAATCAAGTTGTCCTGCCTGTATTTGGCTACAAAAACGCTTCTTTAGCACTCTGGAACCTCTGCCTGGCCTCTGGAACTAAAAATGTCTTCCTTCCTCAGCAATTCGAATTGTTTAATGAATCTTCTGCGTTGCCTCTGTGCAACTTCTTGGAGAAATTTCGGCCTCTTTGCAAATGCACTCGTTGGATCTAGAAAACTTCCTCCAGCCTCATTGTCTCTGCCCCTCTATTTCTATGTTCTTCTCTGGTTTTCGGCAACGACCGCTGCTCTCTGGAAATCGAACTGCCAAAGAAATCGAATCCAACAAGTGTATTCTCCATCTACCCATTGACTTATTCTTATAATCCTTCGTTGGAGCACCAACGACCAAGATTAAAACTTAATCAAGGGCCTAGATTAATTCCTTGTTGATCCATGTGAGTTTCTAGAGAATTCTCACTTTATCTCAATTAATAATGATTAATTAACCATATTCCCTAAGTTCAGACTTAATAGATATTTAAAAATCGGCGAATAATCTAATTCATACACTTCTAAGTGGAATTTCCAGAAACGATTTTTGGGTTATGGAGGTCTCATGTATTTTAGCCTCTCCATAAATTTTTGAGACTAGAGCACATCCGATGCTACAAAAAGTAACAACTAACCCCAAACTCACCTTGCTTACGTTGCAAAATTGGCTACCTATAACCAAAAGGATGTGAAATCTAGGAGAACTATCTTAGATGCAGTGAAGGATCATCCTTGAGGACAATAAGGGAGATGTGGGAGGCTTTAATGAAGCTTTATCAAAGTGATAACACAAACAATTTTTTTTGCTGAGAGTGAAACTCAAGAACACCAAGATGACCAGATCAGATACTATGACCAGTTATTTGACGAAGATCACACGAGTATGTGATGAGTTGGCAACAGTTGGGGCGATCATGACTTGTGACATATGATGAAATGGTAAGGACGATCCTTAATGGCTTCACCAAGCTATGGACTCTTTTCATGAAGGGCATCTTTGCACGAGAGCATCATCCTAATTGGGACAGATTATGGGATGATTTTTTCTAGGAAGAGATTCGAGAGAAATCTCTAGGAGGCCAAGAAAAGGGTGATGATCAGAACCTATCCCATGCTAGTAAGGCAAGATAGGGAAAGGGGAAGAAAAATACAGGTAGATAGTGGTTTCTATCTCCTGTCTATAAACCAACACCATCAATTGACTTGTACTTGGGTAGTGGTGCATCAAACAATGTCACAAGAGGCATGAGATCTATTTAGCAGTTTGACGAATAGTGACTAAGAGTTGTTTGTGGAGGTAATGATGACAAGTATGTAGTGAATGGGGTTGGAACCATCAAGTTCCAGCTCAAGTTAGGATGTACATTGCAAGTAAAGCACATGTTATATGTACCAGGACTGAAAAAACAATGATGTATCCTCCACCCTATTTCTAAAGCAAGTTGTTTGTGGAGGTAATGATGACAAGTATGCAATGAACGAGGTTGGAATAAAGTTCCATCTGGGGTAAGGAGGTTCATTTCAAGTAAATGACATGTTTATGTACCGGGAATGAAAAAACAATGATGTATCCTCTACCCCATCTCTAAAGCAATAGACATCGTAGCCCTGACATAAATGTATTTGGCGACTAGAGTGAATGTCTCCTCGTAATCCACTTTGTCCTTTTGGGAAAACCCTCTGGCCACAAACCTAGTCATGTACTTCTAGATGCTACCATTTGTACCATGTTTGATCTTGAAGATCCATCTCGAATTGACTACTGATTTCCCCTTTGGCCTTGATACAATGTCCTAGAAATCATTGATGTTTGATTGGTTTTGTATGGACATTTGTGGACTGATGGAGGGCAGCGTGAAAGTGGTCCATATATGAGCCCTAAGTGCAGTGACCTAAGAAGGACTTTAGGCCTGCTAGAAGTGGCAAAGTTGGAGCAACCTAAAGAACAACTTGTGGAGGATTGTAGAGGCTTGCTTCAAGCCCTAAGGAACAAATCTCTTGAAGGACTAAGGGATTGTTAGAAGAGGCAAAAGAAGAGCTCAAAGGTTTGATAAGCCAGGAGTAGTAGCCCTAGACTTACCTTATAGAGAAGGACATCTATAGCAGAAGTTGGGCAGTCCTCCATGCCCTAAGTTCATTGTTGGAGAAGGACATTCGACAGTGATAGTGGGAAGCCCTCCGACCCTAAGTGTGTCTTCATCGGGTAGCACAGGAAGGCACTAGTGGGAAGAAAGTCCCAAAAGAGTTGAGGAGTAGCAGTGGGTAGTTGAGAGTTGTTCACAAACGGAGTTGTGAACAACTCAACAAAAGTCTTGATGTGTTCATGCATTGAAGGACTAACAACCAACGAGAGAGCAGGTGGAGCCGAGTTTAGTGGCCTAATGGCGTTGGTTCATTGATAGAGGTAGAGTTGTGTTGTTGGAGTCGAGTTTAGTGACCTAATGGCGCTGGTTCATTGATAGAGGTAGAGTTGTGTTGCTGCAGATCGAGAGCCAAAGCACTGGGCAAGTGTTTTCAAGGTACGAACGAGAGGAGCTGAGAGAGAGCGCTACATCAACTAGATGGTCAATGTATCTTGTTCAAGGTAGACTGGTTGTCAAAGTGACCAACACCAAACCCTAGTTGTATATCTTGTACTAGTGGATGTGTGAGGGCCATTATCCTGAGTACGTGTGAGGGTCGTTATCCCGGGTACGAGAGCCTTAGATGGTTGTATTATCAGTTTGATTAATATATCAAAGTTGGTTGGCTGTATAAATTTGTAAAAAGTTGTAAATATTTTGTCCACTAGAAAATTTATTGTTGTATATTGTTTTGCTGTGCAAAGTAGTCTTGTTGTGATACTTGGATTGGTAGCATCAGCAATTTAAGATTCTATCCTAGATTCCAATATTCTATCCTAGAGTCCACCTAGGATACTCAGTGTATATCTTTCATCAAATCATTTTCCTCAAGGAAATGTTTGTCCATTGGACCATTCTTATCAGAGTCCATGTGACTTGGGATTTTCATTCTAATCCATCACACTACATGACTTAAGAATGTTTGTCAAAGATGCTTATCCAATCCACCATTCTCCTTATCCATGCCCGTGTACTTGACTTAGGATATTAGTTGTAATCCGTCATAGTGCTTGACTTAGAACATTAGTTGTAATTTTTCATAGTGCTTGACTTAGGATATTAGTTGTATTTCGTCATAGTGCTTGACACAAGGAGAACCATGCTAATTCAAATCATCATTCTCCCTATCCGTGATGGATGCACTAGACTTACGGTTGTTAGTCCTAGCCTAGTACATGACACAGGGAGAACCACTGTCGAACCATACTCCCTCTCAACCTGAGAGGAGAAAACCATGCTCACTCCCTCTCAACCTGAGAGGAGAAATCCATGCTCACTCCCTCTCGACTAGGGAGAATTCATCAACAAGCCTCAATTTGTGTCAGAAGTACTCATACGTCCCTTACATCAGCTTACGGTTGTTAGTCCTAGCCTAGTACATGGGACAAGGAGAACCACTGTCGAACCATACTCAACCACTGTCGAACCATACTCCCTCTCAACCTGAGAGGAGAAATCCATGCTCACTCCCTCTCGACCAGGGAGAATTCATCAACAAGCCTCAACTTGTGTCAGAAGTACTCATACTTCCCTTACATCAGCAACCAACAATGGTTGTAGTTTCTTCAACCAACCCTCTTATCACTGACATTGCTCATCTTGCAACTCCTAGGGCTCCAAATTTGCATCCTAATAGTCCACTGTACTTGAGGTCTTTTTAGGGTTTCAACAAAATGCCCTCTTAATGGTACCAAACTTGTACTGTATTAGGGTTCCACAAATCTACCCTCTTATCAGTCCTCTATCTGTCATTTAAATGACTGAACTAGGGCTTGTTACACAGCCCACACTTTTGCTGTTTGCCTCCTCAGGTATGACAGAATCTTAGGGCTTTTCCTAGCAGTCCACCCAACAATAGGTCCACTAAACTGTTGTTCGATCTACCCAGATCTAGGGCTCTGAGTCTTTCCTCTCCTAGGGATTCTTCACTGTCACTAACAGTCCATGATTGACTGTCCTTAGG
Source organism: Pinus tabuliformis (assembly GCA_031772625.1). Taxonomy (NCBI): domain Eukaryota; kingdom Viridiplantae; phylum Streptophyta; class Pinopsida; order Pinales; family Pinaceae; genus Pinus; species Pinus tabuliformis. Next base: position 504,284,218 of record CM062812.1, read on the forward strand.
CTGCTCAAAAACTTTGCATCCTAATAGTCCACTGTACTTGAGGTCTTTTTAGGTTTTCAACAAAATGCCCTCTTAATGGTACCAAACTTGTACTGTATTAGGGTTCCACCAATCTACCCTCTTATCAGTCCTCTATCTGTCGTTTAGATGACTGAACTAGGGCTTGTTACACAGCCCACACTTCTGCTGTTTGCCTCCTCAGGTATGATAGAATCTTAGGGCTTTTCCTAGCAGTCCACCCAACAATAGGTCCACTAAACTGTTGTTCGATCTACCCAGATCTAGGGCTCTGAGTCTTTCCTCTCCTAGGGATTCTTCACTGTCACTAACAGTCCATGATTGACTGTCCTTAGGCTGCTCAAAAACTGTCATTCACTTTCTTTATTGTACATGCCCTAACTGCTGCCTAACTTCATTCTACTGTACATTCACTGAGGTAATATGCTGCCCTGTTGATTATCTAATTTTGGGACAACCGCTTAAGAGCCAACGCATCACTTTAAAAACCCTTAACTATAGCTTGCTATATCTGCCTTTATCTATGGCTTACACACCTCTGTCCTAGTCCCTTCAAGACAGATCTTTTCTCTAGCCCAAAGCTGGGCTCTTATTCCTCATTGTACAGACCACTCCTTTTCTGTTCAGAACCACGCTGCTCTTCTCTGATTGCAGCCACCCTAACCTTCAAATCCATCCGCATAGACACAAGCATACAAGTGGTAGCATTGTCACAGGGTAGGAAATCTAGTCTCTAGGGGCCTCAACCCTCCTTTTTCATTATGAATCTGAGTGTGTGTGGTACAGACTTTGGGGCTCTAGCAACATGAAATAAACCCTCAGGACGGATCACAAAAATCTGTCATATTCACTTCAGGAATAGTTGTAACAAATAACATCTCCTTTATCCATTTCTCCTTGACGGCATCTTGCTAGATCTCCAAGACTCCTTCAGATCTCAGCCCCTTTCCGAGTTTCTTGGCCCAATCTAGGGTAGCCACACACTAGCAACGATCTGCTCCTTGGACCCCTGATCTCATGCACATTTTTCTTCTGGAGGATGTGGTCTTGCACTAGCATTCTGCTAGGCTTCTTAATCCTCTAAAACAGGCCTTACGGCCTTCCTATAATGCCCAGAAATCCTTGATCTTATAGTAGAGAGTCTGCTTTTCAACACGTGCCCATAGATGCCTTCTAACTTGACCATCCAGTTTCTCATGTTCTGCAATGTACCAATGTCATGTTTCTTCTTTACAGACTTGAGGAAAGTGGCATTCCTTCGCTGTTCTGCAATGTACCAATGTCATGTTTCTTCTTTACAGACTTGAGGAAAGTTGCATTCCTTCGCTCAGCTTTCACTTGAGAAATATGCACCTGTGGTCGTTTTTCTTTTTTCTTCTAGTAGCCCTACTAGGCCTATTCGGCCTCCATAATGACTACATTCTAGGCCTATTCGGCCTCCATAATGGCTACATTCTACAAGATTCGTTGAGAAAGATGATCCCTTTCTCTCAAAACTTGGTTGCTTTATTACAAGAACAATTTCTCCATGAGCATGACTAGATTTAAAAACCCAGCTTACTTCTTGAGAACTTGTTCCTTCTTGACAAAATATTCTGGAATTTTTAATAGAATGGTTCAAGTTACGACCTCCTTAGTAGCTCATCTTAGCCTTCAAATTCAGCTTTTACATCTTGTCTTCTTTTCCATCTTCTCGATCTCCTTTGGAATGAATTCGTATTACACATTGTTTTATTAGAATGGATCAAGTTACGACCTCCTTAGTAGCTCATCTCAGCCTTCAAATTCAGCTTTTACATCTTGGAATGAATTCGTATTACACATTGTTTTATTAGAATGGATCAAGTTACGACCTCCTTAGTAGCTCATCTCAGCCTTCAAATTCAGCTTTTACATCTTGGCTTCTTTTTCATCTTCTCGATCTTCTTTGGAATGAATTCGTATTACACATTGTTTGTGTAGCTCGCATCATATATATCACTTGAATCACTTGAATTTGAAGAGACAACATATATCATTGTATTATACCTCAGGAATTAATTCGTAACACTGACTCTTGGAGAAACTTCTATCACTATTCATCAACTGTAATGATGATTTCGGATCACTGTTGTTATGGGTTCTTTATAGACATGTCTTGATACTCTTCAGAACTTTGCACTGAAATTCAGTCTAGTAGTTCAATGAGGAGTAAATTTGTATCCGAACCAAAAGATCGGAGATCAATGCATCATTGTATCACTGATTGATCCAGAGCTTCGCATACTTCTACTTTGTTTGAGACTCTGCAGACCTTTGTAACAGTCCCTCAGGCTTCAGGACTTTGGTTTGCTTGAATCAGAATTTGGATCTTGATTTGTGCCCAACATCATAGGTACTATTTCATAGTGGAACTAGCTTCCTTATCTTCAGAATCTCGTACTGAATCAAAGTGTAATTACTGCCACAGTACTTCCCTTTTGCTAGGGCTTCAATGAAAAGAATAAAGATCCTGGATCACAACATGGATGCTAGGGTTTCAATGAAAAGAATAAAGATCCCTTAATGATGAATCAATATCCTATTCATTTTATAAAGTGAAACCTATCCAACCCCTCATTAATATAAAAAAAAGAGGGTTCACACTCAATCAGTAAGGCCTGGACCAACTGCATCCGTAAGTTCAACAACTCCTTATATATCTTCTTTGAACAAATTTTCCAATTAAGAAATTTATTAACGTAATACAAAGCAATTTTTCCAATTAAGAAATTTATTAACGTAATACAAAGCCTGATAGACTATACGACCTTCTCCCCTAGTTTCCCCTTCCCACTATTTGAACTGTGCTTACCACCTTTCAAGCAATCCAAATCCAACATGATGTTCTGTATGAAACTCAATATTTCACAAGCTCAATGGACTCCACCAAAACTCCATCAAAATCACTAAGGAAATCATATGAAGGGTTCTTGAAAATACAAGCACCCATATTACAGACCAAACCTGCAAATTAGACTACATGGATTAGGGTTCTTGAAAATACAAGCACCCACATTACAGACCAAATCTGCAAATTAGACTACATGGATTACACTACATGATTTATAATGGCTATTATGTAAAATGAAATTGTCCATTTCACCTTCATTATGGTATTCAATGATACGTCATTATTTCCTTCACCCAGGCAATTTCGGAAACTCCTATTTCCACCTCCATAGCAAAGTTAATGCACTCTGACATGCAAGGGGAATAGTGGGTGCCTTGCTGCTAACATGCCAAAGTCAACTTTGAGGGAAAAATAAATGCAAAGCACCCACTATTCCCCTTGCATGTCAGGGTGCAATAACTTTACTATAGAGGTGGAAATAGGAGTTTCCGGCAATTTCACCCTTGGAAAATATTGAAAAGTATAATTCCATGTACCTGCCACTTTATGACTCACCTAACACAAATAATGACAAATAATGATTTTCCCAAGGTAGTCAAGTACTTTCCACTTTATGACTTACCTAACACAAGTAATGATTTTCCCAAGGTAGTCATGTACCTTACCTTCCACTCTATGACTCACCTAACACAAGTAATGATTTTCCCAAGGTAGTTCTTGTGTTCGTTGTGTGAATAGTTTGTTATTGCTTCTCTTTCGTTTCAATTTCAACTTATTTGGTAATTTCCATGTTAAACTACTCGTATTAAAAATATGCAATTTAAAATAAAAATAGTGTCAAATCAATTTTCTTTGGGCTTTTGTGGTAAGTCGTAGGATCCAAGAATTGGCATGAAGTGAAAACCATATCCATGGCAAATGAGTATAGTAACAAATCCACAAGATTAGTCGAAGGAGAGATTTTCAAATTGGGATATGGCCATTCTCATGTCAACTCTAGCGAACAAGTTTGAACGTTTTACGGAGTTTGGTGACTAATTTAAAAGTTTGATTGGACTACTTGTTGAGCATTTAATTAATTCTTAGTATCCTAGAAGTGACCCCTAAACAAAAAACTATTTAACCCCCTCAAGGAAACCTAATCGAAGAATATAATGCTTTCCTCACTTTGCCATGCACTAGGATTACTAACATTGTGTGCCAATTGGATTTTGATTCATTTCAGCACATGCATATAATAGGAGTATTTATAAAATCCTAACATTGTGTGCCAATTGGATTTTGATTCATTTCAGCGCATGCATATAATAGGAGTATTTATAAAATCCTAACATTGTTTGCCAATTGGATTTTGATTCATTTCAACACATGCAACCTAATTGAAAAATATGATGCTTTCCTCACTTTGCCATGCACTAGGATTACTAACATTGTGTGCCAATTAGATTTTAATTCATTTCAGCACATGCATATAATAGGAGTATTTATAAAATCCTAACATTGTATTCATTTCAACACATGCATATAATAAGAGTATTTATAGGAGGTTGAATGGAAGCAATGAAGAGAAAGATAATGAATCAGCACATGCATATAATAGGAGTTATAAAAGGTTGAATGGAAGCCATGAAGAGAAAGAAAATGCTTTGTTAGCTTTACTAGGTACCAAGACCACCAATGTTTTACGGTACCTAGATTATAATTCTTTTCGACATATATGGCAGGCAAAAGGAGTCTTTTAAATGGTTGAATGAGAACATTAAAGAGAAAGGTAATACTTTCTTATCTTTACTAGGTATTGAGACCATTAATTTGTTGCAATACTTAGATTTTGATTGATTTCATCCCATGGCATAAAATATGAGTCTTTTCAAAAGGTTGAGTCTTTTTAAAAGGTTAAAGAAGGCATTGAAAACACATAGGTTGTTATTTGTAATAGTGCATCCTTTGATATGTGAGGGCTAAATTTATTTTCTTCTTGTTTCATGCTCATTCTGCATATAGATTCTCAATATGAAACATTCTTCACTATTTTGGCTTTAGTGAGTCTGCAGGTACGTTTTAGAGTTCCAGTTGTCAATGTATTGTATAAAATCATGATTTGAATATTATTTGAAATTTCTTATTTGGTTTGAATATTATCTGAAATTCCTTATTTGGCTGTGTGAGGGCTAAATTTATGTTCTTCTTTTCAGGCTCATTCTGCAGTAGATTCTCAATATGAAACATTCTTCACTATTTTGGCTTTAGTGAGTCTGCAGGTACGTTTTAGAGTTCCAGTTGTCAGTGTATTGTAAGATGGGCCTGTAGTTGCTGCCATCATCTTGTATATAATAAATAGTTATTATAATATTATTGGTCGATGGTTTCATTACAGATTTATATTGCTTCATTCTCGTAGTTATTATAATATTATTGGTCGATGGTTTCATTACAGATTTATATTGCTTCATTCTCGCTTGGTGTTGGGCCATTCCATGGATTATTATGTCCGAGGTAATGTACCTTCTTAGATATCCTCCTTAGATATTCCCTATGAGATCAATTCAAGTTAATTACTACATCTTTTCTTCATATTGATCTAATTCCATTGTTCAACCAGTATCTTTATGCAGCAGTTTAAACAATAGATGCACTGATTTCTTTTGATTTCTTTTGTATGTGATAAATAGTTAATATTATTGGTTGATGGTTTCATTACAGATTTATATTGCTTCATTCTCGCTTGGTGTTGGGCCATCCCATGGATTATGTCTGAGGTAATGTACCTTCTTAGATATTCCCTGAGATGACTGCTTCTCAGCACAAATTAATCAGTACATCTTTTCTTCATACTGATCTAATTCCATTGTTCAACCAGTATCTTTATGCATCTGTTTAAACAATAGTTGCAATGATTTCTTTTGAATAGTCCTTTCCTACTGCAGATACTCCCTGTTAATGTCAAGGGTGTGGGTGGTAGTGTAGCTACTTTGTCAAATTGGTTGACATCATGGGCAGTAACAATGACTATCAATTTACTTTTGCAGTGGAGCTAAGGCTGGCCAAATTTAAGTATAGTTCCTTTGAATGCTTGCCCAAGCCACGGGCATCAAAGCTTTCTGTCCGGGCTTCCCTTGATTACAATGGCCCTTACTCTCCTTCACATTATGAGAGTAGCCCCTGAGAGCCCCTGAGAGTCAGTGTGCAACTATCATTGATCAATCTTGAACGATTGGGCTAGTCCTAAGGCCAACTTTTTTGCCTTTGGATTACAGCTTATATGTTTGATTATTGATTATTTACTTGCCTATTTGATTATTGAGCTACCTCTTTTTTGCTGCAGGAACAACAAACAACATTGATGATTCATGCTATTGTATCTGTTATATGATCCTGGTCTTTCTGACAGTTTGTGTGCTTGAGAGAAGAGATCCAGTCGTCCTTCAAATGAATTGAATGCCTTGAAAGTCAATTACAGGGCAATGAAATGGTTTATAACTTTATATATCCAGCCCCATTTCATCCTTCATGCTATTGTATCTGTGCTATGATCCTGGCCTTTGTGACAGTTTGTGTGCTTGAGAGAAGAGATCCAGTCGTCCTTCAAATGAATTGAATGCTTTGAAAGTCAAGAAGAGATCCAGTCGTCCTTCAAATGAATTGAATGCCTCGAAAGTCAATTACAGGGCAATGAAATCGTTTGTATGTCCAGCCCCATTTCATCCTTCGAGTGCTTCCGAGTGTAAATTACATCTTAATAAATTGCGAACCTAAAAATATGATTTTTTTTAGGCATATTTTTATTTTTTTCAGAATTTCTATGACTGCATTGTTCCCTTCACCGTGAAGCTCACATGTGCAATAGAGCTCTACTTAAAGGCAGAATTTGAAGGTGGTCATTGAAGTCCATCGGTTGAAAAGTCTGTAAGAATTGAATTAATAAATTTTCAATGGATAATTTCATTGTTGCAACTCCATGGATGGGAGGGTATCCACAGTTTTGATGGTATATTATCAGGAGCAAATTTATTGTGAAACGTTCCAAGAGTTTTTTTACACTTCTTTTTTTTCCCTGAAACGTTCCAAGATAGTTTTCTATGATTGCATTGTTCCCTTTCCGGTGAATCTCACATTTGCAGTAAGCTCCACGTAAAAGGCAGAACTTGAAGGTGGTCAGTTGTGTAAGAAGTGAATTAATAAATTTTCAATGGACTCATTGTTGCAATTCCAAGGATGGGAGGGTATCTGCAGTTTTGATGGTATGATTTTATGGTTTATTTTATCAGAATTTCTATGATTGCATTGTTCCCTTTCCGGTGAAGCTCACATTTGCCGTTGAGCTCCACTTAAAGGCAGAATTTGAAGGTGGTCAGTGAGTCCATCTGTTAAGTGTGTAAGAAGTGAATTAATAAATTTTCAATGGACTCATTGTTGCAATTCCATTCCAAGGATGGGAGGGTATCTGCAGTTTTGATGGTATGATTTTATGCTGATGATTTCATGGGAGTAAGAAGTGAATTAATAAATTTTCAATGGGCTCATTGTTGCAATTCCATTCCAAGGATGGGAGGGTATCTGCAGTTTTGATGGTATGATTTTATGCTGATGATTTCATGGGAGACACACTAGACCATAACCTACAAAGAGAGAGTGAGTGGAGAGTTTAATATGCAATGCAATGAAAGTTTACCAATTTCATACTAATTTCATGAGATGAGATAAGGGGAAGAGCTTAATCTGCAAAGGGGGGGATTTATACAGTAATCGTTCAAAATACGAAAATAAAATTTTGTGATAAGATTCGAGTAACAGAAAAATGAGTTTTTTTCGCAATCAGTTGATTACCAAATTATTCATTAAGCACGAAAATAAAATTTTGTGATAAGATTCGAGTAACAGAAAAATGATTTTTTTCGCAATCAGTTGATTACCAAATTATTCATTAAGCACAAAGGATTATCAACTAAGTGGTGCTCAATTGCCATGCGACTACTTGTCACAATTAATTGTTTCTCAATTGCCATGCGAGTACACTTCACAAGAAGTACATTTATATTCCTATTTATTTTAGTATTTGTTTTATTCATTGTTCATTGTTTTTATTCATTTTTCCATTGAGTTTAAGACATGTATGTATTCATTTGTCGACATGGAGTTTATTTTTCCATTGAGTTTAAGACATGTATGTATGCATTTGTCCACATGGAGTATTCATTTGTCCACATGGAGTTTATGATATTAGTTGGTGGAAAATTTCTGAAGTCAATTTTTTATTCATTTTTCCATTGAGGTTAAGACATGTATTTTGTTCACATTTGTCCGTCCACATGGAGTTTATGACGAGTTTATGATAAAATGTCTGAATTTAATTTTTTTTTAATTGTGAAAGAAATCACAATCCACTACCTCTGAAGCTTTGAAGCTGCTTCAAAATTTTGAGGCTGAAGTCAATTGTTTTTTAAGAAAGAAATTGCAATCCACTACCTTTTTGGGAAAGTGGGAAAGAAGTCGCAATCCACTACCTTTGAAGCTGCTAAAAAATTTTGAGGCTGCTTTATAATTTCTCTTGTTTTAGGAAATCTCCCTGAGAAATCTTCAGATTTTGAGGCTGCTTTATAATTTCTCTTGTTTTAGGAAATCTCCCTGAGAAATCTCCATGAGAAGAAAGAAAGTAAAGTTCCCCATTTTTATCAAATGATGAATATATTCCTAAGAGATGAAATTTGATTTAAAGTTGTAGAAATGTTTTCGCAATATCATTTCTACTAATATATTTGCTAGTAAAATTTCTCAAATGACGAATATATACCTAAGAGAGGAAATTTGATTTAAAGTTGTAGAAATGTTTTTGCAATATCATTTCTACTAATATATTTGCTAGTAAAATTTCTCAAATGATGAATATATGCCTAAGAGAGGAAATTTGATTTAAAGTTGTAGAAATGTTTTCACAATATCATTTCTAATATATTTGCTCTTAAAATTTCTTAGTTTTTCTTACAAATAGATTTTGTAAAAGGTATATAATATTTTAATAAAATCCAATTTGTTTTTTCTATAAAGAAAAGTGTATGTGATAATAAATTAAAATAATAATAATAATAATAATAATTTTATCAGAAAATATGGTGGCTTGTGGCCTCTTACCAACATTTTGGTTGCCACAAATTCTTCTTGTTGCCACAAATTCTTGTTCACCTTTGTCTTACATAGTTGAGTAATGATATACTTGATGGCGACGTTGATTAGGCTACAACAACTATATAGGGAAAGAAATTTTGTTAATGCATCTATTAAAAAACATTTGATTCTTTCGCTACTTGAATTAATAGATATTGCTTTTGCATGGAGAGTTGACGTTGATTAGGCTACAACAACTATATAGGGAAAGAACTTTTGTTAATTTATCTATTAAAAAATATTTGATTCTTTCGCTACTTGAAGTAATAGATATTGCTCTTGCATGTAGAGTTGAGTTGATTCCTAATAGATCTTTCTCTTGCATGTAGCCTCAGAGTCCTACGAGTAACTGTGAGTGATAGTTATATTAATATTAATCTAAATCTAGTAGAGATTGATAGATATTGCAAATTTTGTCAATGCATCACATTGTTAAGTAATAACTTTTGTCAATGCATCACATTGTTAAGTAATAAAACATTTGATTCTTTCACTACTTGGAATCGATTCTTAATAGATATTGCTTTTGCATGTAGCCTTGAGTTGATTCCTAATAGATCTTGCTCTTAATAGATATTTCTCTTGCATGTAGCCTTGAGTTGATTCCTAAAAGATCTTGCTCTTGCATGCAACTTAAGAGTCTTGCAAGCCAGTATGAGTGATAGTTATATTAATACTAATCTAAATCCAATAGATGCGAATAGTTTTATGTAGTATCTTTTAGGGTTTAGGAAAAATAAGATTGTTTTTCCTAAAATATAAAAAATTCATGAATATTATTATTTCAATTAATAATGTAAAAGCATTAAAAACAAGTCATTTAATAAAACATTAATCCAAATCCAAATCCAATAGATGGGAATAGTTTTATGTAATCTTTTAGGGTTTAGGTTGTTTTTCTTAAAATATAAAAAAGTCATGAATATTATTATTTCAATTAATAATATAAAAGCATTAAAAATAAGTCATTTAATAAAACATTAATACTAATCTAAATCCAAAATAGATGTGAATAGTTTCATGTAGTATTTTTGGGGGCTAAAGAAATTTCAATTAATAATATAAAAGCATTAAAAATAAGTCATTTAATAAAACATTAATACTAATCTAAATCCAAAATAGATGTGAATAGTTTTATGTAGTATTTTTGGGGCTAAGGAAAAATAGGAAAAAAAATTCTTAAAAAAAAGGTTTAACTATAAAAAGTCATAAATATTATTATTTTAATTATAATATAACGTCATTAAAAATAAGTCATTTAATAAAACTTAAATATGATAGTTATATTAATACTAATCTAAATGCAATAGATGTGAATAAATTTATGTAGTATCTTTTCGGGCTCTATGATAGTTATATTAATACTAATCTAAATGCAATATATGTTAATAGTTTTATGTAGTATCTTTTGAGGCTCAGGGAAAATAGGAAAAATAAGGTTGTTGTTCCTACATAAATAGGTAAAATTATGTAATATTTTTTGGGCTCAGGGAAAATAGGAAAAATAAGGTGGGAAAATAAGAAAAATAAGGTTGTGGTTCCTACATAAATAAATAAAATATAAAAAAGTCATTTAATAAAATTTAAAAATATGAATGCGTACGTTTACTTTTTTGACACACAAATATGAATGCATACTTGTTACTTTGTTGAAAAAGTCATGAATATTATTATTTCAATTAATAATATAGAAGTATTAAAGATAAGTCATTTAATAAAACTTAAATATGAATGCATACTTGTTACTTTGTTGACTCATAAAGTGAGGCAAGTAGTAAAAATATAAAAAAGTCATGAATATTATTATTTCAATTAATAATATAAAAATATTATATTATTAAAAATAAGTTGTGTGATAAAGCTTAAATATAAATGGATACTGGTTACATATAAAAATATTAAAAATACAATTTAAATTGTATGATAAAGTTTAGATATAAATCCATATTCGTTATGTTACATAGGGCAAATCTTAAAAATATAAAAAATCATGAATATTATCGTTTCAATTAATAACATAAAAACATTAAAATTAAGTTGTATGATAAAGCTTAAATATGAATATATAGTTTTATGCTGATTCATAATGTGGAGCAAGCTATGACTTTAATGATATGTTTTAATAAACGGTAAAAACATATTTTTTTAATACAAATATTGAATAGTTCACACGTTAATAAATAATATTAGCGTATTAGTAATATTAATTTCAGTTGATATGTTTATACTTGTAATATGAATTGATGAAAATGCTCATTTTAAACTTTATTTTATATTATTATGTCAAAATTGTTAAGGAATATCAATATTATAAAAAACATATGAATGGTAGAAATATGTTTTCTTAATGCAAGTATTGGATGGTTAGCAAATTAGCAAACAATATGATTTTGGTTAATATGTAGATCTTTGTATTATGGATTTAAGAAGGCAATTATTAAAGTGCTTATTTTTAACTTTATTTTATAATTTTCTAAGTATGATATCAAAATTGTAAATTGTGGAATAGTGATAATTATAATAACATAGTCTAAATCTAATATATGTGAATAGATTTAGGAGTGAATAGATTAGGTGGTAGCCGTAGAAGCTTAGGAAAAACAAATTTCCCATTCTTACAAAAAAAAAATCTAAAATATAAAAAATACAAAAACAATATTTTAGCTCATCTTGTGAATGTTTGAAGTGTTTGAATATTATTAGAAATTGTGACTCTCATTAAGATCATATACATGTTTTGAATGAGCATATCTTTTTAATGCAAATATTGGATAGTTCACAAATTAACATAATAATATCTGCTTTGGTCGATATGTTTATATTTGTATTATGGATTTGAAAGGGCAATGATTTGTTCAACATTGTTTTATATTATTCTAAGTATGATGTATAATTATGTTAATTCCAACCCCTAATCTACTGGATATCAATAAGATATCAATAAATTCTTTCAATGGGTTGATAAGATTTGAGAATAACTATGGAATAATTAAATTTGAGAAAAACTAAGCCCCATTTACTTTGAAAAAGATTCTAGAAAATTATATTTACATTTGGTTGATTTTGTAGTTAGATTTTTAAGTAATCTAAAATTGTACTGAATTAAAGATTACTAACATAACTGAATTAAAGATTAAAGATTACTGACGTAACTGTAATAGATTTATAAGTTATGTTTGAGAGTTATTGATGAGCATACACTATAGTAATCTAAATAACCTAAATAACAATAAAGATCTGTGATAGATTTATAAGTTTAAGTTTGAGAGTTATTGATGAACATACACTATAGTAATATAAATAATGATAAAGATTTGTAAATTAGATTTAAAGATGGTGAGTATCCTTACTATCATGATATATAAATAAACTGCAAAAACAACTCTAATTTTGTTTTATTTTTAAATCAACATACTGAAATTCTTTTTTGCTTTTAAATCAAAACAATGAGAAAAATAAGTGTGAAATAATAAAATTTGAGAAAAACTAAATCCATTCACATTTAATGAGATTCTAAAAAATTATTAAAATTCTAAAAAATTATATTTATATATTATTGATTTTGTAATTAGATTTATAAATAACTTAAAATTATATTAAATTAGACCAAACTCATATAATTCTCATAGATTTATAAATTAATATAATTATAATAGATTTATAAATTAAGTTTGATGAAAAAATTATTAATGAAAATACAAGATTTTAATATAAATAATAATAATAATAATAATAATAATACCAGATAATAATCTAAATAATAAAAATGTATAAATTAAATTTAAAAATAGAAATACACTTACTATCATAATTTAAATAAAGTGCAAATTCTATTTTAATTTTTTAGCTTTTAAATCAACCAGATTTTATAAAACCAGATTCATTAGAGAGTTGTGTAAATTTTGTAAATCACATCAGCAATTATCATCATAATGTCCAGTCAGAGCCATTATTACGTCAACAATTATTGTCATAGCATTATATAATAATTGAATTTGTAACTGAAATCTTAACAAGCCCTCCCGATGATGAGCCAAATCTTAAGCTCAGCGATCAAATGGTGGGTGCCTAGCTAAGCCCTCCCGATGATGAGCCAAACGGAATTTTAATCTCTATGCAGCGCCCATAACCTGTATATGAATGAGAAACTAACAAGGGCATTGACCATATATCCCACATTGACAACCATGACACGTTTCCGGCTCTTTATAATTACGCACTCTAGATATTTGACCTATCAAGACGTGCCACTTGGCACCCACCTGTTGGCTGTTCTATCAACGATACGATGGGTTCCACATATGGGCAGATATGCATGGTCGGATCACGAAAATTTGGGCCGTCGGAACTCGGCCAATCTGGGCTGTCCGATCTGGCTGATCTGGACCGTCGGATCATGGCAGATCTGGACCGTCCAATAACTTCAAATCTGGGCCGTCAGACATAGACAGATCTGAACCGTCAGATCTATTACATCTGGACCCTCGGATCTGGGAAATGTGTGCCGTCGGATGGGGCTGATCTGGGCCGTCCAATATGCAAAGATCTGAACCGTCGGATTGAGTAGATCTGGACCGTCCAATACGCACAGATCTGAACCGTCGGATTGAGTAGATCTGGACCGTCCAATACGCACAGATCTGAACCGTCGGATTGAGTAGATCTGGACCGTCCAATATGCACAGATCTGAACCGTCCAAGATGAACAGATCTGAGCCGTCGGATTGAGTAGATCTGGACCGTCCAAGATGAACAGATCTGAGCCGTCGGATCTGGCCGATCTGGACCGTCCAAGATGAACAGATCTGAGCCGTCGGATTGAGTAGATCTGGACCGTCCAAGATGAACAGATCTGAGCCGTCGGATTGAGTAGATCTGGACCGTCCAAGATGAACAGATCTGAGCCGTCCGATTGAGTAGATCTGGACCGTCCAAGATGAACAGATCTGAGCCGTCCGATCTGGCCGATCTGGACCGTCCAAGATGAACAGATCTGAGCCGTCGGATTGAGTAGATCTGGACCGTCCAAGATGAACAGATCTGAGCCGTCCGATTGAGTAGATCTGGACCGTCCAATCTTGCCAAATCTGGGCCGTCCAATATCAGGCTATATGGGCCGTCAGATCTAACTAGATCTTGACCGTCGGATTAAATATTTAGAGTGTATCAGCGATAGCATATCAAATACATAGAGGGTATCAGCGATAGGGTCAAATACTATCAAATACTGATAGGCTATCAAAAACCACTAGCGTATCAGATATAGGCTATGAAATACCATAGCGTATCAGCGATAGGGTCTTCAAAGGCTATCAAATACTGATGGGCTATCAAAAACCACTAGCGTATCAGATATAGGCTATGAAATACCATAGCGTATCAGCGATAGGTTCTTCAAAGGCTATCAAATACTGATAGATATAGGCTATGAAATACCATAGCGTTTATGAAATACCATAGCGTCTCAGAGATAGGCTATAAAATACTGATAGATATAGGCTATGAAATACCAGAGCGTATCAGAGATAGGTTATCAAACACCAATAGCGTTGAGAAATAGGTTATCAAATACTAATAGCGTATCAAAGATAGGCTATCAATACAAATGGCGTATCAGGCATAGGCTATAAAATTTAGAGAAGGTATCAAAGATAGGCTATCAATACAAATGGCGTATGAGGCATGGATGATGGGCTATAAAATTCTGATAGAGTATATAGTATGAGCAATATGCTATCAAATACCGATAGCGTATTATCGATAAGTTATCAAATACAGAGGGGTTATCATCGATAGGCTATTAAAGACAGAGAGGCTATCTGATAACCTATCAAATACAGAGGCAGTATCAGGAATATGTTATGTAATACAGCACTGCTCTTATGCATGTGGGACATTGTTTTATATTCATTCTGTAAACGGCAATTAGAACTGGATGCGGAAATTCCACCCATTTTGTGAACAGCAAGGCGGACTGGATGCGTGGTCGTAGTTCGATTCGCTGATATCACATATGACATGGATTTCGCTACAGTTTGTCGAGAGATCGATATATAAGTTACTTCGATTTGTTCGATGGCGACAGGCAAAAATGTGTTGCCGTTGGTAGCTTTACAGAATTGATAACACTCAACAGATTTATGAAAAAGCAGTAACAGCTTCAACGAAATAATGTGTGAAAATGTTGGGCGTAACGTTGCAGCGGCCGCAGCCGCCTGACGTAAAGAGGAGATGCGAACGAGGAAGCAAAACTACATGGAGAACATGGCTGGAGTATCAGTATCAGGGGTGAATTGGAATGGAGGGCATAGGGTATTATACTCGCGGCCGCCTGACGTAAAGAGGAGATGCGAACGAGAAAGCAAAACTACATGGAGAACATGGCTGGAGTGTCAGTATCAGGGGTGGAGGGCGTAGGGTATTATACTCCTTGTATAATGATCGTATGAAAATCCATTCACGAAGAGTTGTGAAGATATGTTAGTGTTAACGTTGCTTTATAGTGCTTTATTGTAAAGTAAATGGTAAGAAAGCATATTTATAATGTTTATCATGGTTAGTAAAATTTTACTTTGTTTAAATATGATAATTTAATGGAATATTTATAATGTTTATCATGGTTAGTAAAATTTTACTTTGTTTAAATATGATAATTTAATGGAATATTAAGATTACTTGAAATATGTAAAAGTTTTTGTGTTTGTGTTTTTTAAGTTTTCAAAGTAGTGTGGTTTATTAATTAAATTTTCACAAATGAGGGTTGGGTTTAAAATGATATTATGGTTGGATAGGGTTAGGTTTAAAATAATATTATGGTTGTATCTTATTGATAGGCTTTTTAGTAACCAAGTTGGTTTTTTGGATGTTGATGTCAAGTTCCTTAAGATGTTAATATTGAGTGATTTTACTAATAAGGGTTGGGGAATTTCTAAGGGGTATAATTTCGTCAATCCTTAATCAATATGGTTTTGTGTGAGTTGGACATGGTCACGATTTTCAGCTGTCATAAGAATGGGATGAGGATTGAAGCAACTCTCACCTAAAATGGAATGGGATGAATTCATTCCCTTCACTTTATAAACTCACTATCAATCAGTGTCACAACTCTCACTTAAAATTATGAGAAGATTGTATAAGTATGGTAAGATTTATATATTGTTAATAATTGTTGTTTACAATTTTTATAATTAATTTTATAAAATATATGATGTATTTTTTTTACATGTTTTCCTTTTTACATTTTAAACCAAATTGTTTCATTTGGATGCAGAGGTCAAGTTCCCTAAGATGCAAAAATGGGTGATTTTAGTAATAAGACTTGGGAATTCTTGACGGGGTTGTTTCACATAATCCTTAATAGCTATGGACTCTCATCTTCCAATTTTTCTTTTGTTTCTCTCCCTGGATCTACCTTTCCTTTTAGGAATCCCTCCCCGTAGTTTCCCTCTTATTCTACCGACTCCTTCCCCACTCTATGTTGTTTTACCTTCTCCTTTCCACTCCTGTGTCTCTTGTCCCAAAGTGGTTTTTAGTAATTGGTCTGGCCTTATATCTAGGTGTCGCCCTTCAACCCCTCCTATTATGGATCAAAATCGTGCACACTCAGTTGCATGTGTCACGGTGGATAGATACAAAAACATTATCCCTGAAGAATAAAAAGCCATTTTTAAAGTGGAAGACTAAGTCTAGTAGGGAAAAAGGATTATTCCCCATATGGATGTGGAAAGAGAAACCAAAGATTGGATCCTTGATGTAGACATCTCTATCAAGGTTCATTCCTCATCCTATATGAAGACGATCAACCTATACTCACACATTAAAACATTGATGGGAAGAGTTCTTACAAAAAAAGTTGACACACAACAAGTGTTGATAATTGTATGGCTGAAATTGTGGAGAAGGTTAATAAGATTGACAAAAAAATCACAAGGCTTGCAAAGGCATTGGGGAATTGTTATATTTCCTCCTCTAACAATGATAGTGAACAAAAAATACCTTTCCAGGTGGATATTATTTGAAGAGAAGCACAACTTAGGGGGTTGTTATCTTTATGATTATAAGTTTATATTTTTTTATTAGTTCACAGTTTTAATTTCCATTTGAAACAAAATATGTTTATTCATAACACTTTTAACAATAAATTTTGACCTTATGCTACTGATATGGTTTCCCAAGTGGTAAACTAGCAGTCGGAAAAAAAATTGCTATATATATTTTCTTAGTCATAATGTAAAAGAGCTTACTTTCTCCAAAAAAATAAAAAAAATAAAAAGAATAATATTCACCATCATTGTTTAATGAAAGGTTGTAGTTAAATTTATTAAGTTACTTGCAATTTTGCATTATTAAAAGGTTTTTTAGTGGCGTAGCTAACTTCCAACCCTAATATTTGAATTCTTACCAACCATGTTGCCATAATTGTGTTTATTGTTTGCATTGATGCCCTAAGCCTATCAATATTTATCATCCATTTAACTTCTATGGTTCGACTACTTAGGATTTTAATGAATAAATGAGTTAATTAGGTTAATTAGGATCTTGATATTTTATTAACACTGACCTATGGTTGTAGATAATTCAAGTACTTAATTCAGAGTGTAGATTAGGTTTCACAAGCAAATTAACAAAGGAAATTCAACCAATTAGGTTTTATTATTCAACAAATCCTTTTGTGCACTATAGACCTTAATGAAAGTAACACAAAGAGAATAATGGAAGGAATTCAGTTTGAATTTGTTACTCTACACAATGAAACTCCTTGAAATAAAGTGGAGAGTTATGATAGTCTTCAAGAGAGTTGCAAATATTGGCACTTCACTCTAAGTTATCTCAAGGAAAGACTCACCTTGATCTCCTATACAAAGATATGTATGTTGTACAACTAACAAAAATAAAATCTACTATTGTAAAGATATGCAATGTAATAATTTAAGTACACAAATATTGTACCCTTAAAGGATATGATGCCTCTCTCGACGTAGCTATTATGGAACCTCCCTTAAGGCTCTATAGTTGACACTTCCAAGATATGAGTGGAACTATGCAATAAAGGTTCTCTAGGATGAATTAATGAAACCTACATGATTGGAGCCAAGCTAGTCAAAGGAGTCATTATGGAAGTGAGGTAGATGAAAACTACAAGGAACTTTAGGGGCTTGAAAGAGGTGGAAGGTGATCCATTACTATTTGAAATGTGTCCCTATAAATTCAAGCTTTTTAAAGATAAAACATGTTGGAAGAATCCAAGAGGCTTTTCAAAGAGGCATTGAATGATATAAATAGACAAGGAAATGATGTCTAGTTGTAGGTGTACATTAGGTTGGCCATTGGAGGGGCCAATTCATGTTGAATATTTGTACCATCTATGCCTTGGCTTGAAGATGTAGGTCTCGTAATATTGTGTTCTAGGTTTGTATCCCTAGAATTATTCTTTGTTCTGCATGCCATGAATTACAAGCATGACTCTTCCATGGAGTTAATGGCACACTACTTACTTAGATATCAACAAGTTTGACTCACTTTGACCCGATAAACAGTGAGTCCAAACATATTTGGGTTGCCATGGGCCCAACTCTCACTATCACTTAAGTGTCACAACTTCTTCATTACCACCCATGTCGTCTTCATTACCTTCTTTAATGATACATCATTATAGCCTTCACCTAGGCAATTTCTTCTTTGGAAAATATTCAAAGGTATAATTCCATGTACCTTCCACTTTATGACTCACATAACACAAGTAATGATTTTCCCAAGGTAGTCCTTGTGTTTTTTGTGTAAATGGTTTGTTATTGTTTCTCTTTCATTTCAATTTCAACCTATTTGGTAATTTCCATGTTAAATTAATCATATTAAAAATATGCAATTTAAAATAAAACATTTCATAGTAAAATGTGTTGGAATATGTAACTAGGTTTTGTCTTCAAAATGGCATGTAATCATGATTTTATGTATTTGGTATTAAAGAGAAAAGAAATTTATTGTTTTCATTCTTGATGCATGGGTTTCAAGCTCAAGGTTATTTGATTTATAGGTAAAGCACCCGTTGAGTGCTTCTAGGGCTTATCATTGAATCTACAAGTCAATTGAGTCCTTGCCATGTATGAAAGACCCTTTTGGGCATGTTATATATTGTAAAGAAAATTTATGTAAAGTCAAAAGACCCTCCAAGACCTAGTCAACAAGAAAAGATAAAATCGATCTTGATGAGAGAACAAGTTGGCCTCTAAGAAGTTATTCAACCTAGAAGAGAAGCCTATATATTAGAGACTTTGACCTCACTTGAAGGACTCTCACACTCCACACAAGAAGTTCGATCAAGGAAGAGAAAAAGGTGTGAAGAAGAGGAGGAATAGAAGAAGAAAAGGAAAGCGAAGTTTTGGATTATTTTTGGGCCTCTATCCTTCACATGTGCAAGAAAACTAGGGCACCTATTGCAGTAGCTATGACCGAATTGCAAAAGTCAAGTTAGGGCATCAATTGTAATACTTTGAAAGCCGAGTATCTAAGAAGAAAAGTTCAATTCAAGTGAGGGAGAAAATATGGAGAAATCACTATATTTTCCACACGTGCAAGAGCTAGGGTTTCTGTAGAAGAAGCTACATGGGGTCAAAGTTGCAGAAGAAGTTGTTGGAGGTAGAAGTTGCTGGAGGTCGAAGTTGCTAGAGAAATTACTAGGGCTGAAATTGCTGGAAAGAGAAGCTCATCAAAGGAAGGCTTGACTTGGTCTTGGAGGGGCCTTTGAAAATGGTATGAGTCTGGTTCTAGGGTCTTTGTGTCTTTGTCTTGGGGTTAGATAGGTTGGTCACAGGTTGTCTTGCAAGGCGAGGGTGTTTTAGTTTTGTGCATGTTCTTTTGGGCATTGAGCTTTCATTTTTCTCAATTTTAGACAGAGGTCCATTATATGGTTGGTGAAGTTAGGAGGTTGGTGTGCTAAGTTTGTAAAAAGTCTAGAAGGAGTTCAGTGGTTGAAATTAAGGGGATATGCTTGGCATTTTGGTTTTTGGGGCTCGTGGGTATACATGAGTCTCTCTTTGTGTTTAATGGTGACAAGAGTTGATTCTCATTTACAGGTTGTCATGCCTTCCTTTTCTTTTGACAGAGTCTATGTCGAATTTGGTGTTTGCGTCTTAAGTTGTGTGGATGATTGTGTAAGGTGGCGTCTTAGTCCTATTGCTAGTGGGTCTCGTATTTTTTCTTGTTTATTTGTAGGAAGGGGAATTCACATCAACTGCCTAAGGTGTGTCCTTGTGGTTTTAACCATGGTGATGAGGTAAAGAATGAGATGTAACTAGGGGGGACGTGGAAGCATTCCTCAGAGTCAATAAGGAGCCAAAATCTTTTCTCATGACTTGGCTACCACCTATTTTAATGTAGTTCTGCCAGAGACTAGGAAATAAATTTGAAAGATGGAGACTCAAGTAGGGATTGAATGTCAATATCACACAGATTTAGAGATCATGGATGATATGTCAACATGGGTTCCTGACCTTGGTCATACTAAGGGCATGAAGAAGTAACACTTGAACTCAGTGGATTTGCATTGGTAGATGAAGACCCTCTTGTTGTTTTTCCACGACCTTGGTGTTTGGGATAGAATCTTAAATCTATGACGCTACAAAACCAAGAATCACAACGAAGCTACTTTACACAACAGAATATAAACAAAAATAAATATACTAGTGCACAAAATATAGAATTTTTTTTTACAAATTTCAACCCAACTTCGTTATATTAATCAAATTAAATAATACAAAATTCTAGAGCCCCCATACTAGGGACAATGGCCCTCATACATCCACTGAGACAAAGATACAAATATGGGGCTTGGTGTCAGTCCATCGACCACCAATCTACCCTCAACAAGATAATCTGACCATCTTGATGATGTAGTCGACTCTCTCAGCTATTCTCGGTTATACCTTGTACCTACCTGGTCCTTCGACTCCCGATCTACAACACTTCCTCTATTAATGAACTAAGTTCATCTGGCCATTGAAACTCAACTATCAAATCTTCTCACTAGGCGTGCCTTAGTCCATCAAGGGCACAACATATCGAGATTCTTGTCGAGTTGTTCACAAATCCATTTGTGAACAACTCACAATTTCCCACTGCTTCTCCTTAGATACTCAAGGAATCAAGCCACTATGGTCTTCTTGCACTGCTCTAATGAAGACCAACATAAGGCATGAAGGGCTTCTATCTATCACCACAATCTGTCCATCTCTCACAATGAACATGGGCTAGGAGGACTACCCATCATCTACTGTAGAAGTCCTTCCCCACACACAAGTCTAGGGCTCCTCAACTGCTCCTCTGGATGATCAAACCTTGAGCTCAACTTCTACCACTCTAGAAACCACCTAGGTCCATTAATATGGTGCACAATAGGCTCCAACTTGGGCACTATCATGTTGTCCTCCAAAAAAAACCATAAGTTCCCAATCCACGTTCACACTTGGTCCACTCTCATGCTTCCCTCCAACAATCCACAAGTGACCAATACTTTTTGTAGCATTTGCCTCTGAATAGGGCATCCTCACACCTAGGAAACCCTCCTCTTGGATGCCAACAGACTTCTCAACTTGTCCTCTCCTAGGACATCCATCCACCTGCATCCAACCATCACCAAGAGACCATCTACAACCAATCTGTTGCTGCCCTCTTTCCCTTAGGTTCTGTGCATCCTGCTGTAGCTTCCTATTACTAGTTAGGGCACACAACACAATGTGACAATCCTCTAAAACTGTCACAATTCACTGTGGTTCCCTTTCCCAACTAGGATTCTTGTCATTGCTATCCTTTTAGGCATCGTTATACATTGTTGTTGGCCTTGGAACCTCCACAAACCACCCAAAAACACACAATCATGTTCCAGCAATACAAACCATCGTTCTAGCAAAGGTAACCACCACTGTTCGGGCTGCGACCTCCTTTACATGTCTACAGCTAGGAGAGAAGGTCTCACTAGCCCTCTCGGCCCCCACAAACAATCATCAGAACTTGCTATTACAACTTCCTATCTCTGCAGCCCAAACAGTGAAAACACACACACATAAATTATGCACAAAATCCCTCTTACCTTTCTGCTAATCTGTGACTTGGTATGCAAGCCAATCCACCTCAAATTGTTGAAAATAACAACAAGAACTGTAAAAATTAGCACCAAGAATATCCTAATTTAATTTGTCCTTGAATTAAATTGGGAATTAAATTCTAATTCTAATTCTCATAGCAACTTGTAATAGTTAACTAAGCTAATTTGACATAGTTGACTCAGTTAATTCGATTTGAGAGTCTATCTAGAGTCATGAAGAGTGGTTCCTAAATTTTAGGGGCCCAGGTTGAGTTCTTTTGAGTTGTAATTATTTAATTCAGTTTAACTAAGTTAAATTCAGTTAAATTAGTTCAAATTGATGGAGGAATTAGTGGGAGATCCAGTAGTGGTGTGTAACGTGTAGTAGTGGGGTGTAACTAGCACTACTCAACCAATAAACTAAAGATTCACTCATAATTAACTTATGCATGTCAGACCAGAGAAAAACCTAGTTGAGATTGGAGTTCAGGGACAATGTACTATTAGTTGTAAAATCATCTGAATTAAAAAAATGATGCATGAAATCAGAAGAAGATCTAAACTAAATCATTCCTTAATTAGAAAAATCACTAATTTTAGCGATTTGAATTGCCTTTAAAAGGAGGAATTAAGGCACATGTTTAATCATTGTTTTGGTGAGCACGAGTTGGTGAGACCAAGCAATAGGAAGCACAAGTTTGTGTGTGGAGCTTGTGAGAGAAAGGTGTGCCAAGAGAAGCTTGTGCACAAGTTGGTAGTGAGATAGATAGAGATAGTACAGAGGTTTCTCGGGCTTGAGCAAAGCATTGTAATATTCATATATTTTCTATTAATGCAATATACAAATAGCAGGGGGTTTTAGCTGTGGATTTCCCCAGAAACTTATTTTGTTATGTGTGGTTGAATTCTTTCTCTTTTATTCTTCATGATTTCATCGATCGTTTATTGTTTCCACTGATGAGTAGAGTTGAGTAGATTCAAGCCAATTGTTATAGCATATCACAATCTGTAGTTTGAATCTACAAGGAATTTCTACATGGTATCAAATCTAGATTTGTAGAAACTTATACATGGTATTGGAGCTGAAATCGCTATAGAAGAGGAGAATATGGTTTTTTTGTGCAGGTGAAATTGAATTTGTAGTTTCATACTTTAGAGTCAGCAGGATGTCGTTCTACGGTTTGAGACTTGAGTATGCCCTTGAGGGTAGCTCGAATTACATAGCTTGGAAGGACAAGATGGAGGTAGTGTTGGAAGACAACGAGCTAAAGGAATTCATAGATCATGATATCCTGAAGCCTCCAACATCTGATGCTAAAGATCTGGCAGAGTGGAGAAAGTGTGTGGCAAAGGCGAGAAGGATTATCCTAGAAGGAGTTTGAGATCATATTGTCTCGAATATCCATGGTAAGGAAACTCCATTTGCAATGTGGAAGGAATTAACAGACCTATTTCAAAACAAAAGTGACCACAGGAAGCTGGCACTGAAGGACAAACTCAGAAAGATCAAGATGGAGAAGGGTGACTCAATTCCGAAGTACTTGACCAAGTTCACCCAATGTTGGGATGAGCTTGGAAGTGTCAGGGTTACTATTGCAAAAGACGATCTGGTGAGCCTAACACTTCTAGGACTTCCCAAGAGCTGGCACAACTACAAGGACTTAATTAATGGGAGGGAGAAGCTACTAGATTGGGAGTGGTTGTGGTCCAACTTAGTATAGGAAGTGATTAGGAGGAACACGAGAGATGGGAACTCATCCAAAGAAGTGGAAGAGGATTTTGAATTTGTCAGCAACAAAAATAAAGCCAAGGGAAAGAAGTCCCAAGGCGAGGAGGGTGGTAAGAAGAAGGACTTGTCAAACATCAAGTGTTTTCACTGTCACGAGTTCGAGCACTATGCCACAAAATGTGCACAGAAGAAAGAAAGCAAGAAGAAGTAGGTGAAGCTCTAGATTCACAATTTTAACTTGATTTCACTCTCATTGCATGCATGGAAAGCACTGTAATGGGAAACATGTGGTATCTTGACAGCGGTGCCTCATTCCATATGACGGGGAATAGTAATCTCTTCAGTGACTTGGAGGAAAAAAACCTCAACAAAACATAGAGTTTGGATATGATGGGAGGTATAACGTGACCAACATCGGTATTGTTACTTTTTAGAGGGAGTCTGGTTCCCCTCTCAGACTCAAAGATGTGATGTATGTTCCAAGACTAAAGAAGAATCTTGTTTCCATTGTAGTATTGGCGGACTGTGGCTACGATGTGTTTTTTAGCAAAGGAAAGGTTTTCCTTAGACACATCGCCATGAGACAAGTGAAACAAATTGGTGTGTGAGTCAAGAACCTGTATGCACTTGAGGTACAAGATGCATGCAAAGGCTTGAGGAGCAAGGAAAAGATTATAGAATTGGTGATTGAGAGGGAGCATAAATTACCTCTCAACATGCAGCCTCATAAGCAGCCTCAGAAGCAACCTCAACAAGTTGTGGAGCAATCACAATTGGAGAAGCGGAGAGGAGACTGAGTGGAGACATCCACTCAAGTAGAGACCTCAAGTAGGGGGAAATTTCAAGCCAAGTGGGCATAGGGAGAACATGCAACCATACCTCCAGGTGTGAGGTGGGGTGATGTGAAACAATAGTCCCATGAGTTGAAGAAATTTGGGCAGGGTCCATTGAGGTGTGTTTGTCTCATGGATCATTACCTTGATACAGGGGCCCACAATATTCAGTAGGAGGAGGATCAATGTCAGTCAACTACTGAGGAAGTGCAGAGTAGATTTGACAACAGAGCAGGAGGCTCAATAGCAGAGTCAACAACAACACAATTTTCCTAGTAGACAGTTGCAGACACAGTTGATTCAATTTATTTTGTTTGGATGCTTTTTGGTTGTAGATGTTGCAGTAACAACAACAACAGTGACAAGAGTTTCATGTAGAACATTCCAAAGGTACTAGATTAGGATAGAGTTGAATTCCTTTCTTGTTGAGAGGGAGTTGTAGAAAAACCTGTAGATTCACAAGCTCATGTAATCTACTAAAACAAGAGACAAGAATATACTTCTACTCTTTATAGTGGAAGCCCATAAACATCAAGAAATTAATAATCAATAGAGGAAGAGAATCAAAGGCACATAACACAACAAATATCCGGGGAAAGCCACCGCTCAAAACCCCACTATTTGTTTTGTATTAATCTGGAAAATCAAGATGAAATTACAATGCTTGTTCTCTCAAGAACAATCCCAACACTCAACAAATTCAATCTCCAACTCATAAGCAAGCTCAAGGCCAAATCTTAGCCAATTCACAAGCTCTCCAAGTCTCTATTCCAATGTGTAATTCCTATGAAAATAGCTTGTATTTAAAGGGAAATAAAGCCTCTAAAAATAGCGCAATCCCTCAAGGATTAGTTCCTGATTGCATGCACTATTAGTGTAACTCAAAAAAATATAAAACAACTAGTACATTGTCCCTGCACTCTAGTCTCAACTGGGTCTTTCTCAGAATCGACATGCATGAGTTTCTGATGAGTAAATATTCAATTAACTAGAGTAGCACTGGTGGAGTTTATTAATGTCACCACCGACTGTTAACTCACTATTAGTTCTTTCAATCAGTTTGAGAACTAATTTAACTGAAATCATTCATGAAATTGAGTCTTCTATTTTAAAAACCACAATTAACTCACACTGGACTCCTACAAAGTAGGGACAACATATAAATGAATTCCAAAATACTTCTAACTCGAATTTCCTAAGTTAAGTAAGTTTAATAAACTTAATTTAACTATTTTAAGTTGCTATGCGAATAGAATTTGAATTTAATTCAAGAACAAATTAAACTGGAATTTCTTGTTTCCATTTATCAACACTCCCTCTCAACAAGAAAGGGATTATCCACTACCCTGATCCTGTCTCTGTGAAACTCGAATTTACATATTGGCAATGCCTTTGTTAATATGTCAACATATTTCTCCTCCATGGGAATGTAATCTAACAACATGATCAGCCTCAATACACAAACTATGAGATGATGATACGAGATATCTATATGCTTGGACCAATCATGAAAAATTGGATTTTCAGAGAGTTTTATACAACTCTGATTATCACAATAAATCATTGTCGGATCCATCTACTAACCAAACAAACCAACCGGGATCTTCCTCATCCAAACAGCCTCACATGTTGCTTGACTTGCAGCCATGTACTCTGCCTCTACTGAACTGAGTGCAACCGATCTCTGTTTCCTGTTGTACCACGGAACTGCAGCTGACCCAATACTAAAGATCCCTCTTGATGTGTTCTTCTTGTCAGATGGACTCCCCACCCAATCTGCATCGGTGAAGCCTTGAAGCTTCAATCCCTTTGTCCGTCTGTACCACAACCCAAAATGAGTAGTGCCTCTGAGGTATCTCAATACATGATTTGCTGCCTTCCAAAACATCTTGGTAGGCGTAACCATCGCTTGACTAAGCTCGTTAACTGCATAACACATATCTGGTCGTGTGTTCACCAAATAAATGAGTGAACCCACAAGCTTCCTATAAACAATAGCTTCCACTACTTCTCCTGAAGTAGCATCCTCCTTCCTCCAGTTACTAGCTAGAGGAGTCTCCATGGGTTTACTTCTCTCCATGCAGAATCTCTTGAGTATCTCATTGGCATACTTGCCTTGAGAAACAAACAACTCCCCATCTCCCTGCCATACCTCCATGCCAAGAAAGTAATGCATGAGCCCCATGTCCTTCATCTCAAACTATCTTGCAAGGTCCTCCTTGCAAGATTTTATGAACTTCTCATCACCTATTAGTATGAGATCATCTACATAAAGTACAATGATCAAAAGCTTACCTTCCACCACTATGTGATACAGGTTCGCATCTGCTTCACTCTTCGTGAAGCCCAACCCAGTGAAGTAGCTATCTATCCCGGTGTACCAAGCATGGGGTGCTTGCTTCAACCCATACAACACTCTCTTGAGTCGGCACACATGTGACTCATGATCCAAGGTTTCAAAACCTTCAGGATGCTCTATGTACGCCTCTTCCTCAATCATGCCATTGAGGAAGGCAATATTCACATCCATTTGATGGATACTCCAACCCATCTGTGCAGGTAGTGCCAAAATAGATCTGATAGATGAGTACCTTGCAACAGGAGCAAATGTCTCATCATAGTCAATCCCCTCTACCTGTGAAAATCCATGGGCCATAAATCTAGCCTTATTCTTCTCAACACTACCATCTATAGCTTGCTTTACCTTGTAAAGCCAACGGGAGCTCACAAATGACTTGTCCTCCGGTCTCGGGACCACATCCCAAACACTATTTCGAACTATGGAGTCATACTCCTCCACCATTGCATAAACCCAAAATGGTTGTTGCACTACTTCCTAAAAGGAAGATGGCTCTATCACAACACATGCACCCATAAGTGCCATGTATCTAGTGTACCTCTCTGGTGACCTCCTCTGTCTACGCTGAGAAGAGGGTGCTCGCACATTCTCCCATGCATCATCCAACAATCTGTTAGTATCTCTAGTGCACTTTCTTCCCTCTCTGGAAGACTCTACTTGAGTGGATGTCTCCACTCCCAAAACCTCTACATGTGGCTGCTCCACATCAATCTGAGGCTCCTCAACCTTAGGAACTAAACATTCATCCTCCGCATGTAGTTCAAGCTCCCTCTCAAGGGATACTCACATGGCCTTCTCCTCATCAAACTTGACATCCTTGCGAACCATTGTCATCCGATTGGTTTGCATGTACACTTGATAGTTGTGGGGAGTATCAGTGTACCCCAAAAAGATCCCCAAATCTACTATTGGCTCAAGCTTCTTCTATGCATATTTGGTCACATGGAAATAATTCGATGACCCAAAAATTCTGAAGTGACCAACATCTGGCCTCTTACCGAAATAATCTTCCTTTGGTGTTTTACTCTCAAGTATCCGATGTGGACTACGGTTCTGAACATAAACCATTGTGTTGCATGCCTTAGCCCATAAGTGTAGTGGTAGGCCTTGAT
Source organism: Pinus tabuliformis (assembly GCA_031772625.1). Taxonomy (NCBI): domain Eukaryota; kingdom Viridiplantae; phylum Streptophyta; class Pinopsida; order Pinales; family Pinaceae; genus Pinus; species Pinus tabuliformis. The sequence continues at coordinate 504,312,381 of CM062812.1, forward strand.
CATGCAAAATTGCCCTTGCTGCCCCTACAATTCTCCTGTTCTTCCTCTCAGCAACCCCATTCTATTGAGGGTTATGAGGTGCCGTCAACTCTCGTTTAATCCCTTCCACTGCACATAAGTTCTTAAACTCATTGGAGACATATTCTCTACTATTATCACTCTGTAGAGCTTTAACCTTCTTTCCTGACTCTTTCTCGACCAATGCTTTGAATTCACAAAACTTTGTGAATGTCTGATCCTTTCTCTGCATGAAAAATATCCAACATTTACGAGAATAGTCATCTACAAATATAACATAATACCTATGTTTGGCAGTGGATACTGTCGAGAATGGTCCACACACATCTGAATGGACTCTCTCCAAAATAGACTATGCTCGAATGTCTCTATCTCCAAAGGAAGACTTGGTGTATTTTCCCAAAGTACAACCCTTGCATGTATCAACTTTATCAAGCATACCTTTGGGAAGACCAGTAGATATTTTTTGCAATTTCTTCAAAGCCTCATGATGTAAGTGGCCCAATCGCCTGTTCCATAACTCACTGATGTCTCGACTCAATATCCTTTTTCGCTTTTGAACTCAAAGCAACACAATAATGTACCTCTAGCTTATATAGATTCTGTACTCGAATCCCTATCTTCTTTACTTGACCCGTGGATATGTGTCCAAGGAACACCTTTCCTTTCAAAAATATCACATCATAGCCTCTATCCTCAAGCATGGCAACATATACCAAGTTCTTCGTCAGTCTGGGTACATGCATAACATTCTTCAAGGTGAGTGGAGCTGCATGATCTCTTTGAAAAGTAATCGTGCCCACACCAATAACACTATACTTACCGTCATCACCCATCTTGATATGCATCTTGAGATATTTTTCCTCCAGTTCACTGAATAACTCTTTGTCGCCAGTCATGTGGAAAGAAGCTCCACTGTCTAAGTACTAGACACTTCTTGTCATTGAAGACACCATGCATGCAATGAGGGAAAAGTCCAATTCGAATTGGGAGGCCAAAGCCTCACTCGTCGCTCGTCCTGAGGACTTCTCCTTGGACTTCTTCAATGGAAAATTTGAAGCAAAGTGACCCATCTTGTGACAATGAAAACATTTAACTTTCGTCATGTCCTTCTTCTTACCTCCATGATAAGAATATGATTTGGAACGAGAAATTTTACCTTTCCCCTTCCTTGCCTTCATTGCTAAGGCACAGTTCTCTTCATCATCAGTCTTTGATGAAGAGCCATCCCTGTTGTTCCTCCTGATCTCATCCTGCATCAAATCCGATCATAGACGTTCCCAACCTGGTAGCTTCTCCTGACCATTGATAGAGTCCTAAAAACTATGCCAACTCTTTGGGAGTCCAAGAAGAGCAAGGCTCATCATATTCTCCTTGGACACTGTGATTCCAACACTTCCAAGTTCATCTTGACATTGAGTGAACTTGGTAAAGTACTTTGGAATCTTCTCGCCTTTCTCCATCTTGATTTTACTAATTTTATTCTTCAGTGCCAACTTCCTTTGATCACTGCTATTCTGATACAAGTCCGTTAATGTTTTCCACATGGCATGTAGAGTTTCCTTGCCATGGAGACTCGAGAAAATGTGGTCTCGAACTCCCTCAAGGATTATCCGCCTTGCCTTTGCCACACACTTCTTCCATTTGGCCAAGTTCTGTGCATCCGTAGTTGCTGGCTTGGGGACTTCTTGATCAATGAATTCCTTCAAGCCATTATCTTCTAGCACAACCTCCATCATGTCCCTCCAGGATATAAAATTTGAGCTTCCTTCCAAGGCATACTCAAGCCTCAACCCATGGAATGCCATCTGCCGATCCTAAAGTATGTATGCAAATTCAACTTTCACCTGTAACCTAGAAACTCAAAACTTCGAAATCTCCTCTAGAGAGCTGATTTTAAATTAGCGATATCTCCCTCATCCGAACTCCGATTCAGCTGATTTTTTTTTGAATTTGGGTATCTTTTCCCAAGGAATCCAAATATGTAATTTGTTTATGAAAAATTTTCACAGAAATTCTCAGAAATTCTCTGCAAACTCTCGGCCCAAAAAACAATCTTGCTCCACTATGATGTAGAAAAAACTATAGATTCACAAGCTCATGTAATCTACTAAAAAAAGAGACAAGAATATACTTCTACTCTTTACAGTGGAAGCCCATAAACATGGAGCAAACAATAATCAATAGAGGAAGAGAATCAAAGGCACATAACACAATAAATATCTGGGGAAAGCCACAACACAAAAACCCACTATTTGTTTTGTATTAATCCGGAAAATCAAGATGAAATTACAATGCTTGTTCTCTCAAGAAAAATCCCAGCACTCAGCAAATTCAATATCCAACTCATAAGTAAGCTCAAGGACAAAGCTTATCCAATTCACAAGCTCTCCAAGTCTCTATTCCAATGTGTAATTCCTATGAAGAATAACTTGTATTTAAAGGGAAATAAAGCCTCTAAAAATAATGCAATCCCTCAAGGATCGGTTCCTGATTGCATGCACTATCAGTGCAACTTAAAAAAATCTAAAACAATTAGTACACTGTCCCTGCACTCTATTCTCAACTGGGTCTTTCTCAGAATCGACATGCATGAGTTTCTGATGATTAAATATTCAGTTAAATACAGTAGCAATGGTGGAGTTCATTAGTGTCACCACTGACTGTTAACTCACTATTTGTTCTCTCAATCAGTTTGAGAACTAATTTAATTGAATTGACACATGAAACCGAGTCTTCTATTTTACAAATAACAATTAACTCACACTGGACTCCTACAAAGTAGGGAGAACATATACATGACTTCCTAAAGACTTCCAACTCGAATTTCCTAAGTTAAGTAAGCTTAATAAACTTAATTTAACTATTTTAAGTTGCTATGAGAATAGAATTTGAATTTAATTCACAGTTTAATTCAAGGACAAATTAAACTGGAATTTCTTGTTTCCATTTCTCAAAAAGAGTGTTGAAAATAGCAACAAGAAATGTTAAAAATAACATCAAAGAAATCCTAATTTAATTTGTCCTTGAATTAAATTGTAATTCTAATTCTCATAGCAACTTGTAATAGTTAATTAAGTTAATTTGACTTAGTTGACTTAGATAATTTGAGTTGGGAGTCTATCTAGAGTCATGTAGAGTGGTTCATAAATATTAGGGGCCTAGGTTGAGTTCTTTTGAGTTGTAATTATTTAATTCAGTTTAACTGAGTTAAATTAAGTTAAAGTAGTTCCAACTGACGGAGGAATTAGTGGGAGATCTAGTAGTGGGGTGTAACCAACACTGCTCAACCAGTAAACTGAAGATTCACTCATAATTAACTCATGCATGTTAGATCAGAAAAAGACCCAGTTGAGATTAGAGTTCAAGGACAATGTACTATCAGTTGTAAAATCATCTAAATTAAACAGATGGTGCATGCAATCAAAAGAGGGCCTAAAATAAATCATTCCTTAATTAGGAAACTCAATAATTTTAGCCATTTGAATTTCCTTTAAAAGGAGGAATGAAGGCACAAGTTTAATCATTGTTTTGGTGAGACCAAGCAATAGGAAGTACAAGTTTGTGCATGGAGCTTGTGAGAGAAAGGTGTGCCAAGAGAAGCTTGTGCACAAGTTGGTAGTGAGATAGATAGAGATGGTGCAGAGGTTTCTGAGGCTTTAACAAATCATTGTAATCTTCTCATATTTTCTGATTAATGCAATATACAGTAGCAAGGGCTTTTAGCTGTGACTTTCCCCAGAAAATTATTGTGTTATGTGTGATTGAATTCTTTCTCTTTTATGCTTCATGATTTCATTGATCATTTATTATTTCTGCTAATGAGTAGAGTAGAGTAGATTCAATTAAGTTTTTTTAGCATCTTACAATCTGCAGTTTGAATCTATGAGGAATTTGTACACAAATCTGCCTAGGAATCTACCTTCAATTATCCTTGTTGGCTACCTTAGAGCTATGACCCAATTTGCAAAGGTGATTTCACTCAAAACAAAGATAAAACTTATCCTAACTCGGCTTCATGCTTCCTTTCATTAGAGGAAATATCAACCTAAAAGTGGTCTCAGTTTTGTTTTGTTTTGTTTTGGTTTGTTTTGGTTGTTGTTGTTGTTTTTTTTTTGTTGTTTGTTGTTGTTGTTTTTTTTTTTTTGTTAATTGTATTTGTGGGTTATCTCCTTATAGGTTTACTCAAATTCCAACTGTATACACTTGTTGGATGTGAAATTAAATTACACATCCAACAAGTACCCATCACGCATACTGTTCTAAAGGCCTACATTGGTAAAAATTGAAGATACATTAAAATAGCGTGTTCAACAGACTTTTTAATGTATCTTCAATTTTTTTTTTTATCAAGGTGGGTCTTCTCAAAAGTATGCGTGATGGGTACTCGTTGGATGCATAATTTAATTCCGCATTAAACAAGTGTCTACACTTGAAGTTTGAGTAAACCTATAAAGAGATAAGCTAAAATTACAATAAAAAAAATAGTTTTTCTTCTTTTCCCTCCAAAATATTTACATGTACCTCTTTTAAATTTAAAGGATTTTGATTGGTTTACATATTATGACATGGAAATTACGTGAAAATTTCATAGACACTTTTAGGCTAAAATTTCCTCTAATGCTTCAGATCCACTTCCAATTTCAGAGCTTGTCTTGATGGTAGATGTACTTGGATGTCTCTTAAAAGAGGTCTAACTCACCTATTTTTATACAAGTCTTTAGGGAAACGTCTAGCCCATCAAAGGGTCACCTCATGTCAAGGCCGACTTGATTTCTCTAGACAATTTTCCAATACTTAACTTCAAAAATTCATATCTCTTCAACCACAACTCGTAATAGGATGATTTTTGATGCGTCAGATTTGGCTCGACGTGCACTATCATCGTCATCCATCACATTTCAAAATATCTCCATGGTTTTGTCCCCAACATCGATGGGTGAAAAACCTCAAGCTTGGGTTTAAAGCCCACAAGGTCGCTTGTGGAGCTCCTTCCTCCAAACCTTCGATCCTCAAGGCTTGGAGTACCTCCCAAGCTACAAAAATAAACACCTCTTGGGTCTGGTCTTGAAGGAAAAGAAAGTAGAAAGATATAATGTCTTCAATTCTTTGGAATACATTAAAATGATGCTCAGGAACCAAACATTTTTCCTGGATATGATTGATTCCCATATGGCACATATAGAAGGTCATATCACCTATGAATCAAACAATGGAGACTTGATGGATCCTCCAATTTCTAGTGCAAGGGTCCCTGCAACACTCTTATCCTTAGATAATGAGCAATGATCGTGTCGGATGGTTTTTTAGTGGCTAAATTTTAGGTTCGTGACTCTAGGCATGATGGTAAGATCTTTGTTGATTTTCTTCTGGCTCATCGGGAATTGTTTCTGACTCGCGACTATGAATATTGTGTTAGGAAAAATACTGAGAGGGGGGGTGAATCAATATTTTTAAAATACTTAACCTTTTCTTTTCAAATTCAGATTTCTATACGCTACTGTTATGAAGTAAACCTGCATATGTACGCAACTATAATGAAGACAAGTCACATATATCTAGTTTAACTAACTTTTTAGTTAATTCATCAACTGTTTAACTTAAACCAGTGTATCAGTACTTCATTAGACATGAATTAAATAATAACCATGTGTAGTAAGAACATAATAAACCATCATGCATAAGCAACATATCAACACTCATGAACACCAAGCTTTTTAGGTGGAAACCCAATGTGGTAAAAATCCACTGTTGCTGTCGTCTCTGCCTTCTTTTTAGAATATTTCAAATTGGATCCATTCCAAATATCAGATAGAAATACTGAAATCAACACCATATCAAGTCACTGAACCAATTGGATCACCAAATCAAATATTGAAATAACTTATTCAAACAACCAGAACAACTTATATCATTGTATACCCATTCATCAGAATAACAGACTACATATTATTCATCACAGAAACTAGATCTTGTCACTGCAAACCTTGATTAAACACATGTCAGAATATATACACTATTGTTAAGAAGAATACCCACATATATACGCGCTTTCCCTTATGATGACCTTCGTACAGATCTCAAAACATAGAAATTTGAATTACTGCACTACTAAAAAAAATCACTGTAACACTTACTAACCCCATCACAGATCTTTGAAACACATACAGATCATCACATAGAAGTATCATTACTATTCATTAGTTCACCTAACAATGTTAAACAAAAATTGTCATGAAAGAATTCATCGACAAACAATAGTAAACATAATAAAACATATCAATCATTATCATCAGCTCATACTGTAAAACCCTAACAGATGTACACGACCCTTATAAATCATTTCCGCGTATGTACATGGCTTTCATACTTAACACCCACGTATAGATCTATCCATACTGCAGAATATATAAGTGACTACCCAGAAGCAAATTCATGTATGAACATGACCTTTTCTGAAAAAAACCTGCATACAGATATGTAATTACTGATTCAAACCTTCATTGCATAACATAACACTTTTAAAACCAAAATCTTGACATACACCATAAAATATATACATCATAACATCATCATCACAGATATATCAAACCATAAGCATATTATTCAATATGTAGTCATTTCATATCTAATAGATCTGATCCATCATCATACTACTTGGTGCACACCTATTTTAGATCAAACCAATCATCAATAACCCTATACTTGCACACTTAACACTTTGATCTCCATTGCCTTATATAGCTTAGGCATTAGCAAAACCTTAGGCCAATTCCGTAGTTATACCGATGGTATTCTTTGACGGGATCAAATATCCATTATCGCGCTCATTACTATGGGCCAATACCATGGTAAAGACCCCTGACATTGATAATACTATGGTGCAGAAACTATGTATGACTTTGCTTCACCATACCTATGTATGTATGCAACCTTTGTTCACAGGATCTGCGTATACTTCTTAAAACATCACCTTTATCTTTCCTCTATCTCTGAACTAATATTCCTTTGTCCAATCTCTCTGTCACATTTGTACTGGCCTGTATACTCATTCTTCTACCATCATGTTGACATCTTTATCAAGTAGGTTTCCATCAAGGACAATACATTAGTCATAATGCCAACAATCTCCCCCTTTGGACTTGATGGAAACCACTTTGATGTTTGGTCACCACCACCTGTAGATACATGTAACCACATCTGTAGATATACCAAGCTACTCTCCCAAGTCACCAATAATTCCCAAACACCAAGCTTCTTTCCCCTTTGACATCAAGGGAAAAGGGCCGACCAATGTTGAATGAAGACTTCTTTTGTAGAGATGATAACATAGATCTAATGCTGCTGAATATGAGAACTGACCATGCTCCCCCTAAGAATATGCTAAAACTTCTAGAAGATATATAATGATGCCATGACTCAACTAAATCTGACCTTTCCTATCACCAAGGACTCATGCTTACATCAATGACCCAACATAGTGGGGTTATATATTTTAATCAAAATTACATCAAGTGCCTAAAATAATGGGATTACATATATAATGGACTTGACTACAATAGTCCAATCATGACTGAATATAACAATTTTACATCATGGGTCTTTATATGAACTTTACATCAAGAGACAAATAGAACATTTATAACCAAAACCAAAGACCTCCTTCACCATATAGGGATGAACATTTGTTAGCAGCAATATGAACAACAAGGAATCCTCAAGAAATAAAATGCCAACAATGTGCACTATTAGAAATATATAAAATGATCCCCCTGAACCTGTGCCATATGTTCACTGTTAGGACTGATCATATTCACTAGTAAAGTCATCAAAGGAACTTCATCAATCAGTAAAGTCATTAAAGAAACAATGTCATTAAGCAACCATCATAAGCCAATATCACTTCTAAGTTTGATTTGAGCAATAATCGACTATAACCAGTTAATATCAGATGAAGAGGGTCAAAGAATCAACGAATGAAGTATACTAGAACCTCTCCTTAACCCTGTCCCATAGTTTATTCTTCATAGAGAAACATACACTACTGTCAAGAACGAAACTTGTGTATATACATGATTTTCCTTAATGGGATCCGTGTTCAGAAATTAAACTGTAGTAATTTTAGAATCGGCTTGCCCAAAACATGAAATATATGTCAGAATAATTAACAAAGTGATGAAGCAGAGACCACTCCTAGTTTTTGTCTGAGATATGTGGAAGTGGTTTAGTAAATATGTTTGCAAATTGTTCCTTTAAGGGAACATATTTCAAGCACCTGTTCTCTCAGAAAGTGATATTTGATTGGAATATACTTGGTTTTTTAGTGTATGATAGGATTTTTAGAAATACTTATGGCACTAGTTTTATCACACAAAATAGGTATAGGTTGAGGATAAGTGATTTGAATACCTTGTAATGTTTGCATCATCCGTAGAAGTTGAATACAAAAAGATGCAATATCAACATATTCTACCTCAACAATAGATAGAGTAATGGAGCTTTGTTTTTTGTTGAACCATGATACCAAGCGAGGTCCCAAATAGAATGCTCCTCCACTAGTACTCTTTCAATCATCAATGTTACCAGCCCAATCTGCATCTTTTTAAGCATGAAGAGAAAAAATTACATCTTTGAGATACCATAGACCATAATCTTGAGTTCCTTGTAAGTACTTGAATATTCTCTTGACTACATGGAGATGATTTTCTTTAGGATTTTCTTGAAATCGTCCAACAATCCCAACTTCATGCATGATGTCCAGTCTTGTGCCTGTAAGGCGGAGCAAGCTCCTGATCATATATCTGTATTCTTGTTGATTTACAGGGAGAATCATCATGTGAACCAAGGTTACATCCTGTTAGCATTGGTGTGCATACATGCTTGCAGTCTTCCATTCCACATTTCTTTAAAATCTGCTTGAGGTACTTAGTCTGCGAGAGAAAGATACCATTCTTTTCTTGCTGAACTTCAAGAACAAGAAAGTATGTTAGTTCACCAAGTAATGACATTTGAAATCCTTACTGCATGATTGAGGAAAAACTTTGACTCATAGAATCTTCATTTCTTCCAAATATAATGTCATGTACATAAAAAACAACTATCAAAAGTTTACCATAATCCATCTTATATATAGATTGTTATCTGTATATGCCTTAGTGAAACCTTGTTATTGAAGATACTTGTAGAGGAGATAATACCATGCACTAGGAGCTTGTTATAGCCCATATAATTCCTTCTTGAGTTTGCAAACAAGATTTTTATCATTTCCTAGAATGAACCCTTTAGTTGTTCATTATAAACTTCTTCTTCTAGGTCCCCATTCATAAATGCAGATTTAACATCCATTTGATATACTTTAAGGTTATGAAAGCTTGAAAATGCAAGGAACATTATTATGGCTTAAAGTCTGGCTACATATGCAAATGTTTCTTTAAAGTCTATTCCTTGTTGTTTCGCATAGCCTTCGCATACAAGTCTTGCTTTGTTTCTAATTACCTCTCCATTTTCATTTAGTTTATTTTTGAATACCCATTTTCTCTCAATAACATTTTTATCATGAGGTCTTGGTACTAATTCCCATGTAGGGTTCTTTTCTATTTGGACAATTTCTTCATTGATAGCCTTAACCCAACATTCATCTTTTCCAGCTTGATTTACAATTTGTGGTTCAATTGTGGATATTAAGGCTAGATAACTAGAAGTTCCAACAAGAGTTCTTCTAGTTTGTCCCCCAACTTCCTTATCACCTAGAATTTGAGATTCTGGATTATTTTTCTTAGCATACCTTGATGGAGTCTTTTTTTATGCTTCTGCACTGTCAATTCCTTCTTTTGTTGCTTCATTGATTCCCTCTCATATATCCTTTTGGCTCGTTGTAGGAGTATCTTCATCATCTATTGGTGCTTGCTTTTTTGTACCCGTGGATGCTTCATCAATCAAAACATCAATGAATTCAACAATCTTTTGAATTCTTTTATTGTAGCATTTATATCCTTTGCTTCTAGAGGAGTATACAAGGAGAATTCTTTCATCATCTATAGCTTTAACTTTCCAAGTTCATCATCATTATTATTTATGTAACATTTGCTTCTAAAGACTCTAAAATGCTTGAAAGTTGGAGGCTTACCAAACCATAGTTCATGAGGATTTTTGTCACTGTTTACCCAAATATGATGTTGAGGATATTTACTGCTCTATGTGCTTCTCCCCCCTAGAAGGTATGAGGTGTTCCAGACTCATCAAGCATGGCACATGCCATCTTTTGGATTGTTCAGTTCATTCTTTTTTCCCTTTCATTTTGTTGAGGAGTTTTAGCTATAGAAAACTGCCTCTTGATGCCATCTTGTTCAAAAAAGTTGAAAAAATCATATTGTATAAATTCTCCTCCTCTATTAGATATAAGACATTTGATTTTCAAATCTAACTCATTCTCTACTAGACCTTTGAAGACTTTAAATTTATAAAATGCTTCATATTTATGTTTTAATAAGCCAATCCAACACATACGAGTAAAATAGTCAATGAATAATATGAAGTATTGTTCCCCCAGACGATACTTCTTTCTCATTGTTGAGATTGCAACAAGATGATGGAGCTTAGTGAAAAGAGTCGCCTTCACTAAGTGGGCCCGCAGGCTATTTTTGGCACAAGTCTATTTTTAGACTATGTCTATTTTTAGACATATGGATCATGTCTATGGATTGCAGGTTGCTGTTTATGGATGATTCGTCAAGTTGGGAAAAACAGATGGACTTCTAATTTTGATCAAAGTGTGAGTGATCAAAGTCTATTTTTAGACTGGCTGTCAAAAATAGAAAAGTCAAATATTATTGTCTCATAATAATATTTGGACTATAAACTTGATCTTATTCTCTTGGAGCACTTCAGTTTGAGCTACAGAGGTGGCATATGCAGCTATCAGAAGGAAATACACTTTTCTTATGAGTCAGTTGCGTGTTGCATGCATGACTTCAGTTAGAACTCAATCAGTTGAGTTTGGTGGAGTTGATTGTGGAGTTGATGGAGTTGTGTTCAGTTTGACTTAGTTAAACTAGTTGTAATTAGTCTAACTGCAAATAGACTAATGATGAGTTGTTAAAATAATTATTAACTCATGATGCAACTAATGAATACATCAGTTAACTCAGTTGCATGTCAGTGCATGTTCAGTTCAACAGGGACAGGTGGTAGAGAATCAGATTGCTATCAGTTGTGACTATAGTTGTGCACCAGATCTTGCACAATCAAGGGATTGAGTATGCCAATGAGTTTGCTCACGTATTTGCCCAGTATTGTAGCCTTTTCTCACGTCCAACAAAGTGTGAGTGATTATTTTGAGGTGAAATACGAGTTTGGTAAGCCATTCTCATCAGTTCTTGAGCAGGTATTGAGCAGTGGAGGCAGGCAAGCAGTGGAATAGATTTGGAGATCAGATCTGAGCTGTATTGTGTGTAACAGGTGGATCTGGTACTGGATTGCTTGTGATAAGAATTGTAATTTGTAATGTTACATGGTCTCAATCATTAATATACAGATAGTTGGGGTTTTTAGCGAGATGCTTTCCCCGGGTTACATACTGTGTTAATGTGTGAATGCTCTTGATATTTTATTGTTATTGATGCTGCTATATTGATGATCAACGTAGAGGAGCTTATGTATTGTGTATGTATTCCACAATAGTACATGATCAGGATAATCTTTGTTGAATATGTGTTAAATTATTCAAAATTTCTACATGGTATTAGAGCGAGCTAGATAATTGTAGAAAAAGTTTCTACATGGTATCAAAGTAGTTGATCATCAGATCTACTATTCAGGAAGTTTTTACATTCTATTTCTTCAGGCAGAGTCTGTAATCGGGTCAGGTAGCCTCTGGATTCATCCTTCCTTTGGAAGGTGAGATATCCGGTGAATGCCCATACAGTCAATCTCTGTACGAGAAATATTGTGTTCTCACGAATCTTAGATCCGAGGCGGTTGAGTTGGTTGCTGGTGGAATTCGAATTTGCAGCAGTGTTTTCTTGGTGACATCGCAACAATGTCTTTCAACGGATTGCGATTGGAGTATGCTCTTGAGGGCAGCTCAAACTATATTGCATGGAAGGACAGGATGGAGGCAGTATTGGATGATAACGGGCTGAAGGAGTTCATAGATACGGATATCCCAAAGCCTACTGATGCTGCTGAGGCAGAAGTTTGGCAAAAGAAGACCGAAAAATGTCGAAGGATTCTGTTGGAGGGCGTGAAGGATCACATTGTGTCCAGCCTCCATGGAAAGGCTACTCCATATTTGATGTGGAAATCATTAACAGAATTATTCCAAAGCAAGAGCGATCAGAGGAAGCTGGCACTCAAAGATAAAATCAGAAACATCAAATGCGAGAAGGGTGACAGTATTCCCAAGTATCTCACGAAGTTCACTTACTGTCGAGATGAGCTGGGAAGTGTGGGGGTTACTGTCGATGATGAGGACTTGGTGAGCTTGGCTCTCCTTGGTCTTCCGAAGAGTTGGCATTCCTATCAGGACTCTGTCAATGGTCGGGAGAAATTGCCAGGATGGGAAAGACTATGGTCAGATCTTGTGCAGGAGGAGATCAGGCGGAGTACCAGGGATGGATCTTCGTCAAAGGGAGCTGATGAAGAGAATTGTGCTTTGGCTGCCAAAGCAAAGAAAGGGAAGAGCAAGAAAGCTTCTCAGTCTGGTGCGAAAGGCAAGAAGCAGGATATGTCCAAGGTGAAGTGTTTTCACTGTCACCAGCACGGACACTATGCCACAAATTGTCCGCAGAAGAAGAAGAACAAGCAAGCTGCTGGATCTGCAGGGGGAGAGGCCTTAGCTTCTCAGTTTGAGCTTGATTTTTCATTGATCGCATGCTTGGTTTCAAGTGTGATGGGATCTGTGTGGTTCTTGGACAGTGGTGCATCTTTTCACATGACGGGAGATAAAGATTTGTTCTCTGATCTGGAGGACAAAGATCTTGGAGTGCACATCGAGATGGGCGATGATGGTAGATACAGTGCGACCGATATCCGTACCATTTCATTTGAGAGGGAGTCTGGTAAACCCTTCGTATTGAAGGAAGTCATGCATGTTCCAGGATTGAAGAAGAATCTTATCTCAGTGGCAATGTTAGAAGACAAGGGGTATGATGTTGTTTTCAGCGAGGGAAAGGCTTTCCTACGCAGAAAGACAACTGGTGAGACCCGGAAGATAGGATTCGAGTGAGGAACCTTTATCAGTTGCATGTAGATGGATGCGCAGCAATGGCAAGCAAGGCAGAAGGATTGGTGAGCCGGGATGATGGCGAGTTGTGGCACAGAATATTGGGTCACCTTCACCATGGAGCCTTGAAGATACTGCAACAGATCACTACAGGGCTTCCTAAAGGCACACTTGCGCAATCAAATCAGTGCAAGGGGTGTACTTTGGGGAAGTTTGTGAAAGCCACCTTTCACGAGAAGGATAGTCGCGCCACGACGATCCTTGAGAGAATTCACACAGACGTGTGTGGACCTTTCTCAGTTGCTTCGACAACAAAACACGGGTATTATGTGACTTTTGTTGATGATTTCTCTCGTAAGTGCTGGATCTTCTTCATGCAGAAGAAGAGCGAGACATATTCAAAGTTCTGTGAATTCAAAGCACTGGTCGAGAAGGAGTCGGGGAAGAAGGTGAAGGCTCTTAGGAGCGATAATGGTGGTGAATACATCTCGGACGAGTTCAAGGATTTTTGCAAGGCAGAAGGGATTCGTAGAGAGCTCATAGCTCCCCATAACCCACAGCAGAACAGGGTAGCTGAGCGGAAGAATAGAACGATTGTGGGTGCTGCACGGGCAATGTTGCATGATCAGGGCCTACCCCTTCACTTGTGGGCGGAAGCATGCAATACAACAGTTTATGTGTAGAACTGTTGTCCTCATAGGATACTTGGCATGAGTACACCCGAGGAGGCTTATTCTGGTAAGAAGCTTGATCTTTCTCATTTGAGGATTTTTGGTGCTAACGTTTACATGCATGTGACAAAGGATGCCACGAAGAAGTTGGATCCGACCGCAGAGGTTGGGATATTTGTGGGGTACACTGATACGCCCCACAACTATCGTGTGTATTTGCCAGACAGTGGTAAAACTGTTGTGCGATGGGATATAAAATTTCAGGAGGAGAAAGCCATGAAGTGTTCACTTGAGAGGGAGCTACACTTGCATGCAGATGAGGAGCTATTAGTTCCTAAGGATGAGCTTCAGAACGTGGATCAGCCACAGGACGAGGTTCATGGAGTGGAAGAGACCACTCATGCAGCGCCAACCATCAGAGGGCGAAAGCGCTTGACAGAAGTTGCGACTGGCTCAAGATGCAGAGAAAGTTGTAGGACCACCTACAGCCCAACGCAGGCAGAGACAGTCACCTGATCGGTACACTGGATACATGGCTCTTATGAGCAAGTGTGTTGTGACTGAGCCATCCTCTTTCGAGGAAGCTGTGGAGGATCCTGCATGGGTAGACGCCATGGTGGAAGAGTATGATTCTATTGTCAGAAACAGTGCATGGGAGATTGTTCCTAGACCGAAAGGGAAATCAGTGGTGGGTTCGAGATGGATCTACAAGGTCAAGCAGGCAGCTGACGGGAGTGTGGAGAAGTACAAGGAAAGATTTTTTGCCCGAGGTTTTTCACAGATTGAGGGGATCGATTATGAGGAGACCTTTGCACATGTCGCAAGGTATTCTTCTATACGGACGATTCTTGCTCTCTCAACGCAGATGGGATGGCACATTCATCGGATGGATGTGAAGACTGCATTCCTCAATGGAGTCATTGAGGAGGAGGTGTACATTGAGCAGCCCGAAGGCTTTGAGGTCTTCAGCAGTGAGTCACATGTGTGCAGGCTCAAGAGAGCGATGTATGGGTTGAAGCAAGCACCACGTGCTTGGTACACATGGATAGACAACTATTTCACAGGACTTGGATTCTCCAAGAGCGAGGCGGATCCTAACCTATACCAGATTGTGGTGGAGGGTAAGTTGCTTATCATTGTACTGTATGTTGATGATTTGATTCTAACGGGTGATGAGCTGTTGATACTATCATGCAAGAAGGATCTTGCTACAGAGTTTGAGATGAAGGACTTGGGCCTCCTTCACTATTTCCTCGAATTGGAAATATGGCAGCGCAGTGGTGGACTGTTTGTTTCTCATGGCAAGTATGCTCGGGAGATACTGGAGAAGTTCAACATGCATGGCTGCAAGCCTGTTGATACTCCTCTTCCTGGAGGTTGGAGGAAGGAGGATGCCACTTCGAGAGAAGAAGTGGATGCCACTGTTTATCGATAGTTGGTGGGGTCGCTGATGTATTTGGTCAATACACGACCCGATATATGCTATGCAGTTAACGAGCTTTCACAAGCTATGGTTAAGCCTACCAAGATCTTCTGGAAGGCGGGCAAGCATGTATTGCGCTACTTGAGAGGCACATCAGGATATGGTTTGTGGTACAGACAGGAGGATGAGGTGAAGCTATGTGGCTTCACGGATGCAGATTGGGCAGGGAGCCCAACGGACAGAAAGAGCACATCAGGAGGGGTCTTCAGTATCGGATCGACAGCAGTTTCTTGGTACAACAGGAAGCAGAGATCCGTGGCACTCAGTTCAGCGGAGGCCGAGTATATGGCAGCAAGTTTGGCTGCATGCGAGGCTATATGGATGAGGAAGATCCTGGTTGGTTTGTTCGGTTCTCATTTGGATCCTACTGTGATTTACTATGATAAACAGAGTTGCATTAAACTCTCGACTAATCATATATTTCATGATAGATCTAAAAATATTCACATCAGGTACCATCATATCAGAGATTGTGTGCAGCGGAGGATCATGTTACTTTCGTACATTCCAACGGAGGATCAGGATGTTGATATTCTAACGAAGGCTCTCACCAGGAGCAAATTCGAGTACCACTGAGGCAGGATAGGGGTTGTTGATAATCCATATCTTGTCGAGAGGGAGTGTTGAGATTGCAACAAGATGATGGAGCTTAGTGAAAAGAGTCGCCTTCACTAAGTGGGCCCGCAGGTTATTTTTGGCGCAAGTCTATTTTTAGACAGATGGATCATGTCTATGGATTGCAGGTTGTTGTTTATGGATGATTGGTCAAGTTGGGAAAAATAGATGGACTTCTATTTTTGATCAAAGTGTGAGTGATCACAATGTGAGTGATCAAAGTCTATTTTTAGACTGGCTGTCAAAAATAGAAAAGTCAAATATTATTGTCTCATAATAATATTTGGACTATAAACTTGATCTTATTCTCTTGGAGCACTTCAGTTTGAGCTACAGAGGTGGCATATGCAGCTGTCAGAAGGAAATACGCTTTTCTTATGAGTCAGTTGAGTTGTTGCATGCATGACTTCAGTTAGAACTCAATCAGTTGAGTTTGGTGGAGTTGATGGAGTTGTGTTCAGTTTGACTTAGTTAAACTAGTTGTAATTAGTCTAACTGCAAATAGACTAATGATGAGTTGTTAAACTAATTATTAAATCATGATGCAACTAATGAATACATCAGTTAACTCAGTTTCATGTCAGTGCATGTTCAGTTCAACAGGGACAGGTGGTAGAGAATCAGATTGCTATCAGTTGTGACTATAGTTGTGCACCAGATCTTGCACAATCAAGGGATTGAGTATGCCAATGAGTTTGCTCATGTATTTGCCCAGTATTGTAGCCTTTTCTCACGTCCAAAAAAGTGTGAGTGATTATTTTGAGGTGAAATACGAGTTTGGTAAGCCATTCTCATCAGTTCTTGAGCAGGTATTGAGCAGTGGAGGCAGGCAAGCATTGGAATAGATTTGGAGATCAGATCTGAGCTGTATTGTGTGTAACAGGTGGAGCTGGTACTGGATTGCTTGTGATAAGCATTGTACTTTGTAATATTACATGGTCTCAATCATTAATATACAGATAGTTGGGGTCTTTATCGAGATGCTTTCCCCGGGTTACATACTGTGTTAATGTGTGAATGCTCTTGATATTTTATTGTTATTGATGCTGCTATATTGATGATCAACGTAGAGGAGCTTATGTATTGTGTATGTATTCCGCAATAGTACATGATCGGGATAATCTCTGTTGAATATGTGTTAAATTATTCAAAATTTCTACACTCATAGGACCACAAAAATCAGTATGAATAAGTTCAAGTGGCTTACTTGAAGTACCTTATTTGGCATTAAACTACACCCTAGTTTGCTTACTAGTTTGATATGATATGCATATGGTATTTTCTGGTAGAGAAATTTTAGGCAAGTCACAAACTGCTCCCATTTTACTTGACTTAAGTAATTGACTGAAGCTTAGATGTCCCAATGTTTTGTGCCAGAGCTAACTTTCTTTTGATTGCTCAAGTAACAATGTTCTAAACCGCCTTACAAGACATAGACATTACTCGGAGTTATTGTTCCCTTTATTATGATCTTACATATATCGAGATTTCATACCACACAATTATTTGATCTGAAAACCAAATCATGCCCATGATCACACCTCTGACTAACACTCAAAAAGTTATGTTTTAATCCATCAACAAACAAAACATTTCCAACTTTAACCTTTTATTTTAGCAAAATGATTCCTTTTCCTATGCTAGCAACAAGTGAATTATTCCAAATGTTACATTATTTTCTTTCTTTATTTCATTAAAGGACATAAACTTATCTTTATCAGTTGTCATATGTTTTTAACATCCACTATCAATGTACCACAAGTTTTCTTGATCTCCTGCAAATAAAGCTAAATCACAATTCTCAGATTCTATGGTTTTCTTTTTCCATACCTTAGATGTTGTTCCTTTTTTTTCATCCTAAAGAGTTGATCATATTATTCTTTTGCATTCAGTTTCTCTATGCCTAAATTTATTGCAAAAGGAACATTTAGATTCATCTTGAAAATGTGAGAAGGTATTGTAAGAGCATTTATTTAACCCAGTGTCATTCTTTTGTTTTCTTGCTTCTCTAGTCGTGATAGTTTTATACGTAACACATTAATCAACCTTATGACCCAAAATTATGATAAGGAGATTATCTTTTTCTTCTAGGGCATCCATAAAAACTCACCAGACTCATCAATACATTTATCTTCAAATTCCATAAGTAATTGATATTCTCGATCATACTCACCTTCTTCGCCATTTGAAATACCATCACTATCTTTGTGTGTGTAGAAGCTTCTCTTGTTTTTGAACCTTCCTCTAAAATTTACTTTTTCTTAATTATTCTCTTTCTCATGGTTTTCTTTATAAGGGAATTTAGCACCATAGTGACCAACTTTTCCACAAGAAAAACATTTGAAAGGAAGCTTACCTCTAAATCTTCCAGTGCCTACTTGGAGTTTCTTTACAAAGTTTGCCTCTTCTTCATCTGATACATAACCTCATTCCTTGAGCTCCTCATTTTCCTTTCCTTTAGAAGTAGCTTTGAATGCATCTTCTCTGATATCTGAGGGACCCCCTTTTCTCATTTCATAGGCTGTTAAAATACCATGAAGCCATTAAGTAGTAAGGTTCTTCAAATCCTGCATTTCTTAAATGGAAGAGACTCTTGAATCAAATTTTGGGGTTAGAGATCTTAATATTTTCTCAACCAATGATGATTCTTTTGTTTCATCACCAAGATTTCTCATTGCATTAATGATCTCATCTACCCTAATAGAGAAACTTGCAATAATTTCATCATTATGCATTCTAAGAGTTTCATATTAAATTCTAAGAGTTTGAAGTTTGGCACTTTTCACCTTGGTATCACCTTCATAACTTTGGATGATTTTGTCCCATATAGCCTTTGCAGTATTCAACTGCATGACTTTGACAAATTTTGATTCTACTAAGCTTCCTAACAGAGAATTGACATCCTTTGCATTCGTCTCATACTGTTTCTTTTCTGCTTCATCTGTGGGAATGGAGGATGGATATTGATAGCCTCCTTCAACAATTCCCCAAACATCCACTCCAAGTGACTGTAGGTAAGCTCTTGTTATAACTTTCTAGAAAACTAGGTATGATCCATTAAAAGATGGTGGCCTGATAGATGTTGCTTCCTCTTGGTTTCTCGTCTTGATGAATATTCCTTCAAGCGATCCAGCTTCTTCTGAAGGACTTACTCTGATACCAATTGTTAGGAAACATACTGAGAGGGTGGTGAATCATTTTTTTAAACTACTTAACCTTTTCTTTTCACATTCAGATTTCTATATGCGACTATTATGAAGTAAATCTGTGTATATGCATGACTGTAATGAAGACAAGTAGTGTACATCCAATTTAAATAACGTTTTAGCTAATTCATCAACTGTTTAAGTTGAACTAGTGTATTAATACTTCATTATAAATTAATTAAACAATAACCATGTGCAGTAAGAACAGAATAAACCATCATATATAAGCAACATATCAACACTCATGAACACGAATATTTCTAGGTGGAAACCCAATGTGGGAAGAAACCACCACTGTTTTTGTCTCTGTCTTCTTCTTTTATTATAAAGATAAATTTCATACAATTTTGTACTGGCGCAGACTCATACCAATATGAAAGCACCCACCTGCAGAAGGCTACAACCTTCTCTCATTCTCTAGCTTCTACTGGAATGAAGCTACAATCCCCTTATCCTTAGTTCTTTAACGATCACTTTCTGAGAATATTTCAAAATAGATCCATTCCAAATATCAAATAGAAACTCTGAAATCAACATTGTACCAAGTCACTGAATCAACTGGATCACCAAATCAAATATTGAAATAACTTATACAAACAACTAGAACAACTTATATCACTGTATACCCATTCATCAGAATACTAGACTACATACTATTCATCATAGAAACCAGATCCTATCACTGTAAACCCTGATTAAACACATGTGAGAATATATATGCTACTGTTCAAAAGAATACACACATATATATGCGCTTTCCCTTAGGATGACCTACGTACATATCTCAAAACACAAATGGATTATTGCATCATTGAAACAATCACTCAAACACATACTGACCCCATCACAAATATCTAAACCACATATATATCATCGCATAACAGCTTCATTACTATCCATCGGTTCACCTAGCACTATTAAACATAGATTATCATGAAATACTTCATCGACATACAACAATAAACATAATAAAACAAATCAATCATTCTCATCAACTCATACTACAAAACCCTAGCAGATGTACATGACCCTTATAAATCATTTCACGTATGTACATGTCTTTCATACTTGAAACCCGTGTATAGATCTGTCCATACTGCAGAATATATATGTGACTACCCAAAAACAGATTCACGTATGTACCCGACATTTTTGAAGAAAACCTGCGTACAGATCTGTAATTAATGATTGAAACCTTTGTTGCACAACATAACACCTTTCAAACCCAAATATCGACATGCACCATAACAAATATACATCATAACATCATCATCACAGATCTATCAAACCATAAGCATATTATTCAATATGTAGTCATTTCATATCTAATAGATCTAATCCATCATCACACTTCTTGGTGCACAACTATTTCAGATCAAACCAATCATCAATAACCCAATACTTGCACACATAGCACTTTGATATCCATCTTCTTATATAGCTTAAGCCTTAGCCAATACCTTAGGCTAATTTAGTCGTTATTCCAATCGTATTCTTTGACAAGATCAAATCTTCATTGTCGCGCTCATTACTATGGGCCAATACCATGGTAAATACCCCTGATATTGAGAATATTGTGGTGCAGAAACTGTACGTGACTTTGCTTCACCATACTCGCGTATGTACACGACCTTTATTCACAAGACCCACATATACTTATTAAAACATCACCTTTATCCTTCCTCTGTCTCTGAAATGATATTCCTTTGTCCAATCTCTCTGTAACATCTGTATTGGATTGTATACTCATTTTGCTACCATCATGTTGACATCTTTATCAAGTAGGTTTCCATCAAGGAAAACACATTAGTCATAATGCCAACATATTGTTGTATTTTTATGGCTAGTCCTAGCCTACGTTTGTGGTCTATTTACTGTGGGGTATACTTTTTGTTTCATCGGGGTTCCCTTCCCTTGCGTGTTCATGGTGTGCTAGAAGGCATCTCCTTGTAAAAGAGGTCAACTTCCTATATTTTCATCCTGAGCATTTGTATTTTATGTATGATGTTGTCTTTGGTATCATATGAGCACTCTTTATGTTTTGTGTTGGGATCACGATTGCCATAACACCAAAACCCGCAGGTGTTAGTAAACAGATGCATCGCCAGAGTTAATGGATCCTCGAGAGGTGGTTAGTCCATGTCACGAAACACACGAGGAGTGCTGGATTATCCAATGCCTAACAATCTCCCCCCCAACGCGAGCCGGGTGTGATTCGAACTCGAGACCTTTGGCTCTGATACCACATGTTGGGATCACGATTGCCATTAAACCAAAAGCCGCAGGTGTTAGTAAATGGGCGCATCGCCAGAGTTAACGGATCCTCGAGAGGCGGTTAGTCCATGTCACGAAACACACGGGGAGTGCTGGATTATCCAATGCCTAACAGTTATAAGATTAGAAGAATGAGAGGAGTTAGGAGGGAGAGGAGAGGAATTAAAATTAGAATTAACATTGAACTTAGAAATATCATTTATAAGATTAGAAGTAATATTAAAATTGAGATTAGATGAATTATTAAAACTAGAGGAATTTGGGTTAGGGTTGTATTTAGAATAAGAATTTGAATTTGAATTAAGGTTATAATGAAAATTAGAAGAAGGGAATGATTAGGGGGGTATGAATTCCAACATGCACTAACGGAATTAGGATGGTTATTATTATTAACAGTTTCATTATTTGAATTACATTCATTTGTTGAGAATTTAGTAGAGTTAAAGCTGGGTAAATAATGAAAAAGGAAGGACACGATATTCGAAGAAGAACTACATTGGACAAGTGAGCTATTAGAGTTGGATGCAACGCTGAGTAGAGAATGTGAAAGTTTGGACTCACTGAAGGGACTAGGGAGACTATGCTGGGAGGGAGAAGTTGTCATGGAGCTATCGGCCGCAGGAGTATTGACACAGGAGGAGGATGGAACACTCTTCCTATCCTCATTTAAGCTTCCTGCCCTTGAATATGGGTGAAGTGTTCACCCGAAATGCTGGGATCTTCAAACAATACACATGGGATTCCAGCAGTTCTCAACAACAATATGTTACTAACTGTGGAAACATACATGCTATTGTTCGATCAAATTACATAAAAATAAAAATAAAAATTTCAAAAATAAAATAAAACTAATAACTAAAAGAAAATTGTTATAAAATAGTCAATTTACCCTTGTCCATTTTTGGGCTCCACGTTTTAACAACCCATGATTTTTCCAATGGTGTGTGTGTGTGTGTGTGTGTGGCATAGATCTTAGATCCATATTAACTCTGGATCTACCAAGTGCCCAGAGGGATCAAATCTCTTAAGGTGCAAATCTCCTTTACAATGAAAATGGGTTTGATCCCTCCAAACTCTTGATAAATCCAAATTTAGAATGGATCTAGATTGATAATAAATAAAAATGTTTCATTATATTTAAGATACATACATAAAATATATGGAGTGATTATTTTACAACATAGGCTATATAAATAAATACAAAATTCTAGTTTAATGAAATTGTATTATATTGTATTATTGGTTAGATGTATAGCCATAATAAGTTTGTTTTTTATTTCTTATTAGCTTATGTTTTTGACCAAATAATAATAAATTAGATTTTATTTTTATTTTTTATTATTATGAAATTCATTTATATGAAAATGTAAATTTTCATAGTTACTCATCAGGTTGCATGTGCTAATTTTAAATATAAATATAAACAATGTAGCTCAAAACATTATATGTTTCATACTCTTACACCTAGTGCAATATTCATTTTTTTTTAATGGGTTATTTGGAGGTTTTATCGTGACTTTTTTTTATATAGTTTATTTGAAACTTTTTAAAGGAAGACACATCATTTTAAACATTAAATCATACTCTTACACCTAGTGCAATATTTTTTTTTTCTTAATTAGTTATTTAGAAGTTTTATCGTGACTTTTTAAATATAGTTTATTTGAAACTTTTTAAAGGAAAACACATAATTTTAACCATTATATCTATTCCAAATATATCATAATATTATATAAATCTCTAATAATAAATATAAATTATAAATAACTTTATTATTTAAAAAATAATATAGAAAACCAAATATTGATTTAATTGTTACACTATTACACTGAGATAAATTATATTATACTAAAACTTCCATAACTTATCATTAGTAACACATGTTAACTCTTTCCAACAATATTTCCTCACACACCCATTTGACTTTGGATTTCCTTCTTTGATTTGGATTTCAAGGTGTGAGACATAGGTCACAAGAAGGAGATAAATGAACAATCTTATGTACTTTTAAGTCGAGTATAAAAAAAAGCAGCAATAGATTCCAACAATACATATTATGAAAGAATTTAAGATACATGAGAAGATTTTGAAAAAAATGAATTCCAAGTAAAGTATCATTTTGATTTAAGTTATCTGGCTAAATGATTTACATGAAAACAAAATCTAACAATTGCATTTTTATAAAATATGTTACACTTTTGCCATTTTTGCTTACTATAACTTTCAAATTTTCATGTAATATTTCCTCTCGCATGTGTCTATTTTCATTTATTTAGCTTTTGTAAATGTTTTTTTCACCTTTTCTTACTATCGCAGGCGTCACTTTAGTTATTTTCACTCGTGTATGTGTTGCACCTTTGCACATCACTAGTGGCATCTCTAGTGCACTTTTCTGCATTAGATGGTCCTACATATCATAAGAATATGCACTAGACACATTCCTACATCTTATCACGGTTTCTGATCATAGTCAACACTTATGTAGCAACTTGTATTCTAAGTGTCGCAATGCATCATTTCAACTATCGCACTTAGAAACAAGTGTTACTTTGTTTTTATTTCGAGTTGTGGTTGTTGTTCATGAATCCTATGCATTCTCTTAGCTTGTATTGGTGGGTTTCATGTGTGTGATTCATGTGTGAGGCTTGTTCGTATGCTTTTCCCTCTCTTACTCTATTGATCCCACACTTAGACAATTTAGAGCTCTTCTTGGTCCTACTGCCTAGTGCAAGTTATGAAAGCTTCAATCCTTCACTAGATAATGAGAACTTTCTATTCATGAAATGATATCTTCCTCCTATACTTATACACTAAGTCTTTCTTAAGGTCATCTCTTATCGCTGCACATTCAGAACTTTCAAAGCATAATCACCTAACACTTCTTGCTTGTATCGACTCACCGCACTACGTTTTGAGAAATTCTGCCTTGCATAGTGCATGGATAATTTCTAGAGGCCTTCCATAAAATAAAAATGCACCATACAAGGTCTCCTCCCTCTCATATTACATTAGACATCTCCTAGGCAAAGTTACTTACCTTTTACTACTTACCTTAGTGAACTGCGTAATCTCCTCTTACAGACAACCACTATGGAAGCAAACCACACTAGCCTTGCCTTTGTCTTCTAGTTGAGCACACTAAGAACCCTTAGTGGGTAGAAATTCCTTCACTTGTGCCTCATTTCTTTTCCTTGTTCCCTCCTTGTGGTCTCGGTCCACTTCCCAGTGCACAACACATTCTTAGTGAGCAGTCATGTTGCCTCGTCCATTGCAAGTGCGCACTGCGCCCAAGAATTGTCCTACCTTGATTCTTCAGTGCATTGCGTAGTACTAGAGCATAGTGAGGCCTCCTCTCAGTCACTATAAAGTTAAACTGCACAATCATTGTCTTCCTCTCCCTTTAACCATGTACACTGCATAGTCTTAGTCATTAGGCTCATCACATTGTTCCTTGTACTTTCCCATTGCACTAGACCTTGAAGAACTCCTCCTCGTAGTGCATGGCACAATTCTAGTGAGAAGTGATGACCTCCTCAGCCACTGTTGAGCTCAACTGTGTCTTCCTCATCAATCCCTCCCTTTTCAGTCCTCACACAAGCTTATCACAAGCAGCTTCTTCCATGAGAAAGGTAGAGATAAAATAGATAATTTCAATATTGATTTTGCCTTATCGTGAGTGATCTTCATTGGTAGGGTTTCCATCTCAACGTGAAAAGGAAATGCTCAAAGAATATGTCAAGGAGAAGAAGAAAAAAACACTTGTAGAGAGGACGCACAAACAAGAACCATCATGAACACATAGAGAGATCCTGAACCAAGACATATTGAATACATTGCATGATAACTCAGAAGGTCTCGATGTTAATCCAAGACCCTTTGGAGGGTGGAGATGAAGTGGTGCCCAAATCTACCATCAAGGATATAATACATAGCAGCAAGGAGAACAACATGGCATTGCCACATCATCATGATGTTACCTGTCATCAATGCCAAGTTATAGTTTGTACAAGTGTCGTCACAATGTCATGTGTGCCAATGTGCCTTGCCACATGATGTGGAATGTAATTATGTAATTATCAAAAGGAAAATGACAAAATTTAATGTGTGGAAGTCCAAGAATCACATGTGGAATATGAAGAGTCATATATGGAAAAAAAAAAGCAATTAGAAAAAGTCCAAAGTCCTTATGGAAGTCCAAGAGTCATATGTGGAATATGTAAAGTCACATGTGGACAAAAGAGTCTTATATAAGTTCAAAGGCCATTTAGGAGTCCAAGAGTCATGCGGGTAGCTCAAGAATCATAGGGGATATGAAAATCCATTACCCTTGTTATAAAAGAAACCTTATAACTCAAGAAAATGGATTTTTGAGGCTTAGGATTTAAAGATATAGTCTTGGCTTCTCTATTTTGACAGAGGAGAGAAGACCATTCCTTGGAGAAGAATGAAGTGACTTAATGTTCCAATACTGGAGCTAGTGTCTCACCACTATAACTGTGTACTTGGATCTTTCACCTAATAATCAGAAGATCATTGAGCCAACACATTTTCATGCATGTATTGTGAATATTTTAAGACTATTCTTTGGATGTTTGTGGTATATGTTATGTCCATATGTACTAAAGAAATTGAACTACTTTATTGGATTTGGTACTCATCTTGTTGAATGTGTGTTGTATTTCCTTTAACGATCATTGTGTTATGTGAACTACTTTTCTAGATAACTAACAAATATTTCCTTGTTCTCGTGTGCCTCTTTTAGGATAGTACTATTACTTTCCTTCTAGAGGCTCACTTCTGTCTCCCCTCTCATGAAGTCCTCCTTTTACACATTGCAAATGGTGTTTCACAATGTCAACTACTTGTTTGTTCAAAGGTTATGTGTATAATCTCTTATTTTATCCATATAAACCTAGGAAAACCTTAGAGTTATGGTGGTCGGGCTGATACTCTGGATGAGGCTCCTACTCCAAACTGTTTGAGTTCTAATTGGGACTTCAAGTAGGGGAGATCCCTTGTGTGTTGGCAGTATCCAGCACTGTTAATATTCTGGCACTAAAAAGAAGACCAAATGACAAGTTGTGCCCCTTGAGTCTATTTGAACCTCTTATCTTAAATAGCTCTTCCTCAAGTCATACTCATGAGGTGTTTTTCCAATAGATCCAATGGTAAACTTTTAATCCTTGATGAACCTCTTTATAACTTGTCTCAATTAAATTTTGATGGTGAGGGTGAAATATCCATAACCGAGCATATATTTAATTTCTTCTCTTTTTGTGCATTTTATGAAATCGATTGTGAATACGTTTCTTGTGTTATTTTCTCCTCACCTTTGAAGATCAAGTTAATCGATGATGTCATACCTTGCCTCTTGCTTCCATTCATTCATTTGAACAATTCCTCAGGGAGATTCATCTAGCCTTTGATAGGTATGGTTATTGGGATGTTCTTAAACGAATTAATCAACTTAGAATGAATCTTTATGAATCAATCGAGGATTTTTCTAATATATTTCTTCACCTATGTTATGTGTTTCCCGAAGAAGATATGCATTGGGATTTATTTAAAGAAAAGTTCCAGCACTTGGTTCAAATCTTCTTCAAGCAATATGAATCTGAATCCTTGGTTAAAATTTATTCCCCAACTTTCATTAATCATGACACATCCATAGTTTCAAAAGAGGGATCTATCACTCCTTTTATTCCTTATCCTCCTCCTTTTGATGTTGGCATTGGGAAATTTGTAAATCAGATTGTTGATCCATTCATCTGAGATCTCATCCAAGAAAACTTTGAATGTAGGGTGAAGACCAATCCCTTGACTTTTTAGGATGAAATTAACACTCATAACCTCATCCTTGAATCTAATTTGATTGAAAGCATGATCTCTTCTATGGATGTTTTTCTTCCTCTATCATCCCATTCTCATAATCCCTTGCCCCTTGATATGCTTGATTAGCCTCTTCCAAATCCAAACAGTGATCAGGTGCGAGGTAGTCACATTTCACAGATAGAGGAGCATAAAGGTGAAAATTCTTTCTATCTTTCTTCTCTTTTTCAAAGTCCTCTATGTGAATATGATGTTTCTCCATTCTTGGTTGATATTGAATCTAGTAATCTTGGTAGTTAATCAAATGAAATAAATTTCCTAATCAACAAAGTAAAGCCTTGGGAAACCATCATTTTGATAATGATGAATTTATTGATGTATGTGATGATGAATGCACAAGTGCACCAATTGATCTTTCAGTTTCTTAAGAAGTTTCTAATTTGAAATGTTTAGATCTTGAATTTGTTTTGGTCAAATAATATTTTCTTATGGAATCTTCTTCTTTAGCTCATTATTCCTTGTGTCCTATCATTTTTGATAAAGATACTCCATGCTCTTTGGGTTCCTCATCTAATGAGTTGAATTTTAAATTGACACAAGGTAGTTGAGTCATTCATGGTGAAGACGTAGGTAATCAAATCATCAAACATCCATCCCCTACTTTGTAAATTCCAGTTTTGTATCAAGATAACCCTATAATTTAGATTGCTCAGAGATCTCCTCTGATCTATACAACTTTAGATGCGCAATCAGAAGAACTTTATGACTTGGGTAATTTGTTTGTTAAGGATGTAAAATCTAATGAAATCAGTGACGTACGTGGCTACCATCTTGATAGTAGTGATCTTGTAGCAATTACTAGTAGTAGGTGGCCACACATCGTGCATGATCTAATCCAATCTTTATAATGAAATTCTACAATCCTTAAAAGTTTTGGGGCTTATCAGGAAGTCAAGGAACTTCAATTTTCATTGATGGTTATGCTAAGTTCTCCCAATCCTCACAATATCCTCAAACTATGTCATATCTTTATTTTCTCGCAAAATTATTTTCTTTGTATGGATTCACTGAATGAAATTCCCTTCTTGGAAGATCTTCGATATTTTGGATATAGACCCTTTTTCTTTCAAGATTCATGTTTTTTATTAGATTGAGGATTTTGTTTCAATTGGTTCATCTTCATGTGAATCTCTTGTATCAAACTCAGGTTTGGAGTGTATATCTTTCTTGGATACACAGAGCTATGAAGTTGATCATCCTAAAGATTATCATTGGTCGAAGGACTCATACCTATCAGCGTCTTTTGAAAATAATATACTCCTAGTTTTTCTTGTGAATGTTGTGATGCTAATCATTTTCTTCATGGCACAAGATACCCTCTTCAGCATTAGTGAATGCTTGAGTTATTTGGTGAGTCAAATTTGTTTATTTGATATACATGCTTACCCATTGTATCTTGACTAGTT
The DNA here is from genome assembly GCA_031772625.1 of Pinus tabuliformis. Taxonomy (NCBI): domain Eukaryota; kingdom Viridiplantae; phylum Streptophyta; class Pinopsida; order Pinales; family Pinaceae; genus Pinus; species Pinus tabuliformis. The sequence goes on from CM062812.1 coordinate 504,341,165, forward strand.
TCATGTATTTTCTATACTAACATTCATTTTCAATTCTTTTGATGATTGTGATGTTGATTCAGTTTGTAACCAATTACAAGGAAATGGTTGGTCACATTTAACATGCCAAGAAGATTATTCTGTTGTTAAAATCATTTGAAAATCTATTCAAATTGATCTATCTTTGTTGTCTACTAACCAAGAATCTTATGTCTTAATCGGTCCATCTGATCATAATGTTGGTTCTAATAACTATCATTCAACTAATCATTTTCCCACCAGTATATCGGATGATAGTTGTTTTATATCGACTGATCTTTATGGTTTATCATCTTACTATTTAGATACTTGTTAGGTAGTTGAGGCACTTCAACCTTCGTTGATGGTTATGCTAGGTCCCCACTATCTTGAAAAGCCTTCTGAATATGATCAAATTCTTTTTCCCTTACAATATTCTCATCTTGATTCGATGCCCTTAATTGAAAATTTATCTTTCAAGGGATTTCTGGGTTTTTGAAAGGATGATTTTGAATTTCATGACCCAATCTATGATTGGTTGGAAGCATCTTACTTAGCAAGCCCTTTTTCAAATAGCAAGTTTTGATATTTCTTGATGTTTTCTAAGTAGGAAAATATAGATTAAGATGCATTCACAAGAATATTTTGAGGTTTGTTTCATTTTTCTTCTACTAAAAAAGGTAAGGTTGCAGGTTGGTTAATGATTGCACATATTTCTACATCTAGCAAATACCTTCTATCTTTTGTGCAAGATATTCAAGTTCTTATCTTTTCTATTGCGCATTATGTTATATCCATCTTAATTGTTTATATATTTGTGGTTGCAAGTAAGGAACAACTACGATGGTTACTCTTTCATTACACTTAGCCCTGATCTTCTAGCTAGTTAGGTTAGGAGTAGCTCTTGTTGCATGCTATTTTCCGTTGCACACTCATCTTTCATTTGCTCTCTTTAGTCTTTCTTTTGTTTTCTCACTTCTGTATCGCATGATGATTGTTTTAGTCCAATCCTTCATTTTCTTTGTCCTTTTGGTCTTGTTTCCTTGTTTTTTCTTCTCTTTTCTTATGTTTTTTTTAATAATACTTTGCATGAAAGATACTCCTTTTGGATCAAAATACAATGTGGCAAAAATTTAAAATGGTAGTTGTGACGGTGAACAATGTTTGGCTAATATGTTATCCTCTTCTCTATTTGGGTTTATATATCTTTAATGTCTATTATGTTTGAATGGAAAATATGATTTGTTCCAAAAGGAAAGCCTTTTTTCGAACTATGAAGCATGTATCTTTATTAGGATATTCACTCATGATTCTTCCTTTTTTTGAATGGTGTTTTGACTTGTTGACTCAACCAAGTAGAGAAGGGAAAGGAGAAAAACTTTAAACAAGCATATTAAATTTAGTTATCTTTTGAATCCCTCAAACAAGGAACCAACTTCTCTTGTATATAAATAAGTCAGGTACCCTCTTCCACCACTAAAATAAATAAGTCCCTTTTCACATTCTATTAGTATTCAAATGAAGAGGTGAAGAAGATAAAGGCTTCATGCACAAAGAGTTCAAGCAAGAAACTTCATCGAGGTACTGAATAGGTCTGCTGGTAGCGAACAAATACTTGTGGTTCCTTGAGGTGACTCTGCCGGGTTACTGAATAGGCTCACTGGCAGTAGAGAAACATTGGCAAATATTCTTAACTTTGATTATCAACATATTGGTATACTTATTATCCTTCTCCCCTATTGAAATAATTGAGGTATGACTAATCTTATGTTGTTATGTTTCAAGCAAAGCAAGGAACAAACGAGACAGTCATATCTTTAACTAGGATAAGTGGAAAAGTTGGGGAAATCTATATGGTGAATCAATACTTCCTAAAAGGTTGAGACCTTTCACTTAAGGATAAAACCTGGAAAAATAAGCTAGAGTTCTACTAGCATGTCACCAAGTGATGATGTTGTGATCAACACCCTACAAAATTTTAGCTACACTTGAATTTTGGAGCAGACTGAGGATCTTATGATCTGTCATTCCATGGTCACTTCATGGTCTATTGATATTTTGCTAAATGTTCAAGTCTTCTTCACAGATTCTAACTATCAAAGTCACTTGCTCACACATGCTCAGTCCTTAATGAATTCATAAGCGCACTTCCTTTGTGAAGGCTTGAACATGCATAATGCAGTCCATCAAGACAATGTTTATGTAATGTTCAACCTATGATGATAGTTAGTTTAAAATTTCATTGACAATCTCCCTCACTCTGGTTGCAATTGTGTTATCTTTCTAGTGAGTTTTCTTGATTATCGCTTTTGCACACCTTTACTTTTGTAAGTGTCACTTTCTCCTTCGTGGTTGTCGTTTTTGCTTTCTATCATTTTAAAAAGTGTCATTTTCATGTTATCCTCGCTTTGGCATGTGTCACTTTTAATTTCTTTAGCTTTTACAAGTGTTTTTTGTTAAGCCAGGAGGGTAACTCCACAAATAACTTGTTTCTTGCGTTAATCCATTCATGAATATATACATTAGGGGAGAGACTCTCGAGATTCCAATTCCAAGGTCTCTTGGTTTTATCTAATGCATAACTGAAGTTATTTTCAGTAATCCCAATCCTTTTAGATTAGGTGTCAACTTTCTCCCCATTAATCTGAAGGGATCATGGTGAGTTCAAGCATCATTGTGAATCTTTAAAAAATTTCCCTTCCAAGTGCTTTGGTGAAGATGTCTGCAATATGCTAATTTATGGAACAATGTTAAAGGTGGATTGTCTATGCCTCAACATGATGTCAAATTATATGATATTTTTATTTATGTGCTTGGTTCAATCACAGAAATTTGGGTTCTTGGCCAACCTTATTGCATAAGTGTTATCAATCAAAAGAACATTTGAATGCACATGTTTCTCCTGAAATCCCTCCAGAATTTTCCTGAACCACATAATTTTCTTTGTTGCTTTGATTGCTGCCAAATATTCTTCCACAATTGTGGAATTTATTGGAACTGATTGTTTGTGTGACCTCGAGGAGACAACTCCTTATACAAGACTCATAACATAATATGAAGTAGATATTACTGTTTCTTTATCTCCATAGAAATATGAATCAGAGTACCTAATAAAGCTGAAGTCATCCACTTGTATATACTTGAGTCCAAAGTCTTGAATTCCCTTCAAGTAATTTCTAACTCTTTTTGCAATAGACCAGTGACCCTCACAAGGATTTTTCATAAACCTGGAGAGGATTCCTACAATAAATGAAATGTTTAGTCTGGTAGTAGTTAGGTAGTTGAGAATTCGTACGAGTTGTCTATACTTCATTACATCCTCAAATTATTTTCCTTCAGTGGATGCGAGCTTTAAGTTATGTTCCATTGGAGTAGTCAAAGGATTGCACTCATCCATGCCAAACATATTCAACATATCTCTGATGTACTTGTTCTGAGAGAGGAATATAAACTTCAAATGTTGGGTTACTTCAATACCAAGATAGTAGTGAACATAGCCCAAATCTGTCATTTCAAAACCTCTCCTCAATTCTTTCTTTATGGATGCAATGTATCTCTCATTTTTCCCTGTCATTAGAATATCATCTACATACACCATAGATATACAACTGTTTTTCGAACTTTCTTGACAAACAAAGTTGCATCATCAAGATCATAATGTTTGAAATTGACTTTCAGAAGATGTTGAGTTAACTTCTCATACCAGGATCGTGGTGCTTGCTTGAGGCCATACAAGGATTTTAAAATCTTTTGTACTTTATGTTCTTGGCCCTTCAGAAAAAAAATCCTTATGGTTGGGACATAAAAAAATTATCTTGCAAATCTCCATTCAAGAAAGCAATTTTTACATCCATTTGATGGACTTTCCAACCATTCTATGTTACCAAAGCAAAGAGTGTATGGATGGTATCCCATTTTGCCTTGGGGGGGAATTATCCTCATATTCGACCCCTTCCTTCTATGCAAAACCTTTTTCCACAAGTCTGCCTTTGTGCTTGTCAAGTGAGCCATCTGCTTTATACTTTTTTTTGAAGACCCACTTGCAACCAATTGGTTTGGTTCCCAATGGAGGATCAACTAGCTTCCAAGTGCCATTCTTTATCAAAGAATCATATTCTTTCTACATCGCTTCTTTCCATTCATCATGAGAAGTGTATTATTTGAAGGAATTTGGTTTGAAATTTGTAGAAAAATTCAGTTCACAATCATAAGAAACATCCATATCAATAGGTGAATCATAATTGTCTACATCACCTCCATTATGTTTTGTTGAGCTTCTTGTTCTTGTCGTTCCTACCTCTTTAGGTCAAAAACTTTCAAATTTCTTTGTCAGCCATTTTGGAGGAACTTTTTGAGATGGCCCAGGCTTCGCGGTTGACTGAGATGGGATTGAATCAAGATTTAGTCTCCCAATTATTTCAATCACATTAGTCAAAGTGTCATCAATGGCTAGAGTTTCATGTGGGGGAGAGAGTGCTTCAGAAGAAGATTCCATAGATTGATCCAGTATTGGGATACCCCCTTCAAGATGTGGAATCTCATTATCAAACTCTTGAAAATACTTCTCATGTTTGAATCTATCTAAGCGATCAAGTTGTCGCTCAACAACATTGTCAGTCTTGGATGATTTAAGAAAGCTGGCATCTCTAGATATTATAAAATTATTATTCACTTCATCGTAGATATGGTATGCTTTGAAGGTATTAGCGCAACCCAACAAGATACATTTGCAACTTCTTGCACCGAGTTTGTTTCTTTGTTCCTTAGGTATCAAGGCATAACATGTGGGAGCAAAAACCATGAGATGCCTCACAAAAGGAATGTGGCCATACCACATTTCATAGGGAGTCTTGTTTTTTATAACATGAGATGGAAACCTATTCTTTATATACAGAACAAATAGAACTGCATCATCCCAAAACATCATCTTCACATTCTTAAAAAAAATCATCGAACATACCATATCTAAGATTGTCCTATTCATTCTTTCAGCTACATCGTTCTGTTGGGGATTATAAGGCACTGTTTTTTGATCTTTGATCCCATGCTGGTGAAGATAGTTTTCAAATTCATTTGAAGTATATTCTTTTCCATTATGAATACAAATAGAGCCAATATGATATTGTGCATCATTTTCATTCTATGCATGAAAATGATTAAATGTTTCAAATGCTTCAAATTTGTTATTCAATAAATAAACCCAACACATTCTAGTGTAGTCATCAATAAATGTCATCATTTATTTATTACCATTTGTAGAAGGAACATGCATTGAGCCACATAAATCAGAATGGATGAGTTCAAGTTTTCTATGTGCTCCTGAATGAGAATCATGAAAAGACTGTTTGTTGTGCTTTCCTGAGATACAAGCATCACAATGCTTATGTTTCCTAGGAATTGCAGAAAAACTAGTAACACCATTTTTCTTCAAAAAATGGAGGTTGTCATAGTTCAAGTGTCTAAATATAGCATTCCATAAAAGGCCTAATGGAAATGTACCTTCACCATAATGAGAAATTTATGAAAAGTTTTGTTCATGGGAAGAGGTTCCTTGTAGCTTCAAAGGTATTTCTTCTTCTATCCCATTCATGACAAGTGAGTGATCCGATGCTTTTCTGACCCCAACCTTACCATCAAATATATGAATGGAGCATCCTTGCTGGTGGATGTGAACCAAAGACAAGAAATTTCTCCTCAACTCCGAGAGGTATAGAAATTCATGTGGAATAAATTCTAGAAGACCGGGCAGTTTGAGCCTGATGGTGCCAAGCCCCGATGGTTTGAGTTTTGATTTATTTGTAAAGTCTACTACTCCATCAACATTATCAGTGAATTCTTCAAATAAATCTCTTCTGAAATTCATGCGGAAAGTTTCTCTTGAATAAATCAACCAAACATATTTACATGAAGAAATTGAAGTGTTGAATAATGAGCAGACTCAGGTCCTTTACCTTTTCCTTTGTCAGGTGTTTTACCTTCTCCTTCATTTCTTTCTACTTTATTTTCTCCTAAGGTATCTTACATGTGTAAGCATCATGTCCATCTCTATTGCATCGTATGCAATGAAGATCAAACCTTTCTCCTTGGAAATGTTTGCCCCCCCTACCTCTAAAATTATTCCTTCCTCTTCCTCTTCGATCACCTCTTCCTTTAGAAGAATCGTGTGCATGGTTCTTCTTTTTTTGTGCAAGGCACACAAATTTTTTAGAAGAATGAAATTTTTTAGAAGAATAAGGAGTTTTCTTCTTCCCAAAATAATTCTCTCGCTAAACAAACTTCCTTTCAAGGGAGTCAAAAGTAATCTTCTTAAGGTTTCCGCTTGCTTTCAGTGACTCAAGATAATGTGAATAGGTGGGATATAGTGACTTGACATAAGCTATGATAGGAATATCTATTTCAACACCAATGGATTTTATGTCATGCATAATGGATCTTACTTCTAATGCTAAGGAAAGAGGGTCATCATTTTTCAACTAAAGATTGAACAACTTGATCATCAATTGAATAACTTACAACCCTCAAAAAACACCTGTGAAGGAAGGGAAACTCAACGAACACTACACGGACAAAACAACATTCAACGAGCACCTAGGGCACAATATATGGAGCTCATAGCATATAAAGAGCATGTATGTATACTTCAATCAATGCACATGGGGTTTCACTTACAACATTCAGCCTCAAGCCATTCAACACCTTCAAACGTGGCACCTGGAATTTTACACAGTCAAACATTGTCTGGGCTCTCGAAACTTAAACATCCCACAACCATTCACTATATTATCTATGTGACATGATAGCAACACCATACCATCTCTCAAAACTTCAATGAAAATATTGCACAAACTTCAATAAAATATACAACATATGTGATTCAGGGAGGCAATGTTCAATCCTTCTCTTAGCAGCATTCAACCCATCGTTCAGAGGGAGAGTGAGCAAGGAGGACCCGAGGAAATCGATTATGAAGAGATGATACAACGTATGGTTTGAGACAGAGAATCAACAAAGCATACAATGCACATAGCAGGGAATCAAAGACAACTTTTCTATTAAGGAAGAGAGGAGTTACAAGAAGAAGAAATATAAATTTAGGAGTTAGCTCTAATACCATGTCATGCTAGGAGGGTAACTGCACGAATAACTTGTTTATTGCGTTAGTCAGTTCACAAATATATACATGAGTGGAGAGACTCTTTTGATTGTAATTCCAAGGTCTCTTAGTTTTCTCTAATGCATATCTGAAGCTATTTACAATATTTACAATAATCCAAATCCTTTTAGATTAGGTGTTAACATTGTTTTCACCTTTTCTTACTGTTGTAGGTGTTGCTTTTAGTTGCTTTCACTCTTGTATGTGTCGCACCTTTTCACATCATTAGTAGTATCTCTAGCGCACTTTTCTGCATTAGATGGTCCTACATATCATAAGAATATGCACTAGACACATTCCTACGTCAGTGCACTTTTTTATCACAGTCGACACTTATGTATCCACTTCTATTCTAAGTGTCGCAATGTATCATTTCAACTATCGCACTTATAAATAAGTGTTGCTTTGTTGTCATTTCAAGGTGTGATTGTTGTTCATTATTCCTGTACATAATGTTGGATTGTATTGATGGTTTTCATGTGTGAGTACATTTCAAATGTTTTTTCCTCTCTTACTCTATTGATCCCACACTTAGGCATTTTGGAGCTTTTCTTGGTCCTACTACCCAATGCAAGTTATGAAAGATTCAAACCTTCACCAGGTGATGAGAATTACCTATTCATGAGCCTTATTGATTGAATATCTTCCTCCTAGACTTGTGCACTGAGTCTTTCTTATGGTCATCTCTTATGGATGCAAATTCATAGCTTTCAAAGCATAGTCACCTAACCCTTCTTTCTTGTACCAGCTCACCTCACTGGGTTTTGAGAAATTCTACCTTTTATAGCACATGGATCATTTGTAGAGGCCCTCTACAAAAGAATCTTGCACCATACAAGGTCTCTTCCCTCTCACAGTGCATTAGACATCTCCTAGGAAAAGTGACTTACCTTTTGCTTCTTACCTTAGTGAATTGCATAAACTCCTCTTATAGACAGCCACTGTGGAAGAAAACTGCGCTAACCTTGCCTTTATATGTTATTTGAGTGCACTATGTGCCCTTAGTGGGAAATAATTCCTTCCCTTGTGCCTTGTTTATGATACATGCACCCTCCTTATGGTTCTAGATCTCTTCTTAGTGCACAATGAATTCTTAGTGAGTAGTCATGGGGTCATGTCCCTTGAAAGTTCACATTACACCCAATACTTGTCCAACCTTGCTTCCTTAGTGTATTGTACAATCTTAAAGCACATCGAGGCCTCCTATCAGTCATTTTCAAGTCAAATTGCACAATCATTGTCTTCCTCTCCCTTCAACCCTGCGCAATGTGCAATCTTAGTCAGTAGGCTCGTCACATTATTCCTTGTACTTGCCCACTATGTTGGACCTTGAGTATCTCCTCCTCATATGGTACAATTCTAGTGAGTAGTGATTCTCTCCTCAGTCGTTGTTGAGATCAACTGCAACTTCCTCATCAAGCCCTCCCTTTTCAATCCTCACATAGGCCTATCACAGGAAACTTATTCCACGATCAAGGTAGAGAGAGAATAGATGATTTTGATAATGATTTTTCCTTGTCATGAGTGATATTCATTGACAGGTGTACCATATTAGCATGACAAGGCGATTCTTAATGAACAAGTCAATGAGAAGAAGCAAAGAATCACAAAGAAGAACCATCATGAAGACATGGAGATATCCTGAACCAAGACATATTGGAGACATTGCATGATAACTCAGAAGATCTTGATGTTGATCTAAGACCCTTTAGAGGGTGAAGATGAAGTTCTAATAAAATATACAATCAAGAATACAAGACATATTAGAAATGAGAACAACTTGGAATTGCCACATCATCATGAATTTCCATGTCATCAATGCCAAGTTATGGATTCTACATGTGTCATAACAATGTCATACGTGTCAATGTGTCTTGCCACGTGATGTGGAATGAAATTATGTAATCATCAAAAGGAAAATTATAAAATGTAATGTGTGGAAGTCCAAGAGTCACATGTGGAATATTAAGAGTCATATATGGACAAAAAAGACATTAGGAAAATTCCAGAAGTCTTATGAAAGTCCTAGAGTCATATGTCAAATGTGTAAAGTCACATGTGGACAAAAGAGTCTTATAGAAGTTCAAAGGTCATTTAGGATTCCAAGATACTTGAGGGTAGCTCAAGAGTCATAGGGGATATGGAAGGTCATTCCCCTTGTTATAAAAGAAACTTCATACCTCAAGCAAAGGGATTTTGCAGGCTTAGGCTTTGGAGAGCTAGTCTTGGCTTCTCTAATTTGACATAGGAGAGAAGATCATTCCTTGTAGAAGCTATAAGTGACTTAACGTTCCACTACTGCAGCTAGTGGCTCATCATTGTAACTGTGTACTTGAATCTTTCACCTAATAATCAGAAGATTGTTGAGCCAACACATTTTCATGCATGTATCATGAATATTTTAAGACTGTTCTTTGGATGTTTATGCTATATGTTATGTCCATATGTACTAAATAAATTAAACTACTTCATTGGCTTTGGTAATCGTCTTGTTGAGCGTGTGTTATATTTGCTTTAATGATCAGCATGTCTATGTGAAATACTTCTCTAGATAACTAACAAATTTTTCCTTGCTCTCGTGTGCCTCTTTTAGGATAATACTATTACTTTCCTTCTAGATACTCACTTTTGTCTCCCCTCTCGTGAAGGCCTCGTTTTACACATTGCAATTGGTGTTTCATAATGTCAACTTATTTGTTCAAAGGTTATGTGTATAATCTCTTATTTTATCCATGGAAAGCAAGGAAAACCTAGATTTATGGTGGTCAGATCAATACTCCAGTAGGGGCTCCTACTCCAAATGGTGTGAGGTCTAATTGGTACTTCACTTCTGGGAGACCCCCTATATGTTGGCGGTATCCAACACCGTCAACATAATGTTATGTATTACAAGTAGCCACCCAAGGAAGTTGTAGTCATAGGTCTGCATACATTTGAATCTACTAGATCCAAGCTCCCCTTGGATCCACTATCATTACCTGAAAAATATCCCTTGGTATTATTACTAAGTGCACAACCCTTGCAGAGGACATCATGCTCAATCTGAAGCTCTAAAAGACCTGTAATCATCTTTCTTAATGTTGGAAAAGCTCTTTAATGTAAGTGAAAAAATATTCAATGCCATACCTCACATAAAATGATACTATCATGGACCAATGCTTGGGTTGGTTGTCCTATTAGTATGTATAGCCCTCCCTCTCGAACACTAATCACTTTTTCAGAGTCTATGCTTGAGCCTTTAGGCCATATAAGAACCTATCCATCCAAAAATGCAACTCTTTAAACTTTGTATTCCAATGTTGAGATAGAGAACAAATTATTCTTCAATATTGGCACAAATAAAACTTATTTCATGTGTAGAGAGTTTTGAGACTCCAGCTAAAACGAATTTGATCCAACTCCTTTTACTGCATACTTTTCATTGTCTCCAAGTTCTACTTTCCATTTTGAAACTTCAAAACATTTGGAAACAAATAGAAGAAATAGTCAAGTTGTTGAACGCTTGTCTCTTAGGTTGACTTTAGTGGTTTCTATTTAAACAAAGCTCTGAAACCATGTTGAATTTTCTACAAGATGAACAGTAGAAACCAATTTTCATATATGATAATTACTTCCTAATGATCTTTAACAATTTTATCTTCATGCCACTTATATAATTGAGCAATTATACACATAAAATATCAACATTAATGCAGTGAAAATAATAAGATCATAAAGAGATAGCCATGCGTAATCGAGACAACAAATTTACCCCAGGAAACCCAAACTTGGGAGAAAACCCAACAACTTTTCTTCTAGGAAAAATATTCTTCAATAATATTTACAATTCCAAAAATTGTCTAGAAATTTGTGCCGAAATACAAGACCAAATATAAGTCAAACATGGTTAGAATTCCATCTAGTTATGCCGGTTAAACCAACCAAAAAACGGAGAAGTCAACAATCAAAAATTCAGTTTATATTCAAGCTCGGACCTACAGTCAAATACATACTACAGTCAAACTTAATCGAACTTGAACTCGATCAAATTGCATATAACTCGGTCTTCCTTTGTTCATGTATTGGACTGTCTTATAGAGACAATATGATGATCCGATCATTTTTCAAAATGAGGAGTCTCGTCATGAATTTATACATGTCGAGTGGGTGAATTTGAGCAAGGGTCACACCCTTTCATGGTGGGGTCGACTTGCTAATTTAAAGCCTACATGATAACCAAAAATTAAAATTTTATCTCCATTTTCATAATTCTTTTAGGTCGACTTAGGAGGCCTCTTAGCATGCAGGAACTCCTCTTGACGCTACAAAAAAATCAACAAATATGTCTATTTAAATGAATTTTATGATGATGTAATGCTTATAATTATACTTTTTGTTACATTATGTATTGTTCGATGCTTATTTCAATGATTGCTATAAACATTTAATGAAATGTCCAATTTTTTGTTAGAATAATTAGAGGGGAAAACAATATTTTTGCCTAAATTTTGGTAAGAATAATTCTGAATGGGAAGATATCACATGTTAATATTGCATAATCGAAATGCATTATAGGTATTTGAAGGTATTGAATTCATTTATACATTAAAAACAATAACATAATCAATTTAAAATGAGACATTTCAGCAAAACATGTTTAATTAGATTTTGGTGATGAAAAACTAAAAAAAGTTCATAGAATTTTTAACCTCCTTCTTCATATTTGTACTTAATTAATGTCTATACCTAATTAAATGTCTTGACTAGTTAATAAAATGCATTTAAAAATTTATTAAGTAAACACCAACTTGCAAACTTAAAGAATATAAATGGGTAAATAACACTTTTGTACCATAACATTATTCTTTTTTATTTGATATGATAACAAAATTGATTTCATACGTGACGTGTGATAAAATTTTGTTGAAAACCATTTTTAATGGGCCCTTAATTCTCCACATGAATGCAACCTAATTAGAGTTTATGTTCTCTTTGTGATTATGTGAAGATTGCATTTATTCTCTTTCTCAAAATAAATAATAATTGTGTATTATCTTTTTCAATGTTTTTTTTTTTAGAAAAAATTTTCGGTGTTTTTCATAATTTTAAGGGTACACTTTAAATTTTTTAAAGTGTAAGATTAGATTAATAATAAGAATTAAAATTGTTACAATAATATACTCATTAAGAATTTGACATCTTACTTAGGAATATAGTTCGATGAAGATGACAACATTTCATCCCACAACCACAACCATTTCAGCTAGGTTTAATTAACCATAAAACTTTGTGTGATCACTCCCTTTTTGAGAATATTCAAATGGATGGTGGCTCAATTGCAAACTAGAAGTTGTATTGTAAGTTCCCTATGAATTGGTCATCTTTTGACTACTCAATAATAAGAAAGGAAATCCACATTTTCAACTTGAAATTTGATAAGAATCATTGTGGATTGATAAAATTACAAATATTAAATATTTACATTATACAACATAGTTAAAATAAAAATATTTGAAAGTGTTAGAATTCATTTATGCATTAAAAATAAGAATTTCATCTCATCAAAAGTTTATTTAATTTCGAGAAATATTGTTTAGTTCAATAATTGAATTCCGAAAAGTTGAAAATATACATATTTAACCTTTTTCCTAACCATAATACTCAGATTTAAACCTATAATCTATTACTTTTCCATTAATGACATGTTTTAAAAAATAGCTAAGTAATTAAACTACCCTTTAAATTGATGATTCATCTTATTTATAGTCCTTTCATATAAATTGATATATGTTTTAATTTTTAATTAATTTTTTTATTATTATTATATATATATATTTTTTTAACTTTAATATATACTTATCGAGTTTTAAGTAAAAAAAAAAATTACTAAAATTTATTTATAATAGTTTTTTAAACTACTAAAATTTATTTATAATAGTTTTATAAACCCTAATATATACTTATTGGGGTTTAAGTAAAAAAATTCTTAAATTTATTTATATGAAAAAAAATTGAGTATAATTTTTATAAGAACCTAATTTTAGAAAAAGTAATAGATCTCTTTGATTTTAAAGAAGCAATAAGGATTTATTATCTCACTCATAATTATTTAAACAAATTTTTAAAATTAATCATAATAAATTTGATTTTAAAATTAATCATAATAAATTTGTATTAGATATTAATATTAAATTAATGTTTAGTTGAATTAGTAAATGAAATAATCTTTTTTTAATATTTTTTGTTAATTTTGTTCAAAATTTGGTAGATATTTTTAAGAAGTATAAGTTTAATTTGTCTAATCTACAAAGTTTTAAGGGCTAAGGATTTTTTTAAAGTGTTGAATTCATTTATGCATTCAAAATTGCATTTTAAACAATAAGAAATTACAATCATGTTTAAAATTGTATTGTTGGATTTTGTCCAAAAAAAGTAATTTCATTTATTAGTTAGACTACAACATAAATTAATAATATAACAAATTTTCTATAAATAAACATTAATAAACTAAGAAAAATGTAAATATAATAAAAGACTAACTAAAATGTTCCTAACAAACCTAAGGCCATCATTGGATCCTTAAATGTAAACATGAGGAAATCCTACTCCACAAGGAATTTTCTTATGATATAAAGATGAGAAAATTCTTAGTGACATTAGGAATTTTTTTGAATGAAACATATATGAGAGTTTTATTAAAAAGAAAGTTGGGATTCTTGTAGATCTTCCTGTAGATTCACAAGCTCATGTAATCTACTAAAACAAGAGACAAGAATCTACTTCTACTTTTAACCAGCAGAAGTCAATAGATCGATGAAAACAATATAAACAAAAGAAGACAAATCAATGGCACATAACACAATATTTTTTTTAGGGGAAAGCCACTGCTCAAAACCCTTCCTATCTGTATTGCATTAATCAGAAATATGAGTGAAGAGACAAAGCTTGTTCTCACTAGAACAATTTTGCACAAGTATGCTCAACTCTCTGCCTCGCAAGCTTGCTATTAGCCAACACTTAGCCAATTTCCATAGCTTGCCAAGCCCCTATTTCCTTGCGCAATTCCTATGATGAATATCCCGTATTTAAAGGGAATTCATGCTTCCAAGATTGTGCAATCCTAATTAGGTCCTCTTCCTTATTGCATGCATGATATTTACAACTTAGTAAATCATACAGCTGATAGTACACTATCACTACACTCTAGTCTCAACTGGGTCTTTCTCAGAACTGACATGCATGAGTTTCCGATGAGTGAATCTTCAGTTATCTAGAGTAGCACCTGTGGATGCACCAGTGCACTAACTGACTGCTAATCCTCTACTAGTTCAATAAATAGTTAGAACTAGTTTAACTGACTATAACTCAGTAAATTGAGTTATCTAATTACAACTCAATCTAAACTCATACTGGACCCCTAAAATTTAGGGAGAACATATACATGACTTCTAAATGACTTCCAACTCGAAACTCCAAGCTAATTAATTAAGTTAATAATAGTTAATTAACTATTTACAAGTTTTTATGAGAATAGAATTCAATTTTAATTCACAGTTTAATTCAAGGACAAATTAAACTGGAATTTCTTGTTTTTGTTTCTCAATAATTCGGCCCATAATCGTTATATTTCATCAAATCTACCAATATTCCTTGTAGGTTTGTGATCGAGCATGGATGCTCAATCCAAACCCTCACTCTCAAGTATCCTATGGTACAAAAACTTTATTCCCTTTCCAATTACAATTTTTCCATAATACTCCTACAATCCAAATACATTTACATTCCATTTTTCCCTACTTTTTGATTTGATTTTGATTGGCTTCTTGTTTTCTTGGCGAAATATTTTTCCCAACTTGGATCCAACCCATGTTTTCTGCTAAATCTGATGGCTCACCCTTCGATGAGTGAGACTTGTCGTCTTTAGTTTTTCCCTCATATGCTTGATATGTCCAAGAAATTGCCTTAATAGCTTTATTCCTTCAGGATTCAAAATGGGATCCATCTTTCACAAACATTCACTATGTATGGGCTTCCGCTATTGCTGAATCCGGAGGGTCTTCCTTTACATGCACTTCTTCTTGACTGATTTTTGTTTCCTTCATTGAATTTTCTTTGACATGAACTTCTTCCAAATTGTCTTTTACTTCTTTCTGGCATTGAGTCTCTTCTTCTTTGTATACCATATAATGTTCACTCTGGGCTCTTTCCTGCCATTTAGGCCTCTAGTTATTTTTCCGAGCTCTTTTATTTTGCAAATGCCTAGGGCAATTTTTTTATTACATGCCTTATTTCATAACACACTTTACATCGAAATAGAACATTTTCATAATCAACCTTCTAAACCCATACATAGTTTGGAGTTGTCATATTTATCTCAACAGGAAAACCCTTATTAAAATCCATCTCCAAGCATATTCAAGTATAAGTGGTCTTATAAAAAAATTAGTTTTGGACTATGGTAATAAAACGTCCCAATTGCATTTTTAATAGTAGTTAACGATGGGAGATTCCAAAGATGTAGGGAAGGTTTATGAGCCTTACCCAAACTGGATCCGTGGAGATTGACATCGTAATTGGATTAAAGGTAGGCAACTAGGGCTGCATGAAGAGACCAACACTATCCTAGAACTAGGGCTTGCATTCACAAATAATCTTCTTATCCTCAATATTATCAAAGACAACAACACAAATACTTGATTCAGAGGGCAAATATTCAGTTCATTAGTCAAGAGAGTTTTCCACAAATCAAAAATCCACTTGTGGAGATCATTGAATTGTGGCCAAAATCCATTAAATATGCAGACCAAACCTTGGTTTGAGAAAGAAGAAGAAGAAGAAGAAGAAGAAGTCACAGCTAAAAGATTCCTCCTCCAAATGAACATTAAAGGTAGGAGCTTCTTGAACTACCAGAAGAATAGAGCTAGATTTTAGCATGGCACTATACGAAATTGTTGCTTAAGCTACCCGAGACGAAGAATTTGTGGAACAAGTTGTCATTCCTTCAAGAAAAACTAATTTCGTAATTAAATAATGAGTTCATCATTGATCAATGAGTTGTAAAAACCACACAACAGGGATCTGTGAGAAAAATCACAATAAAAGAATAAGCAACCAGCTAAGAAAAACCAACCCTAGTTATCACGAGAGGTTGCATCATGTTGTCCATCTTCCAAAATATTCACATATATTCCTATTAATATTAAAAATATTCTTAATAACTATCTTTAACAATTTAATATTAATATTAATAACCATCTTTAATAATTTAATATTATTTTTAAGATTATATTATGAATATTTTTAATATATACAAAGCTTGAATTTTTATGTTTTTTATGAAATTTTGATCATCCATTATAAAAATAAATAAAACAAAATTAATAATAATAATATTTTTTTATTATGAAAATGAGTTTTCACTGATTTTAAATTTTAATTAATTTTTTTCTAAAATTAAAATTAATTTAAAATTATAAATTTTAAAAATATTGTTATATCGTATGTAGTATCTATATTAAAAATTTCTACACCTCTTATTGAATTTATAATGAAAAAGAGAATTTATTAATTATAAGATTAATTTACTTTGCGCACAAAAGTGTTTACTAAAATAAGTTGTCCATATTAAATTAAATATACACTTTATTTTTTTCAAAATCAAAATTTATATATAAAATTATGCAGTTGAATATAGCTATAACTAAAACAAATATATGAAATTGGAATTAAGAATATAAAATTAATTTCTTTTTAAACAACAAAAAATTATAAATTTTATTTATATAAAAGATCAGGGCAAATGTACACATATGAGTTACATAAATAGATAATCAGTGCAGTGAAGTTGCAATAACGTATTATTCATGTTTTACATTTTCAAAATTAATCGAAATACCTATTTATATAGATCCTCATAATTAGGGAATTTCGTTGGTTGACAAATTGTCTATTAATTAAAAATAATATTTTTTTAATTGAGTAGTAAAATTAAGTTGGGAGTTACTCAATTTATTATTAAGTGAAAATTTTTAATCATCTACCAAAGTTTTAATTAAAACTTATCATATTATTAATAAAAATTAAATCTTAATAAAAATAAAAATAATATTTTTATCTAATCACTTAAAATAACTTCAGTTGACATTTTTGAAACACTACTTATAATAAATTATAAAAAAATTAAAATTCAAAATACAATACAATAATCAATCAAAAATTCAATAAATTACTTGTACGAAACAATTCCAAACAAGAGAGCCACTGCCGTGGCGGTAGTCCCTGCCGGGGTCTGCCACAACCACAATGCAAATTCTTAGAATAAGCAAGACATAGAATAATCAAGACATGTAGAAAAGAAGCCTAGAACCAGCAGTTTCAGAACAAGCAAGCCGTTGTTTCACCTTTCTTAACTGTTTGTCGTTGGTGTCATTTGTCGATTGTATAAGCAGAAGAAAAATCGTACTTTAAGGCTTAAGCTTGTCGTGACATTATTATTATACAATAAATATTATGTTCATCAGGCGCATTGCCAAACTTATGGTTTAAACATTATATGATTTATGCTTACTCGCTTTCTCTCATATGATTTAAATATTTAACCCACGAAATAGAGATGGAACCAAATGTTTTTTTAAAAAGTGTAACCATCCGCAGGTCCGTTGGATTTGAAGATTCTACTTTTTGTCATGATAAAAAAAACAACAAACTGTGCAGCATCAAGGAAGGTTATGATCATGATTCATGATTAAGGAAAACCACACTTAATGCACAAACAACATGAACAACCATGCTCAATATATATATTATAAATAGTGCAGAAATCTTGTACCGAAGAGGAATTGAAGATTGCTAGTTTGTATAGATCCAACCAACGATGAAAATGTAAAACTTTACACAACAACAAAGGCCATAATGACAATTCACAAAAGTTTATGTTTAGAACCAAAAAAATACTAATGACCATAAAAAAAAATTGTGCCTAAGAGGACTTGAAGACTCTCATTAAGATTCAAAATAAGGATCAAAACTTTGCTCACTGTACAGATGCAACAACAATGCCTGTAAAACAATAATAACACCCATTGCTCTCAAGGTATGTGGTATAAATAAATCAAGAAATGCTAAATTTTTTGACTAAACAGACAACAGACAAGGCAGTCCCTTCATCAAAACTAACAATTCATTTTAATAACCAATCCATATAGAGAAGATTTGCAACCTGTCCATCTGCAATTATCAAGAGAACATGGTACTGCCCACCACTCTGTTCCACAATACGGATTGCTGCTTCAATAATTGGGGCAAAAGATGTTGGCCCTAAATAAGAAAAGAACATACAAGAAATGTATAAGAAAACACGGGACATACGCAACATATACACATATCAAGTAAACCAGTCAGACACTCTTTCCTAGCTTAAGGCTTATAATGCTAAAGGTAATTAATCTTCATATCTTCAGGTGGAATGTCAAAGTTTCATTAACCAACCAGCCAGTCGAAGATGTGGGACTATCTCCCTGTAGCGTCTCAACGCTTCTTCAAATCCATTGCATAACCTATCATCTGGATAGAAACTAAACACACTTTGATCATGTGTCAAAGCTGTGAAAGAAACAACACGTTATTAGCAATAACCATATTGCTGCATATGTTATGAATTCATGTTAACCAACATAAGAAAAATAAATTGAGCCAAATTCAAACAAGATTTTCAATCGAAATAGAGATCAAAACTTGCCATCCCCAAAACCAAAACAAGGGATCAAGTTGTCTTCGTCAAATACAGATAAGGTCCTCCCAATTATTGAAATCGCTTGTTCATAAGGGTTTGGAGTGTCTCCAATGTGGTGCAAGCTTCGGAGATTAAAAGACCTTGCACCTAAAATCCATAACAAAATGTTGAAGTGGTGACTTTAATTTGATTTGGGTTGAAAAGTAAAAAGCCTGCAGAATTATCAACTTAAACTAAAAAACTGATTGAAGTTGTATTCAATATATATGAGCTGCCTACAGAAACACACTAACAGTTCTTGAGCAAATAAACATAGCGGGCCACATTTAGATAGAGGCAGATTGGCTATTTTAAAATTTTAACTTGCATGAAAATTATGACATTAAAAACTTCAGGATCATGGATAATAGAACTTACCTGTCCACTCATTGCTCTTAGTGAAGTCAATCCCTACAATCAAATTGGAAGATTCGAGGCCAGCTTGTGCAAGAGCTGCAGTCACCTACAAAAAAGATAAAAATAGAAACAAATCAGAGAATTCTCCCCATAGCCCTTATAACCATAACTTATCAAGCCAATTCACACTGAAATACATGCGATAATACAAGCTAATTACTCAAATATCATAATCAGGTACATCGAAACCCATGCAAAGCCAGTTCTTTAGAGCATTACAATCTGACTAAACCTTTGACCAAAATTGTTGCGTTGTTTGTTGACCTAAATAAATTACTTAATTGTCTTGAATTAATACTACTGAATATGATCTCAACAATGAGCATTATTTTTCAATTCAAATTAAGTATTCCACTGGATTTAAATGTTTACTAAGCTTTAAGAAATATGAAAACCAGTGAAACGAATAAGTTATATAATCTAAGGCACATATTTGATTAATAATAAGAAAAAACCATATGACTTCAAATCCATCACAAAGAAATGACAACAACCCATCCTGAAAATGCATAGTAAACCCTTAATTTTTAACATGTATGGCATCCAAAAACCAAAGTGCAAAGTAGTAAACACTTAATTTTTAACAACATATATGGTATGCAAAAACCGAGGAGAGTAAGAATACCTCATCAAGTGAATTGTAATTGTCAGCGATTCGGGAGTATCTCCTTTGCAACTTCTGTTTAGTCGCTGGTTGTGCTGGTTGTGCATAAGTTTCCGATGGAACTGCTGGTGAAGGACCATAGGATGAAGAATCCCATGCTGGTGAAGGGCCATACGAAGAAGAACTGTAACGCCTCGGGCGAATACTTTTTGAATGTCTGCCTCCCATTGCCTAGATTTTGAGTTTTTGCAAGGTTTCGCAGGTATGGCACATAATATTCTCCACAAACTCTAATGAATTGAAGATAAACTTGCCTCAGAAAACATAAACAGAATCCCAAGAAATTGGATCTGAAAAATGGCAACATTATAAAAGGATTACCAACATAATAAATTAGAATATTGACATTAAAATTGCAACATAAAGAAAACGGTTCCTGGAGAAACAGTTTTTAGACATGTTCATTAACCAAATTAAATACAACTTATTTGAAACTTTTTGATCTTGTGAAGAAAAAATATCTTTAAGACTTGCCAAGCTAAACATTGTAGCTTTTAAACATATATATATATAATAAGAAGTGGATCAAGCTTCGGAAGTAAAGGACAAAAGTTTGTTGCAAAACCCGGCCTTGCTACTAAAAACAAATTGATAACAGAAAATCCCACCATTTCTCGCCGATCTCATACCAATGAAAAAGAAACAAAATTAGGAAAACAAAATGCGGTGATATATACCAGGTTGTAAGTACAACTTAGCACATTTACAGATAACATGCAAATCCCATTAACACTCGATGCAAGAGGCCTCGTGCGTTCAGGATGATGTTCTGTAACAAATCCTCGGATTTCCGATATTTAAAAATACACAGAAGGCAAATCCGCTCAAAGCAGAAGCACAGAACCCTGCTCAAGATTGAAAATTCCACCGAGGCAACTTCTGAGAGCCTACCTTCTAGAATATTATGCTCTGAAGGCAGCGGAAGAGAACTTTCTCCGTCCAAACCCTTCCACTGATATACAAAGTAAGCGGAGTTGCAGTGAAGCTCCTGTTATGATTCCCGGTTCAATGCCTTAGAAAGTCTCTTTCAAAATCGAGAATCCACGCTATAATGCAATTTACATCAGATATACACTTCACAAAGGGCTAAGACAGCAGGAGCTCGGAAACAACATAAAATAATCCCTCGCCGAAAACGTTTACCATCTTGAAAAATTCAGGAAACTTACAATGAACTTCAAATTTGATGGCATGGAGGGCATGGAAGACCCACAAACAACATTTTTTTTCGCAAACTTTACAATTTTATCATATGTATATAATTTCATTCAGACTTTAAAAACAGAAAACAAGAAAGTCCGATCAGCACTATTTTGAATAAGACCAGTTCGGAAAAGTTTAAAAGCTCACAAAAGAATGACTCCTCGCTCTAACACAGTAAATTTTTCGCAATTCCTTTAAATATCAACGGTTCCTTTCCTTGCGATGTAAACTGGAACTTTCCTCTACAACTAAAATAACAAGATAATATAGCGAGTTTTTTGCGTGTAAAACTAAGTTTCCTCAATCTGAAGCCGAAGAGTTGATTTATTCAACCAAATTTACCTAAAGCCGGCACATATGAAGCTTCCTAAAGCCAAGTGCGCTCACGGAACAGATCGAAACAACCTGGAAAGTGGCTGGGACCAAGATAGTCGCAGAAGCGGGAATTCTTCCAAGTTACAGTTAAATATTGCGGTCGTTTACTTAATTTCTCGGGCAGATCCTGGAAATGGAGATGAGGGAAAGTGGGAAGGAAGGAAACTCATTTCGAGCATGAAGTTTTGATTGAAGACGGTGGAAACTAGAGATAAGCAATGGAAATTGTGTCGATCAATTTGGCTTACAATATCACCTTTCCTTCAGAAATTAGGAAGGTACCTTAATGTGGTAGCGAGCTACTTGAGAGGTGGCAGACGGTGGCAGACAGTGGTAGCCAGCTGCGTGAGAGGTGGCAGCTATATAATAAACTTTGCATGCACCTAAGTTTCATGTTTGTCACCATAATTTTCCAGACTTTGGATAAAATACAAATTGGAAATGGTATATAAAATGACAGAACTTTGGTTAAAATAGTATTGCCACAATTTTCTTGCATCGGGCCACGTGAAGCCTGCAATAAGAGGTACAATGCGCTTTCAGAGTTAAAACTTTGGATAAAATTTAAGTGAACAAAATTGCTACGATTAAACTTTGGTTAAAACACAAGAAAACATAAAAAAAAACGGTCAACAGATGGATTAATAGGCGGTCAAACGTTCGATCGAACGCTATAGTCCGGGCAGGGACTAATAAGAGAGGATACCACTTTTCCTCTCAAGGACCTAGGAATATAAATAACTAACACCTTATCAAACCACTTTGATGATTTTTTATTTTTTTTAACTATTGTTATCTTTTATAGTCTTTTAGAAAGTATTCCATCACCATTAAATCTATATATATATATATATATATATATATATATATATATAATACCGTTCAAAATTCAAAGTTTCCAAATTTAAAATTTGGATTTTTTCAATTAAAATTATCATGAATTTTTTCCATTAAAATTATTATTTACTTTTTATATAATAATTTGTAAAATTATTTTTTTTAATAATAGTTTTCAAAACATTTTTACTTATTTTAAAATTTAATATATATTTTTTCATTATATTTTGGAAAATAATATTAATTATATATATATATATATATGAGTAATTTAGTATTAAATTTGTGCCTAGTTGTAGTAAAATACACGGAATTATATTTTCAATATTTAAACTTGGCTGAAATTCAGAGAGAACACTGACCCATTACATAAAAAGACCCAAAAATCTAACAATAGACCTAATTACATCAACTATGCAAGATTACAAAAAGGAAAAAAATCCACATGTAGTGATATTAGCTAGATTTAATTACTAACTGTTGCTAACTTGTTGATATCTATGTCTTGCTTGCCTGAATCTTCCTCGTGCTAGTTGGGACCCGTGGGAGCATCTTTGCTTAGCTTGAAGTCCATGATAATGTTCCTCAGCACGTCCACATCATCTGTCAAACGAGATAACTAAATTTGAAGAGTCAATAACTTGTCCATGAGATCCACCTAGGCATGGCACATTTGGAAGAATTTGACTTGGAGATCGTAATCTGCCTTGTGAAGAGGTTCATGTGTAGAAAAGCATTGAGAACGGGGACTATCAGCTAAGGAGGACTTCGAGTCTAAATCAATATTTATTATGCCAATCATTGTGCATGCATGTCTAACACCTCCATGGTCTTGCTATCTTTCCCACAGTTGTCCAAGATCATGCTCTGGCACCATTGTAATATCCCAAACTAGGAAATACAATGAATACCAAAAACATGCACTAAGCTACAACAAGAAAATACAATCATGCAAGCACAATTTTTACACAAGCAAAAATAGATCAATAAACCATAGAATAGTAGCAACAAATTTGAGCCATTTTATTAAAATTTCTCTGGAGCTAAGTACAATAGAGTAGAATGATAGAACCTAGGCTTGCTAATGCAAGCATGCAATACCTAGGTGAATATCTAAGCAAAACTCCAATTGAAATGGCTCAATCAGTCCCAATACACTACCCATAAAATTGTGTTGTTGCTGCTAGCGGTGAACTATGATTTATGCCATCTAATTTGCGCCAAAAAATCCACAAAATTAACTGGAGGCTTCTCTCACCCAAATCTATCAAACCCACAAAAATCTTGGGCTAATTCCAGTTGACTCGGAAAGCCCCAAAATGTGAAAATTACCCAGAAAATAATGGTGTTGTTGCTACTGTTGTTGCTAGAGGAAAATTGCATAATGACCCATCAAAAAAAAAGAAGCCCCGAAAATATTTTGAGCTCCTGAAATGCTCAAATAGTGTGACAATCTCAATTAAACAAGCAATTCACCCTGCTATAAGAATGAGGATTTCATACCCAAATACTACTAGGAAAATTATAAAATTTTAACCACAAACTCCTCTCACAAAACCCATAAAAACCCAAAAAATTATTGGGTTGAATCCACCATTCACTGAAACCCCAAAATCCGCATGTAGCCCTTCACAATCTGTGAATGAGCTACATAAATCAAACTTCTTTAATAATGTACACTTTACATGAAGGGAAACTCATCCAAATTCCTCCAAAATTTCTTCCTCAAACTTCCGGCCAAAATCAACTCCAATGCCCGATAAAACACTATTGCTCAACCCCTGCAAAATAGCTCGAAATCTAACCCCACAATAGTTGACCCTCCAATGAGCAACTCTAACTACCTCAGCGCCCAATGAGTGGAAAACTGAGTGAATATCTACAATAAATCTCTTTGGAAATCCTGAATTGCACTCCCAAAATTACCTCACTAAAGAGACACACAAAGTTCTCCAAAATGAGGGTGGAATTTCACTTGGAAATTCCTTGTGCTAAACAACACTGGTTGACTTGGCTAAGCATCTCAAGCAAGCTCTCTAATTTAGAAATGAATTGAAAAAATAAAATCATCAAAATGAGGCTCTAGTCTTCATTTTATGGTGTTTTCCATTCCTCATACCATGGCTTGATTTCTCTCAGACTATGCTTTGATACCATGGTTTGATTCTTCCCATGGTTCGATTTCCATTTTTGTAATCTCCACAACTTATCTTTACTTTAATTTTTCTTCTTTTCCTAAGTCCCAACCATTGTCTTTCCTCCAAAATTGCAAAATTGGGAATTTCCTTGTCAAAATTTTTAATTGGGGACATGACATCTTGCATGACCAAGCATTTTTGTAGAGGGTTATAGATCATGGCATATGATACAATTGTTGTTATTTCTTTTCTTTTGCAAAATATTATGCACAACAACTTTTCAAGGAGATAAATCACCCTACAAGTGGGAGAATTAAGTGCGTTAAAAAATAAGAATGGATTCTTGTAAAAACTATGGTTGATGTGTTTTTGAAAGCATGTAGATCCCAAAGGGGTATGTTTCATATGTTGTTCACCACTTTCATGGTCAAAGGGTATCCATGTGATTCTTATCTATATCTGTTGTAACCCTAGTGCATATTGGAAGTAATAAAAGTTATATTAAACAAATAAAAAAAGGTTATGTAAGTATAAAAGAATAAATAATAACACTTAAACAATTCTCTTACTCTCCAGCCCCAAGGGATAGCTCAATTGGTTGAGTTGTCATTGCTAAGTATATTTCCAATTGGGAAGTCACGGGCTCAAATCTCCTCGACACCCTTGGGGTTAGGCCCGACTACATAAGCTAGCGGTTAGATCCCTTCGGGTGGATCTTCTCGTATTATTACCCATGGATGTAGTGGCCACTCAGTAACCGTGAACCACAATTGAAAAAAAAAATCTCTTACTCTCCATATGCACACAAAACTCATTCGTTAACATGTTGTCAATTATTTTACCATGTCATATATTTCTTAGTCAACGTGATTGAGTTACTAATTGTAACCCTAATGCATATTGGAAGTAATAAAAGTTGTATTTTGAAAGCAAAAAAATGTAAGTATTAAAGAATAAATAATAATGTTTTAACAAATCTCTTACTCTAAACATGCACATAAAACTCATTCATTAACACATTGTCAATTATTTTACCATGCCATATATTTATTTGTCAATGTGATTGAGTTACTAGTTATTATGAGTATATTTGTGATTAATGAAGATTTTTAAAACATCTTTTTTATCCCATACCACATCACTTGTTAATTGCTTTACTTAAAAGATAGACTAGGGAATTTCAAATTTTTTTACCTAATTTTAGTGTTTCATGGTTGTGGTGTTGTTGTAAGAGATGCCAAAATGCATTGACAAGCCAGAGTTATAATTTGAAAATTCAAACATGTAGCATAAGAGGTCTTCTAAGGTCATGCTATTACCATTTATGAATGTTTGTTTCTAGCTAATATAATTAGTATGGTGCTTAATTCGGAATCTAGTTTTCCACCTACAAATGTAGGGTATCTACAACGAAAGAGGATTATACATCATACAATCTTTTTTTCATCTCTTAATGTCTCTAATACCATTTTTGTTTTATTTAGGCATGTATAGGTGGGTTGCTATCCTTTGCCACAAACTTGTGAATTATGTGGGACCTATAGTTTTCTGTAGTAGGTGTGAAATATATATAGCCTATATGTATATATTATATATAACATATATTTAAATATTTTATGTAATCCTTCATCGAACTTTTGGCATATGCTTATGCATTGGCACTTTCAACTACACTTCCATATTTTGTCGCATGTTTGAAGATAGCTTGTATTTCATCAGAAGTTGAAACCTTCATCGAATTCCCATCGAACATCATCTAGTCTGTACATTTTTTATATTTCAAATTTGAAATGGAATAAGACATATAATAATAGCTACTACAACCACAATTGCAATGTCAAAGTTTTTAACTTTCATCAATATATGTTTGGACTTATGGAAAATGACCATCAATGAATTTCATCAAGTCTAATGATGGCCAGAAATGGTCAGAAGTCGGAAGTTAGAAGTCTAATTATTTTCAAGAGATGAAGAAAAAAATACCAATATTCTAATAATTAGGGAAAAATCTTTAGTGGTGGGGTCCATTTTATCCTAACCATCGAAACTCCCTATTGTATATTCTCACCATATGTAGTAGTGCTAAAAGATTACCCCATTTTTCTTTTGTCATCATTGCTCCATGCACAAGGATATTTAGATTCTCAACAACCCATAAGGGTTTATGTCCTGTGTGTTAGTGTCAGTATCTTCACACTTCCATCAGTGATCAAATTGCTCTTTTACACGCATTTTAGGTGTCTCGTCCGATCAACTGCATTCTGTTAGGTCATGGATCAACTGATGGTAGTGGTTTCATGTCAATTTACCTCATTCCATTCGCCTGCTAACCTGTTCATACATTTTTTTTAGTCATTTACTGTCATCATGTTTCATTTCATTTATAAAAACAGTTTTAGGGTTTGGTCCCACTAGGTCTTAGGGTTTGTCATCATGGTCATCTTAATTGAATAAAAATGTCAGTAGGCACATGAGGAGAATAAATAAGCTCATAAAATCATAAATTTACTTCTGTTATGCTCAATAAATAAATCTTTTTTTACCTCAAAACTCTGTTTTGAGGTGAAAACAAGGTTTTTTCCATTATTGTAAAAATTTCATGTAATTTCAATGTTTCTATATGTAATAAGTGTTCATAGCTGTTCCTGGTGACCTGGTGACAAATTCAACTCCTGCCATTACAAAAAATCAATGTAAAAGTCCACCTGCAAAAAAGCAAAAGTCAGAATGTAAGTGAAACAGGGTTTGCGAAAAAGCTAGCAAAACATTTGAAAAGTGGGTTTGGTTAATGAAAAATTAAAAGAGAGGGATATAAAAGCCAATTCATGTGTTTGGGTCTTCATTGTTTCAATTGAAAGAGCCAAAAGCATAAAAATCATGTTTTTGAAGAAAGATGGCAAAAACAAAGGAAAAATCCCAAAATCTTGCTGGCGCTACGCACCTAGGCCTTGGCACTGCTCACCTGTCCACTGAGCTTCAAAACAACTAAAGTCACCATATTTTACTTCAAATTCCTTAATTGGCCTCTCATCAAGTAAGTAAAGCTTCTCATCTAGTTTAGCAAGGGTTTTTCATCAGTTGTGGTGATTTTCATGTCTAAAAAAACTAAACCCTAGTTATCCTCCAAATTGTCTCATAGATTTGCAAAGGGTACTTGTTTTCTGTTGTTTCTATTCCCTTAAATTATTTTCCCTAAACCCTATTCCCTTAAACTATTTTCCCTAAACCCCATTCCCTTAATCTATTTTCACTAAACTCTAACACTCCACATATAAACCCTTCTACATACTATTCCCAAACCGTAGCCCTACACCCTATTCCCAAACCCTAATTCCCACATCCTATTCCTTCACTACATTCACTTCATTATCAAACCCCTCATTTCACATTCACAATACCATCCACTCCCCTCATTTCCCAAAAGAAACCCTTTCACTTCATATTTCAAAATCTCTTCATAGTCATCTGCTTTCACTCCAAATTCATAAGCATGGAGACAGATTCAGACTATGAGAGGGAAGATGAAACTCTCAGTGGTTCTTCTCAAGAAGCTCATGTGCCAAGAAAGCCACACAAAGGGGGGAAATCATCTGGGAGGATTCCACCACTCTCAAAGAATTACTTGATTGCCCTCTTGCTGTAGCTTGCTTTAAACACCAGTCTTGTTATAAGTTTTGTGAAATGGTAGAGAGGGTGAAATATCATCATGAGCTTGATAGGTTATTTGTTCTTCATCTTCACAATGGCCAGGTGAACCTTGCTGGTGTCTCTTTCACCTTGACACCTAAAACCATTGCAGCAGCAACAGGAATCCCTAATGAATGTGAACAATGGAATAAGGGGCAGCATGTGGGCAGAGAGCATTATGAGCCTTACATTAAGGCTGGATATCACAGGCAAATCAACAGGGTTTTTCCTTTCAAATACTTGCAGAACATTTATGCTCCTCTCATGAAACTTATCATCAAGTATTTCACATGTGAAGGAAGGTTTTACTGCCTATATACATATCATGTCAGATTGTTGATGCATTTCACAAGAGTGAGGATGATGAACCTCCCATACTTTATATGCAGGAATATTGAGAAGATGACCCTCTATGTGCAAAGGAAACCTTTTCCTCAGCAATTCAATAGAATTTACCATTTCTCACTGATTAAAATTGTTGTTTTGCATCAGCTAAGCTTGTTGAACATACCATGGGATACGTTCATTGCCCATGAGATTTTCAAAGGCCCTCAGGTGATTCCATTAGTGCCTCAAGAGGAAGGAGGGCCATCAGGACAGCCAGGTGTTCATGAGATTGAAACTACAGGTGTGCCAATGTTTGTCACCTATGAGAGAGGCACCAAGAGGCTTTTTGCTGCTGCCAGGCGAGTACTATCTCCACCAGGGGTGGAAGGGGTCTCCTTTTCTTCACCAGACCACAGGCAAATGTTATCTTCATCAGGGCTGAAAGGGGCTTTTCCTTCTTCTCCAACTATACAGGTTAGCCAGCAATAAAAGAGAAAAGACAAAGGGAAGTAAAGGATGCATGAGGAGCACCCTACTGAAGGGAAAGACAGAGATTTTGTCTTGATTGAGGAGGATGTCACTGATTTGGGCTCTCAAAGCTCAAAACTCAAAGACATGATTATCAAAGAGAAGTAGGCTGAAATACAAGCCTTATCACTTGATCTTGAGAGGGCCAAATGGATCATCAATTTTCTTGAGCAAGAAAACAAGCAGCCGATAGATAAACAAACTATTATGGAGTTGCAAATGATTAGGGAGAATAGACAAATGGCAAAGAAGAGAAAGATCAAGATGACCTCCCTTGAGCAAGAAATTGAGGATGATCGAGAATCATGGCTGGAGAGGGAAAACATTCACCTCAAAAAGATGCTTGAGAAATCCAACAAACAGAAGAAAATGTTGCGCCATATGGCTTATCACTACCTAACCCGGAACAAAATTTGCAAAACAAGGGTGAAGAGGTTAAAAACTAAGCTAAAAAGAGCTTTGAGGAGCAAAAAAGAGAAAGATAAGCTCAAGATCTTGGCTGAAGAATCATTGGCCTAGAAAATCACCTAACAAGGATCACTCATGCCAAATTTCAAGAAATTTGGAGCATTTTTTGTCATTTTTGAAAATTTTAATGCAAAAAACAGGTTTTTTCAGCAGGTGCGCAGCGCCACCGGCTCTGCGCTTTTGTTGGGGGCATCCATTTGTAAAAAAGTTTATATTTTTGGAAACAGCAAGGAAAAATATGCATGCTAAGAAATGGCTGAGAATTTTGGACAAGTTCTAGGTCTCCACAAGGGCAAAAAACACCCAAAAAGTGCCCTCTGCCACTTTTTTGCCACACAGGAAGCAGTCTTGAGAGATTCAATTTTTTGAGAGGTAAATGGACTCCAAATTCAAACATTCAAGTTGTTCCAGAAAGTAGACTCACTAAGATTTCCAATGAGCTATCCTGCACCTAATTTGGACTTCATGAATCCTTCCAAAAGTGGCCTAGAAAAAGCATTGTGCATAGGAGGAATTTTGCTAATTTTGCCTGTTTTTCCAGATTTCGCCTAATTTTCTCTACAGTTGACTTTTTCTTGCCCTCTTGGTGAAATTATCATGGTGAATGATATAAGTTGATGTAATTATGGATTTAAAACACTTAATAGGGTAGATACATCAAGTCAAAGGTGGTTTTGAACTGAATGAATTGGTTTCCTTGGTTTTAGAGGCAAGCTGTTCCACTGCCTATATTCCTATTCTTAGTTTAGATATGGTTGAAACCACCCCTTTTCTCATGGATTCAACCCTGATAGCTAGTTTGAGTAGTTTCCTTGCCTATATTATGTACTTTTTGATTCATTTGTAAAGGTTGGACTTTGGCAGAAGTGTTGGACTCACTGAACATTTTGTATCAGCAGTTGGCAAGGAATAAAACCAGGTTTCACAGCTATTTTTGTGGGATTCTTGTGACAGTGAGTTTTGTGTATTGTTTCTTCTTTGTAATGAGGTTTTTCTAATGTTTATATGTATCCACATCTCTCTCTTTCTTCTAAACTAAGTGAATCAAGGTGAATAGACAGAATACACTAGATTTACAGTGCTTTGTCTTGGGATTTCATTTAGTTTTCAATGTTTTCACTATTTGAAGAGGATTCATAGCTTCTTATGCCCTCCTCAACTCCTCAGCTGTCTTACTCTACCATCTCAAATCCTTTGCTAGTACATGAAACTCTTGTCTACCCTACCCCACAGGACATGACTGTATTCCTGAGTTGATTTCCCAGATCCAAGCTGCCTTCTCCAATTGATCCAGCAACCAACCATCAAAATTAAACAAAATCCTCTGACCTAATATACCTAGCCTAAAATCAGCATTCATTTTAGTCATCTCAAGCCCTAGTTTCCATATTCTAATTGAGATTGACAAGGAGAGAGCCCTCTCCCGACCTGGTAGGGCTAGCTACCAGGTTAAGCATGGTTTGATGTTACCCTAGACCTGCCTTCCTTCAACCTGAGGTATATTTACACCCTAACACTATAGTTGGAGCTAAATCTATGACTAAGTTTACTTGATCAATGTTTTGGTGTTTTGGTAGTGTTTAGTGAGTCTCTCTCAAATCATCCCATACTTAACCTTTTTTTGCAAATGTAGAATCTAGAAGAGTTTTTTACTTTGAGTTAGTGAGTCTAAAATTCACAAGCTTCAATACTTAGATAAATTTTACTCTATCCTTTTGTAGGCTTCTCATTACTATACATTTGCATCTATTTCTTCTCACTTTCTATACTTAGCCATTTTTTTCAATTACAAGAAGCTTCGTTGTGGAGTTAAGTCTATCGTGGAACATTCTACAACCTTGCATTTCTACACCATGCATAATGCACCTTCCTTTATACTTAGTCATTTTTTTGAATTAAGGATGCAAGAGACCTCTCATCATCCCATTCCTTAACATCCCACAACCCTACATTTTTTCATTCTCCATTTCTAACTCTGCAACAATCATTATGCACCTCTTATACTTAATCCATTTTTATCAATCTTAACACTCATTTTCCACTTTCAAGGAGCATCAAAGTTCCACTACCACCACATCAAGTCCCACACTTAGAATGATATTGTTATTAATATGACTATGATTTTCATAAAATATCCATATAGATTCAAATCAAGGTGATAATTATTGTTAATGAATCAAATACATCAACTCATAATATTATAGGAAACCTATGGTGAACTTAATAATATTTATTTCCTGATTAAATGAGATATTTTATTAATAGGACCACCACCCACTCATTAAACATATGTAAAAATAATAATATGTCTACTAAAGAAAATTGGCATATTGATATGATACAATTAACACCCTTGGATGTGAATATTATGAGATTCAATGGTTTGTGGCTTACAGGCAGTATTTGATTCTCTCACTAGAGGAAAAGTCTCAAACAAAGACTAGACCTCTAGAACAACACAAGATGTTTGTATGCCTAAAGTTGTTCAATTTTAAGGATTTGGTTTTATGGTGTGAAAACAAAGTCAACATTAAGTAACTGATAATTCAACTAAAATAAAGCAAGAAAACATCAATCCCTATGCCCAGTGTTTTCTGGAAAACATCATGGCTGCTAACACCCAGTAGAACTCTTAAAGTTCATGAAGAAAACATCTTTCTAGATACTCGTGGTGGGGGATGGAGCTTCTAATTTTTTCGTAGGAAGCTAACTAATGGTGTTAAAGGTTCTCCAATTGAGGTATGATCTCTCCCATACCCATATAGAGAATTTGCATGGATATTTTCAAGGATTTTTGGGAAAGAGACAACCAATATTATTCCAAAGTAGGCGATTTATGTTCTTCATTATTCTATCCATGAGAATGTCATATTTGACTAGGCACATGTTATTTCAAATGAAATATCTTATCCACTAGGAAACTTCCACAAGACTAAGATATTTTACATGGACCCTTATTTAGTTTATGACATAGTTTATGACCATGTCTTTGAAAATTTACCACGATCAAGGAGTGAATTATAATAAGGATTCAATACAATTTTGGATTCTATCACTCTGGAGGCATCAACCCTCATTTATTTTTTATCAAGCTCAAAATGCAATTATATCCAAATTCAAGAGAATGATTCACAGTTCTCTCACAAATAGTCTCAATAGAAGCTATGATTTTTCTCATTGCAAAAAAAAGTTTTGAAATGTAGGATTAGCTAACTTATATAAGACTATATGGTGTTCAAGGAAAACCCATTTTTGTGGCAGAATTATGTATACAGTATAAGTCTTAGGCACACTTTTTCCATGGAAAAAGAAAGAAGCAATTCATCCCAATGCCTATGAAAATTGGAGAAATTATTGATAAAAATATTTCCCACATGGATGGATTTTCTACAACCTTTGATCATTTTAATATGATGGAAATCTATCAATTTGAAGGCATTGATCCATATGGTTTATATTCAACCCAAATTAATTCCATTGGCTATGGTTAATCTTCTGTTAGAACATTACAAATGTATGAAGGAGAAGGGGATAATCAAAATCCTTGAGACTTTCCTAGAGGAAACTAGGCACTAATGAAAGATGACATTTATACCATTATTAACACCAATCATTAGTATAAGAAAATAAAACATGGTACCATAATTAATGAACTCACTTCACACCATATTTTCCAAATGAGTTATTCAATAACTTAGAATAAAAGTCATGGTTGTATACAAGAGCAAAGGAAGTATACTACAAGTGATCAAGATGAAGTAGATAAATATCCTCCAAAAGATATTTTGAAAAATCACATGCAAATTTTGGAAGTTCAAAGAGGAAAAAATATAATATTGAAAAAATAAATCAATAAATTCAAGAATCTGAAATCATCATTGATGAAATGGAGGTTGATATTGATGATGGAATGTCCAACTTGGTAGAAAAGAAATTGATTGAAACACAAACAATAGATGAAGAATTGACTTGTAATAACACAATAGTTTTTAAAGAGAAATATATTACACCCCATCATGCCACATTTAATCAAAGCTTTAGAAAGTTATTTTGACAAGGATAATTGTCCCAGAAACAAAAGGTTTTTTTGTTATGAATTTTGATTAGATCTGATATTGTTTAGGATAAGAGACCCATATAGATTCTAGCTTGTTAACCACACTTTATTTCTTAAATTTTGTGAGTTATTAAATGATCATCACAATAGGGAGCACACAAAATAAACTACAACTATCTAATTTTGGCAATAAATAAACTATAGACTAACTAAATTTTGAAATATAGATGAGGACATGAAGACATAAGCTACTAAACAGGATAATCACTAAATCAAGAAAACAATTAGCTAATTTCTTGGTACTAGAATGTTTAAATTATTAGAGAAAATAAAAATAATCAATCTTCTTTCTAAAAAGTACTCATTAAAGAAAGAGACGGTAAATAATTAGTAACAATGTGAGAAATATCTAGTTCACAGACTAGTATGTTAGCTAATAGTAATAAATCTCACAGAATACATGCACAAATGAAAAACCTTGAGATTAGTTTGAACAAAAATCACAATCTATCCTAAATCATAATTCTGGCTATGGTAGAGGTGATAGGAGGGGGAGGTGTTATCCTTAATCCCAATGGAAAACAAGTGCTTAAGTAATCCTAGGTCTAGGCAAGAGGACCAACAACCAACTAAAATGTATGGCCTCTTGCTCGGGCTAGACTTGGCAAAAGAAATGAGAATTACTAAGATTTTAATATTGGGAGACTCTCTCCACAACATCTAATATCTATATCGAGTCTCCTTTACTAAGGACAATCAACTTAAAATACTTCTTTAAAGAATTTTGGGTGCCCTCAACCACTTCCAAATTAAGACCCTTTTTCATATCCTAAAATCTCAAAATAGGGAAGTGGATAAACAAGCAAATTTTGTCTGCCTCTTAAAATTGGGTCAAACCAACATTAATGACTTGTTTGGATGCCACAGCATCTCATGATTGTATTATCTTCATTTTTAGATTATATAAAAAAAATAGAGTTGCCTTACAAGCCCTTACAAAAAATAATAGTAATAACAATGAAACCACCTCCCAAATCACCTCCCTCCCTTACATTGGCATCAAGTATATAGTTCACGACTCATATTTTTGGCATTTCATATGGGGTGATGTGGCTCACGGAAAGCATGCTAGCCATGCAAATTTCTGCCTCCCAATGTATTCGCATGTGTCGGGACTTGCAATCAGACAGTACTACAACCAACAAATCTTGCACCTAAAACTTTGATGGCTCTAAGGAGGTGGATTATTATGGAATTTAATTGTGAAGAGATTTATGTTGCATGTGAGTTCTTCGGCACTAGACTTAAATCCATGTGTTGTGTATGGTCATCTGATATTCGACCTCCATGGTGGTTGAGTCTACAATGGTGCCAACTGAACACTTCTTTGAGCCGAGTGATTGTTCTTGCAACTGATGAGGTCAATTTCCATGAATGGGGAAAATTTTCAATTGAATGCCTAGTTAATTTGATAGTTTTTGGGGAGTGGAGCTTACACTATACTGTGGGGTGTGATTTGAGTATCTCAACCAAATTAGGTGCATTGTGGGTCTCTTTGTTGGATTGTGAAGCTAGACTCCTCTTCAACCTTGTTTGTGATAGTGCAACCGCTTTCATTGGCTCATTTTGGATCTCCCTACTAGCTCAGGAAGATAAAATTCTCATGAGAACTATTTTTGATAGTCCAATTGTCTTATTTGGTGTGTTGTGGCCCTCTTTGTCAATTTGGGAAGCCGCAATATGGTTGAGGTAGTGCAATTGGCTTCTAGGTATACTTACATGGGAGTTTCCATGAGCATCCTCGCTCACCTCATGCTCTGAGATATATTTCACTCTTTTTGGTGGAATTTTTCTTTGCTACTTGTAGCTTTCTTCAATATTTCTCTCAATATATTTCAAAATCTCTTGAACAGAAATTTCCTTTTCCACCTTAATTTTATTCAATCCTACTCTCAGTATATCTCACAGTCTCTTCCGCAGAATTTTCCTTTGGCACATAGGTATTCTCTTCTTCTTTGTTGTATAACTAGTTCCCTATGCTCTTTAGCTCTCCTACTCATGTTTTTAAGCTAATTATTTTAGACTCCCTTGGAGTTACCTTGGACATAGGGCTTTTAGGCTCTCCTTGTTTCCTTTGTGTTTCCCCTTAGACTCCTTTGCACCCAGTTCTCATTGGAAATTGGCTCCCTCTTCTCAGTAAATGTCCAATGTCATTTTTAAAATGACCTCCAGATCATAGGTGGTAGTAATGATGGTAATAAGTGCCCTCAACAATTTGAATATCTTCACCTTGGGAATATGTACCTAAATTGGAAATTCCATCAGCAAATGAACACAATCATCTTTCTAGTGGATGAACTTTAGCAACTCAAAGTTAAAGTCAATCATTGAGATGACGAAATTGATGCCTTATGCAGGCAAATAAATTAATTTCAAATGTATATGGAGATAAGGAAAAACCAAATCTCTATAAGCAATACACTCAACCAATCTCCTAACAATTCACAAATTGATCTAAATAGGTCCCTCGCAAAAGATATGCCTTCCTTTGATTATGAATTCCTACTATAAATTTGTCTTTTTGTTAGGCTAGTTTGCAAAATGTATGTATGTCGATCATTTGTAGTAGTAGACTTACAGTTAGAAATTTTGGAACCAATTACTAGTGTCCTCCTCTAAAGGAAAAAAAAAAGCATGAAAAATCAATGTAATCATTTTATTTGTAACTTGTTAAATTCGAGCATAGACTTGATAGAAAGACTACTCATTTGTGTTAAAAAAAAATTGACAGTGACCTTCTCAAGATTCTCATTATTACTTTTCAAGAGATATGGAGTACACCAACTTCCTATATCTCATCTTTTAAACCTTTCAAAATTTTACTAAACACTCAAGAGTTCAAAAGTAAAGAAGTTTAGGAATCCAAAATTCCTTATCACTAGGATTTTTACATCATTTATAGATTACGTCAACAACTACCTTTGGGGACTATTGGACTTCCATTTGGTAGATACAATCTTTTCATTTTCTCATTATTTATAAATATAATTAAGGAAAATAATTTGTAAACTCCTAGAGACAAAAAACCATAGCTACTACAATGTGATTCGATCTTTCACAGGGAACCCCTGGACTTCATGAAGATAGAGTACCTAGATATCGTAATAAAAGAAAACCATTATAATCCTATCATGTAGGTTTTCTTGGTCATAATTATGTTGATGTTGATAGATTCTTTTGGAATATTGTGTAGTAATGTTGAGGTGTATGATCTTTCAGGGGAACACTTCACCCATCTTTAGGGACAAAAAGTTATATTATTGATATAAAGAGTGCTAAACCACAAATACATAGATAAATAATCTTACTATTAGGATATCTTACTATTAGGGGATGTAAGGAGGCTGTGAATAATAATGAATAATAAAAATAATATATTAATAATTTTAAATTTTAGAGTGGGAGGTCAAATTAGAATAATTAAGTTCAATTATAAGAATTAAATTAACAAATAATTAATTTAGGTAGAATAAATTAAAATTAAAAGGTTTGGTGGGGTGGTAGGAGAGGGAGGGGTTATCTTTTGCCCCGATGAAGAAAGGGAGATCCAGTTTTCTTAGGGATTTGGGGCATCAACTAATAACCAGGCTGAATACCTAGCTTTGTGGCAAGGATTAGACTTGGTTCTATCTAGGGAAATTTGTCGTTTTATGATTTTTGATGACTCAATGACTGTAATCAAGTAGACGAGCAAACTCAAAGGGAATATGGATCAATTACAAGCCTCCATCTTACACAAAATAAGTCTTCAAATAGAAATATTTGAAAATATTAGTTTTTATCATGTTAAAAGGCACCTTAATCCCATGATGGATTCTTTGGCCAATAAATGTGTCACTTTGGATCACGACGTAATCGTCTTCCATGATAGGGACTTTGTTATAAAACCTTTTCCATGAACATAATATGTAAATTTAAATTGATGGTGATAATCACAGGATTAAATGCCTGAATTGAAAGATGGGTCGTAGCCAGTCCCATTGCCATATCCCACTCTGAGTATTTGTTAATCTTAATTATCATTTCCATGCTCTAGTGGATGTTATCTATTGTAGAAGGAGGGGATTGGACTTCCACATGGATCGCCCATGTAATGCATATCATGTCAATAGATAGAAAGAGGATGTTTTGCATCATTATTAAATTCAATCGAATGCACAAAAATCTTATTCCCTTAATCGAATTGCAGTTCACATGCTTGCAATCTTTGATCACATCATAGATGGCTTATAATTGTAGAATCACATGTCAAAGATGGATCTCTTTGTCAGGCCATCACATGCGCTTCAATTTGGCTTTAAAGGCACGAAGGGAAGTGATGCATTAGGGATAACAACTATGTATGACTATAAGAAGCAGTGAAGAAATTTCGCCATCGCAGAAGTGTTAGTAAATTTCTTAGATTTCCAGGAGGAAAGGAAATCTTGAAGTGTAAAATTCTCTATGGAAAGACAATCTAATGTCAATGCAGGGGAAATAAATTTCATTTAGGTCCGTTAATAGCATCTATGGAATTTATAATCTCTTTGATATCAAGACAAGGGGAAATTCTGTTGACAGAGTCTCGCACCCAATTTAAGCTCTTGCCTCATAAGCTCAATCTACTGGAAAACAAGATGAAGCAGTTGAAATTGGTAGTTGAAATGTTTAATTTTCGAGTGGAGAATTTAACTCTTGTGGCAAAACATAGGGGATTTACAGTTAGCAGTGATGAAACTCATGAATTAGAGGAGAAAAGGGAGTTGTTACCAATCTCGTAGGAAACAGTTGTTGATGATGGAAGCATAGGCTTGGATGCATCCCTTTTTCATAATGATCCTAGAAATCATGGAACTAATGTAATATTTTCTATAGGGGAGAACACCGAAGGCTAGTTTCACGTAGTCAGCTTTTCATGTTTTCTAAATATATAGTATTTTTAGGTGTATTTTGGATATTGTATAGAGAAAGTATATTTAGAATAATTGAGTGTGAACAAGGTGGAATTCAAATTAATCCTCTTTTAGGCTTTTGAATGTTGTAGTAGAAGTTATGTATGATGATATACAAGGTTCTGACCTTCAAACTAGTTTGTTACACGTCATTTTGTCGCATTAGGAAAATGATCGTCGGTTTGGATCTTTCGTTATCCATAAAAGTGTTCCAAGGCATCCCCCTGCAAGGCTAGAACCCAAATAATCCCAAAAAGAATTAAATTCTTGGATCACAAGGCCCCAAACCTATTTTTGACTTCCTACGCAATTCCCTAGTCATTTCTTGGGCATACACAGAAGAGACCATTAGCAGTTGCGCAAAATTGTGCTTTGTCTTACATTATGGCCTGTGCACATGACTCAACGCAAGTAAAAAATAAAAAGTAAAGTCTAGAATCTTTGTTAGTCGAATATTTCCCAACTAATAGCTTTGAATTGATGAGTACTCAAGCCTAATCCCTCCCATCATGGATCTACTTCCCTCTCTTTATGGATCCCCTATCCCACAATTTGTGGATCTCATCCCTTACGAAGAGGATCCCAAACCTACTCCTTTTTTCCTATAAGTAAAACAAATGCCAGAGGATTGGAGAGGACCATTGAAGGTAGGCTTATGTTGCAGAAATACGGCTAGGAGGATTTTCATCCAAGGAGAAGGTTGGAGATCGTGGGAAGAGGTTTGTAACATCAAGGCTTTGAGGCTATAAGTTTGTTCTCCATTTTTATTCAATAAAAAGAAATTGTTCTTTCCTAATCATGTCTATTCGGATATCATTTGTGGGATTCCTTGATCACTCACATAAGTTATGGCTAGTTATTGATTCAATTTATGATATATGATGAGTTAAGTATTTCATTTATCTTTCATTCTATACACTAGATGCTTTGATCCTTTGTGTATTTTTGTCTATGCAAATTTCCTTCGAAACATCATGGAGAAATTGTGGAAAGCGCTAGAATGGTCTCTAAAGCATCAAGAAGAAGCTAAATATCAAAGGCACTGAAAGGACTTCAACATAAATTTCATTAAACCGGTAAGTGATACCTCGCATATTACTTGTTTCAATCCATCATAAACTAAGGAAAGGTAGCAATTCTTTAATTGTTTGTTACTAGATTTCGTTTGTGATCTAGGGAGGATTATCTTGTCCACAAGAAGGATTGTTATGCCTAATATATTGGTGACCATACTGGGGAACGTCTCATTCTCCATCACTCTCTTAGTTTTTCCTTTCGATCCTTTTCTCATATCCCTCTCTGAGTGTTTGTAAAATATTGAAATTCCGGATTTTATGATTTGTTTGTCTTGTTTTTTAAATTTTTTTTTAAATTCTCTCATTGTGTGCACTTTATATTTACTCACATAGCGTACTTCTGTGCACTTAGCTTTTAGCAACAGTGCATATACGCACTGAACTATACTGATTTCCTATGCACATGTGGAAATTATTTGAAAATTTAAGCTTTTTCATTGTTGAATCCATGAACTTTTGATTGTTGTGTTTAGTTAGACTTGTTTACCTTCTAGAAATCTCCTCCTTATTTTGATTTGACTTTTTGAGTTTCCTTTTTGAAGAATTATTTACTTTTGCAAATTAGGGTTAGAAGTTTGTTCTAGTGAATTGCTAATTAATCAACAGAAGGACTAGTCACTCTTGAGATAGTTTGAGTCTGTATTTTTTTATGCCAAAGAATCAGATTAGGTAATTTGTTTTCTCAATTGAAAAGTGTCATTAGTATTAGGAAAATTTAGGGTTTTTCAAAGCAACACTTGTGATTAGGATTTTGTTGATTTGTCAAAATGGATACTGATTATTTCTCTCTATAAGACAACACAATCTTATGCTTACAATGATTTGTAACTCATTACGTCAAATTGAAATTATATCTTGTGTTTATTGAAGGAAGAATTCATTGTTTGTTTTTTGGTATGTAAGAAGTTGAAGATCAAAATTTTGCTTCTTGTAACTTAGATTTTGAGGAATTCAGATTACATTTCTCGAAGAAGAGCCAAGAATTTTGTATTATGCATTCTCTTTGATTTGTGCTTGAAAATGATTCATTGATTCTTGTATTTTTGAAAAGTTAATGAAACCTATTTCCTTATTTTAGTTACGATTCATCGAAATGAAAATATTACAATATCATATTCGATTGCATTAAATTTTTGAGTCAAGTCATAACACCATATGTTTCACGTCCATTTACCCTGTGAGTAAGTAACAACGCTAATAAAATCAATTTCTATTTTTTTATTATTTTAGGTCTCTTTTTCCACCTACATTAGATCAGATTGTAGGGATTTGGAATAGGGAAGTGAGTTAACCTTCCAAAGCTACAAACAAACATTAGAATCTTGTGATAGGGAGTAAATCCATTTACTGCAATTTGGCTCTGGGAAGCTACGCTTACAAAGGAGTTAAGCACGAGGTATGTCAGACCCAGTGGAGTGATCGACCCCACTTCATTGGTTACGGTAGAGTGATTTACACGTATTAAAAATGGTGTCAAAAGGCACTTGGGAGTCACTTGGAAGTAAACCTTAGATTAAACATGTTGAGGAACTTTTAAGGGGATTGAGTTTTTTTACTCTGTCCTTGTGTGTGTGTATGATCTACAATTTCCCCCCCAGGTTAAATTGTTTTAAGTGGTAACCTTAGAGACCATAATATTAAGGCTTACCCAAGGTGACGGTGGAGGGGAAGCTTTTGTTGTACCTGGAAAAATCATTGGCTAGACTCACTTGGACCTTTTTGGAGGGCATTCTTCACTCGAGATGGCATAAGTGAAGTTACTTGCACCAGATCATGTACATTAATCAGGTTGTCAGCATAATTGATTCCACCCACTCTATCTTTTGCCACTTTTCACATTGATATCTACAACGTTGGATTTCATCACCAACTAGTGATTTCACTATGAAAATTTTGTTTGCATGATTTGACTCCTTTGATTTACTAATGCATGTTATTTGCTTGTTTTTCACTTTTTACAGACCTTAGGTGTGGATTGTGATTTTGAATTGTTACTATTGGTAAAATTTATCTAATTTGAATCTAATGGCAACAATGTCAGAATTTAACAATAAATAAATCCCTTTAACGGGAATCCTAATCCTTTTCCTGAATTTGGAAATGTCGATCCTCCTTATATGGCTATGTTGTCACTTTATGGATTCACGATATGTTTATCGGTGTGGTTGTTTTCAACTTCTTTGATCCCAAATACCCTAACTATTCCAACTTAATTGAGTTCAACATCTCAACATCACCAACCTCATGTTGACCCTTTACCTTCTTCACCCAACATGTCCTCCTCCCTTTCTTCTTCTTCACTTGGTAAAAGCCTTGATGTTAGTAACTAGGTGACTAAGAAGAAGAAGAAGAAGCACAATGAGAAATATGTAAACCAACAAACCATGGTTGTAAGTATTGGTAATGTTGAGGAAACTTCTAACATGTATTGCAAGCTCAGATACCCTTGCAAGCTTTGTAAGGGTGACCACTTCCTTATTGATTGTCCTGGTATTCCTGAGGTCTTGGAAGTATGGTCAGAAAATTCGTATCAACTTACTATTGATCCATCAACCACTGATTGTGAGGCTCACAGGAAAAATGGTAAAGTTAGGTTTCCTTGTAGGTTATGCAAAGGGATTCATCATATTCATCTTTTCCATCATATGGATGAAGCATTAGAATTTTTGGAAAAACTTACTATTTCACAGCAACAACTTCCAACTGGTTACCGTAAACTTTCACTCCTCTTATCATCAGTTGATCTAATTCCAAGTATAGTCAATCCAACTCTTCCATTGGAGAGTGAAACACATATCACTCATGTTGATGAACCATTTGTTGATCAAGTGGTCAAATCGATTCCATCTTCGATCGATGCCACTTTCCCTATAGAGAGTGAACTTAATATTGCTCAGGTTCTTCTTGTTACCTCATATTCTTTTACACATGGGGGCATTTCACCTGTTTCCATTGAACCCCTCCAAGTTATGAGTTTATTTCATTTGATTGGACTGACAAGGCCTCGTCTTCCTTCTTCCACCCCTTTCCAAATCATTATGAAAGCATATGGTAAGAATATGCGGTGCACAAATGTAGATGAAGGTGCTTCTTTTAGTATTTTACCCTCATCCTCTTGGAAAGCTTTGGGTTCCCCTCATCTTGTGCTTGTTACACAGAATATGTTAGACTTTAACATAACCATTAGCGAGACTTTAGGGATCCTTCCTAAGTTACTTATTACTCTAGAAGGAAAAATTGCATGTATTGACCTTATGGTATTCCAAGGCCCCTTGGGTGAGACTATGTCTATGCCATCAAAATTTTCATGTCCACACTCTTCTGAGCGATGTCTTTCCCAACATCCCTTAATTTTCCTTATATGCAAGTGGTATCCACCCCACCATGGATTAATTATGTGGCAACCAGTCCCATGTTTTCAATTACCAATGCAAGCGAGTCTCTTATTGTTTTCTCTACTTCTTATGACTTAGATCCAATAATTTACATGGGGAACCCGATGGGGGAATTTGAAATGGATTTTCTTATCCCCATTAGTTCCCTTAACATGTGTTCCTTCCAGAGAACTATTCTTCCTTCTGATGAAGGTCCCTTGGAAGCCATGGTCAGGAACTATCCCTTGGCATGTTTTTCTTCCAAATGGAAGCCACGATCCAAGTTTCTAAGAGGATGGTTCTTTTAT
Organism: Pinus tabuliformis; assembly: GCA_031772625.1. Classification (NCBI taxonomy): domain Eukaryota; kingdom Viridiplantae; phylum Streptophyta; class Pinopsida; order Pinales; family Pinaceae; genus Pinus; species Pinus tabuliformis. The sequence continues at coordinate 504,384,514 of CM062812.1, forward strand.
TGTTTCAACATTGTTAAAAAATGAAACAGGTTCTTACAAGCATAGTTATTTTTTGTTTCAACCTCGCATAAAAATGAAACAACCCATGAGGATGGTTATTTTATTGTGTCGACCTCGTTAAAAAATGAAACAAATGCTTTTGAGGATGCTTCTTTTACTGTGTCAACCTCGTTAGAAAATGAAACAAATACCTTATGAGGATGGTTCTTTTACTATGTCAACCTCGTTAAAAAATGAAACAAATACTTGTGAGGATGGTTCTTTCACTGTTTCAACCTCATTAAAAAATGAAATAAAGTTCCTATGAGGATGGTTATTTTTGTTTCAAGCTCGCATAAAAATGAAACCAATTTATGAAATTCATGAACATAGTTCTATTTCAAGCTTGTTAAAAAATGAAAAAGTCCCTTTTTAAACCGAGTCTTTTATGTGATTTTACCAATAAACCTTTAATTCATTTTCCTAATATTAATTTACCATTTACTTAAGTAGATCAAACAAAACTCAAGGGGCATGTGCCTCTCCATGGGTACATTCTAATTATGTTTTGTGTGTGAAATTTTTTTTTAGCATCTTTTTACAATTTTTTGTTATTTCTTCTCTTATCTTTTGTTACATTTGATTACTAATTCATTGGCTAATTTGTAAAATATATAAAAAGAAAAAAACAATAGTCATTCATATATTGTACAAGATAAACTGAGATAAAAGTAGTAGTTTTCATTAGTCAAAATGTCTGTAAAAAGTGTGGCTTTACAAATTTCATCCAAAGACATGAGGCCTCATGGCCTTTATTATCTGAACATGCTTATACATCATCAAAAAAAAAAAAAAAAATCTAGCCGTAAGACTAGCAGCTACGCATGATGATCATGGTAGCAAACAATAGCACACGTTACTTGTCATAGCTAGTGACTAATTGGTCCAGTGACCCCCATGGTGTGCCTCTAGTGGCGGAGAGGCAAATCATAAATCCAAACATCTAGGATGTCTAGGGTCAACCTCTCTAGGTTGTGCTCCAGCTCAGACAAAGCCCCTTTTGCGTCTGGGTTTTGACTGTAGGAGCTGTTGGCTTCTCACTGTGCCTTTCGAATCGGCATAGTCCTGCGAGTCTCACCAGGCCCACATTTGCATGATCATTTTGAACAATTAGTTTTTGATGCCCAAAAAACAAAAACAAAAATGAAAAATACAAAATAACCAAAATGTGAAGTTTTTTACCTAGGTCACCCCACTACATCCCAGCTAGAAGTGGGATATATGGATCACCTATGTAATCCATGCCTACATATGGAAAGTCTTCAATCATAATGATTTGAAATTCCAACCATCCAAAGAAATTAGGAGTATATTGAACAATTGGGTCTTCACCACCTCCATGGTGTAATGTGACCCACTTCATCATGTGAGGATCTCGTTGTCCTCCTCCATCTATGGCTACCTATGGGGTGAGAAGTGGGATCCTCTCTAGAGGAAATGAGATAACACAGGCACCATACCCAAAATTCTTGTGTTTGTATGTTTTCACTCTAGTTAGTTGCCCTTTCAGGTTGGCAACTACCCCTTCAAGCTAGTTAAATATCATAGGTTCCAAGCATTCTACAGAAATCTTCATCTGAGCCTTAGTGAGTAAGTGAAGTGTTGCACTCCCACATAATCATGCAATTGTAAAGTCGATAGTCCTCAAAGGAAGTTGGTCAATGGTTTTGATATCAATCCATCCGTCTTTGAGTTTAGACCCTTGTAGTCTAGGCAATCGTCTCTGCAGGCAGAGACGATCCCTCTAGCCTAATGAGTGGGACTAGAAACCTACGTGACAATCTACTAGACACATTCCTAAGTTACAATCGAAATATAAGAAGAGGAAGATGACCTACCTCATTCTGATGCTACAATATCCTCCTTTGTTGAAGACCTCAAATCGCTTGCACCACGGGCTCGGTCCTACTGCTCACAATGTTTAAATGCTTGCACAAGAGATCAAGACACAACAAAGCATACAAGTACAAATAGCATAATTGAAAGTAAGCTACTTAACTGATGAAGGATCATTAAGATAAATGATGCATTAACATACACATTTATGGAAAATGAACCAGTAGTTGTATATATTAATAAAATAAAGGAGGAATCATACAACCAAGCCTTGATGTCAATAAGCTCTCCTTGAGTGAATGTCCAAGTCCAAGCTCAAGCTCTCCAAGCACTCCTTCTCCAAGCCAAATGAGTAGCATGTATGCAATCTCAGCATAAGAGTGCAAATAGCCAAAGACCAACCATTTGGGAATGGGAGAGGATGAATATATAGGTAGGGAAAGGGAGCTAGGATCTCTCCAAAGATAGGAGAAGGCCCTCATCTCAAGGAGGTAGCTCATAGGGATAAGACCAAAAGGCCAAGTTGAGAGAACTCGACCTCATCAACATCGAAAAACCTCTTGCTCGTTGTCTTAGAAGCCTCTAGATCATGAAGTTTCTTGTCCTCTTTGGGAAAATTGCCTTTTAGGGATCATCACTGGTATCCAAGCCAAAAGTGCGATGGCATCCCAGGGCTAGTGTAGTGTAACTAGCGACCATCATGATTTCCAGCGTAAAGGGGGTGATGATGCCAAAATTAAGGTTTTAGAGCCATTTCCTTCAAGGGAAGCTCAAGGAATTTTTCAATCATTGTTTAAAGGAGGATCTAAGCTGCATATCTAGATGAGTACACTGCATGATGGTCATGTTTCAGGCACTTCGAGGTATGTCACAGGGAAATGTCGGAGGCGTGACAAAATACTATGTAACAACCTTGGAGAACAATGTTGTGCTAGGTAAGTGGAAATTGTTTCACCACCTTGTTTATGCCCATACAAAGAAATGTCCACTCCACGGTGTGGGATCCCAGACAAGAAATATATGTCATCAACATCTATCACGGTTCTATGATCACCGATCACAAAGCACTCTTCTTGTACATTCCATTTTCTCATCATCCATTCCAACAAGTCTAGTTGAGCCTTCATGACTAGGATTGTGAACAAATTGTATAGGTTGTAGTTTCTCAAAGCCTGTAATGTTTGCGGATGGTTCAAAGATGCCACATCTTGTTGTTCGTGTTCACTCTCTCTCCACTCCATTTTTTTTTATCAAACCCTACAAATAAACATGGAAAATCATTACAAAATGTTGTGGTGATTTTTTGCAAAAAATTGGGTGTTTTTCATCAATTTTTCAAAGCCCTTGGTGTTGTACGCGGTCGCCTTTGAAGACTAGTGCGGATTTGTGCGGTTCTAGCCTTAGAAACTGGGCGAATCTTGTTTTTGTGTGTAAAAAAATTGGTTGATGTGCGTAGGCCTGATGAATAGAAATTGCACACATCAAGGGTGATTTTCGAATTGATAAACCCCCCCAAAAAAACTAAATACACGGTGAAAGAAAAATAAAACCAATGAAATTGAAGATATTGGAGAGAGTATTTACCTGGAAAAGACGGCTCATGATTTGGTCCTACGATTTGCCCAAAATCTACCTCTGAAGTTCTTGGTGAAAAATACACTCAACCACTCTCAAATGGTAAAAAACAGAAATTGTAAAAGGTTTTTACTTTATTGGATTTTATAAGTTTTCTAGGCCCATTAAAATATTATTTTTTTCCTATGAGCCTCTGAAATCCAAATTTTTAATGTTTTTACTATACTTTTTAGCAGTGACCATAATATTTGAGTTTAAATGTGAAGAACATAGGTTATTTATGAAAATGAATCATTTTGGTGATGAGTATATTTTTATCACTTTTTCGAACTCGTTAAAAACTTATGAAAAAAGTGAAACCCATGAGTTCTCTTTAAGCCCTTTTTAGACTCTCTAAACATGAAAATATTGTCGAGTATTTGAATATTCGAAATCGTAAAAGTAGATGAATAGTCTTCTATACGAAAAAAGGTATATGTTGACTAACCATGGTCAATAGAGTTCTCTCCTACATTATTTTACCCTTTCTGGACTTGAGAAATTAAATTTACGAAAAAGGACATTGTGGAGTTTACTTACGTTTTTCTCTTGACTCCCTAAAAATGAAAAACATTGAGTTTTACTTTCTCCAATCTCGTTAAATTTTTACGTTGAAAGAACTAAACGAGTTTTCTTTTTGTGTATTTTCAAACTCTTTAAAAATGAAAACGGCATTGCCATTACTCCTTCACTGGACTCGTAAAACTTAAATAGTGTAGGGCTCGTTAATCATAATGAGACCGAGCCACTCCTTCCTAGGTTTCGTCAAAAATACTTCGAAGGACTCATCCAAAGGATGAGCTTACAAAACAAGCATATGTTATCCTCCTCAAGCTTGCCAAAAATAAAGAGGTACTTGCTAGTAATGGTGGGGGGGAGTTGGGAAAGAACGTTTGTTTATATTGTAAAAGGAAGTATGTCGCTCTTGAACATGACACTCTATCACCTTTGTGTCCAAGTTGAGAAATCCATTTTCCTCTCAGTGAACCATACCTCCTTGAAAGTCTTTAGTTGGTTTGGGTATTATTTTTGAGTCAAATGTTGCCTAAGTTAGAATGTCATGTTGTCAATATGTTCAAGATAAGTCCAACCTCAGTCAAAAAATTACCTTGCAATTCATAGCCTTCAATCATGTCATCCATCCCTGGTCCAGTCTTGGATTACTCCAAAATGTTGTTCTTCAAAACTTGACATGAATTTTGTGTCGTAGGCCCTCATGCGATGGGTCACTTTCTATCGACTTCAGCTCATTATCTAGGGTGATGATCTAGAAACCTTCAGTATCTTGGAGCCTACATTCCTTAATGATAGGTTTCTTGCCTTCAACGACAGTTTCTCATCATTGACCTTCGATCGAATGATTATATGAGTGTTTGACTTCAGGACATCTTTTCACACTTCATAGGTTGTACTGGAAGTACCTTGAGATCCATTGTCATTATTGGTTGTTTCTCTCGCACTTGTTAATGGTTCACATCATTAACCAATAATCAAGTAGTTTCTACCATGTTCGTCTACGATACATTCGCTCACATGGTTAGATTCGCACTACAGATCGAGAAATGGAGATCAAGACCCTGGATCTAGTTTCATCCATCCAGGTTGTGTGGAGTTATTAAATATTCATGATTGTAAACATAGATCCATTGATGGCTACGTCCATATTGTGTCGTTTGTTGACATGGATCTTCAGATGTATTTCCATACTAGTTCTTTAAGACATTTATGCTCTGAGTATGGGAATGCCTACCTCAACGACGATTTTATATTGCATTGTAAAATTTTATTGATTGTTTTGGGTCTCCAACTACGGTCTCTAGCTTGAACCTTCGCATGATAAAGTGCTTCAGTCATCAAATATCTCTTCCGAATTTTCACTTTAGGGGGAAATCTATTACACGTCATTTTTTCGCATTAGGAAAATGACCTTTGGTTTGGATCTTTCGCTATCCATAACAGTGTTCCAAGGCATCCCCCTGTAAGGCTAGAACCCAAATAATCCCAAAGAGAATGAAATTCCTAGATCTCAAAGCCCAAAACCTATTTTTGACTTCCTACGTGCAATTCCCTAGTCAGTTTTTGTGCATACACAGAAGAGATCATTAGAAGTTGCGCAAAAGTGTGCGATGTCTTACATTGTGGCCTATGCACATGACTCAACACAAGTAATAAATAAAAAGTAAAGTCTAGAATCTTTGCTAGTCGAATCCTTCCCAACTAACAACTTTGAATTGATGAGTACTCAACCCTAATCCCTCCCATCATGGAGTTACTTCCCTCTCTTTGGATCCCCTATCCCACCATTTTTGGATATTATCCCTTAGGAAGAAGATACCAAACCTCCTCCTCTCTATAAATAAAGAACAGGACAGAGGATTGGAGAGGACCATTGAAGGTAGGCTTACGCTGCAGAAATAAGGCTAGGAGGCTTTCCATCCAAGGAGAAGGTTGGAGATCGTGGGAAGAGGATTGTAACATCAAGGCTTTGAGGTTGTAAGTTTTTTCTCACTTTTTATTCAATAAAAATCAATTGTTCTTTCCTAGTTATGTCTATTTTGATAGCATTTGTGGGATTCCTTGATCACTCACATAGGTTATGATTGGTTATTGATTCAATTTATGATATATGTGAGTTAATTATTTCGTTTATATTTCATTCTATACACTAGATGCTTTTATTATAGAGTTCAGGCTTCTGTGATCCATATCAAGATTGTGAGAGATTTTTCAGCGAAAATCTCCATGTGATTTTCGCTGAAAAATCTCTCACAATCTAGATGCTTTTATTCTTTGTGTGTTTCTGTATATGCAGATCTCCTTCAAAACATCAGGGAGAAGTTGTGGAAAGCATTGGAACAGTCTCTAAAGAATCAAGGAGAAGCTAACTATTGAAGGCACTGAAAGGACTTGCACAGGAATTTAATTAAATCAGTAAGTGATCCCTCCTGTTTCAATCAATCGTAAGTTAAGGAAAGGTAACAATTCTTCTCGTTTGTTACTAGATTTCGTTTGAGATCTAGAGATATCTATCTTGTTTGCAAGAGGGATTAGTCAGCCTAACAACCATGAAATTTAAATACAAACCCATAGTAGTTTCTTTAAAAAAACAAAAATATTTCGTCAAATTGACCATAAATTAATAAATGGCCTTAAGGGGATGTAGAGGGAATGTGAACTGTAATGAACATTAAAACAATCTATTAATAATGATTAGTATTAGAGGGGAAGGTCAAATTAGAACAAATAAGATTAATTATAAGATGAAAAATACTAAAATTGACAAAGAATTAAATTAAAAGATTTGGTCAAAGTGACAATAAATTAATAATATTTTATTAATTTTGGTAAAATTGACTAAACAATAAAACAATAGGATTTTGGTTAAATTGAGATTAATACTAACAAATATAAAATATTAATAGCATAAATAAGGTTAATGGTATAGTATAATTAATAGACGAACTGAGTTTTTGGTTGGAATCCGACAATACAATTTTTAGTAACATTGTGGTTTTTATTGTTTAAAATGTGTTTTTGAATACATAATGGATTTCGCACCCTAAAAAACCTTGATGCAATTGAATCTTTGTAGATTAAACAACATTAACTTATGGTTTTTAAAATTTTCTACGATAATTTGAACAAAATTAACTTGAAAAAAGGATTTGGAAAATGGTCATTTCGTCTATTAATTAGACTACACAATGGTTAATTAATTATTTTAAATTAAATATTAGATGTTGGTCAAAAGTTAAATAGTAATATAATATATTTTGATCAAATTGAAATACCTATGATGGAGATAAGTGTTAATTAGATTAAAAGGGTAAAATATGGTGATAAAGTGAAAGATAACATAGAATTAGATGTATATATCATATTAGAATTAGATTTAGATTGAATAAAATAAATGAAATGAAATTTTTGGACTGGAATTGTTAAATATTTTAATTGGATTAGGGAAGAATTAGAAAAATTAAAGGATTAAACTTGGAATTTAATAAATTAGAAAATTTTGGTGATTTTTTAACTAAATTAGATTATGAAAAAAATTAGGAACAAAAGAATAGTTGAAAACAATGGAACAAGGAGGATAGAAGGGAGTCAGGTGAAATAAAGGGGGGACAGTGGGGTTTACTAACATCAAGGTTAGTAGAATTCGATTTAGAAGATAGAAAATGGATAGTGGGCTTCCAAGATTCCCTCAATTGGTATTTGTCTTCTCGGTTAAAGTTGTTAGGATGTTTTTTGAATTCTAGAGCTTCCCTAATGATGCACTTTGAGTGGAAAAGTGCAAAGGCAAAGATTTTGGTATTGTCAAAACAAATTAAATGTTTGGTCTTGTGAGAGTGTCCAATGATGGTGGATTTAGGGATTTGGGAATGGAAGGTGTTAATGATGTGTTCTTTAAGGCAAGCTTTGAAGGATCTCTCAATTTTTCCAATGTAAAACATAGGAACAAGGGATCTCATAGACTCTACGGCACAAAATAGGGTCATTCTTTTTTAGTTAAGGCTTCTATGATGAGAATCATTTTTCATTAGTACTTTTGGATCTATCACACTGAGAATTTAGAATTAAAGTTTTGAGCCAGTAAGTGTGGCTCATCATCAAGATCAGAAAGACGAGAAAATTCGATTGAAACCAAAGAAATAAGTAATTTAGAGACAAAATAAACATTAAATCAAAAATAAACATTAAAAAAATCTAAAAGGAAAATTAACCCAAAAATAAAAGAACGAAAAATAAAATTAATAATAATAAATAAATAAAAATATTAAATAATATTGAAATAAAATAATAACATTAAATATGAAAGAATAATAATGTAATATAATGTAATAATTAATAATATATATGAAAAAATATATATATATATATAATATAACAAAATAACCCTAAATTAAAGGAAAAAGAATATTGCCCCTAAAGAGAAAAAGAAAAACAAGGTTATAACCATACGTAAAAGAAAAATTATAAATAATATTTGAAATGCGTGATAAAGAAATAATAATAAATAATAGAGTAATACTATTAAAAAAATATAATGTAAGAAAATATATGAGTAAAAGAATAATATTCTTAAACATTTAAGAAGGGCATTAATATTAATAATAAGGTATGAAAATAATTTATATATAAAATGAAAGAATGAATTACATTAATAGGAAAAAACAAAAGACAAAAAGAAAAAGAGAAAGACAAGAAGGACGAAGGAAAGAGAGAGAAAATCCATAGATGATTTAGGAGGAAGAAAATTGGGAAGAGAGAGTGGGAATCCAATTCTTACTGTTCTTCTAGTCATCATCCCTATTGAGATTACCCGAATGTTTCTCAATCTCAAAAGCCTCTTTGAATTTCCTATGATGGTAGTGACCAATCTTGGAAAGGATTCTAGAGTTCTCAATGTGAATATGGTGCTTAATTTTCATTGAGTGCTCCGCCAAAGCCGAAGAATGAGATCGACAAAGCTTGATGTCAACACCATGCTCTTCAATTCTTAGCTCGATCAAATAGCCAGTTTCACGCACATAGGGAGCCCCACAAGAGCATGATCATGATTGTCTTAGGGAGATCAAAAGAGTTGGATAAGGGTAGTATGGGGTTTGAATAAGGTTTTGATTTTCCTTTTTGAAAGGATTTTGGAAATATGATTAGTAATTCTCTAAATATAGGGAACATAAACTTTGGCTAAGGGAGGATTGATGGCCAAATTTATAGTATTATGGTGGAGGGTGGAATGGAATGTATTTTTAATCTAAGTGGAGGAGTATCCATTAGATTTTAGGGCTTTGGTCAAATGGTATTTTTCAAATGGGAAAGGATTGAGAGGAAGAAATCTAAATGGCACAAGTAACAAGGGTTTTAGAAAGACAGACTTTTGAGAAGGATGATGGTGACAGTTGGCATGGAGGTACCTGTTGAGCCGCAGAACTACCTCTCTTCTACATACTTTCCTAGACCTTTTACCTTCCATTTTCCCACATCAGTGCCTCATAAGCTATCAAAGATTGTTACATATTGATTCTAGGAGTGCATTTAAGTGGTTTTCTAACTATATCCTTGTGTGTGCTATTTGATTTAGATTTTGTTCATAAGCTATGGAATGTAGCCACTTTCCGCAGCTGACTCGCAATTCCGTAGCTACTTTCATTGTTTTGTAGGTTATAGGTGTCGGCAAGTGAAACGAGGTACGGGGGCAGCTCATAAATGATCTACACATGGACAAGGTCCTATCTGTTCAGCCGAATTCATGAAGAAAGGCATTGGTCAAAGGACGGTCAAACAAGGAGTCCTACATCAAATAGGTCTCTGTTTCAGCATGTGAAAAGTCTGAGACCGTTCCTAGATTCGTGGATCCCTCTTGACAGCTGCAGGCCATCTCCATGACGCAAATCCAACATCCACCTTTTGTAGATTGAATGTTTATGGCAACCAAGAGGCTGAACTTACGGGTTTTGTCCTGTTTACATGTCCTCTGCTGAAGATTTCTCTCAGAAAAACAATTATCTATTTTCCTGTATAAATAAAGTGTTTGCAACGCAAGTAGCTAGTTCAGATATTAGGATTGACGTTGTTGTTTTAGCTTTCGTTTTGTTGTTGTAACGAGAATACATACTCTCTGTCTTGCAATATAAAAACTCTGTTTTCTTATGACTGTGTAAAGCATGGTTCTGAGGTGACAGCATGTTAACCAAAGGTTGTGCAGAGGGCCCCTGCTGGCTAAGGTTTTGCTTTTTGTTTTTGTAAAGTTTTCATGCATCTTTTCTCTTATTTCCACTATATATTTCTCATAATTTGTTTATGGTGTTAATCGTTTTATTCCTGTACATGATTTTGCAGCATTGCATACTTTTTTCACCAACATTGATCAGTGTGTTTCAAGATAGGTTATGCTTGAGCTTTTTCATATAATGTTTGCATCAAGTAGTGATATGAGATTTGCTTCTCTGCTGAACTTTTTAAGCTTCTCAATTTCAGTTGTTATGCTTTGATTTCAATGCTTTATTTGTTGCTATTAGCTAGTTTAGATGTCAACTTCTTCATGTTATTTGACGTTATCTCTGGTGCCATGGCTTAACTCGAGAAGTTAATTGGAGAGCTATCGGATTATAAGTGAAGTAATTTGATTTTGCTTTCATTAATCTACAAGTAGGTAGTTTAGATATCAAGTTCTTCATGTTATTTGACGTTATCTCCTCTGCCATGGCTTAATCGAGAAGTTAATTGGCGAGCTAGCGGATTATAAGTGAAGTAATTTGATTTTGCTTTTATTAATCTGCAAATAGGTAATTTAGATATCAATTATTCATGTTATTTGATGTTATCTCTGGTGCCATGGCTTAACCCGAGAAGTTAATTGGCAAGCTATCGGATTATAAGTGAAGTAAATTAATCTTGATTTCATTAGTCTGCAATTTTTGGTTTTGAGTGCAATAGTTTTGATTATATTTATGTAATTAGATGGGTAGCCGAGACAGTGACCTCATGATCTGTATTTCATCTTTTGTTTGATTTAAGTAGCTGCATATTTACATTCCTTTTCAAGTATTGATTTTATCAATAGCATGTTTTGAGATCTTTTGAAGTGCTAAGTTCTGGAAATTATCATAAGAGATATAAACCTTGTCTTAAAACTACATCCATACTTGTCCTCTAAAAGTATTCTTAAAACCTAAGAATAGGATTTCAATTTGCAATAGACACCTTAGGAGACCAACAAGGACAAAACCCCAAAAACAAGATAAAAATTGAAAACAATAAAAGTAAGAAAGAGGTTGTCTTGCACATACAGTTCACCACACTTCATCAGTTTACGACTCCCGGATTGATAATTAATGTAGCAATTTAGGACATACTAAATTGACTAAACAGTACCTATTAGCATGAGTCTTCTTTTGATAGACTAAGTGGGTAAGAGAGCCATCGGGGAGGCAAGAGATAAGAATTTCAAGAAATGGGAGGGAAAGGTTACTTCCAATTTCCATAGTGGACTAGATTGGGGAAAAATTTGATTGAGATGTGTGAGGAATGACTGGAGTTCACGTATACCATGGGACCAAATAACAAAACCATTATTACTCATACCATTTCGATTTTTTTCCAATCAATCATTTCCCATTAAAAAATCCCATCTCACCAAAGCCCTTAAATACATTGCAACCACCTAATCCACAATATCTCTAAAAACCCTCTAGATATCTATGTCTAGACCATTTGAAGATAGGTTTTTGCTTTGTAACAAATGGAACACTTATGGCCATGCACATGTTGTATATTAGTTAATGAAGCATGGAGTGTACTAGAATTCAAGACCAAGTGAGTTGGCGAGTGACTCATGGTCTAAGGTCTCAACCATGTTAGTTTTGTATTCCATTTTATTTGACATGTGCATAGTTTCCCTACATAACCCATTGTGGAAACAACAACCATTATAAAAATTAGCTCAAAAATATCAAATCCAACGAACTCTAATTTCTCTTAAGGTTATCTATTGTTTTCCAATAGTTATTCTTCTACTTTTTAAACCAAGAGAAGGATAACAATTTTCTATTGTGAAGGAAAAGGAAGGCTAGTAAGATAAACCAGGGGAAACATTACAAATGATGCTACAACTAATTAAATCTCAATATTGACTAGGAAAACTCCATATTTATCCACAAACATGTTTCTTTATGCTATAAAGGATAAGGCTAGGTTTTCTATTAGAGAAATACATGTGATCATGTCCTGAAGAGAAATGGCCAATGTGTTGATGAGTGAGAATCAAGATAGATTTCAATAATGAATATGGGCTAGGGGGTGCAGAGAAAGGCTTGAAGGATAAAACCTAGGTGACTTAGTGAGGTCAATCCTAGGAAGTGAAGTTAGGAAAATCTCACTACTAATGGACATTGAGAAAGAAAAATCCAGGGGTTTCACTATCAAATTATTTGATCTGGAGACCTAAAACCACCTTGTAGCTACTAAGGCGTGATAATGGGGTTGAAGTGGAACAATAAATTAGCATCATTAGCTAGTAATTTTGTGCATCAACTCCACATTCATTGAGGTTTTTTGTTTAGGTCACATCGTGGTGCATGTGGTTCTTTTTTAAGTGCATATGGGGGGTGACAAGCAAGGGTTCAAAGGGAAACATGATAACATAGCCTTTGGCTTGGTAAAGTGTCTTTTATAACTTAATTGATGGAGAAAATGGGTGAAGTTAGTCAATATATCATGAGAGAGAGAGAGAGGGAGGACAAGATAAGCCATTTTAGATGGGTGATTCCATTCACAGAATAATTAAATTAAAAAATAAAAAATAAAAAAAAAATAAAATCAATATTTAAGTTGGAATGGTTTGAGCATATCTAAACTAAGTTGACTAACACCTAGAATTGAAGAGGAGAGAGGAAATGCTCTCTCCAATCTATGCTCTCAATATCACAAGAGGAATGCAACATTAAGCAATGTCAAGAAAGAGGGAGATATGGTGCCTTATGGGTGTGAAAAATGAAGTATTAAATGCCTTTTCACACTTTAATTACACTAATAATCAATCCAATCATACATTAGATACAAGATAAGATTTAATGCACTATGGCTGTTGTGGAGGTAAATCCTCTCTGCGGACAGAGACGATCCCTACTAGACCAGACCGGGTCTAGCAACAATCACACAATGCTATCACGCAAGTTCCTAACTGCAAATACAAAGTAGATGGTGAGAACCTACTTGGATTCCAACGCTAGTGTTCGCCGAAGAGATGTCGCCTTCGTTCCTTCGCTTTGGCCGGTCACGATCCGCACGATCTCCGTGATAGGATACCTGCACACGCAAAGAACAACACGAAAACAAGCGTAAAATCTAGTAGATGCAATTATATATCAGTCAGAAAAGATATAACTCAACATCAAACATGAGACAATGAGAGTGGAACCATAATGATAGTCATCTATTATTAATAAATAACAAAGAAGAATACAACCATTGTTCTGACGTCAAATCCTCCTTTGGCTGGGTAGTCAGCTACACAAGTCTTGCAAAGCTTGTTGGGATGAGGAACAAGCCTCTCTCTCTTTGGGTGACAAGAATCTCCTTACTTAGATTTGGCCTTATGGGTGCAAAGAAGGCTCTTGCAGCTTCAAACTCTTAAACTCCTGGAACTATCACTCCAACTAGCTTGCTCAAGGCATAGAGGCAAGCTTTTATAGATAGAGAGGGAAAGAGATAGGATCAACCACATTATTCATGGGATTAGCTTTATCACTTGGAAACTTCCATGAAAGGTGGCAAACCACTTTCCCTTCTATGGAGATTCGAAGCCAAACCATCCTAGCTCAACATAGATTCAGTTGGTGAATGGGTTGAAGAGAACCTTCGGGAGTTTGGTCGTTGAAAACTTTACTCAATTCGGTTGGCACGAGTGCGACTCTGGGACAGAGCGCCAATGGCGCGCCCTTTATAGAGTATTTCCCCCATTGGCGCGGGCAGTGAACTGTGAACCCGCGCTAATGTAAAAAGAGCTGTTTTCATGAGGATTTTGCAGGAGATGTCTTCAGGGCAAATAAAGCTCATACTAAGAGGAATATGATGCAAGTGGTTTCAGGTCATGTCACTTCTCACAGGTCCCGGAATGAGTCCTCCAGTATGCGGGTGAGGGATAACAGGGACGGTGACAAACGGTGACAAATTGCTGTGTAACAGATGCCCCCTAAAGCATGAGGCCCGAGAGAGAGAGGGGTGAAATGCTTTACAAGAACATGTGTGACTGAAAACACGGCCGCCGGAGAACCTGCGTAAAGAAGTACAACTGATATCTCAAGTACATGATATATGTGTGGTATGGGCGCAGCCATCCGTAACAGAGTACATAATAATCTAGATCCAAGGTATGGACGCAACCATCCAGAGAGGATCAATAAATAGACTCAGGCATGGTCGCAGCCATCCAGCAAATGAGTCATGTAATCATAATAATCCACAAATCGCAGCCTGGATCTCAATAGACAAAATCCAGGGTCTTGTGCTCCATCTCGACCCGTACAGAGTACAAGTTCAAGCATGTGAATGTATGAGTTGAAGTCGAACATGCATGAACATCGTCTGATTACCAGTCAATAATGAAAACTGTTAACAGATGCGAGAGGTACCATCAATAATGACAATGGCCCTCAAGGTACTATAGGTACAATCTACGGTGTGTGAATGAATGAGCTGACGTCGAACACTCATAGAATCATTCGATCGGAGGCCAATGATGAAAACCTCTCGTCGAACACGAAGAACTTGCCATCGAGGCATGTAGGCTCCAAGGCACCAAAAGGAGTCTCTAGATCAGCTTCCTGGATAGTGAGATAAAGTCGACATGAAGTGATCTTGATCAAAGGTGGGCCATAATGTTTCCCACATCATTGACACGAGACAGAGGGAAGATGTTGTGGAGATGCAAAACTATGTGAGGTATCAGAGGAGGTTGTAATTGATGCAGAGGTCAACTTCTCTTGAACATATCGGCGGCACGACAGTGGATTTGGCAGTATTTGACATCAAATGAGCAGAGGTCATGGTGACAAAACAATGAGCAGATGAGAGGTCGAATAGGATAACCCAAACCCATGGAGGCTAGTGTAAAACAAGATGAGATGTCCCCACCCCGACACGAATGCAGACGAGTGCCATGTTCAAGAGCGACATACTGTCGACACGATGACAAGTATGGATCCATTTTCCCCACCATTTCTGGCGAGTACCCCAGTTATTTTTAACAAGCTTGATGGGGATAGCATATGCTTGTGAGCGTCATTACGATGGAATCCGATGTCATTAAGTTTTAACGAGCCTGACAAAGGAAAAACTCGGCGTCTTTTCCTATTTAGAGAGTCTGAAAAGACAGCAAAAAGAAAACTCCACGGGGGTCCTTTTTCGTAAAGTTGTGTCTCTCGAGCCCGAAAAAGTATAAAACAATGCTCGAAAGAACCACCCTACCGTTATGATCAAGGAGTACTTTTCAAGTATAGTGACATCGATCCGAAAAAGTAGAAAAGTGATCAACATCACGTCGTTTCGTAACCATTTACGAACCGGAAATGACAAGGGTCCGACGATCTTTTCGTTTTTACACGGTCGGGAAAAGGGTTTAAAGACGACCGCCTCTTATTTACTTTTAACGAGTCAAGAGGGGCAACTCGGCAATCTTTTCACTTTTAATGAGTTAGAAAAGAGCTGAAAGATAACTCCATCATGACTTTTTCGTGTATTTACCGAGTCCGAAAAAGCATAAAACACAACTCACTTCACCATCGAAGTTGCAAAAAGGACCTGTCATAGCACCAGAAACAAGCGTAAAACCTGTTTTTGACCAAAAGCACATTAAAATATTCAAAAATCAACTTTTTAAACCTTATTACAAGTCAAAAAGCCTATAAATGTGGTGAAAATGTAAAAACAAAATTACTTTTACCTTTTTACCTTGTGCATAGTGGTAGTGGTCCATTTGGAGTGCAAACTTCGAGCAGCGATTACCAGCAATCCGGGCAACCATTTGAGATTCCGCCAGTTCCAGGTAAGAGGCGCTCTCTTAAGCTTCATTTTCATTCCTGTTTTCATGCATTTTGTTCCTGATTTGGGCCTCTACAAGGGGGATTTCAAAATTTAGGGTTGCGCCCCATTGGCGCGGGTATCCGGCACGGGTCCGCGCCAATGGGGTGATTTACCCAAAGGTGTCGCGCCATTGGCGCGACTGTTTTAGAAACAGTCGCGCCAACCGCGCGACCTAGGTTTTTACTTAGATTTTCCCATTGATTTTGAAATTTGTCCGGTGTATATGCTTACCAAGGCTTCATTAATGATTTATTCATCCTTGTGGGTGCAGGAAACACGCAAAAATGCCGGTGGAATGGAAAGAACGAGAGCACGATGCCATAGATGCCTTAGCCATCGCAGATGAGGGATGTATGAATGCGCTGAGAGACTGTGGTCTCAAGAAATTCTTTCTCACCTCCTATCTACGAGCTCAACCAGAGCTATTACAGTTCATAGTGGATGCTTGGGACATCGATGACCAAGTATTTCGACTACGAGATCAGACCTTAGAGCTGGATGTATCGGATGTATACTTCATTACTGGGCTGTCACGGAGAGGGGTAGTCCCCATTCTAACCAGAAGTAGGCCTTCCGCAGAGAAAATAGGTGAAGTAAAGGCTCGTGTGTGCCCAGAGGCACAATTCGGGAAGAACAGCGCCAAGGTGGATATCGCCACCATCCATGATTTGGTCCTTAAGGTGATACTGTTCACCATCACACGTGCAGTTGGGGTACAGGTGCCCCATGAGGCCAGCAAGAACCATCTGTTACTGGCAATAGAGTGTCTTAGCCCCACCATTTTTGACTGGGCTACAACAGTGACTACAAATATAAAGAGGCAGCTTACAAAGTGTAAGCGCGGGGGGGTGAAACAGTTCGGATATGGTTCGATTGTGGTATCATTCTTCCTGGAACGATTACCTTTATTCCAGTACCAGGGAGCTGTGGTAGCGGACCCATTACCACGAGAGCCTAGAATGGCTCGCTGGGCAGCATTGATGCCTAGAGGAGGAGGGGGCCAGCAGATGTCTTCGCGGCCCGAGTTCTTCATATGGCTTCGCCGCCAGTTGATCGTGGTGGAAGACTGGCCATATGCGGGAACCAACTTCATGGGGGACCCAGACCTCCCACTGCCCGAGGGGGAGGAATGGGAAGAGGAGCTAGGTATGATCTTCTCTTTTTTATGTTTTTATGTATTTTTTATGTTTTTGTCAATGCATGTTCTGATGACAGTGATATATATATGCAGATGTGGGACCAAAGCGTCCAGCTGGTTTGTCTCCTATAGCGAGGAGGGGCCAACCTGTAGCTGACCCTCAGGCAGGAGGTGCCGTGGGGGAAGAGCTAGTGCAGAATCTCGAGGGACTTATCCAAGGGATTCTAGGCTATGCCAGATTAGCGGATGTGCCGTTCGCATATCAGAGGCACACGGTGGGGGTGCCGTCCCGCATCCATCGTCTTTTGAGACGCTTGGTGTGCGCGGTGACGTGCTACCATGAGCACCACCATGAGTAGACTCCTAGGTTTCTTTCATGCATATTTTTTTGAGGGACATGTTGTCCGAGGATGTATCAGAACACGTATTATTTTTTGGGTTTTGTAACGCACATAGTGCAAACATTATGAC
This sequence comes from Pinus tabuliformis, assembly GCA_031772625.1. NCBI lineage: Eukaryota > Viridiplantae > Streptophyta > Pinopsida > Pinales > Pinaceae > Pinus > Pinus tabuliformis. The sequence goes on from CM062812.1 coordinate 504,402,197, forward strand.
ACACATATATATACATATGCCTATGGTTTATTATTGTGCTTTTATGTGCTTGCTTGTATGATGTTTTGATTATAAATTACGCAAATGTCTATCTAATACATGGTTGGCAAATGCATCAGATAATGTGTTTAATCGTCGAGGAATATGTTGATATGTGATAAAATCAAAATTTCTTTCTAACAATTTAACACGTAAGTACAACCTTAAAATGTGACGGTCTCTGACGGAATATCGCCCATTGAGCTGGTGGACGACAAGCTGAGAGTCTAGGTTGACAAGAAATGTACGAATACCGAGATTAATTGCTTCGGCTAATAATTCAATAACAGCGCTATATTCAGCGACATTGTTTGTAGTACAACCTAAACAGACACCTTGAAGGTCTATCAACTCACCGTGAGGATCGTAGATCACCCACGCTGCAGAGGACAAATTACGAGTACTGCGGCAGGCACCATCAGCGAAACCAATGTAAGGTGCACCCGACATCTGCACAAGAAGAAAAAAGACACAATAAGAGGCAATCACGCTTTCACACCAAATTGAAAACATGAAAACTCACACACACACACGCATATCCAAATCGAAGCGCATGAATTATGCATAGTACTTTTTCAAGTACAGCCCATTACAGGGCTTATCAAGAGGATTACCTTCGTAGTCAATTAGTTCGTAGGCCCCTTTTTGCAACACTCTCTTTACAATGTAAGGGCCTAGCCACATGGGCTCGAGTTTGCCTGCCCCCAGCTTATCATTGGCTTGGTCGTATAGCAGGACAAGGTCTCCCTCAACAAAGGAACGAGGACGAATGGTATGGTCAAAATGAGTTTTGACTCTCTTCTTTTGAGCTTCAATAGCTAGAGAGGTTAAACGATGGGTCTCGTCTAACCGTTCTAGATAAAGAAGCCGTTCCTCGACCGAAGTGGTGTTGGGAAGCAACTCGACGGCTATTTTCAACGAAGGAATTTCACATTCTATAGGAAGGGTAGCCTCCAGTCCATAAACTAGCTGAAATGGAGTGAACCCGGTGGCATCCTTCACAGAGGTTCGGTAGGCCCACAAGGCAGGAAACAACATCAGATGCCAATTAGACTTATGCATGTCGACAGTGCGTTGAAGCATTGTTACCAAAATCTTGTTAACAACTTCAACCTGACCGTTAGATTGAGGATAGTACGGGGTTGAACTATCGTGCCGTAAGCCTAGTTGGGTTGTCAACTCGGTCATCATGTGATTACAGAAATGCTTCCCGTGATCCGTGACGATGGCTTGTGGAACTCCGAACCGTGTAATAACATGATTGAACAAAAACTGCGTCGTTGTATGACCGTCTTCATTTAATGTGGGCATCACCTCGGCCCATTTTGTGAAATAATCGACGACAACGATAATAAACCCATGCCCTATGGTTGAGCGAGGCTTACAGGTTGTATAATCAATGCCCCATTTTGCAAAAGGGCCTACGGTCACAACAGTGTGTAGCGGGGCCGGTGGTGCACGCATCTTCCGCTGGTATATCTGGCATGCATGACACGAGCGGACAACAAGAATGCAATCTTTAAAAATGGAGGGTCAGAAATAACCAGCGCGAAGGATTTTTTGAGCTGTGGCATATCCGGACATATGACCACCACAGGCGCCAGAGTGGCAGTCATTCAAAACCTTCTCAGCTTCCTCGAGGGTGAGACATCGGCGGAGAACAGAGTCAACGCCGAGGCGGTACAGGGTGTCTCCTATGATCCGATAGGGTTGAGATTGATGGCGGATCCGCCGCCGAGCATCCTTGGATAGAGCGGGGTGGAATGAGGAGGTCTGTAAATACACAATAATATCCCCGTACCAAGGATCGAGGGTGCTGATCAGAAAAAGAGTTTCGTCCGGAATATGATCTTCGGAAAGAGAAGGTGCAGAAGGGGATGGCAAAGAACAGAGCAATTCAGCGAAGACCAGAGACTTCTTAGACTTGGCAGCAGTGAATTCCAAGTCAAACTCTTGGAGGATTACGATCCATTTAGAGTATTTGCCCCCTAACAACTGACGTGACAATATGTACGTCATCGGGTTGCAGTCAGAAATCACGGTCGTGGAGCGCAACAGGATATAGTGCCGGAAACGTTGGACGGCGCACACAGCGGCCAATGCCAACTTCTCAACGTAAGCGTAGCGAGTTTCCGTATCCAAGAGGTTGCGGCTGAGGTAATAAATAACGTGCTCATTGCCATCATCGTCATCTTGCACTAGAACCATGCCGATAGTGGTATCGGCAGCGGCCAGATATAGAGTGTAATCACGGTGGTAGTTCGGAGGTTGCAATAATGGAGCAGAGACAAGGAGACCCTTGAGTCACTCGAAAGACTCCTGAGCAATAGCATCCCAATGGAAGGGTGTGTCTCGCTTCAACAACCGTGTAAAACCCTTAGCCACCTCGGCATAATTTGGGATGAAACGTCTAAGGAAATTTGCTTTGCCCTGCAAGCTCTGCAATCGTTGCAAAGAAGCAGGGGGAGGAAGGTTCAGGATGGCCTTGACTTTGAGAGGATCCAGACGGATGCCTTCTCGGGAGACCATAAACCCGAGTAGTCGGCCCGATTCCACGCAGAAGAAACATTTATGAGGATTGAGCCTAATACGATAGTGTCGACAGCAGAGAAAAATTTCGCGAAGATGTGAGGGATGGTCTTGACGCTTGGCTGAATGAGCCGAAAGGTCATCCAGATACGGTTGCACGATGTGTCTAATATCATGAAAGGCATAGGACATCGCACGTTGGAAGGTAGCGCCAGCATTTTTTAAACCGAAAGGGAGATTCTTATAGGCAAAAGTGCCCCAAGGACAGATAAAAGCGGTCTTATGTTGATCACCAGGCGCGATGTTGATCTGGTTATATCCAAAAAAACCGTCCATGAATGAGTAAATTTCACTTCCTGCACACTCATCAATATGCTGATCGATGAAGGGTGTAGGGAAGTTATCCTTAGGACAAGCGCGATTGATATCACGGTAATCAACACAGACTTGAATACTGCCATGCTTTTTGTTCACATGAACTATATTAGAGACCCAATCCGTCAGTGGAATGGGGTAAATGAAACCAGCCTTGAGAAGCTTTTCGACTTTTGCTTTGATGGTTGCGGCCTTTCAGGGGTGCACAGGGCGTAGGCACTGGCGGACAGGCTTAGCACCTAGATACGTAGGTATTTCGTGCACCAAAATACTAGGGTCGATGCCGGGCATTTCTTCATAGGACCAAGCGAAGACATCACGAAATTCGCGAAATAGAGCGGTGTAAAGTTGAACTTCCTCTGGAGTGCAAGTGACTCCTATGTAAATGTACTCAACAATCCCTAGTTTCACAGAGATGTCGATGGGTTGGGTTTGCGTGATGTTTCCCATATTGCCCTCAGAAGACACTTGGTAAAGCTGAATAGGTGTTTGAAGGGGCGAGGATGGGATACACGAAGCAAACCGCTCGAGACATGCGATCATTTCCTGATGGGGAGGGAGAAACGAAGAGTGGTGGTGATGATCTGACCAAGGGAGCTCTTCAAGAGACATGGTCTCTATGATGGCTTCATCGGAAGGAAATATTTCCTTTAATGGATCTGAAGTAGCATCATCTCCTAGCTAAGGGAAATGAACATATGAATCGGGAACACTGCCCGGAAGAGCAGGTTCAGCAGGGGGAGCCGATGCAGCAACGATTTCGATGTAGTTGAGCTCAGCAGGACTCAACGGCATCATATCGCCCCAGGATTCTTCCTGATTAGCGGGAGGAAGGACCCACAGATCAGAACGCACAGAGATCATGTTAATAGGGGCGAGATTCGGAGGTGGAAGGGGAAAGACACCCATTAGAGCGGGATCTTTAAAAAGTCCGGCTCCCACACTCTCGAATGACTTAGAGGTATGCTCCACAAATGGCACATTACCTTCAGAAGAAGAGGCGAAGAAGGAGAGTTGGTCCACCGTGACAATCTTCCCCTAATGAGGGAAACGAATGACACGGAAAAGGGAGGAAGCCACGGCTTGCATGGCATATGTCCAGCTACGTCCGAGGAGGAGATTATAGGTGAGATTAGCGTCAACGACTTCTACCTCCACTTCTATTTTCTTTCCTTCCAGGGAGATGGGCAAGCGTTGGAGGATATCATAAGGACGAGACTCTCTTCCATCAAAGGCTTCTAACTTCGTAGGAGACTGACTTAACGTAGGAGAACCAATAGCCTTCCAGCAAGCAACAGACATGATGCAAGTTGAGGCACCTTCATCAATGACTGTACGATGGATTGTTTTGCCATTGATGATGACCTATATAAGGAAAACAACTTGGTGGGGCAGTCTCGGTGTAAAGCCCTCGAGATCGAAAGAAATCAAATCCAAATCAGCCAGGTCTATGCCACCGATAGCCGATAGCAAGGAATTCCTCTGGGAGGGGCAGCTCTGGAGGACTTCTAGAGCGGACATAGCAGACGGAGCCTGAGCTAAGTCCTCAACAATGCTATAGTTTTGGGCAACACGAGCATTAGGGTTGTAAGACGACTTCTGAAGTACACCTTTCGGAGGGGGTCGGTGGATCGTCTCAGTGCTGGGTCTTTCGATGTGGAGAGGACCAGAACTGGACGGAGGAGCGCTGGAGGGGACCTCCGGCTCTTTCCTGGCAGGAGAGGGATATTATTTCGCTCGAGTGGTAACATGGATGGGAATTGTCCCAACCATAAATAATTGAGAGCCAAATGAGGAAGAGGGTTGAGAGAGGAAGAGGGTTGAGATGGGTCTGCCACCATTTGAGTTTGTTGAGAAGGGAAAGGTTCCTTAAGCACAGCAGGAGTCCCAGGAGCACCTTTCAATAACCGACTAACTTCAGACTGCCTTGGGCAGTCTTTAGTGTAGTGATCCTCATCACAGATAAGACAGGGATACTTAGGTTTTCGTTTGGCTCCTTCTTCGGTTGGATTTTTAGAGGAGTCCTGTTTGGGTTGTTCGGTCTTATTCTTAGCTTTCCCTTTCTTCTTCCCTTTCGAGGATTTATCCGCCGGGGTGGACTGGACGACGTTAACCTCGGAGGTACTTCCAGAATTAGATTGGCCCTGAGAAGTATTTCCATTAGAAGCATTCTGTTTTTGCTTCCCAGGGTTCGCGGGCGATTTCTTTGATGACGAGTTTACAGAGCCAATAACTCCGTCAACAGATGGTTTTGGCGGAGCTTTGGATTGTCCGGGTCTCGGGGCGTCTGGAAAATAATCATATAAAGTACCTGACTGAGAGTATACTAAGTCAAGGTACTGAGCACGCGCGATAGCTTGCTCTTCAGTTACACAAGCTCCCATGGCGATGTCTCGCACGATCGCAGGGACAAAGGAAGTCGTGAACCAATCGGTCAGGAGTTGATTAGGAATTCAAAATTTGTTCAAGCGACGACGTCGTCTCCATTCATGTATATGATCGGATATATGCGTATCCGTGTCCTGTTTAAGAGACGTAAGGAGATGTGTCCCTGTCTCATACCGAATGGGTAACTGAAAATGAGTTAGGAATGCCATAGCCAGCGAGTTGAAATCTTGAAATGTTTCGCGATTCAGCTCAATATACCACTTAGTGGCTGAGCCGGTGAGAGTTCTTTGAAAGAGGCGAAGCCGGATGGAGTCATCTAGCCATGATTTCGATGAGCACCAAAGGTGATAGGTCATGACATGGGCTTGAGGGCCTTCACCAGCTTTGCCATCAAAGTTTGGGCAATCACCGGGTATTTTAGTCGGAACTGGTGGCCAATATGGATTATGAAGAATGGGATCATTCGTTAACTTGGACACATCCGGGAGTTCCAACATCGCTAAGAAAGGCAACTAAGGGTTAAAGGACATTTGTGGCTGTGGAAGAGAGGTAGTACCAGGGTTCCAACCAGGTGGTGGTTGCCCCCATGGACTTTGTCCAGATGGGCCTGGCCCGAAGGGGCCTTGCCCATAGGGATTTTTCCCGTAGGGGTTCTATCCATATGTAGATAGTTGACCCTGGGTCTGCCCCCCAGCTCCCCATGGATTAGCAACTTGACCTGCAGGTGCAACGTACTGTTGCTGATAATTTTGATAAGGAGTAACCTGCATTTGTTGATAATTTTGGTAAGGGGTAAATTGAGTTTGCCCCTGGGGTCGCTGGTAGCCATACGCTTGTTGAGCTCCATATTGGGCCTGATAAGAAGGCTGCGCTTGGTACGAAGGTTGGGGCCGTGGCCCACCTTGCATTTGATAACCAAGTTGAGTCTGGATCCCAGAAGAATGTCCTTGAACAGGCTGGGCTTGGACCATCTGGCCGGAAGGTTGGCCTGGTTGGGTTTGGGACGGGCCTGGTTGCCCAGAGGGATATGTCTGCTGGGTACCAGGTTGTCCTTGAACAACCAAGGGTCGTCCTTGCGGGACAGATGGTTGAGCGGACTGGACGGCTGGTTGACCTTGAGGTTGACTAGCCTGTCCAGAAGGATGACTGAGCTGGGCAGTGGGTTGACCTTGCTGTGTAGAGAGTTGGCCTGTTTTCCCAGGAGGATGAGTAGGCTGGGTAGTGGGTTGGCCCTGCTGTAAGTAAGGTTGCCCCCCTTGCCCAGAAGGATACCCCTGTTGGACTGCCAGTTGACCTTGTGGAATGTAAGTTTGTCCGGTTTGTCCATAGGGATAACCCTGCTGAATACCAGGTTGGCCTTGTTGAATATAAGGTTGTCCTGGTTGTCCAGACGGGTAACCTTGCTGGGTACCAGGTTGCCCCGGATAACCCGAAGGTTGAGTCAGGTAGGTGAAGGACGGACTGCCAGCGGCTAAAGGTTGTCCCTGGTAGGGTTGTCCTTGTAGGCCCCCAAATTGTCCTGGGTAAGACTGGCCATAATATTGCTGCCCCTGAGGGGTTTGCAGATAAGATGGCTGGCCTTGGTTAGGTGGTCCTTGAGGCTATCCAGGTATGGCTTGGCCTCCATGGAAAGAGTGAGTGCTAGGGTCCCAAGTAATGGCTAACGGTACCAAAACCTCAACCATAGGTTGAGTGGGCAAGGGTTGAGATAGCTGAAGGTATTGACCGGTAGAATCATAGTAAAATAATGGACCTTGCGCATTCGGATCCTGAACAGCTTGTCCAGAAGCATCATACGGCCCTCCTCCTGGAACGGGACCAGAAGAGGAGGGAGCACTTTGTGCAGGGTGGACAACTCTAGGCGAGAGTTCCGGCTGGCCACTACTCACTTGACCGTGAGGGGGACCAGCACCAGTGCTCAAAGATGAAGACGCTGTCACGGCACTGACGACCGGAGTTGAATGTGCTACACAAACAGTTGGATTTTTCGGAACTGAAGTAACAGGTGTAGTATGGGGTTGTGAAACAAAAGGTCCCGTGGTGGGAGTAACATGAGGATCCCACATGGTCGAAGCAGAAGTCCTGGCAGCTACCCTGTCCCTCAACGACTGATAGCGTGGGGGGAGTGGAGAAGTAGCTGGGATGGGAGTGTCGATATTCGACACCACAGGTGTCTCACTCATGCTAGGAGATGTCTCATCCATGTGGGAGGTAGACATTGAAGACGAAACACCAGGTGGGGTAACAGGAATATCGTCGTCGTCAGGCTCCCAGATGGGGTTCCAATGAACTTCGTAACCCTCGTCTTCCGGGGCGCGAGAGTTGATCGGTTGGATACTCGGGATAACAGGAAGAGTATCACTCACAACCGGTACCTCAGGAGCAGCGGAAGATGGAGAGCCTTGATCACTTGGAACGGGAGTCGACGGTTCAGCCAGGATGACAAACTTCAAACAAACCTAAGGGAGTCTAATGATAAAAGACCCTACTCAAACTAACGCACACAAGATCTAACCAGGTAATGTTTATCGTGGCCAAATGAATTTTAAGATGCAAAGACACAACTTGACCTTTTCATGTTTTAAGAGTCGAGAAAAGGACAAAAAGGTGACTCTAGTCGCCTCCGAATGTTTTATGAGCCCGAAGTGACAAACTGCTCAAGTGAGCCGTTTCGTTTAAGGAGTCTGAAAAAGATCAAAAGTGACTACTCTAGAGAAGCTAGGCAAAGGGTTTACCAGACAATCTGTAAAACTGCTTATACACCTTGGCAATCGTATGAAAACCAAGGACTTCCCGTACTGCAGTCAATCTTCCCGAATGCTGTGTTCGGTGCGTTACGGCTTGTAAGGCGGCAGACACGGCTTCCTATGGATCAAGGATGATAACCTAGTGGAGTCTCCCCTATATACGCGACGGTACGTGGGAGCTCAAGTCCGTGCTAGACCACTATCGAGTCACAAAAGGAGGAATCACCCAACCGTAGTGTGAAACAACAGTGACTAGGTTTAACGACGCCGGAGCACGTCTCTAGCCTAGACCTCTACTTAGTGAGCGTTATGTTCCAATGCGTTTTTAAGTTCATTCAGTTCATTTTATGGTTGATCTTTGATTAAGTTTCAGTTTCAAGTCCTACCATATGTAATCTCTCACAATTTCCTGAATGCAAACTACATGCCAAAGAATATCATTTCGTTCGATGAATGCTAACTACAAGAGAGTTAAGGATCTTTTCAAACAAAATGACCACAAACAAGCACGAATCACTTTGATGCAGCTAATGACAAATAAACGAAACTTTTCTTTTGTTTTAAATCACTAAATCAATGAAAAGCTTCTACTTTCAATTAACTAATGTAACGCAACAAAGATTATTCGTTTTCCTTTCAATGGCAAGGTGCACAAAATGAATTTTGAGAGACAGTAACACCGAGCAAAAAACCACTTTCACTCAATGAGAACACAAACGGATCCCAAAAACACCAAAACAATCCTTCAAACCAAAAAGAAAATACAAAGACCTCTTATGAGCTATGTGATCCAAGCTCAAACGAAGCCAAGCGAAACCCAAGCGATAAAGAAACAAATCACTTGAATAACAAGGAAAACTTTGACAACTACTGAGCGGATGTAAAGGAATAACCACAATGTTGACCAGATGATCAAAGAACGCAAAACACCTCCGGGAGGCTCGGCGCACAAAACCACTAGATGCCCTAGGGCTAAGATGTGAAACCGATAGAAAAAGGCAAACACCCGAATGATGAAGGTCTAAAACCAGTCAAATCAGGGTCAAACACACTCCAGTAATTGAAAAAAGACAGCTAGACACAAATCCAAGCTCAGAGGGCTTAAGGACAAGCGAACTTGAAAAGTTGACAGGCCTGGCGCGATTGTCAGGCTGCAACTCGCGGCTTTATAGGATTGGTGCAGGTTGTCTTTGAGCAACTTGCGCCAATAGCGCGACTGTTAGGCTAAAAAGTGCGCTAATCAATTTAACTTAAATCAAAACAAAAGCAGGTGACCCAGGGCTTGAGAATAGTGTCCAGGAAAACCGGGAAGGAAGAAACAGCAAGAAATTTGACCCAGAAAGCTATCTAAGCAATCAAAACAAGAAAAACCAAAGAGACAAGACAAACTCCAAGTTGTTCAATTCGTAAACCAAACCGGAGATTGACTGAAGTGGCGTTGATCTACTTCACTAATGCAAAGCAATAGCGTTTCTAAGGCTACCTGGCCGTGCTTCAGGCTCCGTCTAAAGTTTACAAATCAAACAACAAGATCTCCCCAGCGGAGTCGCCAAATTGTTGTGGAGGTAAATCCTCTCTGCGGATAGAGACGATCCCTACTAGCCCAGACCGGGTCTAGCAACAATCACACAATGCTATCACGCAAGTTCCTAACTGCAAATACAAAGTAGATGGTGAGAACCTACTTGGATTCCAACGCTAGTGTTCGCCGAAGAGATGTCGCCTTTGTTCCTTCGCTTTGGCCAGTCACGATCCACACGATCTCCGTGATAGGATACCTGCACACGCAAAGAACAACACGAAAACAAGCGTAAAATCTAGTAGATGCAATTATATATCAGTCAGAAAAGATATAACTCAACATCAAACATGAGACAACGAGAGTGGAACCATAATGATAGTCATCTATTATTAATAAATAACAAAGAAGAATGCAACCATTGTTCTGACGTCAAATCCTCCTTTGGCTGGGTAGTCAGCTACACAAGTCTTGCAAAGCTTGTTGGGATGAGGAACAAGCCTCTCTCTCTTTGGGTGACAAGAATCTCCTTACTTAGATTTGGCCTTATGGGTGCAAAGAAGGCTCTTGCAGCTTCAAACTCTTAAACTCCTGGAACTATCACTCCAACTAGCTTGCTCAAGGCATAGAGGCAAGCTTTTATAGATAGAGAGGGAAAGAGATAGGATCAACCACATTATTCATGGGATTAGCTTTATCACTTGGAAACTTCCATGAAAGGTGGCAAACCACTTTCCCTTCTATGGAGATTCGAAGCCAAACCATCCTAGCTCAACATAGATTCAGTTGGTGAATGGGTTGAAGAGAACCTTCGGGAGTTTGGTCGTTGAAAACTTTACTCAATTCGGTTGGCGCGAGTGCGACTCTGGGACAGAGTGCCAATGGCATGCCCTTTATAGAGTATTTCCCCCATTAGCGTGGGCACTGAACTGTGAAACTGCGTTAATGTAAAAAGAGTTGTTTTCATGAGGATTTTGCAGGAGATGTCTTCAGGGCAAATAAAGCTCATACTAAGAGGAATATGATGCAAGTGGTTTCAGGTCATGTCACTTCTCACAGGTCCCGGAATGAGTCCTCCAGTATGCGGGTGAGGGATAACAGGGACGGTGACAAACGGTGACAAATTGTTGTGTAACAATGGCAAAGAGGAAAAAAGGGATTAGAAATATCATTGGATTGAGCATTACCCAAGTGATGTATTGTCAATTTAATGATCGATGGAGTGATATATCATGGGCTTGATCATCATTCGAGCGATATAAATTAAGGTAGGGAAGTTTGAAGAGAAAGTGCTAAGTCAGATTTGGGAAGTGTGTCATTGGACTTGTCAAGAGTGTAGCACTATATATCTAGGATAATGATCAATGGAGAAACATATAACTAGAAAAAGGAGATTTAAGAAGTCATTAATTTAATTTGATGATAGGCACCCAATTTGGCAACTTTCTAGGACTTGTCTAAGACATTTTTGTATATATTTTTCCTATTTCCACCAAACTCCAACATTTTTTTCCTATTTGAATGCATTTTTTGTTAACGTACAATTATCATTTTGATATGCCATTTTAACCTCACTCTTATGTGTTTTAGGAGATAGTTACCTTTCTACACTAATCATTGGTATTCAAGAAGTAAAATTGTAGACAGGAGCATGATATAGGTTCTACAACTCACCAAGGATAGTTGTTGTTGAAAATGCAGCAAGAAGTATCAATTTTGATTTTTGCCTTAATTAAAATTGAGAAAATTCAAATTTCCAAATTAGCAGACAACTTGGAGGAGTTAACTCAGATGACATAGCACTTGTCACTCAAATAAGAACAATTGATTCGAGTTAATGAGTTGATTTCAGTTTACTTAAGCTTATTCTTAAAAAGTAGGAGGCTAGCTCAGTTAATTCGAGTTAGGGACATGAAGTTCAGTTGTGTGCAGTGGGTTCCTAAATTTTAGGAGCCTAGGTTGAGTTAATTTCAGTTGTAGCAATTTAATTTAGTTAAATTGAGTTATGATCAGTGAAACTAGTTCTAATTGTTAGAGGAACTATTGGAAGGTCAATTTGTGGAAGTGGAACTTCAACCACACTCAGTGATCATCCAAATAACTAATCAGTCATCCTAACTTAGCTCGTGCATGCAGGGAATTCGAGATGCCCAGCTAAGATGTAGATTTCAAAGCAGTGTACTATCAATTGTAGACTATTTTGAAGTGTACAGGTGGTGTATGTAGTCAAAGGAAGGACCTAAAGTAATTGCACAAACCAGATGAGGAAATTTCCTAATTAATAGGGGCCTAATTCCCATAGGAACAATACAAGGAATTATGGGCTTCAAGAACTTGAGAATTGGCTAAGTGTTGGTCAGAGTCAGTTAGTCAAACAGAGGGATAGACTATACCCTTGTTGGATGCACACAATCTTGAGCAATCATATGTATTTCATCTCTATTCTTTGATTAATGTGATATAGATAGAAAGGGGTTTTGAGCAGTTTTTTTCCCTCAGATAAATATTTATGCATGTGTGATGTTTCTTTTTACATTTCTATGATTTGTGATATAGATGGTGAATTAAATTCCATGGATCAGTAAAGTAGCTTCAAGTCTTGTGATTTAGTAAATTTCATGAGCAGTTTTGAATCTACACATTAATTTCTACATGGTATCAGAGTTAGGATCAATGTATAACAGAGATTTCGAAGTTGTCATTGCAGGAGGTTCGAATTTGTAGATCAGGGTTGTAGGTTTTCTTCAATACTAAGAATATGGCTTTCAATGGACTAAGGCATGAGTATGCCCTTGAGGGAAGCTTGAATTATGTTGAATGGAAGACCACATGGAGGCAATATTGGAGGATAATGGGTTGAAGGAATTCATTGATAATGATATTCTGAAACCAGTGGCATCTGATGTTAAGGATCTAGCGGAATGGAAGAAGTGTGTTTCTAAGGCGAGGAGAATCATATTGGAAGGAGTACAAGACCATATTGTCTCAAATATCCACGACTTTGTGTGAAATGTGGCAAACACTGATAGATTTGTTCCATAATAGAAAGGAAGCTAGCACTCAAGGACAAGCCTCAAAATATCAAGATGCAGAAGAACGAGACGATACAACATTGCCTGAGCAAGTTCACACAACATCGTGATGAACTTGGCCAAGATGGTGTTACTTTCACAGAGGATGATTTAGCTAGCCTAACCCTTCTAGGACTTCCCAAGAGCTGGCATAGCTACCAAGATTCAGTGAAGGGGAGGGAGAAACTACCAAATTGGGAGCCCCTATGGTCTAACTTGGTGTAGGAGGAAATAAGGCAGAATACCAGAGATGGGACCTCATCCAAAGAATAGGAAGATGAATTTGCATTAGTCAGCAAAGGAAGGAAGTCGGAAGAATTCTTAAGGTGAGGCTAATTCCAGCCAAGAGCGCAAGAAGAAAGACTTGTCCAAAATCAAGTGCTTTCATTATCATGAATTTGGGCACTATGTCATGTAGTGTCCACACAAGAAGGAAAGCAAGAAGGTGCTTACAGTAGCAGCAGTAGGTGAAGATTTGGCTTCATATTTCGAGCTTGACTTCACTCTTATCACATGCATGGCAAGCACCATGATGTGGAGTGTGTGGTACCTAGACAGTGGTGCCTTGTTCCACATGATGGGGAATAGAGAATTCTTCAATGACTTGGAGGAGAAATATCTTGAGATGAATATTGAGTTTGGAGATGACGGAAGGTACAACATGACCGGAATTTTCTAGATTCACATTTCAAAGGAATTCAGGCTCCCCTCTCAGACTCAAGGATGTGATGTTTGTTCCGGGTCTAAAGAAAAATCTTGTCTCCATTGTAGTTTTGGAAGACCATGGTTATGATGTGATCTTTAGAAAAGGAAAGGAATTCCTGAGACACATAGCCACAGGGAAAATGAAGCAGATTGGGGTTCGAGTCAAGAACCTATATGCACTTGAGGTAGAATATGCATACAAATCCTTGAGGATCAAGGAAGAGACTAGAGATATGGTGGTTGAGAGGGAGCATGTTAGACCTCTCAACATGCAGCCTCAGAAGAAGCCACGGGAAGTTGTGGAGCAGCAAAAAATGGAGAAGTAGATAGGAGGTAGGGTGGGGACTTCCACTCAAGCAGAAGCCTCTATTAGGGGGGGAGTTTGATCCAAGTGGGCAGAGGGAGCACATGTAGATATACCTCCAGGAGTGAGGTGGAGCGATGTAGATCCTTAGTCCAAGAGTTGCAGAAATTTGGGTAGGGTCCATTGAGGAATTCTCCTCATGCATCATTACCTTGCTATGGGGGCCAATAGCAAGGAGGATCAGTGTTAGTCAGATAGTGAGGAGTGTAGAGGAGTGTTGACAGTAGAGCAGGAGGCTCAGTAGCAGATTCAGTAGTATCACAGTTTTCCTAGTATATAGTTGCAGAGATAATGATTCAGTTTTTTTATGCTTCTTAATTGCAGATGTTGTAGTAGCAGTAGCAACAGTGAGAGGTATTGCATGCATTACATTCCACACGTGAAGGATATGGCCAGTTGATAATCCCTTTATTGTTGAGAGGGAGTGTTGAAAATGCAACAACAAAGTCTCAATTTTGATTTTTGCCTTAATTAAAATTGAGGAAATTCAAATTTACACATCAACAGACAACTTGGAGGAGTTAACTGAGGTGACATAGCACTTGTCATTTAGTTAAGAACAGTCAATTCGAGTTAATGAGTTGAAGTTCAATTGACTTGAGTTGATACGTTAAAAATAGGAGTCTAGCTCAATTAATGCGAGTTAAGGACATGAAGTTGTCTGCACTGGGTTCCTAAATTTTAGGAGCCTGGGTTGAGTCAATTTCAGTTGTAGCAATTTAATTCAATTAAATTGAGTTATGATTAGTTAAATTAGTTCTAGCTATTGGAGGAACTAGTGGAAGGTCAAGTTGTGGAAGTAGAATTTCAACCACACTGAGTTATCATCAACATAACTAAGCAATCAACCTAAATTAGCTCATGCATGCAGAGAATTTGAGTTACCCAGTTGAGATGTAGATTTCAAGGCAATGTACTATCAGTTGTAGACTATTCCAAAGTGTACAGGTGGTGCATGCAGTCAGAGGAAGGACCTAAAGTAATTACACAATCCAGATGAGGGAATTTCCTAATTAATAGGGACCTAATTCCCTGAGGAATAGTGCAAGGAATTAGGGGCTTGGAGGGCTTTAAAATTGGCTAAGTGTTGGCCAAATTCAGTCAGTCAGGCAGAAGGATAGACTATACACTTGCATGATGTGCTCAAGCTTGAGAAAGCATATGCATTTCATCTCTATTCTTTGATTAATGCAATACAGATAGGAAGGGGTTTTGAGCAGTTGCTTTCCCCTAGATAAATGTATGTGCATGTGTGATGTTTCATTTTTCATGTCTATGATTTGTGTTCTAGATGGTGAAATAACTTCCACAAATCACTAGAGTAGCTTCAAGTCTTGTGATTTAGTAAATTTCATGAGAATTTTTTAATCTACATATTAATTTCTACAGTTGTTGTAACCTCGGTTACTAGGTACTGCAATTCTCGATTGGCAGATGTTATGAATCCCTATTATGGATTGCAGCGACTCCAAGCTAAAGACACTTCTGTTGTAGTTCCAGGATGTTGACACTCACACTATGACTCCTCATTGCTATAACTGTCCTTCATGCCATTGTTGTAACTCACCCCTACGTGGTGTTCCAACTCTTAGTCAAGTGGTTGCTATTGCAACTCACTCTAGCGTAGTGTTAATGCTCTTAGTCAAGTGGTGTTTATCACAACTCTGGAAAGTTATTACAACATGTCACCTCAACCACAAAACTATCATGAACATGCACCGAGATTGGTCAACCATCAAATCTCCTGACATAGAAAAGTGACAAGAGAAAATGGTTGCTTCATAAGGAAAGTGTGACCTAGTTGCCACTTGTCACACAGTTGATCAAGTCAGCATGTTCCCAACTTTACCCTCTAAATGAAATTCGTTGTAAGTATATGGAACAATTAGAATTTAATGATTGACCATCAAACTCTTAAATTAGTTCATATATTTTAATAAGTAGGACAAATTGAGATGAACAAAATAATCAATCAATCAATCTGTGAATCAATTTTTATGAACCTAAGAACTAGCTTGTACTTGTAATTTCATTTTTGTGATATTGTGAGTTCCTATTCTTTCTCTTTGACCATCACCTCCTCTAAGGACGTAAGGTCCCCTCCTTAGCTAGGTATTATATGTACATTGTATTATAATTGTAGATTTAATTGTATTTGTTTATTTCTAGCAATTCCTTTTTTTATCATATTGCTATAATTATGATTTTGTTAATTACATATTGTTGAAACTCAGATTCTATTATTCACATAATGTTGCAACTCTAGCTTTTAGTCTAGTTTTTTACACATTGTTGCAACTCTTAAATATCTAACACATGGTTTGGTTATTGCTATGACTCTTGTATAATTATAGCATAATATTAGGTTAAAGGTGCAACACACACTACTGGTATGACTGCAATTTCTTGGAAATACTGGGGGGGTTGAATCAGTATTTCTTAGAATTGCAATTTATTAATATTTTTCAGAGCATTAGATAATATTCAGTACTGTTATTATTATTTAGTATAAAATATAAAAACAAGTAAACAACACCATACAACAATGCAGATAGACATAAATAGTAGACACAAGATTTTTAGGTGGAAAACCCCCTCCGACTCAAAAACCAGCGAACGATTCTTAGTAATTGCCTTCTCCTTTTTAAACTAAATTAATTACATAAAGTTTTCAACTAAAACTAAAGGAGGCTCCAATCCCCTGGTTTAAAGGCACCAACCCAAAGGACGCACCAATGCTCTAGTTTACAGGCACCAACTTGAAGGACGCATCAATGCCCTGTGTTTTATTAGCACCCACTGAAAGGACACACCAATGCCCTATTGTAGGCTCCGACCTACCCTAGAACCACATTGTTTCCATGAAGTGTTCTTAGGAACCAACCTAAAGGTGACTCCAGACACCTACCTAGCACCACCCTACCACCATGAAGAGAAGGCAAACCATGTTTCACAATTTTCAAACTAGATCCCCTTGTGCTCTGAATCAATATAAGAAAATTGCAATGAATATTATGTTGCTCTATCTAGTCTTGGAAACCTCATTATACAACATTACTCGTACTGATCACTGCACAACATTGTTCAAACAAATCACTACACAACATTTCTCAAGTTTATCACTACACAATAATGCTCAAATTGATCACTGCATAATGTTGCTTAAGTAGATCACTACACATCACGACTCACATTGCTCAAATGGATCACTTCACAACATTTCTCAAACTGATTGCTACACAACATTGTTGCACTACATACTGCTACTGACCTAGCCACTGAAAAATGTTAGAAAATTATATATTACAGAACAATGGAACACATCAAATATTGCAGAAACACAAACATAGAAAATTCATAAAACAAGAGAGGCACAATTATACGTGGTTCACCCAATTTGGGCTATCCATGAAGAAACAACCATTCCTTCCTTTATATTATCCAGCAAAATGAAGAGATACAACCTACAATAGATCCATTGTAATTTCCTCTTCTCTCTCACGTAGTCTCCTCTCTCTTTCTCGCATATAATACACATACACATAGCCACAATACAATTCCCTCATATAAATTGAGGGTTTCCTTCTAGGGAAAAAAAAAAAAAACCCTAAATTAAACATAACTTCTATTTCCATATCATCTACCTAATGAACGGCTCAGATATACTATGAAATTATTCCCCCCCTGGACCCCCCTGACAGTGATTAAATGGGCGGCATTGCTTTCATGTTAGGAACTAGGGTCCAATCCAGCAGTAGCTCTAAATAAAGAAGATAATCAAGCTCCACACCCAACAATCTCCCACTTGGAGACTGATTGTTTTTTTTTTCTCAGTAAAAACTAATTCTATTAAGAGGAAATATGGTACAATAAGAAGATACAGCCAAGAGAGGCAAGAACATAGGCTGCCGGAAAGGAAAGACTATCCACCTCAGCCCCTAAAAAGGAAAAGAGAAGAGAGTTGTGCTGAGCTCGAAGAAACAAGAAGAATAGATGAGCCAGAGAAGAACAGAGGATTCTACCCAACATGTGTAGAATCAGTTATACGGCACTTTTTTCCTTTCTTTTTACCAACTTTGACCTAGTCAAGAGGACTTTGCTGAACCAACATGATTTGCACACTGAGCTGAGCTGACGGGGGGGGCTCCTTGTCTGAATCCGAGGTGGAGGATTCATGATTCCTTTTCTGTGAGGTTGGAGGGACAGACGAATCCTTGGGATCAGTCAAGGGCGGATCCTGTGCCCGCTTTGCTTCCATTCCTTCCTCATCCTCTTCCTCTTCATCCGAGCTGAAATCAAAGTCATCCATGGGGGGAGGATCATGAGGCTTCCAGCTTTTGGATTTCTGCTTAGGACTGACTTTCTTCTTTTGGGCAGGCATCGTGGGACAAGAGCCCTTAAGGTGCCCTGTGTGATGGCAGTTACAACATCGAAAGGTTGTGTTCTCGTAGTCCAGGGTCTGAGTCCAATGGAAGTCTCCAATTTTGAGATTGATCTGGTCAGGGAGACCTTTGCTCATGTCGATTTCTGCACAGATTCTGGCAAAGGTATATATTCCTTTTTCCCCTCTGGAGACGTCTGTGTCTAGAAAGCGGCCTAGGGAGTTTTTGATCCCTTGGAATAATGCAAAATGCCATAGGTGAGCTGGAAGATTTGGAAGTCTGACCCAGATGGGGAGCTTGGTGATGACTGCTGTAGAGGGATCGAAATCTGGGAACCAAGGGGTGAGGAATAAACCTGCTGAGCCCCAGAACCATGGGCCTACTATTAAGGCTTTCTAGTAGTCCTCATCTAGAACAAACACAACAATGAAGAAACCCTTTGAGCATAACAGCACCTTGCAATTGTTGGTCCAGTTAGAGTGAATCCATTGGTAGAGGTCTACTGTACGCGGCCAGAGCCCATTGAAACTGCAAATAATGGCTTGTTCTGCAAATGTTTGGGTTTGCTCATCCAGCGTTGGATGCATGATTTCAATGGAGGGGGTTTCCTCCAATTTGTCCACCAGAAAAGGCTTGGGAGCCTAAACTGGTGGAACTGTTTTCTTAGGCATCTGAGTATGGACAGCATCTTTCTATGAAAACGTCTTAGATGAGGATGATTGTCCAACAGCTCCCCCTCTCAAGCGAAGGGTAAGAGTAATGGATGCATTTCTCTGAATGCTGTAAAAAGACAGGGGGAGAGGATCCTCAAGTTGTTTACCTTCATGGAGAAGTCGTTGAGCTGCAGAGGGTATCCCCAACTTGAGATCCAGAGCATGCCTGAGGTCCTGCACAAGATCCAACGAGCTTACCCAATGTAGCAGAGTTTTGCTGGAGAGAAGCCTGATCTGGATCTGGAACTCGGTAGAAAGATCAGGGTTCTGCTTTCCTTTGCAGATCTAAGATGAGAGAAGGTTGGAGCTTTGTAGGGCCTTCTCCTCCTGAATGTGCTGTAGGGGATTGTGAGGATAAGAGGAGAGGGTCCAAAGATTGATGAATCTGTCAATGAGTTCCGCCCAGGAGAGCTTCCGGATGATCCGTCCATGCAGATCCAGGAAGCTAAATTTTTTTTGAAGATCTAGAACAGAGTATTCACTATTCTGTGGGGACAGAGAGGGCGCTGATATGAATGGGCCTCCTTCCAAAGCGGAGTAATTCTTCTCGGGGGCCGCCGCCTGAGGATTGACAAGAGAGTACTCTGCGCGTTCTTCCTTAGCAACTACATCTGCAATCTGAAGGGGTCGGCTGGCTCGAGAAGCGGCGTCACAAGTCCAAGATCTGTCAGCTACAGGGCCGAGGATTAAACAGAAGAGGGAGAAGGGGGCTTCCAGAATATGCTGGAAAACAAGCATATCAGAGGTGAAGTAATCCAGACATCTGTGAATGAAAGGCGCATCTCTTGCATCGACAGGGCCGTCCCGAGGCCAGACGGCGGCCGAAAGCGAGGAGGCGGCGACAATGCTAGGGTTCATCTTTGGCTTCGGGAGTTCCATAAAATGCTAATTCTTGGAGAATGATTATTGCAACTCCATCGTTGCTTCATTTTTTGGACAATGCTTCCTCTTTGGACCTAGTTGTTTCTCATCTTCATAATCATACTTGAAGACCAATTGAAACTTAACATAATCTCAATTGCTCCCTGGTTACAACATTTGTTAACATATCTGCAGGACTTTGGCTAGTTTTAATCTTTTCTAGCTTCATTTGTCCATCTTCCAACACTTATCATACGAAATGGTACTTGAGTTGTATATGTCATAGTCTTGGAATGAAATGTTGAGTTCTTTGCAATATGAATGGCACTCTGGTTGTCACTGTATAACATGCCCATCTCCTGCTTCTTACTCAATTCATCCATAAACCTTTGCAACCAAATAATTTATTTACTAGCCTCTATAGCGGCAACATACTTTGTTTTCGTCATTCAAAGTGCAACAACACTTTGCATTTTTAAAACCAAACTGACAGTTGTTCGACCTATAGTAATCACATACCTTATGGTGTTCCTCTTGTTATCTCTATCACCTACCATATCTACATCAACATATCCCTGTAGAGCAATGTTTGAACCACCAAAGCATAATGCTTGATTTGTGGTACCTCTCAAATACCTAAGAATCCATTTCACTGCCATATCCAATGTTCTTTTCCTGGATTGTTCATGTACCTACTTACAACTCCCACTACATGTGCAATATTTTGCCTTGTGTAGACCATTGCATACATTAAGCTTCCAACGGTTGATGTATATGGAACTTTAGACATATATTCCATCTCTTCCTGATTCTTGGGACACGTCTCCTTACTTAGTTTGAAATGTCTAGCCAAAGGTGTAGTAACTGGTTTTGCACTCTAAATATTAAATATTTCCAATACCTTTTGTATGTACTCACTCAAAGGCAATGTTAATTTGTGAATTTTCCTGTCTCTAGTTATTCTCATACCAAGGATTTGTTTTGCAGCACCCAAATCCTTCATTGCAAATGAATTTGCCAATTTTCCTTTGAGCACATTTATTTCCTGCATGTTAGACCCTGCAACAAGAATGTCATCTACATACAATAACAATATAATATAGTTGCCATCATTTTTCCTTTTGAGATAAACACAATGATTAGAGTGACATCTAGTATAACCTTGTTCAGACATAAACTTGTCAAATTTTAGATACCACTGCCTTGGAGCATGTTTTAATCCATACAATCTCTTCTTCAACTTGCACACTAATTTCTCCTTCCCTTTGACCTCATATCCTTGTGGTTGCTACATATATATATCTTCCTCTAAATCCCCATGGAGAAAGGTCGTCTTTACATCTAACTGCTCAAGATGCAAATCTTCTACATCTACTAGACTTAAAATAGTTCTGATTGAAGTCATTTTAACAACAGGAGTAAATATTTCAACAAAATTTATACCTTTCTTCTGTGCAAACCCCTTCACCATAAGTCTAGCTTTATCCCTTTTACTACCTCCATCTTCTTCCTTCAACCTATAAACCCATTTATTCTGCAATGGTGTTTTGCCTGCAGGAAACCTGATTAAGTCTCAAGTCTGGTTATGTACCAACGAGTCCATCTCTTCTTTCATGGCTAACTCCCACTTCTTCCTAGTTTCTACCTACATTGCTTCTTCATAACATTCTGGTTCACTTGAATCAGTTAACAATACATTATATAATGAAGGAGAGTGTCATTCAGGGGGTCTACTTATCCTGATAGATCTTCTAACACCACTTTCAGGTGTTTGAGGTGCATGTTGCTATTGTGGAATTTTTTGTTATTGTGGCTACTGATCATTATGATTTTCATACACATTTACTTCTTCTTTTTTTTATCTCATCAAGCACTGTGTCTTCTATGTTTTATTTTTCCTATTTCTTTTCCTACACTTGATCCTTATACAAGACCTTTTTATTGAACATGACATCTCTACTCCTAATGATTTGTGATTTTCATAATCATATAAGCGATAACCAAAATCATTAACACCATATCCAATAAAGGTACATTTCTTTGACTTTGCCTCAAGATTTGTTCTATTTTATTTATTAATGTGGACAAAGGCTTCACAACCAAAAGCCTTTAAAAATGAGTAGTTTACCTTTTTACTTGTCCATGCCTCCTCTAGAATACCACCATCCAAGGAACTTGAAGGCCCTCTATTTATTAGATAAACATTAGTATCTACAGCATCTACCCAAAATTGTAAAGGCAATCCTGCATGCAATATCGGGAACCTTGCACACTCCATGATTGTCATGTTCATCCTTTTTGACACACCATTTTCCTGTGGTGTTCCTGGAACTATCTTCTCTTTGTGAATTCCATGCTCTAAATAATACTTATCAAAACCTTTTCTACAATATTCACCTCCATTTTCTGATCTGAGACACTTCAACTTCTTTCTTGCCTCATTCTCAACCAAAGATTTCTATTTCTTGTAAGTATCAAATACATCAAATTTATTTTGAATATAATAAATACAGGTTTCTTTGGTTACATCATCAATAAAAATAACATAATAACGAGAGCCATTGAGAGATGATACCTAAGCAGGTCCCCATACATATGTATGCACAAGCTCTAATTTTTCACTCTTCTTTTCTTTCCCAACTCTAAGAAATCTGACTCTCTTATGTTTTCCATAAACACAATTCTCACAAAAATCCAAATCAACATGCTTGAAACCTGGCAACAAATTTCTTGAGTGAATAATCTGCATCCCCTTCTCACTCATGTGCCCGAGCCTATGATGCCACATTGTTGTATCTTCTCCCATGGAGGTTAAAGCATTAACAAAATTAGAAATACCATTTCATAAATACAATGTACCAACCTTTTCTCCTTTTGTTATTACTAGGGTTCCTTTAGTGACCTTTCAGCTTTTATATGTAAAAGTAGTTACACAACCTTCACCTCCCAATTGCCTAGTTGAAATTAATTTTTCTTCCGATATGGAACATGCATTACCTCCTTTAATATCCATTGGTTTCCATTCTGCTATTTTTTAAAAACCTTACCCAATACAAAAATTTTACAGGGTTTATCATCACCCAGACAAACTTGTCCAAGATTTCCTTGAACATAATCATGAAAATGTTTCCTATCAGGTGTGGCATGGAATAAGGCCCCTGAATCTACCTCTTGGGCATAAATAATATTTTCTAATGAAATAATCAAAGCATATTGCAACACATTACTTGTCACATTGACTTCATGATTGTTTTATTTTTGTGTGTCTCCTTATTTTCCCTTTCGAGACTTACAGTCTTTCTTCAGGTGTCCTTTGTTCCCAAATTTCCATCACATTATCCCCAATCTGGACTTGGATCTTCCTTTCCTTGACTTACTATGATATCCTAGGCTCTTCCCTCTTTCTATTTTTCTTCCCCTAGTCTTTGCAGTCAAAGTATTACCTGATGTCTCACCAAAGCTTTTCCGTCACATTTCCTCACTAATAATGGCATCGACAACATCATCAAACTTTAAAGTACTATATCCAGAGACAGAGTTACTAATAGCCATAAATAAACCATTCCAACTTACTAGAAATGAGTATAGAAATAACATAACCCTAACTTCATCATCAAAATTACCCCTACAATACTTGACTAACCAGTAACTATATTAAATTCATTTAAATGATTAATAACAGATCCACCTTCTGACATCTTCATATTAAATAAACACTCCATAAGAAATACCTTGTTTGAGGCTAAGGGTTTTTCATATAGTTTGGCCAATGCCATGTTTAAGCCCTTTTTTAATCGTTTCATTTGAAATATTAAAGGCTATCAATGCCTCCAAGCACAACCGTATTGTTCCAAGTTCCTTTCTGCTAAGAATATCCCATTATGCATTTGTCATACTCGTCGGCTTATTTGTTTTTTCGCTCAGTGGTAGGTACAAATATTTTTGATACAAATAATCTTCCATCTTCATCTTCCACATCTGGTAGTTTTGGCCGTTAAATTTCTCGACCCTAAACCTACCATCTTCCACCACTGCTCCCACTCAAACCAAGAACCCTTCTCTCCTGTGATTTTATCAGCCAAATAGACCTTCGGCTCTGATACCAGTTGTTAGAAAATTATATATTATAGAGAAATGGAACACATAAAATATTGCAAAAACGTAAACACAAAAAAAAGCATAAAACAAGAGAGACACAGATATATGTGGTTCATCCAATTTGGGCTACGTCCATGGAGAAACTACTAGTCCTTCCTTTATATTATCCAGCAAAATGAAGAGATACATCCTATAGCAGATCCACAGTGATTTCCTCTTTGCTCTCGCATTGTCTCCTCTCTTTTTCTCGCTCAGAATACACATATACACAGTCGCAATACAATTCCCTCATATAAATCGAGGGCTTCCTTCTAGGGAAAAATTCCCTAAATTAAACATAACTTCTATCGTTAGATCATCTGCCTAATGAACGACTCAAATTGACTATGAAATTACAATATTTTACAAGGAAATTTTCCATCTATTTTTAGCTTTGAGGGCACTGCCCCCAAACCCCCAGTTTTCATCTAATGTAATCAGTTTATTTTTTTAGCGGCTTATGTTAAATAGAATATCTCTTTAATTTTTCATTCCCAAAGTTAAGGATCAGTAGGGTAGATTTACCAAAACCCCAAAAAACTAACAATGTGAGTCAATCTTAAGAGGAAAAAGGAAATAATCAACCAAAATACTTGACTCCCATAACAACTTCTCTTTCTAAAAAGAAACTTAAAATTTGTAGTTAGGAGCACAGGAATGCACAAGCTTAATCTTTTACATCAATGGAAACTATGTTTTCCAAATATCTAATCAATGAGCACTTCCACTCTAAAGAGCTAACTTTTCTGGACTCTCCTAAAGCACCTTTGGCAGGAGAAGACAAGACCCAAGAAGAGATGGTCCATGAAATTAAGGAAGAGGAAACTACCTTGGGATTCCATATCCTTGAGTCGGATGAGGAAACCAAAATGAAGATCATGTTGATTTTTCAGTACAATTGATACAAGTACTCTATTTCTGAGCTATGGTGATTGCTTGTTAATATATATTACAGTTCTTTTATCTTCATAAAGCAATAACACTTTAGAATTTCAACTAATAACCATGAAAGGAAAGTAGATATCACAATGTGTGTGTGAGAGAGACATGTGAGTGATAATTGTGTATAAAATGAAAAAGTTCAAGTGTATTTTATACCCAAGATACACAAGAGACATGTCTCTTAAATTAAATCAGGTCACTTTGTAAATTGAATTTTAGCAAGTTTGCACATTTACATTTTTACTCATATTTATTAAAGTGTTTAAGATCACTTAAATAATGGTGGGTAGTAACTCCTAGTAAGTATATTTATTTACATCTTGTTTCTATTTCTTCTTTTATGCAAATACTTGCTTAAATTATGTTGGGTAGTAACTAATGGTAAATATGTATTTACTTAATTATGAGCTATAAGGATTTTAATTTTAGGCAGTTTGTCGGTTTCCTTTATTTTTATTTTCTTTCTTATAATTTAAAATTTAATTTTCTTTCATGTTTTTACATAATATTATAAATACATCAAGAATTGTGATGAACAACCATAGTTTCATTCTTCAACACTCCCTCTTAGTTAGGGAGGTATTCATAATGACTATCCAAATGTTTTTTTTTCTATACAATGATATAATTTTCTATAAATAAATAAAAAAAGGTAAATCTCATGGATAGCATATTTATCTAGGTCAATACCCTTGACCTATATCAGCACCATCATTAATATGTACCTTAACCCAGGTTAACTCTCCTAACTGATTATACTTACTAAACTAGTCACCATGATTTTGTGGGTGCCTCACCTCATGGTAATCTGACTAGCTCAGGGTTACCATTCCCCCATGGCGAAACCCTGGGGAAACCCATGTCCCAAATCTAAAGGCCTCTCTCTAGGCCATGATGCTGAAGAGGCACCGACGCCATGAGTATCTGGGCCTTAGAGACCATTTCTTTCAAGAATGTACATCCCTCATGCTATCTCACCAATATTCTGGGTCATGCTCATGTTGATGTAGATTACATCATTATATTGTTTGTAATCCATATTGATGCTTTAAGAGTGGAAAAAGTGGAGGAATAAGCTCATGGGAAGACTTTTACCGATGGGACCCAATTTGGAATAGGGTCTAAAATATCTCGGGGGCATTTTGAGGCATCAAATGATGTTTTTTGGGGGGTAAAATTTGTTACTTTAGCTCGACACATTTTCATGTTATTCTACATAGAGAAACCTCTCCAACATCATAAGGATCACGTCAATTGGAGTCCTTATGTGAAAGTTATGCCACTTAGTAATGGACCTTTCTATTTTCACCACCATAATTCGAGAGGATGCCACATCAACCCCCATTATTCATGGAAAAGGGGCTAGCCACGTGATTATGATGTAAAAGGATCTAGAAGAGTCTACATTGTAACTATGATTAAGAGTTGAGGTAGTCAAATCTAACCACTAGTAGGTTATCAGGTTGTGTTATAACAGGGCCACTAAGAGGATCTCATTCTTTCAAGTGCATTTGTTCCATAGTTGAGAAAAATTATACAAGAGGGATAGGAGGTAGAGCACACAAAGAATATTTGTGAATTGTAGTAGCCCACAGTCCATAGGCCATACTTCTTTGTACTTGCATCCATATTTCCATTCAAAGAAAGAGAGTGAAGTAGCCTCGCCTTTTAGCTAGGTTTTTTCTCCCAAAAGGGTTTACTAGAGTATATCTTGTGTTAAATGTGTGTGTGTGAGCTTTTATTTTATTATTCTATATTTTCTACATAATTTTCGTTTGCACACATGCACTATTAACAGTAAAATCTAGAAATCTAGAAATCTAAGAAAACTGTAATAGTGTAGAATTTCATATTTTAAATATAATATTATCTTATCTGTTGTGACGAACTATCCAGTGGAATATCCATGGTAGTTTACGAATCATATCGGTATCATAGCCAGGTTTATTTGGGTATATTATGAAGATTTACAAGGGATCTATATTGGCAGGGCCAAAAATCATAAAACCTTAATCATCATCGATGAATCTGTGAATGACCCTCGTGATCTTGCAAAGGAGAGGTCTTCATGGTTGGAACAACAAGTCCCAGACATAAATCACAATGTAAATCTCTTAATTTCCAACCAATGTAAATATCTTAATTTCCAACCAAAGTGGCATTATCCTTTAAAAGTTGGAGAACTTGTTGATGCTCGATGTGATCTTTCACTGCTTGAACATTTTTCTTCTTGATATGTCCTTCTATCTTAAGAGTTTGAGTAGTGGTAATTTCTTCCAATGGTTTACAATATATGGTCAGATTCATTTCTTTATGCTCGATGTGATCTTTCACTTCTTGAACATTTTTCTTCTTGATATGTCCTTCTATATCGATAGTTTGAAGAGTGGTAATTCCGGCCAATGCATTACAATATATGGCTGGATTCATTTCTTCTTTCTCAATGTGATCTTTCACTTCGTGAACCTTTTTCTTCTTGATATGTCCTTCTATCTTGAGAGTTTGAGGAGTGGTAATTCTTTCCAATGCTTTACAAGATATGGTCAGATTCATTTCTCCTTTCTCTGGGGTTGGTTCCTCGTGTATATCCTCTTCTTTTGATGTTCCTTGATCCTTTTCTTCCTCCTCTTCATAATCTATGTAAAATAATTTCTTCTCAGCACACTTATGACCTTTAGTGCATTTGCTATAACAATTGTAACAAAGCCCTTTTTCTCTTTTTTCTTCCAATTGTTGTGGTGTAAACCTTGTAGGTTGTGGAAGGCTAGGATAAAAAACACTTCCATAATTATAGTCATGAGTGGTGGGATTCCTTGTTTCCATAATTTTGCTTTCAATTTTTCTTGCCCACCTGTATTCCTTCTCCAATGAATCAGGTTCCCAAAGACGAACCTCATGTTGAATATAATCCTTTAAAGTACCTATGAATACATCAATCCTTTGCTTCTCTAAAATATCATTTACCCTTATATTCAATTTTTGAAAGTCCTCAATGTGCTCTGCCATTGAACACTTTTGTTTGAGATTTATCAATTGGCTAAAGAAGGTGTTTCTCTTTGTATCCTCATAATGTGCTATCATTTCCTCTGTGAAAATTGACCATGTGACAAGTGGTTTACGAGAACAAAGCCCTTTATACCATAAAAATTGATTCGGTTCTAAATAATTAGATGCAATACATACCTTTTGTAACAGTGGTACACCATGTAGATCAAAATATTTCTCCATCTGTAGTATCCAATTTACCAGATCCTTGCCATCAAACTTCCTCATCTTGCTTTTTCTTGATTTTAGGAGCTTGATCTTGAAACGACTGTAACTTTGTACTTTCATATCTTTAAGTTCTGAAATTTCGGTCTATAATATCCCTCTGAGTCCTCTTTCTAACCCCACAAGTTGGATCAATATTGGATTCTCTAAGGAAGAGTTATGCCAAATCTCCCATGGTGACCTGCTTATAGACTTGTTCAGTAGAGCAAACTTGTATGACGTGTTTCAAGTCACTATTTCAACCTTAGGTTCTAAAAATGGTACTGAAAAACTATAGTCCATCCTCTTTCTGTAAATTTTTACGAAAATTCAATCTGATGCTCAAAGAGAAAGTTATGATGATTTTCCCAAGCTGGCCTGTTTGGAATGCAATTCAGGGGTCTGCAAAAAACCTAAATTCATCATATCATATCTTCGAAAATATAGCGCGAGAGGATCTAAAATTTGGAGCTGAGATTCAGCCGATCTCTTCTCAAATGGGTTTTTTTTTTAGCTTCTGAAAGTTTGTAGCAAAAGATTTATACCGAAAATTCCACGATG
Organism: Pinus tabuliformis; assembly: GCA_031772625.1. Lineage (NCBI taxonomy): Eukaryota > Viridiplantae > Streptophyta > Pinopsida > Pinales > Pinaceae > Pinus > Pinus tabuliformis. The sequence continues at coordinate 504,430,779 of CM062812.1, forward strand.
ACCTGTTTGGAGTAGCAAAACCCTAGAATCCAAAGCTCTGATACCAAATGTTATGAAACCAGCTCACAAAAAGATAGAAAAGATAGATCAACACCTTAGAAATAAGCCTCTTTGAGGGGGAAGCCTCCTTTACATTACACAAATGAACAATTATTCGATGATACAAATGAAAATACCTCCTTTCTAGATATAGGAGTCTAAGGGGTCATAATATAATCAGAGCCAACATAACAATAATAATGTAAGGGCACAATAATAACAATAGTGGGCTTCTATGGGGCACAATAATAACAATATGGGGACTACATGGGTACAACAATATAATGAGGGGGTTGTACTAATAACAATAAGGGTTTACAGTAGTAGTATAGGGGCCTAACATGGTTCCCCTTGGTGTATGTGGAGACATGTTTGGGAGTCTCTACATGTACATGCAAGATGCAATATTCATGTGGAGAGCCAACCAGTACCGACTCGTTAAGGATGGGATATCGTTCATTATCAACACACACAAATGCAAGTCAAAAATTTTGTTAGTAATTTCCAACCAAACCAAAAAAAATGATTAGTTCTAGCAAGAAATATGTTTTATTGTTTTTAAGAGAAAATTGATCTATAGAAGAGTCAGTAAGAGGCAAGGCATCCTTTGAGGGGAATATTAAGAAACAAACAAACAAAAAATGGAAGAGTTTCTACAAGAATACAGGGATGTGTTCTGAGATCCTAAGGGTTACCACCTAAGAGGGAAGTGAAGCATGAGATCCAGTTATTTTCGAACTCCCCATTGCTAAACATTGGGTTTTATATACAGTCTATTATAGAAGCAAGTGAGGTGAAGAAACAATTGTAGCAGCTACTGAAATATGGTGTCATTCAACCAAGTACATCACTAGGTGGGTCACCTACCATCATTGCATGAAAGAAGGATGGAACTTGGCGGATTTGTATAGATTACAGGGCAAACAAGATCACGCTCAAGAACAAATACCCACTACCCAGATATATCATCTATTAGATAAATTTCAATAAGAAAAGTACTTCGCCAAGATGGACTTAAAGTCGACTTAAAGTCAAAGAATAAGATACCTAGAAGACTGCCTTCAAAATCAGGAAATGTTTGCTTGAGTGGTTAGTCATGCCATTTTTCCTACACAATGCACCAGCTACGTTTACGATAATAATGAATGATGTATTGCGCCCTTTTATAGATTCATTTGTCATTGTCTATTTGGATGATATACTAGTATACAGTGCTACTTGGGAGGAGTACATCTCACATTCGACCCAGGTGTTGGAGACACTAAAGAAGCATCAATTACTTGCAAATCTCAAGAAGTGTGAGTTTTCACAATAGTCTTTGGTGTATTTTGGGTATGTGATAGGTGGAGGAGAGCAAAAGATAGATCCTACCAAGATGGAGGCCATCATGAAATGGTTGATACCTACTAATGTTTTTGAAGTCAAGATTTTCATTGGGGTATCAAAGTACCTGAGGAACTTCATAGATTCATTTTCAGTGGTAACAGCATCACTGCATGCCATAAAATCAAGTGGAAAGAGTTTCCAGTGGGGAAAGGATCAATAGAGGGATTTTGAGGAGATAAAGAAGAAAATCAGTCAAGCACCAATTCTGGCATTATCAAATTTGCAATAGCCCTTTGAAGTGGAGAGAAATGTGATTGTGTATGCTATGGAAGTTGTATTTATGCAAGGAGGAAGGCATGTATGCTACCATTCTAAAGTATTTCGTTGGGAATTTCTTAGCAGGCCTAGGGTAAGCTACAATAGACTAGACATTACAAGTGGATGGGGTTTCGATGACATTTTTGTTTGGAGATCAAGTACAAGAAGGGAAGCATAAACAAGTTGGTTGACATGCTTTTAAGTCCACCCACACCAAATATCACAACTTTGGGAACTCTTATGCACATGGAACCATTCAACCATGATGCATATAGAGAGGAATATTTAGAGGATGAGGATTTCAATGAGGTGTTTCAGCAGTTGCAAAGTCAAAGTCATGTGCACGATGGTGACAACACTGTCGACTACCATCTCTAGGATGCGTTACTCTACAGGTTGGATAAGATATGTGTTCCTAAGGGTGATCAATTGTAGTTGATCAAAGAGGCTCACACATCCAAGGTTGCAAGGCACTTTGGTGTAGGGAAGATCATGGCCAACTTGTAGAGATATGTGTATTGGTGCGAGATGTAAGCGAAGGTAGCTAGGTTCATAAGATGTTGCATGATTTATTGTACGAGCAAGTTAAGCAACAGGAAGCGGGGTCTATATCATCCATTACCTATACCCACTCGTCCTTGGGAAAAAATTTCCATGGACTTTGTGGGAGGTTTACCAACAACCAGGAAGGGACATGACTACATGTTTGTGGTAGTTGACAGGTTCAAAAATATATGTGTTTTTATGCCCTGTAAAAAGACCATCAATGGGAAAGAAGCAACGAACTTGTTCTTTAGACAGGTTTAGGTGGACTTTGAGATACCAAGGAGCATCATTTCAAATAGGGATACAAGATTTCTTAGTGCATTGTGGACTAAATTGTGGGAGAAGATGGACACAAAGTTGAATAGATCTGCATCATTCCATCCATAGACGAATGGACAAAAATAAGTAATTAACAAGACTTTGGTGTAGCTTATGAGGGGATACAATCGAAAGCATATGAATACCTGGGATGAAAACTTGGTATATATACAACATTCTTACAACAGAGCAGTCCACACTTCCACAGGAAAGTCCCCATTTGAAACTTGTTTTGGATATTTGCCACCTACGCCTTTAGACATTTCATATTGGTGGAAAGGAGGAGCAAGGGAATATCTTACAAGAGACTCCTTGAGGTCTGAAATGTTTGTAGAAAATATCAGACAGATCCATCTACAGGTACAAGAGACACTGCAGAAATTGCAGGAGAAATATAAGGCTAGGAAAGATTAGCATAGAATAGAAAAATCATTCAAGGTGGGCGACAAAGTATGGCTACAGTTGAAAAAGGAGAGGCTATAGGATCCTGGTAAGAAAATCAAGGCTCTAAGGTATGGTCCCTTTAAGATACTAGAAATGGTGGGTGATAATTCATATTGACTTAGTTTACCACCACATATGTGCATTTACTTAGTTGTGAATGTAAAGAATTTGAAACTCTATTAGCCTTACAGTTAGATCAGGAAGAGGAACAGGTCCTACCTTCTATGGAGGATTTGGCACCAAATGCTCAAGTAGAGTTGACAGAAGATATAGTTTTGCGAAAAAGTTCTAGAAATACAAGACAATGGAATCATGACCTTTGGCAGATTGGGTTAAAACGACAACTTCCAGGCAAAGCTAAATCGTACACCCGAGAGAAAAAAATTCCTCACCTCATTTAGTAAAACCTTTTGGGGACCAAAAGCCTCGCAAAATGGGACGTGTATATTGTGTTAGTGTCAGTCTTTCCAGCCTTCCTCCAGTGATCAAATATGCTCTTACAAAGTGATTTTGAAGTGTCAAGGTCAAATTTTGTCATTTCAGTGAGTCTTCAAGCAAAATTTGGTCACTAGGCATTAGGTCTAGGGTTTGCTTTCACACTTTTCAAAGTTGTCCAAATGTCAGTCCATGTCATCATTCAGCTGAGCCTATCATCATTCAGAGGGTTGATATCATCATATTAGGTTCCATTGGGCATGTTACACCTTATTCATGCTTCAGTTGTGCCTAGGCAAGGTCATTTCCCTTTCCTAGGGTTTTGAAGGCAATTTCTCTTGGATGGTCAAATCACTGGAAAAACTTGTTTCCTGATGTTCATACACCTTCCCCTATCCTTAAAGTACCTTATCAAACACTTCCCATCCCTTAGATCCGCCAAATTCCTCATTTTTGCACAAACCCTAGTTTCTAGCTACAACCTGGCAATTTTCTAGGTTGGGCCTGTGTTTTGCCCTTTTGGACCCCTTCCCCTCACTCAATCTCTGAGATTCCACTTTCCCCTGCTTCCTAACATCCCTCCCTACTTCCAAAAATTTCCCCAAGAATTTAGAAGCTCCCTATTCCCTTCATTTTGCTCCATTTCGACAAAATTCCTTGTTTCACACATCGGGACAAGTCGCACTCAAATGATGTTCCAGAGCAATAAAAGATGAATTTTGGAAAAATGAGAGAGGTTTTTGTCCACAACATGCCAAGGAAGAAAAACCTCCTTCACTTTTTGCACAGGTGTCATGGTTTTAAAGAAATGTCAAAAATACCGGCGAGAACGAAGGTGCTCCAAGGACGGTTGGCCAAAGCACAAAAACGAAGGAAAACGCCCGATCCACTCCAAATTTTGGCCAAAGCCTCTTTGACTGAGCATGGTACTTGATTTGGGACTCCCAGCCCAAATTTCAAGAAATTTGGAGAAAATTTTGTCATTTGTGAATTTTTTATGCCAAACACAGGTTTTCTCCATTAACGGGTCTCACCCCCCGCGACCCTTCATCATGGCAACTCCATTTTGCAAAAACTCAGCATTTCTAGATTTTTCATGAGAATTTACATATGCTCATCAATGGACTTGAGATTTTATGAAGTTTTAGGCCTCCAGAAAGTCAAAAAACTAGCAAAAAATGACTTTCTGCCACTTTTTTGAATTGCAGAAAGCAGCCTTGGTAGATTTGATTTTTGACAGGGAAAATGAACTCCAAATTCAATTTGGCCACCTGCAAGTGCCCCAAATATGGCTCCAAAGGCGCACGACCCGTCAGGCAGGGGCGCGCGACCCGTCAGGCAGTTTTTTCAAAAATGCACTGTACAGCTCAGAAAACGCAGATTTGACTCAGTTTGACTTTTTGGGGTGAATTATGATTCTCTTTGATGTAATTATTGTACTTTATTACACTTTTACACTTATGTACCTCTTCTAGAAGATTCATTCATGAAATAGGTGAAAATTAAATGAATGAATTGGTTTCCTAGCTTATAGAGGCAAGTTGTTTTGACTGCCTAGATTTTAGTGCTCAGTTTAGAATTAGTTGAAACAGCTCCTAGAAGGATGAGATCGACCCCTAGAGGCAAGGGAAGAGGTTGGCTTGCCTATATCATGTATTTTCTTAATCATTTTCAGGGGTTGGATGGTTGGACTCTTGAGGGAGAAGCTATCATTGTATTATTCATTGTATCTCTGCAATTTTTGGCTAAGGAAGACCAGGGTTTTGCAGTCCTCTTTGGGATTCTTGTGGACTCATGTGTTGATGGTGTGTTTCTCAATGTACTTGTAAGCTTTTTATGTGACTCATTTCCTTTCTTTTACTTCTGCACATTAAACAAATGAAGTGTTAAAGTAAGAATTCATGCTTGCCAGGCTCTGCTTTTAAGTTTGTTTAATTTCAATGTTTTCTACTGTCTAAAGAGAATTCAAAGTTATTGTTTGCTCTCTTTAGCTCTTCACCTTTCATTCCTGACCATCCACCTCAATTAAAGGCATCAACACTGTCTCCTACCTCGCCCCAAGGAACCCCCTGCAGAAACTGTGTCCAATCCCCGCACCCAAAATTGCCCTCTCCTCAATTTGCCACCAAAAAACCCAAAAAACCCCAAATCAAACTCTTTGATCAGTTTACTAGCCTAATATCAGTGTTACCTTATTGGTCATCTCACCTATTGAAGATTTTACCGAGATAGACCGGAGAGAGCCTTCTCCTGCCCCGTAGGGTTAGCTACGAGGCTAAATGGTTTGATGTTGCCTTGAGGTTTACCTTTCTCAGCCTAAGGTGAAATTTCAAGCACTAACATATTTTTTTTCATCCATCTCGATGCTTTAAGAGTGGAAAAAGTTGAGGAATCAGCTCATTAGATCATTTTTACTAGTGGGACCCAATTTGGAAAAACAACGTCTGAAACCTCTCAAGATCATTTTGAGGCATCAAATGGAATTTTTTAGGGGTAAAACTTTTCTAATTTAGTGAAAAACCTTTTCATTTTATTCTACACATAGGTACCTTTCCAACAGCACAAGAATCACGTCAATCAAAGTTTGCATGCAGAAGTTATGCCACTCAGTAGTTGACCTTCCTATTTTCACCACCATAATTCGACAAGATGTCACGTGAGCCCCCATTATTCATGGAAAAGGGGCTAGCCACGTGATTATGATGTAAAATAATCTAGAAGAGTCTATATTATAGTTATGGTTAAGATTTTAGGTAGTCAAACCTAACCACTGGTAGGCTATCGGGTTGTGTTATAACCAAGCCACTAGGAGGAAAAGGGATTCCATTCTTTCGAGTGCATGTGTTCCATAGCTAAGCAAAAATAGCCAAGAGGGATAGGATGTAGAGCACACAAATAATATTTGTGTATTATAGCAGCCCAAGGGTCACAAGTCATACTTATTTGTACTTGCATCCATATTTCCATTTAGAGAAAGAGAGTGGAGAAACCTCATCCTCCAATTAGGTTTCTCTCCTGCAAGGGTTTCCTAGAGCATATCTTGTGTTAAATGTGTGTGTGAGACTCTTTTTTCTGCATAATTTTCATTCGCATGCATACATTATTAACATTAAAATCTACAGATCTAGAAATCTAAGAAAATTGTAATACAGTAGAATTTCATATTTTAAATATAATATTATCAAATTTGTTGTGACGAACTGTCAAGTGGAATATCCACAGTTTTTTACGAATCACCTGTTGTCACCAACAATCCAAGTCGTACCCTTTTTTTCCACCTATTAAAATTTCAGGCCAAGTTCCTGTTGTTACCAATAATCTAAGCCATGTTGTTGTTGATGTCACATCAATGCTTCATGCCATTGATAAGGGAGTTCTCCACTAGTCCAAGCTTGTCTCTAAAGTATACAAACTTCATCCAGCATAGAGGCTTTGTGAGAATGTCAATCGTCTACTCATCAGTGGATATTTATTGGAGCGTCACCACTCCATTCTTTACCATATCAAATGCAATGGTACTTGATCTCAATATGTTTTGTTGGATTGTTTTTCATCTTCACACAATATCATAGAACAACATAGTTGGTTCCGGTGTCTAGTCAAACAATCTAGAGAGTAGATTCTGAAGCCATACTCCCTCATATCATGCCAAATAACCTACAATATACTCTGCTTCTGTAATACTGAGTGCGACAAAGTCATGATTCCTTCTCATCCAGGATATTGTAGCAGAACCCAAACTGAGACATGCACCAGATGTACTATTCTTGTCATCTGCATTCCCTGGCCAGTTAGAGTTTGTGTATCCCTATAGTTGTATTTGAACATTCGAAGAATATATCAAACATTAGCCAATGGTACCACGGAATATCTCAATATATGCTTTATTGCAATCCAATGTCCATGTCTTGGTTCCATATGGAACAGGCTCTAGTTGTTTACCACGAAGAAAATATCTCGGATGATATTTACCAAATACATCAATGATCCAATTAACTTCTAGTACATGGACAGATCCACCAAGTTAGACTGAGAATCTCTCAGCTTTCTCAGGTTCATCACCATAGGAGTTACCATAGACTTTCACTCCATCATGACAAACTTTTGAAGGATCTTGATCACATATTTTCCTTTTTCAAGAAGTATTTCACCAGAGTTCTACCAAAATTCCAAGCCCAAATAGTAATGCATCAAGCTAAGATTCTTCATATCATGGTCAAAGGAAAACTCCCTTTTACATTGAGAAATAAGATTCTCTATGCCGGTTAGGAACAAATCATCAACATATAGTAGTAATGTCATTGACTCACCTTTTACAACCTTGATATAAAGATTTGAATCAGCAAAACTTTTAGAGAAACCAAGTCTTATCGGATATCCATCAATTCTAGAATACCAACCACTCAAATCTTGTTTGATTCCCTACAAGGCCTTCTTTAATCTAGAAATGGGTGCAAAGACTTCATCATAGTCTTATCCCTCTTTTTGGGAGAATCCTCTAGCCACGAATCTTGCCTTGTATTTTTCAATGCTCCCATCTGCTACATGCTTGATCTTGTAAATCCACTTTGAGGTTACCACATACTTTCCTTTAGGTCTTGGAACAATTTCCCAAACATCGTTCTTCATAATAGATTGGTATTCCTCCATCATTACATCCTTCCACACTTGTGAAGTAGTTGCTTCCTCAAAGTTGGAAGGTTCGGAGTCAATCAAATTAGTCATTAAAGTTGCATAACCAAAATACCTCTTAGGTCTCTTAGATTCCCTAAAGGTGCCTTGTGGAGTCGCATGTCCTTCTGCATCTTGCAAAGTATATTTTAGCCAAGTTCTTTTTCTATTTTCGAGAACAACCACAGGATCCAATGGTTCACAAGGTCCTTTTGGCATATCTTCGTGATCTCCAAGATGACTAGAGGATGCCAAAAGCACATGTAACCTCTTCTTTAGGATCCACATGGTTCTTCTCTTCATCCTTAGTGTCTGATTGCTCTTCTCTAGATTTCCAATGAGTTGCATCTTCATCAAAAGTCACATATCTACTTACTTCCACCTGTCGTTACCCTAGAACATAGATCCTATATGGTTTTGATGATTCATTGTACCCAACAAATATCCCCTTCTTATCGAAAGGCTCTAACGTATTTCTCTTATCCTTGGGTACATGTATGAACACCGGAAAACGAAAGACTCATATGATCAACCTATGGTTTCTGACCTATGAATGCTTCTTCAGGAGTCACTATCTTCTAGAATCCTATGAGGACTTTCATTTAGGATGTAGATTGTTGTCTTTGTTTCTTCTCCCCATAATAACCTTGGTACATCTTGATCATGTATCATCACCTTCATGAACTCTTCAATAGATTCGCTTTTCCTTTTGTCTACTCCATTTTGTTGAGGATTATAGTGAACTATCAACTCCCTCTTAATCGCAACTTCCTTATCAAATGAAATGAGTTCCTTGGAGGTGTATTCTCCTCCATTATCTGATCTCAGGATATTTATTCTCTTCCTTGTATGGTTCTCCACTTCAACTTTGAATTCTTGGAACATTCTGAAAACTTCATCTTTTGACTTCATCATCTAGATCCACGTCTTTACGATAGAAGTCGTCGATAAAGGATACATAGTATATAGCACCTCCAAGGGATTTCGTCAACATGGGACCACATACATCGGAATGGAATAGTTCCAAAATTTCTTTGGACCTATGTTCACTTCCTGGAAAGGGTTTCTTAACATTCTTTCCAAGAGAACATCCCTTACACACACCTTTATGATCTATCTGCAAATCTGGTACACTTGAAACAATCTGCTTCAAAGCTAGCAAGGCTCTATAATGAAGACATGCATATCTCCTATGCTATATCTCACTATGGTTAATATCATTATGTACTAAAGCTTTGGAAGATTTCCCCATGAGTCTATACAACCTTCACAAATCCCAATGACCGTAGCATAGCTTATACTAGAGCCCTTGTCTCACACGAGGACTTTCCCAACATTGAAGCCCAATCCATATACTTTATATTCTAAACATGAAATGAAACCAAATTATTTTTCAAACCTAGAACATGGAATATGTTGCTCAAGTGAACATTTTCACATGTTTTCATCTCAATGGATGTTATCCCAATTCCTTTGACTACATAGTTTTTGGTGTCTCCAAGCTCTACCTTTTGTGTCAATCTTCTTTCCATAAAACTTATAATATGGTCATGCTGCCCCATCATATTTCTTGAAGCTCCACTATCAATCAACCATATATTGTTATCATCGATAAGAAATCTTGCAAGTGAAGACTAGTAGAAGTGATCTTTATCTCCTTCATCTTTGGATCTCTTTGATTGCTCGTCAAATTCTGCCATGTTAGCATGTTGATTTCCTATTTTCTTCCTATCCTTGAACCTTTTAGGGAATTAGTCTTTGAAGTAACCAAATTTGTTACAATGAAAGCACTAAATTTAAGACATATATTTCTTTCTTTAAGGATTGGGTATTCTATCAAAACCCTTTTTCTCTTCTGAAAACAAGACTTCTTTCTTCCTCCAACTTTCATGAAACAAGTTGCATAGGCTTGAGAATCTTCTTCTTCTTTTGGATTTCTTTCTCTAGACATAAGTCTTTATTGTTGTTGAGCACAAGCTGCCCATAGTTCATCCAAACTTGGAGCTTCCTCTCAGTTGCTTATACTTGTTTCACATGAATACCATGAACGTGGTAGTCCATTAAGTGTTGAAGTCACAAGTTCTTTATCATAGACAATTTCATCAATATCTTGTATTTGATCTCTTAGTTTAGAAACCGACACAAAGTATGGAGCCACTATATCATTCTTTGACATTATTATATCACAAGCTCATTTCTCAAGCTCATGACTTGGCCAACATTGTTAATTGTATATAACTTATTTAGGGCATCATACATCTTCTTTGAAGTGCCAAGATTTGAGATGTATGGAACAAGATGGTCCTTGATGGAGTCCACAATATTGTTCATGGTGATGATGTCATTCTTGTACTCCTTTCCAACTTCATCTATAGATTCAGTCACGTTGCCTTGCACAATTTCCAAAAGATATTCTTTTGCAAGAATTTGGTCAATTCTCATCTTCCAAGCCCTAAAGTTAGTGCCCCCCTCTTACTTGTTCTTTGATTTCATAGTAGAGGCCATAGATCCAACTTCAATATAGATCTATGGTTGCTTCAAACTGATCTCAAGGTAGGTTTTTTCAAGGAGTGACCTTTGTTCTCTTTCCTTTACCAAATTTGATATGATACCATGTTGATTTTTCAGTACAATTGATACAAGTACTTTATTTTTGAATTATGGTAATCACTAGTGAATATATATTATAGTCCTTCTATATTCATCAAGCAATCGCACTTCTTAAATTCAACTAGTAACCATGAAAAGAAAGTAGAATAACAATGTGTGTGAGAGAGATATGTGAGTGATAAGTGTGTATAAAATGAAAAAGTTCAAGTGTATTTTATACCCAAGAGACATGTCTCTTAAATTAAATCACATCTCTTTCTAAATTAAATTCTAGTAAGTCTGCACATTTACATTTTTACTCATATTTGTTAAAGTATTGAAGATCACATAAATAATGGTTGCTAGTAAGTATACTTATTTACATTTTGTTCCTATTTTGTCTTTTATGCAAATACTTGTTTAAATTATGGTGGGTAGTAATTAACAATAAATATGTTATTTACACGAGTATGAGTTATTTTCAAGGATTTTAATTTGAGGTAGTTTTTTTATTTCCTTTCTTTTAATTTTCTTTCTTCTAATTTAAAATTTAATTTTCTTTCGTGTTTTTACATAGTATTATAAGTACATCAAGGATTATGAAGATTAACCATAACTACATTATTCAACATATCATTCCTCACATAGCTCTGCCAAAATTTCATGGTTTATCCATGGAATATATTGACACATTCCTCTTTGAGTTTTGTGTGCTTTGTAGGAATTATGATGACGTGAAAAATGCTCAGAAGTTGAAATTATTTCCTGCCACACACAAGAACATTGCATTACGCTAGTTCATGAATCTCAACATTAAGTCAAATGAAGCAGAAATTCTTAGAGAAGTACCAACATTACTCTAAGGATAAAAAAATAAGGGAATAAGTCTTCAAGACACATAATTATGATGAAATTCTCCAAGATTATGTCAAAAGGTTCAATTACAATCTTCATAAAGCAAGGTATGAAAACCTAGCTCCTGAGATACTACACATCTTGTTATTAAGATGAATTTGAGATGATTGTATTGAACTCCTCAAGTGAACGGGAGGAGGAGATGTCTCTCAACAACCATATGATGTCATCATTGAACTATGTGAAAGATATTATAGGGGCACCTCAAAAACCAATGGAAGATTTAGAGATGTATTGACAAGAGTTAGCAAGGATCCTAGAAGCGGGGTTACATGAGAAAAAGTTGGGAATATGTTGAAAGATTTTAAAACTTTTACCCTCAGATCCTTAAGCTTCCAAATAGATACATATCATATTAAAAGGAAGAAAAGGGAAGAAGAGTTGTCTCTCATAAAAAATTTATCCAAAGTGCATAAGAAAGCACCCACTAAAGGAGTTTTCATTAAACAAGATTGAGACGTGGGCGATATGCAGTAAGGATCATGCTAGTGCACAAGAACTAGCAAGGAGAGACATAGAAGAAGGTATTGTTGCAACTCTAGAAGTTGACAGGGAATAAAAGGTAGAAGAAGAAGAAGTTGCAACACCAAGCACACCAACAAAAACACAAGAAGATGTTGCCACACTAGCAATTATGAATACCTTCAAGGCTAGAAGCAAAATAAAACATCAAGTATTCTTTCCTTGATGCCCTTGTATACTTCTCTTCTTATAAGGAACATATTACTTGAAAATAAAAATAGAAAACTTCAAACCACATTCACACTAATGAAGAGTGAGACAAAGGAAAGGGTGCCCTTTGAGAAATTAGAATGCCTTTATCATAAGTTTCCTTTTTGTTGAGGAAACAAGGGAACCTCTTCTAGAGGTAAAGTAAATATCCTAGGAAAAACCACATGAGAAATAATCCTTAGACGAGTTTGTTCAAACATAGCAAACAAGATTTGAGATGATAGAATTTGTTGTTCATACAGATACTTTTAGGATGGAAGACCAAAATGTTCAATTAAACCTCCCATACCAATAGAAGGAAGCCAAAGAAAACATGTGGAATGGTATATTTAGTACTTATCAGGAGAAGGTAATGCCCATCAGGGAAAATCAACAAGTTCTTAGAAACCTTAGAGAGATATGGGTTGAGCAGTTGGAAATTCATAGGACCAAATGCGAGTAGTGGAAGGAGGGAATGGATGAATAGCTTGAAATGACTACCAATCTAAAAAGACAAGTGGATAAAATGGAAGTTGAGAAGATCTAGGTTAGACTATTAGTGGAGGTTGCACTTAGTTATAGAGACCCTTCTCCTATGTATAGTATGTACTTGTAAGAGAATTATTTCATGTTCCAAAGAAAATATTTCATGACCTCCAAGCCTTATCAAATCACCTCTCCAGATACATTCTTAGAGGCTTATTACCCATGCATCAATGAGATAAGAATATATATTTTTGAGTTCTATCAGCACAACATTATGTTGCATTATGACCCTATCTAGAACCCAAACCATCTTGTAGGGGATGTCCAATTGCGATATTTTTCATCTTCCTTGAATAACCACATTCATTTGACAATTGTCCATTAGATGGATGAAAACAATTTTAAATGTAATTTGTGGATTAGAGGGGAGTATTATAGACCCATGCATCAATGAGGACGAGAATATATATTTTTGAGTTCTATCAGCACAACGTTATGTTGCATTATGACCCTATCTAGAACTCAAATCATTTTGTAGGGGATGTCTAATTGCGAGATTTTTCATCTTCCTTGAATAACCACATTCATTGGAAAATTGTCCATTAGATGGATGAAAACAATTTTAAGTGTAATTTGTGGATTAGAGGGGAGTATTATAGACCCCAAGATGTCCTCCTAGTGCATTAAAAATGGGTAAAATCCCCATACATATAGAATTTATGGCTTGAAACAAGCAAGAGGCCATTGAACATTGTAAGATACATATTCAAGTACTAACAAAAATAGTTGTGCAAGGGTATGTTGAATGTTGGGGACAAGCCATAGAGGACATGTGCAAAAGATACCCCTTCAACCCTAACAATTTTGCAGTGGCCCTCGGGAGAGTAAAATGATATATCAAGTGTATAGAGAGTTTTGGGAACTATATGGTTTGCTTCAACTTTCATTTTCTAAAGATTTGGATACCTTCTACCAAGTATCAAAATTACTATGATATGAATAGAAAAGAAGAGCTTGCCTGTTGGAGGGAAATTGAGGAAAGGAAGGGCTATTACCATGCTCATGAGTGAGGGGAAGTGGATCACAACATCAGTAACCTCTATGGATGCTACTATGATTTAGACTCAGATTAATTATTAGTTGCATAGGGACATGCAATATTTTTGGCTAGGGAGAGATAAGGGGCACCCAATTTGGCATCTCTCCAACACCCATATAACACCTTTTTGCATATCCTTCTCCTATTTTCACCACACTCCAACAACCTTTTTCCTATTTGAATGCATTTTTGGTAAAGGTACATTTATTCTCTTAATATTCCATTTTAACACTTATTATTTTGTGTTCTAGGAGATGGTTGGCTTCTACGCTAACTAGTATTATGTAGGAAAGGGAGTTGTAGATAGGCGAAAGATAAATGTGTTGCAACTGACTAGGGATAGTTGTTATGACTCTTGATTGCTAGGTATTGAAATTCCTAGTTGCTAGATGTTGCAACTCCCTATTGCGAGTTGTTAAGACTCACCATTCCAGCACAATGTTATAACTCTAAATTATGAGCTACTACAACTTTGTGTTGAAAACACTTATGTTGCAATTCCAAGATGTTGACTCTATTAGTGTCAGTCTTTCCAGCCTTCCTTCAGTGATCAAACGTGCTCTTACAAAGTGATTTTGAAGTGTCAAGGTCAAATTTTGTCATTTCAGTGAGTCTTCAAGCAAAATTTGGTCACTAGGCATTAGGTCTAGGGTTTGCCCAAATGTCAGTCCATGTCATCATTCAGCTGAGCCTATCATCATTCAGAGGGTTGTCATCATCATGTCAGTATCTAATGGGTCATTTTACATCTTGTTCATGCTTCAGTTGAGCCTAGGCAAGCTCATTTCCCTCTCCTAGGGTTTTGAAAGCTAATTTTTCTTGGATGGTCAAATCACCGGCAAAACTTGTTTCCTGATGTTCATACACCTTCCCCTATCCTTAAAGTACCTTATCAAACACTTCCCATCCCTTAGATCCGCCAAATTCCTCATTTTTGCACAAACCCTAGTTTCTAGCTACAACCTGGCAATTTTCTAGGATTGGCCTGTGTTTTGCCCTTTTTGACCCCTTCCCCTCACTCAATCTTTGAGATTCCACTTTCCCCTGCTTCCTAACATCCCTCCCCACTCCCAAAAATTTCCCCAAGAATTTAGAAGCCCTCTATCCCCTTCATTTCGCTCCATTTCGACAAAATCCCTTGTTTCACACATCGGGACAAGTTTCACTCAAAAGCTGTTTCCGAGCAATCAAAGATGAATTTTGGAAAACTGAGAGAGGTTTTTGTCCACAACATGCCAAAGAAGAAAAACCTCCTTCACTTTTTACACAGGTGTCATGGTTTGAGATAAATGTCAAAAATACCGGCGAGAACGAAGGTGCTCCAAGGACGGTTGGCCAAAGCACAAAAACGAAGGAAAACGCCCGATCCACTCCAAAATTTGGCCAAAGCCTCTTTGACTGAGCATGGTACTTGATTGGGGACTCCCAGCCCAAATTTCAAGAAATTTGGAGAAAATTTTGTCATTTGTGAATTTTTTGTGCAATTTACAAGTTTTTGCCTGTGGAGTGGTCTCACCCCCCGCGCGACCACTCGGGAGGACTGCTCAGAATCACAAAAAGTTGACATTTTTTGGAAAGGGCATGCAAAAACTAGAATTACCTATACTTGGGGTCAACTTGATTTTGAGATTTGGGCCTCCAAAAGCTCAAAATACATCAAAATTTTGACTTTCTGCCCACTTTTTGAGTTGCAGAAAGTGACCTTGGGAGAATTGACGTTTGAGGGGTCAAATCAACTCCAAATCTAGAAATTCCACTTGGGATGGAAAGTCGACACACAGAGCTTTCCAATGAGCCATCTTTCACTTGATTTGGACAACTGGAACCCACTCAAAAAGTGATGCAAAGGGGCACGACCACTCGAGCAGGGGGCGCGACCACTCGAGCTAAAATTGCCAGTTTTGACTTTTCAGGCCTGCAAACTCTGTTTTTTTACCTTGGTTGATCATTTGTACTTGTAAATGATGGATGTATGGATAATTTTCATGGCACATTAATAGATTTAATCTCTCTTAACCCTTCTAGAAGCTTCCTTGATGTAAATAGTGAATATTTAATGCATGGATGAGTTAGCTAAGTTTTAGAGGCAAGTTGTTTTGACTGCCTATTATCTAGTGCTAAGTTTAGAATTAGTTCAAACTGCTCCTAGGAAGCTGAGATCGACCCCTAGAGGTGGGGAAAGGAGTTAGATGGTCTATATTATGCCTTCTCTTGCTCATTTTCATGGTTGGACTCTTGTGGGAGAAGCATTATTGTATATTGTACATCTATTACTGCAATTTAAGGAAAAGGAAGGCCAGGGTTTTGCAGACATCATTGTGGATTCTTGTGGATTGTTGTGTTGATGGTGTGTTCTTTACATGTTATTGTAAGTGTGTTTATGTGTTCCATCTCTTTCTTTGCTGCTAATTGAACAGATGAAGTGATAAAGTTTGAATTCATGCATGCCATGCTCAGCTTTTAATTTTGTTCAATATCTATGTTTTCCACTGTCTAAAGAGGATTCAAAGTTGTTGTTTGCCCTCTTTAGCTCCTCCTCTATCATTCCTGATCATCCATCTCAGATTAAGGCATCAGCACTCACTCCTACCTTGCCCCAAAGATCCCCCTGCAAAAACTGAGCCCAATCCCCGCACCCTGAATTGCACTCCCTCCAATTGCCACCAAAAACCCCAAAAATCTTTAAATCAACCTCCCTTATCAATTTACTAGCCTAAAATCTTTATTCCTAATTGGTCAACTTATCAAATTGAAAGATCTACCGAATCTGACCCGAGAGAGCCTTCTCATACCTCGTAGGGCTAGCTACGAGGTGAAATGGTTTGATGTAGCCTTGAGAGTTTGTCTATCTCAGCCTAGGTGAATTCCAAGCGCTAACATAGTGGCGACCATACTGGGGAGAACAAACTTGTTTGTGTGTTGATGTGTGTGTTTCGCAAGTCTTAGACGGAACCTGAAGTCACGCTAGGTAGCCTTTGAACACGCTCTTGTTTTACATCAGCGTTAGTAGATAAACGCTGCTTCAGTCAATCTCCGTGAGCTTGTGAATACAACACTTCATTTTCATTTTACCCCAGTACATGTATCAAGTTCAGATATGATTGTTGATGGTGGACAACGATCAGACACTTGAAAGGCTGAAATCATTCACTTGGCGACTCCTTTCACTGAAGAATCCAACAACCTATGCTTCATGGTGACTTCACTGCAGGAAGATCAGTAGCTGTGAGATTTTCATGATGGACCTAATTGCAAGAAGATATGCTCCCATGAGCCAAGATCACATCCCTGGTTTTCCAAATAAGATTCCCAAGGTAGATTGGTCAAGGAATTTGCCTACATTTAATGATGATGGTAAGAAGGATGCTGCTTTACATCTAGTTAGATTTCATATGCATATTCGCAAGTTGAAGGTGGATTTTCCTGAAGATTGCTTGATGAAGATATTCTTGGCCACTCTGGAAGGTAAAGCCCAATCATGGTATGAAAGTTTGCCGCCTGCTTGTATTTATTGTTTAAAGGATTTTCATGCTATGTTCATTGAACGATATAAGGACTCTTATCCATCATTGAATTTAGTTCAAGACTGTTGCAAGCATGCCTATAGTTTTATTGAAAGCCTTGAGAAGTTTTATGAAGATGATAATTTCATGGATGAAGAGATCATGGAAGCCCTGTATGAAAATCCGTTTCAGCAGCACATAGAAATCTTAGAGGATACTTGTCAAGATCAGCAGGTTGAAGATGGCCATATGGCTGTAATTGATGAAAGAGAAGAGCTTGTTTCAGATCTGCCCACAGAAGAAGACAGCGTGCAAGGTAGCCAAGTTTCAAGTTTAGAAAGTAATGCAGTCAACTCAGCTATTTCAGATCAAAATTCAGATCATGGTGACCAAGAATACCTTGTGCCGAATCCTGAAAAGGAGAGTTTTGTTGTTGAGATCATGGACAAAGTTCTTGATCCAAATGTCCTTATGCCATCAGAACAGAGCCTGCATGAGGAGGTAATTCAGCCAGCTCATGAACATCAAGATGAGATCTTTGTGCAAGTAAGTGATGAATCTCCTTTCAATAACTCAGTAATAAATGATAGTTTGAATGCCTTGTCATATGAAGATAATTATTGTTCAAGCAGAAGAAAACAAAAGGCATTGTCTCCTTTGTCTGAAGAGGAGATAGATCAGCTCTTGAAAGGTCTTGTTACAGCTCAAGCTATAGCAGATTTGCAGTGCACACATAGTCAGGAAAGTGTTGGGGAAACTTCTTCCTATGTTGAAGAAGATGACTGTCTTGTAGATCAGCAAATAGATAATGTTTTCCTTCACAAAGATGATAATCTGGCTGTCATATCATTTGAAGATGACCTACCATATTGTCTGACTACCGAAGATCATAGCATACAGGATTACCTTTCAGATTCTTCATATGTTTCATGTGCTGAAATGTTTTTCCAAGAAGAGATCTGCTCATCCATTTGTTCAGAGATTTTTGAAGCCCATGAGCATACTTTTACTGAAGCACATGAGGAAGGCAAATCAGAATTTGAAGCAAAGGAAACCTTGTTCTTTCAGCAGGAGGTGGCAATGGCAAATCCTCATGTTTTTCACGATCCTCTAGCAAGTTTGTTGCAGCCAGCAGTGATAGTGTTTATTGCAGTGTTCAGTGATGAAGGAGATCATGGTCAGCTATGCTTTTGGATGCCCGGTTACCAGTATCTATTGTTGATCATGAGATCTGATCAAGAGAATCAATCAAGAAGGCATCTGCTTGATTGGTTGCATTGGCATTTTGATATAGTTTGATGTATATTGTCTTGTAAGCAACACAGGTGGTTGTCATCATGATTCCAAATCTTGATGGATGGCTGCCGTTTTTCCAAAAGTTTTGTTTTAAGTCGGTCATGAGTCATTTGTGTTCGGTCTATTGAGTGAGTTTTTTCAAGTTATTTCAGTTTGCCATCGAGTCGGTTTGAGTCAAGCTTGAGTTAAGTTTCAGTCAAGTTTTCATTCAATAAATGAGTCAAAGTCTTGTGTCGTTTGCCGAAATAATGACTCCATCGCCCAATGAATAAAGCACTGGTCTGCTCTCCCAGAGGTCTAAGGTTCTTGGCACCTCCAAGGAGCTACCATCCCCATTGGAGCCAATGTTAGTGTCAGTCTTTCCAGCCTTCCTTCAGTGATCAAACGTGCTCTTACAAAGTGATTTTGAAGTGTCAAGGTCAAATTTTGTCATTTCAGTGAGTCTTCAAGCAAAATTTGGTCACTAGGCATTAGGTCTAGGGTTTGCCCAAATGTCAGTCCATGTCATCATTCAGCTGAGCCTATCATCATTCAGAGGGTTGTCATCGTCATGTCAGTATCTAATGGGTCATTTTACATCTTGTTCATGCTTCAGTTGTGCCTAGGCAAGCTCATTTCCCTCTCCTAGGGTTTTGAAAGCTAATTTTTCTTGGATGGTCAAATCACCGGAAAAACTTGTTTCCTGATGTTCATACACCTTCCCCTATCCTTAAAGTACCTTATCAAACACTTCCCATCCCTTAGATCCGCCAAATTCCTCATTTTTGCACAAACCCTAGTTTCTAGCTACAACCTGGCAATTTTCTAGGTTTGGCCTGTGTTTTGCCCTTTTTGACCCCTTCCCCTCGCTCAATCTTTGAGATTCCACTTTCCCCTGCTTCCTAACATCCCTCCCCACTCCCAAAAATTTCCCCAAGAATTTAGAAGCCCTCTATCCCCTTCATTTCGCTCCATTTCGACAAAATCCCTTATTTCACACATCAGGACAAGTTTCACTCAAAAGCTGTTTCTGAGCAATCAAAGATGAATTTTGGAAAACTGAGAGAGGTTTTTGTCCAAAACATGCCAAAGAAGAAAAACCTCCTTCACTTTTTACACAGGTGTCATGGTTTGAGAGAAATGTCAAAAATACCGGCGAGAACGAAGGTGCTCCAAGGACGGTTGGCCAAAGCACAAAAACGAAGGAAAACGCCCGATCCACTCCAAACTTTGGCCAAAGCCTCTTTGACTGAGCATGGTACTTGATTGGGGACTCCCAGCCCAAATTTCAAGAAATTTGGAGAAAATTTTGTCATTTGTGATTTTTTTGTGCAATTTACAGGTTTTTGCCTGTGGAGTGGTCTCACCCCCCGCGCGACCACTCTGGAGGACTGCTCAGAATCACAAAAAGTTGACATTTTTTGGAAAGGGCATGCAAAAACTAGAATTACCTATACTTGGGGTCAACTTGATTTTGAGATTTGGGCCTCCAAAAGCTCAAAATACATCAAAATTTTGACTTTATGCCCACTTTTTGAGTTGCAGAAAGTGACCTTGGGAGAATTGACTTTTGAGGGGTCAAATCAACTCCAAATCCAGAAATTCCACTTGGGATGGAAAGTAGACACATAGAGCTTTCCAATTAGCCATCTTTCACTTGATTTGGACAACTGGAACCCACTCAAAAAGTGCTGCAAAGGGGCGCGACCACTCGAGCTAAAATTGCCAGTTTTGACTTTTCAGGCCTGCAAACTCTGTTTTTTACCTTGGTTGATCATTTGTACTTGTAAATGATGGATGTATGGATAATTTTCATGGCACATTGATAGATTTAATCTCTCTTAACCCTTCTAGAAGCTTCCTTGATGTAAATAGTGAATATTTAATGCATGGATGAGTTAGCTAAGTTTTAGAGGCAAGTTGTTTTGACTGCCTATTATCTAGTGCTAAGTTTAGAATTAGTTCAAAATGCTCCTAGGAAGCTGAGCTCGACCCCTAGAGGTGGGGAAAGGAGTTAGATGGTCTATATTATGCCTTCTCTTGCTCATTTTCATGGTTGGACTCTTGTGGGAGAAGCATTATTGTATATTGTACATCTATTACTGCAATTTAAGGAAAAGGAAGGCCAGGGTTTTGCAGACATCATTGTGGATTCTTGTGGATTGTTGTGTTGATGGTGTGTTCTTTACATGTTATTGTAAGTGTGTTTATGTGTTCCATCTCTTTCTTTGCTGCTAATTGAACAGATGAAGTGATAAAGTTTGAATTCATGCATGCCATGCTCAGCTTTTAATTTTGTTCAATATCTATGTTTTCCACTGTCTAAAGAGGATTCAAAGTTGTTGTTTGCCCTCTTTAGCTCCTCCTCTATCATTCCTGATCATCCATCTCAGATTAAGGCATCAGCACTCACTCCTACCTTGCCCCAAAGATCCCCCTGCAAAAACTGAGCCCAATCCCCGCACCCTGAATTGCACTCCCTCCAATTGCCACCAAAAACCCCAAAAATCTTTAAATCGACCTCCCTTATCAATTTACTAGCCTAAAATATTTATTCCTAATTGGTCAACTTATCAAATTGAAAGATCTACCGAATCTGACCCGAGAGAGCCTTCTCATACCTCGTAGGGCTAGCTACGAGGTGAAATGGTTTGATGTAGCCTTGAGAGTTTGTCTATCTCAGCCTAGGTGAATTCCAAGCGCTAACAGACTCTACTTTTAAAACTACTTGTTGTTGCAACCTTCCTTTACGTCATTGCGACAAATCACTCCATTGCAGTGCAACAACTCTCATTTAAGTGGTCATTGTTGCAACTCAATTTGGCATAATGTTGCAACTCTCAATCAACAGGTCATTATCACAAATCAGAATATTTTTCATAGTGTGTCACCTCAGCTAAACATTTATCACCAACAAGCACCAGATTAGTCAACTAGCCAATCTCCTAAAAAAGGAAAGTGACAAGAACAATTGATCACTCCACAAGGAAAGTGTGACCCAGTTTCCACTTGTGACATAGTTGATCGATTTTTCTTGTGCCTGAATTTTCCCTTTAAAGAAAGTTCATTGTAACTAGATGGAATAATTAGACTTTCATGATTGTCCATCAAACTCTGAAATTAGTTCAAATATTATAATTAGGACAACCTAATATGAACAAAATAATCAATCAACAGTTAGTGAATCAATTTCTTTGAACTTGAGAGCTAGTTTGTACTTGTAATTTCATCTATGTGATACAAGTTCTTGTTTCATTCCATTAATGGTGTGTTGATAGGCTAGTGTGTTGTGGTTTCTTTAGCCAATACCTTATTTAAGGAGGTAGGGATCCCTCCTTAGCTAGTATTATCCGTCTATGATAGTGTATTTGTAGATTTACTTATATTTTTGTATTTCCAACAATTCTTCTATTTGTTGTGTTGCTACAACTATGATTTTGTTAATTACATTTTACTACAACTCGTATTTTTTTATTCACATAGTGTTGCAACTTTGACATTTGGTCTAGTTATTTACATAGTTGCAACTCTTATAGATCTAACACATGGTTTGGTTATTATTGTGACTCTTGTATAATTATAGCCTAATATTAGGTTAATACTGCAACTCATATTCTTGCGACATTGAAATTAACATTACTCTATTTTGTATGTTTAACTAATTACTTTGTTTTCATATTTATTATTCACTTCACCTTATTTTCTAGAATTATAATTTCCTTTATTTCCTTATAGCACAACTTGGTTTCTTACAGCTTGTGGATTGTTAAATATTTGATAGTTACTTTATTTTATATTGCAGAATTTAAGATCATTTAAAACACTTGAACAAGTGACCTTTTACTGCCAGTTTGTTTACTTTTTGCAACTGTGTTTAATTTCCAACAAATTGTGCTCTTTACTTTCCTCCAAGAGTGGTTTTGGATTGCAATTGTGTTGTAGATTTCTTCTAGTGACTTGTGAAAGCATCTCAATATCTTTCCCTATGACATGCATTTAGAATACTACAACTACAAATTGTACTAGCATAAATGGTGCATGACATTTCACAAGTTTCATATGAACCTTGATTGATAACTAAATGTATATACTTTTGGTTGCCCTTTTGAAAAATTAGAAAGGTAATTAAAAGGCCCATTAGTTGAGTCAATTTGAAGAGTTGTATCATTATCTAAGAAATTAGTGGAGCAATATAGTGCTTGAAAAAACAAACCTAAGAGAGAAACATATGAATTTAGTCATATCTTGATTGTTGTATCACTAGGATAATGAGTATCCTCATGCTATATCACTACACTAGTCATCATCAGGGAAAGATGGCATCGAAGGAAGTAGGTTTACAAGACCAATTTTATTAGTTGTCTTTTTTTAGTGCCATGTCATTGAGATAACACTTAATAGAGATATATAATGGGAAAGTGAATTTTCCATCATTGTATTATAAAGAGACATATTTTATCCCTATAACATTGGGTAGAGAAAGATCTCAAAAAAAAAAAAACTAAAACTCATCTCAATGCGTGGCAGGGCCAATAGAAACATGATTTCAGATGAGGAAGGGTCAATCAATCTTAGAAGGTATATCATGAGTCTCTTCATTATGTGGGGCCATCATTTTCCTCTAGGAATAAGTGGTACTTACAGAAAATGAGTAGCCTTGTTGTAGTTGCTACAACAATTGGTGATGCACTCGTAGAACCTTTGAATCTTTGTGCATTGCCTAAGGATAACCTACAAGTGACCATTGATCAACATGTCTGAGGGTTTCTTTATCTTTCCACTAGGTTCCACTTCTTTGAACTGTGGAATACTAAGCTACATAACCTTCCCTTTACGAATATTATTGAAATCCTAACAAGGGACCAGAAGGGTATAACGTATAACGTAGGCTTGCATCTTCATCCTAGACTTACATGGTGTTAGACAAATTGATACTTTAGGATATAAAGATATCAAGCATTTTTTATAGGTTTTTATGTTGCTCCATTATTGATGAGTGTACACAACCCCAATGGGGACACCCCATAATCACAAGCCTTGCTTCGCTACGAGTGAGCATTCATAGCACCAACAGAGTTACCTGCATGTCCTAGTTGTTCAAGAAGCCTTTCTAAAGCCTTTACCTTTCAATGTATTCATAGTTATGTCTTTTTACCTAGCTCTTTTGCACCATAAGGTGGATGAGGGATCCTTTTCTTGTTTATGTAAGATACTTGAGATGATTCATATTAGCCTTGGAGGCGTTTGGCCCAAAAATGTGCCCAGAACACTCCCAAAGTCTCCAAGGTTTGCTTAAAATCATGCCAAAGGATCCAAGTATGCCCCAAAAGTCTTCAAAATCCTCTTAAGGATCATTCAAAGTCAAAACCATCGCAAGAGGAGAGCCCTTGGAAGGGCAGAAATACACTATCGGGAGGCAAAAACACTCCAAAACTATGAAAAAACCCACAAGCGTGGGCTTAAACAATGGTTGCACAACAGCCGTTCGATCTGGCCGATCAATGGTCCAAATCAAATCGACGGATCGCAACGGCAGATAAAACCGGCGGAAATAGGCAGTGGCAATCAGCGCAGACAGTATGCAATGAGTGATCGTGATCGGCGATTCAACGAGGACCGTCGATCGCGCATGCGGATCAATGGCCCAGATCACATCGCAATATCACTATCGAGAAAACCAAGGGGCGGAGCCTTTACACCTTCATATGTGCGATGCGATGATGCGAACCCGACAGTATTCTAAAGATTATTTGATAATATTTGAGGTCTGCAGAAAGTCCAGTTTCAATGCATTTTCAATGTATTTCGTTATATGATGAAATACAAAGGGGAACTTGGTTGCGCCGATAGCGATGAAGCCCGAACCCGAAAGGGTTCGGGAATGAAATCTATAATATTTGAAGTCCGGAGGGAGGCCTTTTTCATGTATTTCCCGTGTTTTTCAAGTATTTCAAGGAATAAAGGGAACAAAGGGAATAGGCCAAGTGCGACATGTGACAGTGACCCAAGGGCAGACCCGATAGATAATTAAACCATACTTGAGGACTTTTGAAGTCCGAAAGAGGCAGAAATGGGTGGGATTTACAGTATTACAGTGTTTTCTGTGTAAAACAGAAAACGATCATCATTAAGCATTTTCAAGAGATCACAAAGGCCCGAATAGCCATTCCATCACCTAAAAGAGGCCGAGAGACAGAGACAGAAGGTTGGAAGTGGAAAGGCGACATCACAACACGATGCATCTCACAACAGAAGTGATCAAGGAGCATAGACAGCGCAACATAGCCAAATCAACCAGAACAAACAGAATGATCGTGGAGCATTCTGACATGAGAGAGCTCCCAGACAGTGCAGAAACTACCCAAAATATCTAAAGGTGGTTATTCCTTTGTCA
The DNA here is from genome assembly GCA_031772625.1 of Pinus tabuliformis. NCBI lineage: Eukaryota > Viridiplantae > Streptophyta > Pinopsida > Pinales > Pinaceae > Pinus > Pinus tabuliformis. Next base: position 504,455,848 of record CM062812.1, read on the forward strand.
GAAGAGGAAAACCATCGAGCCTTGCTTGCTTATTATAGGAATCAAACAGTTAACAAGACAGGGGGACAGATCAAGACCTCTGAAGCCCCAGAAGGCTTAGCATCATTGTAAAAGGCCTATAAAAGGCTGAAAACTAAATGTAACAACGGTTCAACTTCTGGAGACTATTGAGATTTTGCTACTCAAGCTTCTCATCTTCGTTTTTAGCTAACACAAGCTTATTTTGTTGTTAATTGCTCACTTTCCATTTCTTCTCTGTTATAGGTTGTGCCTGTTATGCATTTTTTATGTGCTCTTGATATTTAGCATTCAAGGGGCTGTCATCCCACCTCTGTGTTAGAATCTAGTATGTATCATTGAATGTGTTATGCAGGTTTTTGTTATCTTAGTGCCAGAGAGCTATCGTCCTGTCTATGTATTAGGAAATAGATTTGCAGACCTTTTTACTAGTTACAGACGGCCATCACATGGTCTTTTGCATCTGTTGATGTGGTCAGTATTCTCCATATTCACCTATTCCTTAAACTGTGAGTGATTGTTGGTCTAAAGCCTTGTAGTCTAGGGGTGTTCATGCATGTCTTGAGTAAAAACAGAGTTGAAATGGTTATTTGGCTTGATCCAAACCATATTTATTTCCAATAGTTCAGAGAACAATATTGAAGATTAAATGTTCCCGAGCATCTCCGAGACACAACCTAGGAGAGTTTCTTGGGGTGATAACATTAATTGGCGTCGTTGTCAGGGAGAGGAAACTGAAGCTCAGCTTCCTTGGGAAACGACACAAACCCATCTTTGATGATAGACAAAGTCTGGGCACATTTTTGGTTGTAATCATCTATCTGGCGACTCTACTCGAGGTCGAACCTCTTGGCAACTCCACTTCATAATTCTGGCTCAGTTTGTGAGGCATACTCGGAGAAATCCTCAGAAATCGCAAGCTGACCCAGTACCTGACCCAGAAAGGACCATCAAGGAGAAGAAAGTATTGCAGAAAGGAGCATTGGGTTCAGGTAAACCTAAAAAATATTCTATATCTCTTCAAGAAGATCCTGTAATAGAACAAACACATGTTGAGAGTACAGATTTTAATACTAGCAGTGAAGAAAAGCTCTTTATTCTTTAGTTTATCCTTTTGTTGTTAGCCCAAAAGGAACCTAACCTGGTATTCAACATACTCCTTTGGTCTCGTCAATCACTCCTCCGCCTTCTGTCATTCATACTTCTAGTACTCATTTAGTCACCACAGTTATGGCAGGTCCGCAAGCACCCACCAAAATGGAAAGAATCATAACCGCTAGGTATGGACCTCTAATACTGCCCACTCCTTTGAATGATATGCCCACTGGAGAATATCAGAAGTATATGCCTAAGTTCACTGGGACTGAAGGTGTCACTGCTGAAGAAAACCTCGAGTCATTTTATAACTATGCTGATAATCTAGATATTAGTGAAGATGATGTGTGGATGAGAGTCTTTGTCCAAAGCCTAGATGGGGAGGCTAGAAAATGGTTCAGAGAACAAGCCCCAAGATCTATAGTGGATATCGAAGCTTTAGATGATACATTCCTAAAACATTGGGGAGATAAGAAGGACCTGCTATACTATCATACGGAGTTTGGAAACCTGAAGAGGGAAAATGGGGAATCCTTGCCCGATTTTAATAAAAGATTCAATCGTATGTATAGTAAGATACCCGCTGAGGTAAAGCCTACCCCCACCTCTACCAAACTTGCCTATGCCAGTGCCTTTGACTCTGATTTCTGTTTGCTACTAAGAGAAAGAAGATGTGCTACCCTAGCTGAAATGTAGGATGCAACACTAGAGGTAGAATCTAACATTATGGCTGCAGAAAAGCTCAAAAGTCATGCTGATAGAAGGAGGCAGAGAGGTGAGGCTTCTTCTTCCTCTGCTTCATCTTCAGAGCCTAAATTAGATAAAATGACTAGAATGATAGAGTCATTAGCGGCTGAGATATCTAAGCTAAAGGTTGAACAGAACTCAAGAAATACAAGGCCTCCAAATACATTTGCTCCAAGAAATCCAAATCCATTCAGAAGAGCAAATGAACAATTACAAATCATTCAGAAGGGTAAAGAAACTAACGAGGATCAAAGAGTTAAAGCTCCTTTCCAGAATGTAGTCATGGAGGAGGAACAGATTGAAGATGAGGATGAAATCCATTGTATGGAAGATAAAGGCAGTGCTGCCTTTTTGACATTGGCTGCATACGAAGAATCCTTGCTGCAGGAACAAGACAGTCAAAGGTGGGACAGGGAGGTTGTTCTACAAATTGAGGAGCAGCAAAGATATAATCTGAGGTCAAATGCAAATAATGTCAAGGAGAATCCTGCCCAAAGAGTTGTTGTCCAAACAGAGTCACAAAATAGCAAACAAAGAAGACCAGCAGCTAATCCAGTCATCCCCAAAGCACCAGTTCAAGAGGTAAGGGGTTCTGACAAGTTATCTTCCCCTTTCAGCTTTGAATCAGAAGTTCATAAGTTAAAAATATCTGTGCCTCTGGTAGAGTTGGTAAAGAGTGAAGTGTTTAGGAAACCTATTCTTGAAGCTCTTGAGCTAAGATCCACTCAAACCTCCGTAGACTTTGTCAATTTGCAAGATGATAGGCCTGTAGTTGTGCTTAGCCCAATGACCGAACCTGCTGATGATAATTCTCCATCATTTTATGTCTCATTGACTATTCATGATAAAATCCTCCATAATTGCCTGCTAGACACAGGGGCCAACCACAATCTGATGCCTAAAGCTGTCATGGAAAAGTTAGGCCTTGACATCACCAGACCCTATCATGATTTATTCTCTTTTGATTCAAGGAAAGTAAAGTGTCTAGGATTGATCAAAGACCTAGCCATTACCCTAACTTAGCTGCCCATGAAGAGTATAATGATGGACATTGTGGTAGCAGATGTCCCTCCTAAGTTTGGCATGTTGTTTTCAAGAGGATGGATAAAGAGACTAGGTGAGACATTGCATAATGACCTATCTTATGCCACTATCCCAGTTTTTAGAGGATAAAGCAGGAGATTGTACAGAGAAGCACAGCTGGCATATATCATCAGTGATGAGAAGAATCCTTCTAATCATCCCATTTATGTGATGGACGCTGATTTTGGAGCATGTATCCTCCAAATTCAAGAATCTCATAAGGCCTCATTGCAGCTCAAGAAACCAATTGTTCAGGCCGAGGGGGAGCAAAGAAGTCAAGTTTGGGAGATGTTCTTTGATGGTGCATGTTCCAGGGAGACTGCAGGAGCAGGGGTGGTACTAATATCTCCAGAAGAAGAATGCACACATCTGTCTTTTAAGCTGGCTTTTCAAGTCACTAACAATATAGCAGAGTATGAGGCTCTGATATTGGGCCTTAATGCAGCTAAAGACAGAGGAATCATAAGCATAAAGGTGTTTGGAGATGTTGATCTAATCATTCAACAAGTAAATAGAACATTTCAAGAAAAGCACCCAAGGCTAAAAGCATACAGAGATGAGGTATGGAGACTCAAAGATTCTTTTGATAATTTTTGTATTTCATATATCCCTAGAGCCAAAAATCAGCTTGCTAATTCCCTTGATGTATCTGCTAGCATGTCTATCACTCCCATGCCTCCTAGACTAGTTTATGAAGTCCAAATGAAGTATAGACCATCCTTGCCTGATAATGTCCACCATTGGAAGGTTTTTGATGATGATGATGAAGTGAACATATTCTTGCAAGTCATTGATGAATTTTCTGAAATGCAAATTGACCAAGAGAATGAAGCCTTGCAAGAAAGCCCCCAATCCCAGCTTAGAAACAAAATTGGCAAAGATAGCATTGTCCAGCTTCCCAGCAATCATATTCCTAAGGGTATAATTCCTCTAGAAAGACTGTTTGACCAAAATGATGTACCTTATAAGGCTGCCCAAAAAGAAGATCAATCTGTAGTCTGTGAGCATGATATAGGGAGTCCAGGTCAGCCTAGATACATAAATCTATCTTCTCATCTATCTGTTGACCAAAGTTCTGAATATTGAAAATTAATGAAGCAATTTGCTAATGTCTTCGCCTGGGAATATAGTGACCTGTAAACATATGATAATAATATCATCCAGCATAAAATCCCTTTAGAGAAAGACACCATACCTTTCAAACAGAAGCTGAGACCAATAAATCCTATGCTCATCCCCCTGATTGAAAAATAAATAAAAAAGTTGATGGCTGCCAAAATCATAGTCCCTCTCAGATATTCCAAGTGGGTAGCCAACCTAGTAGTGGTGAGGAAGAAAAGTGGAGAAATTGGACTTTGTGTTGATTTCAGAAACTTAAATAAATGCTCCAAGAAAGACAATTATCCTCTACCCAAGATGGAGCACTTGCTACAGAAGGTCTCAGGAGCCAAAGTGATGTCTTTCCTGGATGGATTTTTAGGGTATAATCAGGTTGTTGTGCATCTAGATGATCTAGATGATCAGGAGAAGACTACATTTACCACTCCTTGGGGCACCTTTATGTATTCCAAGATGCCTTTTGGGCTCATGAATGTTGAAGCCACCTTTCAAAGAGCTATGGATATAGCATTTGTGGGAGAGAAGGATAAATTTGTCCTTATCTACCTTGATGATATAACAGTATACTCCAACACCCGTCAAGACCATTTACAACATTTGAGGAAAGTGTTCCTGAAATGCAGAAGGTTTGGGATTTTAGTCAATCCTAAAAAATTACATTTTCTTTAGAAGAAGGTAAGTTTTTGGGACATATTGTTTCTGCTACAGGTGTCCAAATTGACCCAGAAAGAGTAAGAGCAATACAGACTTTGTTTGTCCCAAGATCAAAGAAGGACATCCAATCCTTTCTGGGCAAAATTAATTTTGTAAGGAGGTTTATCCCAAATTTTGCAGAACATGTGAAGCATATTACCTCCATGTTGAAGAAGGGGTCAGAGATCAAATGGAATGATGTAGCAAGAAAATCATTTGAGTCCATTAAAAAGGCTATTATGGAGGCTCCCACTTTAATCAGTCCAGATTATAGCAAGGAGTTCCATATATTTTCTTTTGCCTCTAACGACACCCTTGCAGCAATTTTATTGCAAGCAAATGAAGAAGGCTCAGAGCATCCGGTGGCATTTTTCAGCAAAACCTTAAGGGATGCTGAGCTGAGGTATGATATTATTGAAAAACAAGCATATGCTCTTATCAAGTCTTTGAAAGCTTTCAGAATTTATATTCTGCATTCCAAGATAATTGCATATGTGCCTTCTGCTGCAATAAAAGATGTCTTAACATAGCCTGATGCTAATGGAAGAAGGGTTAAATGGATTGAAAATTTGATTGAGTTTAATATAGAACTGAAGCCCACCAAGTTGGTCAGAGGTCAGGGCCTTTCCAGATTGTTAGTTGAAGAAAATTGCAGAACATTAGACATAAATCTCATAAGCACAGATGCAGAAAAGGTTCAAACAGAAGAAGAGGAAGTAGTTGAACCAGAGAGAAAGCACTTGGTGGTAGAAAATCTAGCTTCTTGTGATTGGGACTCTGCAATAGTTAAATTCTTTCTGAAGCTAGAAATCTCGCCAAGCCTAAGCACAAGTCAAGCTAGAACTATTAAGCTTAGGGCAGCCAAATATTGCATTAATGAAAATCTGCTCTACTGGAGGGATCCATCTGGAATGCTTTTGAGGTGTCTGGACATAGAACAGTCAATGGAGGTTATGCAGTAGTTTCATTCCAGCATGTGTGGAGGACACCACTATTGGAAAACCACGGCCCATAAGATCCTCAGAGCTGGGTACTATTGGCCCACCTTATTTTCTAATGTATTTTCATTTGTTAAATCTTGTGACAGGTGCCAAATATTTGAAGGGAAACAACAATTGAAGTCCCTGCCCTTAAAACCAATACATGTAAAAGGACATTTTCAGCAGTGGGGCTTGGATTTCATTGGAGAAATCAATCCACATTCCAGTGGCCAGTACAGATGGATATTAGTAGCCACTGATTATTTTATGAAGTGGATTGAAGCAATCTCAACCAGAAAGGCTGATCATAATGTGGTCATGAAGCTTTGACACAGCATATCTTTACCAGATTTGGTTGTCCACATAGGTTAGTCACAGACAATGCAGTAGTCTTCAAGGCAAAAGAATTGATGGAAATGTGTGATTCAATGGGAATTAAGCTAGTTCATTCCACCTCCTACTACCCTCAAGGAAATGGTCTAGCAGAATCCTCTAACAGAAGCCTGATAAGGATAATCAAAAAACTGTTGGAGGACAACAAAAAGAATTGGGATTCTAAGCTCAAGTATGCACTGTGGGCTGATAGAGTGACCATTAAGAAGTCCACAGGAAATTCTCCATTCAGGCTGCTATATGGCACTGAAGTTGTATTCTCAATTCAGTGAACTCTCCCTGTGGCAAAGTTCCTGCAAGAAGAACAGAATGAGGAGGAGGGCATGGCTAAGAGGATCACTGATTTAGCAGAGATACACCAAATCAAAGAACAGTTGGTTGAAAAGTCTGCAGCACATCAGAAAAAGGTCAAGGAAGCTTTTGACAAAAGGACAAAAACAAATAATTTTCAGGTTGGAGACTTGGTTCAGAAGTGGGATGTACTAAAGGAAAAGAAAGGCAATCATGGGAAGTTTGATGCTTTCTGGACAGGGCCTTTTATCATTTCTCAAATCCAAGGGAACAATACCTTCATGCTGAAAAGCATGGAAGGGGAAGCAATTTTTTATGGCCAAGTAAATGGGCGTTTTCTGAAAATTTATGTGATTTAAGGTCTTTTGGCCTTAAAGTTGTAAATATTTTATTTTATCAGTTTAGTATAAGAAAAGTAGACTCCATGCCCAATGGAACACTAGGAAATTTTGCTAATTTGTTTTTACAGGAAAAGCATTGTTCTGTAGTTCTTGAAACCTCACAGGGAGGATTTCATCCCCAGAAGGAGCCAATGTTAGCCTTGGAGGCATTTGGCCCAAAAATGTGCCTAGAACACTCCCAAAGTCTCCAAGGTTTGCTTAAAATCATGCCAAAGGATCCAAGTATGCCCCAAAAGTCTTCAAAATCCTCTTAAAGATCATTCAAAGTCAAAACCATCAAGAGGATAGCCCTTGGAAGGGCGGAAATACACTATCGGGAGGCAAAAACACTCCAAAACTATGAAAAAACCCACAGGCGGGGCTTAAACAATGGTTGCACAATAGCCATTCGATTTGGCCGATCAATGGTCCAGATCTAATCGGCGGATCACATCGGCAGATCAAATCGGCGGAAACAGGCAGTGGCAATCGGCGCAGACAGTATGCAATGAGCGATTGCGATCGGCGATTCAATGAGGATCGTTGATCGTGCACGTGGATCAACAGCCCAGGTCGCATCGCAATATCGCTATCAGGAAAACCAAGGGGCAGAGCCTTTACACCTTCATATGTGCGATGCGATGATGCAGACCCGACGATATTCTAAAGATTATTTGATAATATTTGAGGTCCGCAGAAAGTCCAGTTTCAATGCATTTTCAATGTATTTCGTTATATGATGAAATAAAAATGGGAACTTGGTTATGCTGATAGCGATGAAGCCCGGACCCGAAAGGGTTTGGGAATGAAATCTATAATATTTGAAGTCCAGAGGGAGGACTTTTTCATGTAGTTCCCGTGTTTTTCAATTATTTCAAGGAATAAAGGGAACAAAGGGAACAGGCCAAGTGCGACATGTGACAGCGACCCAAGGGCGGACCCAATAGATAATTAAACCATACTTGAGGACTTTTGAAGTCCGAAAGAGGCAGAAATGGGCGGGATTTACAGTATCACAGTGTTTTCTTTGTAAAACAGAAAATGATCATCATTAAGAATTTTCAAGAGATCACAAAGACTTGAATAGCCATTCCATCACCTAAAAGAGGCCGAGAGACAGAGACAGAAGGTTGGAAGTGGAAAGGCGACAGCACAACACGATGCAACCCGCAACAGAAGTGATCAAGGAGCATAGACAACGCAACATAGCCAAATCAACCAGAACAAAAAGAATGATCGTGGAGCATCTTTGACATGAGAGAGCTCCAAGACAGCGCAGCAACTACCCAAAATATCTAAAGGTGGTTATTCCTTTGTCAGAAGAGGAAAACCGTCGAGCCTTGCTTGCCGATTGAGGGAATCAAACAGTTAACGAGACAGGGGGACAGATCAAGACCTTTGAAGCCTCAGAAGGCTTAGCATCATTGTAAAAGGCCTATAAAAGGCTGAAAACTAAATGTAACAAGGGTTCAACTTCTGGAGACTATTGAGACTTTGCTACTCAAGCTTCTCATCTTCATTTTCAGCTAATACAAGCTTCTTTTGTTGTTAATTGCTCACTTTCCATTTCTTCTCTGTTCTAGGCTGTGCCTGTTATGCATTTTTTATGTGCTCTTGATATTTAGCATTCGAGGGGCTGTCATCCCACCTCTGTGTTAGAATCTAGTATGTATCATTGAATGTGTTATGCAGGTTTCTGTTATCTTAGTGCCAGAGAGCTGTCATCCTGTCTGTGTATTAGGAAATAGATTTGCAGACCTTTTTACTAGTTGCAGCCGGCCATCACATGGTCTTGTGCATCTGCTGATGTGGTTAGTATTCTCCATATTCACCTATTCCTTAAACTGTGAGTGATTGGTGGTCTAAAGCCTTGTAGTCTGGGGGTGTTCATGCATGTCTTGAGTAAAAACAGAGTTGAAATGGTTATCTGGCTTGATCCAAACCATCTTTATTTCCAATAGTTCAGAGAACAATATTGAAGATTAAATGTTCCCGAGCATCTCTGAGACACAACCTAGGAGAGTTTCTTGGGGTGATAACAATTCCTATCCTCAAAACTTTAGAGATTGCTTGTAATAGACATGTACGTTGATATCACTTCTTAGGATTTGTCCTTTAAATTAGACTAAGGCCTAGTTATGGAAAGTATATGATTTTCTTAGGCTTGTCAAATAGCTTAGTAATTGGGTTAGCATCCCTTCATCATTCTCACTATTCACAGTGTGTTCATCATGTGGTATTAATCATACTATTCATAGGTTGAATTTTAGATTATGGCTATTGTAAACTAGCCTTGAATGTCATCCACAGATTCATGGTCTGACTTGTGATATGCCTGAAAGAAGCAACATGGTGAGGAGAACGAGGTTCATCTGGGTATTCATTACCCTATTTTCTATATCATGTTAGCGAGAGGAACCATATGTCAACCTCCTTTAGTTGTTGGCATGAATGCATCCCTTCTCCTCTTTGTTTATGCTCAATTAGTATCCCATCACTCCCACAACCTTGACATATTGTGTACCCATCACTCCATGAGTGTGCACATCTTATCACCCATTATATAGAATTTCCTTTTACTGGGAGCAATGGAGATCAAAATTCTAGAAGTGGTCCTTCACAAGGAGATCAACTCAACCCATGTTATCCTAAGTTAGTTGAGGGTCAATAATTATAGAAGTTTCCTAACTTCTCTTGGCCCTAGGTATCCAGATATATCCTCCTGAATCTAGGAGATGCATATTCAGTGAGACACTCTTAAGGGTGAGTGGAGGAATAAGAGAGATATAACTAAGTATTGGTAGTGAAATACCACCAAAATACCCTTCTCTTACATCACAAATGAGCCCAGTTTGTCTGTAAATCAAGGGAATATGAGAAAAAAGGGATCAAAGGAGTGATCACGCTATGAACAATGTATAATACCTCATGTAATTTTCTAATTTATGAATAACATATTGATTTCCTTCTCTGTTTCATGCTTGTATATGTGAGAAATATGGTTTATTTACCATATCAACACATAATGCATGTTTACTTGCCTACTGTGGAGGAAAACCTTGTCCTTGTTTGTTTGTGATTTTGTGTAGGAGTTTGGATCAAGGAGTTGCAGTGGGATATATAGGTAGGAGTAGGGTTCCCAACTATTGTAAGGGGTTTGTAATATATACCATCCTATGAGGGTTATAAGGTGCAAACATCTATCTATCTTTGTTTGTAAATTCTATGGTCTGTTAATTGCATTATGAACAAGGATATTAGTTTGCATATTTCACCCACCATTTGGAAAATCTTGAGGTGATATCTATGGGGAAATATATCTTTGCCTTTTTGTGAATTTAGAGCAAACAAAACTAGTGAACCTAATGGGGAGAAATACCTAGTGAATTTGTTCTCCTTCCTTCTTTATGATCCCTAGTTTTTTATTAGTTATGAGTGTTTGTCTCTTGATTTCAACCTTGTCTAAGTTTTTCAAGTTAGATATTGATTGTATCTTTAAAACTTGAGAGTTTCATTTATTAAATATTTTATTTTAGAATCTAGTCACTCCCTATCTATGAGATATAGGGAAACTACAACATCTAGTCACTTCGAGAAAGATGCCTTGTAGTGATTGGGACTTAGCTTGATCTTTGTATGGGAGTGAAGACCTATCAACATTGATTTTTTTCGTAGGATAGACTTTATATATTGTTGTCATGTCCTTAGATCTACGCTTCTCTATTTTTGACTAATTAGATCTATCCTGGACCTTATCTATATCCCTTCTCATTTATGATATCTATTTCATGTTTGCAACTTTGTTTTGTTTTATTCAAGGTTGTGTTTTATTGTTGATTGCCTTTAGTGGCCATTTCTATTTATTTTGTTTATTTGGTATTTTGAACCTAATTTTATTTGTTTATTTAATACTCGTGACCTGTCTAATTTTAGGAATTACAATGAAACCTAAGTTGTGTGGCATTTTAGGTTTTCCTCCCTTGTCTAGGGTTTGGATTATTTCCCTTGTAGATCATTGTAGGCGTAATTTTGTTGACTTCCTACATTGAGTTACAAATTAAAACTTCCTTTTTGTGTGATCTTGTTGTTTGTTTGGTATGATAAGCCATAGTTCATGCCTTTTTCTTCCAAAGCCTTAGTTTCGAGCTTTTAAGTCCTTTTTGGTGCACTTGCTTTGGAATATTCGAAGTGTTTATTTTGATTTGTAAGTTATTTAGTGGATTGTATTCTTGTGTGAATTTGGTTGATATCAAAATATCATTGAGAGTGGTTGTGAGGCTTTTTCTTATTGCTTGGAAAAATAATGAACTCTCTACCCTTCCTTGTCTAGTTTTCATCGAATTGGAAAAGAATTTGCATTCTTCATTTAGTTTGCATTTTGTATTGGTATTGATTCTTGTACACATCGTCTCAGTTGCACTTTATATCCTTAAGTAAACAAAAACCATAAAAATAAAGGACTAATTAAAATTAATCTATACTTTTTGGTTATATAATACCAACATTAGCATAGGGTTGTAAAGCCTTGAAATAGGTTTGATAGGACACTCTCCAAGGCTACAAAATTGAAATCAATTCATCAATGAGTTTATGTCCATTTTTCACATCATACGCTTATCAGAATTCTCTTCTTACATAGGAGTCAAGCATGTAGTTGCATTAGGAACTTTTGGAGTGACATCCCCACTCCCTTGTTATTGACGTTTGTTGGACTGTGCATGTTAATGGGGATCTATTTGAGCAATGTATGCCTCGATTTGAGCAATATCTTGAGAGGTTTTGGGCTTAGATACCTTGCATACATGTATGGTTTTAATCATACATGTCCCACCACTTGTTTTTTTGTAATATGGTAACCATGTCGGCGTATCTTTTAGGGTTCTTACCTAGGTGACTCTAGGTGGGAAGAACCCACGAAACTTGAGGCAGATGTCAATCACCATATATGTGCTCCTAGGGGTGACACTTAGCCATAATGAGGTCAAATATTCCAATAAAGGATATTATAGGAAGGGTTGGGTAACTACTTCTTAGTCCTTTGTTAGTCCAAGGTCCTCGTTGGATTGATTTCCCCAAGTGTCTTGGATTTTAGGAGGTACATTTTATAGTTCATTTGCTTGTTGTATTTCTCGGGGATTTTATAATGCATGCCATTTGGTTTGAGTCTAGTTGGCCATAGGGGTTTCTTAATAAAAAAATAAATTAAACTTAAATATTCATCATGGCTAACCAAATTAGCCATCATTCTTAATGATTTATAAACCTTTTTCTTGAAGCGGAGGGTCCACCACTACAGAGACATAGAATAACTCCATTGCCAAAAGGCTTAAATTGAAACAGATTTGGGAGGGTTATCTTTCTTTTAGATGGGGAATAATTTATTATTGTTGAAGTATCGATGAAATTCCACCACCACATATCAACCCACCTTTGACTAATCCTTTTGATCTTGTACTTGTATAAGTGAAATCTTATTTCACTGAACCCTTTTCCTTGTTCTCTCATTACATGTCTAGTGAGAGTGGTGCATATACCCTAGTAAATATGAATCCCTCATCACCATCTATATTTGTAGTTTCCTCCATGATGCCTATACTACCATCAATCAATGTGATAGGACCCACCTCTCCCATTTTGACCACTCCACTATCATTTCTTTAGGGCATCCAACCAGTTCCTTCTACAACCTCGAATAGTTTTTCAAGATTATATATATCTCTCCCTGTGTCCAACTTTGTGTTTGGTAAGGAGGAAAGCCAAATTCAACCTATGGGAGCTATGTGGTTTCTACCTAGCTCTTTTATCCCAATGTTCACAATATCTAGCATGGATCAACCTTCTTCTTGAAATATGTGGCGAGGTTCTACTTTTGTTTCTAGTCAATATGGGGGAAATAACATTTTCAAAGGAACATATAATTGATGGCATGATTGTGTGTTAAGAGGAATTCCCTTCTCTAGAGGTTTTGATTGCCTTTTGAGGGGTTAATTTACCTCGGGGAAATATCCCCACTAGTATCACTATTCCCACAATTTTTCACACTTACGATGGTATTTTTGCAAGGGGAGGTCCTCCCTCTAATGTTGGGTATAATCCCTGTCACACGGAATCTGTCAAGGGTGCGGACACGACTGACCTTCCTAGAAGTCTAAGACATTCTAATGACAAACAAGACAAACTGGAGTGATCTTTCTCTAAATACACCTTTTACAACATGAAAACTACAAGTGTTTAGGCTTACCTTATTCCAAAACGCTGTTGTTGAAGTCCGTTCTTGACGATCCAGATGAGCTCCTCCTTCAAGTCAATTCCTGCAACCACAAACAATCAAACAATTACCAAGCACTTGCATTTCATATAATAAAACATATATTCAACATGCAGACCAAGGAACACATGAAATAACTCATTAACACAAGCTATTGAGAAAAATAAACCAGTTTGTATTAATAACGAAACAAAGAAACTCTTACAACCTGGCCTTGGTGTTGTGCAAATTCCTCCCAGGGTCCATCAAGGGTTTTCCTCTACTTTGACAAAGCTCACCCTCTCCCAAGTAGAATCAAGTGAAGACAATCTCTCCTCACAAAGGCTCTAATGGAAGACCTAAATCCTGCAGCATTTACCCAAAGAAAATGTATAGCTCCAACCTCCTCTCCTTCTGGCTCAATGCCTTCATTTATAGTGCTGTAAAGAGGTTATTCAGGTCCACTATCAATGGGATCATCCCCCTCTATGGGTGGGATAACTCCCTTATTGATGGGATAGGTTCCCCCTTAATAGAGATACATGAACCAACTGGAGGCGCATCCATTTCATCAAACCGACCTCTAGAATGTTCTAGAAGTAACCACAAGTAACTTTTTCAAGATAAAACTCGCGCATTTTGCCTTTTACAGAGGGACGCACCTGTCCCTTAACATACAGAGCGTCCATGGACGCATATTTTGTGAACATGGTCAGCGTCCCCGCAGGTAAGGCTAGAGAGAACCTGCGACCCCAGAGATAAACATGATTTTTACAAGACTTTCTCTCTTCTTTGAGTTTGAGATGGATAACAGAGGCATGAGACTTGCCTAAGAGGGTAGCATGACTTGTTGATTGGAGCCATACTAACTGTAAGTAGTCAAGGTGACATTTTTTAGTGTAACAGATTGCCCCCTAAAGTGCGAAGCCTGGAATAGAATAGGGTTTTGTAATTCTAGGAAGGGTGAAGCGCTTTATCATTTCAAGGATTGCCTTGTGGATGGCCTGGTTGGAACCTGCAATTTTCAACACAAAATACATGGATAAGATTATATCATCACTGAGGTAGGCATTCCCATACTCAGATTCAAAACTTTAACTAATGGACTAACTATTCTGATATAGGAATGATCTTGCAGTACATCATTTTTATAGACTTTTGTAGACACAGTATGGACGCAGCCATCTGTTTATGATTAGTCTACATAGATAATGAATACAAAACTCCTCGCAGCCTGGATGGTAGAAACTAGATCCAGGGTCTTCACTTCTACTTCCCGAATTGGTACGATTCTAGCCATGTGATTAAATGATTCGATGTCGAACATGGTAGAAACCACTTGATTACCAGTCAATGATGTAAACTGTTAACAAGCGTGAGAGAAACCACCAGTAATGTCAATGGTTCTCAAAGTACCAAGCACAACCCGTGAAATGTGAATAGATGTTTTGATGTCGAACACTTCACGGAATCCTCTGATCGAAAGTCAATGATGTAAACTGACGTCAAAGGCGAGAAACCTGCCATTGATGCATGCAGACTTCAAGGTACTGTCGATTCCTAAGTCATCTTTCTAGATAATGTGTCGATGTCGATAGAAAGCGACCCGTTGCAGGCAAGCCTGCAACACGAAATCATTGTTCAAGTTGAAGAAATGTTGCTGTAAGGACTGACTCAGGGATGGTCAATGGATGACAAGTATTTTGCAGATGAAAGTTTTGCTTGCAGACCTCTTGAACACATAACGACACAACAGATGGTTTGGTGACGAATAACTCAAAGTTGATCCCTGAACCCGGTTAAAGATTTTCAAAGTGATTTAGTCAACTGTGAGGTAAAAGATTTCCCAACCCAGGTGAATGAAAAGTGTCGTGTTCAAGAGCGGTAATAAAGTTTCTTCTGAGGCAAAAGGTGACAAATAGGTTCATTCTTCTCTTTTTTCCCCCACCATTTCTGGCAAGTACCTCTTTATTTTTAACAAGCTTGAGGAGGATAACATATGCTTGATTATAAGCTCATCCTTCGGACGAGTCCAACCTAGTTTAAATGCGAACCCTAGGAAGGAGTGGTTCGTTCCTGTTTGTAATTGAACAGGTCCTTTACTGTAAAAGTTTAACGAGCCCAGTATAGGAGAAACTCGGCGTTTTTCAATTTTTAGAGAGTCTGAAAAACTTAAGGAAACTCCACGTTGAACTTTTTCGTATATTTGTGTCCCTCAAGCCCGAAAAAGTATAAAATAATACCTGGGGGAACCGCTTGATCTTTCGACCAAGGAGTACTTTCATAATAGTATCGTTGACCTGAAAAGTAAAAAGCGATCAAAGACACGTCGTTTTATTTCCTTATCGAGTTTGAAACGACAAAAACCCGGCAATCTTTTCCTGATTTTACGGTCAGAAAAGAGCTAAAAGGGGACCGTCTTTTAATTCCGTTTTAACGAGTGAAAAAGAAACACTCGGCGATCTTTTCATGTTTTAGGAGTCAGAAAAGGGCTTAAAAGATGACTCTGAAATTTTGTTTGTGAAAAATTACAATTTCCCTTGAAATCCCTTCGTCCTGCACAAAAGCGACACATTACTCATACCTGTTTAAAATAGGCAAAAATACATTTGAAAACATCTTTTCATGGTAAAAAATGAACTAATTCATCCAAAAAACCTATAAAAAGACCTTTTACCATGTCATTTTTACCGTTTCACTGTTGAGGTTGAAAAAGGAGCTTTTGACAAGAAACTTCCCGTGGTTGCTGCGGAAAATCTGACCGTCGGAATCGAACGCCGCTTCACCGAGGTATTTTACACATCCCACTCTTCATTTTTATCCGTTTAGTTTTTTGTTTTTGGTCTCTGTTTCATTTTTTGGGGGGGTTTTGGGTTCAAAATGCGCCCCTCGGCGGACGCAGGTGCCCTTCGGGTGAGCCGCGTCCCCCGACTTTTTCTCACACGGGAAAAAGGTCTGGGGACGCAGTCCGCCTTCAGGCGAGCTGCGTCCGGACGCCCTGTGCTAAAAAGCCGGGGTGCGTCTTCCGCAAAGGGCGCATTTCAAAACCCTAACTCTCTCAAAAAACCACCAAATTTTCTCAAATTAATTTCTAATTGACTCTTTTGATGTGCAGGGGCCAAAACATGTTAGACTGGAGAGAGAGAGAGCACGTAGAAGACGATGAAGCTGCGATTAACCACCAACCCTCTCTGGATGCCTTAAGAACATGTGGATTGTACAAATATTGGACCATACCGGGCATGAGGGGCCAGGTAAGATTTTTGGAATGGCTAGTTGAGCGATGGAACGTTCAAGATCAATGCTTTTACATTGGAGGGCACCAGCTCGAGATAGAGCCCTCGGATGTATACTTTCTCACTGGCTTGCCAAACAGAGGTGAGCAACTCAACCTTGCGGGGACCAGGCCGGGTGGCCAATCCCTTGATGATCTCCGCGAGGAGTGGTGCAGACCAGGGACTCGCCATAAAAAGGGCGTGGAGATAAAGCACATCGCTCTGGCGGAACTTAGAGTTATTGCATTTACGGTCACTAGGATTTGTGGCGCGGCCGCCTTGCACATTGCTTCCGGATCCCAAATGCGGATGGCAGTTGACTGTTACCAAGGCACCATCTTCAACTGGTGCGAAGCTGTGTCGGCTCATATGAAGAGCCAACTAACCAAGGCAAAGAACGGACGACTAAAGACTTTTGGATATGGGCCTCTAGTCGTGAGCTTTGCCTTGGAGAGAGTTCCTATGCTGATCCCTCAGCAACTCACAGTTGATGACTTGGGTCCTCGGGAGCCAAAGCTTGTTCGATGGGTTGCGGTGATGGCCCGGCATCCTGACGAGGGTGCTGCAGTGGTTCGATTCTCTGACAGTTACTTCGACTGGCTAGAGGGCCAGCTTTTTGTGATACAAGACTTTCCATATGCCGGAATGGATTTCAGAGGTGATCCGGACATGGTTCTTCCACAGGGAGAACAATGGGATGACAGAGGTACTTTCATTTTCACAAGTTTTCTAATTATGTATTTTTTATTTTTCATATATATCGTCTCAAAGTAACAGTAAAATTTTAAAAATGCAGATGTTGGACCACAGCGTCCAGCCAATCTCCGGCCTTACGACAGACGACATCCAGCTCGGCTCATATGAAGAGCCAACTAACCAAGGCAAAGAACGGACGACTAAAGACTTTTGGATATGGGCCTCTAGTCGTGAGCTTTGCCTTGGAGAGAGTTCCTATGCTGATCCCTCAGCAACTCACAGTTGATGACTTGGGTCCTCGGGAGCCAAAGCTTGTTCGATGGGTTGCGGTGATGGCCCGGCATCCTGACGAGGGTGCTGCAGTGGTTCGATTCTCTGACAGTTACTTCGACTGGCTAGAGGGCCAGCTTTTTGTGATACAAGACTTTCCATATGCCGGAATGGATTTCAGAGGTGATCCGGACATGGTTCTTCCACAGGGAGAACAATGGGATGACAGAGGTACTTTCATTTTCACAAGTTTTCTAATTATGTATTTTTTATTTTTCATATATATCGTCTCAAAGTAACAGTAAAATTTTAAAAATGCAGATGTTGGACCACAGCGTCCAGCCAATCTCCGGCCTTACGACAGACGACATCCAGCTGCACCGGCACCGGCCTTACAGGATGCGACAGCAGAAGTACTAGCCGATTTGGAGCATGATCTAGAGCGTCTCACGGCAGATATACCTGAGACTACTATGGATGACATTCCAATGAGGCTTCAGCGCTTCGTGGTTGCAGTCCCTGGACCGTTTAGGAGATTTCTGCGCAAGATAGCCCGCGCAGTGGTGTCGTACAGAGAGCACCACCAGTGATTGACTAGTCACTTTTGTAGTCACATGTGACATTTTTGACTTTTTGCACTATCATTTTGCCGATCATAAGGTGTGTTAAACCTATGATCGAAGACGATGTATATATTTTTGGACACACTTCTATCTATATCTATATATCACTATTATCGGCTTATCTTGTTTAACATGTATGATGAAATGTCTTTAAATTTACTTGCATGATTATTATAAATGTCTGTCCAACACTCGAGAAGCAATTGCATCTGCTAATGTATTCAAAGACCTTGGAATATGTTGATATTCAATGTAATCAAATTCACGTTCCAAGAGACGCACTCTCAAAAACAACCTTAATAACACAGGATTTCTAATGGCATAAACTCTATTAAGCTGTAATACAACAAGTTCAGAATCTAACCTCACTATCAAACGTCGAATTCCAAATGAAATAGATTCGGATAATAATTCAACCACTGCACTGTATTCTGCAATGTTATTCGTTGTTTGACCGAGGCTTACCCCATGCATAGAAACTAACTCGTCAGAGGGCGAATAGATAACCCAAGCTGCGGAAGAGATATTCCGTGTACTACGACAAGCACCATCAGCAAATCCAATGTATGTTTGGAGAGGCGTCGACATCTACAATATCAAGAGTAAAACCAAGATGAGCCAAAATAATGACGAAAAACCACACTTGCTAAGCTAAGCACACTGACTAAACTAACACACTTGCTAGCTAGAAAGGAAATCTAACCTATCTAAAAATTTCTCCATCCACCATTTTAAGCATAATACCTCTTTAGGTAAAGTCCATTTCTGGGTTTGCCCAAAGAGTCCCCATCAAAATCAACTAACTCATAAGCCCCTTTTGCTAGCTTTCGCTTTACAATGTAGGGCCCATGCCACATGGGAACGAATTTTCCAGCACCTAGCTTATCGTTTGCTTGATCATATAATAGTACTAGGTCTCCTTCCGAAAAACTTCGAGGGGTTACATTTTTATCGTACTGAGCTTTCATTCGTTTCGCGTGAGTCTCGATAGCTAAAGTAGCGTCACGTCGAGTCTCATCTAATTTAGCTAAGTATAACAACCGTTTCTCCTCTTCGGAAGTAGCTGGAAGTAATTCGACAGCCATTTGAAGTGATGGGATTTCGCACTCAATAGGTAACACAGCTTCTAAGCCATAAACTAGCTGAAAGGGGTGAAACCTGTTGAATTTTTCACTGAAGTTCGATATGCCCATAGTGCCGAAAATAACATGTTATGCCAATTCGTTCGATGGATACCAATGATCCGTCGAATCATGACGACTAGAACTTTGTTGATTGACTCAACCAAACCGTTGGCTTGCGGATAATAAGGTGTAGAGCTATCGTGGCGCAAACCAAGCTGGCTTGTAAGTTCAGTCATCATGACATTTCGAAAATGGCTTCCATGGTCCGTAATGATTGCTTGTGGGACACCAAACCTAGTTATGATATGATTGAATACGAAAAGTGCAGCTGTCTTGCCGCTTGCGTCGAATGTAGGCATCGCCTCGGCCCACTTAGTAAAATAATCAACCGCAAGGATGATATACGCATGCCCCCCGGCCGAGTGAGGGTTACAAGTAATAAAGTCAATGCCCCATTTGGCGAATGGACCAGCGGCAATTATAGGGTGGAGAGGAGCAGGTGGAGCGCGCATCTTGCGATCAAACACTTGACAGTTGTGGCATTTTCTGACGGCAAGGATACAATCTTTAAACATAGACGGCCAGAAATAGCCAGCGCGCAACACCTTCTGAGCTGTGGCATACCCAGACATATGACCGCCACATGCTCCAGAGTGACAATCATTCAAAACTCTCTCAGCCTCATCGTGAGTTAAACAACGTCGAAAAACTAAGTCTGCCCCCAGGCGATAAAGTGTATCTCCAATAATTCTGTATTGCTGGGATTGAAACCGAATTTTTCGACGGTTTTCCTTGGAAGCTTCAGGCCGAAAGGTTTGGGTTTGGAGATAGATGATTATATCCCCATACCACGGATCTACAGTGCTAATAAGAAACAAAGATTCGTCCGCAATGGACTCCTCTGCCACAGTCTCTGTGTCAGCACTCGGGAAATCACACATCAATTCCGCGAAGACTAAAGATTTCTTAGACTTGGACTTCTCAAACTCCAAGTCGAACTCTTGCAGGATGACGATCCATTTAGAGTACTTGCCCCCTAGCAGTTGTTTTGTCAAGATATAAATCATAGGGTTGCAATCCGAAATAACAGTAGTTTTGCGGAGAAGAATGTAGTGACGAAAACGCTGGACAGCTTGAACG
Organism: Pinus tabuliformis; assembly: GCA_031772625.1. Lineage (NCBI taxonomy): Eukaryota > Viridiplantae > Streptophyta > Pinopsida > Pinales > Pinaceae > Pinus > Pinus tabuliformis. The sequence continues at coordinate 504,476,022 of CM062812.1, forward strand.
GCTGCCAGGGCCAATTTCTCCACATGCGAATATTTTAACTCAGTTGGATTTAAGGTTCTGCTAAGGTAATATATCACATGCTCTGCCTTGAATTCATCTTCTTGAACTAACACCATTCCAATGGTGGAATGCGAAGCTGCGAGGTATAAGAAGTAGTCCTGGTTGTAGTTGGGAGGATGCAATAACGGTGCATGGGTCAACGCGTGTTTCAGTGCATCAAAAGATTGTTGAGCAATCTCGTCCCAAAAGAATTGTACATTCTGTTTCAACAACCGTGTAAAACCTTTAGTGACCTCGGCGTAGTTAGGGATGAATCGGCGTAAAAAGTTTGCTTTCCCTTGCAAACTTTGGAGTTGGCGCAAACTCGAAGGAGGAGGCAATTGGATGATAGCCTCGACTTTCGAGGGATCGACGCGAATGCCGGTTTTGGAAACAACAAATCCCAGCAATCGACCTGTTTCTATACAGAAAACACACTTGTGGGGATTCAACCGAATTCGATAATGCCTACACCTCATAAAGATTGCTCGTAAATGGACAAGGTGATCAGCTCGGTGTAAAGAATGAGCAGGCAAATCATCGAGATAGGGTTGCACAATGTGCTTGATGTCATGAAATGCATAAGACATGGCCCGTTGAAAAGTAGCACCGGCATTCTTAAGGCCAAAAGGTAATTTGCAATAAGCAAATGTCCCCCATGGACAAATGAATGCCGTTTTTGGTTGATCGGCAGGTAGAATATTGATTTGATTATAACCTGAGAAACCATCCATGAAGGAAAACATCTCACTTCCGGCACAATCATCAATAATTTGATCGATATAAGGCGTAGGATAGTTGTCTTTTGGACAAGCTCGATTGATATCCCTATAATCGATACAGATTCTTATTGTTCCTTGTTTTTTATTGACGGGAACAATATTCGATACCCAATCCGTTAACGGGATCGGATAAATGAAACCTGCTTTCAACAGCTTTTCGACTTCGGCTTTGATTGCAGCTGCTTTTCGAGGGTGAATCTGACGCAACCGTTGCCGAATGGGTTTAGCATCCGGGTAGGTTTTGATTTCATGAACAACAATGGCAGGATCGATTCCCGGCATTTCTTCGTAGGACCAGGCAAACACGTCGCGGAATTCTTGGAATAGGGCCTTGTAAGTTTCAATTTCTTCGTCAGTACATGCGGCACCTATATGAATGTTCTCCTTGATTCCGGGCTTCACTGAAATATCAATGGGAATAGTACGAGAAATATTCCCTAAATTCAGCTCTGAATCAGAATGTTTCGTTGGATCCTGAGCGTCTTTGACATATTCAGCGGTAAAGATAGATGAAAAATCATTTTCAAAGCATCATCCTTAGGTAAAAACGAAGATCTGTGATGGAGATCGTCCCATGGTAGATCATCTACACTTAGGATTTCGCGAAGTTGTTCGTCAGATGACACTTCTTCGGGAAACGTTATCCGTTCTAAGGGTGAGGTGAAAAGTGACTCTTCACTGACCACATTCATTTGGTCGGTTGAATGAAAGTCGGTAAAAGACATAAGAGCTTCATAAGCAATCTCATACGGACTCAACGGCATAACATCACCGAGTGAGTCTAGCTCAGAGTCAGAGGGAACATACCAAGGATCATCATAAATAATGTTTTCTGACGTGATCATATGAATTGTTGCGAACGAAGGGTCTGCATTGAGTGGAGGGAGAGGAAAAGTTCCCAGTAAACCGGAATCCTTAACTAAACCTACACCAATGTCCCTATAAGGGATTGTCGTTTTACCAACATGCTGGATAGTTTCTAAAGAGGTTGGGTCGGATGAAAAGTATGTCAGCTGATCAATAGTCACGATCTTACCGTTATGTGGAAACTTAATGACTCTGAAGACCGATGAAACGACCGCTGTCATAGCATATGACCAACTTCGACCCAAAAGAAGGTTGTAGTCTAGAGGGGCATCAACCACTTCCACATCCAGACTAACGGTTTTACCTTCGACCCCTATAGGCAATTCTTGTAGAATACCAAACGGACGGAACCCACGGCCATCAAAGGCCTTAAGGATGGTGGGGGATTGGTTCAACGAAGGAGAACCAAGCGATCTCCAACATTGAATCGACATAATACACGTAGAAGCTCCCTCATCAATCACAGTCCGATGAATAGGCCTGTTTTTGACTATCACTGGAATTTGGAAAGCCATTTGATGGGGGAGACGCGGTGTACTACTTTCTAGATCAAAGATCATTAGGTTCGGGTCCTGAACATCGACAGCTCCAATAGCCGACAAAAGCAATTTTCGTTGCGCTGGACATGATTGCAGCACTTCGAGTGCCGACATTGCTGAAGGTGAAACAGCTAAATCTTCAACAATGTTGTAATTCTGGGCTGCTCTCGCATGTGGATTGAAAGCAGACCTTCGAAGTACACCCTTGGCGGGCGGCTTAATCACTAAGTCTGGGTTAGGTTTTTCGATCTGTAGTGGATCGGAACCAGGAGCTGAGGTTGATGGGTTAGAGTTAGAAGATTCTGCTTCTTTACCATCAACAGGAGCCTTACTACCATAATCTTGCGATCGAGTCGCAATCCTGACATGAGACATCATCAAAATGGGTTCTTCACTGGCATTCGAAGAAGAACCTATCATCTTATTTTCCTGCTCGGGGAATGGATTCTTTAACACAGCAGGAGTCGGAGAACCTTTAACTATTTTCACTACCTCGGCCCGATGAGGGCAGTCTCTCGTAAAATGATCTTCTTCACAAATGAGACAAGGATAACGAGGTTTGCGCTTTTCGTCATTAGTTTCCGACTTTTCCGTTTTCTCCTTTGGAGCCTTGTCTGCTTTAGCCTTCTTCTTTCCTTTCTTCTTTCCACCGTTTTTGGATTTGGCCGTAGATGACTCTACAGCGTGAATGTCGGCGGTAAGTTCAGGAGGAGAAGACTCTCCTGTCGGAGAATCAGGCAAAGTGATAATTGGAGTATTGGAGGTCTTGGAAGACTTCTTCTTACTCTTCGTAGTCACGATACCGATCATACCATCAGCGGCATGAGATCCCGAAGGAGCAGCAGCGATTTGGTTTGACTTTGGAAGATCCGGAATTTTCTCGTGTAACGTACCCGACTGAGTGTAAACTAAGTCAAGGTATTGTGCCTGAGCAATGACTTGCTCCTCAGTAACTACGCCGGCCTTAGCTACATCTTCAGTAATTCTTGGTAATAATGATTTTACAAACCATTCAGCTAAAATTTGGTCCGGGATAAAAACTTTCACTAATCTCCTTCGACGTCTCCACTCATGGATGTGATCAGAAATGTACGTGGATGTCGATTGTTTTAGCGAAGTTAATAATTCCGTACCATTATCGTATCTGACTGGTAACTGAAAATGAGTTAAGAATGAAGTAGCTAACTGGCTAAAGTTGTAAAAAGAAGCCCGTGGCAACTCAATGTACCACTTGGCTGCGAGACCAATGAGTGTACGCTGGAAAAGACGTAAGCGGATAGAATCATCTGAGATGGAATTTGATGCACACCAGAGGTGGTAAGTCATCACGTGATTAGACGGATCCTCTCCAGACTTACCTTCGAACTTGGGTATATCGCTGGGCAACTTATTTGGCATTGGCGGCCAGAACGGAAGATATTGAATTGGATCGTTCGTTAGGCGCGTCAAGTCGGGTAAATCTAAAGTCGCAATAAATGGTAACTGCCGGTTAGGATCTCTAAAACTCTGAGTCACAATACCAGCCCCAGGAGGAGGATATCCAGGATAACTAGGAACAGGATTCGCATTGGGGATATTATATCCTCCTGGAAAACCAGGATTAACCGGACCGTACTGGGGTTGTTGAGGTGGTTGATAATTGTACCCAGGATACGGTTGATACTGGTAAACCGGTTGTTGGGCAGCTTGACCAGGTTGATACTGTCCCTGGTACGGAGGTTGAACAAATTGAGGTTGAGTAGTAACAACCGTACTTGTACCAGGTTGACCTGCAGGCATCTGGACTGTGGTTTGAACCGTGGGTCCAGACAACGGTACAGATGTCTGAGGAACGGTTACAGGGACAGTAGAAACCGGAGCTGCCGATACTCCAGATGTAAGCATGGTAGATGAAGCGGTAGTTGCTGCAGCCGTGTGAGGTGGAGTACTCGGTGCAATTGGCGGCTGAGTAACTACAGAAGTTACAGGGGTCTGAACACTTGACTGGACAGGTTGCGGTTGCTGGGGTGGACCAGGAACTGCAGGTTGTCCTGCTTGAGGTACCGACTGTATACTTGGTTGCGACATCTGTTGACCCTGTGACGGATCCCATGTTAACATTCCAGGGTATTGACTCGTAACAGGTTGAGGATACTGAGATCCATAGCCGTATTGAGGATAGGGTTGATAACTGTAAGGTGTAGTCCCATATGATTGCCCTTGAGGTGGTTGATAACCTTGACCAGGGTATTGACCCGTAGGTTGATAACCTTGAGGTAAATACGAATACTGGGGTTGACCTTGACCTTGAGGTTGGTATCCTTGAGGTTGATACCCTTGGGGTTGATACCCTTGGGGTTGCCATCCTTGAGGTTGCCATCCTTGAGGTTGATACTGATACTGAGGTTGACTTTGGGGTACGTATTGAGGCTGGGGTTGATACCCTTGGGGTTGATACCCTTGAGGTTGCCCCCCAGTCACAAATGAAGTACCTTGAGGTTGCCCCCCAGGCATTAACGAAGGTTGCCCCCCAGGCGGTAATTGGCCACCTTGAGGTTGGTTAATGGGAGTTGAACCTGACATCATATAAACTTCACCTATACTCAATGGTACATTACCACTGTTTCCAACTAATAACCCATGATCAACAGGTTGAGGAGATGCTCCCGCAAAGGTACCAGAAAGTGACTGATACCCAGTAGGAACAGAAGGACCGCCATGTAAAAATGATTCAGGACTTTGCGAAAACACAGACGACTGACCAGACATATTTACAGGAGAATGAATTCCTCTAGGTGGAACCGGAGTACGAGGTGTAGAAAAACCTACTGAGTTGTCTAAAAAATTGGTTAATGCAAGGTACCAAGACTCACTTCTAGGAGGACTGTAAAAGATGGATTCACGCTCCCTTAGATCAAGGGTAATTAGATCTTCAGAATCAGAAACGCCTATTTCTTCCTCTGGAACAAGTTCTTCTATAGCAATTAATCCAACAGGAAGATTTTCGGTGATAATTCTTTCTATTCTTGGTGAATCAGGAACACTAGGAGTTGGAGTAACAGGTTCTGAAATTTCAGGTTCTTCGCCTGTTTCACTGGCAGATGAAAAACTACCAGCAAGCTCGGAAACTGTAACAGCTTCGGGATTGTAACCTGTTTCTAATCTTTGGTAATCTGGATGGACTACCAAAGAAGATTCTCCTTCTTCAGGTGGACCTACTTTACTGCCACTAGGAGTTACAAGGACCTTTAAACCCTCTAAATAACTGGGGTCGTCTCGAGGAGGTGAACCCTAAGTTCACGGGATCTTCTCAACAATTCGGCCACAGATACAACTTCAGGAGACTGGCCCGCAATACGACGGGACCTTCTCGGTAATTCCGCCACAATTAAAGATTTTAACTACAACACACGAAAACAAAGTAAAAAATTTCAAATCAAACCACCTAAAGTCTTCTAAAGAACCAATCAAATTTGAAGCACACGCCTAAATAATCTAGAGCGTCAAACCACACACAAACAGTAGTCTTCCGGACCAAAAGCGCTAGTTGGTGATTAGGCCCAACCTCGCAGGATTCAGTACAGAAATAGTGGGTGGAACAGTTACCCCGGCAACCTGCTTAATGAATAGACTGGACCAAGTTCCTCCACTTTAACCGTCTCGAAGTGAAGCGAACCCCCCAGAAAATCCAAGTGAGTATAACCGACGTCTGCTCCAGGTACAGTGGGACCTTCCCTCCACCGTCACCTTGGGTAGAATCCTAGATATTATGGCCACTAAGGTTACCAATCACAACAATTACACCTGGGGGAACAGTCTAAACTCCGACAGCACGCAAGGGCAGAGTAGCAAGCTCCAATCCCCTTACCGGCTCCTTGACAACAATCCAAGGTTTACCGATAAGTGACCCCTGGCTCCTCGACAATGGTTAATCCGAGGTTTACCGTTTGTAATACGTACTGCCTGGCGTCGTTCCCAACGAGGGAGGAATGATCCCCTCACTGGTTCGGACACGAGCTCGTGTTTCTCCTTTAAGAGGAGCTTTCCCAGAATGTAACTGAAACAATTGGATTTGTTCTACTCAAGATAGACTATCTGTTTGGTTTTGTAGTCTTGGAGAGTTAAGTACTCACCTACTCCAAGACCCTAGCCTAAGCTATGTTGGTGCTTCAGAGCCCTAGAAAAATAAAGATTACTAGATTGATTTTAATTTAAGCGTTACTTTTAAGGTTGTTTCTTAAGTCAAAAGGTGATGGAAGTGAAACTAGTGGTATGTTGACTCGACTCGAAACCACTACAAAATGCACCTAAAATGATTTATCCACTACTTTACTTTTTCGATGAATTGCTTAACTAAAAAGTTGAGAGAATGCAATCCTTATAAAAGCAACTTCTTAATTGAAGACAATCAAAGAAACAATTCGTTTTTCTTTTCCAAGCATAAAAACATAACTTCTCTTTACATGCACGAAAAAACTCTTTTCTTCTTTTGAAAACAAAAAGCTACTTGAAACAAGACTTTTAAGAAGATGTTTTTGTATTTTTCTTTTAATAAAGCAAATAAATCTAATATAACCAAAAATCAATCTTAACAACTCTTAAAATCTATGAAAATGCACTCATAAGCAAACTAAAGGCAAATTTACTCTAAGCAATCTTAACGAGGCCAAAACTAACAATGATTATTTCTAAGGTGTTTTACTTGATCACAATCAAATCAAGGACTAGCTTATTGCAGAACCAAAAACTAGTCAAAACAAAATTCTAATCTTTTTGTCCTTTTTGAAAATGGAAATCAATACTTTAAAAACAAGCAATTCGAAATTTGACCCAAAACAACTCAAATGACAAGTTGCTCAAACAAGGAGACTTTACGGCAGGCTCAACTTCTAAGAAGGTTGACTAACCAGAGATATCTAAGGCTGGACAACTTTCTAAGCTCAAAGTTACTACAAAGCCTTTCCAAAAATCAAACCCTAGGTCTAAACTTCGTTGAAAACCACTAAAACACTCAAAGCTCACAAAACCAGTTCAGGTAAGAATTCTTGACAGGGTACTAAAGGATCTGGGCAGAAAACACTAAGAAAAAACAAAATCTAAAAGTAATTTAAGGCAAAAATGGAATTTTCTTAACTTTTACAGGAAGACGCAGGCCAGCAGTTGTCACAGGTGCGACCCCGCACTGTGCAGTCAACAACAGCGCGTCCAAGGACGCACTGTGCAGCACACAGAGACTGCGTCTTTCTGGAAAAAGGAAGAAAAACTAAAGCCAACTAAAGCTACAGCTAAGCCACCCAAATACTAATTCTCACAGTCAAAAACCAGAAAATAAAAATGATTTTCTCAAAGCAAAGTTCATATAAAGGAAAAGACTCTCTCATTAATGGATTCCCCAGTGGAGTCGCCAATTTGTCACACGGAATCTGTCAAGGGTGCGGACACGACTGACCTTCCTAGAAGTCTAAGACATTCTAATGACAAACAAGACAAAATGGAGTGATCTTTCTCTAAATACACCTTTTACAACATGAAAACTACAAGTGTTTAGGCTTACCTTATTCCAAAACGCTGTTGTTGAAGTCCGTTCTTGACGATCCGGATGAGCTCCTCCTTCAAGTCAATTCCTGCAACCACAAACAATCAAACAATTACCAAGCACTTGCATTTCATATAATAAAACATATATTCAACATGCAGACCAAGGAACACATGAAATAACTCATTAACACAAGCTATTGAGAAAAATAAACCAGTTTGTATTAATAACGAAACAAAGAAACTCTTACAACCTGGCCTTGGTGTTGTGCAAGTTCCTCCCAGGGTCCATCAAGGGTTTTCCTCTACTTTGACAAAGCTCACCCTCTCCCAAGTAGAATCAAGTGAAGACAATCTCTCCTCACAAAGGCTCTAATGGAAGACCTAAATCCTGCAGCATTTACCCAAAGAAAATGTATAGCTCCAACCTCCTCTCCTTCTGGCTCAATGCCTTCATTTATAGTGCTGTAAAGAGGTTATTCAGGTCCACTATCAATGGGATCATCCCCCTCTATGGGTGGGATAGCTCCCTTATTGATGGGATAAGTTCCCCCTTAATAGAGATACATGAACCAACTGGAGGCGCATCCATTTCATCAAACCGACCTCTAGAATGTTCTAGAAGTAACCACAAGTAACTTTTTCAAGATAAAACTCGCGCATTTTGCCTTTTACAGAGGGACGCACCTGTCCCTTAACATACAGAGCGTCCATGGACGCATATTTTGTGAACATGGTCAGCGTCCCCGCAGGTAAGGCTAGAGAGAACCTGCGACCCCAGAGATAAACATGATTTTTACAAGACTTTCTCTCTTCTTTGAGTTTGAGATGGATAACAGAGGCATGGGACTTGCCTAAAAGGGTAGCATGACTTGTTGATTGGAGCCATACTAACTGTAAGTAGTCAAGGTGACATTTTTTAGTGTAACAATCCCATCGGCAACCATGCTCTTGGTAGTTCCTTGTCCTTGGAGGAAATAATACTTTAATAGTTGGTCTAGGGGTTTAATACCCTAGGTCTAGCAATCCATTTGGTCAACCTTTATCTTCTAGAAATCATGTTATCAAGGGACCATAAGGTCCATCCTTACCTTTAGACCCATTCAACAAACACCAATTTTCATTTATATTGTCTCTTGATTTTTTCATATTTGGACAAATTGGTGAATGACCCCCTCTGCCACAATCCTTTGTGGCCTATAATGATTGTTAAATTTCCATCTAATATACCCAAGTTTTAATGAAAGTTGGGAGAGAAATTGATCATACATATCACCACATAACATAGTTGGTTCTCTTCAAATTCATTGGTGGATGATTCTATTAGGTTGACATTCTTCCAACGAACCTTGTTTGGGGATACCGCAAATTGGTACATTGAACTAGAAAAGACATCCTATCATGAATATGCTTCCTTGGAAAAAACGTTCTTAAATCATTTTCAGTTACCATTTTCATAAGATATTGGAACCAAACTCCTATCTACCTTAAAACATGACACCTCTACCCACATCTTTGATCACATACATGAGTGGAGTTGAAGGAAGCAATTGATTAGGACCACGATTCCTAACCGGATTCTTAATTATTCATTTACTAGATCCTTGCTACCACCCATTTCCAAGGATATCGTTATGGTTAGAGCAAAAATAGAGGAAAATTCCATCTTACGTGCCCATCATCTTTACTTGATTAACTCTTGCACTTTATATGATATTATTCCTAATGATCTCTGACCTTCAGTCGATCCACAATGACCCAAACTGGGACCACATTCTCATGGTATAATTAGTTCCATCTCTTATCATGTTGTGAGTCAATTGTCCACAGAACCTTAGCAATTGATTGTTACGTCAAGGGCCCCTACAACTATTCCCAACTCTCAATAAGCCACATCTCCTAAGAAAACCATTGAGATTCACATGGTGCAATCCATGCAACTGAAAAGTTATCAATAACCTAGTGGTAAAAATAAGAAGAATAAGCAAAAAAATACTTCAAAATCTTCTCAAGATACATAACAACCCCAACCTACTCAGGGTGGGGGCATGAATAAATGAAGATGTAAGGTTAAGTTCCCTTATAATATTTGTTAGGGGGGCCATCTAACAGATGAATTCCCAAGTATGAATGAGATTCATCTCTTTCTATCATGATTGTATAACACTCAACAACTAGATATATTAACACATACATTCCATGCTATAACTTAGAAACAAATGGTTACAACAAATCCTCCGCCTCCAATTAGGGGCATGGAAGGATAACACTTTCATTCAGGCTCATCACCTATTCTTATATGCAATGAGCAAGTAAACTTGTCTATGACAGTGAAGTCCTATAAGACTCCTAAGTCTAGTTTTACTACTAAGGACCCATTCATCCCCACTTCCCTAGGTTGACCTCTCATGCTAGGTAATTCTTTGGAGCCAATGTTTCTCCCATAAAGGGTGTTCTTTGTAAGTCATCACACAACCCCAATGCTAGGGCAACTCAACACCACGGTATTTTTGAGGATCTAGCCCAAGTGTCTTGTGCCATGTATTCTTTGGAGGTTTTTCAAAGTTGTATTATAGATGCAAAGCCTTGTTGACTTCTATTGAAGGAATTGATCCCTCAAATCCAAATTTGATCATGTTATATGTGAATGTAAGTCGATTTAGGTTATCCCATCAATTTGATTTCCAAATCTTGATGCATCTCCATAATATATATGTGTGCCACACTCTTCTAGACAATGGATCCTCCCCTTTTATCATGTCCTTGTCATGCTAGAAATCCCCTGGTTCTAGAGCACTAATTTAATCAAGTACTACCCTTCAGGCCTTTGATTTTCACACCTTTATACATGGTGTTATTTGTAGGTTTTAACCCTATACAGAAATTACCTGCATACGAATTCTTAAACAAAGAAAATAAACAATGCGAGAGCATAACCCATAAAACACATATGCACAAAGATTTTTCCCTGGATCCCAAAACCGGGACTACCGGCTTGATTTTTCATTATGTTCCTTTCAATGTTACAATACATATTTATACATGTCGAAGCATCCAATACCATGGACCGAAATCCATCGCGTCCAATACCATGGACCGAAAACCATCGCGTCCAAAAAACATGTGCGAAAATCATGCACAAAACCATAGGTGGGTCCACCCAACCTAACATATGGTCCAAAACCAAAATTTTTCGGGGTGCTACCCCAGACCCCATAAAGTGGGGTTACGGGTGCCCTTCAAACCCCCTATTAACTACGTGGAAAGAATATAACACAACCCAACAATCTCCCACTTGTTGTTTTCTTTCCACAAGGGGCCATAGGAGAGCTTAGTCATTTTTATTTTTATTTTTTTTTTTTTTTTTCAGCCCTGAGATTCCCATTGCTTCTCTACACCAAGAGAACTTCTCAAAGCTCACAGATTTTGTCAATGCATCTGCAGTATTCTTCAAAGTGTCCATCTTTACCAGCAACACCTTTCTGTCTTCTATCATATCCCTCACAAAGTGATACTGAACATCAATGTGCTTTGTCTTTGAATGATAAGCAGGGTTCTTTGCCAAGAAAATTGCACTTTGGTTGTCACAGTCTATTCTTATAGCTCCCTGTACTAACCCCATACTTGAACACAATCTCTGTAACCAAACTGCTTCCTTGCTTGCATGAGTGGCTGCCATGTATTCTGCCTCTGTAGTTGATAGTGCCACTACAGATTGTTTCTTACTCATCCAACTGACTGCACCTCCAAATAAGTTAAACACATACCCACTTGTAGATCTTCTCTGATCCAGATCTCCAGCCCAGTCTGCATCAACAAAGCCATGAATATCCAACACTCTGTCCAATCCTGGTCTTCCTTGGTAGCACAAACCATAATCACTAGTGCCATGCAAATACCTGAAAACCCGCTTCACTGCTGTCCAGTGCTCCTTCCCAGGTTTTGACATAAACCTGCTCAATACTCCCACTGCATGTGCAACGTCTAGTCTAGTACAGACCATTGCATACATCAGGCTACCCACTGCACTTGCATATGGAACACGAGACATGTCCTCTTCCTCTTCTTGTGTCTTGGGACACTGTTCAGCAGATAACCTCACACCTACAGGAATAGGAACCTTCACTGATTTACTATGATGCATATTAAACCTCTACAGTATTGTCTCGACATACTTCCTCTGGTTTAACCAGAGCTTCCTCTTTGACCGATCTCTTTTAATTTCCATGCCCAAAATATAGTTTGCAGCACCAAGATCTTTCATGTCGAATTTGGAGGACAATTGGGTCTTCAAATCCTAGATAATTTCTTTGTCATTTCCAACCAGCAACATATCATCCACATACAAGACCAGATAAATAACACGGTCACCAATTAATTTAAAATACACACAATGATCTGCTTTGCTTCTGGTGAAGCCAAGTCCCCGTATAAACGTATCAAATTTCTAATACCACATCCTTGGTGACTGTTTTAACCCATACAGAGACTTCTTTAACTTGCATACCAGTTCTTTCTTACCCTTCACCGCAAAGCCTTCAGGTTGCTTCATGTAGATTTCCTCTTCCAAATCCCCGTGAAGAAATGTTGTCTTCACATCCATCTGTTCTACCTCAAAATCAAAAGTAGCAGCAACAGATAAAAGTAATCTAATAGAAGTTACCTTGGCAACAGGAGAAAAAATATCACCAAAATCAATTCCTGGCACCTGGGAATAACCTTTTGCTACCAACCGAGCTTTGTATTTCTCCACCTTTCCTTCCGCATTTGTCTTCTTCTTGAACACCCATTTGCTGCCAATGGGTTTCCTTCCAGCCGGCAACTCCACCAGATCCCAAGCCTCATTTTTGTGCAAAGATGCCATTTCATCAACCATGGCCTCTTTCTAGACTTTTCCATCCTCTGAATCCACTGCTTCCTTCACAGTCTTGGGATCATCATCAGTAACAGACAAAGCAAAAGCAGATGGACTATACCTTTCTGGTTGCCTTCTTTCTCGAACTGATCTTCTCACGGCTGGAGTTTGTGGCTCTTCATCTTCTGATTCCTCCTCTGCTGTAGAGTCTGATTCTTCCTCCTTTGGCTCAAACTCTATCTTCTCAGGTTCCTTTGGTTGGACTTCATGTTTAATAACATCTTTTACCTCTCTAAACACCACATCTCGGCTGTACACAACCTTCCGTGTGACTGGGTTCCAAAGCTTATAACCCTTTAAACCATCCTTATACCCAATAAAGATGCACTTTTCATATTTACTATCCAACTTGGTTCGTTTCTCCTTTGGAACATGTACATATGCATCACATCCAAATACCCTCAGATGTGAAAGAGAGGGTTTGTGGAGTCTTATCCTCCAACGCTGATGAAGGTGACCTATTGACCAAGTAACATGCAGTATCCACCGCCTCTGCCCAAAATTCCTATCCTAACCCAGCACCACTGAGCATGCTTCTTGTCCTTTCCATCAACATCTTGTTCATTCTTTCTGCGACTCCATTTTGCTGAGGTGTATATGGAGTAGTCTTCTGCAGTGCTATACCACACTTCTTACAGAATCCTTCAAATTCCTTGCTGCAAAATTCTCCACCATTATCTGTCCTCAACACCTTTATCTTCTTCTCTATCTGATTTTCCACCAGAGCCTTAAATTCTCTAAACCTGTCAAAGACTTCAGATTTCTTCTTAAGGAAATATATCCATGTATTCCTTGAGAAGTCATCTATAAATGATACATAGTGCACAGACTTACCCAGTGATGGAACCTTCACAGGTCCAAACACATCACTATGCACGAGCTCTAATATCTGTTTCGTCCTCTTACCACCAGAGGGGAAACTCACCCGATTTTGCTTCCCATACACACAATTTTCACAAAAATCAAAATCCAGAGAGCTATCATTCATACCTTCTACCATACCTTTACCATGAAGTATTCGAAGGCCCTTCTCTCCAATATGTCCAAGCCTTTGATGCCACAACATGGTCTTCTCTCCAGAGACCACTAGATTTTCTACTCTATTTTCAAGAACCATAGAACTATTGCACCCATCAACAACAGTGCTATCTTGCAGCTTGTACAGAGTTCCAATCCGAACTCCCCGCATCAATATCAGTGCTCCTCAAACAATCTTGCAGGTATCTTTCTCAAACACCGTCTTTACACCTGCATCATCCAACTTGCTTACAGAAATCAGATTTCTGGCCAATGCAGGAATATGTAGAACACCCGGAAGTGTTCTAACCCTTCCACCTTGCAACTTCAACTTTACTTTTCCCCAACCAATGATTCTAGCCTTCCTATCATCTCCTAAGAAGACATCACCACCATCGTATTTCTCATACTCGCAGAACCACTCTCTATGGGGAGTGAAGTGAAAGGATGCACCTGAGTCAATCAACCATGCCTCATGATCTATATGTGTACTTGAAGAAGCCAAGTACACATCCCCACCTTCATCTGAGGTGGTTTTCACCTCTGCAGAAGGAGCATCATCAGATCCCTTTCCTTTATCAGGAGCTTTAGATTTACAATCCCTTCTGAAGTGCCCTTCCTTTCCGCATTTCTAGCACACCACCTTTGTAGGTTTTCCTGGAGATTTAGATCTCCCTCTAGATTTAGATCTCCCACTCGATGACTTATTTTTGTTTCTGTTCTGGGACCGTCCTCGTACAGACAAGGCATCACCATTCTGGTTGTCCATATTTTTTCGTCTCATCTCCTCCGTCAGCAAGGCTGAGACTATTTCATCAAACTGCAAAGCAGTTGCATTGCTACCTATTGCAATAACCAGACTATCCCACGAATCTGGTAGAGAACACAACAGATTGATGCACTTATCTTCATCTGAAATTTTAACATCAACAGATAATAACTGACTTACCACAGTATTAAACGCATTCAGATGCTCTGTCACCGAGTCTCCATATTTCATCCTCAGGTTATACAGCTTTTTCCGCAGGAATAGTTTATTCACCAGAGACTTAGATTGGTACAAAGTCCCTAACTTGACCCACAAAGCCTTTGCTGTAGCTTCCCCTGATACATTTAGCAATACTGAATCTGAGACACACAATCGTATTGTGCTCTTTGCCTTCCGATCCAACTTCTTCCATTCTTCATCGGTCACTCTCGATGGTTTAGTACCCGAATCTACCGCGATCCACTGATCTTTATCCACCAACAGATCCTCCATCTTGAGTTTCCACAACTCAAAATTCTGACCATTGAACTTCTCAATCTCTATATTTCCACTGCTCGCCATCTTCTTTCACCACCAGAATCGATCTCGCAGATCTCCCACTGAACAAGGTCTACCACAGGCCCGAGCGAAACCCCTCAGCAACAAAGGCGTCCCCTTGAAGCCAAAACAGCTCTGATACCAAATGTAGTTTTTAACCATGTACAGAAATTACCTGCATACGAATTCTTAAACAAAGAAAATAAACAATGCGAGAGCATAACCCATAAAACACATGTGCACAAAGATTTTTCCCTGGATCCCAAAACCGGGACTACCAGCTTGATTTTTCATTATGTTCCTTTCAATGTTACAATACATATTTATACATGTCGAAGCATCCAATACCATGGACCGAAATCCATCGCGTCCAATACCATGGACCGAAAACCATCACGTCCAAAAAACATGTGCGAAAATCATGCACAAAACCATAGGTGGGTCCGCCCAACCTAACATATGGTCCAAAACCAAAATTTTCTGGGGCGCTGCCCCAGACCCCATAAAGTGTGGTTACGGGTGCCCTTCAAACCCCCTATTAACTACGTGGAAAGAATATAACACAACCCAACATTCTTCCAACATTTTCTATCAAGCAAGGGGAAAAATTGGTATGTTAATGTAAATTTGTTTATGCCCCCTTGACTATAATCTTCTCCTTGGATGTTTTTAGTTCTAAGATATGAATGTGTCATTCCATCTATAATTCATGTTATTTGTTTTCCCTATGAAGGAAGTATCATCACCATTGATCAACTTGAATATTGTTTATTGGCGACCAAAGTACCCACTATGAGCACCATTGTGTTGTTGATTAGTGATAACCTCTAGCATATGAGAATTTTGGTACATGATTATTTAAAATGATATCACTTATAGGTGTTTCCCTATGCTCTCACCCAATAATCCATCAACCAGTGTTGGTCTTATGCATATGATCTCTTCCATCACTAGTGGATCCCATCGATATCCTAACCCTTGGGGGGTGACATCTCCATTGGATGTATAATTTTACAGTGAGAACATAACACTTCAAGTGGAATGGGTTACCTCTCCAGTGATTTTTTCAAAACCTCCTACTGTTTGTCAAAAACTCCATCCTAATATAGAATATGGCCAGGATACTTTTCCCTCTTGGGTCGTCACTCTACCTATTCGACACAATTCCCTTTGTGATGAGTTTCCTTCACAATGAGTCATCCTAGAGTTCATAGGCTCAATTAATAATCATAGGTATATTATGCCTCTTGGCGCCTCTATTCTCTCCGATTCATAAATGGTGGATATTAGAAGAAAAAAACTTGAAATGGATCAGGGGAATTTTATAGGTCATCCACAAAAGTACCACCCATGGACTGAGTTAATTATTGGGTTTTTAGTCATGAAATTTATAGTGGCTAGTCTAATCCACAGACCCCTATTGACAAGTTTCTTGTACCTACATTACATATCAATAACCATTATCAAGGAGCTACATTAGTTGATGGTACCAATCACATTTTATGTGTTCGGGTTGTTCCTAATAACGATATGATTCTAGGATTTCCCTTCAATATTAAACCTTTAGGAACATGGTAATCCAAATATACATGGCATGGCCATAACACGGTAAGCCATATGATGCCTAAAAAGACCCATTAGTTCATACAAATCAGTAGGAATCCTACACTTGTGCCCAACATTGGGCACAACATGATGTAACCTACTAGACTGTGTTGCACTTGTACAAAGTATATATGTGTTTGGTTGTGGTGTGTTTTTCCTTTTGCTTTTTAGTGTGCCATTTTTTTGGTCATTCACTTATGTGTGATGCTTGATTGGAAAATGTTAAGTTCCTCATTGATCTACGTAGGCTTCGTATATGGTGCCAGCCATAGTACTTTGAACATAGCTTCCACCACTTGGGTCCTCCTTTCACCCATTGATGAGCTAGTGAGTTTATGGAGTGTTTATCTTGGCCCTATGACCAATAATGAGGCTAAATATAGTGTTGTCATCAAACTCTTATTTGATACTATTTCCCTTGGTATTTGTCACTTGGTTGTCAAACTTGACTCTAAACTTGTAGCATCTCAGTTGAATTGAAGTTTACCTTGTGAGGCATCCTACATTATTTTGTCATTATTTGAGGGTACATATCTTGGAATTTTATTTTGATATCATTTAATATATAAACACTTCATGAGACTCCAACACATTGGTTGATTCATTAGCTAATTATCTCATAGATTTGCATTTGTTCCATTAAGTATTTTTACCATGCATATCAACATGTAACCATGAACATAAGTGAAAACATCACAGGACAAAATATGTGCCTAGTCATGGAAAATACACGGGAGAATTACATATTCATAATACTCAGCTAAATATGGGATGTCTAAATGTTCTTGCTTTCCTTTGCCCATAATACAACAAAACTCAAAACTATATCAAACCTCCAGATACAAAAAACTATAGCGGAATGATTTTGGATGAAACCAACCCTACTAAAGTGTCTAATTGAAGAGTCAGCTTGTCTGTTGAGATCTATATCCCCGTGACATTTTGCAGGAGGAGAATTTTTTGGTGAACCACTCTTGAACATTAGCTCCATGAGAATTCATCTTAATTCATTTACCTCATCTTCTAGATGGAAGACTCGATCCTAGAAGGTTGCAATTAGCTCAAAAGAACAACATGTGGAGGTTTTCCATTGGGACATTTTGAATTGCAAATCATATTATTTAGAGTTAAGTGCTCCATGTTATTTCTTGTAATGACTGCAAACAGATGGGGTTGAGGAGTCTAATGACTGGGAAGTATACATGGGGCTGGAAGACCTCACAATTTCATTTCGAAGTGGCCTACATAATTGACTAGACCATGCCCTTAGTTAGACCTCAAGGAAGAAGGCATAGAATAAGGCCCAAGCTGGAGGTAAAATGATAGAAACCTGAAATTTTGAAATATAACAACTAAATCCTATGCACCAAAGCCACTTCCAATTGACGTAAATAGAAATTTCCTAACTGGGAAAAAAATCAACTTTAGACAATAAGCTATTGGTCACCTTCAACAGGAAAGACAGAATGTTGGAAAGAAAAGCTCCTTAAACAAGGGAGAGGCCAACAACGTCCCAATTTTTCACATTAAGAAGAGAACCAAAAATTAAGTGATTTACCTTAATTCTCGAGTGAACATTAGCCCAAACTGATTTACTATGGTGATGAAAAGACCAGAAAAACTGCTTCCTCCTTAAGGAATCTGATACAGGGTGCCTATGCTCTTTAAGGTACTTCCAATTAGACTGAATTCCAAAATGTGGAAGGAAATGTAACTAGGTTTGGTCTTCATAAATATAATTTTGATATTTGTATTTATTCAAGAAAAGAGAAATTATTTTTATAGTATTTGTCAATGAGTTTCTTGCTCATTGAAAATAGGTCAAGCACATTTTAAAGTGCTTCTAGAAAGTCAAAGTCAAAATATAACTATGATAAGACCCTTTGAGGGCATGATACATCATGTTTGTTAATGTACAAGGTCATGGAAAGACCTCCAGTAAAAGTTAAATCCTCTCCTAGCATCAACGAAGTCTCCAAGCAACAAAACGATGGATAAAAGATGAATTTTAGTGTAATTGTCATGTCGGCCTAGAGGACAGTCAAGTCGGCCTAAAAAGGAGGGATAAACCTCTATTTATAGAGGTTTTCCACTCCTCATACAACGTACAACTCTCTCTGAAATCTACAAGCAAGAAAAGGGCTAAAAGGATGAAGAAGAGACAAAGAATAGGGCTAAAAGGGCATCGAGATAAGGAGACAGATCAGAAAAAGTAAGGAGGTAATTTCTGAAGCAGCTACAACCACACATGCGAGGTTAAGGACGGACTACCTACGGTCATAGCAGTATTCATCATATACCATTGTTTTGGGTGCAAAATAGGCCTACAAGGCTTCTCTCTCCAATAAAGAATCAAATAAAATACAACGAGGTAAAGAGGATTATTTCTAGGGTTTCTTTCCAAACGTGCGAAGATTCCAGAAGTCAACTTATGCAGATTTAATAGCATTTGAAGATAGTACACTTAAAGGCCTCATTCATATATACACTTAGGCCTACAAGGTATCCAAGGAAAGCGAAGAAATCTCTCCTTATAACGAAGACAAGAAGCCCTAATGTTCTAGGGTTCTCCTAAGAATAAAATAAACCTAAGTAGAGGAAGAAGGACAAAGTGTTGATGAGCAGAGTGTCGTGAGACAAAGGTCCATGTGCCGGAATTTACAGTGTAGAAATAGGAAGGATTTGACTTGTGATTGGAGGATCCTATAGTCAATGTTCTAGGGTTTGGAAGTTATTCAAATAAGAAGCTTCAATAAGAGAAAACTTATAAAGGGTTTTCCTCTCAAGAGTGGAGAGGTTTTGTCCCTGGCAGAGATCCAAAATTTGTGTTCTTGTTATTTTGTTTTGGTAGCAGTTTGATGAAACACACACACTAATAAGAAGAAGAAGATAAATTGTAAAAATGCATCACAAATTTTTATCAAGTAATGAAGAATCATCACAACACTATTTTGCCCTAGATTATTAACCATGGTTTCAGAGCTAAGGTGACACATCAAAGAAAGGGAAACTCAAGAACACTCATCAAGAAGAATCATATACAAAGTTGAAACATCAAGCCTAGAAGTCTCAATCACTTATAGGTAAAAAAGGGTATACAATCCATTATCTATCAAGGAGGTCTACAAAGCTAGAAGAAGAGACTTACATAAAGGCACTTACAAAGAAGAGCAGATTGAAGCAGGACCTACATCAAGCTACAAGTCTTCAAGCAAACAGCATTACCAAGCAAGTCCATTTGGAGAAGGAAACTTGAAGAACGTCGAGATCCGGGGAATTCAAGCCATCGAACCTTCAAGGAGGAAGAAATCCATTACATCTCAAAATATATCAAGTGCATGTCCCCTTCTGAATATAGATCAATGTCTTTTTGCAAGGAAAGAAATAAATTGGTAGGTACCAATAAATTTCTTGTAGAGAAGAAGAGGATTGATCTACTACTCAAGGAGAATGAACTCCTAGAGCATGTCAAATGGAATATCACTATCCTTGCTAAGGAGAAAACTCAAGACTTAGCTAGGTACAATAAGGATGAGACAAGAGCTCAAAGGATTCTGATAGAATAAATCAAAGACGCTCTCATTCCTTATGCCTCCAAGTTTGAGACATCGAAAGAAATCTATGATAAGCTAGTAGATCTATTCTCGGTATCCACAACTAGATAAGTAATATCTCTGAGGAATGAATTATACAAGATGAAGATAGCAAAGGAAGGAATAGCTTCCTACTTCATGAAAATATCTTAAATGAGAGATCAAATTCAAGAGCTTTGGGAAGTCATGCCTGACAGAGAAATGGTAATTGTAGTACTCAATGATCTACCTGAGGAGTAGGGAAACTTCACATCTAGCATATATCCCAAGATGGAAGAAACCACTCTCAGTGAAATGTGGTCTCTATGCAAGACAGAGGAAACCAAACTTAAGGCAAAAGAAGATGTGGGATCAAAGGATAAAGCATTTGCTACCATGGCCAAAAGAAAGGGCAAATTTGGCAAGTTTGGTCCACGAAGAACAAACAACAAAGACATGTCCAACATCCAATGTTTTGTATGGCAAGAATATGGACACTACAAAAGGGATTGTCCTAAGCTTAAGAAGGACAACAATAACAAAAGGAAGAGGGAAGAAGCTCACATAACTCAAGAAATGAAAGAAGAAGGAAAGAAGCAAAATAAGGAAGATCCTATGGATCTTTACTATGACTAGGTCAAACTCTTTACTTCTAGACTTCTTTCAAAGCTTTGAGTAGGATAGGAGCCTGTAGGAATAAATTAAAATTGCATGGCTAGAAGCATGCTATGGAATCTAGCAACATGATACATATAGTTCTAGATACTCATGTAGATGTAGCATTTATGATAAGAACAAAAATTCATAAGTAAAAATATCTTCTAGAATATAGGAGCATGGCAGATATAGCTCAAGATATTCATGTAGAAGAAGCATACCTAGTATAGACCTCATACATGATGAAAGAAAATTTATCATTATAATAATCTTAGAAGACCTACATCATCAAAAGAAAGGAAACATTTCCAAGGCTAGGATATTTAAGATCCTATGATGGAATATTCAAAAGAAGGTTCATGAACCAAGGAAGATGTCTCATTGGGAATCTCATTCATGGGATTCAAGAAAAGGATGATATGCAGGCAAGATAAGATGAAGCAAGAAGGGACACACCAAAGGATGATCAAAGGAGAATCAAGATGAGGTATGTATGCTTTAAAAGTTTTAAGTCATGTTATCATTTGTATATTATTGAGTCATGGGTATAGTTCTATAACATGATCAAGCATGAAAGAATCTATTTCACCAAGAACATGCTCAGAGGCATGTACCACGATGAAATGAAGGTCAACAAAAGAATATGTTCACATAAGGAGCATAAGATTGCTAACTAAGAAGCAAGAAGAAATGCTGACAAGTCTAGAAAGAAAGCAATGAAGGAATGCTCTCACAATAAGAATTATATGGTTGACCTATCTATCTAAGAAGAAGCAAATGAAGAAATAGATAAAGCATGTGAAGAACACGATGATCACCAAGAATCACTATCTGACAAAATGCCTTGAAGATATCACCCGAAAGAAGGCAGGACAACTCTGATAAAGGAAGAAAGGACCCTTGACACCTATGAAGGCCTTGGAGATATAAAGGTGCAAATAATTTATTCTACTCTACAAAGATGTCGTGATGAAGAAGCCATCCAACAAAATAAAAAGCAATGTTGAAGCAATATCAGGATGAAGTCATGATGGGCTACTAGGTCAAAGCATGTAACCTAGCAAATACATTGAAGCATCCATGGGAAGAATATTCTGAAGCATGGAAAAAATGACAAAAGAGTAGCCAAGATGACAAGAAATCCACTTTCCACGAAGGAAGCAAGACATGGCAATCCAGGAAGGAAAGTGATCGATGGATGGTGCCCTACATAGAATAAGTTTGAACAGAGACTTCATGAAATCAAGAAAGGAAGGAGATCAAGAAGCTAGAGGACCCACAAAGAAGAAGTCGCTAATGAAGGAAAGAGTCCCCAGTTAAGAGGGACCTTTGATAGGTCCCTGATCAAGAGGGAGTTTTGGATCACCCCTGATTACAAAGGAGTGAATATTGTGTTTTTCCATTTCATGGGCCATGCACTAGACCAGGACTAACAGCCATAAGTCTAGATGAAGGCCATGAATGGAAATGTAGACACAATATAGACACAACATTCTTGTCATAATTTGGGAAGAAAGAATGGGAGGATTAGGTAATCATCTGACATCTGGTACTCTTTGAGGATGTGTAGGGCATCCAAGACAAGAGTAGGAAAGAGGATTGATATTCTTTGAGGACTGGGAACCCAAGATAAGAATAGTCTTAGAAGGTCATACTCGGATAACACCCAGGTGGGTATGTACCTTGAGAGACACTGATGAAGGTGTCTATAAATCATTGGTCTCACTAGCATTGTAGCTCATGGTCTTGTAAATATATGGAACTGTTAGTCAAGGATTTGAAGTATGACAATGTTGATGGATATGATGTTATAACAGATGGATTGCAAATCCGGTTTCTCTTATGTGAATTCTTCAAGATTGAAACTTTCCAAACACCTTGTAATATTGCATGAATACCTCCCTAGTTAAGAGGGAGTATCGAAGGAAATTAACTAGGTTCAATCTTCATAAACATAAATTTGATATTTTCATTTATTTAAGAAAAGAGAAATTATTTTTATAGTATTTGTTAATGAGTTTCTTGCTCATTGAAAATAGGTCAAGCACATTTTAAAGTGGTTCTAGAAAGTCAAATTCAAAATGTAATTATGATAAGTCCCTTTGAGGGCATGTTACATCATGTATGTCAATGTACAAGGTCATGGAAAGACCTCCAAGAAAAGTCAAATCCTCTCCTAGCATCAACGAAGTCTCCAAGCAGCAAAACGATAAATAAAAGATGACTTTTAGTGGAACTGTCATGTCGGCCTAGAGGACAGTCAAGGCGGCCTAAAGAGGAGGGACAGACCTCTATTTATAGATGTTGTCCACTCCTCATACAACGTACAACTCATCCGCAAGCAAGAAAAGGGTTAAAAGGATGAAGAAAAGACAAATAAGAGGGCTACAAGGGCAGCGAGATAAGGAGAAATAAGAGCGAAGGTAAGGAGGCCATTTCTGAAGTAGCTACAACCACACGTGCAAGGTTAAGGAAGGACTATCTGCATTCATAGCAGCAGTCATCATATACCACTATTTTGGGTGCAAATTAAGCCTAAAAGGCCTCCCTCTCTAGCAAAGAAGCAAATAAAAGATAATGAGGTAAAGAGGATTGTTTCTAGGGTTTCTATCCACACATGCGAAGATTCTAGAAGTCAACTTATGCATATTTAACAACAATTGAAGATAGTACACTTAAAGGCCTCATTCATATATACACCTAGGCCTACAAGGTATCCAAGGAAAGCAAAGAAGGCTCTCCCTATAACGAAGACAAGAAGCCCTAATTTTGTAGGGTTCTCCTAAGAAGAAAAGAAGCCTAAGCAGCAAAAGAAGGATGAAGTGTTGAGGAGCAGAGTGTCGGAAGACAGAGGTCCATGTGCCAGAATTTATAGTGCAGAAAGAGGAAGGATTTGACTTGTGCTTGGAGGATCCTATAGTCAAGGGTCTAGGGTTTGGTAGTTGTTCAAATAAGAAGCTTCAATAAGAGAAAACTTACAAAGGGTTTTCCTCTCAAGAGTGGAGAGGTTTTGTCCCTGGAAGAGAGCCAAACTTTGTGTTCTTGTTATTTTGTTTTGGTAGCATTTTGATGAAACACACACACTAATAAGAAGAAGAAGATAAATTGTAAAAATGCATCACAAATTGTTATCAATGAAGAATCATCACAACACTAATTTTCACTAGATTTTTCAACACAAACCCCCCCACACAAGACAAAATGATTCTCTTCTAAACACATAAGTGATTACTTATTAAGGAACCAATTCCATTTACACAGCTTAAATGTGAGAATACCTCCTTGAGCTAATTTAATCCCATCCAACCTTGGGACTTTCAAATCAACATAAATTGCTTCATTACTTCAAGACATATATAGACCATCATGATTTGGGTTGGATTGATTAAGAAACAAGTGCTCTTACCAACATATCATGCTTGCACTGGATTAATTTACCCATCGCACTTGAATAAGGCCAGTTTTCAGACGATGCCACGACGAGCAAAACTTAATAACCATGCTTAGAAAAACGACATGAGGATTTTGCACGATTAAGGATAAACTTTCATCATTGTATTTGGAGGGATAATTCATAGAAGGGAAGGGTAACGAAGAATCCAGAAGGGAAAAAAGGACAGGAGGGAGACCAAAGGAGTGATACATCAAAACTTAAGGCATTGGCACAAACCTTTAGATACTGTTGATCTCTAGTTGGCCTTCTATAAGTTGAAAAGCCTTATTGGCTTGCAAATCTACCTCTATATTTAGGTTTCGAAGGATGTGAAAGTGAGATGAATGCAAAAATAGTTAGAGAATACTCTTAATCCTATCAAAAAGAGGACATAATGTGTTGTCTTTTGGAGGAGTATCAAATATCAAATATCAGATGAGAAGGATGGAGTCACCAAGGATAATAAGGTCTTTGATGCCCCAATCATGAGCCAAAGATAGACAAATTAATATCTTTGACTAATGCCCCATGAGTATTTGTTCACAATAATTCATTTGGGATCAAGTAATATCCCTCCCACTCCTGCCACCTGTTGTTAGCCCAAAATGACCATGTCAACATTATAAGGGAAACCACTGGTCGAGATATTAAAGCAATTCCTTTTCTGTTTGGAATGGTGGTTCCAACTGGTTAAAATAGGTCTAGTTACCTTCTCTCTATCTTTGTTGGCTTAAAGTATGTATTTTACTTTCCAATAGAGAAGAGACATCAGATCAGCCCTCTTGCTAATCTCAGGCAAGAAAGTGATCCTTAAGTTGATCTAGGGTTCAACAAAACCACAACTAAGTTATGCCCCTATATGAGGGGACTTCTAGAAATGTATTGAATAATCTAAATGTAAACTAATCATAGAATGCATGCAAAATGGAAGAAACACTAAGCCTAACTCGATTAGGAAGATGTAGATCTAACCCAACCGAGAGCTAAGTAATTAAATCATTGGGATTTTAACATGCCTGGTTTTAGGTGATTATCTGGCTAATGAAATAGTTCTACTAACTGATATTATAATTACCAAAACATACTCTGTTCAAAGATCTATTAATGGCGAATGATTAACCAATAACATTAGGAAATAGTTCACTTAATGTCAATGGTAATTAAATCAAATTTAGATAACATATTTATGAGTAAAAAGTTACTCATAAATTTGATTTGAGCATATGTGAGCAAAAGAGAAAATTGATAACATATCTATAAGGCTCATGAACTAGATATCTAATTCAAAAGACAACCTTCCACATCAAACAATAGTGCATAATATAAGAAAACTTCACATAGATTTGTTATTCAAAATGAAATTTACATTACAAATAATAGAATTTAAAATACAAATGTATTAAAACCTGATCTTTGTGTTTTGTTCCTTGAACTGACCTCCAACAATCTCTTACAAATCAAACACTCTACCATTAAAAGGAAGAGTTTCAATAGTGTTAGCTTTGCTTATAATACAAAGTACGGATTTGAAAAAGACAAATCTCAATGTCTCGGATCTAAGTTTTTCCTCCTACTTCTACAACTCGAAAATCCCCTAAAATAGTGCTTTAGAATTCCCTAGGTGCGGCGAAGAGGAACCCCCTTGTTCATTCTCTAAAAGTCATATTTATAATTACAAGATCAAAACCAAAAAGAGAGAATTGTGGGAGAAATAAATTTATTCCAACAAATTGATTGGCCAAAATTCTTTTTACTCTCTTGCTGGAGCAATTGCAATGTCTCAAATCTTTTTTTCCTCATCTCTTCAACTTCTCTCTTGCCACAAACAACATATTGGATGAATAAAATAGAAAACAAAAACTCATTCTTAACAAATTGTTAAAAAAAACATTAAATTAAAATCCAAATAAATTTCAAGATTTGATTGCTTATGTTGAGTCTTATTTTCTTTTGAGTAATGCTAGAGGAGGAATTAATAACAACAGTTTTTCCAAAGCCATTAACATTTGACCAAATCAACATAATAATAATAATAATGATGCAAATTCGTCACTTTGCCTTCAATTAGATTTTTAGGTCATTAAATGATAAGATTTTCTAAAATTAACCATCCCATATTATTCTCCTATGTCTTAGCTTTCCAACGAGCTATTGCAAGCTTCATTTCGTTGAATAAATATTGGCATATGCCTCTCTGAAGTTGAAGTGCCAAAAATATCAAAATTCTGGAAAAATGCATGCCTAGGCTAAAATTCAGAAATTTTAGTTAAAAATATAATCTTAATTAATTGTACAATTAATATTAACTAATTATAATTACATTAATTAATTATATACAAATTAATAAAAAAATAGATTATGATCACAAATTAATTAAATAAACAAATTAATTAAACTAAAAATTAAAATTAAAAATTAAATTAATATTAAACAAAGGAGTTGTCTTTAGTGCGGTTTTTTGGACTTTCCAGTGTCAGAATCCGACAAAAAAAATTGAGGTGAAACCTTGATATGTGTTATTTACACTGGTTTTTTGACTATATATGGATTCAGCACCCTGAAAAAACCCTAGGGCAAACTTGTCATTTCAATAAATTCATGTCGATTTTAGAGAAATTAGACGAGAAAAACCCACCAAAAAACTTCCAAAAGTCTCACTAAAGACAACTCGTTAAAAAAATCATAAAAAAAAAAAATTTAATTAATTAATTATTTTAATTAAAATTAATTTATTAAATATTAATTTAATTTAAAACAAAATATAATACCAAACATATTACACTAACCAATAAAATGTTATGTCAAACCTTAAAAAATCCATTACCAATCTTTTATGACCAAATGCATCGGAGGCATAAGTAATAAATCGAGCTTCGGAGGAGAGAGACTAAACGATATTGGAGGAGAGAGAGTAAGCCATATCAGAGTTTTAATATCGTAAGTTTTTTAACATGTGACTCTGATATCCAACATGTTCCGATATTAATTATGTGTCAAGGTATGGTTGGAGTGGAAGGTATAAGGTGAAGTGGAGCTCACATAGAGTGGGTCTCTTTCATTATAAATTACAACCACTTAGACATTTTGGGATTTCAGATCCTCATTTTTTTAAATTGGGCTTGAAATAGACTTCCAATATCCTGAAAACACATAATTTAACTCTACAATTTGGCTATGGTGATTTTGTAGAGCCGTTAGTGAAAAATGAATTAATTAGCAAAAATTAAATAAAAATCAATATTTATAATTAATTTACAAAAATTAAAACAATATACATTTTTTAGCCCTAGCGGTAAAAAATTATCGAACTTCGGCTGAGCACCATTTGCAAACCGTGTAACCAAATGAGATGAAACGATAACCATTGGAAAGCAAGCTAAAAATCGAACAAAATGAAGCAATAAGAAGAAAAAAATAAAAATAATAATAATAAAATAATTTTTTTTTTTTAAAAGGCAAAATTGTAGGACACTTAACTAAAAGAAAATATTAAAAGACAATTTAGCCAAAGAAAATTAGAAAGGGTCCCCATTATTTGAAATAAATAAGTCAAAAATGGGGGGTTTAGTTTTCACTTCAACAACGGTGACACACGTGGAAGAACTAGTTATCTCTGGTTAAAAGTGATGAACTTCACTTTACCCGTAGGCTAAAGGTAAGAAATGCTATTAAACCATCAAGTAGTAAAACATTTCCGAGGATCCCACATTATTGATTCAAGAAATTTAAGTTTAAAAAGATAAGTACTCAAAGTAAACTGAGTTTAGAATCATGAATCCATATTTTGAGAAAAAAATATTTTAAGATTACCTCGTATGAGAAATAGAAGAAGGTACATATAGGAGTTTTTTGATAAAGCATATATCCATTGATATAAATGGTCTTTGACATCGCTTCGCTGCCAACGAGCCTAAATAGTACCCCGGCGAAGTTGTATTTTATGTCATACAAGCATAGCCCTATTGCGATCGAACGTCTATAGCCCTAACGAGTTTACTTGTATTTTCCATGCTTCCTCTTTTTATCACCCTTTTGACAAGCACACTTGCAAGCTTTAGTTTATGATGTACATGAATGCAAGAGGTGAGATGGTAATAGAGACTTATACAAATAGATATAATACTTCCATAATGTTGACTCCAAAAATATTTCCTCGCGACTATCAATAGGAGGTTTTATAAAGTAGAGGGATGGGAAGGATCCTTTGAGTTAAACTCGGGTCATTTCTTTCATTGAAAAGGTGAACTATATCAATTAGAAAGGATACATGTTCCTCCATGGAAAAGATTTAAAGCAAGAGGGTTTTAGGATTCCATAAAGATATACATTTAATGGTAAATGACATTCATTGAGATAGATAGAGTAAAGGTTTCCCATGTATGTCAACCAATGTTAGGAGAGAAAAGGGCCTTCCACATAAATCTTGATGGTTTCACTCGAATCAAACCATAACCAATCACAAAAATAAAAGAAAAAAAATCCAAACAAAAGTGAAAGAGAAAAGTAGACCTCAAAAATGTCCAATTGGAAAGGAAAAACAAAAAGAAAAGACAAACCCCAACAAGACTAATTATAAAATGTATTAACAAAAATTAAAAGAAGATAATCATGTGAGTGCTCATTTTATGTTGAGAATCTATTAAATGTTATCTTGTAGAGTTATAAGCAATTAAGTTTCCAATCCGTAAGGAAAATATGAGTCGTGAGATAAAATTCAGCGCAAATGAAAAGTCTATGCCTGGTGTAAATTTTCTTGTTTCAACGCAAATGTTGCATAAAAGCATCTTAACAATTTTCTGATAAAACCAATGCTTATGAAACAAGTAAAAAGTTCAGGGACTCCCCAATTTCGCTGGTTTAATGAGGATCATCACTGCTTCTCCCAAAAACTCAAAAGAAAACAAGGAGAACGAGTTCCAAATCTAACCCAGCAGGGGTGTGAAACAATTCTTGAGGTCCTACAAAACAGAGATAAATATTAGCAAAAACTAAACAAAATTGAAACAAAAACTTAAATAATTAATAAGAATGAAGATGGGCATATGAGACTTACCATTGGAGAATCTCATTTAACATACTTGAAAGGTGTGGATTTTCTCAAGCAAAATATAACCTCTTTTTTTAATGAGAAGTAAAAACATGAAAAAATGGCTTTCAGTGAAGTTTTCATTGGCCAAAATCATCACTTACTAATTCTACACTAAAGCAATCAGAAATTCAAGAAGAATAATGATTCATGTTCAAAGAATCTATAATAAATACAATTCATAAAAATGAAAAAATCGTTTTCCTTTTAAATGTTGTGCCAATCTTCCTCGTCACTTTTGATTTTTGATTTTAAATCAGATCCAGAATTTTCATACAATTACAAGAAATCCATCTCAAGGCCCTTTATGAAATTTCATGGCATGAAAATAAAATTCAAAAAAAATTTTAGTACATTTACTATTTTCGTGCATTAATATAGTGGCTGCCATGGTGCATTTTAATTTGAAAGAATAGAATGTGTATTCACATTAACTAATCATGTGGGTATCCGAGGAAAGTGAGTGAATGAAGTCAAATTCCCATAGATCTGCACTCCTCGGAAAAAATAACATTCCTCGGAAAAAATGTTCCCAAAAGAATTTCAAAATCAGACTTCAAATTATACTTGCATGATTCCGAGATGATATAACAAAAATAGAAATTTTACAGTAAGCTAAGAGCCATATCAATTAAGAAAGTGGCATAAAACTTTGGATTTTTCAGATGATCTTAATAATTCCAAAATTTTGTTTGTGAACTTGCTAAAATCGTTGGGATTAAATAAATCGGCATACAATCAATTCGGCCAAATGTGAAAATTTGTAGAAAGGATAGAGGAAATCCATTGACAAGAATGTTCTCAATTGTTACGAGATTTTAAATATTTTCTCTTTTGCTTCAATACCCTTTCAAAAGTTTCCATTCAAGATGGAGGAAGATAAAGGCAATCATGACCAATATTTCAAGATAAACAAGATAAGATAAGCAAGAGGCAATCATGACCAATATTTCATTTCAAATACATGATTTAGAAACGAAATCATGACTCAACTAGCAAATCTGCAACGTGAGAAAAAATGAAACCAAGCACACATCCAAAGCATAGGAATGAAAATTCTAATGATAAAATATTATTTTCCCTGGACATATTATGATTTGGAAATAGCTAAATGCTTGTTTATTCTTAAAATAAATTCACTAAATCAAGGAAATGAAGTCCAAGATCAAATTTGAGCTTATTACTAACATTTATTGAAAAATTTGTAAACAGAAAAAGAAAAACTAATAAGAAAACCAAAATTAGTCCTATTCCTAATCCAACCGACTAAGAGAGCATATGACTAAGTATAGTCGTACTTCCAGTGAAGCCACTCTCTCAGTTTTATTTTTGTATATATGAAAACGTCAAAAATCAGCAACAAAAATAAAACTGCAACTAAATCATTAAAAGAAAAACTCAACCTACTATTTATACTTAAGCTTGGCAAAATAAACTTATTTACAAAATTCTTACCTTGAAATTCTTCCAACCAAATGCTTACAGGGTCATAAAAATCAACATGTATTTCCATTGATACTTGAAAGAAGTTCAAAGGAAGAGAAAACAATAGGCCAACATTGAATGATATGCCTTTAAATGTTGTAAGTTGTTGTAAACTAGCAGTATTATGTACAAAAAAGAGTGCATGAAAAGAAATCTTAAAAAAATGGAATTCCTAGATTTTTCCCAAATGAATTAACAAGATGTAGATGGGAATTAAATGGAAAGTTTAGAAGACCTCTGGAAAAATTAGATTGTTGACCAGATTGTAATGTTACACTCTCATGTGCTAGAGTTCGTGAAAAAATCAATTTAAAGAAAGGCATGTGTCGATATAAAATGAACAACAAATAAAAATAAGAAATAAGATTTTGTTGTTGACAATGGTTAAAATGTTGTCATTTATTACCACATGTATTTATTAATTCACCTGATGAGTGTTGAATGCTTGAATGCTAAAAGTGCCAACACAATGTGCTCAAAAGTTCAAAAATGAAATTTGAAACAAAAACAAACTGAAATTGGGGAAAATGATAAAATGGTGAATTGTAATATACATCAATATTACAAACAATGGTACAACACAAATGGGATTTATTGGAAAATATTTCATTTCCACAAGTGTCAACAGAAATTATGAAATTAAAATCATTATTTGCATTCACTTTTGGAGAAGAGAAATTTCAAGATTATGATTCCAACAAGGTATGTCATCGTCATATGAATCGTATATTGGGATAAATTCATGATTACTGGAATCATTATGATGGTAGGAATTAACTGAAATATCTATACTAAAGTCTTTTTTATCTTCAAAAACACATTTGTTTATGGAATGAGGAATATGAGATTCGGTCAAAATTATTTTTGAAAAAAAAGAGGAATGAGTCTCAGAATATTCAGTTCTCAATTCATTATTATAAATAATTTCACTAGTAATCACCTTCTATAAATAAGGTGAATCAAAACCAAGCGGAAAGTTATATGCATAAACAGAATTTTCAAGACTGTTAAAAGTATGGACAATTAGATTTTCTCCATCCAAACCAAAATTAACTAGAAAATCATTATTAATGTCAACTTCTCTATTTTCTGAAATTAAATTGGTGTAAGAAGAATTATTTAATGAATTTTATCAAAAAGATCTGGATAAATAGAAAAATGAGAATTTAAGTTTATGTACCTGAAAATTTCCTTGCTTAAAGGATTTTTCTCATTACCCAAAATAGGAATTTCAAATTCTTTCATTCTTGTATTGTTGTCGATTTCATATTGATGATTATTGTCTTCATAAAAACTAGATTTTTCATGCATTTGATCAATCTGCAAATTGTTGTTGAGTTGCTCCATAATTTGCAAATTATTATTAGCATATTATAAATTAGTTTTAGCAGTAGGTTGTGCATTTCTGAAATTCTATGGTTGATTTAATTGTTGATGATGTAATTGTTGTTGATTACTGCAAATAAATTGTGCATCTTGTTGAAATTCTACTTGATCAACATTATGTAAATTTGGAGCAATTCTGGCATAATGATTAGCATTTCTAATTTCAATTTGCGAAGAATCAGAGTTGTCATTTTGAGAAATTGAATCATTATCAACAATGGATATATTTTCTTATTCGTCATAGTTATCATAGGACAAAGACACTAAATGTTTAAACCATCCAATTAATTGGAATTAAAGTGGCAAATCTTTGGACCAAAATTGCATTAAAATTAGTTTAAATATAATATAAAACATATCCAAAGTCTCACCTTCCATCCTACACAATTTTTCTAACTGATCACATACCTTTTCGTAGTCATATTCTTGAAATTCGTGAAGGAAAATATTTGAAAACGCGCCCCAACTAAGTACGGAGGCAACTAGAAGTTATAAGCACCAGTCTTTGGCTTTTCCTGTCAAAGTAAGAGTGAAGATCCTGCAAATAATATCTTCATCAATACTAAAATTATTGGAACTTAAAATAAATGGAAGGTGATGACTAAAAGCATATGTCTTACCATTATACTTTACTTGAGACATGGTCTGGACTGCCTTAATCAAAGTATTTTTTGGATGAGGTCCAAAAAAGCAACTCCAAGGGGGTATTTTACATGGGGCCATAGTAATAAGATAAAATCTTAAAGCAAAAAATCTTCAAAGAAAATAATTTACTATGGCCCTCCTTCTAGCACCAAAAATGTTGATGGCCCAAAATGACCATGTCAACATTATAAGGGAGACCACCCAATCGGGAACTTAAAGCAATTCCTTTTCCGTTTGGAATGGTGGTTCCAACTGGTTAAACTATGTCCATTTACTTTCTCTCTATCTCTACTAACTTAAAGTATGTCTTTTACATTCCAATAGAAAAGAGACATCACATCATCATTCTTGCTAAGCTCAGGAAAGAAAGTATCCTTAAGTTGATCTAGGGCTCAACCAAAGCACAAGTAAGTTATGCCCCTGTATGAGTGGACTTCTATAAATGTAATGATTAATCTAAATGCAAACTAATCCTAGAATGAAAGCAAAAGGAAAGAAATACTAAGCCTATCTCGATTAGGAAGATGTAGATCTAACCCAACCGAGAGCAAAGTAATTAAATGATTGGGATTTTAACATGTCTGATTTTAGGTGAATATCTGGCTAATGAAATAGTTCTACTATTTGATATGATAATTACCAAAACATGCTCTGTTTAGAGATCTATTAACGGTGAATGATTAACCAATAACATTAGGAAATAGTTCGCTTAATGCCAACGGTAATTAAACCAAATTTAGATAGTAGATATCTGAGTAAAAACTTACTCAGAAATCTGATTTGAACAAAAAAGAAAATTGATAACATATCTATAAGGCTCGTGAACTAGATAGCTAATTCAAAAGACAACCTTCCACATCAAACAATAGTGCATAATATAAGAAAGCTTCACACAGATCTATTATTCAAAATGAAATTTGCATTACAAATAATAATATTTAAAATACAAATTTATTAAAACCTTATCTTTGTGATCTATTCCTTGAGCTAACCTCCAACAATCTCTTACAAATCAAACACTTTGTCATTAAAAGGAAGAGTTGCAATAGTGAAAGCTTTGCTTATAATACAAAGTACATATTTGAAAAAAGACAAATCCCATTGACTCAGATTTGAGTTTTTCCTCCTACTTATACAACTCGAAAATCCCTTACAATTGTGCTTCAGAATTCCCTAAGTGCAGAGAAGAGGAACCCCCAAATCATTCTCTAAAAATCATATTTATGATTACAAGATCAAAACCAAAATGAAAGAGTTGTGGGAGAAAGAAATTTGCTCCAACAAATTGATTGGCCAAAATTCTTTTTCCTCTCTTGCTGGAGAAATTCCATTGTCTCCAATCTTCTCTTCCTCATCTCATCAACTACTCTCTACCAAAAACCACAGATTTGATGAATAAAATAGAAAACAAAAACTATTCTCAACAAATTGTTAAAAATAAAACAATAAATTAAAATCCAAATAAATTTCAAGATGTGATTGTTTTCGTTGAATCTAATTTGTTTTTGAGTAATGTTGGAGGAGGAATTAATAACAACAATTTTTCCAAAAGCCAATAACATTTGCCCAAATCAACATTATATATATATATATATATATATATATATATATATATATATATGATGCAAATTCGTCACTTTTCCTTCCGATGTATTTTTCAGTCATTAAATGATAATATTTTCTAAAATTAACCATCCCAGATTATTCTCTTTTGCCTTAGCTTTCCAACAAGCTATTGCAAGCTTCATTTGGTTGAATATATCTTGAGATATGCCTCTCTAATGTTGAAATGCCAAAACTATTAGAATTCTGGAAAAATATGCCTGGCCTAAAATTCAGAAATTTTAATTAAAAATTCTAATCTTAATTAATTGTATAATTAAAGTTAACTAAATATAATTATATTACTTAATTATATACAAATTAATAGAAATTATAAAATTATATTATGATCACAAATTATTAAATAAAAAATTAATTAAATTATATACACAATTTTAATTAGAATTAAATTAATATTAAACAATCATTATATATATATATATATATATATATATATATATATATAAAATTTAATTTAATAAGAATTAATTTAATTTAAAACAAAATATAATACCAAACATATTACACTAATCAAAATGTTTATTACACTAACAAAAATAAAACAATATATATTTTTTAGCCTTTGTGGTAAAAAATTATCGAACTTTGGATGAGCACCATTTGCAAAACATGAAATTTGCGATAATTTATGTATTTCAAGACGCGTTATGCATAGATCGTTCTCGTCTGCGGCAGATCTGCGGTTTTTTGTAATTCCTTTCAATTCCTTATATGCAATTCCTTTCAATTCCTTTCATGTAACTATTGGTCTGCGGCATAGATCGTTCTCGTCTGCGGCATAGATCATTCTCTTAGCTCGAGCTGTTTCGACATCCAATTTTTCTTCGGCATCTTCCCCGTTTTCTCCTCGATCTCAGTCAGTTGCAGCCCTCAGAGGGTTTCCAACCGGTTCTCAGGCCGTAAACTCTTTAAATACCTCGTCTTTCGCAGGCGATCAGTCGCGGTTCCGGAGCTTGCTAGGGTTTCATCACTGGAATTTAAATCACGGTCTCAGATCTGCGGTTTGAGCTGCGGCTCGTATACGACATAGCTCGAGCTGTTTCGACATCCAATTTTTCTTCGGCATCTTCCCCGTTTTCTCCTCGATCTCAGTCAGTTGCAGCCCGCAGAGGGTTTCCAACCGGCTCTCAGGCCGTAAAATCTTTAAATACCTCGTCTTTCGCAGGCGATCAGTTGCGGTTCCGGAGCTTGCTAGGGTTTCATCACTGGAATTTAAATCACGGGCTCAGAGCGCACGAATTGAATCTGCAGTATAGATCTGGTGCAGATCTGCGTAAAATATGGCTCCGAGCTTTGCAAAAATAACTGGTGGCTCATCCGTCTCTGGAGGGCAATCTCTTGCCCATATCGTGAGTGAAGCCCCAGCTCCCACTATCCAAGTGGTCCAGGACTCACTCGATGAAGCTTTGAAGTTCTCCGAAAGTGCCCTAATTTGCCGGTTCAATGGTTTTTGGCCGCGGCTGATAGCACTCCACAATTGGATCTCGGAGATATGGAAGCCTATCATTTCTGATGAAATTAATATCTACCCCTGTGCTAGAGGTTTCTTTATAGTAGATTTTGAAAATCCTGAAAGCAGACAATGTATTCTAGATTCTGGCCCTTGGTTTTGGGAAAAATCAGGCCTATTCATGAAGCCATGGAACCCATCATTCGATCCCTCTACAGCAGTGATAACCTCAGCACCAGTTTGGGTAAGATTGCCAAGCCTACCCTTGCATCTCTGGAATCTCTCCTCGCTAAAAGCCATCGGAAATGCAATTGGGAAATTTTACTGCAGGTGCCCAGAAACAGAGGAATATGCCAGAACCACCTATGCACGCATCTGTGTGGAAATGGATTTCAGCGCCGGATACCCAGCTGAAATAAACCTAACAAGTAAAGACTATGTGTGGAACCAGAAGCTTGATTATGAAAGTGTCCTCTTCAGATGTCGATCGTGCTTTGAGACGGGGCATCTAGCCAAAAATTGCCCAAAAGCCTCTGAGAAAAATTTTGCTAGAAAAAACCACCACAGATCTACATGGTGGGAAGGAGCACAAAAAGAACACTACACTATCACCAAAGAAGAATATTCTAGAGAAAACTCTGAGTCATAAGAAATCAAGGAAGAAGGAAACAACTCTCAAAGCAAGTAAGGAGAAAGCCCGCCCCAACAAATCAACACTTATGAGGATTTGAATACCGCAGAAAAGAAATCTTCATTTAACAACAAAGCAGATCTCCTAAACCAAACTTCTCCGACTATAGATCGCGAAGCTAAGACACCAATGTCCCAAGAACCAGAAGAGATGAAGGAAATGCAGGACAAAGGAAGTTGGAAGACCGTAGAGAAAAGAAAGAAAGCTACAACACCAATCTCGCCAAGAAAAACGAGGAGCCAGACAAGTAAAAATTAAGAAAATTGTAGGTCCGATAGACCAATTTGGTCTCAGTGGACGTTAACCATCATCATCATCATCATCATCATCAATCAAATGAGATGAAATGAGAACCATTGGAAAGCTAGCGGAAAATCGAACACAATGAAGTAATCAGAAGAAAAATCCAAAGAAAATAAAAATTTGGCAAAATTGTAGGACACTTAACTAAAAGAAAAATATTAAAATGTGATTTAGCAAATAAAAAAATATGGAAATGGTCCCCATTATTTGAAATAAATAAGTCAAAAATTGGCTCGAAGGGGGGGGTGAGTTTTCACCTCAACACCACCCTTGGGTTTTTATTTGATGCACCATCACACTGAAGGATCCAAGCTTGAGTGTGCTTCTTCCAATCATCAAATTCTAGGGGAGAAAAGTGCAGTTTCTAACTAATGATAGGCATATTTTGATCAAGGGAGAGTGATCGGGGAAGAGGAGAACAAGATCCAAGGAGACAACCATTTCTTTTCGAAATTCTCCAAGAAGGATCTAGGGAGATTTTCTGATATTCAAAACAGAAAGAGAGAGCTTTTAATGCAGTAGCCCTGACTGAGGGAGAGACACCTTTGAAGATGACAGAATTTCTAGAGAGTCAGATTTGACAACACAAATATTTGGGGAGAGAAATCCAAACAAATTTAAGAGAGTATTTGGTGTAAAGGGAGCCCTGGTAAGATTTATGCCAAGAAGGAAAAATGTTTTGAATATTAGGAGGCCAGTGGGTTCAAAGATATAAAGGGCCAAGAGTTATAACCCAAACAACCAAGCAGAAGGGACAAGAAAGGAAAAGATGGGAGATAGATTCATTAGCTTTCTAACAAAAAGGACACCTTGATGGACAAACAATACCACATTTCCAAAGGTTCTTAGAATTTAATATATTTTGATGAAGTGGGAACCAACAGAAAGAATTTACCTTTGGAGTAGTGTTGGCTTTCTAGAGCTTATACTAGACAAACGATTTCAAAGATATCTGAGAATTGAAGAGAAGTGTGATATATCTTTCTATAATTGAATAACATGATGATTTCCAACCTAGACTATCAGATGTTGATAGGATAAGCAGGGAACAACCAGTAAGCTAGCTTTTCAAATCTTCACCATTCGGCTTGAGTGGATCCAGAATGTTATCCAACTTCCATCCTTTCCAATGTTTGGCTTCATCCTATGCCAAAATTTTCGTTAGGAAAATTATTCCTACCTAAATCAGGTGTTCCCTTAAAGGATGAATGCTCTCTTCTTGACATAACAGAAGATGACCCAAGATCGAAGCCTCCCAAATATTGATCTTATTCCCACATCCCAAAATCCAGCAAAAATGCTCATTGATTAGTGAGGAAGATACAACCACTAGATTCCAGATCGAAGATCCCTAAATTGGTAGCCTATCCATTGATCGATTGTCTTATGATTTCAAGTACTTAGCATGAAGGACTTTAGCCCACAACAGGTTTGGTTGGTTTTTAAGTTTCTAGAAAAAATTGGTCCCTATTGCAACATTTACCAGGGAGGGATCTTGGATGCCCAAGCCCCCACAAGGCATCAAGGCTTGGATTATGGACCATTTCACTAAATGAAACTTTATCCTCTTCGATTTACCTCCTTCCCAAAGAAATTTTTTGAGGTAGACACCAATCTAATGCAAAACATACGTTGGCACTAAGTGTTGGAAAATCAGAAAGGCTGAAATATTTTCTTTAAGTTGATAATTACTTGTTATATTCTTGTATTCTTATTAACTTTCTTATGTTATTTTACTTTAGTTCATCAAGAAATTATCAAAACCATAACACGAAGATCAAGGACACCATATGTAGGCGAAGAACCAGAGCAAAACCCCTGTCTAGGGGAAAACCCAGTCAACAACTCTTCCTTTAATAGTTTCACGAGATGTTCCAAGACTCCTTGCGTTATGCAACCAACTCACAAAATAGAAGAAAATATAGATCAACAACTGCAGAATGAGCCTCTTCGAGGGGGAAACCTCATTTTCATTAAATAAATGAACAATTCTTGGATTATTCAAATGACAAGACCTTCTTTCTATATATAGGGGTCTAAGGGGTCACAATATAATTAGAGTTGACATAAAAATAATAATGTAAGGGCACAACAATAATAATATGGGGCACAATAATAACAATATGGGGACTACATGGGGCACAACAATAACAATATGGGGCATAATAATAACAATATGGGGACTACATGGGGCACAACAATACAATAAGGGGGTACACTGACAATAACAATGAGGGAATACACTAGTATTATAGGGACCTAACATGTCCTTCTCCTTCAAAAAAGTGTTGTCCTCAACACTTGAGTAGTTCTAAATGCTTTTGTATAAAATTCTCATCCTCCCATGTGGAATCTTCAGCGGGTAAGTTCTTCCACTTGATGAGATACTCTAAAATTAATCGATTTCTTAGCTGTCGAGTTCTTGTTTCTATGACTGCTTCAGGTTCCAATATTATTTTTCCTTCTTCATCAAATTCTAGCAATATTGTTTGAACTGGGAGCTTATCACCTATAACCTTCTTTAAGAATGAAACATGGAAAAATGGATGCACTCAGGAAGATGTAGGAAGATCCAATTTGAATGTCATCATACCAATCTTTTGCAACACCTTGTAAGGACCATAATACTTTGGTGATAATTGATTATCCTTCTTAGCTTGCTTAAGGGGCATTTGTTTGTATGGTTATAGCCATAAAACTACCGAGTCACCTACATCAAAACTTCTTTCATTGCGATGTTGATCTACATGTTGTTTCATTCTATTATGTGCCAAAGTGAGGCTATCCTTTAAGAGTTGGAGAACTTGTTGTTGATGCTCGATGTGATCTTCCACTGCTTGAACCTTAGAATTTTCTCTTAAACATGATGTGATAGATGTTGGATGGTATCTAGAAAGTGCCATAAAAGGGGTCATTTTTGTTGCAGTATGGATGGAAGAGTTATACCACCATTCCACCAAAGGTAACCACTTGACCCATTGTTTATGTTTATTTGATAACAAGCAACGAAGTTATCCTTCCAAACATTTGTTCACGATCTCAATTTTCTCATCAGATTGAGGATGATAAGATGAGCTATGAGATAAATGAATACATAGACAAGAAAATAATTTTGTCCAAAATTTCCAGTGAAAATGGGATTGTTGTCGCTTACAATAATCTTTTGGTTTCCATGTAGCTTTTGAATTGTTTCCATAAATGCAGTAGCAATTGTACTAGCTTTAAATGGATGTGATAATGCATAAAAGTGTGCATACTTGGTAAGTCTATCAACTACCAACATGATGAAGTTCTTTCTTTGGACTTGGGTAAACCAGTGATAAAATCCATTGAAACCTCCTCCCAACATTGACTTGGAATGGATAAAGCTTGTAACAGACCCAGAGTCCTAATTGTCTCAACTTTATTTTGTTGGCAAACCAGACATTTCGCCACAAACTTTGGAACATCAGATTTAAGGC
Source organism: Pinus tabuliformis (assembly GCA_031772625.1). Lineage (NCBI taxonomy): Eukaryota > Viridiplantae > Streptophyta > Pinopsida > Pinales > Pinaceae > Pinus > Pinus tabuliformis. Next base: position 504,516,398 of record CM062812.1, read on the forward strand.
CATCCCAAAAAAAATCCTTCTTAACCCTGTGGTAAGTTTTTAAAATTCATTAGTACCCTATTAAGGGAGAGGTGTTCAATTCCAAAAGAATCTTTTGTTTGAGATTGGAATTCTTACAAAGGTATAAGCGATATTTGTACCATAATGAATCATTTTTCCAGCCAAATGTATCAGATGTACTGGGATCTTGCTGCAACTTTTGACTGAGTGCCCACACTTCTTCATCATTCTTCCATTCATCCCTTGTTTCGGTTATCCAATCTGGATGGATAATAGAAATGGCACAAAGAAATGCTTCCATATCCTCATCATTTCTTGAGAGTGCATCTGAAACAACATTTTGCTTCCCTTTTTTGTAGATGATTTCAAAGTCATAACCGAACATCTTTGTGACCCATTTTTTCTGCTCTTCAGAAGATAATATTTGTTCTAAAAAGTATCTAATACTATCATGATATGTTTTTACCTTGAAGTGTATTCCTGTTAGGTAAGGTCGCCATTTCTTAAGTGCATGCAGTATTGCCAGCATTTCCTTCTCATAAATAGCTTTGTGTAAATACTTTCCTTTAATTGGATGACTTTCAAAAGCAATGGGTCTTCCTTCTTGCATTAATACATCACCAATTCCATTTCCTGAGGCATCATACTCCACAATAAATGTTTTTGTGAAGTCTGGCATAGCTAAGACTAGTGCTTATCACATTGCCTCTTTAAGATGTTCAAAGGTCATAGTTGCTTCTGGAGTCCAAGAAAATGCATATTTCTTCAATATTTTTGTTAGATGTGCAGCTATTCTCCCATAATTCTTAACAAACTTGTGATAATACCATGTCAAATCGAGAAATCCTCGCAGATACTTTATGGATGTGGGGATTTTCCATTCCTTAATGGCTTTAATTTTGTTAGGGTCTACCTTAACACCCTCATGAGATACAATATGACCCAGATATTCCACATCCTATACTCCAAAGAAACATTTGGATGTTTCTGCATATAATTGTTTCTCCTGCAATAGTTTGAGCACCATGTCAACATGTTGAACATGATCCTTCCAAGACTTTTTGTAGATTTCTATATCATCAAAAAATACTAATATAAATTCTCTAAAGAAGGGTGAAGGCGACCTTTGACTACTAAAAATATTATCCAAAATATTAGTATTGTCTTGAAATTGTAATAGTTCATCTTTTTCTTCTAATTTACCTTTCAAGATATTTACCTCAACCTGATGTTGTTCCTCCTTTTCCAGATATTGCTTCTTCAAGATTTCTTCAGACTTTCTTCCTTCTTCCACTTGTTGCCTTAGTTTGAGAATCTCATTTTCTTGTTCTTCATTCTGCTCCTGCAGCATTTGACGTACTCTGAAGACATACTCCAACTGAGCTTTTACGTTGATAACTTCTTCTTTGAGGGCACTCTCCCTTTTGTTAAATAGATGTTGTTGATCTATGATTTTATCTGATGCTTCATTTGCTTGTTCATCTTCAATCTGAGGTGATTCAGAATCTAAATACTTGCTTCCACTTAACGGCAGGCTGTCACTGTTCCTTTGAGTTGTCTTCTTCTTCTGACGTGCTTTCTTTCCCATTGTTCTACAGATCTCCTTCAAGCAATCAAGCTTCTACCAAAGGACCTGCTCCGTTACCAATTGTTGGAAATAATAATGAGAGGGGGGGGGTGAATCAGTATTAGCAAATCACTAACTTTTCCATTTCCATAATCATATTCATATACACTACTTCAGCTAAGGGAACCCGCATGTACACACAACTATGTTTAATGAAACTAGCGTATATCCAGTAAACTTATGATTCAGTTAATCCATTATATGTTGATCTTTAATTAGTTCGTCAGAAAATCATTAACCATATAAACAGTAAACAGGTGCAGTAAAACAGAACAGATTATCACACATAAGAAACGCACACGAACACCATGATATAGGGTGGAAACCCAATGCAAGACAAAAACCACCTACTGTCGTCTTCCTTTAATATAAGAAAAACTCATTTACAATCTTGTACTGGCGCAGACTCATACTAGTACACAAGCACCCACCTGCAGAAGGCTATAACCTTCTCTCGTTCTCTAGCTACTACTGGAAGGGAGCTACAACCCCCTAGCTCTTGTACTAGCTGATACATTTACTAGTACATAGGCGTCGGCTCACTGAAGGCTCCAACCTTCACTCATTTTCCAGCCGCTATTGGAAGGGAGCTCCAACCCCCTGGCTCTTGTACTGGCTGATATGTTTACCAGTACATAGGCGTCGGCCTACAGAAGGCTACAACCTCCTCTCTTCCTCCAAGGACCACGTTTCATAAATTTTCATACTAGATACTCCCGCAGCACAACACCATAATCTGAACGCCACGTTTCATCCAATTTTCATACTAGACCCATCAACAACATTGAAGCCCAAAATTAATCACCATTGCAATACACCCATCAACTACACCTACATCATCAATCTCTGAGTCACCCAACACTGAAACACTGAAACCATGTCAACAAAACACAGCCACCAGAACACAAATAAAACCACAGAATTCTTCAACAACAACCAAATCCAACTGCAACTTCAAATATCATACTTCATACTCTATATGATACTCTGATGATCCGAACCAGCGTGTATACGCGCTTTTACGAAAGTGAACCCGCATACAGATTTGCAAATATTTACTCATAACTTTGCAGCTATTCTAGACATCAGTCATACCCAGATCATAAGATTTATACAATAAAACATGCGTCAATAATTTAGATCTAGTCTATCCATGATCAAACCACATAATGATAATACATTCCAAGCCTTATGATCCCGATCCATCATCCATCATCAACCGCATAGGTGCATCCTTGGTTCAGATCAAGCAAATCATCACAAACCCATAACCAGCGTACTAGATCTCACACTTCATCAGATATTCATCACTTGCACACTTGCACCTTTGGCCTAATGATCTTCTTCTCCTTATATAGGTTTAGGCCTCTCTCAATACCATGGTCCAAAACCACGTAGGAACGATACCTTGGACCCAATACCTGGGGTCAATACCTCGGACCAAATACCATGGATTAATACCAAACTACCATGGACCAAATACCACAGACCAAAACTTATTTTTCCAACATGTATGTGCCTTTTATTATGTAAAAGTGCATGTGTACATTATACACGCCTTTGTATATAGTGAACCTGCGTGTATACGCGACTTGGTCAATGGTGAACCTGTGTATACCTTTATTTCTTCATTCTTGTTGTTTACCTGCTATACTATGATCTTTCATCTGAGAGAGTTGCCATCAAGGACAACACTTCTGTCATACCTATATCATAATGCCAACAATCTCCCCCTTTGGACTTGATGGCAACAACCACACCAAGTCACTCTCCCCCTTTGACATCAAGGGCAAAGGGCAGAACAAGATATTCTCTCCCTTGATATACATTCTGTTGTTCATACTCCCCCTGAGTACACGCTGAAATCTGTGATCGAGCTCTCCCTTTGTACATGCCAACATGTACCAATCCGTCCATGCTCCCCCTGACCACATGCAGTGTCTGCTGTTATCAGGAAATCTAGTGTCTATTTAGAACTGCTAGTCCCACTAAGACGGGTAGCTATCTTAGAAAAAAACAGATTAAAGTCACTTGTTTTTCCTTTACAAGAGAGAGATGAGAAAGAAGCAGAGATTACCAACCTCAGTCTTCCACTTGGCTCCTTGATTGTTTCCTTTCTCCTTTGACAGAATCTCGCCACTGCTTCCTTACTTGTCTCACTTCAAAGAGCACCTGTAGATTCACAGCAGCATAATACCATCAAAGCATAGAGATCTATCACTGTTAACAATATAGGATCAGATATATATTGACCATACAAATGCATATATCAACACAATATTCAGAGATACACAAGAATATGGAGGAAAACTCAAAGAGCTTTATTAGTAAAAGTAGTATAAGAGAGGATTAAAACCACTTGGTCTGACCTAGCGCCATCCTCCCAGCTTGAAAGCCCTCTTCACCTCATATAAAGCAAGATCACCCAACAATGTCTTCAAAGAGAAACCAACAGCACTTCTTTGCAAATTACCAAATTCCAACCTCTGGATCTCTGGGATGAGGGATCCATTTATAGATATTTGCAGGGGGGTGAGTCAGATTCTGGGATTTTGATTAGTGTCATCTCTCTGATAGTTCTTGGTTCCACTTGGAGATTTCATGATCTATTACTCATCCTTGGGCGAATTCAGGGAGGCAAGTTTCAAATGAGCAGCTTCTAGAAGATTCTCAGGGTCTCCACCTAGCAAACTGCTTGTGCCATTTTTCTGCTCTCGCTCATTGCACCCTACAGAAGGGCTTTCCAGTATGCATCGCACTTTTTGCATGTGGCAGGTGAGATGCATCACACCCTTTGCACTGGGCAGTCTGTATGGTCCTGCTTTGACCAGTTCTGAGTGGTTTTTCATGGAAAACTTCTGGGAGATGATGTAATCAACTGACCTTGCTCCTTTAGGATATGAACAACACTTTTAGGGACTTAGAAGCCCTTGGTTTATGGACATATGTGATTGGGGTTGTAGTTCCCAAATATGCCTATAACAATTGCCCCCTAAAGCATGAGGTCGTAAATCTTTTGATGTCGAGTGAAATGCTTTATAATGAGGATCCAAGGTTTTTCGCACTGGAAGGTGACCTGTAATAAGATACAATACAATACATTATCTTCATAATATTTTCATGATCTAGCTGAGGCGGGCATTCCCATGCTCAGCTTGATAAATTCATTTTCATGTACATAGGACAGACAACCGTCTGTGTGCAGACTGATGATTCTGGTAGAGCCATCATCCCTTAGTTTGGATGATTATCTGTGCAGCAATGATGTACATTTGATGTCTTTATTTTCCTGAATATATCACAGCCCGGATGGATGAAACTAGATCTGGGGTCTTCAAAACTCGTTCAATCTTCGCCCGAAAGTACAAGTCGATCCATGTGAAAAGATGTTTTGATGTCGAACATGGAAGGACATCGCCTGATTACCAGCCAATGATGTAAGTTGTTAACAGACGCGAGAGGAATCACCGATGATGATGATGACCCTCAAGGTACTGCAGTACAATTCACGTGGTGTGAATACATGATTCGATATTGAACACCATGCAAAATCTTTCGGTCGAAGGCCATTGATGTAAACCTGTCGCCGGAAGTGAGAAACCTGCCATTGAGGCATGCAAGCTTCAAAGTACCGAAAGGGTTGTCCTTAGGTCGACTTCTTGTATAATGAGTTGATGTCGACAAGAAGCAACCCATCGTAGGAAGGCATTAATGGATCCCACATCTACGACATGGAAAGGAGAAAATGATTTTGTAGAGGTGAAAATGATCTAATGATACAAGGTTCAGGGTGGCGGTCATGAAAGAATGAAGTGTGAGGGTATTGTAGCGAATGAGACACAAGCTGGGTAGGTGAATTCTCTGAACGACTTCTCTTGAACATATTAGCGACACTGAAATGGATTGGTAGCGTTAACCCCAAAAGTGGATGGTATGGTGGACCAATGGTGATATGACCGGTGAACAGAATAACCCAACCCGACTCAATCATGGTGATGGAGTGAAAGTGTCATGTTCAAGAGCTACCTGCTACCAATAAAGTTTCTTCAAGTTTTCTTCCCAATTTTCCCCAGTCATTTCTGACCAGTACCTCTTTATTTTTGTCAAGCTTGAGGAGGATAACATATGCTTGTTCTATAATCTGCCCTTCGGGCAGACCCATCACTATGTTTTAACGAGTCTAGCAACAGTGAAACTCGCTCTTGTCTGAATGGACAAGTTTGTCGCTATTGTTTTAACAAGTTTAACAACAAGGATAACTCAGTCCTTTTCAATTTTAGAGAGTCTGAAAAGAGACGGAAAGGAAACTCCAATATTCCTTTTTCGTAATATAATCCCTTAATTCTGAAAAATAATAAAACAATGCGAAAGGGATGACTTTTCGATAGTTTTAACGAGCTGAACAAGACAAACGCTCAATCTTTTTGTGTAATGATCCCTCAGGTCCAAAAAGATTAAAATCTAGAGGAGGGATAGCACTTCCGATCACTTTAACGAGCTGGAGAGGCCAATTGCTCGGCAATCTTTTCATATTTTACGAGTCAGATGAAAAGAGCTTAAAGGAGACTCGTTTTTTGAGGAACGAGTGATGTTTTCAAATAGCAGCTGGTTCCAGGTAAGGTTTGGAACTTCCTCAATCACGGCAGTGTAAAGAAGGTGGCTAATAGGATCACTCGTCGCAGTTGTTCCTCAAAAGGGGTAAACAATCAAATGGAGGTGAATGATCGGCTAAAACGAAGTGGAGGCAATGGTAAGAACACGACCAAGGCTCAAAAGCTGATGATAATCATTCACAATGGTTATTTACCGGAGGTAGGTTCATTTTTTAATGAGCTTAAACTCTAGTGGAACATATGCTCATTGCTAGGTTTAATTTTTAACGAGCTTGAACTTCGCGAAAAATTGTTTGTGCCAATCGTATAATAAGGATGTCTCATCGATAGGGTTTTTTTTTAAGGAGCTTGCACCATTCGAAATTATGCTCTGACTCCTTTTATTATGTAAGCTAAAAATGACTGATCCTACGAGTTTAAAGGGTTAAGAATCTACAAACTAGGAAAATAAATGGTCGCTTTTCACTTTCATGCAAAAAGGTTTGCATGCCCCCAGGTATAGTGAAGTAGAGTTTCCCAGGTTACCCCTCAATTTGCAAACAAAACATTTTTTCTATCGGGAAAGGCCTACCTTTTCCAGGTTACCCTTCAATTTGCAAACAAAACATTTGTTCTATCGGGAAAGGCCTACCTTCTAACAGAGGTATCTTATTCCGGTCTAATCCCATTTTCCTAAACGGACGGTTGTGTCAGACCAGTCATATATCCTCTGCGGAAACCTACCCTATTCCTGTGCCGAAGCAGACCAGGGTGCATGCCCCCTAGGTTTCAGTCACAACCACCGAATCACTCGCGTTCATCAGGTAGATGGACTAGAGATTGATGAGACATTCCTTGTGCAAAAAGACCTGTTAGGGATGGAATTTGACTATTAGCTATGTGTGAACCGGGGAATGAAAGCTGGTCTACGAGCTAGACCACTCTGCCTTCATGCGGAAAACACATTACTCGAAAGAGTGAGGAAAAAATAGCTCCCATGCTATAAATGTAGTCACGCCCAAGGAGTAGATTGTAATCTAAAGGTCCTTGGACTACCATTACGTTCAGATAAACAGTTTTCCTTCTCAAAGTTATAGGAAAACTTGGAAGGATCCCTAACGGTCGACTGGTTCCTTTATCGAAGCCTGTCATATTTCGCATCTCAGGCAAAAGCGATGGCGAACCAAGCGCTTTCCAAGCAGTCGAGGAAAGGATACTCATAGAAGCCCCTTCATCTATGATGGTGCCAACAATGACCATTCTGTAAGTTTGCACTATGATTCGGAATGTTACATTAGATGGTAAATGGGGTCTGCCTAGTAGGTTCCAATCAAAGGAAACAACTAGGTTTCTTGGAGGTGGGACTGAATAAACGGCCAGATACAGCTCTGACAAATTTCCTTCCTGCGGTAAAGGAATGGGCAGATTGCCCCCATGTTCATCGGAGTCTGTGTTTACGAAAAGAATTTGAACGGTGTCATTCTCATTCTCTTTGGTGACTATATCATCTGAAGGTAAATCTTCTGAAGCCAAGATGGGGTCGACTACCATCTCGACCTGTTGACTTTGGTCCGATGTGGACTCAGAGGGTTTATCTTCAATGATAGGTGCTTCGACCGACAACAAAGGTGGGTCAGTCAGATTTTCAACTAGCAATGGATTCGGCAAGAGTTTCTTGTATCCAAGAGGGAGTCACTGCGGTGATGCAGGATGATTATCCAAGACTCTTTTAGCTTCGTCCAGGAAGGGACAACGGTGGAGGGCATGATCGCCTTCACACAGTCTGCAGGGAAATTTAGATTTTCCTTTCTATCCGGTGACTTCGTTTTCACTAGTTGACGGTGTACTCTCAACATGATCGTCAGAGGTTGACGACACCGGATTGTGCAAGCGGGGAGACCAGTCCCTTAAGATTCGTGGGATGCAAGGAAAATCTCGATGATAGTGGTCTCCGTTGCAGATGACACATGGAGATTTAGGTTTGGATGGTGCAGTGTGTGTATTTTCGCTAGACAATGCAGGGTTGCCCCTTTTTGCCGTTGGCTCCTTCTTCTTCCTCTCCTTCCCTTTCTTCTTCTTCTCAGTTACTTGGTTTTTAGTTTTATTATCTTCACCAAGCGAAGAGGAAGAAGGAGAGGGAGAGATAAACGAAGTAGAAGGTTGGGGGGTAACTCTAGTATCATCTAGTTGCTGATTCGATTGTTCAGGAATCACTGTGCTTTGAACAACAGAGGTCGATAAAAGCCATACCGGTAGGCCAATTTTCAGTCCTGGAAGGGACAATGTGGCCATATGATGTGCACCAACATCTCCCCAAGAGGAGAAAGGACTAGGATTTCCCCTGAGGGAAAATCCTTGGTTGGTGGACTCCATTTTCTCAACCTAAGACCAATGAGGGAACAGTGACGTTATTCTGATTAAAATAAATTTTAGACGCTTTGACACAACTTGCTTTTTCAATTTTTAAGAGTCAAGAAAAAGCTAAAGATGACTCTAGTCGCCTTCGATTTTTAATGAGCCTGAAGTGACAAGTGCTCAGATGGACCTTTTCCTTTAAGGAGTCTGAAAAGGAATGAAAGAGACTACTCTGGAAATCTAGATAGAGGGATTACCAAACCAATCGCAAAACTACATAATACTTTTTACGGTATGGTAGTCAATCTTCCCGAATGTTGTGTTCAGTGCATTGCGATCGATAGGGCAGCAGACATGGCTTCCTAAGGATAAAGGATATAGCCTATTGTGGTCTCCCAATATATACTCGACGGTACGTGGGAGCACAAGTCCGTACTGGCACTTGTTGTCTCAAAGAGGAGGAATCACCCAACCTACGATGAAAGCGACAGTTACCAGGCTTTACGACGCCAGAATACGTCTCTAGCCTAGACTTCTAAATGTTGTGCATTAGGTTCCAAAGCGTTTTTATGTTCATTGAATTTATTTTATAGTTGATATTTCTTAACAAGTTTGCCTTTAAGGTTCACTGCGTGATGTAGACATACAATTCCTAAAATGAAATCTAAGATGATAAACAGTCGTTTAATCTTCTTTCTGCAATGAAAATCCTAGCTACCAAGGAAAGAGAAATGAAATCCTTTCAACATAGAGCAGAGAGCACACACTAGATGCACTATCCTAAATCAAAATCAACAAGCAGTCTAAATGAAAATGCACATGCATGTATTTGTTTTCCGCTTTCTTAATGTATGAATGACAAAAAGAATGTTAAGCACAAATCTGAACTATATCTTCTTTCAAAGCGACAATACTAACGATTTTCTTTTCAAAAAAACAAAAGAGAGACAAGACGACTCTTTGCAATTTTGAGTTGAAAATTGCTTTTGACACTTGAAGTACTATTAATTCAGATCAATTACAAGAGTAATAGTGTAATTGAATATCAAAAAGAGAAGGATTATTTTCTTTGACTGAAAATGATGCTTGCGACACTTTCAAATCTAAAGACGACAGTTCGATTAAGCTACTATTTTGAAAATGAGAACTGTGAATGGCGAAAAATACATAAAAACATTCACAAATCTTTGCACAATGGAGGTTGGATGATGCAAAGGAAGGGGGTTTCAACAGTGGTCTACTGATCACAGACAACAAAACTCCTGAATAAAGCTGAAGAGAGTGAAGAAAAAACCAAAATCTGGAGGCAGAACTAGTCTTATCTGATCATCGCACCTGTAACACAGGGAAACAGGGATGCATCCCACCTACTGCACACAGGAGGTGCGATGCATCCAAATTGCCAAGAAGAGAAGGTGCGATGGTCCAAGGACGAGATTTTAACTTGTTTTTTGGTCATAGTTTGCAGCTTAATTCAGGGATTTAGGCCGAGCAAATGATAGTCAGTAACTACAAAGTACAGGGGCTGATTTAATGAGGTTACTCAAGCTACCTCTAGGGCACTTAGGATGTTTGCAAGTCAATTGTTCAGTTCATAAACAAACCTGGAGATTGACTGAAGCAGCATTGATCTACTTTGCACTTGCATAGCAAATGCAGTTCGAAGGCTAGCTGGCTTAACTTCAGGCTCCATCTGTGGTTTATGAATCAAACAAATAGAGACAAGCAATCAAACTAATCGTTCCCCAGTGGAGTCGCCATTTTGTTATCGGGAAATCTAGTGTCTATTCAGAACTGCTAGTCCCACTAAGACGGGTAGCTATCTTAGAAATAAACAGATTAAATTCACTTGTTTTTCCTTTACGAGAGAGAGATGAGAAAGAAGCAGAGAGTACCAACCTCAGTCTTCCGCTTGGCTCCTTGCTTGTTTCCTTTCTCCTTTGACAGAATCTCGCCATTGCTTCCTTACTTGTCTCACTTCAAAGAGCACATGTAGATTCACAGCAGCATAATACCATCAAAGCATAGAGATCTATCACTGTAAACAATATAGGATCAGATATATATTGACCATACAAATGCATATATCAACACAATATTTAGAGATACACAAGAATATGGAGGAAAACTCAAATAGCTTTATTAGTAAAAGTAGTAGAAGAGAGGATTACAACCACTTGGTCTGACCCAGCGCCATCCTCCCAGCTTGAAAACCCTCTTCACCTCATACAAAGCAAGATCACCCAACAATGTCTTCAAAGAGAAACCAACAGCACTTCTTTGTGAATTACCAAATTCCAACCTCTGGATCTCTGGGATGAGGGATCCATTTATAGATATTTGCAGGGGGGTGAGTCAGCTTCTGGGATTTTGATTAGTGTCATCTCTCTGATAGTTCTTGGTTCCACTTGGAGATTTCATGATCTCTTACTCATCCTTGGGCAAATTCAAGGAGGCAAGTGTCAAATGAGCAGCTTCTAGAAGATTCTTAGGGTCTCCACCTAGCAAACTGCTTGTGCAATTTGTCTGTTCTCGCTCATCGCACCCTACAGAAGGGCTTTCCAGTATGCATCACACTTTTTGCATGTGGTAGGTGAGATGCATCGTACCCTTTGCACTAGGCAGTCTGTACGGTCCTGCTTTGACCAGTTCTGAGTGGTTTTTCATAAAAAACTTTTGGGAGATGATGTAATCAGCTGACCTTGTTTCTTTAGGGTATGAAACAACACTTTTAGGGACTTAGAAGCCCTTGGTTTATGGACATATGTGATTGGGGTTGCAGTGCCCAAATATGTCTATAACATCTGCAAAAACATTTTTCAAAAGAATAACATGACTCTACAACTCAACTAAGTGAGTATGACCTTCCTATGACTCATACATACATCAATCTTCCAACCAAGTTGGGATACACCATTTTGACTCATCCACCCAACCAAGTGGGGATATACCAAATGTTTATACATGACTAAAATGGACATTATTACATCATCCTTCCCATGCAAATTGGGGTTACAAATTAGGTATTTTCATGACCTTTACATCAAATGATATACATGACTTTTATAAAAATGACCAACAATCTAAACGGGACCATGATTGTCATCAACAACTATCATACACCATATATGATCTGCACCATAAGCATTTGTCACCAGCATCCAGACTTGTAACCTGCAATACCATTCTCTTGGCCAACCAACAATCACTTAGCCACATAAGCATCATCACCAAAGATTTCTAACCATAATGCCAACAATACATTTATTCAAAGCATATGCTCCCCCTGAACATGTTCTGTCTATTCACTGTCAGATCTGATCATGCATATATCAGCAAGAAGTATTAAGGCATCATCAAGTTAGGATCAAAAGCACTTCTAAACAGCATCTTATGAGTACCAACACATTTCCACACATCATCAACAGATTGTAACCATTATCAAATAGAGAAAATAATTGATTGAATCATATCAAACCCTTTTTCTTGAGTCTGTCCCACTGTTTTTCCTCAAATCAACATATACGCGACTGTGCAGCTTCGAACTCACATATACACGCAACTTGTCTTTATGAAACTTGCGTATGATATTTAGAACATTGAGGTTGCACACCTTTAGCTCCCTCTAAGTCTGTCATGTCTATATACTCTGCTATGCCACATCTTTCTGATTGTACTTCCTTTTTCTTCCATATCTTAGACTGTGATGATGTTTTCTCCTTTTGGTATGGTGCCCAAAATATTCTCCTACTTTCCTTTGCTATATGTCCAAGCTTGTTACATTCATAACATCTTATATGTTTCATATTCCTTCTATAGCAGTCAATGGATTTGTGACCAAACATATTGCAAGCAAAAAAGTATCCCTTAAAGTACTTGGAAGGTGATGATCTTTTTGTGTGATGGTCTTGAACCATTCTACTTCTGCATCTGGCTGCAACATGCCCAAATTTATGACATATAAAACATGCAACATTATTCATCGCAGGAAATAACCATCTATCACTTCCACGGTAAAGAGTAAAGGATTTTCTTTGAAGGCTTGCTTTCTTTGGTTATTGATGGGGTTGACCTCTCATCTCCTTGTTGAGCATTTTAGATTGTGTATTAGAGTTCCTTGCCTCACCTTGTGAGCTAGATTCACCTTCAACAGATTCATAAAAACCAAGACCAGTTTTGATAGCAGGCGACCTTTGACTACTAAGAATATCATCCAAAATATTAGTACTATCTTGAAATCATAATAGTTTATCTTTTTCTTCTAATTTACCTTTCAAGATATTTACCTCAACCTAATGTTGTTCTTCCTTTTCCAGATATTACTTCTTCAAGATTTCTTCAGACTTTCTTCCTTCTTCCACTTGTTGCCTTAGTTTGAGAATCTCATTTTCTTGTTCTTCATTCTGCTCCTGCAGCATTTGACGTACTTTGAAGACACATTCCATTTGAGCTTTTAAGCTGATAACTTCTTCTTTGAGGGCACTCTCCCTTTTGTTAAATAGATCTTGTTGATCTATGATTTTATTTGATGCTTCATTTGCTTGTTGATCTTCAATCTGAGGTGATTCAGAATCTAAATAATTGCTTCCACTTAACGCCAGGCTGTCACACTTCCTTTGAGTTGTCTTCTTCTTCTAATGCGCTTTCTTTCCCATTATTTTACGGATCTCCTTCAAGCGATCAAGCTTCTACCAAAGGACCTGCTCCGATACCAATTGTTGGAAATAATACTGAGAGGGGGGGGGTGAATCAGTATTAGCAAATCACTAAATTTTCCATTTCCATAATCAGATTCATATACGCTACTTCAGTTAAGGGAACCGCATGTACACGCAACTGTGTTTAATGAAACTAGCGTATATCCAGTAAACTTATGATTCAGTTAATCCATTATATGTTGATATTTAATCAGTGCATTAGAACATCATTAACCATATAAACAGTAAACAAGTGAAATAAAATAGAATAGATCATCACACATAAGAAACACACATGAACACCATGATATAAGGTGGAAACCCAATGCGGGACAAAAACCACCTGTTGTCGTCTTCCTTTAATATAAGAAAAACATGTTTACAATCTTGTATTGGCGCAGACTCATACCAGTACGCAGGCACCCACCTGCAGAAGGCTACAACCTTCTCTCATTCTCAAGCTACTACTAGAAGGGAGCTACAACACCCTGGCTCTTGTACTAGCCGATACATTTACTAGTACGTATGCGCCAGCCTACTGAAGGCTCCAACCTTCACTCGTTTTCTAGTTGCTACTGGAAGGGAGCTCCAACCACCTGGCTCTTGTACTGGCCGATATGTTTACCAAGATGTAGGCACTGGCCTACAGAATGCTACGACCTCCTTTCTTCCTCCAGGGACCGCGTTTCATAAATTTTCATACTGGATACTCTTAAAGCACAACACCATAATTTGAATGCCATGTTTCATCCAATTTTCATATTGGACCCATCAACAACATTGAAGCACAAAATTAATCACCACTAAAATACACCCATCAACTACACCTGCATCATCAATCTCTGAATCACCCAACACTGAAACCATGTCAACAAAACACAATCACCAGAACACAGAGCAGACCACAAAATTCTGCAACAACAACCAGATCCAACTGCAACTTCAAATATCATACTTCATACTGTATACGCTACTATGATGAGTCGAACTAGCGTGTATACGTGCTTTTACCAAAGTGAACCTGCGTACAGATCTGCAAATATTTACTCATAACTTTGCAGCTATTCCAGACATCAGTCATACCCAGATCATAACATTTATACAATAAAACATGTGTCAATAATTTAGATCTAGTCTATCCATGATCAAACCACATAATTATAATACATTCCAAGCCTTATTTCCTGATCCATCATCCATCATCAACCGCATAGGTGCATCCTTGGTTCAGATCAAGCAAAGCATCACAAACCCATAACCAACATACTAGATCTCACACTTCATCAGATATTCATCACTTGCACACTTTCACCTTTGGCCTAATGATCTTCCTCTCCTTATATAGGTTTAGGCCTCTCTCAATACCATGGTCCAAAACCACGTAGGACTGATACCTTGGACCCAATACTTGGGGTCAATACCTCGGACCAAATACCGTGGATTAATACCAAAATACCATGGACCAAAACTTAGTTTCCAACATGTACGCACCTTTCCTTTTGTAAAAGTGCGTGTGTACGTTATACGCGCCTTTGTATATAGTGAACCTGTGTGTATATGTGACGTGGTCAATGGTGAACCTGTGTATACCTTTCTTTCTTCATTCTTGCTATTTACCTGCTATACTATGATCTTTCATCTGAGTGAGTTTCCATCAAGGAAAATACTTGTGTCATACCTATATCATAATTCCAACACTTGTCACAATGCCTCTTTAATATGTTCAAAGGTCATAGTTGCTTCTGGAGTCCAAGAAAATGCATATTTCTTCAATATTTTTGTTAGATGTGCAGTTATTCTCCCATAATTCTTAACAAACTTGCGATAATACCATGTCAACCCGAGAAATCCTTGCAGATACTTTATGGATGTGGGGATTTTCCATTCCTTAATGGCTTTAATTTTTTAGGGTCTACCCTAACACCATCATGAGATACAATATGACCCAGATATTCCACATCCTGTACTCCAAAGAAACATTTGGATTTTTTTGCATATAATTGTTTTTTCTGCAATAATTTGAGCACCCTGTCAACATGTTGAACATGATCCTTCCAAGACTTTTTGTAGATTTGTATATCATCAAAAAATACTAACACAAATTCTCTAAAGAAGGGTTTGAAAATGGAATTCATCAAACCTTAAAATGTAGAAGGTGCATTGGTAAGGCCAAAACGCATGAATAAAAATTCATAATGACCTTCATGAGCTATAAATGTTATTTTTGGAATGTCTTCGGTCTTCATTTTTTTTTTATGATATCCTGAACGAAGATCCAACTTGGTGTTGGAAATAATACTGAGAGGGGGGGTGAATCAGTATTATCAAGCTCTTTTAACAAATCTTCCTTATTTATACTTTGAATTATTTTTGCATATCAGTACCATAAAATAATGAGCATGAACAAGAAAAACAGATAGTCACACCAAAGAACACCAGATATAAGGTGGAAACCCAATGTGGGTGAAAACCACCTGCTACAATATGTCTCTATCTTTTTTAAAATTAGAAACTCCTTTTACAATGATTTTGTACTGGTGCAGTCATTTACCAGTACACAGGCTGCAACCTGCAGAGAGCTACAACTCTTTCTCGTTTTCCAGTCTTTCCTGGAAGGGAGCTACAACCCCCTACTTCTTTACAAGGACCACTTCTCATAAATTTTCAAACTGGATCCATAAGCATCAAATGATCATCAAGTACATGTAAATTACACAGTCAACTGCAGTAACCAGATCAACAATAACAGAACTAACCCAGAACACCTTATCAACAGAAAAATTCAGTCAACAGAAGATCTTAAGACAGATATGCAGTTTTTCTTTCTCTGGCCTGCGTCGCTACGCACTTCACCTTCTGCTTCCCTGCGTATACCCGCAGAGAGCCTTCTGCTGCACCGCGTACCCACGCACTACTTCTTTAATCCCGTTGCGTACTGTTACTGTAGGTATGCACCCAAAGACACTATCGCGCTGTGTACTGTTATTGAAGCCACGCACTCAAAGATACTATCGCGCCACGTAATTTTACTGTGCATACGCACCTGAACCTTTGTCGCGCTGCGTACCCACGCAGTTCTCCTTCTTCTGCTCTGCGTACCCACGCAGTGCCCCTTCTTCTGCTCTACGTACCCACGCAGCTCTCCTGTTTCTGCTCTGCATACCCATGCACCTGTACCGTTAATCACCTGCGTACTTCTGATTAGGGCCAAATTGGCAGTCCACCAGTGTGCCACAGTTAGTCAGATGCCCAGATCTGATCATGCGCTTGAGAGATCACCCTTCACAGATTCGCTTTCAACTTTACTTTCATATAGATCAAGCTTTTAAGACAATAACCCAATATTTCAGATCTCAAGATATTCAATTTGCAAAAGATGCTTAGCCAAGTGATCTCCTTTGCTTTATATAGGCAAGCTCCTCCTAAAATCATGGATCAATACCATAGATAACCAATACAAGGGGCCCAAAAACATGGGGCTCAATAATAATAATATAAAACAATACCACGGGCCAAAACCATAGAATCAAGAGCGGTGGGCTAAATACCACAGGCCAAACATAGGAAAACCCCACGTGAACACGCTTCTCTGCCTTGAAGTAAGTGAAACTGGGGGTACGCACCTCCTGAACGGGTGACCTGCGTGTCTGGCCGCGGTCTCTTCACGGTGTACCTGCGTGTACGCATCTTCTGAAATGTTCTCCTGCGTACTTCTTAATTTTCAACATTTTGAGACAATTTTCTGCATTGCCATGGGTGTTTCCATCAAGTACAACATCTGTAACATAGAGCCATACCAGAATCATAATGCCAACACTTGGTGAAGTAAATTTCTCCATGTAATTCATCCAATAATTCATCAATGACATGAATGGGCAATTTATCTTTAATAGTGAGCTTGTTGAGCTCCCTATAATCCATACACATGCACCATGATCCATCCTTCTTTTGCACCAATACTACTGGAGAAGAGAAATAACTTTAAATAGGTTGAATTATACCAGCCTCTAGCATTTCTTCAACCATATGTTCAATTTCACTCTTTTGGGAATAGGGATATTTGTAAGCCCTGATTTTTGGAGGAACACTTCCTGGAATCAAGTGAATAGCATGAACATGATCACGAATAGGTGGGAGGCCTTTGGGAGTCTCAAATACCTTGGAATTATTGTCCAATACTTTTTGGAGATCTGGAGAAATAGATGATTTCATTGTTTGAACCTCTAGTGAACATAATTGTGCAATTATGCCCCATTGTTCTTTCTTTAGAAGCTTGGTCATGCTATTAGAGCTAATTATCTTTCATGGTTTCCCTGTGATACCTCTTAATTCAACATCCTTTCCTTCCCAAAATAATTTCAAGAAAATTTCTTGAAAATTAAAATCTATTGTAACCAAATATTGTTATTGTACCCAAAGATTGTAACCATTGGACTCTTAGTACAACATCAGCACCCCCCATTGGAATGGAAAGCATTGAAATATTCAATGCATATTCTCTCATGGATAGCTTGATATTATGGACCTTTCCAAAGAAATTTATGGTTCCCCCATTTGCAATCATCACTTGACACTCTGGTGCTAGATATAGGAAGAAATTCAATTCCTTGGCTATCTTGCAATCAATAAAATTATGGGTACCACCTAAATCAATCAAAACTATGACCTTTTTCTTCTTGATGTGCCCTTTTATCTTGAGAGTTTGACGAGTGGTAATTCCTGCCAATGCATTACAAGATATGTTTAAATTCATTTCTTCTTTCTCTGAGGTCGGTTCCTGTTGTATATCCTCCTCCTTTGATGTTTCTTGTTCCTTTTATTCCTCCTCTTCACAATCTATGTAGAATAATTTCTTCTCAGCACACTTATGACCTTTAGTGTATTTTCTATCACAATTGTAACAAGGCCTTCTTTCTCTTTTTTCCTCCAATTGTTGTGGTGTCAACCTTATAGGTTGTGGAGGACTAGGACCAGCAACACTTCCATCTTTATAGTTGTGAGTGGTAGACTTCCTTGCTATCATAATTTTGCTTTCAAATTTCTTGCCACCCTCAATGCCTTCTCCAATGAATTAGGTTCCCAAAGGCTAACGTCATCTTGGATGTTATCTTTTAAAGTCCCTACGAATACATCAATTCTATGCTCCTCTAGAATATCATCTACCCTAATATTCAATTTTTGTAAGTCTTCAATGTGCTCCGCCATTGCACCCTTTTGTTTGAGATTTATCAATTGGGTAAAGAAGGTGTTTCTCTTTGTATCTTCATAATGTGCTATCATTTCCTCCGTAAAAATTGACTAGGTGACAAGTGGTTTATGATAACAAAGGCATTTATACCATACAAATTAATTGGGTACTAAATATAAAGATGTAATGCATACCTTTTGTGAGGGTTTCACCTCATGTAAGTCAAAATATTGGTCCATCTGTACTATCCAAGTTACCGAATCCTTGCCATCAAACTTCCTCATATCTATTTTTGTAATGTTGTGGTTCTGAAACCCCACATGGGAGTCTCTAACATCGTGATTGATATTTCTTTTTTCTTCATCATGATTTTCATGGATTGCCTTGTCACCAATGGGATGCCTTTCTTCTAAACACTTTGCCAAACCTTCTTTCAATCATTCTATCATGACATTCATCATTGCTTCCATGTTAGCTTTTAAATCATCATTCAAAACTACCATGTCCCTTTTTATACCATCTATATTAACATTCATCATGGCTTCCAATTAATTTTTTGTTACCTTTTGCGAGATCGAAATTTGTTGCATTTGGTCTTGCAATTTTGATATATCATGTTGCATTTCTTCCTCTTCTTCATGTGTCATAGTGGAGCTTGCAAGTTTCTTACTAGGTGTTTCCATTTTCTTTCTTTGGGGCATCAATTAATGATAATTATGCTTCATTATGCCCTTTGAATCACTTCAAAATAATTTTTCAAACCAAACTTATGAAAAAATTTAAAAAGACTACACACCTTTTTTTTGCTTCATAGGAGCTTGATATTGAATCTGTTGTGTCTCTATAATTTCGGATCTCCAAGGTCTAAAAAAATTTCATGTGGTATCCCTCTGAGTCCTCTTTCCAACCCCACATGTCTGATCAATATTGGAGTCTTCAAGAAGGAGTTAGGCCAAATCTCCCAAGATGACCTGATTCTAGACTGGTTCCGTAGAGTGAAGTTGTACGAAGTTCCATGTGTCATTGTTTCAACCTTCAGACCTAAAAAAGATACACCGAAAATTGCAATTTGTGTTACTTTTGTACCTTCTTACGAAATTTCAATCTAATACTCAAAGAGAAAGTTATGATGATTTTCCCAAGGTCACATGTTTGGGATGTAATTCGGGATCTTGCAAAAACCCTAACTTCCTTGGATCATATCTCCGAAAATATAGAGAGACAAGTTTTGAAATTCGAACCTGAGGTTCAGCATGATTTCGGCTCAAATGGGTTTTCTTTCAGCTTCTAAAACGTCGTATAAAATAATTTATAGTTAAAATTCCACGATGACCTGTTTGCAGCAGCGAAACCATAGAATCCAAAGCTCTAATACCAAATGTTATGCAACCAGCTCACAAAATAGAAGAAAAGATAAATCAACGACTTCAAAATCAGCCTCTTCGAGGGGGAAACCTCATTTTCATTACATAAATGAAAAATTATTGGATGATTCAAATGCCAAGAACTCCTTTCTATATATAGGGATCTAAGGGGTCACAATATAATCAGAGCCGACATAAAAATAATAATGTAAGGGCACAACAATAACAATATGGGGCACAATAAGGATGTCGAAGATGAACCCTAGCTTTACTGCCATCACTGCCTCGCCCTCGACCGCCGTCTGGCCTCTGGTTTGCCATTTCGAAGCTGGAGACGCGCGTTTCAGTCCAGGATTACGGGACTATCATCTCCTTTCTCTTTTTGTTGTCGATACGCAGGTTTTCAATCACTCTCTGAAAGCTACCCTAGCCCTCTTTTGCTCTTCTCCCGGCATTGCTTCTGCGAGATCTTGGACCTCGGCTGCCTCATCTCTTACCAGCCGCCTCCATCAGAATGCAAACGCAGAGGCCAAGGATGAGCGCGCCGATTATTCTATCGTCTTTTCTCAGGCGGAGGCTCTTGGGAAGAAAGTCTCTATTCTGGAAGGCTACTCATTTCTTCCATTGCCCTCTCTGTCCCCGCAAAACAGCCATTCCTCTGTTCTAGATCTTCAGTTTTCTTTTACGTGTCCTGGATCTACCTGGACGCATTGTCTGGAAGCTCTTCTGGGTGGATCGCATTGACAGATTCAATGGTCTTCGGACTCTCTCCTCTTCTCCTCACAAACCCCTATGACAAGTTCAGGGGAAGAAGGCCTTTCAATGCTCCAGCCGACTCTCGACTTGGATCTGCAAAGGAAAGCAGAACCCTGATCCTTCTGCCACGTTTCAGATCCAGATCAGGGTTATCTCCGGCAAAACTCAGCTTCATTGGGTGAACTCGTCGAATTTAGTGCAGAACCTCAAGAATGCTCTGGATCTCAAGTTGGGGATACCCTCTACAGCTCAACGACTTCTCCATGAAGGTAAACAACTTGAGGATTCTCTCCCTCTATCTTTCTATAGCATTAAAAGAAATGCATCCATTACTCTTACTCTTCGATTGAGAGGGGGAGCTGTTGGGCAGTCCTCCTTTGCTAAGACGTTTTCATATAAAGACGTTGTCCATGCTCAGTTGCCTAAGTCTTCAACAGCAGGCCATCCATTTGAGGCTCCAAAGCCTTTTCTGGTAGACAAATCAGAGGACATTCCTTCCATCAATCTCTCCCATCCTGGGATTGATGATCGCTATCAACTTTTTGCAGAATCCGCACTTGTATGCAGATTTAATGGGCTATGGCCTCGCACATCAGATCTATACCAATGGATCCATACCAATTGGACTAAAAAATGCCAGATATACTTATGTTCAAAAGATTCTTCATTGTGGCTTTTGACCTAAGTGAAGATTACCAGAAGGCCTTAACGGGAGGACCTTGGTTCTGGGGCTCGGCTAGGCTTTTTCTTACTCCTTGGTTTCCAGACTTCGACCCTACTACAGCTGTTATCACAAAAATTCCCATTTGGGTCAGGCTCCCAAACCTTCCGATGCATCTATGGCATGTCTCTGTCTTCATAGCCATTGCAGACACTTTAGGACGTTATCTGGCTGTAGATTCTACTCGGAAGGCAAATGGGCTCTTCACCTACGGTAGAATCTGTGTAGAAATAGATATTAGCATAGGACTCCCGGATCAGATTAATCTCAAGTATGGAGATTTTCATTGGACTCAAACCTTGGATTATGAGAATATAGCCTTCCATTGCCGCCATTGTCATCAAGCAGGACACCTCCAAAGCTCATGTTCCCAGTACCTCAACAAAAAGAAGAATCTGAAGCGCAAGCCCAAGTCCAAAAGTTGGAATCCTTGTGGGCCTCCCCCCCCATGGACGATTCAGATTCCTCCAGTTCGGATGAGGAGGAAATTGTAGCAGATGGGCAGAACGTTGAGATTCCACTGGAAGCTCCGTTGGACGATCCGGCAAACCCCTCGGTCTCTCA
This sequence comes from Pinus tabuliformis, assembly GCA_031772625.1. Lineage (NCBI taxonomy): Eukaryota > Viridiplantae > Streptophyta > Pinopsida > Pinales > Pinaceae > Pinus > Pinus tabuliformis. The sequence continues at coordinate 504,538,262 of CM062812.1, forward strand.
GATATCTCAGAAACATTCTCATTTTACTTCGTCCTCAGACTTTGATAAGGATATTCCGCCGCCAGGGCAGAATAGTCTTCAACTTGTTTCGGCTCAGCCAAACTCCACTGGATGAGTCAGCGTAAGCAAGAAAAAAGGAAAAAAAAAGTCGTGTGATAGTAACTGCCCCCTCAGTTTAGTTCTCTCTGCTTAATTCTAGTTTTTGTTATTCCGTGCTCTCTATAGCCCTCCTGGTTCTTCGCCTCGGAGCAAGGTGGAGCCTCTCTCCTTTGGCTCCCTTGCTTTTCTGCTTTGCTTGCATGCAAGCTTGATTGTACTATACTCTTCTTTTCTTAATAGAATTAGTCTTTATTCAGAAAAAAAAAAAAAAAACAATATGGGGCACAATAATAACAATATGGGGACTACATGGGACGCAACAATAACAATACAACAAGAGGGTACACTAAAAATAACAATGAGGGTATACACTAGTATTATAGGGACCTAACACCTTGACCTAGACACGGACTTCCTCCAATCACCAAGTCAGCCCTTCCTTTCACTTGTAGATGATAACCTTCCAGCAACAACTTCCACCTAGTCACTTTGATCTAGCAGCGGAAAACTTTCGACTTCCCCAGCAACAAAACTTCGATCCAAAAAGCTTTGACCCAGTAAATCCACATGTGTGTGAGAGAGAGAAACCAAAAACTTCGATTTTCCTTCTTCTGCAACTTCGCACATTTTTTGCTTCCTCTTCTTGGATATCAAACTTGTGAGAGATATGTCTTCCAAATGAATCAAATTGCTTGTATAAATACCCTTTTAAGGAGTTTGAATTACCCTCATGTAGGCTTACTTGATGAGGTAAGGGCCGACCTGGTGTGGAGGTGACAAATGGCTTATTTTACTCAATAATAATTATTTAAAGCCCAAGAAGGATCTCATTAAATGGACAATGACTCTAATGACTCAAGAAAAAAACTAGAGGTCCTCAATGGGGACTTTGAACTAAAACATGATGACCCAAGCATGAAACCCATGCTTTAATAAGTCATAATAATAATAATAATAATTCTTTTTCTTTCTTTTAATAAATACATTTCATTATGACTCAAATACAATTATGAAGATTGAACCTAGTTACATTCTTCAACACTCCCTCTTAACTAGGGAGGTATTCATACATACAAGTACATGGAAGATCTCAAAACACATGAACCATGAAGATTTTAGGAACTTACAGTGCCACGAACTAGATTCCTGACCAGGCCAATCTATCTGGGTGGGACTAAGATGGACTAAATATTTCAACCTCTTTAGGTACCATTAGGCTTACTTGTTAAACATCAAGCCAGGGACCTAGGTGCGTAATTCAAGTTCAAATATCTATAGCCAAGGCCACCCTCCCTACTTCAGGAACTATACATCAACACGCAAGTTGAATAGATGTCCTCCTAAGCATATTACACACAATGCCTCAACACATCAAATCTCTCCCAATCAAACAGATTGGTGACATCGAGCATGCTTCCAAAAAATTGATAGATTTACCTGAACAATCACAACCCCAATCAATAACAGCCTTTCAAATACTCATAGGTAATTACAAACCTTCAAGGTTTTCAATCATCTTGATGCTGCTTCACAATTTATCACAGTAGGACTTAGAGGCTTCCCAAATCTTGACAGAGGTTTCCACAATCATACAACTACCTTTCCTACTTCACATGCAGCAGCATATTCTTCAAACGGATCATGCTTTCCTTCTTTCAGGAGCACCTCAACATTCATTCTCCAATTTCTTCAAGGTATCCATCATGACTATAATATGCCCTCCCTCTCAACTTGGGAGATATACCCTTTCTTTCTATCTATGCTCCCTCTTAACTTAGGGAGATCAACTTATTTTTCATAGCATCAGAGAATCTTTCATGGCTTCATCCCTTCTAATTAAAGTCATCTTGATCATCATCAATAATATGACTTCCTTTATCATGCTTATCAATCAAATCAACTTTACTTGTGAATATATTCAACCTCTTGAAGATTATGTACCTGTTCAACTTAAATCGCAAGTACAACCAAATACATATATAGAAGCATGAAGTTAACTATACCATAATCATACAATTATGGAAGCATTATCCTTTAGACATCGAATACCTAAACTTAGTTAGGTTCATAGTCAGCAAGAGACACATACTTTTAAACTTCAACTTTTTACTCGAGTTAGGTTATAAGCCCTATATCACATCAGTAACTCAATCAAGATATCAGTCTCATTATATCTAGGACCCCAATGTTTCTTCCAGAGATATGACATACTCTACTATAATATATTGCAAACCCTGGAAGCAATTCAAACAAGTATGCATCCAATAACTTTAGAATTCATATGTTAGACCTCTACTAGATTCCATTTACAAGACACTAAGCCTTAGATGTCAACAATCAAAACCAATCACAACATAATCTAAGGTTTCAACTAAATGACCAACTTCTACTATGGTTTGTTGTAAAGCCTAGATTTTATCATCATAATGGAAACAATATCGCCATATCCTAGAATATCAAACTTCTATTAGGGTTTAGTTACAAGCCCTACTTATCAACAAATAGGTTAGCACATATACATATCTAGGATAATCATGCATAAGCATATTATAACATATATTGGACAAACCCAAGACACAAATATCAATACATTATAAAACAATCTTGATTAGGCTAGGGTTTTTATTAGACGGACACACATACACCTAGGGTTTCATTTCTAGGAGCTTACTCTAGATATTATAAGGGTTTCACTCATAAACCCTAGTTTACCAAAACCTCAAGGTTTAGGAATACATTACCATCCAACCCTAAAGGACTAGGGTTTCCATAACAATACTAAAACTTCAAACATGGCATTACAATCAAAATCCCAAACATCAAAAGAATAGTATTTTATAGGTTTCATCAATAACCCTAAGTAGATTAGGGTTTTCACATTAGCATACCCTTAGGTTAGGGTTTTACAAAGAACCTTTTAGGGTTCCAAAAACATGATGTTTTTAATGAGGGTAGATTCAATCTAATGATTAATCATCCAAATAAGAATCTCTATGATTCAAAGGTCCTAGACATAACACTTGTTAGTAATGTCAAGCAAATTTAAATGAATATACCTTTATCATGAAGAGAACACAACTTATGATCTAAAACATACCTTTGAGTTGTTTTCTAAACAAACCTTTTAGGGCATCAATTCCAATGTGTTGTCATGTGAGATCTTCTCCATAGCCTTTGAGCATATCAGCAAGCTTTTCCTAAACAAGGAAAATATAAAAAGAAATTTTATTAGCGTCTAGTATAAACATATCTAGATAAGAAAAGGAAAACAAAATATGAAAGATATTACAAGGAGTAAGATATTTATCTTTGGAAAAATGGTGAGGGCTCCCTCTTAATCCAATCTCAAGAGCTACCTATAACTTTAATAAAACAATTCAACAATGTTTTTCCAAGGCATGTTAAACCTATAAGTACTTAGACATCAAAATACGAAACAATTCAAAATCTTATAGTAGAGGGAATTAATAGTATAAGTCCTTTATTTCTGATTCTTTGGTCTTGTTCTTCTTTGGAGATCCTTCTTCGACAACATTTGTTTGATCTCTATTTCTCTTTCTATTCCTCATATTCTAAGGACAATCGCTTCTATAGTGACCCATATTGTGACAATTGTAGCATTCAATCTTTGATAGGTCTATCTTCCTTCTAAGCCCTTTAGACTTATTGAAGGTTCCTTTGTTATTGTGGTGAGTGGAATAGGCATTTGAAACTTTCTCCTTCTCATTCTCTTTGTTGCTTACTAATGAAATTTTGACTTCTTCTTGACTTCATGAATTCCATAATTGTTCGAATGTAGGAAATTCCTTCCAACTATTGAGACCTAATGAAAACGCACTCCAAGATGTTAGTAATCCTAGAAGTGCAATGATTACAAGCTCCTTTTCAAGTACTACCTCATTGATTTCCTGGAGTTCATCTATGATTCTAGTTATTCTTGCAAAGAAGGATTCCACAGTGTCTTCCTTTGTCATCTTTATAGTTCTCAATTCATTCTTAAGACTTTCTATTTGACCAAGATTCTTGATTATGAATAATTTGGATAATGCCTCATACATCTCTTGAGCAGAATCTATGTTGGATATATATGGGATGAGGTTATCATTTATTCCATCCACCATTAAGGTCATGGCCAATATATTTGTTTCTCTGAGATTTTCCTTTTCTACATCACATGACTCATTTGTAGGCTTATTTACTTTTCCTTTGGCTAGATCCAAGACTTTATTCTTCTCGAGGATGAGATTTATCCTCTTTTTCCATGCCCTATAATTAGATGCTCCTTCTAATTTGTTTCCACATTTCATTAAGTTAGACATTGTTCTTGAAGATAGTAGGCTTGACTTCTTATATGATCCTTTCCTTCATAACTCTTATTCAAACTTCTTAAAGCTCCTTATTCTTCTTTCAATAGATCTTCAAGCTAACTTTTTCCTTCGTCTTCACCTTAGCTCTGAAACCATGTTGGAAAATCAGAAAGGCAAAAAGATTTTATTTAAGTTGATAATTACTTTTTATTTTCTTATTAACTTTCTTATGTTATTCTTTTATCTTAGCTCATCAACCAATTATCAAAAGCATAACATGAATGCCAAAGACACCATATGTAGGTGGAGAGCTAGGGGAAAACCCCTATCTAGGGGAAAACCCAATCAACAACTCCTCCCTTAATAGTTTCCCAAGATGATACAAGACTTATTGACCTAGACACAGACTTCCTCCAATCACCAAGTCGGCCCTTCCTTTCTTCTGCAGATGATTACCTTCCAGCAACAATTTCGACCTAGTCACTTTGGTCTAGTAGCAGTAGAATTTCGACTTCCCCAGCAAAAAAACTTAGATCCAGCAGAACTTCAACCCAACACTAAATTCAACCCAATAAATCCACACATGTGAGAGAGAGGGAGAAACCAGAACTATCGATTTTCCTTCTCTAAAAAATCTTCTCCTTTTTCTGCAACTTCACACATGTTTTGCTTCCTCTTCTTGGATATTGAACTTGTGAGAGAGATGTATTCCAAATGAATCAAACTACTTGTATATATACCCTTTTAAGGAGTTTCAATTACTCTCATGTAGGTTGACTTGATGAGGTAAGGGTCGACTTGGTGTGGAGGTGACAAATGACTTATTCTACTCAATAATGATTATTTTTACATGATTCAAAAGCCCAAGAAGGGTCTCATTAAATGGACAATGACTCTAATGAATCAAGACAAAACCTAGAGGTCCTCAATGGGGACTTTGAACTAAAACGTGATGACCCAAGCATGAAATCCATGCTTTAATAAGTCATAATAATAATAATAAAATTTCTTTTTCTTTATTTTAATAAATACATTTCATTATGACTCAAATACTGATCTGAAAATGGGGTTCTTAGGCTCCTTGTCTAACTTATAAGGACCTCTCCCACTTCCAAAGCTTAAATGTTCCCAAGTCTTATTGATTAACCAATGCAGAATTGATAATATGTGCTTGAAAATATGGTGTATGCTTGTATTTGTGTTAGAACTATTTATGTTCTTTTAATATGTTGTTGTTATGCTCATATGACATATATATGACAGTAAACAATGTAGCGATAGAATAAAACACACAAAACAACAATTGAATATGAAGTTCACCCAAAACTCTTGGGCTACATCTCCTTGAGCTCTCGTCAACTCAACTAGGCTCTCTAGGATTATGGCAAAGTCCTTTTTACAAGCTCTTCGCTCAACTCCACTGTTTTACACAGAAACAATGGGTTTAGATACCATTTTATCCATGGCTCTTGAAGCTTTCAGCTTTCTGGCTCTCGGCTCTCGCTCTGGCTCTTCGGCTCTCGCTCTCGCTCTTGGCTCTAGCTCTTGGCTCTGGCTCTGGCTCTTCGGCTCTGGCTTTGGCTTGGCTCTTCGGCTCTGGCTTCTTGTCCCTTTGCAACCTTCAGCTCTCTGGCTTTTCACTTGAACTTCAAGTGACCCCAAAGGCTCCCTTAGCTGCTCTGCCCAGTAGCTCTTCAGCTCTCTCTGCTCTCTTGCAATGGCCTTCTGCTACCTTCTTCCTCCTTGTCTCTGAATCATGCTCTCTAGCTCTTTTGAGGCATCTTCTAGCTTTTTGGCTTCCCTGGCTATTTCTCTGCGATTCATTGTCCCTCTGCAGCTCTATCGCTTCCAGAATGCATCATTGCCTGTAAAAACGCCTATTGTAGTGTGCCATGATGATCAGCAGCAATTACAGAAGGAATCGGGGCCGTTTCATAGGCGAAAATCCGAAAATAGAGGAAATTTCATTACACAAGCATTTCTGGCAAAATACACTATCGAGCGCGTTTCCCAAATGTGAAACTCCCTTCAATCGCCCCTAAATCCCTATCGGGTCCACCATTAGGCGTTAAATCACATCACATTAGTGTATTGGGCAAAATCCCAAATACACAGGAAAAACTTGAAAAAATCGACAAAATCCATTTATCGAACTTGAAATTATATCGCATCCACCCTAGAAGCACATCGGGTCTGCCTTTGGCTACTGACACAATCTCCACCGTCGACTTTGGTGATTCTCGATCCAACAATCATCATGCAATTTCGAGTGGCTTAAGGGTATGGAGGTTACCCGCCCGAAAAGGTGGTTTTCCTCTCTCCTCCGCCAGCCACATGTCAACTAGTCAGTGGGATCGGGCGGAGCCAGCCCAAAACCATTTACTGCTTGAGGCCCGCCCGAAATCTACCCTTACGAAACTCAAAATCTCTGCAATCAGGTTTATAAATCCCCTTCGGGTTCGTTTTATTGCTTCGAGCGTCGTTTCTTTGTATTTCAGTTTTTTCACCGAAAATCGTTAATACACAGAAAATCTCGTTAACTAGATTTCAAATTTTATAAATTGTGCTTGTGAAATCCATCGGGTTCGGAAATCGTTGATCGCCAGTTCAATCCTATTTGTCCATTAATTTCACGGCCTGATTGCTAAGATTGCTCGCCGTGATCGCTTATCGCATATTGCGTCGCGCACGGCCCGGTGGTTCAATGCATCACCGATGCCGATTCGCTGATCCGATCATCGACGATCGGTGCATCACGTGATCACAATCACCAAGTCCATGGGATACCGCACACATGTCTGCCTCCAATATGATCGATCGGATCGACGGATCGAAGCTTTCCTCCGCCTCCACTTAAAGCCGGTCTTTACCTTTTTCTGATGTGATTTCCCTTTTTAAGGGTTTTTTTGTCGTTTTTAGGCATTTTTACCTCTTTTTCCAAAGAAACAGGGCATTTTCTTTCTGCGATAACTTCTGCACCCTAAGTCCATTTTAGCCCATTCAACTTGCAATAGATTCATAATGAAAAGATCTCTGCCATGGGGCTATTTCCAGGAACTTCCTTGGACTTTCATTTTTCCTCTGTGAAGACCACTTAGACATAGGTGTCTATCCAAAATCCATTTTGGATCACGCCTTCCCACTAAAAGAAATGTTGGTCTCCAAAAGACTGATATACTGATCTGAGCAGTAAATGAGAGTAACAAAACCCTTCTTCTTTCAGCCTCCATACACTTGCCTTGCATAGTGCCTCTAAACCAAAGTCTCTGACCACTCTCCTTTCTGGATGTGCTAGTTCTCCTAGGAAGAATTGTATTCCTTCTTGTCTTCCTACAGAACTTCTGTTGAAATGGTCATAGAAGGTGGTTTGAACTTCTTTGCCCTGATCATTGATCCAAGGTGTATTGAACAAATGTGAAATACATATGCTCCACAAAATCTTTCATTTGTACCTATTTGAAAAGTTGTCAACAATAATTGTTAACAACAACAGAAATACAAACAACAACTGGATGGCCTAAACTCCTACTTCAACAAAAGAAATAGATTTCAAAGCTTGTGAACACCTCCATGTCTTACATCTACATACAAATGATGGACTAATTACCAAGCCCACAAAACATGCCTCTAAACAAATGACCCTTCAAGTCAAGCATGTAGAAAAAGACCATTAGGACTCTTTTTCAAAAGATGAAACAATTCATCATTATCTCCATTTGGAGACCAAGTTAACTTCTTCCAAGTCAATCATGGCATCACATGCATGTCAAAGCAATAAACCCTACAAGTTAATTACACATACATGTTCAAATACAAGGAAATCATCAACATCCATGTGTTCATGCATCTCATGCTCATGCATGCATTTTCACCCTTCAACTTTCACTAAAGCACACTATACTTTCGAAGTTGAAATGAAATATAATGTAGATGTATCAATAGACATGCAATCTTGATCGGATAAGAACTCTAACCGTTTCTTACCAATCCCTTTCAAAGGTACTACCTTTGTCTGCACATCAGCATCAACATGTGAATCATCCTGAGGCACATTAGTCATGGAATCTTCCTTTCCATTTCTGCCATATTCTCTTTCCACTTTCTTCAGCTTTTGTGGAAGCATTGTTGGATTCAAAGTCCAACATCTTTCAGCAAGATGCCCTTGCTTATGGCAGTAAGTGCAACACATGTGCATCCTCTTGGCAGCATGATTTTCCTTGCCCAATGGACCTTTGGCTTTTTGCTTCTTTTCCTTCAAAAGTTTCCTGTATGTGGCCATTCTCTTCCAACATCTAGAAACATGATGGTTATCCAAACCACAAAAGGAACATGCAATTATTTTCCCATGCTTACGTGGAAATTTATCATGCTTTGCAAAATCAAAAGGAAGATGATTAGAACCATATTTATACCTTTCTCTTTCACCTTTATTGCCTTCATTAGGAGGTGAAGCAAATGAAGAAGTGGCTCCCTTTGGAACCTTATCAATCTCTTCAAGGTTTTTATAGTCTCCCCAACTCTCTAATTCAAGTGTGTGCCTCTGAACACCTGCATACTGCAAATGATGTTTCAAGTTATTGCATTCTTCCTGAATATAATCTTCACACTCTGCAATGCAACCCCTTCTTGGAGTTGTTTCAATGACCTTCATGGCAGCTTTGGAACACTTTCCATAAGACTGTCCATAGCCAAGACCCAAATACTTAGGCCTCTCCTCAACCATTATTGGTTCAACAATACCTTGTGCATGCTTTCCCAAGCCCTTTCCTTCATAGCCCATCTTGGTCATTAGCTTGGAACCTATGCCTTTGGTATGCTTTTCAAAAGAACAAATATAAGCATTCTTAGAGGAATTTGAATACAAACTGGAATGGTTTACCTCTTCTTCAAGATGATACTTGATTAGGGCTTCTTGGGCAACAAAGAGTTGTGTCTCCAACTCATGCATCCTTCTCATGTTCATATTGGCAACATGAAGTTGCCTCTCCATTTCCTTCAATCTGTCAAAAAGCAACTACTTATCTTCCTTCATGGAATTCAACTGCTCTCTAAGTTTGCTGCTCTTCCTTCCATCCTCATACATTTCTCTCACCATATCCATCATGGTGGACAAGTCTTGCTTCATGTCTTCATCAAAGAGTCTTGTGATGAAGAAAGAAGAATTTGAGGACTCACTCGTAGAAGTAGTCATTATGCCAATGAACAAAAGAACTTCAAACAAGAACAATAAAGAGCTTATTCAGAAACCTTTTGCAACAAACCTCTTATGCTTCCAAGATTTCTTTGACGTCCTTCTCATCCTTCCTGGATTGCAAACTCAAACAATATTTAGTCTACAAAACCAGTATACAATCAACCTCAGACTGTTTAAACACTTTTTAGACAAGCAGTCTTTGCTCTGTCAATCAAGCATGTTGATATAACCTTCTTTGAAGGCGTGGTTAATCAATCTCAGGCTCTGATACCACCTGATCTAAAATGGGGCTCTTAGGCTCCTTATCTAACTTATAAGGAACTCTCCCACTTCCAAAGCTTAAATGTTCCCAAGTCTTATTGATTAACCAATGCATAATTAATAATATGTGCTTGAAAATATGGTGCATGCTTGTTGTGTTAGAACTATTTATGTGCTTTTAATATGTTGTTGTTATGTTGATACAACATATATATGACAGTAAACAATGCAGCAATAGAATAAAACACACAGAACAACAATTTAATATGGAGTTCACCCAAAACTCTTGGGCTACATCTCCTTGAGCTCTAGTCAACTCAACTAGGCTCTCTAGGATTAAGGCAAAGTCCTTTTTACAAGCTCTTGGCTAAACTCCACTATTTTACATAGAAACAATGGGTTTAGATACCATTTAATCCTTGGCTCTTGAAGCTCTCGGCTTTCTGGCTCTTGGCTCTCGCTCTGGCTCTTCAACTCTGGCTCTGGCTCTTGGCTCTGGCTCTGGCTCTAGCTCTTCGACTCTAGCTTCTTGGCCCTCTGCAACCTTCATCTCTCTGGCTCTTCACTTGAAATTCAAGTGACCCCAAAGGCTCCCTCAACTGCTCTGCGTAGTAGCTCTTCAACTCTCTTTGCTCTCTTGCAACGGCCTTCTGCTACCTTCTTCCTCCTTGTCTCTCAATCGTACTCTCTAGCTCTTTTGAGGCATCTTCCGGCTTTTTGGCTTCCCTGCCCATTTCTCTACGATTCATTGTCCCTCTGCGGCTCTGCCACTTCTAGAATGCATCATTGCCTGTAAAAATACCTGCTGCATCGTGGCATGATGATCAGGAGCAGTGATAGAAGGAATCGGGGCCATTTCATAGGCAAAATCCGAAAATAGAGGAAATTTCATTACACAGGAATTTATGGCAAAATACACTATCGGGCGCGTTTCCGAGACGTGAAAATCCCTTCAATCGCCCCTAAATCCCTATCGGGTCCACCATTAGGCATTAAATCGCATCGCATTAGTGTATCGGGTGAAATCCCAAATACACGAGAAAACCTTCAAAAACCCAACAAAATCCTTTTATCGGACTTGAAATTATATCGCATCCACCCTATAAACACATCGAATCTGCCTTTGGCTGCTGACACAATCTCCACCGTCGATCTTGGTGATCCTCGATCCAACGGTCATCATGCAATTTCGGGTGGCTTAAGGGTACGAAGGTTACCCACCCAAAGAAGGTAGTTTTCCTCTCTCCTTCGCCAGCCACGTGTCGACCAGTCAGTGGGATCGGGCGGAGCCAGCCCAAAACCATTTACTGCTTGAGGCCCGCCCAAAATCCATCGTTACAGAACTCAAAATCTCTATATCCGGGCTTATAAATCCCCTTCGGGTCCATTTTATTGCTTCAGGTGTCGTTTCTTTATATTTCGGGTTTTTCACCGAAAACAATTAATACACCAAAAAATCCCATTTACCGATTTCAAATTTTATAGACTACGCTTGTGAAATCCATCGGGTCCAGAAATCACTGATCGCCGATTCAATCCTGGTTGTCCGTTCCTTTCGCAATCCAACAGCTGAGATTGCTCGTCGTGATCACTTATCGCATATCGCGTCACACACGGCCCGGTGGTTCAGTGCATCGTCGATGCCGATTCATCGATCTGATCATCGGCGATCGGTGCATCGCATGATCGCAATCGTCATGTCCATGGTCCCGATATCACACACATGTCTGCCTCCAATCTGATCAATCAGATCGGCGGATCAGTGTTTTCCACCGCCTCTGCTTAAAGTCGGCCTTTGCCTTTTTCCGATGTGATTTCCCTTTTTAAGGGTTTTTTTCCATTTTTATGGGTTTTTCCCTCATTTTCCAAATAAACGGGGCATCTTCTTTCTACGATAACTTCTGCACCCTAAGTCCATTTTAGCCCATTCAACTTGAAGTAGATTCAAAATGAAAAGATCTCTGCCATGGGGCTATTTCCAGGAACTTCCTTGGACTTTCATTTTTCCTCTATGAGGACCACTTAGACTTAGGAGTCTATCCAAAATCCATTTTGGATCAAATACAATTATGAAGACCGAACCTAGTTACATTCTTCAACACTAAGAGGGCTGAGAATTGATATGTGGAGATCGTTGAGAGGACCTCTTTGATAAGGATTGTTCTCCCAGTATTATTGAGCCAATGAGATCCCCATATCTCCATATGACTTTTAATCTTATCTAGGATGCACTACCAGGATTTTGGAGATGATTTCCTGAGGTATGTAGGGACACCTAAATATTTAAATTCTTGTTAATCCTCAATCACCTGATAACCCAAGGTATCATCAGTTTGCCTCCATGTCTGGGCATATGTGTTCCATGTGAAAATATGACTTTTACCTGCATTTGCAAGACCCCTAGATGTCGAAAGGAACATATCCAAGACCAATTTAAATCTTCTTTTATCACCAAAGAGGCTTCCCTAGATAGAATGGTATCATCTACAAACTAGCCATGATTTATACTCTGAATTTTAGTAGTGAATTTGATCCCCAGAAGATTGGAATGAACTCTTTCATATTCTAGGAATCTATTGAGTGTGTTTGCTACAATAATATATAAAAAGGGAGAAAGTGGGTAGCCCAACCTCAACCCATGAGAAGATTTGAAAAAATTGGTTACTCTTATGTTAACCAGAGGAGAAATCCAAGGAGACATGATGCATAATGCTAGCATTGGACAAATTGAGCTGCAAATCCTAGCTTTTTCATTACTTTGAATAGACATGCATGATTGAACCAGTCAAAAGCATTGGTTATGTCTAGTTTTAGGATCATCCCTTGATCTCCTCCCCTCTAGCTGGAATCCACTACTTTCTAGATCAATATTATGTTATCTAGGATCTTCCTACCTAAGACAAATCCCACCTGATTCACTGAAATGAAATGGGGAAGGATTTCTTTGAGGTAGAGGGCCAAAATTTTCGAAATTATTTTGTATGAGACATTACAAAGGGAAATAGGATGAAAGTGAGAGAAGGATGAGGGATTCAATTCTTTAGGGATGAGGGCCACGAAGGAGGAATTTATACCTCCACTAATACATAATTGTTTTAAAGAATAACCAATCATTTTTAACATATCCTTACTAATCAACTCCCAAAACTTTTGATAAAAATTGGCTAAGAATTCATCTAGACCTGGAGATTTGTATGGATGAAAGGAGAATACCATGTTTTTAATTTCCTCTATCATTGTCGTCATTGTGAGATGAGAGTTCATATCATCTAAGATCAGATTGGGGACATTCTCCAACATGTATTCTTCATCCTTTGGATCTCTTGGACCATTCTCTTGATACAAATCATTGAAATGTGCCATGGCAATGACTTTGATACCTTGAAAGTCATAAATATTTTGACCCTGAATGTGGATTTCTGAAATGTTGATCTTGCTTTCTCTAAATTTTTCTTACTTATGGAAGAATTTAGTATTTCAGGCCCCTGCTTGTAGCCAGACACTTTGAGATTTGAGATGCCAGTATTCCTCTTCTTTCTTTAAAACAGCATGATAACTAAAAAGGTTTCTACTTCCCTCTACAGAATGTCCCATTTGGCTACCTCTGGTTCTAGCTCTGACTGAATAGATGCCACTTGTTGCTCTAATTCCAAAATTGAGGACTAATGATTATCCCTCCCATTCTTCAACTATTGCTTTATACAGAGGTTAAGACACTTTATCTTCATTTCTAAAATAACAAATAGGCTACCCTTCCCCATTCAAAGTAATATGACTTAACCAAATCTTCGAATCATGGGGAGAGACTCCAAAGCAAGGAATAACAAAAGGGGATGGGGCCATAGTTCAGAGGGGGTGAAATAAACAAACAAATGGGATGATGATCATACTCATTCCAAGGGATAATATAGGAATGAATAGAAAAATTTAGGGATAATAGATTTATGTGACTAAGAAATGGTACATATGAGCTGCTATATGACCAGGACCAACATGCTTGTTATTCCAAGTGTACTGGAATCTAAGGGGTTTTACATCAAGGAAATTCGCATGTTGAACTAGGTCCTCCATGCTTTCCCAAAAGGGATCCTAAACCATGGATCCCCCATGTATTTCATTCTAACTAAGAGTAGTGTTGAAACCCCCCCCCCCAATAATGCAATTATCACCAAACTCAGTGTCTTTTATATGCAATAGAGATTTCCAACGATCATGTTTTTCTATAAAATGGACTGGCATGTATAAATTTATAACAGTACATACCCGATGAATGTCTCGAATGTTAAAAGAGATCGTAATCCAATGAATAACTTTCAGAGAATTCACAAGCTGGAGACAATCTAGATCCCAAAGGGTACAGAGGCCCCCAAATTCTCCATGAGAGTTGACTATAGGCATACTGCTTTTGGACCAAACTTATTTTTCCTTGTTGTGAGTTCCTTATCACTTAATTTTATCTTCGATAAGAGAGCCATGAATGGGTTTTCTTTAAGAATCAACAACTTTTCTTCCTCTATACGTTTTTCCAATCTGATTCCCCTGCAATTCCAGGAGATTACATTCATTGTCTACTTTTGGAGGAGGTTTCCCCCTTGATGGGGCCTGCCAATGTTCCTTTTTTTTCCTCCTTTGTTCCCAAGATATTCCAACTTACGTGGGATGGTGTGTTGGTAACCTAGTTCCTTATCCTTTTTTGTTTATTCCATTCTAATTTCTCTATTAGATTTCCGACTTAAATGATGAATCCTTCTATCAACCTCCTTTTTCCTTTATTTTTCTGATTTTTCATCTGTTGAGCTTGCACTGATTATTGGACCAATAGTTTCCTTAGACGAGAGAAAAACATCCTCATCCTCCTAAGATTGATCACCTAAGCTGCTACTCACGATTTGAGCTAAGGGAGGATTTTCTAGGGGATTTTTACCAAAAAAAATGGGAGAACTATTCTATGGTTGTGTAGGAGGATCATTAGCAGTTGGATGGGAGGGTTCACCTTCTTGCAATGTGCTAGAGAGAATTGTAAATCAATTACCTTCCCCACCTAGGTTTCCATTGAGATTAGAACCACCTAGAGTTGGTCCAAATGGCTTCGGGTCTTGTCCATTCTTAACATGGGCCTTTTCAGGAGCTAGTGGAGGGTGAGTTTGTTATCGATTAGGCCCTTTACACTTTTTTACTTTTTACCATTGGTCATTTTGTTCTCCTTTTTTTTCATGAGAAAATTGCATTTTAGGGAATCCTCTAGCAAGTGCCCATATTCATGGCATACTTTGCATATAAAGGGTAACTAGTTGTAATCTACTTCTTGTACATGGGTCCAGTTGTGCATACAAATATTGATTGTCGTTGACAATCCTTTATCCAGATACACCTCCACACATATCCTCGCACATGCAAAAAGACCCTATTTAGGTCCTGCAAAGTCGACATACTTGCCCAATGAGTTGCCAATCAGTTTAAATGTTGCATCATTCCAATAGTGGATAGGAAAATAGGGAAGTTTTACCTAGACAGGGACTACGAAGGGAATATCACAATCTAAATTAAAGTTAGGGTTCCAACAATCTAGGTATAGACCTTGGGCTCCCATGAAATAAAATTCGCTTCTAAAAATAAAATCACAATCATCTTTATTCTCGAAATAGAAAGTGTAAAAATCCTTACCAAAAAGGGATGAAACGAATTCCCTCGAGATAAGGGGCTTCCAATTCTTCTCCACCCATATCTGAATCGAGCGAGGGGAGGGCCATAACCCCATAAACGAACCAATCAAACCCCAATTTGCAAGTTAGAGAGCTATGGTTTGAGATTAGGGAGCTTTGATCTCCACTTTTTGAATTTCATTAAGTTGTTTTACAAAACAAGGGAGGCCAAATTTCTGATTTTTTAGGCCACTTGCTACAAGAGAGGTAAAGGCCATGATTCCCTTTGTAGAAGGGGCTTTAGGGGCCTGCTCATCCATGGCGGGTTGCCCAGCCTAGGGATCGTGAAACTCAGCACCAACTAATCAATTGAAGCAATCAAAGCCAAAAAAGAAAGTGAGGAAGCCAATGTGAAGCTCTAGATAGAAATATTTGACACAAGGCTCAGGCCTGAACTGTAGGACGTGATCCAAATCTCCATATTCTCATAACTAATCATTTTGATTTCACACTATATATATACCATCAAAACCAAGAGTGTTTTTAATGTCATAAAACTTGGGTATATTAGTTCAAAATCGGGCATCTAAGGTTGAGGCTCTTAACCTATTATATGCATGTAGATGAACATCCTAGCAACAATTATCTAATGAAGATACTCATCCCCATGGTATTTCTAATAAGAAATAATGGCACTACTACCATGGTGTGCCTCTACATATTTGGAGGGATGTCATCAATCGCTAATGGTTATAATCCTATAGTGACTCCTTCCACATTGCACATGAACTCGTGCAACTCATCATGTTCCTGTCCTTCCTCCTCCTTGAAGGCTTCTCCTCCTACCCATGTTGTTGTTGTTCCTCGATGTTGTAAAGATGATTCACCTAGGGATCAAATCAGAACCACATTTGTGTGGAAAAAAATATCACATATTAATAATTGTGTATCCATAAAAATAAAATAAAAAAATAAAAAAACCTATATATTTTAAAACCAAAAAACATTAAAACATTACAAAAAACCAAAAATATACACTTACCAAGGGCACTTAAATAAGCGCCCATCAGCAAGGCTAGGTCAAAGTCATTCAAGGAACTAGTGCCTACATAGGCATAGTCACCAATCACTATCATTTTCTCACCATACCAACTGAAGAAACCATAGTTAAACCATTGTTATGTGTGGCCACCCTATATTCTCCCCCATTAACTCAGTGTATCTCATTATATATTGATCTAAGAGCAATGGGAATGGTTCTAACACTCTTGATTGTAACATAAATATTCATTGTGAGAAGAATAATACTATAATAGTTTCATACCTAAACTAATTCTTCTTCCTTGTCCTACACCTTGTAAGTTTTTCCTTCATGTTGGCAAACAATCCCTCATGCCCATTGAAGATTTTCGGCTCTATGCATCTCATCGCAATATCCATCTGTATTCTAGAGGCCAAATGAGGCCCTATGGGCCCTACTACATGGGTGATGGTGAATAGGATGGTAGGTAAACTCAACTATGTAACTTCTATAATGAGTATATTGTTGCTTACCTTCCTTGCATTATGCCCACATTATCATGGCACATAATCATTAATGTTATCCTCACCAGTACTCTTCCCATTGACCACTATCATTGGGGCTCCTTGCCTTGACAAACTGGTAAGAAAGTATAGGTCCTCTATCTCTAATAGAAAAGGTTGGTCCTTCACCATAATTGTTGCTCCTGGGGCTGCCCCATGTCTATGAATAATTCAGGAACACTACTTTCCACTTCATGTTTTGTGTCTTGAAAAACTTTAGCAATCCATAGTTGATGAGTGCTCTATATATGGGTAAATGAATTAGAGATCTCATGTCATCTTCTTGGTGCTCTTATTCCTTCACTCAATAATTTTTGTTGAGTACTTCCATTAACACACAAGCACAAGTCAGTATGATCCTTAACTTGAATACCCACCTTGCAAAAATTTGTGAATAACCCTAGATATGAGACTTTCCTACATTGTCACCCCCACGATTTTTTCCACAGGGCGTTCATCACCCCCAAGGTTTAGCCCTCAAGGTGGTTTTTTATATCACGGTCTCTCCTAGGGATCCAAGCTAGGAGCAACGATGTGATCAACCTTTAGAAAGGGTCAACACAAGGTCGACCTCTACCTCCAATGATATGATCAAGGTATAATCCATCAAGTAATTTTATATTATATGAATGAGATATTGATTTCCTTCTCCATTAAATGCTTGTATATGTGATAAATATGGTTTATTTACTATATCAATTCATAGTGCGTGCTTACTTGCTTATTGCGAGGGAAAACCTTGTCCTTATTTTTTTGTGCTTGTGTGTAGGAGTTTGGATTAAAGAGTTAGAGTGCGATATCTGGGTAGGATTAGGGTTCCTAGCTATTGTAAGGGGTTCCTTGTTCTCTCATCAAATCTCTAATGAGAGTGGTGCATATACCATGGGATAGATGAATCACTCGTCACCATATGCTTCTGGAGTTTCTTCCATAATGTCTTGTTGTGCTCTACAACGACCCCCCATTTCATATCATTTTTATTCACAAAATTATCATATGAAATGGGTCCCTTTTAGTTTTGATTGGTATCAACTTTGTATTATTCAAAAAGGTTCGAAAACAAAATGAAAACATTATAAAAGACCTTTTTGACAAACCAATTTTGGTCTTATAATATAAATAATCAATCTTTTATCATTGCGATAAAGCGATCGCAAGATCGCATATCGCAATGACAAAGGAGGCATAACTTAAAAAACCATCGGTTTGCTCCGACGCGATAACATGCAATAGCTTATCGGATATCAGCAATCATAAGTTCCCATAATTAAAGTGCCTTTCGACCCAATGCGATGCGATATCGCTATCGGCGATCAGCGATACACTATGCATGCTTTTTAAAGTGTCTTTCGATCCGATGCGATGCGATATCGCATATCGGCGATCGGCGATATACCATGCATGCTTTTTAAAGTGCCCATACTCCCAATGCGATGCGATGTGATATCGCCATCGGCGATCGGGGAATTCAAAAGGTGTCAATATGAAGATTTAAGTCTTCCCCGACACCCGATTGCGATAAAGCCAAAAGCGCAAACTTCAAAAAGTCGTTAAGGCAGAGGGATATTACGATTAATTCGTATTAAAAGCCTTATCTTTCAAACAGTGATTTACCTATGCTCAACCGCCAAAACATTCAAGGCACGCTTAAACAAATCATTCGGTTGATTAATGATATGATGGGCATTTAAAGGATTGGCAGGTTTTAACGGCCATTTAATGAAATAGTAAGTCTTAAAATCTTCTCATAGATTGTATCCGCGGCCACTTTAAAGTTAATCCCTCATCACGCATTGATCAATATATCTCACTCGTATTTGGTTTTCACTACCAATTCTCTGTGTTACACTTATTTCCACTACTATGCAGAATTCTTCCGAAGTAATAGATTCAAGCAGAATGGGGAAGAAGTCTAAGAAAATCACAGTCGCTTCCACTACACCAGCCACAAGACAAGCCGTCGTTGATCCAGCAAATAAAAAGAAAGGATTAATATCTACATGCTTAGGACTCGCCAAGACCACTTGGCAAAGTACCTATAATTTGATCGAAGCCGAAGAACCAAAGGTGACGGGAGTACAAGCTACAGCGGGTTCCAGTAGAAAATCTTATGGTACTTTGAAAGACTTGGCCGACTCTTTCCTTCATCGGATAGCGGCTCGGGAGCAAATTCTCCCATATATGGATGTAGTAAAGTGGGCAATTGAGGAAATCCCAATTACAGACAGAACTTTATGCACCAAAGATGGGAGAATCTTCGGTTCATTCAAGGCTGATGATTTAAGGCAAATGTATCATTTGCCTGAGCCAGAGAATAAATACAACAAGGCATTTCTGGAGAAATTCCGAAATGAGAACGAAACTGAATCCGAACCCATTCGGGAATGGAGGCAAAATCCGGCGAAACACAAGCATGAAACTTCCGATAAGTACTCTGTGGATTCTCTATGTTCTCTGTATTGCTATGCTAGGATAATAATGTGTAGACTGTGGGGGTTGCACGATTCCGCTAATTTCACTATAGAAATGGTTCCCTTGATGGAAGCAGCATGTAATAGCGAGATAATGGATTGGGCAACCATACTATCAGATAAGCTAGCGAAAATAGTTCTTAGTTTTAGAACTAAAACTTCTGTCTCAAAAAGGATTATTCCCCCATTCTACTACAGTGCTTATATTTTAGATACCCTGTGTTTTAATTCTGAGTTTCCTGTACTCGGCTGGAGGTGGACTCCACAAGACCCCACACCTATTCACATATACCATCAGAAATTGTGGAAGACTTCCTACAAGCACCATTTGTACCAAGTTTGTAACGACTTCATGTTACCCATTCATTATTCTATTTTTAATAAACCTGCTCCCAAAATTTCTTACCAAGCAGGGATTGATTTAACATCAATAGGAAGATGGTTTGGAGAGGAGAAATTTACTTATGTAAGAATTTTCGGTAGCCAAGCCGAACCTCATGTCCTTCCTTTGTACATACCTCACAAACTGTTGGCAAGGGAGATAGCCTATCAGATCATTGCCGAGGGAGTTACACAGACTCTCAAGAAAAATAAGAAGCAGGTATGGCCCTCCTTTCCTCTGAGATGTGGTGTCTACACTTTGCATGATTTCAATCAGCAGAAAAAGAAGCTGCAAAAATCAAATCATTAACTCTGGCAACTCTCCCAAGTAGGCGATTTCATCCCAGCAAAGTCGCCTATAATGCACTTGAACAAGCCAAATTAACAAAGTTTGATCATGTAGAAGATCAGTTTGACGACCTGTTCTCTTCAGCTGAATCAATGTATCAGGTTAGATCGCTAGCCATAATGCAATACAAAGATGAAGGGTTAACTGAATTCGACAGACTTAGAGAATAGAGGTTGCAAACTCTGCCTCTAGATCTGTTAGCAACAACCCCAGCAACAAGACAAAGCAAGCCTGAACAGCAACATTCAAAGGAACCTCCGGTTACAACAAAAGAACAAGAGAAAGCACAGGAGGAAACCCATACTAAAGAGCAGGAGAAAGTGCGGGAAGAGACCCAGACTAAAGAGCAGAAACAGAGCAACATAGAAGTGAATGTGGATACTCATATTGATCCAAAATTGCTCCAGGAATGGCAGCAATTTGATTCTATTATCAGTAGTCTGGAATGTTCAAAGGACACCGAAACTTCGAAAGCAGCAGATACACAAGAAACCACTTCACAACAGGTTCCAAGTGGAACCAGCGGCCTACCCAGTTCAAAGGAAGTAGAAATAATACCAAAGGACCCCTCTAATCAAATCATTTTGCAGGTAGAAGAAATTCCTCCCTTGGATGTCTTCTATAGCCCAAGGCACAAAGCTGTAGTAAAATGACAGAGGAAGAGAAGAAGGATTGATCAACCTTCCCTTTTCCCATAACAGACGGTCACGGGCAATGTGGTTTGGAAGGAGGAATTTGGCCCCTTTGATGACCTAACAAAACTATCACAATATGCTGGAGCCTATTTGGCAGCAACAATAGACAAAGCATCAGAGGTGAGTCTTTTATTAAAAACAAAAGACCAGGAAATCTTTTTATTGCAGGCACAGCTAACAGAAGCACAGCAGAAAGCAGAGCAGGCAGAACAGCAATTGTTAACACAACAACAAATAAATAATCAATTAACTCAACAATTGCAGGCAGAGAAACAAAGGATTGATCACAGCGCAATCTAGAAGCAGAAAGAGTTGTCTGAAGCCTTGGCACAACTGAGGGCAGCAAATGAACAAATGTTGAAGACAAAAGATGAGCAGATTGCTCAACTATCAGCACAGCTTGAGAAGACAAAGGGCATCCCACAAATAACCGAATTCAAATTAGAAGCATTACAGGTAAATAAGGCATTAATAGCCCAAATCAAGCTTCTATGTCAACAAATCGCCCAGGCGGAACCACTATGCGAATTGACGGCATCAATAAGTAAACAAACAGAAAAGGCTAGAACAAAATTAGATCAAGCTGAAGAAACGTTAACTGAATTTCTTGACTGGCAAGATACCGATCAGGGACAAGCGGTAAATTTACCAAGAATTTTAGAGTCGCATAAAGATATATTGTTTACAGAATGGCAGTCCCAGTTAATGAAAGCAGAGAGGGAAATTTCAAGGTGCAAATCAACCACAAGTAATTTGGTTGATTTGGTTAATAATACTCTCTACTTGTCAAACATGATTTCCCAATGCACTCCAGGTAAATTGACAGCGGTCAAAACATTGGAGCAGTCATGCTATCCAGATCTAGAGGAAAAGGGGAGATTAATTGCTGGAATTAATAGCTTAACATGGGATACCTATTGGTTCTTCTTGGTAAAACCACACAGTCAAAGAGCCGCCCTCAAATGCCTTACAGATGCAATCGGGTATATTATCCCCGATATTCAGGATGCCACCTATGTCGCCCAGCTTAACTCTCGCCTCAACAGATCACCCGAAGTGGAGCCAATGCTTGCAATAAGTCAGCTCAAGTTTAAAGGCAAATGGCCTACTTGATGATTCATGCTGCCGACTGCCAGGTTGCTAAGAAGGAGATACTCAAAATCATTTGATACCAATTAAGTAGGATTTCAGTTTCATAGATAGTTAGTTTAATTCAGTATTTATAGACCCTTTCATGTTTTTAGAAAGGGTCGTAAAGTTTTGTACTTGACTTAAAACCTGAAGTTGCACTACTGTGCTTCAGGCATATTCTTTTATAAAACTGGACCAATCATTCTGATTTTGGCAAAGAAGCTTTTATGCAAATGTGCACTACTGTCTTTGTTTGAAAGTATTTCTGCGTTAGAGAAAGAATTTCAAATAGCGATTGATGTTGGAGAGTGACTCGCAGCTCATATGGTATTATTATCTATGTCTGAATCCATTCTTTTTATATGAATTGTTATTTTATCGCCTTTGCTATTATCGAATATATATATGTGTTTTAACAACATTTCTTTATTCCCTTCACCATTTAATGTTTATGGTAATGCTTTTCTTTTGATCATATATGTATTGATGATATAAATGATGAGTGTAGCAATATTGCGTTAATCACTTTGTTTAACTATTTAAGCAAAGTAATCTTTGAATGAGTAAATGTCCATGTTTATTAGATGGAGTCATCTACATGCATGTTAATAAACATAGATCATCAAGCGCTACACATCAAAGTACAATAGTTCCCAGGATTAGTAGTAATTCTTTTTATTTCGCTAATAAATTAAGTTATTCGCCTATCATTAGATTAGTCAATCAATCATTCATTCATTCCGTTTATTCATTGCTGGGAAACTAGTCCCATTATCCCCAGTCGGAGCCACCATTCCAAACAGAAAAGGAGCTGTATTAAGGTCCGGACCGGGTGGTTATCCCCCAATGTTGATACAACGATTTTCGGGGCATCAACTTTTTTGGTGCTAGAAGGAGGGCCTCAACTGTGAATGGCAAGCAAACTCAAATCTGCAGGCCATTCTAAGAGTAATTCTCCCTCCGCATCACCTCCTACTTCCCAATTGCATGCTGGTTCTCCAGTATCCAAACAAGAAGAAGAGGAATCAACTACCACTGCTCAAACCCATCATACTCCAAAACAACTAAGTCTTGAATCCCCTGAAGTCCAGTCTCTTATCCACAAACTTCAGAGCTTCTCGATTTCACCACAGAAATCTGAGGTATCTCAAAGCAGTGCGACTTCGCAGTTTAATTTACCTCACCCTCTCACCAGACTTCAGAGCGGAAAGCTCAGTATTGAACCCACTAAGTTCCCTTTACCCAAAAGGAAAAAGGCGAAGAAATACACTGAGGGATCTGACAGTGAAGAGATTTCATCCACATCCTCCATCTCACCTTCCCTCGTGCGAAGTCAACCATCCACTCCCCCATTATATATTGTTGTTCATCATGGATTAGGAACTTCAACATCCCAACCTGCTCACTCCGCAACATCATTTCCTTCCCATAAATTTGGAATTTCAACAGTAGTATCATCTACTACTGCTGTTATAATGGCAGATCCATGGACCAGGCCTGGTGCAGTCAACATGCCTGCACCATTGCATGCATTACCTGATGCTCCTGAAAAATGGCTACCCAAGTTTAACCCAGATGATGGAAGGCAAGCTGAGGAACATATTAATAACTTCAAGTTGGCAGTTAATCTGAAGGGAGTAACAGAGCAAGATGTTGTTGTTAGGCTTTTCCCTTATACTTTGCAAGGATCAGCAGGATCCTGGTATTTTTCTTTACCTTCTGGTTCCATTACCAATTGGACGACTTGCCAAGAACAGTTTCTTACTAAGTATGGAGATGATAGGTCTTTGGCTACACTAATAAACGATGTCTCCAATCTTAGGATAGAGCATAGGGAACCAATTAAGGAATTTAACGCCCGATTCAATAAAATCTTGAATAAAATCCCAACGACCTCCAAACCAAGTGAGAAAATCCGAAGCGAATGGTATATAACTGCCCTACCTGCCAATATAGCTATTTTTGTAGACAGTGCTGGAAAAGCTACTTTAGCTGAAAACATGAAAGAAGCACTTGTTGTGGAGAAACGTATTAATGCTCCAGAAAAGAAAGTTGCTCTGGAAGACAGAAAATCCAAAAAAGTTTCTTTTAAAGATAATTCAAAGAAGAAAACCCCTAAAGATCCATATGACATGGAAGGTCTTCAAAAGGTCCTCAAGACTATGTCAAATGAAATGGTTGAAATCAAAAAACAAGTAGCCGAAACCTCAACCAAAAGACCCTTTAGAAATTATAAGAAAACTGAATCAAAACCACCAAATGTTATATCAAATGCAGATTCAGATCTTGAAGAAGGAGAAGAAGAAACAGCTACACCAACTGATGAAGAAGAGGAAGTTGTTGAATGTCATGGAATGTGGGATTTTATATTACCTAACTCCGATACAAAAAATGAAGAAGAAGCATTTCCTGTCGCTACCAGGGGTAGAGGTACCTCCAAACCTGTTCAGACAACTTCAAAGAAAACAAGTGTAGGTGCTGCTATAACAAAGGAAAAGGTACCCCCGAAGAAGCCACCTGTGACAATTCCACAAAACCAACCTTCAACCTCAACAATCCCATCAACATCTAAGACATTGGTAGTGTCTGATTCAATGGATTACAATATTGTTGATGACATGAAAAAGACCAAGGCAAACATTACCATGTTTGAACTTAGTAAATTGAAACATCAACAAAAATTGCTTCTCAAAGAATTAAATGATGTTCCTACTTCACCTCTTCCCAGTGCTAAAGCTGCAAACGATACAGGTCAACCACCTTCTGGTATGGTCGAAGCTACTGATGCAGTCCTAATAGGAGATAGATCAAACTCTCATACTCCACCTTTCCTTCTAACCTATGAGATCTACAATAGAAACCTACACAACTGCTTGATTGACTCAGGGGCATCTTCTAACATAATGCCAGCTTCAGTTTGTTCCAAACTGAACATTGAACCCCAGAATTCTGTTATTCATATTGTACAGTTGGACAGGACTAAAGTACAGGTTTTGGGAGAGATCAACTCAGTAACTATGAGGTTATCTGTTGATCCCAGAATAGTACAAAGGATTGATATCCTAATCGTCAATATACCTGAATTTTATGGTTTGATCTTGAGTAGGGATTGGTCTGAAAAACTACATGGGTATATTTCTACTGATTGGTCACATATGTGGCTTCCCTATAAGGGTAAGCCAAATCAAATAAGGATCGATCGGGAAAAGCATATGACCCATACAATTACTGAATTTGAACAAGAAAACCAACCAATAGCATTTAATAACAACATTTTGGGGAATTATTCATCAGAGTCATTATTTGGCAACTTCGCTGCCCAACCATCCCCTTTCTCAGTAAATCATTCTACATCCCAGATCGAAAATTATTCACAAACAGATAGGTCAAGATGTTTCAATGATACTGAGAAAACTGTAAATAAAATTGTTAATACTTCTTTATTTTGGTCGTTATATTTCGATGGGTCCAAATCTAGTGAGGGCTCAGGAGCAGGATGTATTTTGATTAGCCCGCAAGGGGAAAAAACAATGTTGTCCTGTAGGTTAGAATTTGAATGCAAAAATAACACAGCAGAGTATGAAGCCTTAGTCCAAGGACTATATAAAGCTATTGGCCTCAAGGTCCAATATTTGAAAGTGTTTGGAGATTCTGAAATTATTATCAAACAGGTAAGGAATACAATTCATTGTCTTTCCACCCATCTCAAACATTATCAATCACTGGTACAGGAACTCACCTCCCACTTTTTGGCATTCAATATTTCTTCTATTCCCAGGTCTCAAAATTTGGCAGCTGACCTGCTAGCCAATGTTGCCTCCAAGCTCCTACCTTCCGAAGACTATAGCCCGAATAGATTTTCAGTAGAATTGCTTTTTAGGCCATTAATTCCCGACAATGTAACTAATTGGAGAGTATTCAACCATGATGAAGACATTTTACAGTTCTTAACTTCCGAAAAGTCCTATGATGATCAAATCATCGAGGAAAACGAGCATGGCCATCAAATGAGAGGTAAACCCGAGGAGAATTCAATCCCTAAGCCTGTGGTGAAGCTTGAGGATCTTTATGATATTAAAGACAGGTTTAAACCTGTGACTAATGCAAAGCTCCAAAGTTATACCCTAAGGTTTGAGTTGATAAACCTTGGCACTGAGCAAACTCCTCAAAACATTAATTTAGGATTAGGACTTTCCTTGGAAGAAAAGGAAGCATTCATTAGACTGTTAAGGAAAAATAAACAGGTTTTTGCTTGGAAATATGATGATTTAAAGACATATGATACATCCATCATCCAGCATACCATTCCAATGCTTCCTGAACAGAAACCAATTCAGCAGAAATTGAGAAAAATACATCCGAACTTAGAAAGTCAAATAAAATCTGAACTTAATAAACTCCTGAAAGCTAAGATTATTTTTCCCGTTCGGCACTCAAACTGGGTCTCCAATATGGTGCCAGTCAGAAAGAAAAATGGCGACATTATGATTTGTATAGATTTCAGAAATTTGAACAAGGCGAGCTTAAAAGATAATTTCCCATTACCTACCATGGAGCAGATACACCAATCAGTAGCAGGCTCTGAGTTAATGTCCTTTCTGGACGGTTTCTCAAGATATAACCAAGTTTTGGTCCATCCTGATGACCAACTCAAAACCACATTCAGAACAAAATTGGGAACATATGCGTATCAGAAAATGCCCTTCGGACTTCTTAATGCAGGAGCGACGTTCCAAAGAGCGATGGATATAGCTTTTAAAGGGTTGATTAATAGAACAGTAGTCGTCTACCTAGACGATATTACTGTATTTTCTAAAGAGAAGTCCAATCATTTGCATGATTTAAATCAAATCTTTCAATGCTGCAAAAGATATGGTATTTCTCTTAACCCTAAAAAATCTTTCTTTTCTCTTGACCAAGGAAAGCTCTTAGGCTTTATTGTGTCTAAATATGGCATTTATATTGATCCTGACAGGATCAAAGAAATCTCTGAAATCCCTTTCCCTCATAATAAAAAATCCATGCAGTCATTTTTAGGCCAAATCAATTTTGTCAAAAGATTTGTTGCAGACTTTTCTCAAATCATTTTGCCACTTCAAACTATGATTAAGAAAAATTCAGTCTTTAAGTGGGGATCAGCAGAAAAGGAAGCGTTTGATTTAATCAAACAATCAATAATCAATGCCCCAGCCTTAAATACTCCTAATTTTTCTAATCATTTCACACTGTATACTATCGCATCCAACTTGTCTTATGCAGCAGTACTCACATAGCTTAATGATCACAATTTGGAAGCACCCATTTCATTCTATAGTTCAAATCTTCACGGTGCCGAAATGAATTACTCCGAGGTAGAAAAACAAGCCTTTGTTGTATATAAAGCCGTCAAACATTACAGACCCTTCCTTTTAAAAGCCCACACAAAAGTTATAGTTCCTTTCCCTGCAGTAAGGCAACTATTAATCCAAAGAGAACTAGGTGAAAAAAGGGCAAACTGGGTTACAGCACTTCAAGAATATGATTTAGAAATTAAACCATCAAAGATTGTTAGAGGCCAAGGTTTTTGCAGGTTATTGGCAGGAGCATCCGACATTCCAGAATCAGGTGATATAGATCAAACCGAAGAAATCAACCAGATAAGTATTACTGATTCGGAATCACAATATGCGGACTTGATCTTTTATTTGAAAAATGGGTATGCACCTCCTAACCTGTCTTACAAAAGCAAAAGGGCCATTAGATTAAAAGAAAAAAAATTCACAATTATTGATGATGTGCTTTTTAGGCAAAATTATGATTCAATCTTATTAAGATGCCTAGAAAAACCTGAAGCACAAAAGGTTTTGCAGGAATTACATGATGGGCCAGCAGGAGGACATTTTGGAGCTGACACAACAGCCCACAAAATCATTCATGCTGGATATTATTGGCCCACTATGTTTAGAGATGCTTATGAATATGTAAGGAAATGTCGAAATTGTCAAACTTCTAGTGGAAGGCAAAGAAAACCAGCTTTCCCTTTGCAACCGGTCAACATTGAACAGCCATTTGAGCAATGGGGATTGGATATCATTGGGGAAATTACTCCTCATTCTTCCAAACAGCATAAGTATATCCTTATTGCCACTGATTATTTTACCAAATGGGTTGAAGCAATTCCTTTGAAGACAACAAATTCAGAGGCAATAATTGAATTCATAGATTAATTCATCATTACCAGGTTTGGTGTCCCAAATGCTCTTGTTTTTTATAATGCATCTTACTTTTTAGGTAATGCTACGTTTGATTTCGCTATTAAAAGAGGATTTAAATTAAAATATTCTGCTAATTACTATCCCCAGGGTAATGGTTTAGCAGAATCTACAAATAAAAATCTGATTAAAATTATTAAGCGAACTATCGAACAGAATCATAAAACATGGCACAAATCCTTAATATTCGCACTATGGGCTGATAGGATAACACAGAAGGCTTCCATAGGATCTTCTCCGTTCAACCTTGTATATGGAAAAGCAGCAGTACTACCCACAAATCTTGTTCTTCCTTCCCTAGCCCTAGTTCAGTTTATGGAGGAAAGCCCTTCTTCTTCTATTCAACTTAGACATGACCAAATTCTAAAATTAGAAAAGGAAAGGGAAAAAGCCAAGGTTATTCATGCAAAACATCAGCAAATCATCAAGTCATCCTTTGATTCAGTCTCATCCGGTTCAAAACAATTTCAAGTCGGTGATTTAGTTCTAAAATGGGACAAAGCCCATGAAGATAAGGGAAAGCACACTAAGTTCCAAAAGATGTGGCTTGGGCCATTTCAGATCTGTGAGAAGATAGGCCATTCGACCTTCATATTACAAGATTTATCAGGTTTGATAGATTCTCTCCCTGTTAATGGCCTTATCTTAAAGAAATTCTTCAATTGAGAAGGTAACCCCTTCTCCTTTTTAATAGAATTTTGTAGTTTGTAGGACCATTAGAAAATAAAGTTGTAAGGTATCTTCCATTGACCTTTGTTGTACTTAAAAGTTGCTCAACAGAAGTAGTGATGATATTTACTTTTAAAATAATAGAAGTCTTAGATAAGAGGAACAATTTCTAGGAAACTAGGTATAATTGCATTCCGAAAACCTACTTCAATTTTTGTAAACTCTTCTCAAAGTTTAGAAGTATTGTAAATCATTTTCTGTTTTCAAATTGGTCACAAAAAGGTTATCAATATCAAAACAGAAACTAATCCAATTTCAGCATCTTCAACTCTTACCTTGTCATCCATTTACTCTTAAGGAGAAAATTGTCCATCCCATTCACCAAAGTTTATGGTTACTCAGAGTGTAATTCTAAAATATTTGATATAAAAGATAAGAGGTCTTATTACAAGCCTGCTTACCATGATCATCGGGAAATAGTTTAACCGACATTACCAATACTGCATACCAAACAGGGTAATGGCTTAGAATTATAAGACAAGGGGTCTCATCACGAGCCAGCTTGTTCGGTTAGATTACTACCAGTGAATGGCATTGTCAACAGCTGGCCACCAAACCAAGACAATGGCTTTTTATCTTAGCAATAACAGAAAAGGGAAAGGAAATACAAAATATGAAAACATGATTTGAATTCATTCTGTTAATCACACTCTTAATTGGATGGAATAATGGACAATAATATGGTTTAAAGGTATCCCTGTTGAAACTATGAACGTTTGCTGGCAGCAGAGGCTCTACTTATGACAGACGAGTTAACTATAAAAGCTTATTTGGAAAGGTTTTCTGTTTTATCATTATAAACCAATGGAGGCCTATTTAAAACTTAGAATGTATCTAATTTAAAATAAGAGAGGAAATTAGCAAAGATAGTTTCATTTTACTCGGAATGCATATATACCTAGTTATATTAGAATTTTCCCCTTTGATTAGAACTCTATTTTGAAAAAGATTAAGTATTTCCATACTTTTCAGAGATAACTGTTTCTTCCAGCGAATCACCAATTGTTGTGCGCTACAACAACCCCCCATTTCATATCATTTTTATTCACAAAATTATCATATGAAATGGGTCCCTTTTAGTTTTGATTGGTATCAACTTTGTATTATTCAAAAAGGTTCGAAAACAAAATGAAAACATTATAAAAGACCTTTTTGACAAACCAATTTTGGTCTTATAATATAAATAATCAATCTTTTATCATTGCGATAAAGCAATCGCATATCGCAATGACAAAGGAGGCATAACTTAAAAAACCATCGGTTTGCTCCGACGCGATAACATGCAATAGCTTATCGGATATCGGCAATCATAAGTTCCCATAATTAAAGTGCCTTTCGACCCAATGCGATGTGATATCGCTATCGGCGATCAGCGATACAATATGCATGCTTTTTAAAGTGTCTTTCGATCCGATGCGATGCGATATCGCATATCGGCGATCGGCGATATACCATGCATGCTTTTTAAAGTGCCCATACTCCCAATGCGATGCGATGCGATATCGCCATCGGCGATCGGGGAATTCAAACGGTGTCAATATGAAGATTTAAGTCTTCCCCGATGCCCGATTGCGATAAAGCCAAAAGCGCAAACTTCAAAAAGCCGTTAAGGCAGAGGGATATTACGATTAATTCGTATTAAAAGCCTTATCTTTCAAACAGTGATTTACCTACACTCAACTGCCAAAACATTCAAGGCACGCTTAAACAAATCATTCGGCTGATTAATGATATGATGGGCATTTAAAGGATTGGCAGGTTTTAACGGCCATTTAATGAAATAGTAAGTCTTAAAATCTTCTCATAGATTGTATCCACGGCCACTTTAAAGTTAATCCCTCATCACGCATTGATCAATATATCTCACTCATATTTGGTTTCACTACCAATTCTCTGTGTTACGCTTATTTCCACTACTGTGC
This sequence comes from Pinus tabuliformis, assembly GCA_031772625.1. Classification (NCBI taxonomy): domain Eukaryota; kingdom Viridiplantae; phylum Streptophyta; class Pinopsida; order Pinales; family Pinaceae; genus Pinus; species Pinus tabuliformis. The sequence goes on from CM062812.1 coordinate 504,569,278, forward strand.
AGAATTCTTCTGAAGTAATAGATTCAAGCAGAATGGGGAAGAAGTCTAAGAAAATCATAGTCGCTTCCACTGCACCAGCCACAGGACAAGCCATCGCTAATCCAGCAAATAAAAAGAAAGGATTAATATCTGATACTACATGCTTAGGACTCACCAAGACCACTTGGCAAAGTACCTATAATTTGATCGAAGCCGAAGAACCAAAGGTGATGGGAGTACAAGCTACAGCAGGTTCCAGTAGAAAATCTGATGGTACTTTGAAAGACTTGGCCGACTCTTTCCTTCATCGGATAGCGGCTCGGGAGAAAATTCTCCCATATACGGATGTAGTAAAGTGGGCAATTGAGGAAATCCCAATTACAGACAGAACTTTCTGCACCAAAGATGGGAGAATCTTCGGTTCATTCAAGGCTGATGATTTAAGGCAAATGTATCATTTGCCTGAGCCAGAGAAGAAATACAACAAGGCATTTCTGGAGAAATTCCGAAATGAGAACGAAACTGAATCCGAACCCATTCGGGAATGGAGGCAAAATCCGGCGAAACACAAGCATGAAACTTTCGGTAAGTACTCTGTGGATTCTCTATGTTCTCCGTATTGTTATGCTGGGATAATGATGTGTAGACTGTGGGGCTTGCACGATTCCGCTTATTTCACTATAGAAATGGTTCCCTTGATGGAAGCAGCATGTAATAGCGAGATAATGGATTGGGCAACCATACTATCAGATAAGCTAGCGAAAACAGTTCTTAGTTTTAGAACTAAAACTTCCGTCTCAAAAAGGATTATTCCCCCATTCTACTACAGTGCTTATATTCTAGATACCCTGTGTTTTAATTCTGAGTTTCCTGTACTCGGCTGGAGGTGGACTCCACAAGACCCCACGCCTATTCACATATACCATCAAAAATTGTGGAAGACTTCCTACAAGCACCATTTGTACCAAGTCTGTAACGGCTTCATGTTACCCATTCATTATTCTATTTTTAATAAACCTGCTCCCAAAATTTCTTACCAAGCAGGGATTGATTTAACATCAATAGGAAGATGGTTCGGAGAGGAGAAATTTACTTATGTAAGAATTTTCGGCAGCCAAGCCGAACCTCATGTCCTTCCTTTGTACATACCTGACAAACTACTGGCAAGGGAGATAGCCTATCAGATCATTGCCGAGGGAGTTACACAGACTCTCAAGAAAAATAAGAAGCAGGTCTGGCCCTCCTTTCCTCTGAGATGTGGTGTCTACACTTTGCATGATTTCAATCAGCAGAAAAAGAAGCTGCAAAAATCAAATCATTAACTCTGGCAACTCTCCCAAGTAGGCGATTTGATCCTAACAAAGTCGCCTATAATGCACTTGAACAGGCCAAATTAACAAAGTTTGATCATGTCGAAGATCAGTTTGACGACCTGTTCTCTTCAGCTGAATCAATGTATCAGGTTAGATCGCTGGCCATAATGCAATACAAAGATGAAGGGTTAACTGAATTCAACAGACTTAGAGATCAGAGGTTGCAAACTCTGCCTCTAGATCTGTTAGCAACAACCCCAGCAACAAGACCAAGCGAGCCTGAACAGCAACATTCAAAGGAACCTCCGGTTACAACAAAATAACAAGAGAAAGCGCAGGAGGAAACCCAGACTAAAGAGCAGGAGAAAGTGCGGGAAGAGACCTAGACTAAAGAGCAGAAACAGAGCAATATAGAAGTGAATGTGGATACTCATATTGATCCAAAATTGCTCCAGGAATGGCAGCAATTTGATTCTATTATCAGTAGTCTGGAATGTTCAAAGGACACCAAAACTTCGAAAGCAGCAGATACACGGGAAACCACTTCACAACAGGTTCCAAGTGGAACCAGCGACCTACCCAGTTTAAAGGAAGTATAAATAATACCAAAGGACCCCTCCGATCAAATCATTTTGTAGGTAGAAGAAATTCCTCCCTTGGATGTCTTCTATAGCCCAAGGCACAAAGCTGTAGTAAAACGACAGAGGAAGAGAAGATAGATTTGACATCCAACGGAGGAATTTCTTCTAGGCGAATAACTGGTCATTAGATTAGTCAATCAATTATTCATTCATTCCTTTTATTCATTGCTGGGAAACTGGTCCCATTATCCCCAGTCGGAGCCACCATTCCAAACGGAAAAGGAGTTGTATTAAGGTTCGGACCGGGTGGTTATCCCCCAATGTTGATACAACGATTTTCGGGGCATCAACATGTCTACACTACCATCAATCAATGTGACATGGCCCACTTCTCCCATTTCGACCAAACTTATATCCTTGCTTTGGGGTATCCCACAAATTGCTTTTACAACCTCTAATAGTTTTATTAGCTTATGTGTATCTAACATGGATCATCCTTCTTCTTTAAATTTGTGGGGAGCATCTAATTTTATTCCTTCTAAATCTCAACGCAATAACATTATCAAAGGAACATACAATCCATGGGTTAATTATATGTTAGGAATAATTCCCTTCTCTAGAGTTTTTTAATGTCTTTGGAAGGGCTAACTTACCTAGGTGAAATATCCCCACTAGTACCATTATGTCCATGATTTTTCATACTTACAGTGGTGTTTTTTTAATGGGAGGTCCTCCTTCTACTGTTGGGTATAATGCCATCAACACCATGCTCTTGGGAGTTCCTTTGTCCATAGGGGAAATAATCATTTATCCATGACAATCAGTCCAAGGTTCCAATACCCTAGGTTTAGCAATCCCTTTGGTCAATCCTCATCTTTTGGAAACTATGTTATGGGGGTGATAGAAGGTCCATCTAGCAGGTCCATCCTTACCTTTAAATCCATTCAACAAACACAACATTCCATTTCTAGTGTCTCTCATTTTGTTGGATTTGGAAAAATTAACGAATGACCCCATATGTCATAATCCTCGGTGGCCTCCAATGCTTGTTAAACTTTCATTTGATATACCCAAGTTCGAAGGAAAGTTGGGAGATAACATTATCACACTTGAGAACATGCAAAAATTTGATTTTCACCTCTCACACATTTTGTTAAACACTTTACATGTAAACATTTCTTTAAATGATTTGTATACAACCAATTAGGTAGTATTTTTAAAGTAGGCATTTTGTAAAATGTTTTGTACGAAATCAAATAAGAAATGTATCTCTAATTCCACTTGTTACATACTAACTGAAATATACCACTCCATCATGCAACTTTTGATTCTTGTCTTTGAGGTGTTAATAGAACACCTTTAACACAGTTATTCAATTGCTTTGCATGCAAATAGGCATAGATCAGCTACAATGATACTATCATAAGACAACGCTAACATACATAATTACTATCCCCATCCATAAAACAAGATTTTCATTGGGGAATTTCATCAAACAATTTGTATGCAATGAATCATTGAACCATTTAGGCATTTCTTTAAACACTTTGCATGCAAACTAATATATCAACTTCTTCAAAGAATATCTACCTAGTTATAGTAGTCCAAGTTCTGAAAATTGAATCAGATGATTAGTCGGAGTTCCCCTCACTATGGTCCAAGTTTAAGCCTTTAGAAACTCCCAGATGAAAAGTTATTGCAAAAATGCTAATATGACTTGTTTAATGCATTATTTTAGGAGCATACAGGAATCTCAACTTCCTCTAATCATATATCATAAAATATTACGACCTAAGATATGAAATTTGAATTAGATGATCAACATGATTTCCTCTCACTGTGATCTATGTTTTAGCTTCTAAAACCTTCCAAAAGAAAATTTATAGTAGAAATTCAAACAAGACATGTTCGATGCATGATTTTAAGAGAATCCAAGAATCTCAACTTCCTTTTATCATATCCCCTAAAGTATTGTTACCCAAGATCTAAAAGTTACATAAAATGATTAGTGAGATTTCCCCTCTCTGTAGTCCAAGTTTCAGTTTTTGGAATCTCCCAAAAGAAAATTTAAAGTAGAAATTCCAACATGATCTGTTTAAAGGTGCATTTATGAGGTTGAACTTCCTCTAATCATATTTCCTACAATTTCACAACCCAAGATCTAAAAATTTCACCAAAGGATCAATGACATTTTCTGATAATCTCCCAAAAGAAAAGTTATAGAAGAAATGCCAACGTGACTTGCTTAAAGAGGAATTTAAGAACTGTATCTTCCTCAACCAATGTTGTTACAAAATGTAATACATATAAAAAGCCACAACAAAATAGTATAACAACTACAACCATGATAATTTGTTGAAGGGTAAATGCATGTACATATAATATTATTGAAAAGAGAAATTAAATAATCATGCATAAGAGGTACTTATCTTAAGACAAATCTCTTACAATTTGGAACTGAAGAAGGGTGACCCACTTTCCACCCAACCATAGGCTTAGCTATGTTGTAGCCTTTCTCATAAGTAGCCACCCCCTATCTAGATCTTGATGCCTTGAGGGGAAAACTAAACTCATAGATTTAGCATAAAATGTTCATATCATATTTAACCTAAAAATTTAAGGCCACTCTCCTCCACACACAGGAAAGAATCTTAGTATTTAGCATTTCCATTCCTTGACCATACCCATCAACTTTCATGAATGACAATGGAGGTCGGCACAACACAAAAGAGTTATTTTATGATCTTTGCAGTAATGTGGCCCTCCCTTATTCAATTTTGTATGTGCCGCACACAAACAAGACAAATCCTAGTCCTCAGAGCCATCTAATCCAAGGAAAAAGCAACAACATATTCAATTCTTGTTACACAAGTTGTCACCAATTCGCATGCCCATTCGAATTTCTAAGTGAGAGAGGAGAAAAATGAGTGTATGAGAGAGTAATAAAAGAGAGATAAACAAGAAGCTTAATAACCAAGAAGAAGAACCCCTTGATTTCTCCTCCTTATTTTCATAATCACACCTTGGCCCTTCATCTTCCCAACCTTTCATTTTCTTGGGGAAACTAACCATCACATCAAAAGGAAATATTCACCCAAGGTACATTTTTCCTCTTAAATCAAGTTTCCCCCTCCCTAGAGCATCATAATTTGTTGGTTGTCCACTTTCTTCAAATCTAGCATTTTTATTAATAAAGATAAACATTACATCATATATTAGAGTTTGACATCACAAAATCAATGTTGGCACCCTAGTATTATATGTTCTTAATCACATTGCAAAATTTGGGGTAATGAAAGGGTGTCACACCATACTACTTACTAAAGATTGAATGTGAGACAAATTAGATTGTCGTAAAATATAATGGGCTACTAGATTTAACAACCTAACTAATTTTTCTCAAGAATTTGAAAACTGGTTAATCCACTTTGTTAACCAAAACGAAGATCAAGCAGATATAATTCATCATTTAGCCTTTGAATTAAAGGAGATTGAAGATGAGTTGTTCGAATTCAAGATCAAACATGAGTTAAAAATTGCACCATTGTGAGAATACATTGAAAAATGGCTATATAATGCTTTGTTCAAAGTATCTGATCTTGACTCCCAATAAGAAGTTGCAATAGACAAACCACCTCCAACAGAATATTATATAAAGAAAACTTCAACAAGCAAATGAAGAGAGAGTTTTTAGCATGGTAAGTAGAGTAATCATTTCAATAAGCTCTAACCTTATTCATTTCTTCTCAGTTAGCAATCATGAGACTTTGAGTTTAAAGCATGATATTTCAAGTGTGTATCTCTTCGAATCCCTTATGATTTAATTGAACATATAAACTAAGGTTCTCTGCATATGTGGTCATTTATTTTCATCTTTCTAAATGACATGCTTTACTTTACTTCATTTTGTGCTAGAAATGATATGTTATGATATTCCTCTATTTATTCTTTTGAGTCTTGTATAGAAGTAATCTTTGTGAATGTTATTCTTGTGATATTTATTTGAGTAAGCATAGTCCTACCACAATAATTTATTTCTTTGTTTATTTATTCCATAATATTTATTAAAGATAATTACCACCTCTATAAAAACAAATAAGGAATGTTTATTGTACTGTTATCTTTAATACTTTGAACAATCCTAGAGAACAATAGAAGTTACATTTCTTCAAGTTAATTTGTAACTTCTCTACTTTTATCCTTTCCAATAATTGCTTCACATGCCACACGTGCTCTTTGGATCTACTAAAAATCATAATGCCATAAAGATCCACAAACAAAATTTCATGGAAATGACTTTGGGACCTCGATCATAATTCTCATAAAAGTGTGAAGTGTGTTGGTATTTCCAAATGGCATAACCAACCATTAAAATATACCATCCTTTTTCTTGAATGTTGTCTTCAATTCATCACCCTTACTTATCTAAATTTGATGATATTCATTCCTCAAATCTATCTTTGAAAAGAAATTGCCCCCAATCAAGCAATCCATGAGGTCTTCCATTCATGGTGAGGGGAACTGATACATGATATTAATATTGTTAATAACTCTTGAATTAATATACATTTTCCATTCACTATTCTTCTTTAGTGTCAAAATTTCTAATACAACACAAGGACTTAAACTTTCTTGAATCAACTCCAAATTAAGTAATTCTTACACTTTCCTATTTACTTCTTTGTTTTTTGGAGGATTTGTTTGGTAAGGAGCCTTATTAGGTAGACTTGATCCCAGAATCATATTATTTTGATGTGAAATACTTCTCATGGGAAGCATTCTCATTGGCATATCATTGGCAACAAGTCCTTCAAATTCATCCCACAATTTTTTAATCTTCATTGGCACGTAGCTCATTTCCTCACCTTCTTGTACTTTCTTTAGTGTTATGGCCAAATAGAATCTCAAATTCCTTTGTTCCTTTAGAAATCATTTGGATGACCACAACATTACATGACCACTTTTGTTGCCACTAGACCCAACATCACTATTATCCATTGCCATAATCTCCTCTTTACTATTGAATCTATGCTATATCATCATCAATCCTTATCCATTTCATATTTATTTTCCATACCAACATAGAATATATTTCTATCAAACAACCATGTCCTTCCCAACAATACATGTCATGCATACATCTCCACCACATCACACAATACTTGGGCATTGAAATTTCTAATATGGAAACTAAGTAAGCATTACTTTGTCATAGTGACTTGTTGACCCTTATTTAACCATGAAAACTAAGATGGATTGGGATGAGGGATGAACTTTAATTTTATCTTAATGATCACCTTCATGGACACCAATTTTTTGTACTCACATTGACGAGTGTCCAAATTGGCATGTTTCAATACATTTCTATAAGATTTTTAATACCATTCTTCCACTTTCCATCATCTCTTTATGTATTGTGTGTCCCTTGTCACCCCATTCCTAACGTATGTATGACTAATCACTTTTTTCTACCACTTTTATCCTTGTTATTATGTGTTGTGTTGCGAAAAAAAGTTATATTTCGTACTATATTGTCAAACAGGATCAAAAGGTCAATTTGTTATAACTCCTTTGTGTGGTTGTAACTCCTCCATTATGTTGCAATTCTAACCCAAACTTCAAAATAGACATTACAACTTCACACACTATGATTGACAGATTTCTATAACTGTCTTCCATTCCAATGTTACAACTTTTCACAGGGTTGCAACTCTAGCTCGACTAATGGAAGAGGTACTAAAAATTTTCTATGACCAATAATGTTGTTACAACTCATGGGTTCCCTAACTTTGGGTTATTGCAATTCCCATCACCGCAACTCATGTTGCTACAACTATGGTCACCGCAACTCGTGTTCCTGTAAATCTAGTCACCGCAACTCATGTTCATGTAACTTTAGTTGCCACAACTTTTGTTGTTGTAACTATAGCACATCACGATAGTGCAACGGTCAAATGATCCAGTTGTACATCCAGTTTGTAAAGGTGAAAAGTGACAAAGGCAAGTGGAGAACCAATTAAGAAAGGAATTCCAACAACCAACATTGCTCAATTGATTTGAGTCATATTTTTCCTATAATTATACCATTTTTGAACATACTATTGTAACGTGATGTGGCACTTGATTGGCTCAGCTAGCCATCCATGATACCACTCAATTTAGTCATCTGTGTCTTTGTATAAATATTTAGCTTCCTTCGAAGCTCGAGAGGAGGATACATTATTACCATTTGTTGCAACATTCTCTATTATTCTAATAGAAAGAGTCTTCTATTATAAACTTTTGATGCTAGTAACGATCACGTGATCAAAAGTTTCTTAGTATATTTTCTAAGGAGGTAAGGCCCCCTCCTTAACTTGGTACTGCTAGGTAGCGTTAGCAAGTAGCTTAGCCTATTCATTTGTAACTAATTCATATTAATTCTATTTAATTTGCATCTTTGTAATTCTTCTAGTTTTCCTTTTGTTGCAACTCATGGCTTTCCTTTGTTGCAACACTATTAATGTTATTTATTATAACTTTATTATTTTTTACTCTTGTAATCATATTACTCACTAGTTGCTACAACTCAAGATTATGTTGTTCTAATTCTTAATCATGAGTTTAACATTGTATAACATAATTTCTTATTCCTTATCGAACTGGTTGTTGTGCAACACCTATTGTTGCAACTCACCTATAGCATACTTACTCTGTTTCCAATGATAAGGATTATGTTGTGATTAATTGTTACTTCTAGTTTATTTGTCCATCATACTTTGCATTATAGGCACTTATTATTGCATCCTTGTTATAGCCAATCAAGAATATCGTTACATTAGAACAAGTCACTCTTAGTAATGTGTGTGTTTCCTTTTTTTCCAATGTGATTTACATTTCCTACAAGTGTGCTTTATTTATTGCAAGTGTGGTGCGCTAGATTAGTGACATGTGAGAGCTTTTAAACCTTGAACCATGACGACTATTACATTACTACAACCTCTTGACACAATAGATTACACTAGAATAAATTGTGCATGATAGTTCACAAGTTTCAAATGAATCTTAGATTGATAATTTAAATGAACAGATGATCAATTTCTCATTAAGATAATTAAAATTAATTGAAAGGCCCATCATTTTTGGCACCATTGCCGAGGAACTGTCAATAGTACAATTAGTTTTGTGATTTTTTGTAAATTTATTTATTGATTTTTGAGTCTTTTAAGGCTTGATTGTCTTAATCTTTTATCTTTCAGTATGATATATTAGATGCTTAGGAATAGGGACTAATTTGGTACATTTCCCACGAACATCCCCCATACTTTTGTTGCAATATATTTGGAAGAGGACAAGGAACAAGCTCTGTAGAAAATCTTGTAGATTCACAAGCTCATGCAATATACTAAATCACAGGACAAGAATCTACTTCTACTTTCAACCAACGAAGCCAATAGATATATGAAAACAATATGAACAAGAAGAAGATAAATCAATGGCACATAACACAATATGTATCTGGGGAAAGCCACTGCGCAAAACCTCGTTATTTGTATTGCATGTATCAAAAATATGAGTGAAGATACAAAGCTTGTTCTTATTAGAACAATTCCGCACAACTATGCTCAACTCTCTCAACTCACAAGTAATCTCTTGGCCAACACTTAGCTAATTTTGCAGTGCTCCAAGCCCCTAATCTCTTGCGTAATTCCTAGGATGAATAGCTCGTATTTAAATGGAATTCATGCTTCCAAAATTGCGCAATCCAAACATAGGCCCTTCTCTAATTACATGCATGATCTATACAACTCAGTAAATCATACAACTGATAGTACATTGTCCCTGCACTCTAGTCTCAACTGGGTCTTTCTCAGAATCGACATGCATGAGTTTCTAATGAGGGAATCTTCAGTTAACTAGAGTGACACTTGTGGATGCACTAGTGCACCAACTAATTGTTAACACTTTATTAGTTCCACAAATAGTTTGGAACTAATTTAACTGAACATAAGTTAGTAAAATGAGCTATCTAATAACAACTCATAATTAAACTCATCTTGGACCCCTAAAACTTGGGGAGAACATATGCATGACTTCAAAAAGACTTCCAACTCGAAATTCCTAATTTAATTAAACTTAATTAATTATTTACAAGTTTCTAATTAAACTTAATTAATTATTTACAAGTTTCTAATTAAACTTAATTAATTATTGACAAGTTTCTATGAGAATAGAATTTGATTTTATTTCTCAGTTTAATTCAAGGACAAATTAAACTGGAATTTCTTGTTGCCATTTCTCAACACTCCCTCTCAACAAGAAATAAATTATCAGCTACCCCGATCATGTCTCTGTGAAACTCGAATTTACATCTTGACAATGCCTGTCAGCTCTTGCTACTCCATTGGAATGTACTCTAACAACATAATCCGCCTCAATACATTATCTCTGAGGTGATGATATCGGATATCAATATGCTTGAACAGATCATGAAAAAGTAGATTTTCAAAAAGTTTAATACAACTTTGATTATCGTAGTAAATCACAGTTGGATCCATCTGTTGACCAAACAACCCAGCCATGATCTTCCTCATCCAAATGCCCTCACATGTTGCCTTACTCGCAACCATGTACTCTGCCTCTGCCAAACTGAGTGCAACTGATCTTTGTTTCCTGCCATACCAAGAAATTGTCGTTGACCCATTACTAAATAGCCCTCCTGATGTGCTCTTCCAGACGGATGGACTCCCTACCTAATCTGCATCAATGAAGCCTTGAAGCTTCACTCCATCTATCCATTTGTACCATAATCCATATCGATTAGTGCCCCTGAGGTATCTCAACACATGCTTTGTTACATTCCAATACATCTTGGTAAGCCTAACCATTGCTTGACTAAGTTGGTTAACTGCATAGCACATATCCAGTTGTGTGTTCACCAAGTACATGAGTGAACCCACAAGCTTCCTGTAAATAGTAGCTTCCACTACTTCCCCTGAAGTAGCATCCTCCTTCCTCCAGTTACCTACTAGAGGAGTCTCCATGGGTTTGTTGCTCTCCATGTAGAATCTCCTGAGTATCTCATAAATATACTTTCCCTAAGACATAAACAACTCCCCATCACCCTGCCATACCTCCATGCCAAGAAAGTAATGCATGAGCCCCATGTCCTTCATCTCAAACTCTCTTACAAGGTCCTCCTTGCAAGACTTGATCAGTTGATCATCATCTGTCAGTATCAAATCATCAACATAAAGTACAACGATCAATAGCTTATCTTCCACTACTATGTGGTATAGGTTCGCATCCGCTTCACTCTTTATGAAGCCCAACTCGGTGAAGTAGCTCTATCCTAGCGTACCAAGCACGAGGTGCTTGCTTCAGCCCATACAACGCTCTCTTGAGTTGGCACACATGTGACTCATGGTCAAAGGTCTAAAAACCTTTAGGATGCTCTATGTACACCTCTTCCTCAATCATGACATTAACGAAGGCTATCTTCACATCCACCTGATGTACCTTCCAACCCATATGTGTTGATAGTGCCAATATAGATCTAATCAACGAGTACCTATCAACAGGAGCAAAGGTCTCATCATAGTCAATCCCCTCTACCTATGAAAATCCATAGGACACAAATCTAGCCTTATGCTTCTCCACACTACCATATGTAGCTTGTTTTACCTTGTAAAGTCAACAGGAGCTCACCACTTACTTGTCCTATGGTCTTGGGACCACATCCCAAACATTGTTACGAACTATGGAGTCATACTCCTCCACCATGGCATCAACCCAAACCGGTTGTTGCACTGCTTCCTTAAAGGAATACGATTTTGTCTCAACACATTCGCCCATAAGAGCCATGTATCCAGTGTACCTCTCAGGTGACCTCCTTTGCCTATGTTGAGAAGTGGGTCCTCGCACATTCTCCCGTGCATCATCCAACAATCTACTAGCCTCTATGGTGTGCTTTCTTCCCTCCCTGGAAGACTCTGCCTGAGTGGATGTCTCCACTCCCGAATCCTCTACATGTGGCTACTCCACATCAATATGAGGCTCCTCAACCTTAGGAGCTAGAATTTCCTCATCTGCATCTAGCTCAAGCTCCCTCTCAAGGGAAACTCGCATGGCCTTCTCCTCATCAAATATGTCATCCCTACAAACCACTGTCATCCTGTTGGTCGGCAATTACACCCGATAGTTGTGAGGTGTATCAGTGTACCCCACAATTATCCCCAACTCTGTTGTCAGCTCAAGCTTCTTCCATGCACCTTTGGTCACATGGAAATATATCGATGACCCAAAAATCTTGAAGTGACCAACATCCGGCCTCTTATCAGAATAAGCCTCCTCTGGTGTCTTCATCCCAAGTATCCGATGTGGGCTACGATTCTAAAAATAAATTGTAGTGTTGCATGCCTCAGCCCCTAAGTGTATTACGAAACCCTGATCATGAAACATTTCCATCGCTGCCCCTAATCTGCTTTTGTTCTTCCTCTCATCCACCCCATTCTGCTGAGGGTTATGGGGTATCGTTAACTACGTTTAATCCCTTCCGTTGCACAGAAGTTCTTAAACTCATTTGAGACATACTCACCATTGTTATCACTTTGTAAAGCATTAACCTTCTTGCCCAACTCTTTCTCCACCAATGCTTTAAACTCACAAAACTTTGTGAAGGTTTGATCAATTTTCTACATGAAAAATATTCAACATTTTTGAGAAAAGTCATCAACAAATATAACATAATACCTGTGTTTGGTTGTGGATGTTATCGAGAATGGTCCACACACATCTGAATGGACTCGCTCTAGAATAGCCTCTGCTCGACTGTCTCTGTCATGAAAGGAAGACTTGGTGTATTTTCCCAAAGTACACCCCTTGCATGTATCAACTTTCTCAAGCGTACCTTTGGGAAGACCGGTAGAGATCTGCTACAATATCTTCAAAGCCCCATGATGTAAGTGGCCCAATCGCCTGTGCCACAACTCACCAACGTCTCAGCTCTGCACCCTTTCTTCTTTTGTGCTCAAATTTGCACACTCCTCTACCTCTATCTTATAGAGATTCTTCACCTAAACCCCTATCTTCTTTACTAGACCCGTGGCTATGTGTCGAAGGAACGCCTGTCATTTCAAGAAGATCACATCATAGCCTCTATCTTCAAGCATGGCAATGGATACCAAGTTCTTCTTCAGCTCGGGCACATACATAACATTCTTCAAGGTGAGTGGAGCCCCATGCTCCCTCTGAAAAATAATCGTGCCTAATCCAGTAATACTATACTTCCCATCGTCGCCCATCTCGATATGCATCTAGAGATATTTCTCCTCCAGGTCACTGAATAACTCTTTGTCGCCAGTCAAGTGGAATGAAGCTCCATTGTCTAAGTACCATACCCTTCCCATCATTGATGACACCATGCATGAAATGAGGGAAAAGTCCAATTTTAATTAGGAGGCCAAAGCCTCACCCACTACTCATCCTGAGAACTTCTTCTTGGAATTCTTGAGTGGACAATTTGTAGCAAAATGGCCCAACTCATGATGCTAAAAGCACTTAACGATCATTATGTCTTTATTGTTACCTCCGTGATAAGCATCTGATTTGAATGTGAAGCTTTCCCTTTCCCTTTCTTCGCCTATCATTAAGGCAAAGTTCTCTTCATCATCAGTCTTTGATGAAGATCCATCCCTGGTGTTCCTCTTGATCTCCTCCTGCATCAAAGCCGACCACAGTCATTCCCAATCCGGTAGCTTCTCCCGACCATTGACAGGGTCCTGATAACTATGCCAACTCTTTGGGAGTCCTAGAAGAGCAAGACTCACCATATCATCCTCGAAAACTTTGATTCCAACCCTTCCAAGTTCATCACGACACTGAGTGAACTTGGTCAAGTATTTTGAAATCATCTCGCCTTTCTCCATTTTGATTTTTCGAAGTTTTTCCTTCAGTGAGAATTTCCTTTGATCATTGTTGTTATGATACAAGTCCGTCAATGTTTTCCACATAGCATACTAAGTTTCCTTTCCATGGAGACTCGACACATTATGGTCTTGAACTCCCTCAAAGATTATCTCCCTCACCTTCGCCACACACTTCTTCCATTTGGCCAAATTATGTGCATCTGATGTTGCTAGCTTAGGAATTTCTTGATCAATGAATTCCTTCAAGCCATTATCCTCTAGCACAACCCCCATTTTGTCCCTCGAGGCTATAATATTCGAGTTGCCTTCCAATGCATATTCAAGCCGCAGACCGTAGAACGCCATCTACCAATCCTTAAGTATGTATTGCAAATTCGAATTTCACCTGTAACCCAAAACTCAAAACTTCAAAATCTCATCTATTATATTGTTCTCAGTTTCGATACCATGTAGATTCACAAGCTCATGCAATGTACTAAAGCACAAGACAAGAATCTACTTCTAATTTCAACCAATGGAAGCCAATAGATCGATAAAAACAATATGAACAAGAAGAAGATAAATCAATAGCACATAACACAACACGTATCTGGGGAAAGCCACTACTCAAAACCCCACTATTTGTATTACATATATCAAAAATATTAGTGAATATACAAAGCTTGTTCTCACTAGAACAATTCCGCACAAGTATGCTCAACTCTCTCAACTCACAAGCAAGCTCTTGGCCAACACTTAGTCAATTATGCATCTCTCCAAGCCCTTAATCTCTTGTATAATTCCTAGGATGAATAGCTCGTATTTAAAGGGAATTCATGCTTCCAAAACTGTGCAATCCAAACATAGGTCCTTCTCTGATTGCATGCATGATCTATACAACTCAGTAAATCATACAACTGATAGTACATTGTCCCTGCACTCTAGTCTCAACTGGGTCTTTCTCAGAATCGACATGCATGAGTTTCTGATGAGGGAATATTCAGTTAACTAGAGTGACACTTATGGATGCACTAGTGCACCAATTGACTATTAACTCTCTATTAGTTCCACAAATAGTTTAGAACTAATTTAACTTAACATAACTCAGTACACTGAGTTATCTAATAACAACTCACAATTAAACTCATCCTGGACCCCTAAAACTTAGGGAGAAATATATATGACTTCAAAAAGACTTCCAAATCGAAATTCCTAAGATAATTAAGTTAATTAAACTTAATTAACTATTTACAAGTTACTATGAGAATAAAATTCGATTTTAATTCGCAGTTTAATTGAAGGACAAATTAAACTGAAATTTCTTCTTGTCATTTCTCAACAAGCTCAACCGAATTATTTGACACCGTCAACAATATCCCTTGCTAAGAAGAAGCTTGAACCTTCCAAGATACAAAGCCATGCACAACAATTTGAAGTTGAGTAAATCTCTAATACAATAATAAAATTAATTTTAGATAATCCAACTTTCTAGCTCATCGTGCAAATTTCTTTGGAGAATGAACAATACCTTCACGTTGACGGTGTTGGAAATTCGTCAACAAAGGGGGTCTCCTAGATGAATAGTCCCAGTCAAACTTTGCACCATTTAGTTTGGGATCCCTTTCCGGAAAAAAGGCCTGGCAGCCATATGTTCTTAGAAATTTTCCTTGGCTACAATGTTTCAGCACAAGAGAGTAGTACACAGGTACTTTCATATTAGCAAGTGAGTATGCCTTGTGGAATGTTCAATTGCATAATGTATCAAGGTTCTTCCACCAAAGGGGAGAGAAAAGTGAGTCTTTTAAGACAATTAATAATACTAATCTAGAAAAGACACATGAGCATGTACATATGAATGGATCATTGGACAACTAGCGAAATAGTTCACATAGAAGCAATAATTTTTAAGACACATACAACACAGCTTCAATAAGATAAGTACCAAATCCACCAAAATAGTTCAATTTCCTTAGTACATATGAAAATAGCATACATCACAAACATTCAAAGAATAGTCTTACAATATTTACGACATACACATGAAAGTGTGTTGGCTTAACCAAAAAAAAAAAAATTCCAAGATACATCAAGATAGTGAACACCAATATCCCCAATAGTGGAGCATTAGAGCAACAACTTTCTCCTACAAAAGAATTTTTTTCCTCTCTAATGCCTGCTAAGAGGAGCCAAGATAAAAAAAATTACTTTTCATGAGCTATGAGGGTATATATATAACAAATGGGGTGACCATTCACCTCCCTTGTGACTATTGCACTACCCTCATGATTGTTTGACTTCTCTATGACTCTTTGACAACTTCATGACTTTTCATATTCTATGGATGACTCTTGGACTTCCACTTTACATTACATTTACTAATATTTACTTTACATAATCCACAAATGATGTGGCAGATAATGACTCGTGACATGACATGACATGACACTAATGACATGGACTGCATGATGACATGGAAATGTCAAGCCATTCTTTGTTGTTGCTTTATTTGTGTCTTCCTGAAAGATGGAACATGCTCTTCTTCTTCCTCCTCCATAAGTCTTGAAGGTAGGGAGTCTTCGATGTGATCTTGATTTAAGTTGTTGTCGCAATATGGTGTCCCTTTGTGTCTCTTGATTGATAAACTTGTCTTTGCATTTACAAATGTGTCTTCTAGCAAGGTCTCCTTCTTCATCTCCTTTGTCATCATTTTGTCATAACATGATATAATACCTACAACTGAAATCCACTCATGATAAGATGACATCAGCATGATAAACCCATAATCTAATATGCTTCATGGTAACCATTCACTGAGTTGGAACCAGGTGATAGGCTGGGAGACAGGCTTAGGGATTGCGCAGTTTCACAACTTAGGAGTTCAGGGGCCAAGATTGAGCCTTGAGACTACACAATGTGTAGTTTAGGTAGGCTAGGGCTAGACAATTGTGTAGTTGAGGGGCTCAAGGGGTCATGATAAAGGCTTGAGGCTTGATGTTTCCCACTGTGCAGTTTTAGAAGGACAAAGGCCAAGGGATTGCGCAGTTTCCTAGTTCAAGAGGTCAAGGTTGAGGCATGAGCCTTGAGATTGTGTAGTGCACAGTTCATACAGTCCAGGGCAAGGAAACTACGCAATTGAGGGGCTCAAGGTGGCAAGCTTAAGGCTTAAGCCTTAAGGTCACCCACTGCACAGTTCTAGAGGGACAGAAGCCAGGGGCTTGCACAATTGCGCAGTTCAAGAGCTCAAGGTGGATGATTGATGCTTGAGAATGAACATTGCATAAAAAAGGTTGACTTAAGGTAGAGACTACTCAGTTTTGGAGCTCAAGGGTTAAGACTAAGCACTGATAGTCCAGACTGTGTAGTTCTAGAAGGCAGAGATTGTGCATTTCACGGTGCCAAGAGGCAAGGTTGAAGCTTGAGGATTGATACTACGCAATGCGTAGTTTAGGAAGGCTAAGTGAGACTAAGTTGCTCGGGCAGGACTTTTTTGAATTTGTCTAAGTATGGGATCAGTGACACCAAAGTGAATAATGATAAAACTTAGCATGATCACACACTTACAACAATTGATGACACAACATTGATCACTCATAACACGTGAACAACATACTTACCTCAATGCGAAGACTTACCCAAGTGCAACACTAAAGGTACACTTTGCGATGACACTTGTGTGACATTTCTCTAAACTTTGGGAATGAATGCGATATATGTCTAAATGATAAGTATGACTCATTAGCACCAATATTTCCCCTTAAAGCAAACCAAAATTACATATGTGTGATGCGCAAAACTTGCCATGCCAAAAGATGACGCTTACAACAGCAATCGGAAAGTGCAAAAGACACGTGCAGAATGCAAACGACATTGAAAGTGACACGTGCCAGAATGAAGATAGCATGAAAATGACACTTATTAAAGTGAAAACAAGAAAAAGCGACAGTGGTAAACATCAAAGTGACACTTGTGAGAGCGAAGGCGCGCAAAAGCAACAATTGAAAAAATTCACCGAAATAGAAGAACAATCGCAACCATAAGTGAGAGATTTTCGATGAAAGTGTGCATTGACCATCGACATAGGTTGAAAATTGCATAGGCATTGTCTTGATGGACCTGTGTTATATTTGTTCAAGCTTTCATAAAAGAGGACACTCACGAACTTACTACAGATTGAGCATGTGTGAGCAAGTGATTTTGTCACTTACAAATTGAGAAAAGACCGGAACACTTAACAAAGCATCGATCGACTATAATTCCCTACTTGATCCTATCAGGCTAATTTTGATTAGTGTTTAATTAACCTGCAGATATTGACTTACAATTATTAAGTAATATTGGTATAAACCTACACTTGTGAATCCATAATTTTATTTTACTAATATGAATTTTATTATTTGTTGTTATTTTATTCCCAAGATGTCTTCTCAAATCTACTTTTGGATAAGATATGGTCTTCTCCAATTTATTTCTAAATTAAATATCCATATTTCTATTCTTAGGGTGTTTTCTTAACTCTACTTTTGGATAAGATATGGTCTTCACCAATTTATTTCTAAATTAAATATTAGTATTTCTATTCCCAAGGTATCTTTTCAAATCTATTTTTGGATAAGATAAGCTCTTCTCCAATCTATTTCTAAATTAAATATCCATATTCTATTCTCAAGATGTCTTCTCAAATCTAGTTTTGGATAAAATTTGGTCTTCTCCAATTTATTTATAAATTAAATATCCATATTATATTCCCAAGATGTCTTCTCAAATCTACTTTGGATAAGATATGGTAAGGAAAGTCAAGGATATTAAAATAAAGGAATGAGGGGGTATTCATGACATTAATGACAGGTGGATGGGAGGAAGAAACATAAAAGGGAAGGAAGATGAGAGGAGAGGGGGGGTCCTTGGTCTTCGTTTGGGCATTGGAGGATTTTATTTTAGGGAGGAATGTGGAGAAAGAGAATGGGGAGAATGGAGATAAAAATGAGAGAACTCAAACTTGGATCTATTGGAGAGTGTTGGTTTTAACTTGGACATACTACAACTGGTTGGACTTGGGCTCGGAGGGCTAGGGAACCTATGGAGGTTACCTGGGTTAGGAAATCATTCCTAGTTGTAGGAGGTAAATCCAGTTGGGTAGCCAAGTGAAGCATCCCAACCAAGACGTTGGAATAGGTATTTTTCCATTGTTGTTATATTTATGTAAATTGTTGAAAATGAATTTTCTTACTTGTTTAAAATGTTCTAAATCCAATTTTACTGGTATGTTATTATTAAGTAAATGTAGAGTTATAAAAATTGTGTTTCTTCTTATTATAGTTAAATTAAAGGAGGAATCTAATTTAGTTAGAAAACCTAGGTTAGGTCTTCACATCAACCATAAAGTGACTATGGAATGAACGATCACAAGATCGATAGTAGGCTACAAAATTCAAGTGTAGACTAAATTTTGGAGGGTGTTTGTCATAGCAACAACACTTGGCAACACACTGGTAGAACTCCAGCTTCTCTTCCTTGGTCTAATCTATCGTGCAAGGTCTAGTTCCTCAGTGAGTCTTGATTCATCATTTAGATTAATCTGGCTTTCCCACTTACCCCATGTATAAACATAGTCCCCTTCATCCTTTCTCTATTAAACACAATCATAAATACAACCATATCACAATGTTTCGATTCAAAAGAAGGGTAATGTTATTCATGAGCTAAAGATATTTAAAGTATATTTTTTCATATCTGGTGTTGTTTCACTGCCACTAAGCCTAGACAGTACGTCGAAATAGTCACTTCAGGAACACAAACATTGCTCCACTACCAGTGAGCCTAAACAGTACCCCAGTAGAGTTGCTTGCTCCACCTCCCTGCACAGGAAGCCTTTCTCTTATTTCATCCTTTATTTATTTATTTTATATAGGATTGTGCATCAACACTTATTCATTGCATGGGCTAGAAGAGGTATCCCGACTTATTGAGAGAAGAACAAGTTGTTCCTTTAGAGAATCATATATAAAACCTCTAAATTTTCCCCTTTTCCTTCTCTACTTCATCGGATCAGCATGGAAAACACAGAAACATAATGAATCGAGTGTAGGCATGAAGTTTCCATAATAGACATGAATATCATGGTTTGACACAAAGATTTCCTTACGCAAGGATCATATTTTCATTATAACTTCATCGACCAAAATGTATGAACCAACACGAAGAAGAAGGACTAAGGGTTAGCGAAATGTTGCAATGTCACAAGACCGTTTTCTATTTCTCCACATTGTTTTTTAAGCCAAAGGGAACATCCTTCATGCGCAAACAAAACACAAAAGAAGAGACAAGACACAAAAAAGAATAAAAATCAAAAGGACAAAGCAAATGGAGGCTAAAAAGAATGTGAGACAAAAGTAAGAAAACAAAAGAATGGCTATAGAGAGTGAGTGCAGGATGAGTGTGCAAGGGATACTGGTATGCAACTAGACCTACTCCTAACCTAACCAGCGAGAAGGTCAAGGTCAGGTGTAATGAAATTTCCAATATAGCCACCCTAACCGCTCTTGACCAGCGCACACAAAGATTCAAGCATTTAAAACAGATATAAAACAATGTGTAATAGAAAAGATAAGTTCTTGAATAAACTTCACAACAAAAGGAAGGTTTTTCCTTTCAACAGAAAGATATGTCATAGCCACTACTTCTAACTAGCTCACATTCTTACTTTTTTTATGAAAACCATAATAATAAAAAAATCTTGGAAGCTTCTTGTGAATGTATCTTCATTTGTACTGCCCACATTAGCAAGCATGAGAAAATATCAAAACCTGTTATTTGCGATGGAGCTTTATAGGTAAGATTTTTCCAACCATTCATCGATTGGATCATGAAATTCAAAACAATTCTTTTGATAATCATGGAATCCTTGAAAACATTAATTTTCAATTAAAAATGCGAGATCCAGATGAGACTCCTGCGAGGACAAATGAATATGATCGTGTTCAAAGGGATTTCCAAGATTGTGAGGTCTTGACATAACCATAAGTGAGAGATTAAGTGCCTCAACCGCTTGACAAGTATATGAGTAGTAAGATGATAAACCATGGAGATTAAAGGATATAGAGCAACTATCATTAGATAGGCTGGTAAGAAAATAATAAGTTGAATGACAATCATCGGGATTAGAATTATGATCAAAAGGATC
The DNA here is from genome assembly GCA_031772625.1 of Pinus tabuliformis. Taxonomy (NCBI): domain Eukaryota; kingdom Viridiplantae; phylum Streptophyta; class Pinopsida; order Pinales; family Pinaceae; genus Pinus; species Pinus tabuliformis. The sequence goes on from CM062812.1 coordinate 504,590,216, forward strand.
GATCAAAGCATAAGATTCTCGATTATAAGACAATAAGGATAGGTCAATTTGAATAGTTTCGCAAAATCTCTAATTAATAGAATCATCTTCCTCACGTGAAGAGTGTAACAAACCATTTTCAAACACAAGAAACTAGTCAGGATACAATGAGTGAATAACAATTTGATTCACCAAATAACTCATGCATTCACTAGAATTCAAGAGGATTTCATGTGTGGTGAAGAAAAATATTAGTCATATAACATTCACAAGAAACCCCAGGAGCTGACTATCCTGAAATGCATCTAATAGACATGATTCCTTCGGCCTAACATAGTCTTTGAAATAATCAACTTTTCAATTCCATGCCTTTATGAGAGATACGCGCTCCAAACTCGACTTAAGTACAAAAGCCTTGCATGGAGATGAATTAGTTGAAATAAAATCTTGAATTTGATTAGAAACTAAATCTTGAAAGTTCGAAAGACTAAATCTAAATTACCAAATCTCTTTCAAGAAGGAATTTACATTGAACGAAACCATGCAAAGAAAAAAAAATTGTGATAAAAACCATATCTGACTTAGTCCGGGGACCTTACCAGTGTCGCGAGATCCTAACATAACCACCAATGGAAGTTGAAGTGCCTTGACTTCCTGACAAGTTTCAAAACTTTCAAGGATTGTAAAATCACATTTTGAAGATTGAATCAGATCACTCATAGTGTGTTGATAGTTGCTACCAGTAATTTCAATAGGACCACTACTAACCAGATGGAAACCATCTCTATCACTCATTTGACTAAATTTTACAACTTCAACAACCAGCTTACTCGAGTATAAAGATTCTTCTAATCGCAAATCTAGAGATGCATAAATCAAAGAAATTTCATGAGTAATATGATTTGAATACTTATCCTCATGCAAAACTAAAGATGACGAGTAGAGTGGATACTTAATGATTTGATTGTTTCCTTATTCATCGTGGATAACCTCACTACCGTGTGCCAATTGAGAAGTTAACTAGTCATATGAAAAACTTAAAGAGCATGAATATCTTCATCGCAAATAGATGCATCACAAACAGTAGAGAATAAGGGATAGTGAGATGAAGAGGAAGTTTCGCTAAGAGCATCTTCTTTGGATGGATCAGATTCTAGATCTAATTCTTTCAAATCAAAATCTTCTCGAGAGACCAAAATATCAATTGGTGTACTTAGTATTTAATCATCTCATATGTCAATGAATTCATGAATATTAGAACGATAGTTTCCCAAGACTATATATTTATTAAGAAAATCAACTTCATTCGATTGACTACCAAGATTGGTATATTCAAAATAAACCAAGGATGGAAAGGCATCATCTTGACATGGGGAAATTTGAAAAAGAGAAGAAATATCGAAATAATCCTCACTTTTTTGCTCCTCTACTTGTGTAATATTACCACCTTGTACTTGATCACAATTTGAACCAGCAACTTGAAAATTAAGAGAGCGTGAAGAACTAGTTGGTGGAACAGATTGATCAAGCGGATAATGGTACAACGAGTCAAGGCATATAGATGATAGAGGATGACAAATGTCCCTTAAAGAAGTAATACTTTCAGCAGAACTAGATTCAAGATTGAGGTTTATAATGCTAGTATCATCTTGAGGAGTAGAAGAATTAGCCTTCACTCTAGGATCCATGAACCATGGAATGGTTTCCTCCATCAAATAAAGATCATTAGAAATGGATAAAGTTTGAAGAGATGGATCAACCATTTTATTTTCATATTTCCCAACTTCGGCATCATCATGAGGTACCCACATCAGAAATGAAAAAGGAGGACAAGGAACAAAAGGAATAGTAGGCTCCTCCTCTGAAATTAGAGGTGTCTCATGATATACAAGAGTCGGGAAAGCAAAAACATCAGGGGGTTCATATTCACCATGAAAATAGAAATGAACCAAACGCTCAAACTTTTGTTTCAAGAAATCCCAATCCATGTCTTCTTCAAGAAATTCATAACAAAGGTGGAGGAATCGATTAGAAAACTCCTCAATTGGTTCACTACATTTCATTCTTAGTTGATTGATTCTTTTAGGAATATATCGATAATCATACCTATCAAATGCTAAATGAAGTTCCTTGATGAGGTGTTCAAAAGAATGAATGGAAGCGGGTGGTAGAGTATGAAACCATCGATTAACTCAACCTTCAAGTGTGAGGCAAAAAAGAATACAAGCCACATATTCACGGTAAATTTCATAGTGCTGATAGAACTCAAGAAAAACAAATGCATTCTTGGCAATTGATGTATCACCCTCATTATAAAACTTAAATTGAGACAATTCATCAAGTTTTTTCCGCGGCGATGCAAATTTTACTAGGGGATAGGTTAGAGAAACAAGGATTATGATTTGGGGAAGAGCCATTCAAGATAAGAAATTCAAAATAGACTCGACATACATAACTTGTCATCTAACCCTCCTTCTAGTGCCAAAATGTCGATGATGTTCGAAATTCTTCAACCAGGAGGGTCTCCCCGATGAAAAGTCCCAATTAGACTTCACACCGTTTGTGTGGGATCCCTTCTGGAAATAAGGCCTGGATGCCATATGCTCTTAGAGATTTTCCTTGGATATAATGTTCAACACAAGAGAGTAGTACACAGGTAATTTTGAATTAGCAAGTGAGTATGCCTTGTGGAATGTTGCACTTGATAATGTATCAAGGTTCTTCCACCAAAGGGGAGAGAAAAGTGAGTCTTTTAAAGACAAGTAATAGTACTAATCTAGAAAAGATACATGAGCATACACATATGACTGAATCGTTGGACAACTAGCAAAATAGTTCACATAAAAACGACGATTGTTAAAACACATAAAACACACCCTCAACAAGATAAGTACCAAAGTCATTAAGATAATTCAATTTCCTTAGTATAGATGAAAACAACATACATCGTAAACATTCAAAGAATAGTCTTACAATATTTTCGACATATGCATGAAAGTGTGTTGGCTTAACGAGCTTCTAAATTAAGCAAAAGTTACATGATACATCAAGACAATGAACACCACTAGTCCCAATAGTGGAGCATTAGACCAACCACTTACTCCTCCAAAAGAATTATTTTCCTCTCCAATGCCTGGTAGGAGGAGCCAAGGTGAAAAAGTACTTGGCATGAGCTATGAGGGTGTATATATAACAAATGGGGTGACCATTCACCTCCCTTGTAACTCTTGGACTACCCTCATGATTGCTTGACTTCTCTAAGACTCTTTGACTCCTTCATGACTTTTCACATTCTGTGGATGACTCTTGGACTTCCACTTTACGTTACATTCTCCAATATTGAATTTATATAATGCACAAATGATGTGGAAAATAATGACTCATGACATGAAATGACCTCAAACTGATGACTTGGAAATATCAAGACATTCTTTGTTGTTGCTTTCTTTGTGTCTTCCTTTAAGATGGACCATACTCTTCTTCTTCCTCCTCCATAAGGCTTGCAAGTAGGGAGTCTTCAACGTGATCTTGATTTATAGTTGTTGTCGTAATCTAGTGTCCCTTTGTTCATCTTGATTGATCAGCTTATCTTTGCAGCTACAAACACATATTCTAGCATGGTATCCTTCTTCATCTCCTTAATCATCATCATGTCATAACATGATATAATACCTACAACTCAAATCCACTCATGACAAGACATCATCAATCAGATAAGCCCCTAGTCTAATATGCTTCATGGAAGCCATTGACTGAGATGGAACTGGGTGATAGGTTGGCAGACAGGCTCATGGATTGTGCAGTTGTGCAGTTCAGGAGGTTAGGGGATAGGACTGAGCCTTGAGACTATGTAGTGCATAGCTCAGGCAAGCCAAGGCTAGATAAATGCGCAGTTGAGGGGCTCAAGGGGTCAGGCTCAAGGTTTGAGGCTTGTGGTTGCCCATTTCATAGTTCTAGAAGGACAAAGGCCAAGGGATTGTGCAATTATGCAATTCAATAGGTCAAGGCTAAGGCATAGTTATGGAATGCAAAGATTGTGCATTGTGTAGTGCCAATAGGCAAGGTTGAAGCTTGAGGACTGAGATTGTGTAGTGTGTAGTTCAGGAAGGCTAAGTGAGACCAAGGTGCTTAGGCAGGAACTTTTTTGGATTTGGCTAAGTGTGGGATCAGTGAGACCAAAGTGAATAATGATAAAACTTAAGCCTGATCATGCACTTAGAATATTTGGATGTCACGACATTAATCACTCGGAACATGTTAACAACATACTTCCCTCAATGCGATGACATTGCGACTGCTTACCCAGTTGCAACACTAAAGGTCCACTTTGCAACGACAGTGATGACACTTGTGCGATAGTGATTGAAACTCTGGGAATGAGTGCAATATATGTCTAGATGATAAGCATGACTCATTAGCACCAATATTACCCCTTGAAACAAACCAAAACTACTTATGTGTGATGTGTGACACTTGTCATGCTAAAATATGACACTTGCAACAACAAGAGGAAAGTGCAAGCGACACTTGCATATTGTGAATGACATTGAAATCGACACAGTCAGAATGAAGATAGCATGAAAATGACACTTATTAAAGTGAAAACAAGCAAAGTCGATAATGTTAAACATGAAAGCGACACTTGTGAGAGTAAAGGTGTGCAAAAGAAACAGTTGGAAAACCTCACCAAAATATAAGAACAATCGCAACCAAAAGAGAGAGATTGTCAATGAAAGTATGCACTGACTGTTGACATAGGTTGAACATTGCACAAACATTGTATTTATGGACTTGTGTTATGCATGTTCAATCTTGCATAAAAGAGTGCACTCGTGAACTTACTACAGGTTGAGCATGTGTGAGCAGGTGAATTTGACACTTACAAACTGAGAAAAGACGTGAATACTTAACAAAGCATCGATCAACCATAAAGTAACTATGGAACGAATGATTGCAATATCAACA